>OV815332.1:4080178-5379644 GCA_929108375.1 Gymnoscelis rufifasciata | reverse complement strand
AGAAAAAATTCTTTTATTCTTTAGATAAAAATCTAAAGAATAAAAGAAGCCAAGTTTGAAGCAAATCAATATTTACACGCAATAATTGATTTTACCGCAAACAATTTCATTTAACCGTACTTAAAAGTAGCCTACGTGTTATTCTGATAAGTAAGCTATATTATTGTGAATTTTCATTAAAATCCATTCAGCAGTTTTTGCATGAAAGAGCAACAAACACACTCACACACTAACACCCTCACAAGCTTTCGCGTTTATTATATTAGTAGGATTTCATCAGAAACATTTCAAATATATTATTTATTAATACGGAACCCTTAGCACCATACTCACACTGTCCCACAAGTGGCTGCTAGTTGGCCTGCGCCGGCGCACACCTAATTACGAAATCCACACTTCCATTCAGTCATTGAGTATTGAGCACCTTTGTGGGGTGGCGCGCTTACATAGGATACATCATGTTACTAGTTATACCTAATTTAATTTAAAAGTATTAATTAAAAGTAAATATTTTTTTTTTTGTAAGATACACACTAAAGCCTCCTCACCTTTTTTTTATTCTGCATAGGCCTTCATTTGACCACAATCTCATCTGATGTAAAGTGAAAATGTGGTCTAAGATGGGGCATGAAGACCTTGAAGGTAGATGGTTTCTCCAGACCACATTACGAAATACGAAAAAATCGCTTCCCGCACTGGTCCAGCCCGGAGGGTGGTGACAAGCCGCGGCCGAAGCCTACCACCAGAGACTGTTCTTAGTACCCCGGAGGTCACGTGTAAGGATTCAGAGGGTTACCACTTACGGACGTGAACAGACAAAACCTGACGAAAAGCGAATTGGTGTAGAATAAAGATAAATAAAATAATAATTAACATTAGGACTTTCCTAACTATTTTAAATTGATTTTCATTTGAAATTATATGACTTTTGATTCATAACTCACAAAATGTCCACTAATTTATTAAAATCATTTTGAAAACGACTTAAGTTCTATTGATCATTAAATTTCGGACATCCTTTGTACAAGGCGCACCGCCCAGGTAGTATTTGCTACTCCAAAGCTGACCTATTCAAATACCTTGAAATTTAAATCAATAGTACTGTAGACACGTCTCTATTATGACTTGAAATTTAAAAGGCCTTATTATTATAGGCATGATGACTTCATAAATAAATCTAAATTTAAAATTTAAGAAAAACCCCCGATTTCAATGCCAATAATTTCCTTAAATGTAACACAGCATAATATTATGTAATGTGGACTCGATGCGCTTTCATTTGATACCCCACACTAGTATATTTGCAGATTTTCTGTTCTCCTTCCCCACCTTTTAAACGGCTCAACCGATTTTCGTTAAACATGTCTAAGAACACCCGGGCCAAACTCACCTTTCATACAATAAAAAACTAAATTGAAATCGCTCCATCCGATCCGTTCGGGAGCTATGATGTCCCAGACAGACACGTCAAACCTATAACACCCCTCTTATTTGGTCGGAGGTTAAAAATAGGTATTCTATTTAGTCCGTCTATTAGCCCATCTGAAAATACTGGACATCTAATTTTTTGCTTTATCAATTTAATAAGAAAGTGTCAAGATAAAGAGCATCAAAGCCGGAGGCTGTGACGTACCTAGATAGATTTTTAATAAATCTATATAAATAAAAATGAATTGATGAATAAAAATGACGTTAGTCTGATTAAAACTCGAGAACGGCTGAACGGATTTATCTTATCTTAGTCTTGAAATGTTCGTGGAGGTCTAGGGAAGGTTTAAAAGGCGAGAAAAAATCGAATAATTACCGGGAAGCCGTGTTGGCTTAGTGGGAGGACACTTGACTTTCATTCCGAAGGTCGTGGGTTCAAACCCCACCACGCACCTCTGGATTTTTCTTCTTGAGAAATTTATGTGCGCTTTAAACACGTGCTTTAACGGTGAAGGCAAACATCGTGAGGAAACCGGCATGTTCTGAGAACTTTAAAGAGTTTGAAGGACATGTGACATTCACCAACCCGCACTTGGCCAGCGTGGTGAATTAAGGCCTAATCTCTATCGCCAAGAGAGAAGTCCCTGTGTCCCAGCAGTGGGAACGTTAATAGGGTGATGATGATGAATAACCGGGAAAAAAAATTGAATAAAAACCCGTGCGAAGCCGGGGCGGGCCACTAGTAAATAATAAATATTTCCGGACAATCCACACAACAACAAACTCCGTGGTAAGCTCTAAGCTTGTGTTACGGGTACTAAGACATCTGATAAAGTCAAAGTCAAAACGATTATTTCCTTAGAAGCACATGGCCTACATGGACAGGTCAACTTAAAATTAATAAAACTAAATAGTATAAACAAAAAATATCAAGGTAATAACATTGTCTTGACAGTTCGCTTCAATGTTTTATACTGAGTTGAGAAGCGAATAGAACAACACAGCTTTATCAGTTACTAGCTGTGCCCTACGGTGCTACCCGCGTTATAATGGATGAAGTACTCTTAACCAACAACATAATTTATTTGAATAAAGATTAATATTATTATGTTGATACAACTTAAACAAAATATTTCGACCAAATTAGGTACCATAAAAACGGTTTTTGTGAGTTAATCTTAAAAGATAGGCAAATACCATCGCGGACTGTTTTTAGATCATTAAAAGAGCTAGATTCTTTAATACATATTTTTTGTGTATCTTAAACCGTTTTCACGGCGCACGCAACGGAAGGCTTCAAAGATGAACAATTTCTCCCGTTTTTTACACATTTACCACTATATCTTTGCTCCTATTGGTCGTAGCGTGATGTTATATAGCCTATAGCCTTCCTCGATAACTGGACTATCCAACACAAAAATAATTATTAAATTCGAACCAGTAGTTTCGGAGATTAGCGCGTTCAAACAAACAAACAAACATACAAACTCTTCAGCTTTATAATATTAAGTATAGATTACAATTTTGGAGTTCTTATTTATAAGTAACTAGATATTATAAGTTTAACATCTATCTATCTATATAAATAAAAATTAATTGTTGTTCGTTAGTCTGATTAAAACTCGAGAACGGCTGGGCCGATTGAGCTGATTTTGGTTTTTAAATGTTTGTCGTAGTCCAGGGTAGGTCTAAACGGTGAGCAAATAAGGAAACATTGCTGGGAACTTTTTTTACCCGTGCGACGCCGGGCGGGCCGCTAGTTTACGATAAAAATATACACTTAATATAATAGGCAAACATACATAGATATTTTTATTATACATATTAAACACCCAGACCAAGGTGAATGTGCTGGCAGAACATACAAACACTTGACCCCTCGGCGGGAATCGAACCCGCTTCCTTGCGCCGCAATCGGACCCTCACCAACCGCGCCACCGAGGCAGATTTTTGCTCGAAATCATTACGTCTCGCGAAACTGCAATGCACTATCATCTTGATTGTTCGTGAAATAAAAATTCTTGATTGGCCGGGCTGGGCCAGTGCGTGAAGCGATTTTTTCGTGTTTCGTAATGTGGCCCGGAGAAGCCACCTTCTAGGTTTTCATGTCCCATCTTAGACCACATCGTCACTTTACATCAGGTGAGATTGTGCGTCAAATGAAGGCTTATCGATCATAAAAAAAAAAGAAACGGGTTTCATTTTGTTGAGTATTCTAAATATTCTAATTATAATTGTTTAGTGATCTATCTACCCTATTATTATTTTAACTACGTTGTTTCAGTAATATACAAAATTATTAAAATTCTACAACTTTTTATTTAATGACCTGTCAGATTCTGAAGACACGGCTAAATCCTACTTACTTACATTAAAATAGGGAAAGTTCGTGAGGATTTAAGTGTGTTTGTTGCTATTTCACGCAAAATAATTTAGCTTGCATATCAGAATAACACAGGCTACTTTTTACCGCAGTAAAATACCGCTTTTCGCGGGAAATACAATTATTACGAGCGAAGTCCGATTTGCGTCAAATTTTGCATGGACTTAGCTGTAGTCGTAGTTGTTTTTTTTGACACAAGCTACTTTTTACTTTAATTTATTTTTAGGCGAGCAAAGCCGGGCCAAGCCAAGCCGGTGGCAGCGAGTTTATATATATTAACAAGCTGGTCTATTCCGGCTCAGCCGTTCTTGAATCGCTTTATACAGTAGCTAAACCTACGCGTCATAGGTATTATATACCTAATATTTAAGAATTAATTTCTACGACTTTTGAAAAAAAAACACGATTACTTAAACCATTTTTTCCAATTTTAACATAAAACTAGTTGTATTTGAGTTTTAGTTTAAATACCTATTGAAACAAACATACAATCGTAACTGTAGGTGTTGTACCAATAAAACATAGGTTTTGT
Organism: Gymnoscelis rufifasciata; assembly: GCA_929108375.1. Lineage (NCBI taxonomy): Eukaryota > Metazoa > Arthropoda > Insecta > Lepidoptera > Geometridae > Gymnoscelis > Gymnoscelis rufifasciata. Next base: position 5,375,301 of record OV815332.1, on the reverse strand, counting down.
ACCAAAAAGCAATAGCGAGCGAGAAAACGAAACGTTCGCGCGAGCCGTCGTCATGCACACTGACTTCCCCTCCCGCGTACCTCACCGATCGTCGCCCCGCGCGCCACAGCATATCTTTATTTACATTTTTAAATGACAGATAAAAAATAAGGTTTGTTTTCTTAACATAAACTAAAGAAATAAAAATCAAATTAAAACTTAAAACTATGAAACACTACGCGTCGCCTACAGTAACAATAGTCGAAATAATCAATGTGTATTGCTTCATTGAAGTTGGTACATTTAATCTTTGGCAATTTGGAACCAGACAAGGTTAATATGTTTGTATGAAAAACGTTGCTAGAGCATTTCGGACATATATAATACCTACTTATTAGGTACCACATACAAAATAAAAAATAATAATCGAAATTTATATAAAAAAAACCCTTGATTCCAAAGCCTTAGTTTTCCCTATAAGGTGCTATAAGTAAAAAATCATATTATTCTGTAATGTGCACGCGATGTGCTTTCATTTGAGACCCCACTCGAGTATATTTGCATATATTCGGTTCTTCCTCATTACAATTATATTAAACGGCTCAACCGCTTTCATGAAATCGCTTTATCCGTTCAGGACCTATGCCACAGACAGACAGACAGATACGTAAATTTATAACCTCTCTTTTTTGGTCGGGGGTTAAAAAAATACGTTATTATATTACTATTAGTTTCAACGTCAGGTTTTATAATTTTACTAGTCGACCCGACAGACGTTGTCCTGTCCCACGTTTCAAAAAACAATATCCAGTTGACCGTATTGTGAATCTAAACCATTCCCAGATCCCCTTGAACACACACAAAAAATTTCATCAAAATCGGTCCAGTCGCTTGAGAGAAGTTCAGTGACATACACACTTACAGAAGAATTATATATATAAAGATTTGACCTGTCCATGTATGCCCTGTGCTTCTAAGGAAATAAACGTTTTGACTTTGATATTATATTGTCTATCATTTAGATATAAAAAAAGTTAACTTAACTTATTTCTTGCATACGAAAAATCCGGCTCCAGAATCCAGTACGATAAGTAGTTATTTACTATTATTATTATTTATTTTGGAGGTTTTGTCTGTTCACGTCCGTAAGTGGTAACCCTCTGAATCCTTACACGTGACCTCCGGGTGGTGCTAAGAACAGTCCTGGTGGTAGGCTTCGGCCGCGGCTTGTCACCACCCTCCGGGCTGGGCCAGTGCATGAAGCGATTTTTTCGTGTTTCGTAACGTGGCCCGGAGAAGCCATCTACCTTCTAGGTCTTCATGTGCCATCTTAGACCACATCGTCACTTTACATCAGGTGAGATTGTGGTCAAATGAAGGCTTATACAGAATAAAAAAAAAAAAACTATTCTATGCGAATACTAATATGATAAATTCGAAGTTACTCTCTGTCTTCCTTCGTCATTCACGCAACAACTTCATAACCGATTCAAATTAAATTTAGTACACATATTCTCCCGAGCCTAAGAAAGGACATAGGCTATCCATACCTTACATAGAAAATCCATCAAATGCAAATATACTAGTATTTTATATGTGTACCTACCTATTGTAAATTATAATATCATTCCGTTTGTATTGTAATTTATTTATTATTTAAAACTTGACATTTGTGTTATTGACTACATTATTTGCAATTTGACATATTTATTAAGTAATTGAATTTGATGACTTGTTTGGTTTGACATTATTCGTACTGAAAAACCAGTGTAAACAAAATGTAATTGTGACGTATAATAATATTATCAATAAATGACTATTATTAATGACTAGATTGTCCGCAAAACCCGAGTGCCATTCACCGCATACTTTAGTGACAAGTAGTCATACCACGAGTTGCTACTTACGGCTGTTGGACATTACAACATGTTGTAATCCAATACATTTGACAGATAATGAAAAATGTTGTGAAAAATCTGTGAAATACAGGGATTACATAATAAATAAATAAATATTTCCAGACTAATCACACAGCATCACCTAACCCCAAACTAAGCAGAGCTTGTACTACGGGTTAGGTGACTGATATACTACATAGATACATGTTTTTTGTAAATACATTCTTATGTTATGATACATAAAAAATACCCAGACCCGAAACCAGAAATTGTAGATCGTACAAAATCTAGTGCCCGGCGGGAATCGGCTTATTCCATTCTTACAAGCTCGGATTGGCTTTAACGGGGATTTGTGAACAAAAAGTCAATTCTTCCCCGTTGACGGGGATCTTCAACGGGGAAGAATGGAATAAGCCCGGACAAGGACCGCAACCTATTGCGCCTCAGGCGGACCTTCGCCCACCGAGCCACAGAGGTCGTCAAATGTTGTAATCTCCATCAGTCGTTAGTGGCAACTCGTGGTAGTGCTACAGGGCACAAGAGACTTCTTTATAAAAGATTTTACAAAGTCTCTTTATAACTTAATTATTGATAACTCTCTTATCAGAAATGCAATATATAATTAGGTTATTTCCGTTGGAAGTTTAAAGTCCATTTGTAATTATTGAAGGAAGATATCGTTTTAAGGATGAGGTAAACGCATAAATTATAAATGAGAATAAGGAATTTTTATATTTGTAAAATTGAGTGCATTAATACTGGGTCTTAAAATTAATTTTGGTCATATTAAGATACAATTATAATAAAAACTCTATAGCGTCGAAGCTTAATTAATATTTCCGGAAAATCCACACAACAACATCTAGCCCCGTGGTAAGCTCTAAGCTTGTGTTACGGATACTAGACATCTGATATACTTAATATAATAGACAGACATACATATAAAGATATTTTTACTATACATATTGAATACCCAGACCAAGGAGGAAGTGTACCTCAGCCCCCGTGTACCGCAAACAAAAAAATATTGTTTTGATTTGACTTGACATCATTAAGTTAATTCAAAAGTATTGTAGTTACATTTACAGGCAAAGCTACATTTTCTTATTTGGAACATAAAGAGCCAATCAGCCATATGTAAAATTTCGTAACAATATCACAACTCCTAAAGGTTGGCCTTTCGGGTTTAAACAGATGTTTTGATACAGATGTTCGTTTGTATAATTATAATGAATAAATATATAAATAAATAAATAATTCCGGACAACTCACACAGCATCACCTAACCCCAAACTAAGCAGAGCTTGTACTATGGGTGTTAGGTGAATGATACATAGAAAACACCCAGACCCGAAACCAGAAATTGTAGATCGTACAAAATCTGGTCCCCCGGCGGGAATCGAACCCACACACCGAGCCACAGAGGTCGTCAATATTTAATTTAAGTGTCTGTCGTCAATATTTAATTTAAGTGTATTTGTTTACTTTGTATTTCTTTGTTTTTAATTTATTTTATATGTTTTTATATATATTGTGGTCCGAAATAAACGTGTCTTATTCCTATTCTTATGAATAAACTTGAAAAGTATGAGATGGTTTCATACCTAGGGCCCCTTTATAGGTGAATATGTGATTTGCGGTTTATGGCGTATTAGAGAAACCTACTTACTAGATCACGTTAGAAAAAAATGTTGTTAGAAAACTCAACATCATTTTTGAAGACATATCCATAGACACAAATCCCCACACATACAGTTTAAACATAAAATGAATTCTTAGTATGGGATACAGGTGGCTTGAATCCATCTGGATATTTATCAGTAAATTTAAACTATGTTCAGCAGTGAACGCCCTACGGCGTCCAATTCTGTTGGTAATCAGAATGGTCTATCTATTCTATGACAAACAAGAGACGAAATTATTTGATGCTAATGATGGAAATTAAAAACTGGAATGATTCCACGAAAACTATATTAAACTAGCGGCCCGCCCCGGCATCGCACAGGTATAAAATTTATTTAAATTAATTCGAAATTCCCGGAAATTATTCGAATTTTTCTCGCCGTAAAAACCATCCTATCTCTCAAGTTGGATCGAACTGCACATGGTGTGCGATTTTTATTATAATCGGTTAAGTGGTTTAGGAGTCCATTGAGGACAAACATTGTGACACGAGATTTATATATATTAAGATTACAAAATTCAAAACATACAACTAATTCCCCACCCATTAAACTTATAAGTGCACATTTTTTAATTTAATATATATTTTATGTATATGTATAATTTGCTCTGAGAGAGGTTTTTGTTTAAAATGTGTTACTATAGTTTAAATGATGTAATGACTGACAGAAATGTTTCTAAGATAATGGCTTTTTAAATTGTATAATAATTTTAGTTTATGACTTTGAATTAAACTGTTTGTATGATGAGTTTAACTGTTTAATAAAATCAATTTAAAGTTAATAATTTTATAAATTACTAGCTGACCACAGCAAACGTTTTTTTGCAAAATGAAAAATAGATAGTAGCCGATTCTCAGACCTACTGAATACGCATATAAAATTTGGTGATAATCGGTAAAGCCGTTTCGGAAGAGTACGGTAACATGGAAATTAAATATATTACATTTAATACAGTAATTAGTTAGTAGTAATTAAGTATTCTTGTTAAGTTTTATTATTTTATTTAATTCAATAATGTAATGATTATTATAATTGCATGCTTAGACAGGTAAAATACATTGATCCATGTAAGATTTAAGCCATAACATCTCTGTAACATGTATTTACGCAATAAATTAACTTTGAACTATATGAATCAAGTAAACTTCCATGTAAGTTTCCTAACGCATCGAGTCTATAACAAATGGTTTTAAATAGATTCTTCTGACATCTGTCAATCAGTCACTCTTTAAGATTTCGCCCCAGTTTACTAAGAGTCGGACAGACATCATTGCTATATGAATTTAGGTAACGATGTTTTAAAATAGATAACATAATACTAATTATAAAATAATTAGTATTATGTTATCTATTGTGTATGTTATCTTATATTATAACTATAAATATATATTGAGATAATCATCATCATCATCACCCTTTTAACGTTCCCACTGCTGGGACACAGGGACTTCTCTCTTGGCCTTAATTCACCACGCTGGCCTCTTCAAAACTCTGAAAGTTCTCAGAACATGCCGCGCCGGTTTCCTCACGATGTTTGCAAGTAGAAATTATTATTGTTAAAAGTTGAGTTCAAGTTCTTTAATTGAGATAAAAAAAAAACCTATTTCTAAGATTTCAGAGTTTGTAAGACCAAACAATGGAAATAAATTATTTTGTATCTGTATTTCGCGCGTTTTAGATTAGCACTTTCTCCATGGTCCAGGCTTTTAATATAAAAAATATATATATCTTCCACACAACATCTAGCCCCGTGGTAAGCTCTAACCTTGTGTTACGGGTACTAGACATCTGATATACTTAATAATAATAGACATACAATATATAGTTTTTTAGAGACACTCAGGATGTAGTTACGAAGAAATATTATTGAAATTCCTTGACTAATTTGTGTTCATATTTTGCTCTCGATTTGGTTATTTTAAAATCATAAAATAACACTAATAAAATAAACATTAAACTTAACTTTTTACTTTTTAAGCACGATAACTCAAATTGCCATTTTTGACATTTCAGTAGTAGGACTTAAGATTTTTATATAAAAAACAAAGTACCTACTCATGATTTTGCAAATAATATGGTACATAATTACAGGTAGCGTCATCTTTTGCCGAGTAGCATTAACGCTTTTGTGTCCAAACTACTTCACACAAGATGGCGCTGATTATAAAAATATTTCAGTTCTCGTCTAAACATAATTTTAGTCCCCAGCCGTATTTAAGGTCGGAATAATCTCAAAAACTACCGAACGGATTTTGATGCAACTTTCTGTAATAGGTAGAGTAATAAAAGAGGAAGGTTATAATTACGTACCATTACAATTATTTCATGACTATTTTAATTTGTAAGATTTATGTTTATATCCTGTATAAAAAAATTATATGACATTTAGTATTTGTATTGACATTTTGTATTCAATTATTAGGACATTTATTTATAATTAACATTTTCATTGACATTGTATTTACACTAGACTGATTAAAACAAGTTTATTTTGATTAGGTATTTATTTTATGCTATCTTCTAATTATTGTATGTTTTTTTTTATTTAATTTAATATTTTAACTTGTGTGATTTTTATGAATCGTGTATAAATTGTAAAACTTGACTTGCCATGTATAACGCCCAGTTGTATTATTATGGTTAATAAATGAAATTGAAATATAACGACGGTGGGTAGTATATATTTAAAAAAAAAAGGCGTGTGTGCGATTCACACACGATAGAAGTGAAACTTCAGTAAATCGACGAAAGAATAAGAAGAATAAAAAAAAAGTGTGTGTGTGTCAGCTACGACGCACGATTGGAGTCTACTACTTACGAACTATAATTATGATATATATCGAATAGAAAAAAAGGGTAAATGAACGCATCTGCTAAAATGATAAGAGAAACAAACATATATCTGTAATTATTCGGATTATTTATATTACTTCAATAAAGCGTATTACATAAAGTATGTTACAAAATAATATTAATAAAATACCAATACCTCTTTGCGCGATACTTCGTAGTCTCAACTAAGAAGTATCGCGCAAAGAAATTTAAATAAAGCATTGTATTTGTGTCTCTTACCATTTCCGTTTCATCTTTTTGCATCCGGTTTGAAATCACTACGATTCTATAGAAGTTTCACTTCAAAAATGTATGTCAGTCACCTAACACCCATAGTACAAGCTCTGCTTAGTTTGGGGTTAGGTGATGCTGTGTGATTAGAGGTAGTCCGGAATTATTTATTTTATTTACATTATATAAATAGATAGAGCCGGATACGGCCAGCTAGTTATCACTAAAGATAAGGTACAATTTATGTTTACCAAAACAGGATTCACTTAGAAATGCAACTATAACTAAGAATTATCGCATTATTCGGCGTAAGCATGTAATAAATCAATTCAATTTACTAATAATAAGGGTATATTAGGTACTTAGAGGTCTGATTTGATATATATTTTTCTATGCTACAATATCCCACTTATGAGAGTATAGTTTACGTGTTTTATGTAGTTCTAATTAGTATGTTAGGTAGTAAATTTTGTTATGCCCTATACACAGGGTCCTTAGATGTATGTAATGTTTGTTGCAACAAACAACCTGTAACTACCTTTAGTGACGATCACAATAAGCCTTTGCAGCTGCAGTGACAGTTTAGCCACAAACAACAAATAAAAAACAATCTCTAACTTACATAATAATAATAATCCTTGTTGGTCGAACCAAGGGAGGACCTGTGACGCGCCATTCACACACTAAATCTGGTAGTCGAGAGGTTTGACATATTAATTTCATAGTCCCATGAGCGAACTCGTTATGGTTGTGACATAAATTTCATATTATGTGTAAATTTGTTTGACATAATTTAATCTATTTAATTTGTTTTTATTTTTTACTAGCGGGCCGCCCCGGCTTCGCACGGGTTTTTATTAAATTTTTTCCCCCGGCAAATATTCGATTTTTTCTCGCCTTTTAAACCTTCCCTAGACCTCCACGAACATTTTAAGATTAAGATAAGATAAATCCGTTCAGCTGTTCTTGAGTTTTAGTCAGACTAACTAACAGCAATTCATTTTTATTTATATAGATATTAATTTTGTGTGTTTGATTTAGATATTTAAAATGTTTGATGTTTATTTAAATTTAAATTTTATGCCTAATTTTAATTAATTTTATAGTGGAAATTAATGGGCTCTATTGAATTAGGGTAATCCGGGCTGGGCCAGTGCGTGAAGCGATTTTTTCGTATTTCGTAATGTGGCCCGGAGAAGCCACCTTCTAGGTCTTCATGTCCCATCTTAGACCACATTTTACATTTAATTCTGACATGTCAGCTATATTTTTGTGAAGTTTCATCAAAATCAATTCTGTAGTTTTTGTGTGAGAGAGCAACAAGCGCACCTAAACACTTACATTCTAACAAACTTTCGCATTTATAATAAGTATTAATAGGATGACGTAGTTCAACTATTTTTTTAGGATATTTGGTTCTAACAGTCACGATGACTTGACAGAAAGATGACGCAATATTATTAAGGATTATACAAATAAGTTTTTGCTTAAAATTCGAACCTCTTTCATATTATATCTACAATAATCCGTTAGGCTTAACAGACCTTCCGGTCAGTTGGTCCAATCAGGTTCTTACTACAACAGAGCCTATTAAAGAGCTTTCTTTAGATAAAATTACATTTATTTTAATTAATTTCACCATTTTGGTACATCACATAACATAAACATAGGCAAGTAAATCATTTATGCAATAAATACAGATTACAATTAAATTACAAAAAAACAAACAATTTACAAATAAAGCACTATTAGTTACAAACTGGACTCTTTTGTATCTTGTTTCTTTGAAGGACATGTGATATTCACCAACCCGCACTTGGCCAGCGTGGTGAATTAGGGCCTAATCCCTCTCGCCAAGAGAGAAGTCCCAGCAGTGGGAACGTTAATATGATGATGATGATGTTACAACCTATCTATTTAAAGCAGACTGTATCTTTCTGATTGAGTCTACACACCAAGATAATACCTAGATAAAATACCCCAGTATATTATATACCTATGTTTTTGAGTAGGTATATTTACGTGAACAGTGTAATCTATTTAACAATCTCAAGTAAATAACTACTCGTTGCGAATTATTAAAAGTACATAAATATTATGTAATTTAGTATTCAATGAAACTTCGGTAAGTTTGTCGCAATGTTGTGGTTAGTCACAGTTAAGAATGGCTGTTAAATAAAATGCGACTAACTATTAATCTTTCAATTCAAAAATCTCATAAGAACTTTAGTTCCCCTAAGCCCTAAAAGTAAGAAGTAATACTATTTTGTAATGTGCATGTGGTGTGCATTAAGGGAACTAAAGATCTGAAAACGGATCGCAATTTATGCGAAAGTATTATATTAAAATTGGGTCCACAGATGTAATTGTGATGATTTTGAAACTGTATTTGTAAAATGAGTTTTCTGTTAACTGTAGGTACATTAAAGCAAATTAGGTACATGGTCCCAGTCTACCGATTAAAAAATGTTATAATGTAAAAGCTAACTGGGACCGCGGTCCGAGTTATGTATGGGCCCAGTCGCCTGTATCCTCAGATCGAGTTTGAGTGCACATTTGATAACGTCAATAGTATGCATTTCAAAAGTATCGAACTTGCGGTTGTGTTTTTTATATTATTTTTGGTTTATTATACAATAATATTTTTTTTGTTAACTGATGAAACAAATGGTTAAACATATTGGAGTAGCAGAATTTTCATTGTAAAAAGTTCACTATATTATAGTAGAAAATATTGAAAAAATGTCTTATTTGTCCTACTGAACACATACATATTGAACAAGACGTGACTGGACATCAAACATATTTTTATAATTTATTACATATATGTATAATATTTTGACACTTCATTTATTGAAATATCCTTTTTATGAATCCTTACACGTGACCTCCGGGTGGTGCTAAGAACAGTTTCTGGTGTCAGGCTTCGGTCGCGGCTTGTTGTGGCCGGGCTGAGCCAGTGCGTGGAGCGATTTTTTCGTGTTTCATAATGTGGCCCGGAGAAGCCATCAAAATCAAAACATTTATTTGCAAACATGGGTTGTAGGTTGTTAACAATTGTAAAATAAAGATACAGCACCGAACATGTTTTACTAGAGCTAAGGCATGCAAAGTTATATAAAAATAAAAATGCAGAAATAGTATTTATTTATTAAATTAGTAAATTTTTGTATTCAAGTCTGTAAGAAATTTGTTTACTTGTATCATAATAGCATTTGGATGTCAAGAAAGTATTGTTTTTTTTAACAATGTCAAAGGCAATGTTTTTATATCATCTACATTCTTCTTCTCTTCTTCTTATTCATGCCCCATCTTAGACTACATCGTCACTTTATATTAGGTGAGAATTATGATCATTTAACCATAATCTTATGTAAAATAAAATTATGGATATTAAAATATGGACACAAGTTGACGCCACCGACTCTGACTTTTAACTGCTTTTCATATAAACTTCCAACCCCCGTATCACCCCGTTAAGGGTGGAGTAAAATCCGTTCTTAGTAGACATTTACACTATATTCTACTATCATATATCATATGACAAATTTCAAGTTTGTAGGTGTTGTCGTTTCTGAGATTGGCCAATTAACACGCGCCATGATCACGGTTAAACAAAAACAGAGCTCCATTTTGAAAACGCGCTTAACTCACGTAAATGTTACGAAATAACGACCTCCGACGTTTCAATACGGTTTACCCAAATTAAAACACGTTTAGATAATTATTAGTATATCTCGCTATAGAGTTTTGAGAGTGAAATAATCATAATCATTTATTTGTTGTTTCATGTCATGTTACATAATAGGTCTTACATCAAATTTATTCCCAGACATGAGCCCCTTTGGGACATTAAAACAATAACTTAAAATTGGCTTATAACTAAGATTTATGTATTTTATTCACTATAAACAGAGGTGCATATATTTATCTCAAAATACATATTTTGCCCAGTTATCTGCGTTTAAATCAACACCCAGACATGTTTATCTTGTCGATAACTTCACGCTAGTGCAGGGACTGACTTCATTCATATAATTTAGTCAACAAAACAACATTATTTAGTATTCAATTAGAAGCCGGGTGTGAATCACGTCTAGTCTGTATTTATTTATAATATATTTCCTTAGAAGCACAGGGGCTACATGTAAGTACAGGTTAACTAAAAATTGTTAAAACTAAATTGTTTAAGCAAAAAATATCAAGGTAATAACATCGTCTTTTTTCTTTTTTCATCGACAGTTCGCTTCAATGTTTAAACTGAGTTGAGAAGCGAATAGAACAACACAGATTTATCATCATCAGTTATTGCAATTTTGTAATTAAATGCTGAAGAAATATTCTATATTTTAACCATTGTCTTATTTTGATGATGGTGAAACATATCCTTAATCTGTTTTTTCGTTCTTATTCTATTATTAACAATAAATAAATAAATATTTACGGCAAGCCACACAATATCTAGCCCCGTGGTAAGGCCTAAGCTTGTGATACGGGTAGGTACTAGACATCTGATATACCTACTTAATATAATAGACATACATAGACAGATACCAGACAGACTGTACGCTGGCGATGTTGACTATACCGACCAATGCTAAGGGCTACGTCACTCACAAATATTAGATTAAGATAATTACAAGGATATATTTATAATTAACCTTTGCTTGTTAGACTTATTGGAAATAACATAAGTAAGTACAGGTTTGCTGTAAGAAAACTCATAAAGGGTTAAGCTCGCCTTTGTACATGACCATTGTAACTAAAACTTAAAGTTACCTTTAGTGTAGAATACAGAATTTAAGTACTTACTAGATTTCTGCCCGCGTAATAACAGATTTTTCCGCGGTAAACAACAGCCTTTGTTCTTTGGGACAATAGCTATGTCCGTGTCAAATTTGATCCAAATCGAGCTTTGCTTGCAATAATTGATTTTCAAAAATTCCCGCGAAATGTGGTATTTAACCGCGGTAAAGAGAAGCCTAAGTGTTATTCTGTTATTTAAACTATATTACTGTGAAGTTTTATAATATTTCAATCTGTAGTTTTTGCGTGAAATAGGTAGCAACAAACATACCTACGTTCGTAAGAATGCAAATTTCTTACGAACTTTCGTGTTTATAATATTAGTAGGATAAAGTTGTTTTAATGTATGTGAAACTAGTTTATTGAAAACATTTTTACCCACAATTTCGGTCTAATAACTTATAAGCCTACGATAGGACACTGAACCTTCCATAACTTTAGTCAACAAACATTTCTACTGATGACATAATAAATTCAAACCAATTATAAGAATTAAATATTATTTATCACCGAAATATGAAAGTAAAATTATGGAAAAACACAGCTTTTTATATAAAAAATAATTGTATTTTTAAACTTCTACAATATTGGATACAATTTTTTATACAAATAATTCCGGTTTAGTTGCTTATAAGGCTTTAATCGTTCAAATTCTAACTTTTTAAATTACCTATCATGGTTTTTAACAATATTATGACTTTTATCGGGTAACATATCTACCATGATTTGTCGGTTTTTTGAGTTTTCCGATATTTTGACGCTGTTGCAAGCGCTATGATCACGGAAGCTGCTAAATTGTCTTTGTCTTTGCTATTTGTCGGCCAAATATTACTTAGAATAAAATATGACAAATTGTAATCAAAGAAAAACACAGCTATTAATACTAATTTTATTAATACAATAAACATTAAGTATTGTATAAAACTAATACAATATAGACGATCATATTGTGGCATACTGATAAAAAAACATAATTAATTTGATTTATTTTATACATAAATTAATTAGTGAATCACTTGGAAATGTCAAATAATTAATTAAAGTAATTTCTATCTTAAGCTTGCTTAAAGATAACTTTTTAGCGATAAGGCCGCCCTTTTGTAGGTACTATTTGATTTTTATTTGTTATAATATGTGAATACGTTTCAATGTGTGCAATTATGAGTTTGTGTATTGTATTGTAAACTAGGAATAAATTTAATGCCAAGGACAACATTATTTTGGTAATAAAATAAATCTAAATTTAAAATCTAAGATCTATCCCCCGTTTCCAATGCCTTAATTTCCATAAAGGTAAAACACCATAATATTTTGAAATGTGCACGCGATGCGCTTGCATTTGATACACCACTCGAGTATATTTGCAGATTTTTGTTTTCCTTCCCCTCTCCCACCCCCATAACTTTTAAACGGCACAACCGATTTCATGAAACATTAATATCTAAGAAAACCCGCGCCAAACTCACCTTTCATACAAAAAAATATTTTTTGGTCGGGGGTTAAAAAATACGCAACGAATTAAGAACTCCTCTTTTCAAGTCAGTTTGTTTTTTATAGCAAAAGTGTACACGGATCCCTTAGGTGTAGTATGAATCCATCTCATATTTTTATATTATTTATTTATCACTCTGATATGATATTGATAACACACGGAAAATAACATTTATTCCTTATACATAATTTGTCTATTATCAAACAATCCGACATACCTAGTTCAATGCTGTCATGAACTCAAATAGTCCAGTCCTTGCCATAATGGTTTGACTCCTAATGGATGTTACCTTGAGCTTGGTTCGAGTTTATTATCATCAAGTTTTTTGTGTTAGAGCAAAAAATCTTTTTACACAGGTTTTTGATGATTGTTTTCCTGTTTATGTTGGACATGAAGGATATTATTTTATTATAAATAGAACCGTGTCTGTGTTTCTTTATGCAAATATCCCTTTGAGACGAATATTAATTTATATGTAGGTCCTACTTATTAAACCGGTATTGTTCTTTTGTTTTGATATTTAGGTCATTGATTTTAGGAATCGTTTTGTTTTATTTTGTATCATAATATGTAGTTTTGTATAGTATTATCGCTATTGTAATTGATCAAAGTCAAATACAAAATAAAAAAAAAACATGATTGAAATAAATAGGTACACAGAGTAGGTATGATAAGAAATGTGAAAAAAATGAAGATCATTAAATAAAAGAGTTATTTTACAATAATATGCGTTTTTTTTTAACTTTTGTATTATTATTAATATAGTAATGATCCTGTTATTAAAAGATCATTTCTATTACAAGGTACAAGAATCATTTATATCCATAGTTTGATTAAACAATATAATCGTAGAAAAAATAAATTATTTTCAGTTTTCATAACATTCATACACACCTCTATTTACGTTCCCACTGCTGGGACACGGGACTTTTCTCTTGAGGAGAGATTTTAGGCCTTAATTCATTCCACGCTGGTAAAGTGTGGATAGGAAGTCTGAATCCTTACACGTGACCTCCGGGTGGTGCTATAACAGTCGGCTTGTCACCACCCTCCGGGCTGGGCCAGTGCGTGGAGCGATTTTTTCGTGTTTCGTAATGTGGTCCGGAGAAGCCATCTACCTTCTAGGTCTTCATAACCCATCTTAGACCACATCGTCACTTTACATCAGGTGAGATTGTGGTCAAATGAAGGATTATCCAGCATAAAAAAGTTGAATGTCCTTCAAATTTTGAGTATGACATGTAATTTTCTCATAATTTTTATTAAAACCTTTTTCAGTATTGATTTAAACATCTTGACAGGCAGTATATAAAGAAACACAAAGTATTGACTTAATTAACGACCTTTTTGTACCTAACATTCAGAAATAAATGATTTTGATTTGATTTGTCATTTTCAGAGTATGAAGCTGTTCAGCGCACTGTTCTGCGCACTCCTGGCTGCGCAGGCGACGCACGGGTACCATATCCTGTGCATCTTCTCCATACCCTCGCGCAGCCACAACCACCTCGGGCAGGGGGTGGTGAAATCATTGCTGAGAGCTGGTCACGAGGTATGTTGTGTATATAAAGGGTGACTTTTAAGCCCGACTACTAACTAACAGCTCAAATGTCGAGGTATTCCACTTGGAGCGCCACGCTGAAGCGCTCCAAGCCGAAGAGCGCCAAAGTTATTCCTCAGAGAGCGCTATTGCTCAACGCCTGCCTCAGTGGCGCAGTGGGGAAACATCTGCTTGCGGCGCAGGAGGTGTTTGTATTTTCTGCAAGCACTTTTTCCTTGGTAAAAATGCTTAAAAATATATGTATGTTATATTCAATATATCAGATGTCCACCCGTAACTGATGTTGTTGGTAGATTGTCCGAAAATATTATTTTTGAAGTGAAACTTCTTTAGAATCGCTGTGATTTCAAACCGGATGCAACAGAAAAAACGACTGGTAAGAGACACAAATACAATAGTCGCCTGTAATTAGTGAGCCAGAGCGAGAGAGCAGATGTCGGTGTGTATGTATATTCACACTGTTTAATACTTGCTTGAATTTGAGCATTTAACGTGTGTAAGTGTATGTGAAAACTACGTGAGCTAATACTACTTACTGTACACTGTATGCGGCTGCGTATTACAGCTTTTTAACCCCCGACTAAAAAAGAGGGGTGTTATAAGTTTGACGTGTCTGTCTGTCTGTCTGTGTGTCTGTCTGTCTGTCTGGGACATCATAGCTCCCAAACGGATGAAGCGCTTTCAATTTAGTTTTTTTTGTTCTTAGAAAAGTTATGTGGCTGAGAGTGGGGAAGGAAAACCGAAAACCTGCAAATATACTCGTGTGTGATATCAAATGAAAGCGCATCGCGTGCACATTACAAAATATTATGGTGTTTAACTTTTAGGTTAATTAAAACATTGGAATCGGGGGTTTTAATTAAATTTTAAATTTATTAGTACGAATTTGTTGTTATAACAGCAACAGAAATCCATCATCCCTCAAAATGTCAACTCTCTATCTACCACGGGATCTTGCGATACAACCTGGTGACAGACAGACAGACGATAAAGCTCAGTGAAAGGGTCCCGTTTCAAAGTCAAAGTCAAAGTGAAAGTCAAAGTCAAAACGTTTATTTCCTTAGAAGCACATAGCCTACATGCAGTGGCGGATTTACAAATTTACAAGGGCTAGGCTGAATAGTTTTTGCCGCGTTGCCGCCCTTGCCTCAACAATTGTCATATCATACATTATTTTTACAATGCAACAATTTTGTTGAAATTGCATATTTTTGAGCTAATCGAAGCTCAAACATCATGTATGGGCGGGGTAATGTATGCTATTTACACAATTATGAACATTTGGTAAACGTAAAAAATCGTTTTGATTTATATGAGATAAAAAAATCGAATTTGCCGCCCCCGAAATCTGCCGCCCTAGGCTGGAGCCTACTCAGCCTGCTGGTAAATCCGCCACTGCCTACATGGACACACTTTAGGTACGGAATCCTAAAAACCAATAAAACAGTAGCTCGCAATTAGAGCTGTGATATTCTATACGCGTCTCAACTCTATGTATAAGATTTAATCTAACTGTTAAGACAATGTATTTTTAACCCCCGACCAAAAAAGAGGGGTGTTATAAGTTTGACGTGTCTGTCTGTCTGGGACATCATAGCTCCCGAAAGGATGGAGCGATTTCAATTTAGTTTTTTTTTGTATGGAAGGTGAGTTTAATTCAATTCAATTCTGCAAATATACTCGAGTATCAAATGAAAGCGCATCGCGTGCACATTACAAAATATTATGGTGTTTAACTTTTAAGGAAATTAACGCATTGGAATCGAGGGTTTTTGTTAAATGTAAAATTTAGATTTTTATCTTCTGTTATCATGATAGTATAAAAAGTCGTGTTGGCTTATAGAAGACTTTCATTCCAAAAGTCTTCAAATCCCGCCACGCACCTCTGGATTTTTCTTCTTGAAAAAAATATGTGCGCTTTAAAACACGTGCCTCAACGGTGAAGGCAACATCGTAAGGAAACCGGCATTTTCTGAGAACTTTAAAGAGTTTTATGGACATGTGACCTTTACCAACCCGCACTTGGCCAGCGTGGTGAATGAGGGCCTAATCTCTGTCGTCAAGAGAGAAGTCCCTAAGTCCCGAATACGATAATGATGATGAATCATGATAGCATATTGTGCAATCAGTTGTAAGGCATAGGTAATATTAACAACTAACAAACACCTGCTTATATAACCTATTGAGATTGTAAGATTGAGTAAATACATACAATGTTTAACTGTTTCATAGTTTCATAGTACCTACTTTATTCATCATAGGCAACATTGTACACTTGATTTCGTTAAAAAGTTCTAATTATTATTATAAACACACACAGAAAATACAGCAAAAGACACAGACAAGACGTTCAATTTGAGATGTAACTTAATAATAGAGCTGCCGAGTAGTGGCATTGTCAACTAAAACAATGTTATATTAAAATCCAATATAAATCTGTCCGCTATATAACTTCTTCGTTGAACGACCAAAGGGACTGGGAGGCCGACGCTTTGGCATGGCCCTTTGCTCAACTACACGACCACAAAGGGATGTTTTCAGACATAAATAATAATAATAATAAATAAATAATAAAATCATTTATTTACCAAAGCAGAGCATACAGAAAAATACAAATATCAGCGAAGCTCAAACTAAGCAAATCTGCTTGTTTCTTGAGACTTCGGAGTGCTGTTTACATAAATCTAAATTTAAAATTTAAGAAAAACCCCCGATGCCCATGCCTTAATTTCCTTAAACGTAAAACAACATAATATTTTGTAATGTGGACGCGATGCGTATTCATTTGATACCCCACACTAGTATATTTGCAGATTTTCGGTTTTCCTTCCCCACTCTCACCCCCATAACTTTTAAACCGCACAACCGATTTTCATGAAACATGTCTAAGAACACTCGCGCCAGACTCACCTTTCATACAAAAAAAAAACTAAATTGAAATCGCTCCATCCATTCAGGAGCTATGGTGCCACAGACAGACAGATAGACACACAAACAGACAGACACGTCAAATTTATAACACCTCTCTTTTTTGGTCGGGGGTTAAAAATGGAGGTTGTTGTTCCTGTGTTGCAGTCGCTTCCCGCGTTGATGGATTATTACAACACACACGCGATTCTATTCTTTTCTTTATTCCTATTCTTAATTCCCATTAAATAAGGATTCCACACAACTGCAGTTTACAACATTCGTAATTCTACACATTTAATATATACAATTCTTAGACTATCTTACAGCTTACAGTTATTTGTACATATTCACTAGAATCTTCAGTACTTAGTATCAGGTAAGATTATTTTCAAATAAAGGTATATTTTTGCCATCATAGAAAAAACTGGCGTTTCTGATACTGAGTAGGTTTTGCCGAAGTATTATAATGTATTTACCCGCGGTAAACATTATATATCTATCTATCATTATAAAATCGTTTCAGCCGTTTTGCCCTGAGAGTCGGACAAACAAACAGACATACGCATTATACTACCTAAGTGGCGCGGTGGGCGAGGGTTCGCTTGCGGCGCAAGAGGTAGCGGGTTCGATTCCCGCCGACGGTCAAGTGTTTGTATGTTCTGCAAACACTATCTCCTTGGTCTGGGTATTTAATATGTATAATAAAAAAATATATATGTATGTATGTCTATTATATTAAGTATATCAGATGTCTAGTACCCGTAACACAAGCTAAGAGCCTTACCACGGGGCTAGATGTTGTTGTGTGGATTGTCCGGAAATATTTATTTATTTTATATAAACTCTTCCAAAATATTATCCCATTAGCGAAATAGTCAACTTAACATATTTTTAACCCGAGACCAATAATAATATTTACAAAATAATATGTTTTCTTTTACTTTTAAGGAAAATAAGGCTTTGGTATCGGTGGTTTTTGTAATTTAAAATTTAGATAATAGATTAAATGCCTGATGAAAAAATAAATGATAATAGAAAATAAGAAATAGTTTGTCTTCGTCGATTACATTCATAAATGTGTTTGTTAGATAGAGACAACATTCATGCAACCTTATAACATTTTATATGAAGGTTAGTATGAATATAATTTTCAGTTCGCTTATGGAACGACTTACCCATAGATCTGCGAAAGATAGAGTCCAAAGATACTTTTAAGCACTTTCTCTTTTTTCTTTTAAACAATGGATCATTTTCTGAAGCGATTGTATCAATAACTTATCACATTATATACATACATATATATTTTATTCCACATCTAGTATATATCCTTATGTTATTTCTGTTTGCATCATTTTAACTTTCATTAATGTCAAATATGTGTACTTTATTTATTTTATTTTTATTTAATAATTAACATTAAGTAGTTTTAAGATACAACGCGCACGCCAACATTGTTCCTAACCATTACAGGTTGGCAGGTAGAAAATGCCTAGGCATTGAGCCCACCTTTTTGTACACAATTCTACTTTGTGCAAATAAAGTTTTAAATAAATAAATATAAAAAAATATCTTCACATTTATCTCAGAATATGAATAAAATCGCCGTTCCGTTATATTTGCGATAATATCAATAATATATTTTTTGCATCATATTAAGAAAAGAACGTAGATTGCTGGATATAGGCCTCCCTCAAGTCTCAGCTCTCTTTTCATCTATTTCTGTAGGCTGCAGCTTGCAATTTTTTAATTATAAGGGACAAAAGAATGAGCAAAACTAACAAAACATCACACAGAATAGTGCCACATAAATTTGACACATAATAAACTTTCAATCTATGATTATGATTACATCTGTAATAAAAAAAAGATATACTTTTTTTTTAGCCGCGGAGGATGCTGGCTTCTACAAAGTCAAGTAGCTTGTTGTAGATATATGAGGAAGATTTATATATTTATGTCTAACAATCGACATCCTACGGAGGAAGAAATAATTTTATGCTATATAAGCCTTCATTTGACCACAATCTCACCTGATGTAAAGTGACGATGTGGTCTAAGATGGACCATGAAGACCTAGTAGGTAGGTGGCTTCTCCGGGCCGGAGGGTGGTGACAAGCCGCGGCCGAAGCCACCAGAGACTGTTCACCACCACCACCCGGGGGTCACGTGTAAGGATTCAGAGGGTTAAAACTTACGGACGTGAACATACAAAACCTCCAAAAAGCTTTACACACGTTAAATTTATAACACACCCCGTTTTGCATCGGGGTCTTTTGGCCAGTCGAATTTGATAGAAAAATACCACCTATTTTTGTGGCTATCAATTGCAAATTTAAACAGAGATGTTTACTTTCCGGAAATGGCATTATCAATGTCTCAAAAACACTTGAAAATACGTCACAAATGCACTTTTGTTGAGATGCGGAATGGAAACTTAGCTATAAAGTGTGCATATTAATGTATTCGTTGCTTCATGTGGTGAATAGAATAGAAAATTATTGTCTTTATTGCTCCAAACATGGTATAAAGGTGATACTTATTACATATAAAGTCCACATGTTTCACTAAAATCCAGCATGCAATAATTAAACAAATCAAGGTTAAATGTCAAAATAATTCATGAATGTCATAAAAAATATTTTCATTCAGCCACTTAAATAGTTTTTTCTATAAATAGGTTAATTTTATGTCATTTGGAAATTAAATAATTAAATATTGCCGGACAATCCACACAACAACATCTAGCCCCGTGGTAAGCTCAGTGGCGGATTTACCAGCAGGCTGAGTAGGCTCGAGCCTAGGGCGGCAGATTCTGGGGGCGGCAAATTTAGAGAACGATTTTTTTTACCTCATAGAAATCAAAATCAAATCAAATCATTTATTTGCAGAATACATTATTACAAACATGTCAAGATCTTATAAACTAGTGATGTCAATTGTATTCAACCCGCAAGCAGGTGTGCAAATATTACAATATGTCAAAAAAAAATTAATAAAATAAAAAAAAATAATAATAATAATAAAATCAAAATCATACATGTCATCAAAAATAAAAAATAAAAATTGGATTAATTAATCATAACAAAATTAATATTAATTGAAATTCAAATATTCATTTACACTATAAAAACATTTTTCCATGAGCCAATTATTTAGTTTTTTTTTAAATAAAATAATACCCTTCAGCTCTTTAAGGGTTTCAGGCAACTTATTATAGATCATAATGGACATATTATATGCATTTTGTTTGTAGATCTTTTTGTTACATTGAGGATTGTAGAGAATGCTATTAAATTTAGTTCTTTTCTGTCGAGTGATAACATCCTTGCGCATGGTAAAGTATTGTGGGTAAGTTTTTACAAAAACGCATACATCCCTAATATACATACATGGAAGATTTTTTACGTTTACGTTTAATTATTGTGTAAATAATAGCATACATTACCCCGCCCATACATGATGTTTGAGCTTCGATTAGCTCAAAAATATGCAATTTCAACAAAATTGTTACATTGTAAAAATAATGTATGATATGACAATTGTTGAGGCAAGGGCGGCAACGCGGCAAAAACTATTCAGCCTATACCTTGTAAATTTGTAAATCCGCCACTGGGTAAGCTATAAGCTTGTGCTACGGGACTAGACATCTGATAAACTTAATATATCAGACATACATAGATAGATATTTTATATTATACATACTAAACACCCAGCCCAAGGAGAAAATGCTTGCATAACATACAAACACCCCTCTCCGCGGGAATAGAACCCGCTACCACTTGCACCGCAAGCGGACCTCCGCCCACCGCGCCACTGAAGCAGAATTTGATTATACATTTTTACTCACATAATAGTCATAATAATAATAATAGTCATAATAGTATTTATTAATAACAATTGTTACATGTCATGTCTTATATTATGTATTAAATTATAATACATAATCACAATAAAATAACATTATATTAACTCAATCAATGAAATAATACAATTTAAAATGTCAAACCTTAACAATGTAAAACAATAAATTAAATCATTTAACAAATGTCAATTAAAATTATAAAAATGTCAATAAAATAATACAAAAGTCATTATGACTATAGAAATGTCATTAAGAAATAAATAATTACCGATTCATGAATTCCTCATAGGAATAAAAGGTTTGCTCAATAAGCCAGTGCTTCAGTTTGTGTTTAAATGAAGGAAGACTTGTTGATTCAGTTACAGTTTTCGGGAGCTTGTTATAAACAGTTGTACCCATCACAATAATACAACTTAATAATCGCTGAATGTGGAGTTGCTTTCACAATTATCTTATTTGGGTCTCTACACCGTCTAGGATTTCTATGGAATGCTTTTTCATATAATTAATTGTACATGGTTCCTAACAAAATTTGCCATTTGGTGACAATTATGGTGTTACATTTTATACAGTGTAATGACTTTAACTTCTATTTAGACATAGCCCAATTAAAAGTAGTTTACTTATTTCTTACTTAAATGAACTATCCGTCTTAAAGCATTTAAATATTTATCATGAAATTTAAAATTCTGTACCAAAGGTACACAAGCTTATAGCTTACCACGGGCGGGCCACGGGGCTAGATGTTGTTGTGCAGATTGTCCGGAAATATTTATTTTATTTATTTATTAAAGGTATAAAGAATATTTAATATTTGGCACAGTGTTGACTTGAGTCATAAACACCTCCATTTTGTCTTATCTTGAACATCTTCGTACATTCTTATCATACAATAGGTACATCAGTTATTAAACAATGGAAAAATC
This sequence comes from Gymnoscelis rufifasciata, assembly GCA_929108375.1. Classification (NCBI taxonomy): domain Eukaryota; kingdom Metazoa; phylum Arthropoda; class Insecta; order Lepidoptera; family Geometridae; genus Gymnoscelis; species Gymnoscelis rufifasciata. The sequence goes on along the minus strand of OV815332.1, from coordinate 5,353,119 downwards.
TATCGAATATGCGCATAATGATGTTTATAAGATTATGGGCTTGTTTCACAATCTCCGACTAAACTATTCTATGGTTAAATATAGAGTAATCTCGGTAAGACAGATAATGACTGAATTTGTCAGTTGACTTGATAGCCCTATATTTTCAGTTCAGTTTCTTGTAATTGGACTTTGCGCTTGAAGCGACAATTTGCCAGTGTCGACTTAAATAATATTATAAAGTGAAATACAAGATGTTACTTAGTTCAACGCCATTTTGCGTCTCCGCCCTATATTTTAACCATTGAATAAATTATTCACAGATTAGGAAATAGGCCATATGTGTCACGCCAATTTGAAGCTGACAATTCTACCTTGGCAATGACACTGACATTAGACCATAATCTAAATTTAAAATTAAAATAAAGTCGTTTCCAGAACTTTAGTTTCCTTAAAAGCAAAAAGTCATAGTATTTTGTAATGTGTAACATGCGTATTTTAAGATTTTCGGTTTTCCTTCGCCACTTTTACCCTCATAACTTTTAAACGGGTCATCCGATTTTCATCAAACATGTTTATAAACCTGACAATTCATACCAAAAAAAAACTAAATTGAAATCGCTCTATCCGTTCGGGTTCTATGATGCCACAGATAGACACAGACATCGTCGAAACCTATAACACCCCTCTAAAAAAGGCTAGGAATAATGAGTCTGATTATGCAAACATGTCTTACCTTTGTGTACCTAATGTTGACGAATCATGATCGTCACTATGCGTGTCTACGGGTTAATTTATCATCGAGATCATAAAGTAATTTTTATAAATTGTAGTAGCCTGACAATTCATACCAAAAAAAAACTAAATTGAAATCGCTCTATCCGTTCGGGTTCTATGATGCCACAGATAGACACAGACATCGTCGAAACCTATAACACCCCTCTAAAAAAGGCTAGGAATAATGAGTCTGATTATGCAAACATGTCTTACCTTTGTGTAATGTTGACGAATCATGATCGTCACTATGCGTGTCTACGGGTTAATTTATCATCGAGATTATAAAGTAATTTTTATAACCTTTGAACTCGAATAATAACAGAATTTCTGACAGAACACTGTCATTAATAATAATAAACCATTTATTTCAGGCATCTAAGGCCTATATAAACATATGCCTCACAGACTAACATTAAATATAAATCTTATAAACTAAAGTGTCCGTATCGTGGATCATAATTATGTTACGGCGGTGTCGCCTTGCGCCTTGCAGTGTAGGCGACCGATGAACCGTCGTAACTTGACCCCTTGCGGCCAAAAACCGCAGATTCACTGTGTTATCTGCCTCATATTTATTTTTGTTTCTATTAATAACTTTTGACTTATCAACCGCTGCAGTTTGCAAGAGTTATTTATCGCGCGTTATCTAGGGCATGATAACTACATAACATAATGGTATTTTGTTTGGAAGCCCAAGAATACTCGTACTAGACTTATATTTTTTGCTTTATCAATTTAATAAAAACATGGAGTGCTTCCTAGAAGCACAGGGCGTGCAAGATCAACTTAGACTAAAAATGTTAAATAAAAAAATTCAAGAAAATAACATTGTGTGACAGTTCGCTTCAATTTTATTTCACTTAGTTGAGAAGCGAATATTACAACATAGGTTTTGTTTAAGTTTTTGTCCATTCAAGGTTGCCTGAAATTAATAGCTTTTTGCGATGAGCCCGCCATTGTACATTTGTATTCTACGTTGTGTTGTATTTAAATTTTAATGTGTTTTACAATAAAGGTTTTTTTGTATAGTGTTAAAAAATTTCTGTTTTCTTTATTTCAGGTAACATGGGTGACTCCATTCCCCCCGAAAAGCCCAGAGAAGGGACTGCATGTAATCGATTCCAGTGAACTTCTATCGCTCACAGACGGTAGTACTTAATATCTAAGCATAACCACTATAAAAAAACCGTAGCTACAGTGGTCTTGCTTTTCGTAATAAAACAAGGCCAATTCACAAATACCACACGACAAAACGACGCAACGTGTGTAGCGCGATCTAATTTGCCTACTAGCGACATCTATTATTTGACTCAATAAACAAATAAATAAATACACATTTTCGGACAATCCACAAAACTACATCTAGCCCCGTGGTAAGCTCTAAGCTTGTGTTACGGGTACTAGACATCTGATATACTTAATATAATAGACAAACATATAAAGTTTTTATTTAATAAACATATTAAACACCCAGACCATAGAGAAAACTGATTGCAGAACAAACACTTGACCACTCGCCGGGAAACGAACCCGCTACCTCTTGCGCCGCAAGCGTACAAGTCAACAAAAGCTTACCTCATCATCCACCCTATTAACGTTCCCACTGCTGGGACTCAGGGACTTCTCTCTTGGCGAGAGAGATTAGGCCTTTATTCACCACGCTGGCCAAGTGCGGGTTGGTGAATGTCACATGTCCTTCAAACTCTTTAAAGTTAAAGTTCTCAGAACATGCGGGTTTCCTCACGATGTTTGCCTTCACCGTTCAAGCACGTGTTTAGAGCGCACTTAAATTTCTCAAGAAGAAAAATCCAGAGCTTACCTAGTACTTAACTACTTATATACTTATAAATTGTTAATTATCTGGCAAGAGCGGTTTCCTCCAATCCAAGCACATTTTTGCTTAAAGGGGGACTCCAACATGTATGTATGTTTAATTTATAAGGTACTGAAATAAACATTTTATTATTATTATTATTTATTACTTAACAATAATTCCTTTCAGAAATCGACATGACAGAACGGCGTAACATGGACCTCAGCAAGATCCAGGAGTTCTCCACCAACATCACGAGGACCACAGCCAATCTGCCGGCTCTGAAGGCAGCCGTGGCGAGGGGCGGGTTCGATGCCGTCGTCACTGAGGTGTTCTTCAGCGAGGTGGATGGAGGGTATGTCGGCACCATAATAAATCATAAAAAATAATAATAAAAAGTTTTATTGAGTCATCATCATCACCCTATTAACGTTCCCACTGCTGGGACACAGGGACTTCTCTCTTGTAGAGAGAGATTAGGCCTTAATTCACCACGCTGGCCAAGTGCGGGTTGGTGAATGTCACATGTCCTTCAAACTCTTTTAATGTTCTCAGAACATGCCGGTTTCCTCACGAAGTTTGCCTTCACCGTTAAAGCACGTGTTTTAAGCGCACATAAATTTCTCAAGAAGAAAAATCCAGAGGTGTGTGGCGGGGTTTGAACCCACGACCTTCGGAATGAAAGTCGGTTGTCCTCCCACTTAGCCAACACGGCTTTGAGCGGCTTTTTTTTTTTTTTTTTTAGTGAGTAAAAAGTCTTATATAGCTAGTACATTCATGAGACCTTATCTAATTCAATTCGTGCATTCGTGTGTCTAAGTTTTGTAAAACCAAACAATGGAAATAAATGATTTTGAATCTTGTATCTTGCATTATTATATAGCTATAGAGAGTGTTTTCGAAATAAGTGCTGTTCATTTAACAAACCTAAATATAATAATAATAAATTTATACTGGCCAAACAATAAAAGAATGCCAGATACGTTCTATGATACCCTAAAAACACTATTACAGATTTTACGATTGAAATACAATAAGATAAATATTATCATTGGCGGTGATTTTAATGTTAACATATTTGATTCCACTGCATCAATAAGACTTTTAGACCTCATGAACAGCTCTAATTTCCATCAGCACGTTAATGAACCCACAAGAATAGCAAGAAACAAAAATACTGGATTAATCAAATACTCTTGCATAGACTTGATATTTACAAATTTTCAAAATAAAGATATTCATAATTACACAAAAGAATATGCTTTCAGCGATCATAAAGGCGTGCATTTAACAATACCAGAAATAAAACAGTCTACAAGAACAGTTTGGTACAAAGAACAACGGCTGTTTAATGAAGCAAATACTAATAGATTTGCTACCGAACTAAAGAAAATTGATTTCACCTGTATATTAAAAAATGAAAATAAAGTAAATGATAACTACAATAATTTTATTAAAACAATAACTAACTTATTAAATTTATACATACCTAAAAAAATTATAAAAATTAAAGAAAAAAATAAAAAAAGATGGCTTACAAAAGGAATAAAAAAATCGTGTATACATAAAAGATCACTCAAAGTATTAACAACAAAAACACAAAACCAAATAATCACAAAAACCTACAAAAAATATACAAAAGTTCTAAAACAAACAATACTGACATCAAAGAAACTGCAAAACATTAAAATAATAAAAAAATCTGATAACATAGTTAAGGCCATGTGGAGAGTTGTAAAAGAAGAGACAAACAAACTACCTGCTAAAAATAAAAATAATATAACAATTAAACTAAATAATAATATTATTCAAGATCCTAGCGATGTAGTTAATATTTTTAATGAACATTTTTGTAGTGTAGGAGGTCAACTTATTGACGAACAAGCAGGACTACCAGTTATAACGCCAACAGAAAAGTCAATGTATCTTAAACCTATCACTCTGAAAGAAACCAAAAAATAATGAAACACATGAAAAATAAGCGCAGTTTCGGTTACGATGATCTACCACCTATATTGATTAAGAAATGCGCAGATCAACTTGCTCCACCCTTAACATTCCTAATCAACCAATCTTTTGCAGAAGGCATTGTCCCTGATAAGTTAAAAATATCGGTCATAAAACCTCTTCACAAAAAATCTGATAAAAGTAACCCCGACAACTATCGCCCGATATCACTTTTACCAACATTCTCTAAAATCATAGAAAGTGCTATGTCGATACGGCTCTATTCATTTTGTGAAAAAAATAAAATTTTAAATGAGTCACAAAATGGTTTTAGAAAAAATAAATCTACATCTCTAGCTGTTTATAAATTTATTCATGAAATCCTTAACATAATTAATACTAAAGATTATGCAATAGGTATCCTATTAGATTTAAGCAAGGCGTATGATAGAGTAACTTATAACATACTACTAAAAAAGCTATACGGTATTGGAGTTAGGGGCGTAGTCCACGAATGGTTTGTTTCGTACCTTCAGAATAGGACACAGTACGTTGAAATAGATCACTACAACCATCACACAGGCCATGTTACAACTATAAAATCACGAAAAAAACAAATAAACAAATCCATACCTCAAGGAAGCGTCCTGGGTTGCATTCTTTTTCTTATATACATTAACGATCTCCCCAAAATTATCAATGAACACTGCACCCTTTTTGCCGACGATATATCTATAGTCTTACCGCATAAATCGTTACCAAAACTTAAAGAAAACTTAGAAACAATATTCGAAAAAATTATAAGCTGGCTAGAAAAACATAACCTACAACTAAATTTACACAAAACTAAAATTATGCAGTTCCATCCTTACCAAAAAACCCCACTATGTATTGAATTCTCTTATTTAAATAACCCTACAGAAATAGTTAACACATATCCTCTTTTAGGTATAAAATTAGATTCAAATTTAAATTGGAAAAATCACATTAACGTTATAATATTAAAACTATCTAGATTTACGTATGCCTTATACGAATTGAAAAAAATAACTGACATCAAAACAGCCTCCAGTGCTTACTTCGCGTATGCTCATGCCTGGCTTCAATATGGTATAATACTCTGGGGTAGCAGTACTGATTTTCAAAAATTATTTATTCTCCAAAAAAGATGTTTAAGAATTATTTTCAACTTAGATACCCTAGAGAGCTGTAGACCTTATTTCACTAAATACAATATTCTAACGTTAACTGGTATCTATATATTAGAAATAGGACTATTTGTGAAAAAATTCCCTAGTTTCTTTAATGAATACTCCCGTCCATCAAATCTTCGACCCCATACAAAACTAGCTACAACTTATTCTAAATTAAAAATATTCCACTCTGGAACTCATTCAATGGCTACAAAAATATATAATAAAATTCCACAAAATATTAAAGCAGAAAATTGTATTGAACATTTTAAAATACAATTAAAAAATTACCTTGTACGAAATAGTTTCTACTCTTTACAAGAGTTCTTAGATACTTAATAATTTTCATTTAAATTATGTTCAAGTTAGTCATGTATATGTAATTTTATAATATATTATACCTTTATAGTTTTGTAAATTATTGTTTTATAAATATTTGTATTAAATTTTTTACATTTGAATTTGAAGTAGGTACCTACCTAATAAGATATTCTTTAATGTAAATTCAATTCAATTGTATAAAGATATCTAAATATAAGATTCTTATATTGCCATGCCCTGTCTGGGCTCATGTTGTTAGCACATATTAATTTTAAGACCAATTGTACACACATGAATGCAATAAATGATTTGATTTGATTTGATTTGATTATAACAATAATTTGTTAGTTACAATATAACCACTTCACTGCACTTGCTGGGTAATATTTGACTTATAATGAAATGAAGCTACGAATCAAATAATAGATAAAAAGTGCGGTAGATTATAAACGCCACCTAAAAATCATACTTATACTATTATCAATGCGAATGTAAGTTTGTTTGTTACGCTTTCACGCAAAAACTACTTGACCGCTCATCATGAAACTTTGCACATTATACTCTTGAAGGTATTAGAAGTAACATAGGATACATTTTATTAAAAAAAAAAAAAAGTGTGTGTGTTTGTCAGCTACGACGCACGATTGGAGTTTACTACTTAGGAACGATATTATGATATATGTACATCGAATAGAAAAAAGGGTACATGAACGCATCTGCTAAAATGATAAGAGAAACAAACATATTGTATCTGTAATTATTCGGATTGTTTATTCTTTAATAAAGCGTATTACATAAAGTATGTTACAAAATAATAATAATTGTGTTCAATTTATACAAATCCAATTTTAGGATGATTGATTTCTTTCACTTTGAATTATAATATCATTCGTAAATACTGCAAAGAACAAATTAATTAGGTGTCGAAACTATAGCTTCTTTTTAATATTTTAATTAATAAATAACAGAAGGTACTTATAATATGTTCCAATGAAACGCGTTGAGAGGACCATAAATTCGTCAATTGTTTTAGTTCCCTGCACAAAAACGTAAAAGCTATCTTTGTAAGACGATATCCAAGTGAAAAAGTAACGTCCGACCAAAATTTTTTTGAAAATATTGATGATTTTACTGAATAACTTTGCACTCTCACCTCTACTCACTGAGAAATTCTAAGTGAATGCTAGCAGCGTATCTCATTCTCGGGGTCTCCTCTTTGCGCGATACTTCGTAGTTGAGACTACGAAGTATCGCGCAAAGAGGTATTGCTGTATTTTATTTATATTATTTTGTAACATACTTTATGTAATACGCTTTATTGAAGTAATATAAATAATCCGAATAATTACAGGTATATGTTTGTTTCTCTTATCATTTTAGCAGATGCGTTCATTTACCCTTTTTTTCTATTCGATATACATATATCATAATTATCGTTCGTAAGGAGTAAACTCCAATCGTGCGTCGTAGCTGACACACACATACTTTTTTATTTTATTTAGGAGAAGTTGATTGCGACCTTCTCGCGAATACAACCAGTTTATACCGCGATCATGGCGCTTGCAACAGCGTCGTAATATCGATTAACTCAAAAAGCATAAAATCATGGTATGTTACCCGTTTCAAGCCAAAAGATTCTGTTTCAAAAGATGTCTCCGGGTCATTATGACTATTAATATAATATCAAAATTTCGAATTTCAGAAAAACTCCCAATTCCAATGACTTCATTTTTTAAATGTAAAACAACATAATGTAATGTGGACGCGATGCGGTTTAATCTCTCACCCCCATAACTTTTAACGGCTCTACCGATTTTCATGAAACATGTCTAAGAACACCCGGGCCAAACTCACCTTTCATATAAAAACTCAATTGAAATTGCTTTATCCGTTCGGGAGCTATGATGTAACAGACAGACAGACACGTCAAACTTATAACAGCCCTCTTTTTTGGTCGGGGATTAAAAAACGAAGTGACGTGATAAAACGTCAAAAAAGAGATCGTTTTAAAAACCTTCTTTACCACAGTTTTTTTATCTTTTTTTTTCAGCTACGCTGCCGTTCTGAAAGTCCCGTGGATTCTTCTAAGCGGGATGGTTATGCAGCCGAGCACAGAGGCGATGGTGGATGGAGTGACTTCCATCCCCATTGTTCCATTGCTCTTCAACGACGCCGGGGTTCCGATGACCTTCTTAGAGAGATTGAAGAACGCCTTCCTGTATAATGCGATGAGCTTTCATAGTTGGTATGTACTGTATAGTGTTTGCGCCGCTATCCCAATCAAAATAAAATAAAATAAATAAATATTTCCGGACAATCCACACAACAACATCTAGCCCCGTGGTAAGCTCTTAGCTTGTGTTACGGGTACTAGACATCTGATATACTTAATATAATAGACATACTACTAGATATTTTTGTAATAGATATTTTTTATTATACCATATTAAACACCCAGACCAAGGAGAAAGTGCTTGCAGAACATACAAACACTTGACCTCTCGGCGGGAATCGAACCCGTAAATAGCAAATGGCATTTTTCAGTTTGCTAAGTCGCATAGATATAGTAAGTAAGCAAGGAAATTATTTATTTGCACACAAAAACACACACATTATGAATGAATCATTGTTATTTATTATTATCTATGATATTATATATGACTTAAATTTATAACTACTCTAACTTTGACCAACAGATTTTGTTTTAATATTATATAAATTTAAATGTTTGTGTTTCTGCTAGCTATTATTATTATTATTTTTTTATTTTATTTGGACATGTAATATACCTAGACTAAATACAATTTTTATGTAAACTTGACTTGCCTTATATAACGCCCCGTGTTAAAATTGGTAAATAAATGAATATGAATATATAATATATATAAATAAAACTAATAATTCTTAATACATATGATGAACGTGTGTGTTGCAAAAAGGCACCAGCTCAGTGATGTGATGAGTGATGCTCAAAGGGCAACCACTGATTTTCAGCTGGGTTTGCGATTGAGGTTTAAAGGAATATAGAATTGGTAAAAATTTAAAATAGGTATTTTAAAGGAAATATTGTACGTATAATATTCAAAGTCGAATGTCGTAGTCGAGTGCTATCGTAACAGGTGGATTTTTAACAAAAAACAACTGAATTTTTGTTCGGAAAATACGAATTAATTATAGAGTTTATGGGTCAGTTCTGACCGGCAACGACGAGGCGAGTATTTTTTTAGAAGCAATACAAAATATTACTTTATTTACTACACTAGAAGATACACTTTTGATTGCAAAAGTGGCCTCGCCGCGCCTCGCCTCGTCGACGGTCAGAACTGACCCTAACCGGGCGCGTTGACCCGTCACCAGTGGGCGCAACCATTTGCGATCATTTTCTATATAAATTTGTTGAAGGTATAAAATAAATAAATAAATAAATATTTCCTGACAATCCACACAACAACATCTAGTCCCGTGGTAAGCTCTTAGCTTGTGTTACGGGTACTAGACATCTGATATACTTAATATAATATACATACGTACATAGATATCTTTTTTTTATTATACATATTAAACACCCAGACCAAGGAGAAAGTGCTTGCAGAACATACAAACACTTGACCCCTCGGCGGGAATCGAACCCGCTACCTCTTGCGCCACAAGCGGACTCTCGCCCACCGCGACACTGAGCCACTGGTATCTTGAAAACTAAAAATACATGCTGATTGAGAACCATTTTTAGGTATGTTGAACCGAAAAATGCATAGGAACACTTAACAAAACAATTACCTCTAAAAACGAATCCTTATTACTCTGGGCGATGTTCAAGGAATGAGATTAAAAGATTGAAGATTAAAAGATGTTTATTATGCCAGACTATTATGTATATGAGAACTTGATGTTCACCCACAAGAATAAGCATTTGTGTTTAAGAAAAAGTGACGTACATAGTATTAACACGAGAAGTAAAGAAAAATTACTAATTCCTACTTACAGACTAAAAAAACTAGGCAAATCATTTATGGGTAACTCTGTACGTTTTTATAATATCTGAGCTTCCTCATAATGTAACAGAGCTTCCTATTAGAAAATTTAAATCATTTATTTAGAGAAGTCTAATGAAAAAAGCGTAGTACTCTATAAATTATTAGATATATAAAGGATGATGTGATGCAGCTTGGATAGATGTTGCTTAGTTCCACATTAACAGGCTCTAATAATTCTGGTTGACCAGGACTGATATGCTCATGTTATAATAGCTTCCTTAAATGACAAACTTTTTTTTATTGTAAATGCTAAACTTATAATAGTTACCTATAAATAAGAACTCCAAAATTGTAATAACTGATAAAGCTGTGTTGTTCTATTCGCTTCTCAACTCAGTATAAAACATTGAAGCGAACTGTCAGGACAATGACTTTTTGACTTTGACTAGAGGTATAACTTTAGTAACCAACCATTTATTTTGTGGTTCATTTTCCAGGTGGCAGAGGTCAACAACAGAGAAGTTATATGAAGAGCTGTTCTCTCCTCTCGCCGCGTCTCGCAACGTGCCCCTCCCTCCTCTGCAAGAGAGCGGCAGCAACGTTTCGATCCTGTTCACAAACTCTGACCCCTCAATAGGAATCGCGCAGAGCAAGCCTCCCAATGTAATTGAGATTGGAGGTTATCACGTTGATGAGACTATTGTTCCTCTGCCTAAGGTAAATAGTGATATGTTTAAAATATAATTGTTGTCTAAGTTTTGTGCCTTTTTCACCATCTCCAAGTTCGGCAATGTTTTTTTTTTTTTTTATGGTGAATAAGCCTTTATTTGACCACAATCTCACCTGATGTAAAGTGACGATGTGGTCTAAGATGGGACATGAAGACCTAGAAGGTAGATGGCTTCTCCGGACCACATTACGAAACACGAAAAAAGCAAAATATAGAGCTATTTCAGTCACATGTGACGAAGCGAGAGAGCTTTTGAATTAACTAACCATTGGCACGTACCTAATATTACCATAACTAATCATTGATTAAGTTAACTTGAATATTGTGAAATAATCTGTTTGTGCCGTGGATTAGTCTAATATATATATATATACATATATATATATATTTTATTGTCTATAAGGCTTCATTTGACTACAATCTCACCTGATGTAAAGTGACGTTGTGGTCTAAGATGGAGCATAAATACCTAGAAGGTAGATGGCTTCTCCGGGCCACATTACGAAACACGAAAAAATCGTTTCACGCACTGGCCCAGCCCGGAGGGTGGTGACAAGCGGCCGAAGCCTCCCACCAGAGACTGTTCCTAGCACCACCCGGAGGTCACGTGTAAAGATTCAGAGGGTTAACATTTACGGACGTGAACAGACAAAACCTCCTAATTTTCTAATTCCTCCTATTGATTCTAAGTGACTTTATTCCCGGTCATTGAATGAACTTGTTAATCAAACATAAAATAAAATTGTTTCTTTTGTACCCGACTGCACCAGAAGGAAGGTTATGTTTTTAGGATGTATAATTGTATGGCATTATCTGCAGCGTGAACGGCTTGATGGATTTTAGTTTGAGCCACAAAATGGCGGATTTTAGGCGCTAAAATATGCTTTAAAAAAGAAAAACTATATTTTTGTTTTAAAATTAATTAAAACAAACATTTATTTTATGCCACAATAGAACCACTGAAATCTAATAAAATCTAATAGGTACTCATTTGATCCTCAGCTGTAGCAGCAGTAGCTCAGAGCCGGCGATCACTGATATTCTGCGACTCCGAAATCATGCAACAATTTTAAACCTACTCTCAATCTTAAAAGCATGTGTAGCTCGATTGTGTTTTCCTTGTTTAATGTGATTTTTACCTCTACTCCTGTGTTATTTTGTTTTATGTTTATTTTGTGACTGTACAAATCGTGTTTCGAACTCATTTCCTAGCCCAAACGAACCCTGAGAGTATACCTCATCTTATACATGTTATGTGGTAAAAATTACGAGTGGTCCCACTCGCCCAACAAAATAAACAAGAAAAAACTAATCAGGTAACTGGGACCGCGATCCCAGTTTTGTAGTGGTCCCAGTCACCTGTTTCCTCGTTATAATTATATTTCTTATGATCCAATCTTTTTCTAGGATCTAGAAGCCATCCTAGATTCCTCCCCGCAAGGCGTGATATACTTCAGCATGGGTTCAGTGCTGAAGTCTTCCAACCTGCCAGAGAACATCAAACTGGGCTTGTTGAAAATGTTCGGGGAACTTCCCTACACGGTGATCTGGAAGGTCGAGAAGGAAATGACAGGACTGCCGAAGAACGTTCACACGAGGGAGTGGATGCCGCAGGCGGCCATTTTAGGTATGATTGGATTTAGATCTTGTTAGCACTCATTGTTTCGAATTCACCAAAGGAAATAGGATGAAATGTCAAAGTCAAAATTACTAAAATTAAGAAATCGGTTTGAATGATTAATGATGATATTAGCACAACACTACTCCTATTCTTGTTTTTAACCCCCGACCAAAAATAGGTGTGTTATAAGTTTGACGTGTCTGTCTGTCTGGGACATCATAGCTCCCGAACGGATGGAGCGATTTCAATTTAAAATTAACATCATAATATGCTAATGGAATATGAGCTACCTTGGCATGTGTGATTTTATTATCTTTGAATGGCAACTTATGGATATTTCCTCTTCTAGCGCACAAGAACACTCGAGTTTTCATCACGCACGGAGGCCTCCTCAGCAACATAGAAACTATCCGCAACGGCGTCCCCACCATCGCCATCCCAGTGTTCGGAGACCAACCTGCAAACGCGGCGAGAGCTGCGCGCGCAGGCTATGCACTCAAAGTGGACTTCAACTTGGACACTCTCGTTGAGGAGCTGAGAGCTGCCTTGAAAGAGGCTCTTGGCACTGACAAGTGAGCAATCGCTATCAGTTTTATGTATCTGGTCTCCAATAGCTGTTATTTTCAGTATTTCTCCGACCTCCATTTGTCAACTTCATGGATTTATTTATTTAATAAAAGCAACCTTCCCCTATATTTGAACATAACAAAAGCATTTAACGAAATCAGCATTAATCCTTAAAATGGTTACCTTATAAATACTAAACATGTCAATATAACAGAAACCTGTAGCTACAGATTAATATTTCACTAGAAAATCATTAATCTCACCTCTGGTGTGCCGCAAGGATAAATTCTTGGACCTTTACCGTTTTTTGTTTATATCTGTGAGCTTGATATCTGCTGAGAAAGTAATTAGTAAAAACAACAGAGCATTTATATTTTTGTCAACTCGTAGTTAACTTTATTATTCCAGGTACTACAAGCGAGCTCAGTACATCTCATCGCTGTTCAACAAGCGGCCCGTGCCTCCAGTCAAACTCATCCCACATTACATAGAAGTCGCTATTGAAAGCAAAGGTAAATACAATTTATCAAAGCTTTTGTTTAATGTTAGTCGACTACATAGTGCTATGCAGCGCGCAATGGGGTTTCTATGAGAGATAAATTCTAAATTAAGATATTCGTCAGAGAACTAAAGTCACTTCAAATTAAATAAATAAATATTTCCGGACAATCCACACAACAACATCTAGCCCCGTGGTAAGCTCTTAGCTTGTGTTACGGGTACTAGACATCTGATATAGGGGGACGATGGGGGAAATACGGACGCGGGGTAAATACGGACTAACATATATCTACTCCATCCCTGCCCCCCGTGTCCAGCTACCGCGATCACGCGTTTCGTTCAGCCATCTTTAGTGCCCACCAAACACTGCTAACAGACTGCTGTGCACACGTTTCAAGGTAAATTAAATTTTATATTTTTTGTGATTTAGATGTAATATTCGTATTTACTATTTTGAGTGTTATTCAAAAAGACTAAGTGTCAGTTTAAAAGCCATATTTTCTATCGATTGCGATGTTAATGACGAGTAAATAGTACGACCGTTGGGCTTGATAAATTTTGATAACCTAAAAATTTTGATGTTGTACTTTTTCTTACTAGTTTGGGTCAATTGCGGACAAATGGCCTGGGGTAAATACGGACGTCCGTAATTACCCCATTATTTATTTTATATTATTTTTGTAATTGCTCATAGTTTAGGGATAGTCGTTGAATGAACGAACAGTTTATTTAGACGGTTTATTTGCCGTCGACTGATAAACCGGTTTACAGTCCACCGATAAACTAGTTTACTCGTCCAGTCCATTGGTCGAGCGTTGCTGAACGAAACTGTTCAACTGTTGCCATTGTCTATCAAGCATTCCGTTCTCTTCACACTTGCACGTTACGCTAATATGGCTATCTCTCTTTCGCCATGCTCTCAACTTCTACAGAGTTATAATAGCGGTGCGCGGGTGCGGCGTCAAGGTGTTGTGTAAAAATAAACTCTATTGCAATGCATGACAATGTATTATTGTTAGTAGGAAAGCAGGTTTTTGAATTTTGTTTGCTTACATTATTATTTTGTACCTACTACAAAATTTCTTATTTAAAATAACTTTATTATGAAGCCTGCCAGTCCTATGCCTGGAAAAAGTATGAAGGGAAGTTCATTTTATTCGAACTAAATCAACAAAACTAAATCATAAGAAAAAAAACACATCAAAATCGGACCTTTTGTCACGCCACAGGCACTCACACAGATACCTACACAGATATATCTTATATAATATAAACAGTTTAATCTAGTCGTCGTTTACCAACCAATCAGTGAATCGACGTTCACCGTTCAACGATCGTTCATGTCCTAAACGAATAAAGGCAATAAACCAGTCGAAAATTAGACTGTTTTATAAACAGTTTATCGTGAACGATAAACTGGTCTCGTTTCGTCGACTGAAAAGAAGTCGACGACTCATCCTTATCATAGTTCTTTGTTCCAGATGCCTCGAAAATATATTAAGAAAAAATAAGCAGCTTACTCCATTGAAACTTTACAAAGAGCTGTGCTAGAAATTAAAGAGAAAAAGACTCCTTTTAGACAGGGGTTTAGTGGGTGACATTAGAGAAGCTGGTGTAAATCAAAATAGAGCAAGTCAATCATGTCCATCTCCCTTAGTACCACTTAGTAATATAGTGCAGGTACCAACTTTAAAAACTACTCGTACATCACGCCTAGTTAAAAATACATTCTATTATTTTCACCAGCACACCGGAAAAAGCAAACCTAGAACAAAAAGAACAAAAGAAAATAGAAAGAAAGAGAAAGAATCTGAAACAAGAATAGCCTAAAACTACAAATGAGAAACCAAAAAACACCAAACAAAACGACCAAAGGCTTAAGGAACTTAAACAATTTTGAATGCGATAAAGAAAATAATGAATATTTCTACATTTATTGCCAAAAAAAGTACTGTGATCCGCCCGCAGAAGACTGGATTATGTGTTCCAAATGCAACAATTGGGCACATGAGAATTGCAGTGCTGGGTCTTCTTCAAGAGGCTACGTTTGTGAATTCTGCAAATGAAATGAGACCTCGTCCGTAAATACCCCATGTTGTCCGCAATTAACCCAGCACTGGTCCGTATTTACCCCTCGAGCTAAGGGTAATTACGGACATTAATGTTTTTGTTTTTGATTAAAATTTAATACATGTTGATTGATCTCATATAATTATTAATGTTGATTTGATAGGTAAATAACTATAGTTTAAAAATTAATAAAGACAGGCTGATTATTATTAATAGTTTGAGTTTTTATTTGTGATTCTGATTAAGCGTCCGCAATTCCCCCACCTTCCCCTACTTAATATAATATACATACATACATAGATATTTTTTATTATACATATTAAACACCCAGACCAAGGAGAAAGTGCTTGCAGAACATACAAACACTTGACCCCTCGGCGGGAATCGAACCCGCTACCTCTTGCGCCGCAAGCGGACTCTCGCCCACCGCGCCACTGAGGCAGTCAATTGACACACTGAAGTGGCAGTGAGATCATATATGTCGAAGAACCGAAGGCCGTTGGGCAAGAAAGGTTTTGTAATGGAGACGGCTAGGTGGAGTTAAGATCTAAGAAAGGTCGCTGGTAGAGGATACGGCCGAAGATAGAGCGAAATTGCGCTTATGAGCAAAGGCCTATGTCCAACACTTAATAAAAACTCTTAAATACGTGCAAAAACTGTCAGCAAAAAACGTTTAAAACCTTTATAAGTCCTACTACTCACCTGTCCGTGGTCCGGATAATATATTGATGGTTCATTCATGGGTTAAGAGAACATCTTGATTAATGTTAGACGGCACTTATAACAAACACCTTATCGCTTAACATATCTCTTTAAAGCGTTTTCTTATTTATTTATTCATAAAACACATACATAACTTACAGATATCTTAAATCTAAAACGATATATACGGCACATTGAATATACTTACCTACTTAAAATAAAATAACAACACATCATATACATATTATAACTACTAATAATCTTCTATGTAGGATAACTATATGAGATCATTTTACGCAATTAACCAGTAGACTTACTTATTTTCTATTAGTATCAAGACTTGAAAATAAAATAAAAAAATTGAATTTAAAATAAAAACTATTTACTACTAAATAAAAAAGATAATTTTAGACTTGTAAGCGTTAGCCGAATGAAATATGTGATTTTTGTAACTATTGTTTTGTTTTGTTGTACAATAAACTGTATTTGTATTGTACCTATAACTAGACAATTATTTGCTTTAATAATATATCTTTTTATATCTTTTTCAGGAGCATACCACCTGCGGTCGAAGGCAGTCCTGTACCACTGGACCCAAAGATGGATGTTAGATATACTAGGATTATTATTTGTAGCTTTATTAGTAATATTTATCGTACTAAAGGTCATAATTAAGGTTATCCTCCAAAAGCTGTTTGGAAGTAAAAAGTTAGCGAAAAAAGTGAAGAAGAATTAAATGAATTAAATTATTTTTATGTGTGTGTTTTTTTGTGACGAATTGGAGTGATTTTATAATATCGTAATATTTTTATTTAGTAAAAACAATGATGCTTAAGTTTTAGCAATTATAGAAAAATGATTTCCAATAAACGAGATTTACATCACATAGACAAAAACATTTGATATTTATGTTATTTGTTACAAGTCTAACAAGCAAAGATAAATTATAACTCTATAAATATTTCCGGACTACTCACACAGCATCACCTAACCCCAAACCATAGAATAATAAATTACTACGTAACAAACTAAGCAGAGCTTGTACTATAGGTGTTAGGTGACTGATATACTACATAGATACATTTTTTTTGTATATAGGTACAATAGGTACATACTTATCTTAATATATATAAATCTCGTGTCACAATGTTTGTCCTCAATGGACTCCTAAACCACTTAACCGATTATAATCAAATTCGCACACCATGTGCAGTTCGATCCAACTTGAGATAGGATAGTTTAAATCTCAAATTATAGTCGCAATTTTAATTTATTGCTAATTATTTGTCTGTTATTATTCACAGCAACGCGTGGCCGGGTCAGCTAGTATTATATAGAAAACACCCAGCCCCGAAACCATTGTAGATGGTACAAAATCTGGTCCCTCGGCGGGAATCGAACCCCATATCTTTGTAATTAATCCTTAATCTGTGTTAAAAACTAATTGTTACCAATTTTTTCAATATAATATACCTAAATTTAAACACCTGAAATAACCACATGGAAAAAAGTGGGTCACCAGGTAAGAACGAAGTTTCGTCGGCTAATGTATGTATGTACTTGAAGATTATCAAGCAAACAATCAAGCTGAGAGTGTTGCCAGCATACAAAAAAAAAAGAAAAAATGTGTGAAATAGTTTTATCATACGATTTAATTTTTATAATATTATTTATGTAATTCAATTTATATAAATACATGGTTTTATTATATTAATGTTCTTATGTTTATGTTAATTTTTAAAATTCAATAAAATACTCACTTATTCTTATGTAATGTATTTTCTTCAAAATTAATGTATGTACATATTTAAGTTTATTTATATCAAGTTTATATACTACAAATAGTTTATAAATAGTATTATAGTTTATGCCCTCTTATTTTTTTTTATAAAATAATATTTATGGTGACAGTCACTCAGAAGGATTAGTCTGAAAACCAGCGTTACCCTGTACCTAGTATAGGGCAACATTTCAGCTGAGACTAACTCCTTCTTTGTGCGCACCTGGGTGCAGGCATTCACAATCTTCGCTCATACATACCTACTATAAGTAGGCCTAGACTTATGACTATGTCCTACCCATTTACTGTCCTATGTGTTCGATATTTGTTTTTTTGTTTTTCATATAATGTTTTAAGTTTCTCAAATTTTGCTATCATTGTTACTTTTTATTTTATTTAATTAATTATGTTACTGAATGTTAATTGTCTGTGTTGTAATTTGTCTGTACTTATGTGTGTGCAAAATAAATGCTTTTATTATTATTATTATTATGTACATACAATCGACACAATAATTTGTAAAAATGTAGTTTTTTAACCCCCGACCAAAAAAGAGGGGTGTTATAAGTTTGACGTGTCTGTCTGAGATATCTTTCATTGTACTTTAACTGTCTGTCTGTCTGTGTGTCTGTCTGTCTGTGGCACCATAGCTCCCGAACGGATGGAGCGATTTCAATTTAGTTTTTTTGTATGAAAGGTGAGTCTGGCGCGAGTGTTCTTAGCCATGTTTCATGAAAATCGGTTGTGCCGTTTAAAAGTTATGGGGGTGAGAGTGGGTAAGGAAAACCGAAAATCTGCAAATATATGTTTAAGTTGTTTTACGTTTAAGGCAATTATGGCATTGGATTCGGGGGTTTTTCTAAAATTTTAAATTTTGATTTATCTTAAAATCTATTATAACTCTCTCTTAAATTTTGCTGATTAGTTTTGTTTTAGCAAAGGAAAGTATTTGGGAAATTCTGACGGACTTTTTCTTACGGTAAAACCGTCTCACATTTTTTTCAGTTCGGTCGCGCAGCAAAATCCCTATCTCCTCCAAGTCTGCCGTAAGGAACTTCGTTCCAAAAAAAACTAATGAATATGCGTATTTATAACTCGAAGAAACTTAATAACAATATAGCGCGCGAAAGGTGCCGTGCAAACCTGTATGTATTTTAATTAAAATTAAGAAAAATAATTTATGAAAAAAACCCAGATTCCAATGATTTAATTGTCTTAAAAGTAAAACACCATAATATGTATTTTGCGCACGTGATGCGCTTTCATTTGATAATGAAAGCGCATCGCGTGCACTTTACAAAATATACCCCACTCGAGTATATTTGCAGATTTTCGGTTATCTTCCCCACTCTCACCCCCATAACTTTTAAACAGCACTACCGATTTTCATGAAACATGTCTAAGAACACTCGCGCCAAACTCACCATACATACAAAAAAAAACTAAATTGAAATCGCTTTATCAGTATGGTAGCTATGATGTCCCAGACAGACAACAGACACGGTCGTCGGTTAAAAATATCGATGTTTATTATTAAGTATATCAGATGTCTAGTGCCAAAACACGTAACATAAGCTTATAGCTTGCCTAGAGCCTCAGGTTCAGGGGTTCTGGTTAATTATTATGATTAATATTGTCATCTGCCGGCCGTGAGGCCTGCATACAAAAGTACTTACCTACTACTGGACAAAACCTCTTTGTACTTAAATTGTCAGATATTGGTTGGAGACGCTCTGGATCCACGGAGTACCGACCTTTATGCTCTTATAGTCTAGTAATTAGTCATCATCATCACCCTATTAACGTTCCCACTGCTGGGACACAGAGACTTGTCTCTTGACGAGAGAGATTAGGCCTTAATTCACCACGCTGGCCAAGTGCGGGTTGGTGAATGTCACATGTCCTTCAAACTCTTTAAAGTTCTCAGAACATGCCGGCTTCCTCACGATGTTTTGCCTTCACCGTTAAAGCACGTGTTTTAAAGCGCACATACAATTTTTAAGAAGAAAAATCCAAAGTTGCGTGGCTGGGTTTGAACCACGACCTTCGGAATGAAAGTCGAATGTGCTCCCACTTAGCCAACACGGCTATTAGTAGCCTTTTATTGAAGTGAAACTTCTTTAGAATCGTTGTGATTTCAAACCGGATGCAACGGAAATGCGACAGGTAAGCCAATCTTAAACGCTAACAAGGGTAAGCAACTTTGCGCGACGCCAGTACTTGGATGGGTGACCGCCCGAACAAAATCTTTTTGCACAGTATTTTTTTTTTGTGTTTTTTTTATTCATCTCTTTCTTTTGTCGATTTATTGAAGTTTCACTTCTATCGTGTGTGAATCGCACACACACCTTTTTTTATTTAAGTTTGTTGCATTCCAATAAAATAGGCACAGCAACACTTTGGGGGACCAGGTTCTGGTCAACGATGGTTTTGGAATGGTTTAGTTCATAAACGTTTTTTTTTTTTTTTTTTTTTTTATTATTGATAAGCCTTCATTTGACCACAATCTCACCTGATGCAAAGTGACGATGTGGTCTAAGATGGAGCATGAAGGCCTAGAAGATGGCTTCTCCGGGCCACATTACGAAACACGAAAAAATCGCTTCACGCACTGGCCCAGCCCGGAGGGTGGTGACAAGCCGCGGCCGAAGCCTACCACCAGAGACTGTTCTTAGCACCACCCGGAGGTCACGTGTAAGGATTCAGAGGGTTACCACTTACGGACGTGAACAGACAAAACCTCGTAACGTGAGGCGAGCATACAGACAAAGATAGTCACAGTTTAAATATCCAGGACTGCCTGCTCCGCCTTGCATTGACAACACTGTCCTTTGTTAAAACAACACACACGATACTTTTCACAATCTGGCCAGGCTATTTTGATAGGATTATAGATTTTGCGGTGCGCGCGCGCGGTTCGTGTGAGATCGATCTGATTCCTTCTTCTTGTGTTTTTGTGGCTGCTAGCGCGCTCCTGTCTCTTGACATATATAATCTGTGCACGTCGTTCATGACGTTTCGATGCCTGATTTGTCGATACACGATGAATGAACCAAATTAATAGAGAGTGGGAAATATGAATTTAGAACTACAATTTTATGGAAACGAAACAAAGTTTATATTTCTCAATCAACCCACACCAAATTAATAATACTTAAAGATATTAATACAAAAATAATTTATTTAACTCAATTATTCTTAACTTTCTTCTTCGATTCCTTGTTGCCTCCAGTCAAGAGTTTGACGATAGCCTTTATTATAGCTTTCAATATAATAAAGACTACTAATAATACTACTATTACTAAAGCTAGTATATCCAGCATCCACCGTTGAGTCCAGTGGTAGAGCACTGCCTTCGATCTAAGGTGGTATGCTCCTGCGAAAAATAAAATTATATGAATCTTTAATCTGCACTAAACATAAATATTATGAGTTAGTATAGTTGAAGAGTTTGTTCGTTTGTTTTTTAGAATGCGCTTATCGTAATTACTGGTCCCAATCGAATAAATATTTTACTGTTAGAAAGCCCATTTTTATGAGAACGACAATTCGACAAAAGGGCTTGCAAATTGAAAAATCATCGAATGAAATATGTTCCCCTGATGCGTGCCATTTACACCCTTTCTGCTTTATAAACCATAATATCCAAAACACCTTGTCTAAGTAATAATTTTATTTTACCTTTGCTCTCAATGGCAACTTCCACATAGTGAGGAATAAGCTTGGTAGGAGAAACGGGCCGTTTGTTGAACAGATACGAGAGATATTTGGCACGATTGTAGTACCTGGAAGAAAACGAGACAACATTATAATAACTGGTATTACCTTGTTCACTAACCTTCAAAGTAAATAATAATAATAAAAAATCTTTATTGGAGACACATGATCCATATTGTTCTTATAATAAGTTGCAATTAAAAATAGTAGGTACAATAGTACCTACAACAGTCAATAGAACTATAGAACACGTAATAATATAAATTTGTACTAGCGGCCCGCCCCGGCGTCGCACGGGTATAAAATTTTCCCGGAAATTATTCCAATTTTTCTCGCCTTAAACCATCCTATCTCTCAATTTGGATCGAACTGCACATGGTGTGCGAATTTTATTATAATCGGTTAAGTGGTTTAGGAGTCCATTGAGGACAAACATTGTGACACGAGATTTATATATATTAAGATAAGATATACTAATTTTAGTAGCAATAGTCTACCCAACGTCTTAAAGTTGTCGTGTGGATAAGTCTTTGAGCCAGACTCTTAATAATGGAGTTCCTACACGTGTCGACCCTGGACATAAAAGACACAGTCATCTTCCGCTGGATTGTGTTAGAAGAGTCTACGCGTGCTTCGGTTAGCATTTCTGAAGCGCTGCAGAAGGGCTTCAGTCCCACCATTTGCCTGAAAATGTTGTTATACGCCACGCGTATCCTATCATGCGCCTTTTTGGTGTAATTGGTACAGAGTTGACACGTATAGAAGGTCTGGCAGAAGGACCTAAGTAATGTCACTTTCACGTCATGCGAGGACCTTTAAAATTTTCGTGCGATCATGTTACCTACACTACAGAGAGATCTACGTTGTCGTTCTACCACAGAATACATAATAGTACAAGAACAGAAGGCGCACTCCGAAAAATCAGTTAAAGGAATAGCGACCCTTTCTACAACACAATTAAGTTCAATTCAAATCGCACAGCGCTAGTTACCTACACTTATATTCACCTAGAAGTTGCCTCTATTTCTATCGCGTAACCCTTACCTTTTCTGACGACATCAGGGTTGTCATTACAAGAATATTTTTATCTGACTATTGAATTACCAGCTGGGTGTGTTTTACTCTATTTTTGTAAACAAATGACGTTTCAAATAAACCTAGGCTATGTCTTAGTAGAAAGTGGTAGATTAGAGAACTATTTAATTTTTTTAAATATCTGCATAGGCACTTTTATCTAAGAAGATACCATGTTTATGAAAGTAAATATTTTGTTTTGGTGTGTATGTGTAGGCAAAAAATGATAAATCTTTACTATTATCAGTGTTAAAACACTCAAATGCTGCACAATATCTGTTGGGCCTGTGGTTAGGCTTTTTTGTCGCCATGGTACCATTAACACCTTTAATAAAAACTAAAAAAAGCTAGCGAATGGCGCGCGCGTTAAGATAACACACGCGTGACTCCCTGAACGGCTATCTGCCAACCAGCGCGTCGTATGTATGTTTTGACGCTTTAGCGCGGAGTGCGCCAGGCCTGGTTCTACATCTTCGTCATCCTTCAGATTCGATGTAATAATGTGTCCAAGGTACTCGAAAGACTCCACTATTTTTATAGGTTGTAGGTTAAGACAAACTTCTGGTATCCTTTCCGGACCTGAATATCATCATTTCAGCTTTTTTCGTGTTGTAAGTAATCTCATGTTTCTAGGCGTACCTTTCGCAAATCTTTATAAGTGCATTCATTCTCATTCAGTCATTTAACCGAGGGGCTGAGCCCTGAGCAGCACCATCTCATCGGCATAGCTCAGATTGTTAATTGTTAATTGTGTCCAATTGGAGCTCGTAATACGCGCGACCAAAACAAAATGTCCAATGCGGGTGGTTCGGTGAACCAGGGCCATTTTGGTTCCTCGGTGCATTTGCCATTTTGGTGCATAGTATACTACGGCTTGAGTCTATCGGATAGTTTTAAAGCAAGCAGAAAACATCCAGCTAGCTTACTTGTTGACTAACGCCTCCTTCAAGGCAGCTCTCAGGTCTTCAACCCGTGTGTCGCAAGTTGAAGTTCACTTTGCGCGCAACCCGCTCAGATCGACAAATACCAAAACCCACCAGCCTCTGGCAAACCCATGCCAGAGGCTATTTCGTTTCTCGACTAGGAATACCACCTCTCTCTGTAGTCGGTCCCTCATGTCTGAGGATCGTGGTCAGCATCGGAGTTACATCGGGAGCGGATAATTTGTCTCCATCGGGTTCTGTCCATCGCATCTCTGACAGTGTCGTAGAATTTGGACGACGATAGAACCTTAATTTGATCTGTCCATCGAGTTGGTGAACGTCCTCGGGATCGTTTCCCTTCGAATAAGGAAATACCACAAGCTAGGGTCTATAGGTTATAAGCTAGCTTACTTGTCAGTCCCAAGGGCTTCTTTCAAGGCAGCTCTCAGATCTTCAACCAGTGTGTCGCAAGTTGAAGTTAACTTTGCGCGCAACCCGCTCAGATCGACAAAGACCAAAACCCACCAGCCTCTGGCAAACCCATGCCAGAGGCTCTTTCGTTTCTCGACTAGGAATACCACAAGCAGGGATATAGGTTATAGAAGCTAGCTTACTTGTCAGTCCCAAGGGCTTCTTTCAAGGCAGCTCTCAGATCTTCAACCAGAGTGTCGCAAGTTGAAGTTAACTTTGCGCGCAGCCCGCTCAGATCGACAAATACCAAAGCCTCTGGCAAACCCATGCCAGAGGCTATTTCGTTTCTCGACTAGGAATACCACAAGCAGGGTATAAAGGTTATAAGCTAGCTTACTTGTCAGTCCCAAGCGCCTCTATCAAGGCAGCTCTCAGATCTTCAACCAGAGTGTCGCAAGTTGAAGTTAACTTTGCGCGCAGCCCGCTCAGATCGACAAAGACCAAAACCCACCAGCCTCTGGCAAAACCAATCCAGAGGCTCTTTCGTTTCTCGACTAGGAATACCACAAGCTAGGGTCTATAGGTTATAAGCTAGCTTACTTGTCAGTCCCAAGGGCTTCTTTCAAGGCAGCTCTCAGATCTTCAACCAGTGTGTCGCAAGTTGAAGTTAACTTTGCGCGCAACCCGCTCAGATCGACAAAGACCAAAACCCACCAGCCTCTGGCAAACCCATGCCAGAGGCTCTTTCGTTTCTCGACTAGGAATATCACAAGCTAGGGTATATAGGTTATAAGCTAGCTTACTTGTCAGTCCCAAGCGCCTCTATCAAGGCAGCTCTCAGGTCTTCAACCAGTGTGTCGCAAGTTGCAGTTCACTTTGCGCGCAACCCGCTCAGATCGACAAAGACCAAAACCCACCAGCCTCTGACAAACCCATACCAGAGGCTCTTTCGTTTCTCGACTAGGAATACCACAAGCTAGGGTCTATAGGTTATAAGCTTACTTGTCAGTCCCAAGCGCCTCTTTCAAGGCAGCTCTCAGGTCTTCAACCAACGTGTCGTAGTTGAAGTCCACTTTGAGCGCGTAGCCCGCGCGGACCGCCCGCGCCGCGTTCGCCGGCTGGTCGCTGAACACGGGGATGGCGATGGTGGGGACGCCGCTGCGGATGGTTTCGATGTTGCTGAGGAGGCCTCCGTGGGTGATGAACACGCGGGTGTTCTTGTGCGCTAAAATAAAAGTTAGCAAAATGTTAAACAAGCAAGGGAAATTATTTAAAATCATTCAAGAAGTGGCTTGCAACCTGTAGCCATTTATTATAATAAATAATATCATAATTTTTAATATTTTTTTCGAGTATTAAGGTTATAAGTTACGTAATAGAAATATGTAAATATTATGCTGCAAAACGTCTAAAATATTTTAAATATTTTCTTATTTTTTATATGTGTTGTACCATATACATGTAGTACATAATATTGTATGTTCGAAATGGATAAAATTGTTGAAACCTATCTTACAATTATTTAAGATCTTATGTAGGTATATACAACACAATTTTACAATAAAGTTTCTTATTCTTAAGAAAGGGTTTCAAGAGTCATTAGACGTTAGGTAATATCAGATGTCTAGTACCATCCGCAACACAAGTTTAGAGCTTACCACGGACCTAGATGTTGTGATATGCATTGTTCGGTTATATTTATTAATTATACCCCACCAAATTACCTAAAATGGCCGCCTGTGGCATCCACTCCCTCGTGTGAACGTTCTTCGGCAGTCCTGTCATTTCCTTCTCGACCTTCCAGATCACCGTGTAGGGCAGTTCCCCGAACATCTTCAACAGGCTCTGTTTGATGTGCTCTGGCAGGTTGGAGGATTTCAGGATAGAGCCCATGCTGAAGTAGATCACTCCTTGGGGGGAGGAATCTAGGAGGTCTTGGAGATCCTGAAACAATAAATGTAAATCTAAAATTTAAGAAAAACCCCCGATTCCAATGCCATAATTTCCTTAAACGTAAAACAACATAATATTATGTAATGTGGACGCGATGCCATTTCATTTGATACCCCACACTAGTATATTTGCAGATTTTCAGTTTTCCTTACCCACTCTCACCCCCATAACTTTTAAACGGCACAACCGATTTTCATGAAACATGTCTAAGAACACTCGCGCCAGACTCACCTTTCATACAAAAAAAACTATTTTGAAATCGCTCCATCCGTTCGGGAGCTATGGTGCCACAGACACACAGACAGGCAGACAGACACGTCAAACTTATAACACCCCTCTTTTTTGGTCGGGGGTTAATAAAATAATAAAAATAAAAATCTTTTATTTCGGACAACAATAATCCATACTTTGTTAGTAAACTTAGTGACTAGGGTTAGTAAAATAAATCAGGACATATTCTATAAAATTAAAATTAAGTAATCTAAGTTTAATTAAATCAATTTAAACCAAATTTTACAAAATCAAATCAAATTAAACCACATCCAATTAAATAAAAACCAAATTAAACCAAATCAAATTTAAATGAAATTAAACAAAATCAATTCAAATTATATTACATTAGATTAAAATTAAAACAAATTAAATTAAATCAAATGATAACACATTACAACAAAATTAAATATAAATTAATCAAATAAAATAAATCAAATCAAATTAAATCAAACTAAATTAAATCAAATTAATTCAAATTAAATAAAATTAAATCAAATCAAATTAAATCAAATTAAATCAACTTAAATCAAATCAAATTAAATCAAATCAAACCAAATTAAATTAAATCAATACAAATTACAAAATTAAATTAAATCAATACAAATTACAAAATTAAATTATTTTCATAACAAAACCCTTCCAGATGGGAGAAGTGCTCCGTCCGGCTATTGTTTGTAGGATGGTGTTGGTACTGCCACGCACCCTGTGCATCAGGGATGCAGTCTTTTTACGAAGGATGGCGGCAAAACCATCCGTCTCGTACTCTGCAAACATTCCCGACGCACTGCAGAATCGGGGCAGCCCCAACATCATCCTAAATATATTATTGTACTGGACACGTAGGGCCTCTAAAGGCTGTTTTGCATGACTGATCCATAGGTTCCCGGTGTAAAAGCTCTGACAATAGGCTTTAAAAAGCGTTACTTTTACATCTTCAGAACACCTGGAGAACCTACGGATCAGCATATTTCCCCTAACCGCCAAAGCCCTACGTTCCCTTTCAATGTCTTCATTGTCCTTAAGGTCGTCAGTGATATAATGACCAAGGTATTTAAAGGAGGTAACCCTCTTTACGTTAACACCATTTAGGGTTATCTCAGGAAACACCTTCAGATTATTTCCGGCGGCCTTAATGAAAGGCAACATCAACATACAGACTACTCTACACTCTTATATCAATACTAGCTGTAGCTGACCCCAGCAAACGTTGTTTTGCAAAATGAAAAATAGATAGTAGCCGATTCTCAGACCTACCGAATATGCGTACCGAAAGGAGTATGGTAACTAACACTTTGACAGGTGAATTTTATGTATAAGACTAGCTGTGCCCTGCGGTGCTACCCGCGTTATAATGGATGAAGTATTCTTAACCAACAACATATTTATTTGAATAAAGATTAATATTATTATGTTGATACAACTTAAACAAATTATTTCGACAAAATTAGGTACCATAAAAACGGTTTTTGTGAGTTAATCTTAAAAGATAGACATATACTATTGCGGACTGTTTTTTAGATCATTAAAAGAGCTATTATTCTTTAATACATATTTTTTGTGTATCTTGAACCGTTTTCACGGCGCACGCAACGGAAGGCTTCAAAGATGAACAATTTCTCCCGTTTTTTACACATTTACCACTATATCTTTGCTCCTATTGGTCGTAGCGTGATGTTATATAGCCTATAGCCTTCCTCGATAACTGGACTATCCAACACAAAAAGAATTATTCAATTCGAACCAGTAGTTTCTGAGATTAGCGCGTTCAAACAAACAAACAAACAAACAAACAATCAAACAAACAAACAAACTCTTCAGCTTTATAATATTAGTATAGATGACGCAAACTGTGTCAAGTGACTTTATGAATATGCTCATAGTCGCTCAAAGAGCTGTAGAGAGATTCTCGGAGTTTATTGATCGAATCAGAGAGAAAGAGATAGAATTCATTTTTAAGCACTAAACACAACGTATTTCTATGTTAGTCTCCTATTTCGATGGTGCAGTGTTAATACCCGATAAGTGTGCAAAATTAGTTTACGTAAGCTGTAAACATCACTTGAAAGAGCAAAAATTTCTGATTTGTTAAATCATAAATCATTAAGTGTTTGGAAATCTGGTGATCCATTCCATGCCAGATGTTAAGTCTAATTAAAGCTACACAGATTCTGCTACATTAAGCATTCTAGTAGTTTATTTTTTTTAAATTATATGCAGAAAAAAATTAAGACACATCCGTAATCTTCGCGCACAGGATTCGAACCTGCATCTCCAGGAATGCGCCCTGACGTGCTAGAACCAATTACACCAACGCGTCATCACGTAATAGGTCGAAATTTTTCTGCACTTTGTATTATCGAGTGAAGCCCCGAGTACGGATGTGTCTTAATTTTTTCTGCATAAAATTTAAAAATAGTGTAACCTGCAAAGTGAGGTTTATCAGTTATTAAAAACATTAAAAAATCTAGTAGGATATTTGCGTTTATCGGGCTTTAACACTGCACCCTCGATTTCTTGTCTCCTCCAATTGGACTAACCTTCGGAAGCGCTGCAACTGTCTCATCAACATGGAAGCCTCCAATCTCGACCACGTTGGGGGGCACGCTCTGTGCGATCCCGAACGAGGTGTGCGAGTTCACGAACAAGA
The DNA here is from genome assembly GCA_929108375.1 of Gymnoscelis rufifasciata. Lineage (NCBI taxonomy): Eukaryota > Metazoa > Arthropoda > Insecta > Lepidoptera > Geometridae > Gymnoscelis > Gymnoscelis rufifasciata. Next base: position 5,324,146 of record OV815332.1, on the reverse strand, counting down.
TGGAGACGTTGCTTGCGACGCCTTGCAGGGGGGGGAGGGGGGTGTTGCGGGACGCGGCGAGGGGGGCGAAGAGCTCCTGGTATTCCCGCTCCGATTCAGATCTGTACCACCTGGAAATAAAGAGTTATTCCTCTTCGTTATTTTCTTTTTTATAGTGACATTTCGTTATGTTTAGTTTACTTAGTACGATGTATAGTTATGGCACAGAATAATAAATTACGTTATAGTAATAACATAGCATGTAAGCTTTACAAAACGAATAAATTGATTTTTATTATTTTTTATTTTTGCCCCACTAAGGTCTCCCCACCAGTGGGGCATGATGGTTCTACAACAAGTTTTCCTAAAAATCTTAGGAATGCAAACAGTAAATTTAAAAATATTGCAAAAAAATAATAATTGTTAAAAGCTTATTTCAAATAATCTGATTACCTTGACTTCTGCCTATCTGCCCTAACAACAAATTAAAAAGATAAAATAACAAATAATTATTGTAAGATCTCAGAACTATTAATGATCTAGAGTTTCTAATCGCTTTTAAGAGTGTTAGTTAGTGTAAAAAACAGCGAAGCGACCAGATCCGATAAATTTATTTTCTCAGGAGTGGTTATATACCTAAGTATGTTCAATTTGTATGTGTTTTTGTGGGCGGTATTAAACTAAACTGAAACTGCAAGGTATGCGTTAGGTTTGAAGCTCACTAGTGATGGATACATTGAGAAGTATTATAATAGGTAAGCATAATATGGACATGTCCTCAGGAGTGGTTATATTCATGTGGCGAAAAGATTGTAAAATGTATCGACTTAGCGAGCATTACTCGACCGCGACAAACCTATGTAGGTATGTTTGCTTCGCCAATATTCGAGGATGAATATATCGAGATGCAGTGATAATACCCGAAGTGTACAAAATTAGTCTGCGAGATAATCAATATCACTAGAAAGAGCAATAAATTCTGATTCTAGTAGACTATTAAAACGTATTTTCGATTTATTTGCATTTATTGGGTTTAACACTGCACCCTCGATATATAGTATATAAGAACTTGGTAAATATGTTTATAAAAATCAATTTCATTGTTTGGAACTTTCCAGTTTTTCCATAGTATTTTTTTAGTGGTTTTTACGTACCAACTGATCAAATTCAAGAAGTTATACAGTCCAACATTCTTCAGCCGTTCCAGGAAGGTCATAGGGACTCCGGCATCGTTGAAGATGAAAGGTATGATTGGAACTGAGGTCACTCCATCCACCAACGCCTCAGTGGGTGCTTGGAGCCCTATTCCGCTCAGGAGTATCCATGGAACTTGTAGGACTGCGGCGTAGCTAGAAAAGAGTTTGATAAGTGTGGGTTAGACTCGAACTACTCCCAGGGCTCCATGTATAGAATGTATTAATATCATTTTGCAATAATAAAAAAAAAAGACAAAACATTTATTTAAAAAATGCAAAAAGACTCAGTCAGAGCGGTCACCCGTCCACTTCCGCGACTGATTAACAACATGCCTTCAGAATTCCGGGAAAAATAATCGCGACAAAATATTAAATATGAATTGAAAAAATTCTTCATCACGTATTTACTATACGTGATTTGACTATTCAGGTAAAAATAAAGTAATACTATGAATGAAAGTTTAGATAGTTTGTTGATGTCCTTATTTTAAAATAGGTTAGCGAGAACCTGCGTCTCAATTTTAAATAGCACTTTTTAAAACTTTTTGTTGCTATAAACTTATATACATATCTACCTAACAATTACACTTGTTACTACTTAGCACTTGTTAAATAAAAAAGTATTTTTTTGTAAAAAGTTAATAAAAAAAAAGGTGTGTGTGCGATTCACACACGATAGAAGTGAAACTTCAGTAAATCGACAAAAGAATGAGATGAATAAAAAAAACAAAAAAAAATACTGTGCAATAGGTAAGCCAATCTCCATTTCCGTATTTCCATTTCCGTTGCATCCGGTTTGAAATCAAAACGATTCTAAAGAAGTTTCACTTCAAAAATTGCTTCACGCAACTTTGCTTAAAAATATAAAATACACGTATTGGAACCCTTATAAATTTATTTATTATGTGTTTGTATTAGTTGTTAATGAGGAAACATAATTACATCATGCCTCAAAATTGCAACTCTAACTCTTGGGATATTTTCAGCGTGGTGGCAGACAGTAATAGGGCCCATTTAGTCAAAAAGACACGCCTAGAATGAAATAAGACTAATTAATAATAACTTTCTTGGAGCCTTGACTGTCCCAGTAGCGCCGAGGTCCGCTTGCAGCGCAAGAGGTAACGGGCTCGATTCCCGCCGAAGGGTCAAGTGTTTGTATGTTCTGCAATCACTTTCTCGTTGGTCTAGGTGTTTAATATGGATACTAAAAAATATATATACGTATGTCTATTATATTCAGTACATCAGATGTCTAGTACCCGTAACACAAGCTTTGAGCTTACAACGAGGCTAGATGCTGTGTAGATTGTCCGGAAGTATTTATTTATTTACTAGCGGCCCGCCCCGGCGTGTCGCACGGGTATAAAATTTTCCCGGAAATTATTCGAATTGATCTCCCCCTAAAAAACATCCTATCTCTCAAGTTGGATCGAACTGCACATGGTGTGCGAATTTTATTATAATCGGTTAAGTGGTTTAGGAGTCCATTGAGGACAAACATTGTTACACGAGATTTATATTTATTAAGATTACCCAGCAATAGTTTCGCTGAAGTACAACTCTGTGACAACTGCGTCGAAACCTCCTTTCGCGATGGCCTCTTTCATCGCGGGATGTTGGGTAGTTATCCTTGTAACATTTGAGGAGAATTGTCGGATTTCACTAAAGGCCATTTTGGAATTTTGTAGCATGTCTTTTTCTGGAAATAACGTTGGAAATTATTAATGACTGTCTTCCCAGTGTGGAAAAATTCAAAGGGTGTTGAAAATTATTAGCAACTAGTAGTGCCCCGCGTTGTTACCCGCGTTATAATATTTCCCGGTACAAAGTAACCTATGTCCTTTCTGAGGCTCTAGAATCTGTATACCAAATTTCATTCAAATCGGTCAAGTAGTTTTTGCGTGAAGAAGGGAACTGACAGATAATATTCGTATTGATTACTATACCTACAGAGTCAAAAGTCAATGAGCACTTAAGTAAGTTAAACTACTTAAAATCAATTCGTTAGTTCATTTTACTTAAAGAAAACATTGCTATATTTTGAGAAGAAACACAAACACATTAATAGATTTTAGTAAATTCGCTTATTGTTCCCAACTAATTACAAATACAGAGTAAATATTCAATGAGCTACTTAAAATACACAAGTACCTATTAGCATTTTGCTAAAGCAATATGTCCTTTAAAACACGTGCTTTAACGGTGAAGGCAAACATCGTGAGGAAACCGGCAAGTTCTGACAACTTTTAAAAGTTTGACGGACATGTGACATTCACCAACACGCACTTGACCGTGGTGAATTAAGGCCTAATCTCTCTCGTCAAAAGAGAAGTCCCTGTTTCCCAGCAGTGGGAACGTTAATAGGGTGATGATGATGTCCCGGCCCATACAAGATTGTTGAGCTTCGATTAGCTCAAAAATACACCGAAAAATTATTGTATGTACGTGCAATCTCAACAAAATTGTTGCATCGTAAAAATAATGTAGGTATGATTATGACAATTGTTGAGGCAAGGGCGGCAAAAACTATTCAGCCTATACCTTGAAAATTTGTAAATCCGCCACTGCCATCTAGACTAGTTTTTTTCTCTATGGTAGGTAAGTACTACATACCGTCAGTGAGTACTCTAGTTTCGCTTACGTCGATAACGTGTAGACCCTTTTGATGTTTCACTGGATAGGGGGTCACAAATGTCACCTATAAATAATAAAAACAATTGATATTATTTGAGTGAACGATTATTTTCAATACACATAATATATTTGCCATTTTTTTTTTATAATATAGTTTGGATTTTTGTCAGTTTTCCTCGATAAAAGATATTCAGCCAATGATAGTCCCGTAAAAAATTGATCCAGCCGTTTCAGAGACGGTAAATAGTGTGAAATAGGTATGCACAGGTTTCCAAACCTTTGTGGAATGTATGTATTTTCAAAATTGTTTGACACAGTCATCAATTTAAGCATAAATCTAAATTTAAAATTTAAGAAAAACCCCCGTTTCCAATGTTTTAATTTCCTTAAAAGTAAACCCAATAATATTTTGTAATGTGCACGCGATGCGCTTTCATTTGATTCGGTTTTCCGAAAATCTGCAAATATACTCATATTTGCAGATTTTCGGTTTTCCTTCCTCACTCTCACCCCCATAACTTTTAAACGGCACAACGGATTTTCATGAGACATGTCTAAGAACACTCGCGCCAAACTCACCTTTCATACAAAAAAAAAACTAAATTAAAATCGCACCATCCGTTCGAGAGCTATGATGTCAGTCCAGTCCAGACAGACACACAGACAGACAGACAGAGACAGACACGTCAAACTTATTACACCATCTTTTTTGGTCGGGGGTTAAACACACAGAAAAATGCATTAATTCATACACTTAAAAAAAATGTTATTCGTATTTTTTTTTTTGTGGATTTTTTATGATTTATAGTTATAGGTACGTCGATCGATTTCTCACGAGTGTCACTAAAAGACGACATTACTTCAGTGAAAATGAAATATGGCGACTACAGGACGGTACCATATTTCATGCAATAAATGATTATGATTATGACGCCATTTTGTAAAATTAAAAAATGAGATGTGGAGTATCACTGAATAGGTATTTACAGAATAGAATAGAATATACCTAATTTATTACACACCAAATGAACAATACAATATGAAATTAAAACTAAACCTAGAATGCGTAATGGGCGGTCTTATTGTTAAAAGCAATTTCTTCACGACATATGATATAAATCATTTTTAGTTTTCATTCAACATTTTTCGATCCGGCTTCTCGTTTAGGATATATATTGAATTAATGTTCCGTGATAACCATTCCCACTTAATAAGCTTGTAGACTAAAGATTCCCTGAAAAGTTAATTCGGGATATATTTTCAGCTTCTTTTGACAGTTGCATGAAATCTCACCTCATGCCCTCCCTTGAGTAGGGCGTTCACAATGCCAGTTCCAAGCAGTTTATTGCTGCCTGAAGGAAGTGCGAATATGCATAGGATGTGGTATCCATAAGTCGTCTGCACAGTTAGCAGTGCGCAGAGCACTGCGAAGTAAAGCTTCATTGTCTGAAATAAGGTAAAAACCATTATTGTTATCTCGTATGAGCTGTGAGTACAGAGGACTATATCAAAGACGATAATGCTTGGACAGATGTAGCTCGGTTCCACTAGGATAGACAAAATAGCTGAATTTAGATTTTTTTTCTGTTATGTGCATGTTTGACTAGCATTTGTTTGTAAATGTTAAATGTATCCCATCAAAAACAATACTTGTCAAAAAAAAACAAGTCGCGCAACTCAGTTGTTCTGCGGTAAAAAGTTGTGAGATCCATGTAATACCAAGTCGGTTATTAAATTATTCAGTTGTACCACAGATTAGAATCTAATCTGTGGTTGTACTTAAGCGACTTTCTGTCTTAATACGTCCAGTCTCTAAGACCACGAACGTGGTCCATAACAATTGAAAATCAATTGTGTCTGGAATCTCCGTACTCGAAGCATTAAGTTGTTACGTAATAATTTACAGCATCTTATAGTGGCGCATATCAATATTAAAATTCTTTAATGTTTTTCAAACGTTTTGACTTTTACTTTGTGCTAAGTGGGAGGACACTATACTTTCATTCCGAAGATCGTGGGTACAAACCCCGCCACGCACCTCTGGATTTTTCTTCTTGAGAAATTTATGTGCGCTTTATACACGTGCTTTAACGGCGAAGGCAAACATCGTGAGGACTTTGACTTTGACACCAACCCGCACTTGGCCAGCGTGGTCAATTAAGGCCTAATCTCTCTCATCAAGAGAGAAGTCCCTGTGTCCCAGCAGTGGGAACGTTAATAGAGTGATGATGAAGTCAAAGTCAAAACGTTTATTTCCTTAGACGCACAGTGCATACATTGACAGGTCAACTTAAAGTTAATTTAAATAAAAACTAATGAGAATAATCAAGGAAATAACATTGTGTTGACAATTCGCTTCAATTCTTTACACTTTTGTAATTTGGATTTCTCTCTTGGCGAGAGAGAATCACTTTGAAACTTCACCTCGAGTATTTGTATTTTTATGTTTTCAAGCACTCACTGCAGTTTATTTATGACAAAATAATACTTATTATTAACAGTTAATATTAACAATACTTAATACGCCAAGGGGTTGAAGTGTCTGTATGTTTTGCAAACTTTTCCTTGGTCTGGGTGTTGAATATGTATAGTAAACTAGCTGTGCCCTGCGGTGCTACCCGCGTTATAATGGATGAAGTACTCTTAACCAACAACATATTTATTTGAATAAAGATTAATATTATTATGTTGATACAACTTAAACAAATTATTTCGACCAAATTAGGTACCATAAAAACGGTTTTTGTGAGTTAATCTTAAAAGATAGACATATACTATTGCGGACTGTTTTTTAGATCATTAAAAGAGCTATTATTCTTTAATACATATTTTTTGTGTATCTTGAACCGTTTTCACGGCGCACGCAACGGAAGGCTTCAAAGATGAAATAATTTCTATATATATATACAGTTATTTATTTTTATCTTATATATAAAAATAATCTCAAAATGTGTTGCTAAGCGCATAACTCAACATCGCCTGGACCAATTTAACCATTTTTTTTAAATGTTCGTTGGTGTTCAAGGATGGTTTTTACAGCGCGAAAAATTTGAATAATTGCTTATAATAAAATATTTTTTTTACCCGTGTGAAGCCGGGGCGGGCCGCTTGTCTAATATATAAAATTTCCATGTCACAATGTTAGTTACCGTACCTACTCCTCCGAAAAGGTTTTACCGATTTTACCAAATTTTATATGCGTATTCAGTAGGTCTGAGAATCGGCCTTCTATCTATATCAGAAACAGAACGTTACAGAAATATATATTCTAATTTGAAATCCGTGCACAAATGTTAACAAAACGTGGGTTTGAGTAGGTACCTACGTTTTGTTAACATTTGTGCACGGATTGCAACATCATAAACACTCCTATTTACGTTCCCATTCCCACTGCTGGGTCACAGGGATTTCTCTCTTGACGAAAGATATGACCTTAATTCACCACGCTGGCCAAGTGCGGGTAGGAACTCAAGATTATAAATGAAACACCATAGTAGCAAAATATGCTGCTTAATCGCACGAAAATAGCCTTTTCGCGCAACAGATATTAAAAATTACTTTAAGAATTGCCTCAAGTAATTTAGACTGGATTAGGTTTTATCAAGGCCAAACAACATCGACTCAGCATCATTCATAATCAACAAGTTATCGTAACATAATCTTCATCCTTTCCCTATTTACGTCCCCACTGCTGGGACACAGGGACTTCTCTCTTGACGAGAGAGATTAGGCCTTAATTCACCACGCTGGCCAAGTGCCAAGTGCAAAGTGCAAGTGGGTAAGTGAATGTCACATGTCCCTCAAACTCTTTTTTGACTTGCCGGTTTCCTCACGTTGTTTGTCTTCACCGTTAAAGCACGTGTTTAAAGCGCGCATACATATCTCAAGAAGAAAAATCCAGAGGTGCGTGGCGGGGTTTGAAGCCATGACCCTTAGCTGGGCCAGTGCGTAAAGCGATTTTTTCGTGTTTCGTAATGTGGCCCCGAGAAGCCATCTACCTTCTAGGTCTTCATGCCCCATCTTAGACCACATTGTCACTTTACATCAGGTGAGATTGTGGTCAAATGAAGGCTTAGCGAACATAAAAATTAAACCATTGGAATGAAAGTCGCGTGTCCTCCCACTTAGCCAACACGGCTTTCTAACATAAAAGAAACTTACACAATTAATGGTCTTTGAAATAAACAAAACAAAAACACATCTCACCTTCCTTCTGATAGCGCAGAACAAGGTCCTATGGAGTGGATTTGATTTAAATTTAATAATATTAATGATAATGATTGTATTATCGCATTAAAACTTTTGCCTCACTGCCTTGCCTGTGTTTTATGCCTTACCCGCGGGACAACGTATTACCCGCGGTAAAAAGCCTTGAAATATTTTTAATATAATGTAGTTTTAGATTTAAATTGCTGAATATGTGACGCAGTGAGCTAATTAATCATTATTATTATGTAGCTGATTACTATAATCATAAATAATAGATATAAATGAGCTGATAATACCTACTTATCTATGTATTATGTAACTGCTTACTTTACTATCTTAATATATATAAATCTCGTGTCAGTCCTCAATGGACTCCTAAACCACTCAACCGATTATAATAAAATTCGCACACCATGTGCAGTTCGATCCAACTTGAGAGATAGGATGGTTTTTACGGCGAGAAAAATTCGAATAATTTCCGGGAAAATTTTATACCCGTGCGACGACGCTGGGGCGGGCCGCTAGTTACTTCATAAAATTCAAGATATTAACTATATAATCAGAACTTATTGAACATCTAGCTTATTCTTCACTTCTTGAAGATAAAATTAACTTAAAGCTAGTCAAATAATGCAAATAAAATACGTTTCATTTACATATCAAATATAAGATTTTCATCAAACAAGTTTAAGAACACTCGAGTATAACTTACCTTTCATACAAAAAAACACTTATTGAAATCGCTTAATTCGGGTGACGATGCTGCAGTCGGGTCGAGGGTTAACAATACATTAAATAATAACAAATATATGAACTTACCAAAATAATTTAAACAGCAAAAAACACACACGTTTGCCAAGTGATAAATTATTAACAACTTTACCAAAATATTTTATGTTATATGTTATAGCATGAAGTTTAACCCTAGAACAATAACATAGTACTTAACGTATTTAAACTGTTTTTTTATCATTTATTTATTTAAACAGGGTTTTGTGAACATGACACCCTTATAGACTAGTCTTTGAGTCATAATTAAAGTTCAAAATAAATAAATATAATATAAATCTAAATTTACAATTTAAGAAAAAACCCCAATTCCAATGTTTTAATCTCCTTAAAAGTAAGACACCATAATATTTCGTAATGTGCACGCGATGCGCTTTCATTTAATACCCCACTCGAGTATATTTTCAGATTTTCGGTTTTCCCTCCCCGCTCTCACCCCCATAACTTTTAAACGGCTCAACCGATTTTCATGAAACATGTCTAAGAACAAGCGCCAAACTCACCTTTCATACAAAAAAAAACTAACCCAGACATACAGACAGACACGTGAAACTTATAACACCCCTCTTTTTTTGTCGGGAGTTAATAAATATGTACTACGCTTACAGCCATTGAGTGAACGTCAATGACTACATACTATACTTACATTGTTATGTAGTGACACAGATTAGCAATAAAGTACGCGGCGCAAACGCGTTTCGTTAATTCAGCTTTTTAATAGTTATGCGGAGCCTCGCCAGTCACTCTTCAAACCTCAGCCGTGTTTAGACATATCCTAATTTTTTTTTTTTTTTTTTTTTTTTTTTTTATGAAGCTTCTTATATAAAGATGCTACAAGAATATTACGATCTAGCCATTATTACGGCTAATTAGTAACTTTACATTTGACTTAAATTGCTACGTAGATAAAATAAAGAATGTGTCCATTAACACTTTGCTTATTGTCTCTATTTAAGGGGAAGACACTATGTTCTTGTGTTCTTTATAATTGTTATTTACATTCACTGCACTAACATTGACACTAATTAACTTAAAACACTAACTCAAACGGTTTTGTCCGCTTTAGTCTTCTCACTATGTCCGTGTTGTCGAGGAGCTGGATGGCCTCGACGTTCACATGTTGATGAAGTCTTTTATCGTGAGCTTCTGCATACCTTTTAATGGTAGATGCGACTAGGTCCACTTTGAGGTCCCGATGTAAGTCTGCATTTCTTATGTACCACGGGGCGTTCACGATACTCCGAAGTGCTTTATTTTGAAAACGTTGGATAATCTGGATGTTGCTCTGTTTGGTACAGCCCCAAAGCTGAATACCGTACGTCCATATTGGAACTAGGACTTGCTTATATAGCAGTAGTTTATTGTGCACTGATAACGCAGAATGTTTTCCAAGCAACCAGTGCATCTTCTTATAGCGAAGCCCTAATTCTTCACGTTTTTTCTTGACATGAGCTTTCCAGCGAAGCTTTGCATCTAATGTCATACCTAAATATTTTGCTGTATTTTGGTATGGTATTACTTTATCATTGATGTACACCGGATTATAGTTTGGTCTTTTATTTGTGAAGTCAATGTGAACTGACTTTGACTCATTTAATTTGATTCGCCATTTCTGTGTCCATTTTAATATAGTGTTCACTGCTTTTTGTACCTTTTCTGCCGCTTCTGCATGAGTGACTCCAGTAGCCATTATGGCTGTATCATCAGCAAATGTGGCGATGGTATTGTTTTCTAACTCTGGGATATCTGCAGTATAAAGTAAGTACAAGACGGGGCCTAGGACACTACCTTGTGGCACTCCAGCTTCAATTTTCTTTAGATCTGAGTACGCGTCATCTTGCCGAACTCTAAACATTCTTTGTGAAAGATAAGACTCTAATATATCAGCAAATTGCTTTGGGAACATAACTCGTATTTTATATAATAGACCTTTATGCCAAACTTTATCAAACGCCTGTGCTACGTCTAAGAAGACAGTAGTGCAGACTTTTCGTTCTTCTAAAGTATTTTCTATTATTTTCGTTATTCTATGTACCTGGTCTAAGGTGGAGTGTTTTTCTCTAAAACCAAATTGATAGTCCGGGATCAACTTTTTTTCTTCTATTATGGGCTTTAGTCTTTTGAGGAAAAGCTTTTCAAATAGTTTGGACATTATTGGTAAAAGAGAAATAGGTCTGTATGATGTTCTTTCATGTTCTGGTTTTCCTGGCTTTGGTAGCATAATGACTTCAGCAACTTTCCATACACCTGGTACGTATTTAAGCCTAAATGACGCGTTTATGAGTGTGGTTAGCTTTACTATGGCCTTTCGGGTTAGATTCTTTAATAATTCACCAGTGATAAGATCATACCCCGGAGTTTTCTTACGGTCAAGCATTTTGATTTCTCTTTGCACTTCTTTAGGCGTTACTAGTTGTATTTCCCGTTCTTCACAAGATAGATTTTCCAAAGATAAAAAATCGTCTCTTCCTTTATTTGGTTGGAATATAATTTCTAGATATTCTGCAAAAGCGGCTGCCTTTTGCTCACTATTCCTAGCCCAAAATCCATCAGATTTTTTGATGGGAGCAATATGCATAGTTGGCTTCTTTAGGCTCTTCGTGGCTTTCCAGAGAGAATAGTCGGTTGTTCGGTCATTGGTAAGTTGGCTTAAGTAAGTTTTCATGTTTTCGTCATGGAAGTTTTTGATTATCCTTCTGAGTCTCTTTGCAAGGTTATTAAAACGTGATTTTTCTTGTGGACACCTAGTTTGTTGCCATTTCTTCCTTTGCTTCCTTTTTTGAAGTATAAGCTTCCTTATCTCCATCGGGTACTGGTTACCTCTCGGCCTTTTTTTTTGTAAGGGTGTATTATTCCATGCGCATTGTTGGATGTTTGTTATAAACTTTCTTAGGTCTTCGTCCAATTGTTCCCGAGTCTTTAGTGCCACCTTTAGTTCAACAACAGCGTCCAAGTCAGACTTGAAACTCTCCCAGTCAGTGTTTTTGTTAACAAGAAAGGGATAGTTTTCTTTCAGAATAATATTTTCTGACAAGGTCAAAATAATGGGTGAGTGATCTGAACTCATATCGAAGCCTTCCTCTATGTACATGAAGTTGGATGAAACATTTTTGTATATGAAAAAATCTATTAGGTCCGGTATCTTGTTGGGATCTGTGGGCCAGTATGTCGGCTTTCCTGTTGATGAAACTTCACAACGCATCTCTTTAATAGCCTTTAGAAGTGCCTTTCCTTTAGTGTTTGTTAGTCTAGATCCCCAGTAAGTGTTTTTAGCATTGAAATCACCCCCAAGTATGAATCTGCTACCCAATTTCGCTAAGAATTCTTTATATGTATCTTCTTTTATTGCATGCCTGGGTGGACAGTAAATGGCAGAAATTGTAACACTATTGTGCTTAGTTTTGACACATACACCCACAGCCTGTATGTCCTGGTCTTCATGCCTGTATTCTTCATGGTGACAGATATTCTCTTTTATTATTACAGCGCTACCCCCTCTAGCAGTGTTGTTGGGATGTAATGCATGGTAAGTTTCGTAGCCTTTAATTCTGAGAAAGGATTCTTTTGTAAAGTGTGTCTCTGAAATTAAACACACATCAATATTATCTGTATTTAGGACTGCCTGAAGTTCATTTTGATGTTGCAGGAGCCCATTTGCATTCCATTCCATGATTTTAAGAGAATTAATCATTTTTTCTGTTTATTAGCAGCTTCTTTGTTGCTGTTTTCTATTTTTTTTAGCCTGTCATCGAACAAGGACAACAAGTTAAGTATTTTGTTAAACTTGTCGTCGACAGTCAAATTTTCTCGCTGTGGTTGTGCTTCCTGGGCTGTTTTATTTATCCCTTTTGTCATTTGCGCAAAAGATATGTTTTTTATAATCTTGTTATTGCCACTTATTTTGCCTTTGAGGGGTTCAGTAGTAGCTGCAGTGTTCTTTTTTGTAGTTTTATATTTTAAATGTTGTAGTTCTTTGGCTACAACACAACCTCTGTAACTAGCTGGGTGGGCTTCACCACAATGTACACACTTTGGCTTCATTTCAGCTGGTTTTACGCAGTCTTTAGTCAAATGTTTACCGGTACACTTAACACACCTTGGTTCTTTAGAGCAATATTTCTGTGTGTGTCCATAAGCTTGACACCTTTTGCATTGCGGTATCAGTTTCGACGTCTTCAATGGCTGAATCTCAACTTTACAGCCCAATATGCATTTGATATTGTATATTTTCTTGACGTCCTCTTCCTTTTCGAAAGAAAGCATAAACATATTGAGTGCTTCTTTAGTTCTCCAGCTTTGCTTATTAACAGCATCTTGGATTTTGTAGCCTTTAGATGAAAGGTCATCTTTTATTCTATCCGGGAGACATGAAGCAGGCAGATTTTTTACCATTACTCTTATCGGCCTGTCTTGTTTGTTCTCATAGGAGTGCCAAAGACAGCTGTTTTGTAGCAACAACTTAGTTATGGCTCTGTATGAGTCTTCATGACTTGCGTTGATCTTAACGCTATCGCCATTTAATATTTTGATTAAAAACAAATCTTTAGATATAGTTGCCGACAGAATGTCATAGAATTCTTGGTAATTCTTGACATTTTCGACAATAATTGGTGGTGGTGCCGGTACCTTTTTGGCCTTTGGGATTTCATCTTTGCTTGAAGCTGATTCTTGTTGTTTCGGAGGGGACAGTGACTGATTGAGTTTCCTTTTCTTCCTGCTTTTTTGTCGTACCCACTCGGTTTCTCTGGCTAGTTCCTCTTCATCCGTTTCATATTGCACCGGTGCAGAGGAAGATTGAGAACGTTGTTCTAGGATATTTGGAACATTGTTTTGTTCCTCAATTACCTTCAGCTTTTGCTGAAGTTGGTCTATTTGTCCCTGTAGACTATTAACCAGCCCTTCTAGGTCTATTCGAGCTGCCCTTTCTTCTATGTAACGGTTATACAGTATTCGCTCCGTTTCTGTTTTAATTTCCGTTATAGTTGTATTCATTTTGTAAGTTATGGATCAGATGTTATAGCTTCGCCTTAACAACAATTCACATTACAAATCAATGTAAGCAATAACGCATATGATGCACTATCAATAACTGGGTCATCGCGGTGACCGTGAGCGGCCCGGCGCAGCTGTGCAGGCTGCGGCGTCAGCGCTTTACGCGAGTACGATTTAACGTTTGCGAAACGACTACTCTCAGCGGAAGAGTCACGATCACTGTGACACACGAACACATATCCTAATAAGGATTAAATAAATAATATAATTGTAATAACCTGTAACGAGTTAAATGAATAGATTCAGTATAGTGCAATAACTCTTTTATTTCAACCAACCCACATACATAATCACTAAAGACTAGTATAAATACTAAAGTGGTGACCCCGACGTGATTCGTTATTATCGTGATTTATATTGTGGGTTGTGTTTAAGTTATCCGTGTAGGAGTGACTCAATTTTAAGAACGCGGCTGAAGGAAATTATAATAGAACAACATGGATAAACAAGCACATTCAGAAAATGCCAACGCAGCAACGCCACGCGGAATGCGCAGTAAGTGATGTCATCCAATGAAACCGCGATCCAGACAACGAAGTTCACAGTCTTCTATAGAAGCGGCATGATATTTTTAAAGCCAGCTTATATCTGAGGTGCATTCAATCCTGACGAAAATGGAGTTTGGACCTGCAGATTCACTCGAGGTTTTGCCCGGTTGGAAGAAGCGTTTTTGCCGGAGGAATTGCCCGGTTGGAGGAAACATGCTTGCCGGAGGATCAGTGCTGGAATTTGAGATATTGGCTCATTCCCACTGCTTGTGCCGAGTGACTGGAATATGTGTAACCCCGCTGGAGACCGAACTTCCGAAAATAACTACAAAATTCAAGATGTAGTGCAAAGTGATTAGAAATGATAACTAGGTTTCGTTCATTATTCTTATGTGTTGCAAATAATTCAATTATATATAGAACTTGGCGTTATCACGAACTGTAACCTGATACTAGAGCGCACTAACAGTGTAATGTAGCGATCTTGCAACTTAGCTAATTTGCACGTGTGTCTCAGTAATACGAAATTTAATATTTTTTTCAAAATTAGATTTTATTAATTTTTCAGTGTATTAGAATTATGTAAAAAAAAAATGTGTAGTTTAAAAATGTATTTTTTTGTTAACATACAAAGTTTATTTTACATAATACAACTTTATTAAAAGATTTCATTGTTAAAAATGTATTTTAAAGTTAAAAAAAAAAACATGTATGTAATTTTACAAGCTGACTGTACTTTGGTCATTCGAACGAACTTTGATTGTGAAATAACTATGTACTTACCTCTGCATAAATGAATGCGAGCTCATATCGCATGTTGTTTTCAAACGTAAGCATATTTGTGTAGCAGGCATGAGCCTTTGAATTTGTAATGTTTATTGTAATGTTTTAACCTTGAATGTACTATTGAAGTAAAATAAAAATTTTTTTGTAAAAAATTTTGAAAAAAGGGGAGGATTGATGTAGTGACACAGATTAGCAATAAAGTACGCGGCGCAAACGCGTTTCGTTAATTCAGCTTTTTAATAGTTATGCGGAGCCTCGCCAGTCACTCTTCAAACCTCAGCCGTGTTTAGACATATCCTAATAAGGATTAAATAAATAATATAATTGTAATAACCTGTAACGAGTTAAATGAATAGATTCAGTATAGTGCAATAACTCTTTTATTACAACCAACCCACATACATAATCACTAAAGACTAGTTTAAATACTAAAGTTACATTAAAGTTTTTACCATCATACATTTTAGTCTATCAAGTACCTAGTCTATTTTTAATATTCGTGATTATTTTTATTTTTATGACTTAAGCATCCTGTTTTTGCTGAAAATGACACAGAAAATACTTATATTTAGGCACTCTTACGGAAGACTCAAGCATTTTAACTCAATACTATACGTACCTATATACTATAAAACACGGATTACTGGCAGTATCCATTTCGAGTTTAAAAACTATTTTTTTTAATTATTATTTTATGGGCATACTTTTGAGTACAGTCTAGCCACAAGGCAGAGATGAGGTCAATGATGGAACAAGTTTGCCCAGAAAAACCTAATCACTCTGGTCTTAAAAGTGGTCGGGTTGTATGTAATCGGAAAAACAGACTTCGGGAGAGAATTTCACTCCTTAACGGTGCGCACTTAACAAATTCGAGAAGCGAAGAAATGGTTTTTCCTTTCAGAGGTCAATTAATTGGAAAATAGAAAATAGTCATAAGCGCAAAAATTATAGGAAATTTGAACACCAAAACGAAATAGCGATTTTAAATTCGTAATTATTATATGTATAACTTTTTAAGCTATCCATGGTCGTCAATACTATTCAGATTTATAACGGAATATTTACCATGATTTATTGCCTTTCGAGTTTCCCGATATTTCGGCACAGTTACATGCGCCATGATCGCGGTTGAACTGAAGATGTACCCATTTGGTTAACAATTTTATTGGCATACAAAGCGGTCTTCTCCCAAATATCCCGTTATAAATCTAAATAGTTTCGTAATTATTGTTAGGTGATTATAATTAGTTATAATTAGTCTTAAATGTATTTGTAAGCTCCTTTGTTATTGGATTTTGTAATAAAATGTTGATTATTTTAAAAATATTGCCTAATTACTTTGGGGTTACCCAGAACCCCAGCCCCAGGGTACCGTTAGTATGTCTAGGATGGGTACGATTCTAGGGTTAACAAGATAATCGGATTCCTTGTCTAATCTACAGTTAGATAAAACATGTTTTATATCGTAATTAAATTTGCTCTTTTGAATGTAGGTTATTTTCTTTAGTGTTTTTCTCCGTGAACAAATTTTGATTTTCTGAGTTTTTGTATGATCAGAATTTGATGATTATTTCAACGCGGGAAGCGGGTCGATACGCGTCTGCAAAGCGGGACATTTTAGATTGAAAACATTCCCGCTTTATGTATAGAGCCATAATTAAGCATGGGAAGCGTCCGCCACGCAGTCGCTTTGATCTCGCACCTTATTCAAAACTGTTATTTACAAGTTCGTTTTATAAGAAACGGTCCAGTAGTTCTTGAGTATTCAAAGACCAATATTTTTCATAGGTACTAAAAGTAGGTGAATTTTATTTATTTTTCCTATTTCGGAAATAATTATACAAAGTAGGTAAACTGCTTAGCGATATTCTGAACCAGACCTAAGTTTAAATTAACTCCTGTCCATAGTAGCTAAGTGTAGAACTTCATTGGGAGAACCTGCAGTCAAAATAAACGGTTCCGTTTGAAAAATGGCATAATAATATCGTTAAATATATTTTATTTTATTTTTGATCAACTTTAAAATTATAAAATTCTTACATTCCTTAGTACACGAACAAAAATGTATAAATTAATAATCCTTTTCATTTTGAGTCCTACCGGAATCCACACATCTTGGGTCAAATAGATAAAAAAAACCACAAGACAATATTCTTAATTAATTTATTACAATACACTATAACAACGCTACGTATTTAGTAAATAAATGCAAGTATTCTTTGCTCATTTCTTCCTTAACCATCCGATGAACGTGCACTTCGCCATTCGGAGTTAGTAGCGCCTGGAAAATAAAATATTCTTAAATTCTTTATTGCACACAGAAACAAATACAAATATTATAACATGGGTCATGTACAAAAGCGAGCTTAACCCTATTAGAGTTTTCTTACAGCAAATCTTAGGGTATGGAGAACTGTAATGCAGAAAATATGGATAGCGCGTACATATGTACAAGTCAGACAGATTCTTATATAAATTACCTATATTTAAGTACAAAAATAATATAATATAATAAACATTACATATATACCTAATATAATATAACTATATATAACAAAACTGAGTTATTCTATTCAAGCTCAAGGTAGATGGCTTCTCCGGACCACATTACGAAATACGAAAAAATTGTTTCCGCACTGGTCCAGCCCGGAGGGTGGTGACAAGCCGCGGCCGAAGCCTCCCACCGGAGAAAAATAATCTTACCAAACTATTGAGACTTTGAGCGGTAACCACAGCTGCCGTGGGCACTATAGCCCGCGTCGTAATATCGCTGTGCGTCAGATCAAACACGATCAGAGCTCGGTCGCGCAGCATCGCTACCATGCAGCAATGGTTGACGCCGCACCACACCGCCGACGCTACTGACAGCTGAAACAAATAATACTAGCTAAGCCTCAAAATTATTAGATACTTAATTATTTAATTGTTTATGTTTCTTTTAATTATCACTTATAATGTCGAAATGATTTGTAAAGTTAATTTATTTTGTACTTTTCAGTTTCTCGTTTGAAGTTGGTTTAATTTTTGGCAAAAAAGTTTTATTTCACGATTTTTAGTTATTACTCTACTAAAATATACCTTATAGAGTTCCTTTGACTGTCCTTCATTTTCATCATCTGACGCCTAATATCAGTCAAAACCCATTTAGATGAACGGTCTCAGTAATATAAGTTAATCAAGCCCAAACACAAAGTACTTGCTGTAAATCGTTGAGGAGTTCCCTCGACCGCCTTTCCCTCCATCATCAGATCAACACCAGACCCTCATTCATAAAACGGCTTTAAAATTCATTATATTGAATAATATTAAGTAACACACAAGTCGGAAAGACGATATTTTCAAGAGTTTCCCTCAATTTCTTCAGGATTCCACCACCAGATCCAGGTTTCCTTACAATGGGATCCCCTTTGGGATAGGTACTCCCTTTCCAACAAAAAAAGAATAATCAAAATCGGTTCATAACCGACAAAGTTATCCGCGGACATACATAAAAAAATAATATATATACGGTCGAATTGAGAAACCTCCTTTTTTTTTAAGTCGGTTCTTGAGTATTCAAAGACAGATATTTTTCATAGGTACTAAAAGTAGGTCGATTTTGTTTCTTTTTCCTTACGAAACCTCCTTTTTTTTTAAGTCGGTTAAAAAAAACTGTGAAATTTTTAAAATTACACGGAATCTTCGGTGTCTGAGTCTATGAGTATTTAGTTTAAAAAAAAGTGTTAAAATTTTAATATTACATGGAACCTTCGGTGTTGAGTCTATATCTTACTGATCGAATAGATTTTTCTATATGTAATTACCTTTTCAAACATTCGTTCATTAATATCTCTCTGTGAGGTTGAAGAACTGCTCACAAATCTACCTTTATGGTCCGACTGGTACTTCTCTGTTGCTGGTGTATTTCTGAAAAAAAAAACATACTTATATTATAAATACGACCTCTGCTCGGTGAGCGAAGGACCGCCTGAAGCGCAAGAGGTTGCGGGTTCCATTCCCGCCGGGGGACAACATTTAATATCGTCTAAAGTTTCTGGTTTCGGGTCTGGGTGTTTTCTATGTATCATATGTATGTGTTTACAAAAAAAATGTATCTATTATCGAGCGAAGCCCCGAGTGTGTCTTAATTTTTTCTGCATAAATATATTTTTAAAATAGTTTAACCTGCAAAGTGAGGTTTATCACTTATTAAAAACATTAAATGTATCTATGTAGTATATCAGTCACTTATCACCCATAGTACATGCTCTGCTTAGTTTAAGGTTAGGTGATGCTGTGTGATTACTGATTAGTCCGGAGATATTTGTTTAATTATTTATTTAAATGCGAAAATACAGTCCGCTGCTCCTCTTTCACGCAAAATCTCCTGAACGGATCTAAATGAAATTTGGTACACATATTCTCTAGAACCTGAAAGGGCATACGCTTCTTTTTACCGAGGGAAAAGGACATTCTGCGGGCAAATCCATTAATAACGGGAGACACTACTACTTCCATATAAAGTAATTTGTTTTCCATTTTTTGGAATAGTTTAAGGTAGTATATTTAAATTTTATTTTGTACTAATAATCAGTAATACTCATTTATTGTTTGTGAATTAATTACAGTTACATGGAGTCAGGTAGTAAGACTAGTACAATTAATTCTGCTAAAAGAGCATACGAACATTATAAATAACACTCAATAAAATTATACAAATTAAATAAAATTTATTATTACCTACTCATTGTATAAAATACTTTAATAATTTATTGTAATGTAAATTTGTCTTTTTTCTTAAGTGACAGTCTCTACATGTAAGTTTAATAAAATGTAAATACGTTTTTGGCCTTAAGGCATGATGGGTTTTGGCCTTAAGAATTATAAGTATTTTTTTAAGATAAGCTGTGGATTTTGTGTTATTTTGTCACGTGCAAAATAACACATGCTGAGTTGAGGGCCTTTTTGGGACACTTGCTGTGTGTTTGTATGTTATATATTTTTTTTTGTACTATGTTTAATGTGTCCTAAATAAATGTGTTTTCTTTCTTTCTAAATAAATTAGATAAAATTTTGGAACAGTTACGCTATCTAGTTTTGTAAAGCTCTTACTAACCTACAGTCCAGCGTAAGGAGAACCCTTTTTTCTAGCAGAGAGCACAGATTGACGGTTCCAGAATCAGTGGCCGCCAGGAAATATGGTATATTCTTTGAAGAAACATCCAAACTTGTAATTTGTGAGGAGTCATCTGAAAGTACATAAATTAATTTATTTAAAAATATACAAGACTTAAACATAAACCTTACAAATTAAAACAGTCATGTTGTATTACTAATAACGGGTACATATAAGAAGAAGAATGAAGAAAGAAATGTTTATTTGTCACAGAATCAAAACCAAATATACCTCAGAGTAAACAAAACACAACAATAAATGTGACAAAAAGGTGATCTTTCAGCATTATGCTGTGATTGAGCGAGTCAAACCACAGCGCTTTTTTTTTTTTTTTTTTTATGATCGATAAGCCTTCATTTGACCACAATATCACCTGATGTAAAGTGACGATGTGGTCTAAGATGGGACATTATTTTTTAACCCCCGACCAAAAAAGAGGGGTGTTATAAGTTTGACGTGTCTGTCTGTCTGTCTGTCAGTGTGTCTGTCTGTCTGGGACATCATAGCTCCCGAACAGATGGAGCGATTTCAATTCAGTTTTTTTTGTATGAAAGGTGAGTTTGGCTTGAGTGTTCTTAGACATGTTTCATGATTTTGTGACGTTCAAAGTTAAAGAGTGAGAGTGGGAAAGGAAAACCGAAAATCTGCAAATATACTCGAGTGGGGTCTCAAATAAAAGCGCATCGCGTGCACATTACAAGATATTATGGTGTTTTACTTTTAAGGAAATTGAAGCATTGGAGTCGGGGGTTTTTCTTAAATTTTAAATTTAGATTATATTCCATTTAAGTATGTTTAAAATAAAAGTAAGTAAAGTATTGTAAACATTTTTCATACAGATTGTGTGTATGTCTGTTTACCGGCTGGTCTCTTAAATAACTGGACCGAGTTTGACGTAATTATCACAGGCTTATATTTATATTTATACAGTAGACCCTAACGGAGTAGTGACCACAAAACTTAATTGATAAAAAAAATATAATATTCTGCTACGCAAAATATATATTTTTTTATTTATTTGATATTATAGGGCCTACTATTAATACTTTTGTACTTACTTAAAATTTTGTATGTACAAGAAAATTTCCTGAGGGAGAATTCGTACAACAAACGCGTTCCATAAGTTTTCGCTAGTTAAACATCAATTTTACTTACTGGCAACACTGAATCTCTCTATCCTGAGCACACCGAGACACCTCTTACAACACAGCACTTCCCCATTATTCTTCGCTACCAAAAAAACATTGACATTATCAAAATTAACAATTCTCAAATCACTGCAAACAATCCCATTCTCCCAACTTTTCGGCACATTTATCTCGACTGACAGCACTTTCTTCCTCATACTGGCAGCACTGTATGGTCTGTCACTGTCAAATTCGAACTTCGAAGCTGTTTTCGGCCGCGAAGTGTCCTTTCTTGTGGGTTTCTCGCTTTTTCTCAGTGAAATTCGTCGTTTAGCTGAATTTAAGTTAAAGTTGGTATTAACTTGTAATGTTACATCGATGTGTTCTGATAAGTTTATTGTCTGGTTTTTCTCTAACTTGATTTTTGACCAAAACGCTCTGCCAATGTCTTTGTTTTGTTTCTTCTCTTGAATTATCGACCATATTGTTATTATACCTATTCTTTGAAGTGAGACGACCTAAAAATTTAGATAACTTTTAAGATGAACTTTGAAACTGCCTCAGTGGCACGGTGGGCGAAGGTCCCGCTTGCGGCGCAGGAGGTAGCGGGCTCGATTCCCGCGGAAGGGTAAAGTGTTTTGCGTATTATTCGACGTCCTACCCATAAGACAAAAGCTCCTTAACGGGACGGGATTTCCTTTGAAGCACAGGGCATACATGGCCAACTTAAAATCAATTAATCAAAATTTTTGCACAAAAAATTATCAAAGAAATAAAAAAATTCTTGACATTTCGCTTCAAATTTTTATACTGAGTTGAGAAGCGAATTGCACACATCTTTAACAGTTGTAAAATTAATTTAATTAATTGAATCTTTAACGAGTATAGTACGGATGCGTTTTCAATAGTTGATTGCTTCTTAATCTTTATAATTACGTAAAAGGATTAAAATTAGAGCCATACATCATTTATTATTTGCATCGATTTACGCCATTAAATTGATGGCCCCCAAGCTGGTAGGTTATTACTCTCACCTGTGTTGCCAGAAATTGCAGTCCTACTACCCGATCGGAGGTGTCAGCTGTGTTCATATTTACCCCACTGTTGGTAAATGCGCACGATTGGAGCGCTATAGGGATTTGTGGCTGAAATGTAGAAAAAAAAACATTATTGTGGATACATTTACTGCTTATGGACATATGGTTTTATTGTTAATACAATAAAATTTATTTCACAGAACAAAATAAATACAAAAAATGAACTTTGCACATAATTTAATAATTATGATTATTTTTAGATATTTACGTTGTCGCTTTTTAAATATTCATGGTACTGTTATGTATGACCATGTAACTGTAGTATGTATTAAATAATTAAATAAATAAGGTAGCTGGAATCCATACTATTATTTTGTATATACATTTTAATGAAACCTAGCTAGATTGATTACGATTAATCACCCGTCAAATCCTATAGAATGCACACCTACTTACCTAACTCCTAATATTTAAAAAAATCTTCTAAAACTGAAGAAAACGAAGATTTTAATTAATAATTCAATCGTTTTTTCCAGTCCATCCAAAGGTTGTCTGGAAAAGATCACTTTTAGTGATAAGGCCGCCAATACAATATTATTTCACGTATTTTAGTTCTTAGGCATTGTTCTGTTGTATTATAATTGTATGTGTTTCAATAAAGAGTATTGTATTGTAATATAAAAACAAATTTCAATGCATCTGAGCCAAGTAGTATCTATATACTTATTATATACTGGCGGCCCGCCCCGGCTTCGCATGGGTTTTTATTTAATTTTTTTTCCCGGCATTTATTCGATTTTTTCTCGCCTTTTAAATCTTCCCTAGACCTCCAGGAACATTTCAAGACTAAGATAAGATAAATCCGTTCAGCCGGTCTCGAGTTTTAATCAGACTAACGAACAACAATTCATTTTTATTTATATAGATTAAAATCCTGTGCCGCGTCTGTCTGTCCCTATGTTTGCGATAAGCTCAAAAAGTACTGAACAGATATTTATGGAGTTTTCAGCAATAAAGTGATTTAATAGGAATATTTTTGCATCTTTGCAAAGCCGGAATGGCAAGCTAGTAAGCTATACATATATAGAAAACCCTAACATATATTTCTGAGGGTTAAGATTATTTTCTTTTCGTTCCCTTCTTTCGACTGGTAACATATTTTAGAACCGGTTGTGTCGTACACAATCGCTAACTGGGAAAATAAAGGAACAGTTGAATAGACTTGCAACCGACGTATTAAACACTTCTAACTCGATAGCAGCTGGGCTGATTTGCAGTGTTTTTTTTATTTGTCTGATTTAACTCAGTACCGAATAGCAGAATATATATTTTGTGGATTCCATCAAAATATACAAATAAGAACAAAATATTTTATTTATCTACAGTTTGTATGAGGAATATTTTTACCATATGTACACGATTTAGGTACTCAATTGAACAAAGTATTATTTAAGTACAAAGTATTTGTTAAATTGCTCTTATGATAATTTTTATGGTATGTAGCATATCGTATTTCTAACAATACAATACAATACAAAAACAATTTATTGTACACCAATAAGAAAAAGTTACAAAATTCACTGAGGAATTTGTACAAAGGGCGGTATTATCGCTTAAGAGCGATCTCTTCCAGGCAACCTTAGGATTGCAGTTTTTTATATTTATGACGTAAATGCATAATTTTTTATTTCTATTTGAATCTCACCTGCAGCAAACCCACTTGTCCATTCCTCATATTCCACTCCCAATCTTTCTCTGTTTGTGTCAACTGTTGGCTTTCAACTTCCACTAAATCGGTAGTTTTCTTTGGCATGGCAACATCGTCCCGCCATGTTGGCTCTTCTGATAAATCCCATAGGTGTATTGACCTGAATAATTTTAAAATTGGAACATGTAACAATAAAAAATCAGAGTAAATTGCTACTATGAAAATATGCTTAGAGTTCAGGACATTCACCACGCGAGCGAGACAAACGTTTGTCCGCTAATGTAGGAAAGAACATCACTTATACATGGTAATGTTAGCGCCTTGAATTTTCGATGTAGACCACCATTAGAGTTACACAGAAACAATATCTTAAGCGACTATTCATAACTTTGTAAGATATTTTACTTTAATAACGGCATTTATAGATTTTGGAAAATAAGTCAGCAAAAACAACGATAGAATACCACCAATATTTTGATAATAGGCTCGATGGGACCCTTCAAGATGATTCAACCATTCACATCATGACCCTATTAACGTTCCCACTGCTGGGACACAGGGACTTCGCTCTAGGCGAGAGAGAGATTAGGCCTTAATTCGCCACGCTGGCCAAGTGCGGGTTGGTGAATGTCACATGTTCTTCAAACTCTAAAGTTCTCAGAACATGCCGGTTTCCTCACGATGTTTGCCTTCACCGTTAAAGCACGTGTTTAAAGCGCACATAAATGTCTCAAGAAGAAAAATCCAGAGGTGCGTGGCGGGGTTTGAACCCACGACCTTCAGAATGAAAGTCGAGTGTCCTCCCATTTAGCCAACACGGCTCTACACACAGGCACTGTTGGCACATACATACATCTACGAAGATACCGTAAGTAAGTAGTTTAAACCCCGCCACGCACCAATGGATTTTTCTTCTTGAGAAATGTATGTGCGCTTTAAACACGTGCTTTAAAGGTGAAGGCAAACATCGTGAAGAATCGGCATGTTCTGAGAATTTTAAGGGTTTGAAGGACATGTGACAATCACCAACCCGCACTTGGCAAGCGTGGTGAATTAAGGCCTAATCTCTCTCGCCAAAAGAGAAGTCCCTGTGTCCCAGCAGTGGGAACGTTAATAGGGTGATGATGATGATGTATGTGCCTTAAACCTATGATAATGTATTAGAATATAAAAATACTTTACCCATCTTCCAAAGCAGCAACAAACAGTCCATCAGCGCTCCCTCTAAACTTTCCAATTACAACATTATCAATAGATAGTAAAACTTTCAGCGGATCACTGGCAACACTCACATCCCATAGACAAAGTATATTTTTTTTACCATTCACGCCTTTTGCATTTTTGTGTGCGGTGATTAAAAGATTACTTTTGTTTTCGGAATAATAAAGTCCAGTGATGCTTGAGTTACGTAAAAAGCTGAGTTTAGGGTCCTGAATAGCTTTCGGCGATATAGTTAAATAGCCTTTACTAAAAGGTAGTTTTTCAGATTTTTTTAAATCAGTTACATCTTTGCTTTTAGTATTTTTACTTAAAATATTGCTAATTTTGCTCTCAACTCTTTTTAGAAACTTGCTTAATCGAGGTGTGGAATAATCCCTGCTTATTAATTTCGTTTTGTAAGTTTCGTATGGCAGCATTTTATCCGACCCGACGCCATCTTTTTGTTCGAATAAAATCCGTAACGGATTCTCCTTATAATTTTCATCCGATGAAATCTGCTTTTCAACAAGGTCATCCATGTTTTTCGTATTCAAAAACGTGAAATTGACGAAATAATCTTCGCTGTTGATACTATATTTCCTAGCAACATCTTTATTTTGCGTAATATCATGTTTAGTGAATTTAACGGGATATTGCGTCCATTTTTGTGCAACCGTCACTTCGTCGGTTTGAACTTCCTCTGTGATACCATCATCAAATGTTTGGACTCCACTCTGAGTGTAGTTACTTCTCCCAAATGTTGCCATGTAGAGGTCATAGGTAATGGGCTTCATTTCAAAGAGCGAAAACGTCATCTCATGAAGAGTTATAAAGTTAAATAAATCCTTGGCTCTCTGTAGAAGACGCTCGCTTATTTTTCTTTTCAGTTTACTACGTTTTGATTTATTGAAGTCTAAGAATACAGGTCTGAAAAAGAATGTAGTATTTAAAATACCGTAGGAGGAAAAATCTCAGAAAAAAAATAAAGCTACGTATAGAATTTCTATCACTTCGGCTTAAAATTTGTATCAATAAATTTTATTTATAATTTGGTCTTAAATTTTGAAAAGAAACTCAACATTTTGAAATAAATTGCAAAAATCATGATTCTAGAGGTAGTAGGTATGAACAGTTTTTTTATCTTTATATATATAATTCTTCTGTGAGTGTGTATGTCACTGAACTTCTCTAAAACGACTGGACCGATTTTGATGAAATTTTTTGTGTGTGCTCAAGGGATCTGGGAATGGTTTAGATTCACAATTTTGTAAAAAAAAATGAATAAAAACCCGTGCGAAGCCGGGGCGGGCCACTAGTATAATATAAATTTTTGTGATCCAAGTCGGCCATTCAAAAAACTAAA
The DNA here is from genome assembly GCA_929108375.1 of Gymnoscelis rufifasciata. Classification (NCBI taxonomy): domain Eukaryota; kingdom Metazoa; phylum Arthropoda; class Insecta; order Lepidoptera; family Geometridae; genus Gymnoscelis; species Gymnoscelis rufifasciata. Next base: position 5,297,423 of record OV815332.1, on the reverse strand, counting down.
AAATGATATATTACCAAAACTATGAAAAACCGTTGTACATGCATGGGGGTGAAATCGATGCACAAAAACCACCCCCATCCTCCTTTTCATTTTGGATTATTTGAAATCAATCATGTCTACTATACATATAGGCCCAGATTACATAATGTACATTATGTGTTAGTAGATTAAACTTAGAGAAATTAACCTATATCCCAGATTACATAATGTATTTTTCGAGATACTGACTTTTTAAATTGTATAATAATTAGTTTAATGAATTTGAATTTTTGCTTACTATGATGATTACTAATGACATGTTATGAAATTACTCTAGAGCATTATAAAAAAAAAATTATTAAGTAGGTACAGTATTTTTGTTAGATTTTTATTATTATTATTTTAGTTTATTCAATAATGTAATGCTATAATTGCATGCCTGGACAGGTAAAATACATTGATCCATGTAAGATTTAAGCCAAAACATCGCTGTAACATGTATTTACGCAATAAATGAACTTTGAACTTTGAGTATTTTACATAATGTAATTATGTAATCTGTGATTATAGGTTAATTTCTCTAAGTTTAATCTACCAACACGCCAATTGCGTAACCCGACCAATTAATGAGTTTAATTAATAATGACCTGTCCGCAACCTCCACGGTTCTCATGCTAGTTGAAGAACTGCTCATATCCTGAAACCCTTCATCCAGGGAGCGTCCATTTTCGTCGATAGATCTATTATGGTCCAGATGAGCCTCGGACACTTCTTGTATGTAATCCATAGCGGGCTTCGACTTTGCCGAGCGAGCGTCGCGTAGGTCAAAGTTACCTATAAAATATGCAAAAGTATTTCAAAAATATTCGATTGAACAAATCTAAATTTAAAATTTAAGAAAAACCCCCGGATCCAATGCCTTAATTTCCTTAAATTATGTAAAACAACATAATATTTTGTAATGTGCACGCGATGCGCTTTCATTTGATACCCCACATTAGTATATTTGCAGATTTTCGGTTTTCCTTCCCCACTCTCACCCGCATAACTTTTAAACGGCACAACCGATTTTCATGAAACATGTCTAAGAACACCCTTTTTTTTTTTTTTTTTTTTTTATGCTGGATAGGCCTTCATTTGACCACAATCTCACCTGATGTAAAGTGACGATGTGGTCTAAGATGGAGCATGAAGGCCTAGAAGATGGCTTCTCCGGACCACATTACGAAACACGAAAAAATCGCTTCACGCACTGGCCCAGCCCGGAGGGTGGTGACAAGCCGCGGCCGAAGCCTACCACCAGAGACTGTTCTTAGCACCACCCGGAGGTCACGTGTAAGGATTCAGAGGGTTACCACTTACGGACGTGAACAGACAAAACCTCCACCCGGGCCAAACTCACCTTTTATACAAAAAAACTAAATTGAAATCGCTCCATCCGATCGGGAGCTATGATGCCACAGACAGACACGTCAAACTTATAACACCCCTCTTTTTTGGTCGGGGATTAAAAATAGAATGACGTAAGCATTTATTTGTTCAAAGTCAACGTCAAAGTCAAAACGTTTATTTCCTTAGAAGCCTATGCTTACATGTTCTTGTCACTAACTATGACATTTGAGTATTCGTTATTTTTTAAAGGTATGTTGTTATTCATTAAGGCCACCTTGTTTCGAAGATTTAGGCATTTTACTCGCCCAGTCGACTTGCATGCGCGTTACGCGGGAGCCGACTTGATATGAACTCCGGCGAACTTTGTCGGCAGCAAGAACGCCACAATACTGCATAATGCAGTAGCTACGGTGATTTTAATTTTATTGACTGTATTTTTTAGTATATTGACTATATTCTTTTATTTGATTGTAATGAAAGTTTATTGTAGTAGGTATGTAGGTATTGAATGTATACATAATTTTTCTTACTAAACTTTTTGAATTAGTGAGGTGATAATTATGATTGAAGCATTTGTGGTAAAGAATACAAACAACAAAATGAAAACAAACATAATTGTTATGTACAATATTTATTCTCATTTATAAAAAAAAATACATTTTATATGAGGAATAAAATGCTTTTTTATTTCATTGTAATTTAGAGTTCTAGTGCTAGGTCCTGATTGCAAATTAATAATGTTTTGCGATAAAAAAATCTCTTTTTCTTTATTTTCGGATTTTGATTTTGCGAATCCACCGGGATTCGCATTCAAGTGTCAGATTCCGTATAGAGGCAACCAAGAGTGTGTCTGGGGTTGACGATTTCTGGCAGCAGACATTGGACAGGTGGTAAAAGTGTGATAATTTTGATTCCATCTTTGATTTCCAAAATTCATCATCTTTTTCGATTCGTTCGATATGTACTGTTATTATACAATGTTATTATACAGTTGCCGAATATTTAAATGACAAAACCATTGGTAAATAAATGTAATGTGTAATTATTTTTAATCATTAACTAATATTTTATTTAATTTAATCTGATTTATAAAATTATTGACATGTTTATTTTTTAATTATATACAATTATTATTTAAAATTTCTTATTATTAAATTGTTGTTAATCAAAATGTTGCACGCTCCAATGGGCAAATTACATTGATACAAAACCTTATATAATACCTACCATTTAAACTACATGTAATAATGCAATAAAGATACTTTGACTTTGACTAGTTCTTTTTCCCGGCCCAAATACTAAATAGACATTGCCGTCGCGACGGCAATGTCGCGCAGTTGTCTTTGTACTTGTAAAACCAATTACGGTTTTTATTAATTGTTGTAGTTTCACTTCTGTCGTGTGTGAATCGCACACACACCTTTTTTTTCACGTCGCACGTCGCTCGTCGGGCGGGGAGAGCACTGGCACAGGTCCGTCGTCGGTAAGCGCCACCGCGCGACTGACGAAGCCCGCGGGCGTCGCGCCGCTCGCGGGTTTGTAGGTATTTAGGCATAATTAATAGGAAAATAACACTAAAACACGCACCTCAGCGATATGCACTAGAAAAATGATTTATCTAAAGATTGGTGTAAAAATAAGGTCAATAAATTTATTATTTTAGGCACAGTATTGAAAATGTTTTTTAAAAAGAGGCAACTTTGGTATTTTTTTCTATCGAGCGAAGTTCATCTTATTGTGTAAATGTAAGCGAATTGCACTTTGTAAGATCCTCAACTGAAACATATATTTTTATCAAAATTTTACGTCAATTTTTGACTGATTCATATTGATTTTAAAAACAGCATTTGCGGTATAAGGGGCCCTTAACTCGCTAGATCTCGCTTGCACCCCTATCTCGCGAGATCTCGGTTAAAGCCTCATCTCGCGAGATTAATTATGTAATACTTTTACTGTTTTATAAATAAATGATTGATTGATTTGCATTCCTAACCTACATACCTGAATCGAGTTCTCTCTCATCATTTTCCTTCAAGCTTAGGTAATGTTTGTCGCTTCGCTCGGACTCTGCAACGCTATTGGCGTCGCTGCCAGCCACGCTCGCTTCGCTGCCAGCCACGCTCGCTTCGCTGCCAGCCACGCTCGCGTCGCTGCCAGCCACGCTCGCGTCGCTGCCAGCCACGCTCGCTTCGCTCTCGCTATGGTAAGAGTCGAAATCAGACTCGTAACTCTCGAAGTCGTCTTCATAGCTCACTTCATCTTCGTCAGACGGTTCCTTGACCTAAAACAAATTGTTAAATTTTGAATCTATTATCGTGTCAACACGTCAACACTGTTTAGATTTATAACGAAAATCAATCAAATGTTAATGCGAGTGACGCAATAGCCGCATCTCCCAAGCCAAGGACACCACGGAAGACCAGCGCTATGGCAGAGTACTGTCTTAGCAAATGCTGAGTGGTCGCCGTTTTTGTCATTTACGGTCTTCATTTTCTCGCAAATGTTTGTTAAACGTGTTTTAATTGTAAATGGCAAAATAAACGTTTTTTATCTTTATCTTTATCAATCATGGTAAATATCCCGTTTTAAATCTATAAATAGTTTCCAAAAACCTAAATGTGTTAAAATATCATGATGTAGCTACTTATCACATTTTTTAAATAAAGTTGAAAATAATTAGATAGACCTTGGGTTCTTTGTATTTCAATATTTATTGTCATAAAATAAACAATAAATTAAAGAAAATCATAAAAAATTGTACAAAAAGTAGCAGTCAGGCACTCGCAACTTTATAAGTAGATGAAAAGCTAAATTGCGGTCTATGGTTTATGTATTAAAAAAGTACTTACTAGAAGAGATCACGTTCAAAAAATTGTTCATTGGAATTACATCATATGTTTTTCAGTTATATAATTCTACTAGCGGCCCGCCGCGCCCCGGCGTCGCACGGGTTTATAATTTTCCCGGAAATTATTCGAATTTTTCTCGCCGTAAAAACCATCCTATCTCTCAAGGTGTGCTAATTTTATTATAATCGGTTAAATGGTTTAGGAGTCCATTGAGGACAAACATTGTGACACGAGATTTATAAATATTAAGATTATTTTAGAACTTGCAGACCCCCCTTATACAGACAGAGTTACACCGACAGAGTGGGCGAGCGGCCGCTTGCGGCGCAAGAGGTAACGGGTCGATTCCCACGGTTTAAAGTGTTTGTATGTTCTGCAAGTACTTTCTCTTTGGCCTGGGTGTATAATATGTATAATAAAAAAATATCTATATACGTATGCCTATTATATTAAGTATTTCAGATGTCTAGTACCCGTAACACAAGCTTAGAGCTTACCACGGGGCTAGATGTTGTTGTGTGGATTGTCCGGCAATATTTATTTATTTTTGTATCGAGCCCGTATATTTACTAGTCCGCCACTTTGAAGAGAACGCAATTTTGCGGTGAGTTTAATGATGAAACACAAGTCATTACACAGAAAATGAAAATGCAGTAAATGGAATGAATGGAACCAAATCTTTAGCCTATAAGTTTTCTGTTTAATAAGTAGGTATATTAATGGTATGTATTCGTTACTTTATTACCTAATCAATGTAATGTGTTTTGTTTAAATTTCCGTATTTTCTACCAGATTTTATTTAGGTTATTCCAAATTTAGTTTGATTTAAAACGTAAGGTTTGTAAATTTTCACGCATCTACTAAATTTGCAATGGATTTACTTTTTATAAATGAGTGTGAGTGTGAGTTAATTTCAATATTACCAATAACATTACAATACCTGATGTGTCAATGTATAATTCGATAGCGCAGCAACGGTTTTTTTTATGCTAGATAAGCCTTCATTTGACCATAATCTCACCTGATGTAAGGTGACGATGTGGTCTAAGATGGGGCATGAAGACCGAGAAGATACTTGCGTATAGGTACTCGAACAGTGTTGGTACCTTATTACATTTGTACATTATTTATATGTCTTGTTGCTATAATTGTTAATGTATTTCAGATTTTGACATTTAATAATAATTATCGCATTAGTTATTTTGTTTTGAATAAGTTGTGGCATTGGGAAACCACGTTAAAAACCATATTGTGACTTTCATTTATTTTATCATTAGTTTGCATACACAAAACTTAGACAGGTCAAAAGCACACTATAATAAAGTAATTTACTAATAATAATAAAGTAGGTACCTAATTACTTACAAATGAAATGATAAAGTTATATTAAATAAATCAAAATTTTAAATTTAAGAAAAACCCCCGATGCCATTGTCTTAATTTCCTTAAAAGTACAACATCATAATATTTTGTAATGTGCACGCGATGCGCTTTCATTTGCTACCCCACTCAAGTATATTTACAGATTTTTGTTTTCATTCCCCACTCTCGCCCCCATAACTTTTAAACGGCTCAACCGATTTTCATGAAACATGTCTAAGAACACCCGGGCCAATTTCACCTTTCATACAAAAAAAACTAAATTCAAATCGCTTCATCCGTTCGGGAGCTATGATGTCCAGACCAGGTCAGTCCAGTCCAGAAAGGCAGACAGACAGACAGACACGTCAAACTTATAACACCCCTCTTTTTTGGTCGGGGGTTAATTATTTTTCTGCTGTAAAGGGGCATCGTCAGTAGGAAAATATAAAATAATTACTTTAAGCTACATCAAAATCTTAATCAAACTAAACATCTATTATTACACCATACATGTACATACCAGACGGAGTACCCATTACTCAGTACCTACCTACCGCATACATACACAGTTTGCTACAGCTCTATAAAAGTATATAAAAATTTGACCTACCTACCTACTGTATGATTCATCGTTCTTACTTAATAATTAAAAATGAATCAGCAAATGAATTGCTACGTACTGACGTCATAATGATAGAGCTTATAATTTATTACTATATTTATAGATTGCTAGCTTACCCCAGCTAACGTTGTTTTGCAAAATGAAAAATAGATAGTAGCCGATTCTCAGACCTACTGAATATGCATATAAAATTTCATAATAATCGGTTAAGCCATTTCGGAGGAGTACGGTAACTAACATTGTAACATGGAAATTTTAAACTTATCTATACTAATATATAAAACTGAAGAGTTTGTTTGTTTGTTTGAACGCGCTAATCTCCGAAACTACTGGTTCGAATTGAATAATTCTTTTTGTGTTGGATAGTCCAGTTATCGAGGAAGGCTATAGGCTATATAACATCTCGCTACGACCAATAGGAGCAAAGATATAGTGGTAAATGTGTAAAAAACGGGAGAAATTGTTCATCTTTGAAGCCTTCCGTTGCGTGCGCCGTGAAAACGGTTCAAGATACACAAAAAATATGTATTAAAGAATAATAGCTCTTATAATGATCTAAAAAACAGTCCGCGATAGTATATGTCTATCTTTTAAGATTAACTCACAAAAACCGTTTTTATGGTACCTAATTTGGTCGAAATAATTTGTTTAAGTTGTATCAACATAATAATATTAATCTTTATTCAAATAAATATGTTGTTGGTTATGAGTACTTCATCCATTACAACGCGGGTAGCACCGCAGGGACAGCTAGTAGATAGATATACCCTGACACTACATAATGTTATGTGGTCCTGTTGGTAGTCCTAAATAAAATATTTCAATTTACAGATTTTAGATTTCAGATTTATTTATTTCACCTTATTATAACAATGGTAGCTATACTAGGTAAGTCATTTTATTCATTGTTTCTTAGTTAAATCATTCATAAACAAACTACAAAAAATCAGATATCAATTAATTAAATAAATTTTCCAAATAAATGTATTACCTACTAGTGGCCCGCCCCGGCTTCGCACGGGTTTTTATTCAATTTTTTTTCCCGGCAATTATTCGATTTTTCTCGCCTTTTAAACCTTCCCTAACCCTCCACGAACATTTCAAGACTAAGATAAGATCAATCCTTTCAGCCGTTCTTGAGTTTTAATCAGATTAAAGAACAACAATTAATTTTTATTTATATAGATACCTACTTGTATAGGAAAGCGACGATAATATTTATAAAATATCCATATTATTATGAATTTATTTCACCATATTATAACAATGGTTGCTATACTAGGTAAGTCATTTTATACATTGTTTCTTAGTTAAATTATCCATAAACAAATTACAAATTTAGATGTCAATTAATAAAATACATTTTCCAAATAAATGTATTACCTATACCTACTTGTATAGGAAAGCGACGATAATATTTATAAAATATCCATATTATGAATATTGTTCGAATAAAATGGCTACACTATTTAACACACGGTAGACGTCAAATTCAATTTCTTAATTTTTAATACCACATTTTTAGTTTTTTCTTTCCATGCACGGTTGTCTCGAAGAAATTGATTTAAGCAATAAGACCGCCCATTACGCATTCTAGTTTTAATTTCTTAATGTCTTGTTTCTTTGTTTGGTGTGTAGTGTAATCAAGTATTTTCTATCTACCTACAATGAAGTCGACAAGGGTGTAAGGTACGATTAATGACGACGTTACGTTACGACGACAGAAAGGCGATTGCTATTGGCATAATAGCATCATATCAGACGTAGGACGACCTCTGCTGGACATAGGCATCTTAAATTTTTTTTAGTTATCGCCGCGCCGTTGGAAGCTGTATCCTTCATTGACTGGGAACATCCGTCCACCTAGTAAGTGGACGTCTTACGCTGCGCTTGCCAATGATCCATGATCTACATAGAATAGATAACTAAGTGGGTACTCACATTTTCTGATTTGCCTTCATCTAAGTCAACATAAAACGCTTTCGGTTTCGCCGTCAATTTTTGGGTTAAATGCAGCAACTCGGCATTATTATCTGGTCTTGGTGTTAATATTTTCACTTCAGAATCATCTAATGTCCGCGTTTTCGTACGCTGTCTCTCGCCCGTTTCTTTTATTTTTACTAGTGGCTTATCTGTGACTTTAACATCTTTGGTCGGTTCCCCACGTCCAGCCTCTTTGGTTCTTTTCGCAATTTCCGTGGAGTTCGAAATTCTTTTCGAAACCTCTTTCGTCAAGCGTTCAGGATTTAAATCCAGCTTTCTTTTTACAACGGGAGAGTTGACAGTGACGTTTGTAAAGATCTCTTTCTTCCGTGGTGTCTCATGGTTTCTGGTAGAATGGATGGGGGTCTCACTTTTGGCAGAATACAGTTTTTTTGATGGTTTGGGAGTTGAAGTTTTATTACTGATTTGACTAACAGATGATGCAGATGAATTTAGCAATCCCTTCATCGGAGAAATACTAGTTTTCGATGAAATTCCAGGGACTTTCTTCGGAGCCTTTGAAACTGTCTTTTTTTGAGAATAAATATCGTTAGTGGTGGTTTTGGGCACATATTCTCGGCCCTTGGGAGTAGAAACGGTGTAAACACTCTTTTTTAATTTTTCATCGTGAGACTTTGATGTTTCGTCTTTTTTCTCTTTTCTTTTACCATCAGCTTTCTTCGGAGCGGTTTGCATTATTGAATTAGCACTGAAAGCCAAAGAAATAAATAAATAAATACATTTGAAAGATTGAAGTGAAAAGGAAGTGAATAATTAATGAGACATTCCAATTATTCCAGACTTACCTTGACACAGTTTTCGATTTAGGTCAACACCGAGCACATTTTTGTAAAAAAACGTAGAAATGCTGTTACCACCTTATTAAATAATAAGAAATAGTTTCCTTAGTACCTATTTAAAACAATAAAACACCTAAACTATGAAACACTTGTCGTTTTGGAGCAAATGCTGTTTGCCATACTGCATGACATAAACCTTACACAGTTCTCGTTGCCATGGTAACCATTACAGCAAACAGAGATGCGCTCTTCAATTTTGATTATTAATGTTTATGAGGTAAGGTTAAAAATCTATGGTTTTGAATATGACCTACTTTATAAATAAACAGTAAAGTACCTACCTACCAATTTAGACGATCTGATTAATTATAATAAACCTATTTGTTCAAAGGTAATTAAATGCAACGAATCTTATCGGAAAATTATGTTTTATGTACGTACCTTTTTGAAATACGAGGAATAAGTATAAAAAGAACACAATTAATCTTTAAATCAATCAGGGCCTGTTTCACCATCTCCGAAGTAAATAAGTCAATGGGTAAAATACAGAGCAATCTCGGACGGTAATTCACTGACAGTTGTCAGTTGACTTGATATCCATATATAATATTAACTACTAGCGGCCCGCCCCGGCCTCACACGGGTAATTATTGAAAATTGATTTCCCGGCAATTATTCAAATTTATCTCGCCGTAAAAACCATACCTGAACTACAACGAACATTTTTTTTTAAATTGGCCAAATTGGTCCAGGCGTTGTCGAGTTGATTTTATATATAAGATTGACTAATTTACCTCGGAGATCGAATTTCGGTGAAATAGATTTAATTTTATTTAAACCTAAAATTAAAAAAAAAAACATGACTTGGTTCTTTCAGTAGGTAGATATAAAAAAAAAGTTAACTTAGAGGAAGGCTAAATTTAAATGTAGTGTACATTTCAACAATAACATACATTTTAAGTTGATAACGAACAAGTTCGTGTTATTTAATCAATCTAGAGACTGATTTATTAACAAGTCCGTTCAAATCTAAATTAATTAGAATGAGGTGTCTTTTTACAGATACCTCGTTTTATCTTTTAACTTAAACTTTTAATCTGACTGAACAATTAAAACGACTTTAAATTTTATATCTACGCTTTAATGTTTAAATTCGTAAACCGATATATGTATTCGGTTTGATACATTTGATTGGATAAAATAACTCGAAATTAAAATGCAAATAAAACTACAAATTGTGGTCATCTGACAGAGGAAATGTACTTCTCGTTAATATCACTTATACAAGATAAAATAATACAATAAATACACAATCATCAATAAATAAACCAGCTTACACTCGTGCGCAAGCAAACTAGTGCTCTAACGGTAAATACTTTAAGTTCAATATCGCCTGAGTGTGCGGCAACGCTTACTTAGTATGGATATGCTGATCCGTCAAATTTCATAACCTTTGTACTTGGCATACTTCAAGTAATTTTTTTTGCTACATCCGCCATCTTTTATGGTCTTTTTTACTTAAAATTTTTAATATTAAAGATGCGCTGTTTGCTTTCAAAGCCGGATACTTTAAGGAGATAAAGTGCAGTTAGAGCAAAAACAGTTATAGCAAAACTCAACAGTACAAAACATTATGGAATTCGATAGATCTGGACTATTTACAATCCAGCGATGATAGTAGCTGGGTCTTCGACTCCTTCCTTGATCTTCTTCAGGAAAAGCACAGCTTCACGGCCATCAATCAGTCTGTGGTCATAAGTCAGGGCAACATACATCATTGGTCTGATCACCACCTGCCCGTTTAGAGCAATAGGCCGCTCAAAGATCCCATGCATGCCCAGGATAGCTGACTGCGGAGGGTTGATGATTGGTGTACCCAACAGAGATCCGAACACACCACCGTTGCTGATGGTAAACGTACCTCCATCCATCTCTTCAATGGTCAGCTTGCCAGTTCTGGCCTTTTCAGCCAACCCAGCAACGGTCAATTCGATATCAGCATAGGTCATGTTTTGAACATTTCTGATAACAGGTACGACCAAGCCTTTGGGTGTTGCAACAGCTACAGAAATATCAACATAGTCTCTGTAGACAATATCGTTTCCGTCAATAACTCCATTACATACGGGTTGGTCGATGAGCGCGGAAGCAGCAGCTTTGACAAACGGAGACATAAGTCCCAGTTTCACACCGTGTTTTTTGGTAAACTTGTCTAAATGCTTCTTACGGAACGCCATGATATGAGACATGTCGATTTCGTTGAACGTCGTCAGCATAGCGTTGGTGTTTTGGGCGTCTTTAAGTCGCTGCGCGATGCGTTGACGCATGCGGTTCATTTTGACGCGCTGCTCGGTTCTGGTGCCGGCGATCTCCTTGCTGTAGTCCGTTGGGGGGACTTTCACGGTTGCTGTTTCGATGGCTTGCGCGTGGCGGATAGCAGCGACGGGAATGGAGGAGATGGGGGCGGCGGATGGGGCTGGAGGAGCGCGGGGCGGTGGTGGTGCTGGCGCTTGAGGGGGTGGCGGTGGGGGGGCTGCTGCGGCGGCCGGTGGAGGCGGTGGCGGCGGCGCGGCGGCTTTCGGAGGCTCAGCAGCTGCTGGCGCCTCAGCCTTCGCCGGCGCTTGTCCAGTGATCTCGATCTTGAACAACTTCTGCCCAGCCTTGACCGTATCCCCATCATTCACGTAGAACTCCTTAATGATTCCATGGCCAGGAGACATAACAGGAATTGCCGTCTTATCCGTCTCGATCTCGCAAACGACCTCATCGGCGGCTACCGCATCGCCGACCTTCTTGCCGATTTTGACATCACCCTCGGAGACTGAGTCAGGGAAATTTGGTGTTGTCACATCTTGAACTTCGAAGAGTGGGTTGGTGAAGTGGATGCTGGCGATGTGCTGGTTGGCAGCGACCACGACCCTGGTTTGTCTGGCAGCAGCTTGGGAGAGTGCTCCGCAGACCTTAGGAATCTCGGTGGACTGGAACCGGAGACTCTGGCCCTGTCTCCGGTATAGGGTTTGTATGTGTTTCGAGCAGCGCCGTAACATTTTGTAGTTTTAGTGGAGATACAATTTACCCTGGAATGAGAGAATTTTAAAATTATAAATGACTGTGTTATTTTATTAATCTTATATCATGTTTTTAACATTTATGTTAATGTTATCTACTAGCGAAGATGACTCGTGGTTGGTTACACAAGGTGTTTTTTGCAGATGACAGTCGAATTTAGGATGCTTGAATAATATATTAGGTGTACTCCTAACTATTTTGAGCCAAATTTGTTAGAATTATCTTTGTTACCAAAATTATCTGAAATATGGGAAATCCTGGAAAATATATCTAATATATAAAATTCTCGTGTCACAGTTTTCGTTGCCATACTCCTCCGAAACGGCTTGACCGATTTTGATGAAATTTTATAGACGTATTCAGTAGGTCTGAGAATCGGCCAACATCTATTTTTCATTTTGCAAAACAACGTTTGCTGGGGTCAGCTAGTCACTGATAAAATTTATGATGATGAGTTTGTTTTTAATATAACAATTATTAATTTCTTCTGATAACACTTGAATAAACAACTTTCTAAGATTCTATGATTTGTAAAACCAAACAATGGAAATAAATGATTTTGTATCTTAAACAATAGAATAAGATATTATTTAAATAATGTTTATGTTAGCAAATTAATCATTAATAATGCAATTTATGTTAGCACTAAAATACAATATATATTAAGTATTTGAACCTTTTTCAAAAGCATTCATTTAGTAAGTCTATGCTAATCTTGATTGATGAGATGATTTGAAATGATGAAATGACATTCACTTTACTTATTCCCACAATAAAAATGTTTACGAATCAATTCTCAATGTTTTATAATTTTATATAATAAACAGTTATTTTATTTTAGGATCATAAAAAAAAACAGTGATAAAAGACATTCAATACGATTGATTCATGACTTCACTGAATCAAATTGGTTATTCATGGTTCATTAAATAAAAGTTACCATAATAATATGCACTTGTCTACAAGTATATAATAGAACACTAAGGGCTTGTTTGACAATCTCTGTGTAACTTATTATTATTATTTGTTTAATGTGGCTATTGTATTACTGCAGCGTAAAAGGCCTATTGTAATCGCCACTTGTCATCAGTTCTCCTCAGAGTAGTAGCTTTACAGTTTGCCACTTATCCTTGAGGCTGTTAGGAACCGAAGAATTTCCATCAGATATGTTGAAGCGATTAAGCAATCATATTATGGTAAAAAGAAATATGTGTAAACTTAGACAATGGTTAAAATATAGAGCAACTGGCGGCCCGCCCCGGCTTCGCACGGGTTTTTATTAGAAAAAAAATCCCCGGCAATTATTCGAGATTTTTTCTCGCCTTTTAAACCTTCCCTAGACCTCCACGAACATTTCAAGAGTTAGATAGTATAGATACTAGTCGACCCGATAGACGTTGTCCTGTCCCACGTCTCAAAAAACAATATCCAGTTGACCGTATTGTGAATCTAAACCATTCCCAGATCCCCTTGAACACACACAAAAAATTTAATCAAAATCGGTCCAGTCGTTTGAGAGAAGTTCTGTGACATACACACACACAGAAGAATTATATATATAAAGATTTTGCTTAGTTGCATGACAAAGCTAAGTGACAAAGCTAGATAGCTCTTGTCATAGCAAACAATTGACACATAAATATTATTATCAAAACTAACCATTGCTTTGTTCTCTTGGATTTTGTGTAATAACCCCTTAGAGCTTGTTTTACAATCTCCGATTAAACTATTCTATGGTTAAAATATAGAGCAGTTGATCAGTCAGTCACTGACAGTTGTCACTTGCCTTGATAGTTCTATAATTTATCCATTGCCTAATTGAATTCTGAGATAATGAAACAGGCCTTTTAACATATTTCTTAAGGGTATTGTACCTATTCTATCTAGTTTATTGAATATAATGTTAATAAATGTTATTGCATAAATTATTTGTTTATCTTCAAGGCATTGTTTGTTAGTGATAAATTGGTTTTGTATTGTTATATTATTCATAAATAAATGAAAAATCGTTTAGTATATTATAAAAAAAAAATTGATGAAATTTGCAAGCAATTAAATAATTCAAGATTTAATGTAAAATACTAAGTTATCAGTTATCTTACAGGATTGTTTACTCAAAAGTCTTATCATTCATACATTTGTTATCATATCATTTAACATGTTTTCAATTTCATTGAGCAAATTTTTATGTGATGATATCATAGCAAATACCTAACTGACCTAGGCTTAATACCAACCCAAAAAATATAAAATTTTAAGTTATCCTCTTTTGCTGTGATGCATAGAAAATTATTTGGACTAAGAAGGTTGGTTTGAATGAGGTTGGAATAAAAAACAGAAGAAATTATGAATTCAAAAATGGAATTAAATAGAATGCTTTTGGAAACAATCCAAAACTTTTATTCAGTGAAACTATGTATTGTATTCATGAATACGTAAAACAACTGAAATCTAATTACTAATGGGATTAACAGATGCATGGAATAAACTGAGAATATTACGCCGGTTTTAGCAGTAAATGATTATAACATCGCCAAGGTTAGATCAGCACCACTTAACCTATCTAAACAGTGATTATTACAGTTAAAATACCACACCTCTTACCTTTCAGAGCAGGTAAACAATCGCTCTCGAGGAACAAACAGAGATTCACGGTTAAAAGTATTACATAAGAAAAGATCTCATGACAGGGCCGAGCGAAGCACGAGCACAGTGTTATTCACTAAAACAGATATTTAGCAAGCGTTAATTAGAACATAGCTCGTTTTTCTGAGCGGTTGGTGACTAAAATGATACTTCACTTGAAACTTGCTGCTGATTTGTTGATAACTTATAATGTAGGCTCAAAGACCTACATTTACTTCGATCGTGGATTCGCCTTTCGCCAAAAATCAAGTTGGCGAAGGCCAGCGAAGGCGAGGCACACGGTTGACGTTGACAATGACATTCACATTGACACATATACAGCAAAGTGGCAAAACATGTCGCTGCCAATGTCATTCATTACGAAATACGTTCCATTCTATGTAAAGTGACGATGTGGTCTAAGATGGGACATGAAGACCTATAAGAGTCTGTCTGTCTGTTCCATCATAGCTCCCGAACGGATGCAGCGATTTCAATTTAGTTTTTGTATGAAAGGTGAGTTTGGCCCGGGTGTTCTTGGACATGTTTCATGAAAATCGGTTGAGCTGTTTAAAAGTTATGGGGGTGAGAGTGGGGAAGGAAAACAGAAAATCTGCAAATATACTAGTGTGGGGTGATGGAAATGAAAACATTGAAATCGGGGGTTTTACTTAAATTTTAAATTTAGATTTCTATTAAAAGATTTAGCGAGATAATTCCTAAGTAACAAAATATGAAGTCGTCTATTGAGCTGAGGCGATCCAGAGAGTATATAATCACTACGTTTTACCTTAAGAAAAACCGGAGCTTAGTTGGATGTACCAGCATTTGATTAATTACTAACAATGTAAGTGTTACTACTGGTAGTAAGATGACACGACTATCGAAGGGTAATAACTAGGTACCTACACCCCTAGGATTTTCAAAGGGCGACCTAATACAATAATATTCACAGACAGGTAGGTAGGTAACTGAAATACAAAACCCAAGAAAACAAAGTGATCCTGACGTAGCAAAAATTTATTTATCTCTCACAGTTTTCAAAAACATTTTTACGCTACAATTTGGAGACATCGCACGCTAGAATCTTTTTTTTAAATAGGGACCATAGAAGAATTTAATCTAAGATAGGGACATAAAAATTGTACTGTACTGTACATGACATCATGTCAAGTGCTAAGATATTTTTTTCTGGAACTCTAAGCAACGAAACTCATCTAAGAGAATTATTTTCAGTGTTTTTAAGGTTTCATGACCTATGGGTACAATTAAGTTAAAACGAAGTTATACATTACAAAGTTCTAGAAAATATTTTTTTTTTCACTTGTGGTGTGCACACATTTTTATCATTGAAATATTTGAATATATCGTCCAGTTGGTCACTAGAAAATGTATTTATCGATAATTATATAAATCAAGTATTATAGGCATAAAGACTCTCTAATAGGTAATATTTTTGTTCTGTAGAACTTAAATACTAAAAATTTGTGCATAATATATTTTTTCTAAAACTAAGGTTTGGTAAAATAATACTTCTTTCCGTCTACTTTATAGGTGTAACTAAAATTTAGCATTAATAAAATAAATAAAAATTTGTAAAACATAACATAAATAGAATTTAAAATTAATTAAATCAAATAAAAATATATTATTTTGAATTATGTAACATAATTTTGTATATAACTTAAGAGGTCTATAATCTTATACAAGATCTTAAAACACAGACTTTTCTACATTTGTCTTAGGTTCTAAAACATCTTTGGTAGGTAATGTAACATATTAAATTGCCCCGAGCCTCATTAAAGATAGAAAATAAAGAAAATATTGACTTTTAATGTAGCTGATAGTAGAAGACTCAATACATTTTGTTTGATATGCAGAATATAACAATTATAATATTTATTTTATTTTTATAAAGTAATTAAAGTAAAGTTGCGTGGATGTGGGACTTTACTAAAATTATACAAAATATTTACATTCAGAAACAAGATGTTAAATAATAAGCTTGATATCTAATATATAAAATGTCCATGTCACAATGTTAGTTACGATACTCCTCCGAAACGGATTCAGTAGGTCTGAGAATCGGCTACTATCTATTTTTCATTTTGCAAAACAACGTTTGCTGGGGTTAGCTACTTTTTAAATATAAACTGAAGTGACCTAATTTATATATGTGACTTTTTTTAAATATTTAAGATTTCTATAGCCTTAATAAGGAATGTAGGTAATTCATTGTATAAAAAGGTAAATGGCAAAGCACTGGCATATTTTTTACAAATACTTATCGTAATTATTCGTTTCACAATGGCGGCATTACGCCATTAAAATATCCATAGATTGTACAATAGTCAAACCGCAATTTCGGTAACTCAAATCAATAATAAAAAAATACAAATTTCACCAAATTTAATGACACGAATTAAATTTTTCATTTAAAAATTGAATTCGTTGTACCTAAAAAGCCCAAAATTCAGTGATCATGTATTTTTTTCATAATTTAAGCGTTCAAATCCGCATTGCATCCTTCACTTCTTTGATAATGTTGATATTGTCCGCCTCTAAGACCTTTTCTTCTCTCTTCTCGGTCTGAAATATTAAATAAATTTAATATTATATGTAAATAAAAATAAATAAATATTTCCCGACAAGCCACACAACATCAAGCCCCGAGATGCTAAATGTAAATGTGTAGATTGTCCGGAAATATTTATTTTATTTAATACAAACGTATTGTGTTATAAATAACTAATAGTAAACCGATATTTCTTCAGTTTAATAGTAGTATTAAAAAAAGGTTTCTTGGAACCCAGTTACATAAATGTATTAAAACATCCTTCCATAGAAAGTTACATAGGTAGTAGTATTAAAAAATCCTTTTAGGAAACCAGTTTCCAAACTCCAGTAACCTTAACGGCCGAAACTGTATAGTAATTAGTAATGCTGCAGGATTTCAGTCCAAGGCGCCAACAGAGCTCATCCACGATTTATAAAAGCGTGGTGAATTAGGGCCTGATCTCTCTAGCCAAGAGACAGGCCCCTGTGTCCCAGCAGTGGGAACGCTAATAGGGCGATGATGATGAATCAAGTTTGTACAAATGTTAGCTACAGCAATGTTATATAACAAAAGTTGGGTTTCATCTTCTTCTTCTTTAGCACCTAAAGAAGAAGAAGATGAAACCCAACACTTCATTACTGAAGGTTGGCAGTCAGCTCCATAAATGTTTCTTTGTTCATGGCGATCCTGAACAGCTGTTCCACGGTTTTAATGCCAGTCCAATGTCGTTCTATGGGTTTTATTAATTGTATATCAAAATGTGTACTGTAGTGACATCTAGTTTAGTTTATGTTAACTATTTCTATGATATAGTCTATGATAATAAATATGGCAGTCTGTCACTTCCAACGCACTCAATTCAACGTTTCAATTAATAGGTTTCATACATACATCATATGATGAGATGGCGGGACGAACTGGATACTCACCTAAGCACGTGGCCTGTCACAGCGTTCAATCGCGAAGAGTGGAAGAAGGGTAGGGAGGCCTTTGCCCTGCAGTGGGACAGTATGGGCTGAATAATAATAAATACATACATCGGGTTCCCCTAGGAGCGTGTTGGCCAGGTAGGGCGCCTGCAGCACCCCGCGCCAGTACAGCTTCTCCAGCGGACGGTTCACGGACCAGCCGATGCAGCGGACGCTCAACCGCCTCCAGAACTGTATCTCCATGCTGTCAACAATTCATTATTATTATTTTTATTTTTTTTCCATTTTGGATCTACGATCAGTTATTTTATTTATCTATTTTAACTATGGGCAGATTCTTTGTAGTTTTTATTTATATTCATTTGTCAGGGGAAGTACACTCCTGCACTGTCGCTCCTTGTTTGTCTCTTTCTAATACTTCATTTCTCTTTAATCTTTAATCTTCTATTAATAATTATAATTAATAAATAATTAATTTTCTATAATTACTAGTTTATGGGAGAGATACTTCCAAATGTGGTGTATGTGTGTATCCTTGTTACTTTTATGATAGATAAGCCTTCATTTGACCACAATCTCGCCTGATGTAAAGTGACGATTTGGTTTAAGATCGGGCATGAAGACCTAGAAGGTAGATGGCTTCTCCGGACCACATAACGGAACACGAAAAAATCGTTTCACGCACTGGCCCAGCCCGGAGGGTGACAAGGCGCCAGAGAATTGTAATTTATATTGTCAATAAATGACTATTAAATAGTTTGGCATAAGTAGGTATATATATATATATATTTATTAGCACTGTACATTTTTAGTATTGGCAATAGTTTTTATAGGATTAATATTACTTTGAAGTTTTTGTTTTTATTTTTGTAAATTTAGTATGTTTTACTTTACCGCCGCCGTCCAGAACCTTCCTGAATTAATATTATTTCCCTACAAAGGTTGTCTGGAATAAATTGCTTTAAGCGATAAGACCGCCCGTTGGGCATGCTAGGTTTAATTTTGCTTTTAATCATTTTGTACTTTTGTTTATTGGTGTGTGTAATAAAGAATTTTCTATACATCTATCTATAATACTTTTGTATTTTTGTTTATTGGTGTGTGTAGAAGCCGTGTTGGCTAAGTGGGAGGACACTCGACTTTCATTCCGAAGGTCGTGGGTTCAAACCCCGCCACGCACCTCTGGATTTTTCTTCTTGAGAAATCTATGTGCGCTTTAAACACGTGCTTTAACGGTGAAGGCAAACATCGTGAGGAAACCGGCATGTTCTGAGAACTTTAAAGAGTATGAAGGACATGTGACATTCACCAACCCGCACTTGGCCAGCGTGGTGAATTAAGGCCTAATCTCTCTCGTCAAGAGAGAAGTCCCTGTGTCCCAGCAGTGGGAACGTTAATAGGGTGATGATGATGATGATGTGTGTATTAAATATTTTTCTATATATCTATGTATCTATAATGACATGTCTCACGGGCTGACGATGTCCTTGTGCAGTAGCACCGCGCTGACGCCGGCCCAGCGCGCGCTCCACCGCCACGCCACCGCGTGCGCCGCGTCCGCCATCTTCATCGCCGCGCTCATTAGGATGCTGTCTCCGAACCTGCGATTTTACAAATACATTGATTATCTTTATACCTATATATAATTCTTCTGTGAGTGTGTATGTCACTGAACTTCTCTCAAACGACTGGACCGATTTTGATGAAATTTTTGTGTGTGTTCAAGGGGATCTGGGAATGGTTTAGATTCACAATACGGTCAACTGGGATATTGTTTTTTGAGACGTGGGACAGGACAACGTCTGTCGGGTCGACTAGTCAACTTATAAAACATTTTATTTACTAGCGGCTCCCGCACTAAGGTTAGATCATGTGTCGCACAAGACCAAAATCTGTATAAATAAAAATGAATTGTTGTTCGTTAGTCTGATTAAAACTCGAGAACGGCTGAACGGATTTATCTTATCATAGTCTTGAAATGTTCGTGGAGGTCTAGGGAAGGTTTAAAAGGCGAGAAAAAATCGAATAATTGCCGGGGAAAAAATAGAATAAAAACCCGTGCGAAGCCGGGGCGGGCCACTAGTCTATATAAATAAAAATTAATTGTTTTTCGTTAGTCTGATTAAAACTCGAGAACGGCTGAACGGATTTATCTTATCATAGTCTTGAAATGTTCGTGGAGGTCTAGGGAAGGTTTAAAAGGCGAGAAAAAAACGAATAATTGCCGGGAAAAAAATTGAATAAAAACCCGTGCGAAGCCAGGGCGGGCCACTAGTATAAAATATTTTTTAATGATAATTGATAAGCAAATGCATTTATATCGGTACACAGACAATAACATAAGGAACATAAGAGTATGTATAGATGAGGGAGTTAGGGTGGCCTTTGCCCAGCAGTGGGACAACATAGGCTAGTAAAAATAATAAAAGAAACATATTTATGTATAAGTTATTTAAATTTTACCTACTAAATATATAAAAAATTACTTTAAAATCAAAACATAATAAAACTAACATTAATTACAAATGAATACAGTGAAGTTGAAGCAATTCAATGTTTTATAGGTACTGAGTAAGAAAGCGAACACCAGCTTTATCAGTTTTTACATTATCGTAGTTGTTACAATTTTGGAGTTCTTATTTATATTATTTATATATATATCCAAATTACAGTAGTCAGCAAGTTTTGACCTAATTTACAATATACAATTATGTTATTTTGGGACCATTAGTTTCAGTTTATTCTGCTGTTGTTACTTCAACAGCAGAACAAACTGAAGAAAAAGGGTTTGGTTTTTTAACGTGTTCTTTTACTAAAGAACACGTCAAAAAAAAAGTAAAATAAGAGGCCGTTACCGCTAAAAAGCGATCTCTTCCAGTCAACATTTAGATTTAAAATAACTTAGAAGATAGTCACCGTGGATTCGTAGGCCCGGTCTCTGCGTCATAGTCCATTGAACTGAAGCAATACGGGCGGTAGCTAATAGCTCCCACTATCTGAGGATCTCGCTTGCGAATCTGAAATAAATAAATAAATATCTCCGGACAATCCACACAACAACATCTAGCCCCGTGGTAAGCTCTAAGCTTGTGTTGCGGGTACTAGACATCTGATATATTTAAAATAATTGACATACATACATCGGGTGTTATCTTATGTATATATTTACAAAAAAATATGTATCCATGTGGTAAATCAGTGACTGTGTGATTAGCCGAACCTCCAAAAAACCTCCAAAATTATTTATAATATTCTTTTAAGTCATAATATTTAACCTCCGACCAAAAAAGAGGGGTGTTATAAGTTTGACGTGTCTGTCTGTCAGTCTGTTACATCATAGCTCCCGAACGGATGGAGCTATTTCAATATAGTTTTTTTTTTTGAGTTTGGCCCGGGTGTTCTTAGACATGTTTCATGAAAATCGGTTGTGCCGTTTAAAAGTTATGGGGGTGAGAGTGGGAAAGGAAAACAGAAAATCTGCAAATATACTAGTGTGGGGTATCAAATATTATGTTGTTTTACATTTAAGGAAATTAAGGCATTGGAATCGGGGGGTTTTCTTAAATTTTAAATTTAGTTTTATTTTAAGATGATATTTACTTACTTGGTATAATCTGTACGGGTTGAAGCATGTCACAGCGGCATTTTTGTACAACTCCGGTCGCGACTCAAATGTCTTCAATATGCCTTCCACTACCTAAAAAATAAAATAAAACTGGTTAGTTAGATTTTTGCCATTTAAATTAATTGTAATATTAGTTATTATTATATTTTGAAAAAGTTGTGGCATTGGGCAACCACGTTTAAACCCATATTGTGACTTTATAACCCTTATTGTATAAATAAAAATGAATTTGTTCGTTAGTCTGTTTAAAACTCGAGAACGGCTGGGCAGATTGAGCTGATTTTGGTTTTAAAATGTTTGTCGTAGCCCAGGGTAGGTCTAAACGGTGAGCAAATAAGGAAAAAATGCCGGGAACTTTTTTTACCCGTGCGACGCCGGGGCGGGCCGCTAGTTATCAATAAATGACTATTATTATGATTATCCGGACTAATAGTCTGGTATCTGATTTTGGAAAACTATTTTCTACTATTAACTATTTCTTACTATTAACTATTGAGTTCTTATTACATCATAAATATAACGCATCAATATCTCGGCACCACTGACAACCAGCGCTGAGCCAGCTCCCTGAGCTTCTACAGCATAATGCTAAGTAACCGATTCACGACTAAATATTTTAAACTACCAAAAAATATAAAAGAAGTTGATAGTCTTTATATTTTTACAAAACGAGTAAAACAATTACTGACAGATAAAGCTTATTATACTCTTGAAGAATATCTTACTGACAAATTTGACTCTAAATAATTTTATTGTAATTCCATTAATTTATTTATATTTAACTTCCGTTTTAATTTTCAATTGACTTGTTATGTTTAATTATTTCATTTCTTGCATGTTTTTTAATATTTGTACGCCTACTTTCAGGCAAAAACATAGCCGAACTTATTTTTATTTTTTACATGAGACCAAAATGTTACCTATGATTTGAGCAAATAAATGATTATCTTATCTTATCTTAAACTAAGTCAATATTACCATTTGATCAAATCTGCGGCATAAGGTATTATTAAAAGTAAAGCCTAATTAATCATCAAAAAGATTCATAAACACAGCAAAATTAAATTCAAGACCTGACATTTCCAAAGTTCAACTCAGAAGTATCCCGTGAAACTTAAATGTCAAGATGAAACAAAGTACAAATAGAAGCATTAAGTATATATAACAATCTTCCATTAGACATTAAAGAAATTAAAAATACCCATACCTTTAAGACGCATCTAAAGAAATGGCTTTTGTCAAAAGTATTTTATAACATAAAAGAATTTTACGAAAGAGACTGCTCATTTACCAAATAAATGTACAAAAAGAATGTTATATGTGATATAGCTAAGATAATTAAGAATACACCAAGTGTTTTGTTATTTAATTAAATTTTATAAATTAGTTAAGCCTTAAAATTTTACTTAGTACCTATGTAAGTATATTGTACATCCTATTGAGGATAAACTGTAAAAACTTGTACCCTATTTATAAAACACCTAATTGTACAACAGTTATCAATAAAAGTTTTTGTATTTGTATTTTGTATTTTATTTGTATTATCAACAGATGGGTTGAAACTCTACTTTGCTATTAATTAATGCATATTACTGAAGCGGTATCTTACCTCGATATCTTCCCCTTTGACATCAATTATGACGCGGGCGTTATTGGCCAGGAGATAGTCCAGCGCCTCGTCCAACAAACATGGATTAACTTGCTTGAACTGGTGCCTGAAATTATATAATAAATATATTTATTACATTTTTTAAGTGAAACTTCTTTAGAATCGTTGTGATTTCAGACCGGATGCAACGGAAATACGTCAGGTAAGCCAATCTTAAACGCTGACAAGGTTAAGCAACTTTCCGGAACGCCAGTACTTGGATGGGTGACCGCCCGAACAAAATCTTTTTGCACAGTATTTTTTTTTAGTCATCTCATTTTTTGTTCGATTTACTGAAGTTTCACTTCTACCGTGTGTGAATCGCACACACACCTTTTTTTTTATTTCTTGCATTTTCCTAATTTGTTATATTATATTGACATTTTATTTGATTGTGCACCAATTTTATTTGCTGTTTATATCTAATGTTTGTATGCTCTGGTAGCGGAATCAATTGTTCGATCTTAAGTCTTGATAACTGACTGCATGTACCTATTATTATTGATTCACAAACAATAAATGATTATTACTGATTATTACTGATTATTTATAGTTACCACCAAATTTCACGCAACAGCGCGGCTCAGTTATCTACTGCCATCATCGATAAATTTAGAATTAGTCCTGAATGACTGAACTTTGAAAAGCCGTGTTGGCTTAGGAAGCACACGCACCTCTGTATTTTTCTTCTAGTAAAATATATGTGCGATTTACAACACTTGCTTCAACGGTGAACGGTTAAGGCAAACATCGCGAGGAAACCGGCATGTTCTGAGAACTTTAAAGATTTTGAAGGACAATTTGACATTCACCAACCCGCACTTGGCCAGCGTGGTGAATTAAGGCCTAATCCCTCTCGCCTAGAGAGAAGTCCCTGTGTCCCAGCAGTGGGAACGTTAATAGGGTGATGATGCTGATGATGATAACCTTTGCCACGGAAGAGGCAAGAGAAGAGACGTTTTTTTATGTTAGATATGCCTTCATTTGACCACAATCTCACCTGATGTAAAGTGACGATGTGGTCTAAGATGGAGCACGAAGACCTAGAAGGTGGATTACGAAACACGACAAACGTGTAATGGACGCGGAGGCCCCATCCTCACCCTCAGATATGCTGGCACGACTCTGCAGGTCTTCAAGATACAAGATACAAAATCATTTATTTCCATAGTTTGGTTTTACAAAACTTAGACACGTCAAAATAAATTACAAAAAAAAAAAACAAAAAAATAATCATAAGTGCTTAAAGATAAGTAGGAAATAAATTTATGGTATCTGGTCGCTTCGCTTTTTTTACACTAGAGCAAAGAAGCGATTAGAAACTCTAGCTCATTTTTGTATTGAAACTTTACAATCATTATTTGCTAGTCTTGTTTTTGATTTTGTGTTGGAGCAGATTCCGTCCCAGGCAGTTTTGTCCTCAAGGTAATCCGATTTATTATAATAAGCTTTTTTACAAAGATTATTTTTTACAATTTTCTTAAATTTAGTAATTGACAACTGTTGCAATTCTTTGGGAATCTTGAAGAATTCTTCTACAGTCCTACTGCGGTAGATCAAGGACTTGGGCTGGTTAGGGCCTAGCTAGGCAGGTGGGTAATGCACAATACACTCCAGAGCGAAACCTCTGGTGCAGTTCTCAGTTCCCCCAAGTTAGAATTAGAATAAGACTCAACTTTAAAATGAAAATACCGCCAGAAATCTTTGGAGGAGGCCTATGTCGAAGGACAAGCTGGGGAGAGAAATACCGGTCTATGTAAATAAGTAATAATTAAGAAAACCACGTTGGAAACACAACTCTGTAAAAAAGGCTTATTTTATTTTATGTAAAACTTATTATGAGTTTATTTGCCTTTTGTTATAGAAATAAAGAATGATGGTTATTATTATTGATTTTTGAGATAGAAATAAATGGTAGAAAAATAAACTTCGTAGACTTTCATAGTACTTATTAGTATCAAACCTTGTATGTTATAAGCGCTTTATTGTATTGTGTAAGCACTTAAGCAGCAAATAAATGTGGTATATTATGTTTGCCCGTTAGCTATTCGAGTCCGCAGCAACAAGCTGTTGGAATGTGCTTCTACCTACACTTTTTAATACTATCGGCTACGAGACAGCATCAAACGTTTTGCGCTGCTTCTTTGATTTAGGTAGACCGACACGACTTTGGCAATAAGCTACTGGTCCACCTACCTGTTAGGGTGTTTAGCAGCGATGTCGAGGTTCTTTATGGAGTCCCAGTCTAAGGCGTGGACATCCTGTAGGTGGTTGCCAGTGAGCCGCTCCAGCCCTGCATCGTGGATTAGAACCAGCTTGCCGTCTTTGGAGGTCCGGACGTCTAGCTCAATAAAATTGCAGTCACGTTCCACACACTGTAAGTTTAAGAGGTCTTTGAAGATGTATAAAAGAAATAATCTATTAATAAAAAAGTATATATCAACTTTACGGTATCTGTGGTATGAAAATTTACAAAGAAATGGTATCATAATAGTTTATAATAAGAAATATGTATCTGAATCGTTCCTAGTAATTTTATTTACAAATAACCCATTTTGATTTTGCAATTCCTATTTGTAAAAAAACTTATGATTTTCCCACAAGCCTTTCGACTTTAGGGGTCAAATCATATAAATGCCATAAGCCATTTATATGTGTGTATAAATGCAATGCGAATATAACTGAGAACTAGTAAATTATGTTCAGTCATTTCTAAGAATAAGAACAAAGAGGTTCTGTCTGTCTATGAATTAAAACTTAAATGATCATCTGTTCTCCAAGTTTGCATATGGAAACTATTGACAAGGAACAGGAGTTAAAATAAAATTTTATTTAATAGTATGCGATGGACTCATATGCACTTACAGTTCTGTGACAAATTAAAAACAGTTTTTGCAATAGAAAATATATAAAAAAATTAGTAAAAAAGTATTTATATTGCCAAAAGATGCAGTCAGAGCGGTCACTCATCCAATCGCATAATATTGCTTAACCTTGTAAAAATCACGGTTTTGTATTGGAGACTTGTACGGCAGACAGCATAAATATACATTAATTGTATGTTTTTAGTATTTGAAGTTTGCGGCAACAGAAATACATCATGCCTCTCATAATTTCAACTCTCTAGCTAAGTTCTTTAGATACAGCGATAGGGTCCCGTTTTTACCTTTGGTAATACTTTGGTTTGACTGCCTCGGTGGCATGGTGAGCGTAGGTCCGCTTGCGGCGTAAGAGATAACGGGTTCGATTCCCACCGAAGGTCTTTAAACTTGTTTTTGTCAGTAACACAAGCTTAGAGCTTACAACGGGGGCTAGATGCTGTTGTGTGGATTGTCCGGTATCCTAAAAAGGTATGACTCACGTATTTGAATGCTGCAATAGTGTTTTCTGGGGCATCCAGAGCCGCGCCTCTATGCGCTATACATTTCACTATTCTCTCTGGATGTAGCTCGCTTTCCTTACTTCCAGGCTCTGGCCCAAAGATGCTGACAACATTCTGTGGATCTGGCTTCCTCAATTTCGTCAAATAATACGCAGCAACACCGATCAAGCCGACATCAAGCCCAAAAGGCAGAACTGTGTGGAATAACCAAAATGATTTATATATAAAAGTTATTGTGTAATAACCACTGCTTAGAAATAATTTTCCAATCGTTAGAAACATTTTTCTTATTCGTTCGTTATCGTTTTATGTGATATGGAATAAATCATTGTCTTCGGATTTACATCATCGATTACAAATTCTGAATTTGTTTGTTGTGCTTTCGTGCAAGGGGCGGGGTCTTTTCCCCCTCTCCACTACACTGACAATGACAATGATAGATTAGTACTATGACACGATTGCATCATTAAATTTTCCTAAGGTTGCACGTACGGGTGAATAGCCACTTGATAATTTGCTTGTTATTGTTATCACACCAACCACAAGCTACGTTATCTCGTGGATAAGCTCTTAGCAATCAATGAACAATTAACTTTACTCATGGATTATTATATTTATTATATTAATAGAAATATTAGAAAAACGCAAATTTTAAAACTTATCTTGGAAACATAATTAGGAAATATTATACGTTGAAAAGCCTTTAATAAGGAAAACCAAAATTACCATACTGAAATATTTTGTACCAACTTTAACCATAAATAAAATGTTGCCATTACCAAGTCATTGCCAACTTCAGGAAATAAATAATATTGAAAAATGAAAAAAGTACCCAAACACAAATATTTTATTAGTTATATAGATTCAGTACAGAATCAAAACTGCAACCTAAAACATTTTATCTTCTTTAATTAATAATACTAATCAAGGTAATACTGCAAATCCGCCATTTTTTTTTTGAATAATTTTGAGTTCAGTGATGATTGAATGAAACGTATGTCAATCGACAGATTAGTAAATGCTTTCAAACAAAAAGAGTAAAAAATCGAATCTGAATTATACGGTACCTACTTAACTGAGATATTTAATGTGTAAAAGTTAAAAAAATCAGCTACTGTCTATTTCGAATACTGGCGGACTGTAGGTATGCCAGGTTTCATACAAAAAATTGGGATCACTTTGCCAAAAAAAAAAACTTAAAAGTCTGATACAAACCCTCGTTAAGTAGATATACGTAAATTAGTACTGAAGATTTTTTTAGATTATATTGACAGGCTTAGTACATCTTGAAAGTCTCACTAAATAAACACAGCTATATCTACGTGTCTATGGTTTGTATTGTATCCTGTACACCCTTCGATGCACGGCTTCCAACAAAACGCGTATTATGAAGAGAGCCGTCTCCACAACAGTCAGCACACTTGCACCAACGAACAGAGCAGTGGTTCCACCGAGAGATGCTGGAAAAAAATAATAATAAAATAAACAATAGGTACACTATTTAAAATTTATAAAAAAAAAACTACTGATAAATAGTAGCACAACAAGGACTATGTTACCAACAGGTAAAATTTTTATTTTATTTTATTTCGGCTATAAATTAGAATAATAAAATTTTGAAATAGAAACAGTAGGTAGGTAAGTATATTATATACTTTGTTTTATAAGTATGTCCATACTGATTGAGCTTTAAATTAACAAAAATAAAAAAAACTATTTATCAAAATTAAATACACTCGCGTGAAACTCGCTTTTCATACAAAAAAAAGGAATATCCGTTGACGTGTTTAAATGTTATGTGGGGTAAAAGTGGGGAATAAAAACCGAAAAACTGAAAATATACTCGAGTGGAGTTTCAAACAAATGCGCATTAAAATGCACATTTCAAAATACTATGAGTTTTTACTTTTATGGAAACTAAGTTATGGATGCGGGTTTTTTTTCATTTTCAACTTAGATTATTTGCATGTGCATGCAATTACCATTATTAATAAGCAAAAAAGGTACAAATAGCTTTACTTACCTTCATATTGCAAATTTAATTCAATGTGGAATGCGAAACTTAATTTAGCTAAGAATAAGGAAAACATACAAGCTTGATAAAGCAACTGGTGCAACGCAAACACTCCAAGAAGGTCAATCACATACGAGTCACACACCAAAAAGGCAAAAGCATGGGTACACTCCCAGTAGGTTAAGGTTAATGCACAAACACACCAAAGAGGTCTTCTATCGTGAAAATAACGTCACGATGCAGTCGTAGTTTCGGCGGCATCATATTTACTCTGATCACAGCCGAGCTCGATGTCTCCGATTCCGATGTGTCATTCATGTTAAGAAAAAAAATAATTAAATGATTGATCAAATAAATGAGTTCATATTCTCAAAAGTTGCAGTATGGTTTTTAGGTAATACACTTTTTTTCTCTCATTTATTTATGAAAAGCGACAAATCACTTTAAAAATTGTTGTAATAATTGTCTAGCTAACCTGACGCGACCTGCAACCAAATTTCTACCTTTTTTTTCTGAACAGAAGAACCGTCGTTGGACTATTCATAAAAAAATTTGAATTATCGAAATCTGATCAAGAGTTATTGAGTTATGCGCTTACCAACACATTTTCATGAATTTTTATTATAGATTTGTAATTTGAGCGCGAAAACAAGCCGCCATTTTGTTTCGGCTGGTGGCGTCTCTCCGCCGAATAAGTACCTAGTCACTAGGTATCTACGAGTACATGTCTACAAGCTAGAGTTAACTAAATGACATTCACATGACTTTTCCAAATGTGATTTGTATCCGTATTAATTTATTATTCTATGGTATCTTAGGAAAAAATATTTTTTATCTTACAGGTGTGGAAAACTGTTTTAAAAAAAAAGTAATAATGTATCGACATACACCGATTAGGTACCTGCAGAGGTCAACTGTAGGTTATAAATATATGTATATAACCTACACGTAAATTATAAATATATGCACTGTGTGGCTACTGGAAAAAAATGCCGTGTTGGCTAAGTGGAGCACACTCGGCTTTCATTCCGAAGGTCTTGGGTTCAAACCCCGCCACGCACCTCTGAATTTTTCTTCTCGAAATTGTTTGTGCGCTTTATATGAAGGCAAAAACATCTTGAGGAAATAGGCATGTTCTGAGAACTTTAAAGAGTTTGAAGGACATAAATATTTATTTATTTATTTTAGGAAACACTTTTACATTGCCATTACAGTTTGACACCAATGCGACAATGGAAAATAACAAGTAAATTAAATTAATTACAATAGAACATACACAAGTTACATAAAAACAAACATTAAATTATAGATAAAATATTTCAAACATTAATAGTTACAATGATAAATAAATATGACATTCACCAACCGGCAATTGGCCAGCGTGGTGAATTAGGGCCTAATCTCTCTCGCCAAGAGAGAACTCCTTGTATCCAAGCAGTGGGAACATTAATAGGGTGATGATAATGTGACTTCTACCATATAATGTTTACTGACGACGACAAGCGCGCCCTCGTAACGGGCGAGGGCGCGCTTGTGTGATACAAATGTGTAAAGTCGCAGGGCCCATTTATCTTTACATAAAAAAAAACTTACCGAACAACGACCGTTTTTGTATGAGAGAAATAGTTGATTTCGGCACACTGAGGAACGCAGTCGCATTTTGCGAGGTTCTTTGGTATATTGATGAGTATTTCAACGTTTCGCCCGATACACGCCATCCCAATCGTGTCGCAAACATCGCCATCTTGGAAAATATCACTTATATAAAGAAAAAAACCTATTGCGAATTTCTCCTGAACCTACCAAACGAAATTACCAAATTAATTATCGCGTGATTTGTTAGAATTGTTGAATTTTGTGAATTTGAGACGATATGAAATTGCTTTTGGATTTGACAAGTTTGTTTCCCTTGGTGCTCTATGGTTTGTTTGTGATGAGGTCTGTTCTGTATCGTTTTAAGGGAGTTAAGTTCACTTCATTTAATTCTCTTTGATGTAAATGAAATTCCTTACTTTGGAACTTACAACCAAAGTTCAGTTCAGTTTCTTGTAATTGGACTTTGCGCTTGAAGCGACCAATTGTTACCGTCAGGATGGCGAGTCACCTATTAAAATGTAACGTATTTAACGTTAAAATGCTATCCAAAAATTGCTTCCCATTTGCTTCTATTTGAAGCAAAAAAGTATTTTCTTTTCTATTTTATTTTTTTATTTTTCTATTCTATTTGTCAGTGTCGAGTTAGATAAAATTATAAAGTGAAAAATATATAAATCAGATGAACGCCATTTTCCGTTCTTACAACCAAAGATAAAATAAATTTTTAGAACGACATTAACAGGGAATCATAATCATTTCAACCGTCGCGTCGGTCGGTCGTCCATTGCGCCACTATACTAGCGGCCCGCCCCGGCGTCGCACGGGTATAAAATTTTCCCGGAAATTATTCGTATTTTTCTCGCCGTAAAAACCATCCTATCTTTCAAGTTGGATCGAACTGCACATGGAGTGCGAATTTTATTATCATCGGTTAAGTGGTTTAGGAGTCCATTGAGGACAAACATTGTGACACGAGAATTATATATATTAAGAGGTATTACCTCCTTTCACATGAAAAAACGGTCTACAGCCACAAAACATGATCGCCAACCGACTTCGGCAGTTCATTTGGCATAACGCGAAGCTGTATGCCTGAAAAAAAGAATAATAATTGTATATTAAGCAACTGGTATATATTAACGGGCCTTAGAGCAATATAAACGTTACTTGTATTTCGGTTTTCCGCAACACAGGATCTAATCCTAGTGCAGGAACCTCAAGTAAATGGAATGTTGTATATTCAGGGCTGGATTTAGGGGAGGTCCCGGGGCTTCCGCCCCGGTTTCCCCTCCACAAAGGGGGGGGGGGGGCACAATAGAGACTTCAGAATTTTTTTGTTTAAATTACAACTGGTGAACACTGAATTCTTTTTTCCGTTTTTATTTACGTATGTAGGTATATGTGTTTGTTCAATACTAAAGGAATCTACTTGGTTTCACAATAAATTATTTATTAAAAAAAAAAAGTGAAAAGTTATTTGGGGCGAGGGGGCCTCCGCTCTTTTATTGCCCCGAGGCCTCTGTACCTCTCAATCCGGCCCTGTGTATTTAATGAAACAATTTTTTTATATACCTATACAAATATATTTTAAGTAATAATTATGTCTGAACCTGTACTGTTGTGCTAATTCTCTCTCCATGATACCGGCATCGTCTCTGCTCCGTCTTCAACCCCATAACGCTGGCTGCTGCTTGGATTTCCACCGCCTGGAGTCATAGACAAAGTCAAAGTCAAAACGTTTATTTCCTTATAAGCATATGCATACATGGACAGGACAGGCCAACTTATAGCTAATTTAAATAAGAACCAAGAAAATTCAAGGAAATAACATTGTCTTGACAGTTCGCTTCAATTTTCTACACTGAGTTGAGAAGCGAATAGGACAACTCAGCTTTCATCTCTTAGGTTGTTATAACGTTTGATACAGTCAACAGCAAAAGTAAGGGATCAGATGTAAGAAGCTATACCAGTGTCAGTTATAAATGAAGTTTTAATTAGTCACTAGTAGATGATCATCTAATATATAAAATTCTCGTGTCACAGTTTTCGTTGCCATACTCCTCCGAAACGGCTTGACCGATTTTGATTAAATTTTTTATGCTTATCCGGTATGTATGAGAATGAGCCAACATGGTTTTTTTAATTTTTCATAACAAAGTTTGCTGTGGTCAGCTAGTAATAGGTACATATATTTTTGCTTTCTTGTCCATCTTAAGGTTGACTGGAAGAGATCGGTCTCAGCGATAAGGTCTTTGTATTCCCGATGTATTGTCTTGTTACTGTTTGTATTATATATTGTGTTGTAAAGTAAAGTAAATTTATTTAAAACATTTTGCATTTGTGCTAATAAGAATGGAGAGACTAAAATTGTGTTATGTAAGAATACCTATATACATTCAATTCAATACAAATTCAATTCAAAATCATTTATTCCCTTTTGAGACAAAAGTACACTGCGAAAGGTCAAATTACTTATTAAATTTCACTTAAATAATGTTTATCTACATATTAAGTACCTATACAACTATTTTTTAAATATAAATTATCAGCTAAATCCTCGTCAATATGTCAATATTATAATAAGACTTAGATACTAAAAACATTTTCATAAATGCATAATCTAACAATATTAATACCTACATAATTATTATCTATTCTATTCTAACTTGCATGGTTCGATGTACTAAAAGACAAACGTCGGAGGCGTCACGAACAGGCCTCCAACCCTCGCCCACCAGAGGGAACATTCACTTGTAGAGTGTGTGGCCGAGCGATCCTTTCTCGTATTCAAAGTCAAAGTCAAAGTCAAAACGTTTATTTCCTTAGAAGCCAATGCTTACATGGACAGGTCAACTTAATTGGTCTTTACAGCCACGAACGCTAGTGCAGCCACGATGCTACTTGAATCATCTGTTATAGATGCAAAGGCCCATTATTATTATAGTACGGGATTCGATTTTCATCTGCTCGACATGAAAGTCTAACTACATAACTAATACACACGGGCCTAAGCCAAGTGAGCATTAGTGGAAGTTTCAATTAAGTTGTCCACTGAGGTTTCCGAGTTTTCTGTTTGTAAAAATTTTCTTACTATCTGGCAAGTATTCAAAATAACAGCTTTCTGTAGTAGAATATAATTATTTTTGTGAAGATCAAATGAAGTTGTAATGAAGTTAGTGATTGGAATAATTGGTTTGGTATTATGCCGGTCGAGGAGATCACTATCGGGATAATAGAAACTTTTTGTAGTTTCCACATTCTAGTTATTTCATTTTTAAGCTCCACATATTTCGAGAGTTTTTCCGCAATCGTTTTTTGAATATTGTGCGAGTTAGGAATTGCAATGTCTATTAAAATAGCTGTTTTGTTGGATTTATTATTATTATTCTAACTAATGCTTCGTTTACCTTGTAGTCAATAATCAATTCCTCGCCAGTTGAAATCTCTCCTGTCGGGTTTGACACAGCCGTTGCAATTTCAAACGGAGAGTGGACGTAAAACTGAAAGATGCAATGGGAATTACAAACATAATATCAAACGATACGAATTTACGCAAGATAATACAACCTCTGTGGCTCGGTGGGCGAAGGTCCACCTGTGACGCAAGAGGTTGCGTGTTCGATTCCCGCCGGGGGACCAGATTTTGTATTATCTACAATGTCTGGTTTCGGGTCTGGGTGTTTTCTATATATAATTAAATAAAAATGAATTGTTGTTCGTTAGTCTTATTAAAACTCGAGAACGGCCGAACGGATTTATCTTATCATAGTCTTGAAATGTTCGTGGAGGTCTAGGGAAGGTTTAATTAAAAGGCGAGAAAAAATTACCGGTAATTTTTTTTAATAAAAACCCGTGCGAAGCCGGTGCGGGCAACTAGTATTCAATAAAAAATATATATATTTTTGCCTTATAATTCTAGTTTTTTTTATCCTAGTTAAGCCTTAATTTGACCACAATCTAACCTGATGTAAAGTGACGGTGTTGTCTAAGATGGGGCATGAAGACCTAGAAGGTAGATGGTTTCTCCGGACCTCAATACGAAACTCGAAAAATCGTTTCACGCACCACCCTCCGGGCTGGGCCCGGAGGGTGGTGATAAGCCGCGGCCGAAGCCTCCCACCAGAGACAGTTCTTAGCACCACCCGGAGGTCACGTGTTAGGATTCAGAGTGTTAACTCTTACGGACGTGGACAGAAATAACCTCCAACTCCTCTCGTATAGATGAAGTGAAAAACCTAGCAAAGAAAGCTTCATTCAAAACTCACCCTAACAGCCTTGTCCACAGAGTCAATTCTCACATAGCACTGTCCACTCAGATAGTGACATGACAGTAGCTCCTCTCGCGTCCACTCCTCACTCATGCACTGGTGTTCTGAGTAATGCGAGTTGAGAGAGAAACACATACCCATCTCGGTCAGAACTGCAGTCCAGGTTACCTAAACATAACAGATAATTTCAGCACAAAAAATTGTTACCTAAATTGTGACTTGTTATCCAAATTGTGGCTAGTTATTTAAATTGTAGCAAGTCACTCACATTAGTTACTGAAGTAGTAAATAGGCACCCAAATCATGGAAGGTTACCTGCTAATTGATGCCAATTTTCTCAATGAAAATTAGCCAGTTGTATAAATTGTACTTAGTTGCCCATGTTACGGCTAATTACCCAAATTGAGATTTGTTATACAAATTGTGCTAAGTTACCTACACATATTACGACCAGTTACCCAAATTGAGTGAGCCAAATTTTGACCTTATTTATCCAAATGTACTTTGTTACCCAAATTGTAGCTACCCACCTTCTTGTCCTTATGAGACATCATAACAGTTAATTCGTTATCAGGATGTACACTCAGCGCCAACTCCAGCAAGTTCACTCCGCTGACTGTCAACGACAAATTTTAGCTGTCAAATTTAGGTTATCAGTATCATTAATGTAAGAGGAAGTTTGAAAGTGGCACCAGTTACGGATAAGTTGGGAGGTAATAGGTTAGCGTGGTTTGGGCATGTTATGAGAAGGAACGAAAGTCATGTTACGAGAAGAGCGTTAGATATGAAAGTGGATGGATATGTGGGAAGAGGGAGGCCAAAGAAAAGATGGATGGACTGTGTGTAAGAAGATATGTGTAAGAAAGGAGTGAGTGCTGAGATGACGGGTGATAGAGGGAAGTGGAGGAGGAACACTCGTTGTGCCGACCCCACGTAGTGTGGGACAAGGGCGGGATGATGATGAGTATCATTAATGTCCGTAATTTATCAAAACCCGTAATGCCCCAATGGGGCTCACGTCTGGAAATAAAATTAATGTTACCACATGAAACAACAAATAAATGATTATGATCACTTTGCTTGACATTTATATTCAGAATAAATAAAACCATATAATCTTTATATATATAATTCTTCTGTGAGTGTGTATGTCACTGAACTTCTCTCAAACTACTGGACAGATTTTGATGAAATTTTGTGTGTGTGTTTAAGGGGATCTGGGAATGGTTTAGATTCACAATACGGTCAACTGGATATTGTTTTTTGAGACGTGGGACAGGACAACGTCTGTCGGGTCGACTAGTATATGTATATAATAAGGTTATTTTGCAAACATACATAAAACAATATTTAACATGACATGTAGGTATACCTGTCTCATCATCCTGGTACTTCCAGAAGTTCTGCAGGTTCTCGCGGAACGACACGTCTGTGATCAGCTCCAAAAACTCAGTGTAGTACTGGAACCGGTCCGAGTCGGATTCTTCGGTCACATTCCAGTGTCTACAAAAACAAATAGAAAAATAGAAATAGAAAATCCTTTATTACACACACCATTATACAAAAATACAAAAATCTTAAAAATTAAATTAAACCTAGAATGCGTAATGGTCGGCCTTATTGCTTAAAGCAATTTCTTCCAGACAACCTTTGTATGGAAATATTTTATCAGGAAGGTTGTGGACGGCGGTGGTAGACAAAAATTAACAAAAATAAAAACAGAAACTTACCATAACTTATATTAATCCTATTACTACTATTGCCAATGCTAAAAGTGAAAACATTGTGGGATCTTAAAGTCTTAGTCTTGATCTTATTTTTAACCCCCGGCGAAAAAAGAGGGGTGTTATAAGTTTGACGTGTCTGTCTGTCTGCATTAGGTATGATGCCACTCATAGCTCCCGAACGGATGAAGCGATTACAATTTAAACTAACTACCATCAGAAATACCAGAATAAATAAAGCCACGCGTTTCACTCACTTCCACTCGAGTATATTTTTAGATTTTCGGTTTTTCTTATAGGTACCCCTTATAACTTTTAAACACGACAACCGATTTTTATGAAACATGTTTAAGAACATTCGCGCCTAACTCACCTTTCATACAAAAAAAAATTAAATCGTTTCATCCGTTCGGGAGCAATGATGTCCCAGACAGATAGACAGACAGACACGTCAAACTTATAACACCCCTCTTTTTTAGTCGGGGGTTAAAAAAAATTGTTACACTAGGTAGAGCATTTAAAATATACATATAATTTTTAAATGATGATTAATCTGACTTGTATGTTACAAGCTTTCCATATTTTTTGTTTTTCTGTACTGCATACCCTAAATGTTTCCCGCTAGAGATAACTCTAATAGGGTTTAGCTCTCTTTTGGGTTCTGATGCCTGAAATAATAATCTATACTAATATTATAAAGCTGAAGAGTTTGTTTGTTTGTTTGTTTGTTTGTTTGAACGCGCTAATCTCCGAAACTACTGGTTCGAATCGAATAATTCTTTTTGTGTTGGATAGCCAGTTATCGAGGAAGGCTATAGGCTATATAACATCACGCTACGACCAATAGGAGCAAAGATATAGTCGTAAATGTGTAAAAAACGGGAGAAATTGTTCATCTTTGAAGCCTTCCGTTGCGTGCGCCGTGAAAACGGTTCAAGATACACAAAAAATATGTATTAAAGAATAATAGCTATTTTAATGATCTAAAAAACAGTCCGCGATAGTATATGTCTATCTTTTAAGATTAACTCACAAAAACCGTTTTTATGGTACCTAATTTGGTCGAAATAATTTGTTTAAGTTGTATCAACATAATAATATTAATCTTTATTCAAATAAACATGTTGTTGGTTAAGAGTACTTCATCCATTATAACGCGGGTAGCACCGCAGGGCACAGCTAGTGAATAATATATTATTCATTTATTTCATATATTACTTACTTTTCAATAGCAATCTTGGCCTTTTCGGGGTCGATTCTATCAATGAAGCATGCAGTGATAGCAGGGAAGGTGGTATGCCAGCGTCTGTAGTCTCTAACAGATAAAGAAGTTCATATTAATTATTTTGGATTACAAACATTAATTATTTTTTCGTAATTACATAGGTACATAATTGTTAATTTTATTTTAATTGTTTTCTGTATTTTATTGTTTCTGTTTTTCTATATGACGCATGTTATTTCTGATTCTAATTTTAATTTTTGTTTTATATTTTGACTCAATGAAATGTTTATTGTTATTTATCTGCATTAGTTATGTTTATTTTTTATTATAATTTGTATAATAGGCTAGCAGTTAAAATTATTTATTAAATAATTATCTATTATAGAAAACACCCAGACCCGAAATCAGAAATTGCAGATCTTGCAAAACCTTGTCCGCTGACGGCGGCAACCTCTTGGGACCCAAGCGGACCTACGCCCAAGCCACAGAGGGCGTCAAAATAATCATAATCAATTAAAATCATAATAAAATTAATTGGTACATTTGTAATCGGTTGTTTTTTGGTTTTTAAATTCACTTGTGGAAATAGTTTGTCGAGTTGTTGAGATCCATTAACAGTTGCAGAGTTACTTTCGCATTTATAATATTTGTATGGATCACTACAAATCGACAGACTACTTGCACAAGTGAATCTTACCAAAAAACAACCGGGACTCGGGGCTTTACTCGATAATACAAAGTGCAGAAAAATTTCGACCTATCACGTGATGACGCGTTGGTGTAATTGGTCTAGCACGTCAGGGCGCATTCCTGGAGATGCAGGTTCGAATCCTGCGCGCGAAGATTAAGGATGGGTCTTAATTTTTTCTGTATAAAATTAAAAAAAAAAACAATTTCTAAAGTACCAATTACTTTTATCTTACCTTTGCAGAGATACCACCACTGGCTCCTGACTGTACCTCGAAAACTGACTCAATGCGCAATAAACTGCTCCACCAAACGCACACAGCGTAAGAAGAAACCATAACAACCTACAACAACAATAATAATAAATCTAAATTTAAATTTTAAGAAAAACCCCTGATTCCAATGCCTTAATTTAAATGTAAAATAACATAATAGTATGTAATGTGGACGCGATGCGTTTTCATTTGATACCCCACACTAGTATACAGGGTTACTTGTTAGTAGACCCGATCCTTTCAGGACGTGATAGCAGGGTTCAGTAGAAACCAATTTGACTCTGAGGTACCCTGGTCTAAAGTTAAGCCCCTTCGAGATATTTGAATTTTTAATATTTTTAGTGAAAGTGTCACCTTGAAGTCGAAGATTTATAATATTTTTTAAAAAACGTCTTATTTTGTAGGTTTTTCGGTGTTTTTTTGTAAAAAATAACTCACTAAATAAGAATAACCTTTGAAAGTCTTAGAAATATGGTAAACGCTAGAGCGGTAGGCCCTTTAAATCTGAATTTAATGTAAAAATTTGGCAAAGTATTTTATTAATCGACGTTTTCTCAAAAACATGTACCTACATTATTTTGTGCAGATTATTTAAAAAACATCTACATGTTTTTAGCTATCCAAAAAGGTGCAATAGTTGGGGCACCAGTGTACGATCTTTTTAAAAATTCGATAACAAAGGACTCAGGTAGTAAAATTCAAAGTTAC
Organism: Gymnoscelis rufifasciata; assembly: GCA_929108375.1. Taxonomy (NCBI): domain Eukaryota; kingdom Metazoa; phylum Arthropoda; class Insecta; order Lepidoptera; family Geometridae; genus Gymnoscelis; species Gymnoscelis rufifasciata. Next base: position 5,258,104 of record OV815332.1, on the reverse strand, counting down.
AATATTTTGAGGACAGAGTAAATAATACACATATTAGGTTCAAATCATGTAATCTTTAATTTTTTAACTCATGCTCTACGTGGCCACCTCTGTTCCTAACACAGGCCCGCATTCTGTTGCGTAAACCGGTTTTCACGACTTTGCTCGTCAACTGACCTGTATTTGCAGATTTTCGGTTTTTCTTACTCACTCTCACCCCCATAACTTTTAAACGGCCCAACCGATTTTCATGAAACATGTCTAAGAACACTCGCGCAAGACTCACCTTTCATACAAAAAAACTAAATTGAAATCGCTCCATACGTTCGGGAGCTATGGTGACACAGACAGACAGACAGACAGACAGACAGACAGACAGACAGACACGTCAAACTTATAACACCCCTCTTTTTTGGTCGGGGGTTAAAAAATACACCTTCAAAGGCTCTTGCTAGGAAGCTGCATCAAGGGTCAGATTCAGGAGGTTCCTCTCTATACAGCCCTAGTCAGTTGGTAGTTTTATACGATTTTTTCCTCGCAAATGTGATGAAAACCATTGTGTGTATCACAGGCAGTAAGGGGATTACTAGCTCGAGTCATTAAAAGCACTCCGCCTTCGGCGTCGGGCTTCTAACACTCTCGATAGCAATCCTACCTACTACCCTTAATACACAATGTACTATTGTTATTAGGATGGAAATAACTGGAAATAATTTAATGTTGATGCATTCTCTGTCTAAAATTATTTAGATATTTTGTAAAATACTTTATATTCTCAATAGGTACGTACCGTTCTAAAAAGTGCAGTTTCGGTTCCACAGTGTGGCTCAAGCCGTGTAAACTTGTCTCCGTGCAGAAATCAGTGTAAACGTGCCATATTGGAGCCACGGACTGTGCCACGGACGCCATTATCGACGCCATTTTGGACTTTTTATTGAACTGGCTGCTCAATAGTGCAGTCGGTTTTTGTTTTCTAATTTTCTTTTTTTTAACCGCCATCTTGATAAAATTTATTTATATATTATACATATTATATTTTATGGTTATTCTATTTGTTATGTAACTCATACAAAGTTAGAAAAATGTATTTTGTTAATTTACCTACTTAACTTTATTTTCTAACTGAAATATTTTGCATTGCCAACTCTTGTAAATTTTTAATTTAAATGTCAGATGTAGCTTCTTGTAAGTAGCTGTTGACGTCTTTTTCTGTGAGAAGCTCAGATTTTTTTTTAAATCTCGTATATTGGGGTTAGGTACTCTTAAACGTTGTCTAGCCCCAAGGCACAGACTCGACTACGTCGTCGACTTAAACTATTTAATAGTGTTATGCTTTTTATGTAGTACAATGGTCCAATTGAACAGTAGAATCGTAGGTAATATATTAACAAATAGTACTAAAGTCGGTTTCCCATAAAACTAAACATTATTATTAAATCAAAGTTTTGTATTTCTATCGTCATTATGTCGTTAATTTATGGACCACTTTTATGTTATACATTTATAGAACGGGATTTACTCACGTATTCAATTCAAAATGTTGAAAACTTTCAACGTTACGAAGTTCGGCGGTCAAGCCCGTTTTTTTTAAATGAATAGTTCACAATACACTCACAATAATTTTGAAAGTGGAACACATTTATATTGATATATATATCTGTATCACATTTATATTGATGTATCTATATTTATATCTGTGGAAACTTATAATTTATATCTGTGGAAACTTATAATTAGCCGTTAATTACACACTGTGTTTAGTATTTAGTAACCTAGCTGTTAGTTTTCCAAAAATTATAAAATAAAAAATAAAATAAAATAAATATCGTTGAAATAGAATTACATTTTACTTGTGTAATATTTAAAATAAATATTTCTCCACCATCGCACCAACACGCGACTGCTTCATTTTCCCATAATGATAAATAATATCTCTCATCAAGTCTTCTTCGTACCGTAGGAAGATCAATAAAACTTTCATACAACATAACACAGAATGGTTGTGTGAAATGCTAAGGCTGACTTTAGTGTCATGCTGACCAACGGCATTGAGAGCTCGTTTTATAACACTAACTATTTAGTAAAACGTAGACCATTCTAAAAAATAAAAATAGAACTAACACGCGCATCATCTTTTTCTATTTTAAATTTATTTTCTTCACTTATTTTTATTGCTAAATGTGTATAACTTTACACGGAAATATGGTGTAGTATGGTTAAGTCCATCTCATACGTTATAAAATTTATTAAATAACGTTTATTCCACTGGTCCACAATTTGGTAACCGTGGCTGAAGGCAACGTTAAAAGTAACCATTAGTATAATTACAAGAAAGATCAAATAGATAGGTATTTTTTATTCAATGATAATCACGACATCGAAACTTATAAATTAAGGAAATTACGTTATTCCATTAAAAGTATGTTTACAAATTATATAACAATAGGTATCCCTTACATACCTATCATTTATTGATTTGACACTAATGTATTTTGTAATTAACTTTGGTTTGTTTAATACCTCAAATATTGCAGTAGATATGTAGGTCTATTAGAAATATTTGTAGTTTGACTGATTTTTAAAAAAGAAGAAGGTTCACGTATTCACGTTTGTCACGTATTCCTTTTATGATAAAACTGAAGACTTTGTTTGATTGTTTGAACGCGATAATCTCAGGAACTGCTAGCCCTGGTTAGGTAGCCCAAATGGGCTATCTATCTATTTATTTATTGATAAATATCAAGGAAGTCAATGAAATGATCCTTCAATGCGTTTTTCCCCGCGGGAAAAGATATAAAACAGCGGCAAAGCCGAGGCTAGAAAAGCAAATTCCTTTCATAAGTTTGTTAACTTATAGTTACCTATCACAAATTATGATGATCCTTTTTTATATGGTTTCTGTTTCTCCTCATTTCAAAAAGATTTTCGGTAAATATAACTACGGGTGAATTAAATTAAAAAAACATATTACTATCGAAGAAGTTACTGTAATCGCTAACCGCTTTTTATTCATTGCCAGCTGACCCACTATTTTGCAAAATGAAAAATACATAGTAGCCGATTCTCAGACCTACTGAAGAATACGCGTATAAAATTTCATAATAATCGGTAAAGCCGTTTCGGAGGAGTACGGTAGTTACTAACATTGTGACATGGAAATTTTATATAATACTATCGGGCCGCCCCGGCTTCGTACGGGTTTTTATTCAATTCTTTTTCCCTGCAATTATTTGATTTTTTTCTCGCCTTTTAAACCTTCCCTAGACCACCACGAACATTTCAAGGCTAAGATAAGATAAATCCGTTCAGCCGTTCTCGAGTTTTAGTCAGACTAACGAACAGCAATTCATTTTTATTTATGTAGATAGATAGATTGTTAGTCATAATATTGTTTATATATACAGTTGGTCAGTTTGTATCCTGCATATAAAATAAATTAGGTTATTTTCTAAATTTAATGCTCAATATTAAAAAAAGGTTATATTTTTATAATTAAATACTTCTTCTTTTATTTAGATAGCTTAATTTTATTTATCAATGTCAAATCCTGAATCTTTCTCATCCCAAGTAGTTGTTACGTTTTCAGTTTTGATCTGGTGCTTGAATGGGCAGCATACTTCGCTTTCTTTGCATGGCCTGGAATATAAAAATATATTATAATTAAGGGGCATGAGTTCACATTTAAGTCTCACATAAAAAAATGAGTACATACTAGTAAATATAGTACTCGCTTAATATTCTTGACGAGACGCTGAATGGCCAAAAACAGTAAGTGGCTAGTTTTGCATTTGTCAAAATATATTGTGGACGGGTAAATAGCTGTCGCCGGTATATGTTTTGTTTTCTTGTTTAGTTTCAAGTAACATTGGATTGTATAATTTTACCAAAGGCAAAAATTTAGAATGGATGAAGATATTTCGAACGACGTCGTGCTGATAGATGATGAGGATTCCTTGCATTCTAACTCCACTGAAAGAGACACACAATGGACAACTGGAGATTGTAAGTTGATAAAGATGAAAGATTTTTATTTTTCTATCAAACAATATTATTAAAACAGCAATAGTTGTGGACACAAAGTTTAAAATATTATTTTCTAGATAAACTGGCTCTGTCTCAGCATGAGCCGTATAAAACAAAAACATGATTGAATTTATTATGGTTCCCAGACAAAATAAACAAAATGTCTTCTGCATCTATAGATAACTTAGTTTCTCCAAAATAACAGATCTCTTTTTACTAAATTTGTAAAAAGAAATATATAATTTATTTATGAAATAATATTTATATATGTATTTATATATTGGCACTACATATATTTTTCTATTTTTATGCAGAAAAAGATCAAGACGCATACAGAACTGAACCGCATAAAATTTTTCTTATTCATTCATTATTTTATAATTAATAAAAACTATTATGTTAGGTGTATCTAATAAGTACTTTCTGTTTCAGCTCGACCATTGATGTCCCTATTTGGAAGACTTATATCCAACGACACCAAGTCCAACACAATCCTGACCAATGCACAAATCTTATCCATACTTACGAAAGAGTTTGATATGGACGTTAATAATTTACATCCCTTAGAGATAGATATATACATAAACATTGTCAAAAAATTCCTCAAAGACTGGCCCCAATGGGATAACTTTGACAGAATTATGAGTAAATTAAAAAAAAATCTAGCCCACGATGAAATAAAGACGACTTTAGAAGAAAAATACAAACATTTGAAGACTTACTTGCAGTCTATGATCACAATTGCCACACCTCTTACGAATGAAGCTGTTGAGAAAGCTAAAAAATTGCCAGAAAACAAGACCCAAGAAATTAATGATATTGTCCTCGAATTATATTGCACGAGAAAAATGTTGAATACATTCATCTTCAGCCAACCAAACGCTGCGGAAAATAATTCTCTTTTCAATTTGTCAGATTATGAACCTTTGGTTATGCAACCAAATGCTCCTTCATACTCATTTTCGTCCTTGCTTCATTGGTATGGTGTACGGCTAATAATTGATTTGCCATATTTCCAATATACTCGATACACAGCCCATAAATTGAAACATGTACTCGTAAATGACAAGAATGGACCTAGAGATTTGAAAGAGGAACTTGATACTAGTGTGTTTATGAAGCAGAGCCAAAAAACAGTAACAGCTAGTATTATACTAAATTGTATCAACAATTTCTTGGACAATGTTCTAGTATTGTATGCTAATAAAATTGAGTATGACATGATCATGGCGATATTTCAAGTAATAAAAAACGATATTATTATAGACAGCTCAACGTTAGAAGTACCAGGAAGTTACAAACAGTATTTGAATAAATATCCATATGTAAGAAAACTCAACTCGGAAGTTTCGGGGTCATCACATCACAACATTTATATTGAAGAACGGATAACCCCCATTCAAGACTGGCATTTAGGTCGTTTTGTTAACTTAAGCTCTACGTTAAAGATGATGCCTCCACTCCAAAGTTGGCTTAAGTTTGAGTGTGGAGAATGCAAGCAGAACTTCAATGGAGCAGAATTCTTGACATCTCTACGAGAGCATTTTAAAATGTGTCATGTTGACGAGCCAGATTGGACCTGTGTGAATTGTCAGAAGAGTTTTACTATGCAATATATTACTCATGTTGGATGGAAGCATAATTGTGAATAGAAATAAATATTAATTATGGGAAAGATGATATTGATATTTTCATTCAACACTTACATTCACAAGATGCTTTTAGCATACGTTTTATTTCATTATTACACTATTAATTATTATTTATTTATACTTTTGAAACTATTATGGTTATCAACTATATTTCGATTTAAGAAAACATCTATTTAATATTGCTTTGTTGTTGATTAATGTAGAAAGGGCGGACAGGTTTTGCTTAAAATTGATATATCACACAACATATTTTAATTTTACAAATAAAATATTTATCGTCAAAAGAAGTGCCCCCTTAATCGAAACGATAAATTTGTACTAGAAGGATATATACCTTAAATACTGCCTTAGTGGCGCGGTGGGCGATGGATGGTCCTCTTGCGGCGTAAGAGGTAGAGGGTTCGATTCCCGTCGTAAAATTTCTATAATATGTATTTTGTGAGGTGCAACATCATTCCCCATTCTATTATTATTTTTATCCAATCAATGTATCGAATAGAATAGAAAATACTTTATTACACACCAAACAAAGAAACAATACAATAAAAAATTGAACCTATAATGCGTAATGGGCGGTCTTATTGCTAAAAGTAATTTCTTCCAGACAACCGTGGATGGTGGACGTCGAATACCTACTGTTAGCGGTCGCGGGAGCCAACCTAATGATCGATATAGTATCGATCATTGATTGATTAATTTTCCGCGCCCGAGCGTTTTTTTAGTTTTGTCAGTTATGCACTAGCTTGGCTTCGTAGCGCCACTGTTTAATGTGAATAACTGTAAAAACTGACTAACAACACTAATGATCTATTGTCTGATTTCTATTATGTATATCAGATGTCTAGTACCCGATCTTAACCTTACTTTCTACTGTTCTCCCACAGTGTTCGCTAGAATGTAGCATACGGTTATGTATTACTGTCTTGCCCTATATCATAATTATAATTTAATACGCGGACAACGGTGCTGATTTCACTTATAATTTATAATATATCGTCGGCTTATTGCAAGAAGTCATTAACCGACAAATCCAAAAGTGTGGCAAAATCAGTTTTAAACTTTTTATGACTTTAAGAGCCCATATCATCAAAACTACAGCAGTTATCAATATAATTTAAACGCCAATATATAGTGATATTTAATTATTATATAAACAGCTGAAATCAGTCTAAATTTAATCATGGCAATTTTTTTAAAAGCTAAAAATGCAAAGATAATGATTTCTTGCGATAAAAAGTTTTGACTAAACTGGAGTTAAGTATTTCTGCAACAAAGTTATTAGTGGCCTCTTTCAAGTAATAAAAGACAAAATAATCTTAAAATAACGTCTTTTATTACTAAAAACTTAAGGAATTACCTTGTTTGTTCATAAAAACTTAATAAAATAACTAAAATGCCCACAGAAATCAATCAATCAGGAAATATTGATATTTCGGTAACTGTCACCTCATCGCTTCCTTTTTTCCCATCAACTTCAGACCACAGGTAGGTTCGCTAGGTTTAGGAGCCTTGGGTGGTTGTTCAACTTTTTTGCAACACGTAAACAACATAAATCTTCGATTGCTTTATCGTTAATATTCGTATTAATAAAAATAGAAATACCTACTTAACTATTTAATGTAGAATTTGAAACCAAGATAGATTAGCTCATTCTCAAATTGTAACTAATTAAACAAGTTGGTATTGAAACTTTAAATAGGTACCTACTGGTACTAACCTAGGTATGTACATTATTTTATGTAATAATCATCTATTAATGAGAAACCAATATTCAATGTTATTATTACTATCAGTTTTGAATTGCATCTCATAGCTCTAAAATCATAAGTGTCTAAGTTTTGTAAAACCAAACTATGGAAATAAATGATTTTGTATCTTGTATCTCATAAAACTCGCCGGCAACTTATAAGTAAACAAGCATTACATGTTGGCTTAAATGTATGTGTGCAAAAGTCATTACATGCATTTTCCTGTATAATTTTACAATAACAAAAATCACTAGGTAATAAAACAATACATCATTCAGGCGATTTCAGTCTTGTATTAAGTTGTTTGCCATGTTTCGGCAAAAGTAATTAATGTGTATATAATGAATTCTATAAAAACGTTACTCGTTTTGATAGAAATCATTAAAAACCGTTAGTATTTTTTTTCCCAAATAGTATGATACGTCAAAACTAGTTAAGTGCAAATAATGAATTCAAGCAAAACTTAATCCACGGTTTGTAAACGTAAAAGCATTTTTAAAATGTTGATATGTCACATAAATGAATTATGTATGAAAATAAAAATGACAATTGTGTTTTGTTTTCTTTTGGTAAAATATATTAATGTAAGTTAATGAATTTTATGAAACCAGATTGACCAAAAATGCAGTTATTGACTTTATTACCAAGCCATAACTTCTAAGTTTGAAGAGCTACAAATTAGTGAGTTTTACCAAAATGTAGAGCTCATCGAGACGAACTCATCGGTGTATCTAACGCAGTTAGTGACTTCTTGCGACTAATGACTTCTTGCAGTAAGCCGACGATATAGACTTAAGTTAATAGCAGTTGCCAAACTTTAATTTTACGCGTCTTTACTCTGCAGAATTCGCGGAAGTACCAATAGCGTTCTGTCTGCTTTTAATACTAAATGGGATACATACCCCATTTATTATAAAATGTATTCAAATGCTAGTTAAATAAATTAATTTTAAAATTTTGTTATGTTATATTTTAAGTACTACCTAACCCTAATTCATTTTAAGTTACTAACCAAATTATGGATTATTGATGTCTGAATTAAATGAACTTTATTTTATTTTATTTGTTTTTATTTTTAATAGTGTAATTCTTTGTCGTCTTAAATAAATAAAAATAAAAATATTTTCTCTACGAGCTTGTAAGTGCGCTCCGATGATCTTAGGCTCAATGCACACTAAACTGCCAAAGACGTCGCGCCGCGCTCTTTTTAGAGTACATTGAGCCAAAGCAACTTACTTTTTGTACGACTTAGGAGCGAATAGAGTGAGATCAATGGCAGTAGTACTGAATTCGCAGTATTGGCGGTCTACGCAGCTTCCTGGGATACCTTTCGCTGTAGCACAAGCTGTGGATGATAATAATAATTAAAATGTTATTCTGTAAATGACAAAGAATTATTCAATCACGTGCTTTTTTTATATATGTACTACCTTTTCTTTTTATATCTTTAACACGAGCTTTAACGGTAAAGGCAAACATTAAGAGGAAACCTATTTTCTGAGAAATTTTAAGAGTTTGTAGGACATGTGACATTCACCAAACCGCACTTGGCCAGCGTCAACTCTTGTAAATAGGCGTGATTTTTTTATTATTCTAATATAAGCGATAATCTAATTAAACGCGATAATCTCAGGATCTACTGGTCCAATTTGAATAATTATTACACTGTTAAATATATAGCCTATTTATCAACGTAGCCTAGGTACGTTGATAATATAGTATAATAAAAAAATCACGCCTATTTACATTCTCTCTTGACGAGAGCTGACGCTGGCCAAGTGCAGTTTGGTGAATGTCACATCATGTCCTTTTTTTACCGCGGGAAAATACGTTTTATCCGCGAGAACATCCAAAAACACGTGCAACGCTTTGGCGTGTTAAACTAGTAAGTATTCTTGACTTGACTAGCTTATAAGTCAAAATTTAAGAAAATCCCCCCTATTCCAACCATAATTTAATTAAAAGTAAAACACCATAATATTTTATAATGTGCACGCGATGCGCTTTCATTTGATACCCCACTCGAGTATTTTTGCAGATTTTCTGTTTTCCTTCCCCACTCTCACCCCCATAACTTTTAAACTGAAAGACCGATTTTCATGAAACATGTCTAAAAACACTCGCGCCAAACTCACCTTTCATACAAAAAACCAAATTGAAATCGTTCCATACGTTCGGGAGCTATGATATCCCAGACAGACAGACAGACACGTCAGACTTATAACACCCCTCTTTTTTGGTCAGGGGTTAAATATTTGCGAACTGCCTGCGTCTCGTCTCGGTCGGTGTGAGCTGACCCTAAGATGCTACAGATTACCTTCAGCTATAGCCCTGCTCCCGGCGTTACCATCAAGGACTTGGAGATTCCGTTGTGGAAGCTGTGATGACAGTCCAAAGAGGCTCACGAGCAGAACGAAACTGAAAAATAACTTATTTTTAGCAAATTATTCGGGATAATATGCAGGCTATGCAGGCATATAATAGGCAGGCCATAACTTAATTAATTTATCTAAGGTAATAAATAAAATGTCAGGTATATTGGATAAACCATTTTATTCGTGAAGGTTTAATAATACAAAATTACAAACTTTAGACTTTACGATATTAATACCTATAGGTACCTACCTAAGTTGTTCTACGCTTTTTATTGTTTTTTTGAAAATGGATTTTCCAGCAGTAAAATAGCCTAGGCATAGAATAGAATAATAAATTACTACGGGCTAGGTAGGTATACCTAACGTTCCTGGAAAAATTTAAACTGAATCTAAAATCCTATATGAATCCTAATCTAATATATAAAATTTCCATTCCACAATGTAAGTTACCGTACTCCTCCAAACGCCTTTACCGATTTACTAAATTTTATATGCTTATTCAGTCGGTCTGATAAACCTTTGCCGTGCGAATTGTAAAGTTGGATGTGAATCGCTTAGTGTGAGCGGACGAAATATCCACTAAATAAGTATGGTAATTCGCTCTACGTCTGCTAGTTCTGGAGTGGTCCCTTCCACTGATAGTGGGATCAGGTCATGAAGTTCCTGTTTTTTTAATTCATAATATGAATAATTGTGTGAAGTATTCTTTGTTTTTATTATCTATATAAATAAAAATGAATTGTTGTTCGTTAGTCTGATTAAAACTCGAGAACGGCTGATGGATTTATCTTATCTTAGTCTTGAAATGTTCGTGGAGGTCTAGGGGTTTAAAAATCGAGAATAAATCGAATAATTGCCGGGATGTAAATTTTAAATAATAACCCGTGTGAAGCCGGGGCGGGCCGCTAGTTTACTTATATAATTAATAATGTGTATTACTAATGAATATTATGAATTAATACAGCCATACTGGTTTTCCGGTCCGGCCCGTTCTTATAATGACCAACAAAAGAAACCAGTTGCTACAACAAAGTTGTAAAAAATTTATAGCATATGGAATTCTGCATGATATACCATGCCATGTAGCTAAATACAGGCTTGTTTGTGATATGTGGTCTGTTGCGTAGGTTGGTACCTACCTATTACCTGCTGTGTTGTGCATCGTGATTATATATCTACAGCTGTTAATTTCGACGGTTTTTACCATGACTTATGTATAAATTTACCTCCTTATTTGTCCTAGAGGCCAACCATAAATTAAGAATAAGAAAACTTTATTGTTTTCTAAAATATAAAGTGGGTTTCAACAATTTTATCCATTTCGGACATACAATATTACGTACTACATTAGGTAGGTAAGGTACATGTAATAGCATGTAGTACAACATGAATTAGGTACTATACATATAAAACATAATATAATATTTTAAAGACTTTCGATTAACTATGAAATAATTCTCAAAATATTATAATGGCTACAGGTTGGAAGCCAGTTATTTAACTTTACTTTGAATAAATTCCCTTCTAACTTTTTTAATTGTGTTGACATTAATTCTGTACGTCACACGAAGTTGGTAATTTTAATACCACGTCCTTGTCACATTTGAAAGACTCTTAAATCATAAATCGCTTAAAAATGGTTTATAACCATGTTGTAACATTAAGGTCTTTAAAAATACGTGAGAACAGAACATGGAAGCTGTTTGGACACTACAAAAATCTTAATACTAATGTTAGTGTACATAAGTACCTACATAAGTATATAATATATCTGATAAAAGGAATAATTTAAAATCTGACTAATTTAAAAATAACCTTAGTTTTCATCGTCATCATCACCCACTGCTGGAACACAGGGACTTCTCTCTTCACGAGAGAGCTATCTCTTACTCCATCTCTCCTTAATACACTCTTTGTCTTAGAGATACTGAGATTATAGTTTACAAAAACCTATTTTCCACAGTTAAATATTAAATAAATATTGCTGACAATCCACACCACAACATCTAGCCCCGCGGTAAGCTCTCAGCTTGTGTTACGGGTACTAGACATCTATTATACTTAATATTAAAATGAATCTCAAAATATGTTGGTAATCGCATAACTCAACAACGCCTGGACAGAATTGGCTAATTATTTTTTAAATGTAGTCTTCCAAGGATGGTTTTAACGGCGAGTAAAACACGAATATGATATTTGAATAATTACCTACCAGTGAGATGAGAAGCCGGGGCGGGCCGCGAGTACATAATATAATACATACATAGATATTTTTAATATACCTACATATTGAACACCCAAACCAAGGAGAAAGCGCTTGCAGAACATACACACACTTGACCTATCTACGGAAATCGATCGTGAAAATAGCTAAAAAATATTTATTATTATTATTTATTTAATCGCCCACCGCGCTACTGAGACACTCAATGTTTAATTAAAATCACTTTAAATCGAGGAAGTTACCTAAAGTCTGCAAGGCCTAGGTAGACAAACACAATTATAACATCATCATTATTATATTATTATAACACGATTCATAGGTAGTTAGAGCAAAAGTTGAGTGACGACATTTTTAAACCATCGTTTCTTTTCTCATTTTCTTAAAAGTAGGTATGTTTAATTTAAATGAATATTTAAGTTTCTGTATTTGTTTATATTGTATTTATTAGTTTTTTTAATTTACTATGTTTTTATATTTACTGTGGTCCGAAATGAATGTGTCTTATTCATATTATTTGAATTATGTGATAATTATGCTTACAAGGTCAAAACGTCCATCTCTGAGAGGAAGCCACGCGAACTGCTACTTACTTAATGATCAAACCGTTTAGATATAACTAGCGATACACGTTGTTTCCCGTGTTTTCGTATTTTCCCGCGGGAACTTCGTATTTCATCGAATTTTCCGCGGTAAATAGCCTGTAGCCTTCCTCGATAAATACGCTATCCAACAATGAAATCATTTTTTAAATCGATGAATAAATAGAATGAATAGTTCTTGAGATTAACGCGTTCAAACAAATGAACAAATTCAGGTTCATAATCTTCTTGTATTTAAAATCCACAGTGTTGGTACAATACTCCTACGAAACGGCTTAACCGATTAGTATGCAATTTTATATGCAAATTCACTAGTTAGGTCTGAGAATCGGCCACTTCGCATCTCATCATTTAATCATTTAATTTAGTCGGCATTTTTCATTTTGCAAAACAACGTTTGCTGGGGTCAGCTAGTATTTGTATAGATATAGGTTTAGCTCTGTAACAAGCTAACTAAAAAATAAAAATCAAATCCAAAATCGCGGCTAAAGACGGCGAAAGATCCGTTTTGTTTTCAATAAAATAAATAATTTTACTACATCTAAGACCGTAGGTAGCTATTTCGACGAGTTATTGGTAGAAAACGAGCCATATCTGAATACTTCTATTTGAAGGTTTCGTCAAAATTGGTGCAGCCTTTAGTAATACGCTGAAATACAGACAGACAAAATACAAGAATATTATGGTACCCAACCTACCTATTAATCAACTACTTTTCTATTTACTAAGCCTACTAAGGTGTAAGTATCGTGTTTATTTTCAACCCCCGACTAAAAAGGAGGTGTGTTGTAAGTTTGATGTTGTTTAGTTCCACATTGACAGGCTCTAATAATTCTGGTTGACCAGGACTGATATGCTCATGTTATAATAGCTACCTACCCTAAATGACAGGCATTTTTTTATTGTCAATGTTAAACTTGTAATAGTTACATAAAAATAAGAACTCCAAAATTTTGTAATAACTATAAAATTGTAATAACTGATAAAGCTGTGTTGTTCTATTCGCTTCTCAACTCAGTTTAAAACATTGAAGCGAACTGTCAAGACAATGTTTGATGATGAATTATTTTCATGATATTTTTTGTTTATAGTCCGGTCAATTTAGACATTCGAAGTTACATAAAGTCCCAACAAGCTGAATTTCAGTGAAATTGTTTAAAACATAATTATAAACAATGTCTAGAAGTTCCCCATCATTCCCATGTAAGGAACATTTTTTATTCAAGGTCATTAAGCCATTAAGCCGTTTAAAAGTTATGGGGGTAAGAGTGGGGGAAGGAAAACCGAAAATCTGCAAATATACTCGAGTGGGGTATCAAATGAAAGAGCATCGCGTGAACATTACTAAATATTATGGTGTTTTACTTTTTAGGAAAATAAAACATTGGAATCAGGGGAATTTCTAAAATTTTAAATTCAGATTTATACTTATTGAATCGTTATTATCTCAGAAACGGTGGCTCGTAAGAAAAAAGTATGCATACATTTTTTATAGATCATTTTATGATCTATAATTTTGTCTCAGGTACTTTTAAGATAAAACTTACCGTTTTGCTGAAAATCGCGATAAACTCATTATTGAAACCTTTTTGACCTTGAATAATAATTTTTCCTCACATGGGAATGATGGGGAACTTCTAGGCATAGTTTATAATTATGTTTCAAACAATTTCACTGAAATTCAGCTTGTTGGGACTTTATGTAACTTCACTCTCATTTTTTGGTCTAAATTGACCGGACTATTAAACAATTTAGTTTTATTAATTTTAAGTTGACCTGTCCATGTAGGCTATGTGCTTCAAAGGAAATAAACGTTTTGACTTTGACTTTGTTTGACGTGTCTGTCTGTCTGTCAGTCTGTCTATCTGTGGCACCATAGCTCGCGAACGGTGAGCGATTTCAATTTAGTTTGTTTTGTATGAAAGGTGACTTAGTCGAATGTTTTTAGATATTTTTATGCAGAAAAAATTAAGACAAATCCAAAAAAACAAATAGTTAAACCTGCAAAGTGAGGTTTATCACTTATTAAAAACATAAAAAAAAAAGTTCTTAGATATGTTTGCTGTTTATGTCGGTAAAAATAAAAAGTTTTGAGGAATGAAATTGGGGAAGAAGAACCGAATATCTGCAAATATACTCTATTGCGGTATCAAACGAAAGCGCAACACGTGCACATTACAACATAGTATGATTTTCTACTGTAAGGAAACAAAGGTTTTGCAATCGGGGGAATTTTAAATTTTAATTATAAGATTTATAACAAACAGACTTTCCCAGTTTTATGTAGGTAAGGTACGTTTATCATATTCAGACCTTTGGATTGACATATTTATCTAATGACCCCATTGAACTATCGATATCATTTAATACTTTTGTAACAGGTTGACCGCTCTCAATTTACAAACATATGTAAATATTTAGATGACATCACACAGCTTGCCTACCTTAGATTTTAAAGTCAAAGTCATAACGTTTATTTCCTTAGAAGCAAAGGGCATACATGGTCAGGTCAACTTAATGTTAATTTTAATCCCATCAAAAACAATACTTGTCAAAAAAACCAAGTCGCGCAACTCAGTTGTTCTGCGGTAAAAAGTTGTGAGATCCAAAGTAAATCCAAGTCTTCAAATTTCGTCTCAAAATTCTTTAATGTTTTATATAAATATATTAAGACTTGGCCATCGCCTGAAAACACGTGTAAATTCAATTATTTAGTGCAATGGCCAAGTCTCAATATATATTTATATAAAACATTAAAGAATTTTGAGACGAAATTTGAAGACTTGGATTTACTTTGGATCTCACAACTTTTTACCGCAGAACAACTGAGTTGCGCGACTTGGTTTTTTTGACAAGTATTGTTTTTGATGGGATCTCATTTCTTTTTGTATTTTGTAGACAGTTCTACTTTTTTCCGTTTCGGTACCTTCTACTTATTGTATATATGTCCATATTATTTTCTTTTTGCCGGTCTAGATTGGATTTTTTTATATTTCGCATTGTTATTACTTTAGTACATATTTCGTATATACGTGGCGTTGCGACAGCGCCCACTATACCGGTCTTTTCTAGATTTTTTAGTTTTTCCTTGATTCATACACCAAACACTACTTATATTCCAAATTTGAAGCTTCTAGGTCTGCTAGAAGTGCCTTAGAATTTTGATGATCGGTGAGGCAATGAGTGACAAAATTAAGAAATTTGACCCGTTATAATTCTTAAAATACTGGTTCAATTTGAAATAAATTTAAAATATACCGTGTCTTTACAATGCCTGCATGGTTACTGAAAATTTCAGTCTTCTAGTTTTATCCACAACGAAGTTACAGGGGGTCGAAAATGGCCTGAATTGCTTCGAGAAAAGGTACGACAGCGCCCTCTATACCGGTTTTTTCTAGATTTTTTAGTTTTTCCTTAATTCATACACCAAACACTACTTATATTCCAAATTTGAAGCTTCTAGGTCTGCTAGAAGTGCCTTAGAATTTTGATGATCGGTGAGTCAGTCAGTGAGTGACAAAATTACGAAATTTGACCCGTTATAATTCTTAAAATACTGGTTCAATTTGAAATAAATTTAAAATATACCGTGTCTTTACAATGCCTGCATGGTTACTGAAAATTTCAGTCTTCTAGTTTTATCCACAACGAAGTTACAGGGGGTCGAAAATGGCCTGAATTGCTTCGAGAAAAGGTACGACAGCGCCCTCTATACCGGTTTTTTCTAGATTTTTTAGTTTTTCCTTAATTCATACACCAAACACTACTTATATTCCAAATTTGAAGCTTCTAGGTCTGCTAGAAGTGCCTTAGAATTTTGATGATCGGTGAGTCAGTCAGTGAGTGACAAAATTACGAAATTTGACCCGTTATAATTCTTAAAATACTGGTTCAAATTGAATGAAATTTGAAATATACTGTGTCTTTACAATCCTGCATGGTTCCTGAAAATTTCAGTCTTCTAGTTTTATCCACAACGAAGTTACAGGGGGTCGAAAATGGCCTGAATTGCTTCGAGAAAAGGATGGTACGGCCGTGCCGCTTTTTTGCTCGACTTGGTGGGGGCACTGCCGTGCCCCCAGATAATAACTAAAAATTATTAAGGAAATATTATTTTGGAGGTTTTGTCTGTTCACGTCGGTAAGTGTTAACCCTCTGAATCCTTACACGTGACCTCCGGGTGGTGCTAAGAACAGTCTCTGGTGGAGGCTTCGGCCGCGGCTTGTCACCACCCTCCGGGCTGGGCCAGTGCGTGAAGCGATTTTTTCGTGTTTCGTAATGTGGTCCGGAGAAGCCATCTACCTTCTAGGTCTTCTTGCTCCATCTTAGACCACATCGTCACTTAACATCAGGTGTGATTGTGGTCAAATAAAGGCTTAACTAGCATAAATAAAAAAAATTGTCTTGACAGTTCGCTGAGCTGAGAAGCGAATAATTGTAACAACCCAGCTTTCGTAACTATTGTTGTTATTCTAACAATATTGGTGTTCTTAGCAATACAATAGTTGTGTGCCACTTAAATGCAAACATAGGAATAATCTATACTAATCTATACTAATATTATAAAGCTGAAGAGTTTGTTTGTTTGTTTGAATCTCCGAAACTACTGGTTCGAATTGAATAATTATTTTTGTATTGGATAGTCCAGTTATCGAGGAAGGCTATATACCATCACGCTACGACCAAAAGGAGCAAAGATAAAGTGGTAAATGTGGAAAAAACGGGAGAAATTATTTCATCCGTTGCGTGCGCCGGCCGTGAAAACGGTTCAAGATAGGTACACAAAAAATATGTATTAAAGATTGAGCTATTATTAAAGAATAATAGCTCTTTTAATGATCTAAAAAACAGTCCGCGATAGTATATGTCTATCTATCTTTTAAGATTTACTCACAAAAACCGTTTTTATGGTACCTAATTTGGTCGAAATTATTTGTTTAAGTTGTATCAACATAATAATATTAATCTTTATTCAAATAAATATGTTGTTGGTTAAGAGTACTTCATCTATTATAACGCGGGTAGCACCGCGGGGCACAGCTAGTGATAACATAACTCTTTTGTTTTTAAACAAGTTAACTTAGGTTTAGTGGAAAGATATACTCCAAATTCCTTTCGAAAAAATGTTGATTATGGCCAATTTTATTGAAAACAACAAAAATCAACATATTTAAATTAAGAAAGGGAGTTTGAAGTTCTTTTAATTGTACTTATTTACTAAAGAGAAAGTCTTTGACCAAATTAATAAAAAATGGATAATCCACACAACAACATCTAGGCCCGTGGTAAGCTGTGTTACTTATTTATTAAATTAAACTAACACGATTGAATGGCGTAGAAGATTTGGGGAATTAATTAAGGATCCGACGGTTAACAATAGATCGCTATTAGGACCGTCTTCGAGTGAGGGAATCGCAAAGTTGTCAAAGTCGTGCCATGAATTTCTATATATCTATCTGACGACCTCTGGGAGACGCAAAATGGCGTTCAACTGAGTAACATCTTTTTCACTTTATAATTTTATTTTACACGACATACAAGAAGCTTCAAGCGCAGCAGAGTCCAATTACAAGAAACTCAACTGAACTGACGACCTCTGTGGCTCGGTGGACGAAAGTCCGCTTGAGACGCAAGAGGTTGCGGGTTCGATTCCCGCTGGGGGACTAGATTTTGTACGATCTTCTTTTTCTGGTTTAGGGTCTGCGTGTTTTCTATGTAAGTATCATAAATAAGTACGTATTTACAAAAAAAAACTAGGTATGTATCTATTTAGTATATCAGACACCTAACACCCATAGTACAATTTTATTCTTTATCAAGTGTCTCCACATACGACTTTCATACAAAAAAAGCTAAATTGAAATCGCTCCATCCGTTCGGGAGCTATGATGTCCCAGACAGACAGACAGACACGTCAACCTTATAACACTCCTCTTTTTTTGGTCGGGGGTTAATAAATGAAGGTTATTTCAGAGGACCCGTAATATAAGCTTAAAGCTTACCACAGGGCTTGATGTTGTTACGTGGATTGTCAGGAAATATTTTAATTATTTTTTATTCGCCATTAAAACTCATGTAACAATTCAAAATATTTTTTATTAAGTACTCCTTTCTATACAATTAAATTAGATTAAATATTAATTACTAATTGATAATAACATTTCAATTCTTCAATAAAATATGAGTAAGCATTCGATGCACAAAATAAATTATTAGTAAAAGCATTCTGGGTTAGATACATAGCCTTATAAAAGTGAGCCTTTTTCGTTTAGATTACAAAATATGACAAAAGATGGCGCTGGCTAATCGTAGGCCGTAGACAGAGAAAACAATAGGTAAAGGCACAATATCTCTTTCACTCAAAACAATGAACCATACATACAATATCGATAAGTATGAATGAAACAGACAATATTTTTGTCCTTTTCAATTTAAACACTAGTCAGAAGTGTTTGATGACTTTCTTGTGATAATAGACCCTACAATGTCATTTTTAGGATTCAGTAAATTCTGATGGTTGGTTTAGTTGTTGTACAAAAAATATTTTCGCTTAAAAGCATAATAAAATATAAAGCATAGCAAAATAATAAAAATAATAACAATCTCCCTAATAGATTGTTTTTATTTTTATTATTTTGTCTGTCTAGGTACATAGAAAATGTCAAAATCAAAATTAATTTAAAGTAATGTAATCAATATACCTGTAAGGTATTTATTTATTTGCCTTTGTGCACACACAGCACAGCTTCTAAATAGCACAGGTCTTAAGACTGTGTTAATTATGTAATACTTTCTTTGGTTTTAAATATATAAAATAAAATAATTTGTGTGTGTTTAAATAAGCAATACAATCAAAATCTACGTGAATCCACCCAAAACCAAAACGAGGAAAATCTTCAACTTGATAACTAACAATTTGACATTGACATAATAAAATAAATACGACTTGGTGGGGGGATATACCGGGCTACCAAGGAACTATTTTTTTTTATAAAACAAATGCGAAACACGCTAATCTATAGAAGCACATGGATTCAATATTTTATATAATGCTACATAACAAGTTGTATACAAGTTACTTCAGGATTTTAGGTGATAAAATGACACGGTGACAAAAAACAGTAAATTATTTTGGTTAATATTTCGGACGCATTAGAGAATACGCAAATACAATATTCATTGAAAACAATCACGCATCCTCATCATTTCCACTATCATTAGAAATCTCCCCATCCCCATTAAAAACCTCTTCCTGCGCCATATTTAGAAACTTCGCATTGGTACCTTGCAACACTGAAGCCATAGCCAAGCCCGCGCCAAAACTATACTCTATGGGTCGTAAGCTCTCATCTACATTGTCTCTGGTCTCAATCTGCGGTTTCCGTTTCCGAACTGGGTGATTCTTTTTTCTAACTACTCTATGCTTTCTGATATCTTGCAACAGAACTCTTTGGTTGTAATATTCAGAGTCTGACGAAGTCTCGGTTATTTCTAGATCTTTTTTTGTCACTTTGAACGTCATTTCGTTGTTATTGATTGCTTGTGTGATTGATTTGTTTATTGCTTCGTCAATACTGTCTGAAAAACTGCTGCTGGAGTCTAAATCTAGATTTAAATGGTTTATAATTTGTGGTTTTTCTTTACACCATCTTGTAACGTATATTTTATTATTATGACTAGAAATTGTCAACAACTTGCTTTTTACATTAAAGAATGCCTTCGCTTCGTATTTTTCGCCTTTGATATCATTTTCTTCGATATATTTACCTATTTTAATAGTGTATTTCGTATTCTTAGACTTCTGTTTTGGGGCTGATTTGATTTTATAATGTCTAAAAAGTCTTTTCTTATCGTCTTTATGTTTAATCTTATGAATATACCCTTTTCTCACAATATATTCGTCGAACGCGATCTGTCTAGGAAACTCAGGTATATTTTTAAGCTCAGGCATAGTCTTGACTAAAGCCTGTCTCTCTCTTTCCCGCATCATGTCTTCCCGCTTTCCCAACTTACGTTTCAGCTCATTTAGAACGATCTTCGTATTCTCCCTCTCTTTCTTACCCGGCGCCGTGACGTCATCTGACATTCGCACTGGCAGCTCGTCGTCCTCAGTTTTGACGAAATAAAAAACTTCATCCTTAGTCTCTGGCTCGTGGTCTTCTATTTGCAAAATTGGCGCGTTTTCAACCACTACATCTTCCTTAGGCTCGCTATCAACGATTTTTCCTCGCAACTTCTTTAACCTGATTTGCGAGCTTTGTACAGTATTCAAACACTTAGTTATATCGTCTATTAGGTCATCAACATCTTTATTCAGTATCTCGCATTCTATGTCATGATTATTTAGAGCACAGGAGTCTAGAAACATGTCTAGACTGTTACTTTTATTGAGAGCTACTTTCAGTTCTAAGCACACTCTAGCTATGCCTGCATGTACTTCTGAATAAACCCAGTTATTTTTCGCAGCGGTACCTAATCTTTTGTTTTCTGTATCTTCTTTATTCCCTGCGTTCTTGAGTAATCTATACATTCTTTCCAGAGCTTCGAAGTTTGTTTTGAATTCCTCTAGGAGATGCGATATGAGTGTGTTGTGTAGCCAGTATAGTCTTTCATTGTAGTTTTTGTAGATTTTTTGCGTTGAGGCCGTCGGTATATGCACCATAGCAATATTTTTTAGTAACGTTGACTGAACGACCAGGAAGGCGTGATGGATTTTCTGTGAAGGAAAAATAATTAAATGTTAATGTTATACTTTCTTTGGTTTTTAATTTATAATTGATGATTGAGTTCCTATAATGCCAGTAAGTTCAAGTCCTAAGGTTTCTCTTAAGAGGTATAGGGCTATTAATAGCATTGCTGTGAAAACCACGGAGGTCACAGGACATAAGCATAAGACCCAGTTCATAAGTATAAGCCATTTCAAGTTTTTTAGCATAAAATTTCTCATAAAATTTCCGTACCGGGCCTTATAATTTGAGTTATAAGGCCCGGTACGGAAATTTAATGAGGAGTAAAATCAAAAGTGTAACACGAAAAGTGAGCGTTACGTTGAAAGAGACAAACATATATATCTGTAGGATTGAACGTGTAAAAGAATGAGATGGAATACATTACACAGCGTATCTCATTCTCGGGGTCTCCTCTTTGCGCGATACTTCGTAGTTGAGACTACGAAGTATCGCGCAAAGAGGTATTGCTGTATTTTATTTATACTATTTTGTAACATACTTTATGTATACGCTTTATTGAAGTAATATAAATAATCCGAATAATTACAGATATATGTTTGTTTCTCTTATCATTTTAGCAGATGCGTTCATTTACCCTTTTTTTTCTATTCGATATATATCATAATTATCGTTCGTAAGGAGTAAAATCCAATCGTGCGTCGTAGCTGACACACACACACTTTTTTTTTCTATTCGATATATATCATAATTATCGTTCGTAAGGGGTAAACTCCAATCGTGCGTCGTAGCTGACGCACACACACTGTTTTTTTTGATGTCGTGGACTCACCATCAAGTTACTGGAGTCCTGTGTGGGGACGGCGTGCCACGCTATGTCCTCCCGCAGCCACGGCGCGTTGCCGAGCAGCGCGGACGTGGCGCGCGACATCGTGACGGACAGCTCGCTCTGCTGCCGGCAGAGGAGTGTGCGAGTCGACTCTATCACGGAGCTGAGCGAGCCGCTAGAGATAACAAAATACAGAAATAAATATACTTCCAGACATTCCACACAACGACATCTAGAGCCCCGTGGTAAGCTCTAAGCTTGTGTTACGGAGCGAGCCGCTAGAGAAAACAAAATATAGAAATAAATATACTTCCAGACATTCCACACAACAACATCTAGAGCCCCGTGGTAAGCTCTAAGCTTGTGTTACGGAGCGAGCCGCTAGAGAAAACAAAATATAGAAATAAATATATTTCCAGACATTTCACACAACGACATCTAGCCCCGTGGTAAGCTCTAAGCTTGTGTTACGGGTACTAGATATCTGATATCTATATGAATAAAAATGAATTGTTGTTCGTTAGTCTGATTAAAACTCGAGAATGGCTGAACGGATTTATCTTGTCATAGTCTTGAAATGTTCGTGGAGGTCCAGGGAAGGTTTAAAAGGCGAGAAAAAATCGAATAATTGGCGGGAAAAATAATTGACGTGCGAAGCCGGGGCGGGCCACTAGTATAGAAATAAATATCTTTCCAGACATTTCACACAACAACATCTAGCCCCGTGGTAAGCTCTAAGCTTGTGTTACGGGTAGGTACTAGATATCTGATATACTTAATATAATAGTCATACATATAGGTATAGATATTTTTTATTATACATATTAAACACCCAGACCAAGGAGATCGTGCTTGCAGAACATACAAACACTTTCACCCTCGGCGGGAACCCGCTACCTTTGGCGCCGCAAGCTGACCCTCGCCCACCGCGCCACTGAAGCTTATTTTGAATAAAATATAATACATAGAAAACACACAGACCCAAAACCAGGAAATTGTAGATCGTACAAAATCTGGTCCTGCGGCGGGAATCGAACCCGCAACCTACTGCGCCTCAAGCGGACTTTCAACCACCTAGTCACAGACATCGTCCAAAAAAATCCGACCATCCACACAACATCTAGCCCCATGTTCAGCTCTAAGCTTGTGTTACGGGTACTAGACATCTGATATACTTAATAATATAAATTTAAAGTTTAAGAAAAATCCCCGAATCCAATGCCTTAATTTCCTTAAAAGTAAAACACCATAATATTTATTAATGTGCACGCGATGCGCTTTTATTTGATACCCCACTCGAGTATATTTGCAGATTTTCGGTTTTCCTTCTCCCTCTAACCATAACTTTTAAACGGCTTAACCGATTTTCATGAAACATGTCTAAGAACACCCGCACCAAACACACTCCAAAAAACTCTAAATTGAAATCGCTCCATTCGTTCTCGAGCTAGCATGTTCCAGACAGGTGAAACTTATAAGACCCCTCTTTTTTGGTCGGGGGTTAAAAAGACATACATAATATAGATATTTTTTATTATACATATTAAACACCCCGAAGAGAATAGTGATTGCAGAACACACAAACACTTGAGCACTCGGCGCGAATCGAACCCTCAACCTCTAGCGCCAAAAACGAAACTTTGCCCATGGCGCCACTGAGGCAGTCAAAAGTAAATTTTTTGGTATCTAAAAGGTAGGCATTTAGTAAAAAAGCCGTGTTGGCTAAGTGGGAGGACACTCGACTTTCATTCCGAAGGTCGTGGGTTCAAACCCCGCCACGCACCTCTGGATTTTTCTTCTTGAGAAATTTATGTGCGCTTTAAAAACACGTGCTTTAACGGTGAAGGCAAAACATCGTGAGGAAACCGGCATGTTCTGAGAACTTTAAAGAGTTTGAAGGACATGTGACATTCACCAACCCGCACTTGGCGAGCGTGGTGAATTAAGGCCTAAGCTCTCTCGTCAAGAGAGAAGTCCCTGTGTCCCAGCAGTGGGAACTTTAATAGGGTGATGATGAGGCATTTAGTTAAATCTTTCCAGAGGTTTTTCTTTAATTACTAAACATAATCTTATATATAAAATTCTCGTGTCACAGTTTTCGTTCCCGTACTCCTCCGAAACGGCTTGACCGATTCTCATAAAATTTTGTGAGCATATTGAGTGGGTCTGAGAATCGGCCAAAATCTATTTTTTATTTTGCAAAACAACGTTTGCTGGGGTCAGCTAGTTATTGATAAAATCATAGTTTTTAATATTATTTGGCTTTCGATATTTTTATATCTATTAAATCAAACATATAGCTCTTCATTATGACTTAAAACGGGTAACATACCATGATTTGACGGTTTTTGTGTTTTCCGATATCTCTCTCGTCAATAGAGAGAAGTCCCTGTGTCCCAGCAGTGGGAATGGGATCGTTAATAGGGTGATGATGATGATGATATTTAGCTTAAGCACTTACATCTGCGTTAGTAAAGCTGCGAACTCCTTTAAGCAGGCTGCGGCGCGGCGTGCCAAGGCAAGATAGTCCCTCATGTAACCCAATAGAGCTGAAAGTGCACTGCCGCTCATACAGCGATGCGTCGTACGCACCGCTAGCGGTATGCTGACGTATGACGATAGGTAGATAAGGGTTGTTCTGTTGAAACTGAAACAAAAAAAAAGTGTGTGAGTGTCAGCTACGACGCACGATTGGAGTTTACTCCTTACGAACGATAATTATGATATATATCGAATAGAAAAAAAGGGTAAATGAACGCATCTGCTAAAATGATAAGAGAAACAAACATATATCTGTAATTATTCGGATTATTTATATTACTTCAATAAAGCGTATTACATAAAGTTGTTACAAAATAATATAAATAAAATACAGTGAGACTACGAAGTATCGCGCAAAGAGGAGACCCCGAGAATGAGATACGCTGTGTAATGTATTCCATCTCATTCTTTTACACGTTCAATCCTACAGATATATATGTTTGTCTCTTTCTACGTAACGCCTCAACTTTTCGTGTTACACTTGATTTTATAACTCAAATCGTTTCTTAAGGAGTAAACTCCAAAAAACGTATTTTAATGCTTTTACCCGCGCAATAATAGTTATCCCGCGGTAAATAGTTTGTTGTATTCTTCACTGAAATAAAATTGTTAATTTCAGTTCAATTGCTTATAATTGGACTATGCGCTTGAAACGTCAGTTTGCCAGTGTCAAGATAATTAAAATTATAAAATGTAAAAGATGTTACTCAGTCAATAAAAAAATGTTTATGCAAAACACTTGATTCTTATTCTCAGTTGAACGCCATTTTGGATCCAATTGTTAATTTGCGAGAATCTTAGAGTATCCATCTAGCGAGAATACACAATAATTAATGCATGTCAGGTCTTAAAATAGTAGTTTATGTCAATGTATCGTACCTAAATATTAAGTCAAAATTCTGTCAAATACTGGGACAACAGCTATCTATCCGTGTCAAATTATATCCAAATCGGGCTTTGCTGTCAATAATGGATTTTCCCGGGAAATGTGGTATTTTAACTCGGTTAATAATAATAAACCATTTATTTCAGGCATGTAAGGCCCATATAAACATATACCTTACAGACTAACATACATAAAAGTATAATTCTTATAAAAAGAGTAAATCTTTTTAAATCTTAAAAGATAGTGTGACCTAATGTGTTATTAAGCTATATTTTTATAAGCTGGAAGTTCCTTCAAAATCCCTTCCGTAATTTTTTGCGTGAGAGAGGAACGAACAAACCTACATCCTCAGAAACTTTCGCGTTTAAAATATTAGTAGGAGTATTAGTATAATAAAATAATCTTAAAAATACGTTTCTAGACAATCTGGATAAGATTTTGCTATGGGTGCAAGACATCTGAGTTTTAGAACATAGGTATTACATAGATCATTTCAGCTGTGGCATGGCAAAATAGGCCTACATCCAGTATAAATCCGTGTAAACCTTAAGCAAGATTTCTAGTGTTATATTGATTTGTTACTTTGTAATTGTAGGTTTTTATGTTTTCCAATAAATAAATAAATAAATAGATAGGTAGCTAGCATACATAAACACGATCAACGAGTCACATTTCGTAGAATAAAAAATATGTATGATATATTAACAAAGATTATAACCTAACTTTAATTTAATTCCAATTAAAAGCTTGTGGTGTAAAAGCTGAAATTAAGATAAATATAACCTTTAACTTTTACAAGGCCAAAAAGAAATGGGAAAATATAAAAAAATTAAACAGAAATTATATTGCTAGAGAAAATTAACTTTGGGGTGTTAACCTGCTGCAGTTTAGATACATACTTTAATACTTAGCGCAGTGCTCAAGCACTCTCCAAAATGCCTTTTAGCTCGCCAAGATTCAAACCATAATGATAATGGAGTGTAGAGGAAAGATGGAAGGAATTAGCTAGCAGTTTAATATGTATAATAAAAAGTATCTTTATATGTATGACTGCTATTATATTAAGTATATCAGATATCTAGTATCCGTAACACAAGTTAAGAGCTTACCACGGGGCTAGATGTTGTTGTGTGAATTGTCTGGAAATATTTATTATATATTTATGACTATTATTTTAAGTATATCAGATATCTAGTACCCGTAATACAAGTTTAGAGCTTACCACGGGGCTAGATGTTGTTGTGTGAATTGTCTGGAAATATTTATTATATATTTATGACTATTATATTAAGTATATCAGATATCTAGTACCCGTAACACAAGTTTAGAGCTTACCACGGGGCTAGATGTTGTGTGAATTGTCTGGAAATATTTATTATTTATTTATCAGTGAGTCCTACCTCCTAGGAGGCAGCAAGCACAGCGCTGTCAGCACCGCGGCACCGCTGATCCACAACTCGCCTCTCGTCAGCCAGCCGCCACAGGCACCCCCTGATGAGCCCCACACAACCTCCGGAGAAGGTGCTTCTTGTTCCACCTCTATACTGTCCTCTCGGAATAACAGACCGCTTTCCAGAATTGCTATTATGTTCTTTCTGCTGTGTATTAACTGG
The DNA here is from genome assembly GCA_929108375.1 of Gymnoscelis rufifasciata. NCBI lineage: Eukaryota > Metazoa > Arthropoda > Insecta > Lepidoptera > Geometridae > Gymnoscelis > Gymnoscelis rufifasciata. The sequence continues at coordinate 5,230,948 of OV815332.1, read as the reverse complement.
AAATACATTAAAGTAAAGTTATTAATTATATTGCCTGATGGACAGTGGAGCAGAGTTGAATGTGGCCAAGAAAGAAATGGGAAATGGAGTGTTGGTTGACAAACTGGCTGAGGTCTGATATATTTTATTCAGAAAAAACAGTTTTACATACTCACTAGAGTAGGTAATAACCCTTAACCATTTGCAACAATAACAGATGTTTCCACGATAGTGAATCTAATTATACAGATAGGAAAAGAAAACCTTAAAAACCGAAATGTTAAAGAAAATATGATAAAACTAGATCAGCTAAATTTCATCCTTCCATGAATGATAAATAATATGTGATGTCTCTAGCATTAACTCATACATGAATATTACATTAATATTGTAGAAATTGCATAAACCTTGGAATGGATTGAATGCTATCAATATAGGATTTTAATAGAATTATTTGTATTAAACATAGTTTTAGTTGACAATGCCACTACTCGGCAGCTCAATTATTATGTTACATCTCATATTGAACATCTTGTCTGTGTCTTTTGCTGTATTTACTGTGTGTGAATATAATAATAATTAAAACTTAGCAAAATCAAGTGTACAATGTTGCCTATGATGAATAAACTACTATGAAACTATGGTCTATTGAGGGTTCTACATCTATGTGCAATATTCAAGAGTGCTACATACATAATGCACAATACAAAATTTTAATCAATTCAAGATACAAGATACAAAATCATTTATTTCCATTGTTTGTTTTTACAAAACTTAGACACGTCAAAATAAAATACAAAAAAAACAAATGAAAATAATCATAGGTGCTTAAAGATTGTAGGAAATAAATTTATGGTATCTGGTCGCTTCGCTTTTTTACACTAGAGCAAAGAAGCGATTTGAAACTCTAGCTCATTTTTGTATTGAAACATTTGACACTGATAGATTAAGTCTCTTATGCTGGGGCAATGTGATTCAATTTTAATAACTGGTGCATGCTGCTCAAGAAGTTGTAGGTACTAATTAATCAAACCGAGAGTGGCATTGAATATGACTTTATTAAATTTACATTCACAAACATATAAATTTATTGAATGACAAAAGAACTGTCTGGTATTATTAGCATTGGCTTACCATATTGGGTCTGAATTTCAATGCTATCCATTTTCTCGATAACACCGGCGGTGAGAAATCCTGTTTCATATAAAGAGCCATCTAAAAACAACAAACAGATGAAATTTAAGCAATATAAAAGCATCTATAGCCATTGGAAAGCATTTTTATATAGGAAAAGAATAGTTTTAGGAAGTTTTGTGTTTAGAAGTTTTCTGATAAATCAATAATTGTATATTGTAGTTAATTAGAAGTTATATATTGAGATCTTATATGAAAATGACTAAAAAAGGAATGATGTAAGGATTTAATGTTATTTTCAATCCAATACAAAATGGGTAAAAAATCAGCTGATCTTAAAACATTATCTAATCGGTGAGCTTAATTTGGGCCAATTCGTAAATATTACATTTACCTTTGTCCAGAAAATTTCCAAAATGGTCTTAGGTAATCATTGCTTGCATTCACAATAATATTCGGCGAAATTTTCCGCGGAAAACTCACACAACCAAAATTTTTCTGCTTTGTTTGGGTTTTTTTTTATTTACTTTATTTATATTTGACATTGACATACAATCATTTGAAATTGCTCTGGCTGCTTCTTCGTATTCCAAACAGTGTTTTGTTGGTAGCTCGCTATTTCACCGTCAAAAGGCCTAGGCTTAGGCATTGGCTCACGTAGGCCAGCCTAAAAAACATACTAAAATCAATTTATTAAAATACCATAATAAAAAACTGACTGCCTCAGTGGCGCGGTGGGCGAGAGTCTGCTTGCGGCGCAAGAGGTAGCGGGTTCGATTCCCGCCGAGGGGTCAAGTGTTTGTATGTTCTGCAAGCACTTTCTCCTTGGTCTGGGTGTTTAATATGTATAATAAAAAATATCTATGTATGTATGTATATTATATTAAGTATATCAGATGTCTAGTAGGTACCCGTAACACAAGCTTAGCGCTTACAACGGGGCTAGATGTTGTTGTGTGAAATGTCTGGAAATATTTATATATTTATTTATTTAAAAAGCTTTCAAAATTGTAATTTTTGAGAATTAAGATCAAACTTTATTACCGAATTAAAAAGAATCACGAAATCTTTATTTGGTTAGGAAACAGGACCCTATAATCAATACAATACAATACTCTTTATTGAAACACAAAAATATAATACAACAGAACAATGCTTAAGAATAAAAATACATTATTTAGGCCTTATCACTAAAAGTTAAGTATAATTAATATTCTTTTTACAATATTACTATTTTTTTTTTGTTCTGGTCTTATAAAAGCACTATGAGTTATAAATAGACTATGTCATATTATTATTATGTCCCATCGAAATACAATGTTATCTTAAAACTAACTTATAATATTTCACTTATGTACTTAAAAAGTAAGTATGTAATGACTTTTTATAACTTTAGGTTTTAGTAAAAGAAATTATAGAAAAATATTCAAAACTGTAATTCCCCTAACTATTTCAAAAACTTCGCTTGTAAAAATCTTGATTTAGTTGGGAATAATTAAATAATATTTAAATCCAAGTCAACAGTCAAAAAGTTGCATAGGTGTTCTTAAATTGTATTACCATTATTTGTAGGTACATAATCATTTTGAAACATGTACCTTTATATAAATATAAAAAGTTTTAAGGTAAATAACTATATGGCTAATAAGTTGCAAGCCATTGTTATGTTGCAGCCAGTTATGTTGATGTGGTATTGGTAAGTAACTTTAATTGCACTTACAACTAAAATCACCTATTATAGAGGTATATAAATGTACTTTTGTAAAACAATGTATTTATTTATCTGAGGCAGGCACAAGTTATACTTATTTCATAAAATATCAGTTCGATTTGAGTTGTTAAATTAATATGTAAACCCATATATATATATGTACATACCTATTGATAGCAAGTGTTGAGCTTTTTAGTAAAACGGTCCGTTATTCCGTACCTATACATTCAGTTCAGTTTCTTGTAATTGGACTTGAAGCGACAATTTGTCAGTGTCGAGTTAAATAAAATTATAAAGTGAAAAAGATATTATTCAGTTTAACACCATTTTTCGAATATTCCCGTAAACATTCAAATTGTCATTAATAGTGGCAACAGTACCTACTTCAATGACTTTACACGAAGCCATCAAAATAAAGATAAAGATAAAGAAAACTTTATTGTTAAATTGTGTACATAGAGATCTTAAAAAGTAATAAAAAATAGTATCAACAATCATTATCCGCTAGGACATACAATAAGTACAACCTTATAGATAGGTACACATAACATAAATGAAACACAAAAGTAGGAAAAAAAGTGTAAAACTGAAACCACAATTTGACATTAATTGTAGAAAATAAACATGTAGTATGTTGTTATTTTTCAAAGTACTCATTTAAACTATAATGAGCTCTAGTGATTAGCCACTTTCATAATGAATTTTTAAATGAAAGTCTATGTAATTGTTTAATATAAACTGGTAAATGATTATATATTTTTATGGCAGTAATGTAGGCGCTCTTGTGAAATCGAGTATTATTTACTTGAGGTATACTATACATGCATCGAACTTATACTTGCATCTTAGGCTTCCGGCTCGGTTAGATGTGTTTTCAAAAAAAATATAATTTGGGTTATTCTTTAAAAATAAACAAATCTAAACAAATAAACAAATCTCAATAAAAGAAGAAGAAGACTTTACGCGAGCATTCGCATAGGATCCGTTATATTCGAATGCATATTTTAATCTCATTTAATTATTACCTTAGATCTATTTATGGGTTGAATTTCAACCACTCAGCGATTAAACCCGTAAGTATTCATAAAAATGTTTCACTTTTTATATGAGACATAAAAGAACTTTGATAAAAAAACGTTAGGTATACAAAATTAGTGTCAAATCTGTAACAGTTCAATAAAAGCTCTCATCCTTGTTTATCTCTCTTACAGTCGCAAATTAAGGCGTAAATATACTCATTGTTTGTTTTAGCTAATTCAGTTATTTAGAATACGTAAGTGGGTGAAATTCAAACTACGTCTTTTAATAAAACGGTCCGTTAACATCCAAATTGTCTATGCTTCCAACTTTAGCCTCGAACTCGTCATAGGCGCAGCAGAAACTGCTGGTACCATCATTGGCCCTCCACTTCAGCCAGGAGAACTCACTCTCCGTACAGAGGTCATCACAAAACGTGAGGTCTTTCACTCTACTGCTGTTGTAAAAGGAGGTGTTTATTGTGACGAATGCTGTCGCGTTTTTCGTCTTTTCATCATAGACAACCTAAAAAAACAAGAGAATCTATGTACCAAATTTAATTTAAAACGGTTCAGTAGTTTTTGCGTGAAAGAGGAAAAGACATACAGAGTTACGCGCTGATCTCTTTTATCATTATTGGATAAGTAAATATTCCTCCTATGAGAAGTATTATATGTACTAATGTTAAGATTAGTATTTATATTTTTTTAGTGCCCAAAAAGGTTCCATGTTCTTTTCTCACATATTTTATAAGACCTTAATGTTACAACATGGTTGCAAATAAACTATTTTTGATCGTGGTCTAAAGTGCGAAAGCAGGTGGAAAGTGCTAAATTAGAGTTTTATAATAAATAACCTTTAAATATAACACAAATTGATAATTTTAGTACATATAAAAATACTATCAAAGATTTTTTTAGAAGCCATGCGTTTTATAGTATTAATGAATATATGAGAACAGATCTAATAAATTTTCCCAATTGTATTAATGGACATTGACATTTTTTTAATTAATTATGATGACATTGAATTTATACTTCCTGACTCTATAATTTGTAATTATTATTTTTTATTATTATTTGTATATGTATGAGATATTGTGTTAAATAATTATTGTTTATATTGATTCTGAATTGTAAAAATTGTCTTACCTTGTATAACGCCCTGTGTTATAATGATGGTGAAATAAATAAATTGAAATTGAAATTGGGAGGAAGCCGTGTTGGCTAATTGGGAGGACACTGAACTTTCATTCCTAAGGTCGTGGGCTCAGACCCCGCCACGCACCTCTGGATTTTTCTTCTTGAGAAATGTATGTTCGCTTTAAACACGTGCTTTAACGGTGAAGGTGAACATCGTGAGGGAACTGGCATGTTCGGAGAACTTTAAAGAGTTTGAAGGACATGTGACATTCACCAACCCGCACTCGGCCAGCGTGGTGAATTAAAACCTAATCTCTCTCGCCAAGAGAGAATTCTCTGTGTTCCAGCAGTGGGAACGTTAATATATGATGATGATCCTGGGAGAACACGGGCATCGCCGTTGCGCGAAAAGCTAGATAAAATAATAAAATATTTATCATCATCATCACCCTATTAACGTTCCCACTGCTGGGACACAGGGACTTCTCTCTTGACGAGAGAGAAAATATTTATACTTATAAGTTTACCTTGTAAAAGTACAATGGTACAGGTACAACCCCATTGTTATTTTCATCCGTGTGCAGATATATGGGTTGCCATCTTCCTTTGCTGTCGAGTAACTGCAACACTTCGTGTGTCCCGGTGTAGACGGTCACTGGCCGGCCTAGAGTCTGCACTCTTCTTCTGAGAGCCTGGTACAACGTTTTGTAATTTATTTAATTATTCGACGAGCTCAGTGGCTCGATGGGCGAAGGTCCGCCTGAGGCACAAGAGGTGGCGGGTTCGATTCCCGCTAAGGAACCTGATTTTTTAACGATCTATGAGTACAATTCTGGTTTTGGGTCTAAGTGTTTCCTGTTTGATATGTATTAATTTATAAAAATATATCTATGTATAGTATATCATAAACGGCTCATCATCACTGCATGAATGCACCAGGAAGGCGGCCATCAGAGAAGAGTGGCGGCGTGTTGTGAAGCTTGCCACCAACACCTGAAATGATGACCACGACCACTCTGTCAAGAGTGCAACCGAAGAAGAAGAAGAAGATAGTATATCAGTCACATTACACCCATAGTATTAGCGCTGCTTAGTTTGGGGATGCTGTGGGATAGGTCCGGAAATATTAATTAATTAATTTATACTACTATTTACGACATTTTACTCAATAAAAGTTTTATTTATTCATTATACTTTGCAGAAAAATCAATGTACATACCTTGATCTCGTAAAGTATAAGCAAATAGACTGATTCTATGCTAAGAAATTGCTACATAAGACTTAATGCTAGTACCAGTCATCCTGGGCGTAAATTAGTGTAGGGCGAAAAGACAACAAGTACAAAAAGGGCCGTAATACTGAGACTTCGTCGCCTGTCTTTGTCTTGTCGCCTATTTAAATAAATAAATAAATTGTGTTTTTTTTTATCGCAAAATGTGTATAAACTGTAGATGTATTAGCCCATCTCATACTTATCATTTTTTTTAAATTTAATTTAGGTATTATGGTTCCCCAGCTTATTACCAGGTGTGTAATGATGACTAGCAGTGATTATCACCCCATTGATAATGTGCCCAGATCCCTGATGTGATGTGTGACATTTTCAGCCTTTTAACTTATGTAATAATGCCAAACGGCTTATAAATGGCACCTTAAGTTTTTATACAAGAAACTCTTTAAACTGCGCCACAATTTAATGTAACGCAGTTCAAAGAATGCGCGCCTCCATTCAAACAGCGCTTCTTCTATACCGCTTTGGGCCAAAGCCCGAAGTCTTCTTCTTCTTGGCTTCTTCTTTGATGCAACAAATAAATAAATGGCTTACACCGTTGGCTGAATGCTACGTTTCTGTCAAAGTCTTACGTCTTCAAGCGCCGCCCAATCGCCGGCGTTCCCGCGTTGCCACTGCGGCGCCGCGTTCGCGTAGTGGAAGGTACCTCGCTGTTCCGCGCGCAGCACGTAGTCGGCGCGCGCGGCAAGATGGCCGCGGTTTAAGAACTGCCAACCAAACAATATTAAAACCTCTAAGAGCCACCCGGTTCAGTTCAGTTTCTTGTAATTGGACTTTGCGCTTGAAGCGACAATTTGCCAGTGTCGAGTTAAATAAAATTATAAAGTGAAAAAGATGTTACTCAGTTGAACGCCATTTTAAGTCTCAAGAGCCACCCGGTGTTGTATCCGCACAACATTTTGTATAGCTTACAAAACTTTCAAGTAACTGAATGACACTGGCTAGTCGTAGTATATGGCAAGCGCGATGCCAATAATAAGCATTGAACTGAACATGTTGTGATAATTTTATTTAATTCGACACTGGCAAATTGTCGCTTCAAGCTCAGAGTCCAATAACAAGAAACTGAACTGCACCTGTGACTGCACTGAACATGTGGTAAAAAAAAACAAATGCTACTTTTTTAAAAAGAATATTTATATTAAAACTAGCGGCCCGCCCCGGCGTCGCACGGGTAAAAAAGTTTCCGGTAATTTTTCCTTATTTGCTCACCGTTTAGACCTACCCTAGACTACGACAAACATTTTAAAACCAAAATCAAGAAAAATCATAGACAACCTATAAAATGAATATTGAACTTTCGAGACAAAGACAATAGCTCAAAGAGTATATTACCACCACGTATGAATAACTTATCAAGAAAAATCATAGACAACTATAAAAAGACATTTATTTTACACTTTTGTTAACCTGTAGATAATAACAGACAAATAATTAGCAATAAATTAAAATTGCGACTATAATTTGAGATTTCAACTATCCTATCTCTCAAGTTGGATCGAACTGCACACGGTGTGCGAATTTTATTATAATCGGATAAGTGGTTTAGGTGTCCATTGAGGATAAACATTGTGACACGAGATTTATATATATTAAGATTAACTTCAAGTAAAGTAAAGTAAAATCTTTAATAAATCTAAATTTAAAATTTAAGAAAAACCCCCGATTCCAATGACTTAATTTCCTTAAATGTAAAACAACATAATATTATGTAATGTGGACGCGATGCGTTTTCATTTGATACCCCACATTAGTATATTTGCAGATTTTCGGTTTTGCTTCCCCACTCTCACCCCCATAACTTTTAAACGACCCCTTTCATACAAAAAAAACTAAATTGAAATCGCTCCATCCGTTCGGGAGCTATGGTGACACAGACAGACAGACAGACAGACACACAGACAGACAGACAGACAGACAGACAGACAGACACGTCAAACTTATAACACCCCTCTTTTTTGGTCGGGGGTTAAAAAACAACAAGATAAATGTAGTGAGTGATTATAATATAATCTATACTCTCTGATAAATAGTCACAAATTAAAAAAACTGGCGCCTCGTCGAATTTTGAGCCACCTTTTTTTTATAAAGAACCTAAATAGATTTTTTAATATCACCATTTACTACAGGGTGAAATAGAGTATTACTGCATATACTACAGGGTGTAATAGAGTATAACTATATTTACTACAGGGTGTATTATAGTAATTTGGCTGTAATTTTTCTAAATGTGCTTTCTGATTAACTTCTTCCGGTTACTAAAAATACTAGTAGATATATAATAATAATAACTCTTTATTACACATGTCGGAACAGGAGGCCTCTCTGGATCAGGCGTCGTAGGTTTTTAGGGCAATGAGCTAAATCACAACACCAGGTATAACAGGTTTCAATTTAATTTCCTTGCTACACAAATTGACACGAAATAATATCACTGATAGATAAACTAGACTACACTGATCAATTCTAGATTTGATTATAATCGAAATCAAATAGGATTACACCGAATTTTAGTGATTCGCCGTGGACTTGGTGCGCAAGCGACCATTCCGTTCCGACAAGTTTTGACAAGTGCCAAAACCAACATGGCCGCCCCGCCACCACAGATACGGAGCTTCACTAGAGCAAACCGGATATCGGTCTCGCTCTTATTCGGTTATCCGGCGCTACTGGCGCGCGCCGTCACACACATAAAGATAAAACAAAACAAAAATGGACTTAAAGCTAAAAACAAAATGCGTAATGGGCGGCCTTATTGCTTAAAGCAATTTCTTCCAGACAACCTTTGGATGGAGAGGAAAATGCTCAATATAATATTATTTTATCTTATTCAAATAATTTCCTTACTTTTCTTGATTCTAAGATACCCAAATTAAGACCCTTATTATTATAAATATTATTACCTGTGTCCCACTGCATGGCAAAGGCCTCCCCCCATTTTGTCCACAATAAAAGATAATTATATATTAAACTAGCTGACCCCCAGCAAACGCTGAATTGCAAAAAATTTTTTTTTTTCAAAATGAAAAATAGATGTTGCCCGATTCTCATAGATACCGGATAAGCACAAAAAATTTCATCAATATCGGTCAAGCCGTTTCGGAGGAGTTCGATTACGCACCCCGTGACAGGAGAATTTTATATAATTAGATAATAAAACTCACCTGTGTCTTAGTATAATACTTTTCTGACATGTTTTCTCCAAGGATAGCATCTAGGCGTAATTTTTGATTTTTCAGTTTATAAATTTCCGTCATTTTAACTTTTTTGAACATTGTCCCTTCTGCAATAACACAAATCGATTTTTTTCATTATCATCATTCTCCTACCTTTATCCCACATTATGTGGAGTCGGCACAACATTTTTTCTATACAGATTATTTTTGTTTTCAGAATTAACAATGTATAATTTTTATATAGGTAATAATTTGCGAATGGGTTGGTATTATTGACGACACTGTAACGATATTAAATAGGTAGATACACCTGTAATTTTTGTTCTATTAAGAAATCTGTCTTTTTGTAATAATGTTCGGATAAACTCCCAGTTAGTAAAAAATATATTTTGTATTCAATGATTATAATTCCTTTGTAACTATAAATAATCATCATCATCATTACCCTATTAACGTTCCCACGGCTGGGTCACAGGTCACTTCTCTCTAGGCGAGAGAGATTAGGCCTTTACTCACCACGCTGGCCAGTGCGGGTTGGTGCATGTCACATGTCCTTCAAATTCTTTTAAAGTTCTCAGAACATGCCATGTTTGCCTTCACCGTTAAATCACGTGTTTTAAAGTGCACGCATAATTTTCAAGGAGAAACATACAGAGGTAGCGGGGTTTGAGCCCACGACCTTCGGAGTTAAAGTCGAGTGTGCTCTCATTTAGCCAACACAGCTTTTTCTAAAAATAATAACTTACCAATAAAATTAGGGCGAGTGCCAAATTGCATAAAAACACTGACAGGAGCTAAAAGATGCTTCACATAGTATGTCCTCAGTAAGGGCTCGTCAAAGCATACTTCGTACAACGGGAACAGTTTCTTGTTTACTTCGTAACCAATCCTGAAAAAATACTAATTGGTAAAACCTCATATTATATTAAACTTTTTGTTAATTTTTTTTGTTCTGGCAATCATCCTAGGCCTTTTGTCAGTGGCGTAGCTATCATAGGGCCTGGTTGTGCAGTGCACAAGGGCCCTTGAGCTCAGGGGGCCCTATAGCCACATCTTTGAAAAAAAAAAAAAAAAAAAAGATCAGCTCACGTGCTTCACGGTCGTGAGATGAATTCACAAATCCCGCCCATCTACTTTTTAATGAAGTTTTAATTCGCTCTTGCCTTGTTCTTATTTATGATATTTCCGGCAATGTTTTCAACTATCTTGGATCTGGAACGTACTGTTTGTTTGTTGCTGACTGTTGTTATTCGTAATTCCCACAGAACTAGATCGAGAGTAATTCCCTACTAACAGCCTTATTTCATCAAGTGTCACCACTACTAATGATATGATTTCTATTCTGCACATCCATCCATCTGGCACGAAAGTATGGTAAAACTCATTTTCGCAAAAAAAAAGAAGCAAGTTTAAATTGACAGACGAGCTAAGTACTATAGAAACTTTATATTAACTCATAAGAAGATATAATTAATTCTTATGAGTTAATATTGATTTTACGGCATCTTTACCAACCAAGCTTTTTTTATGGTTATTTTCTGTTGAGCTTCCTGTTCCTGTTTAAAGAAAAAACTCCGAATTTCTAAAAATTCGATGGCTACCAATTGAAAATTATGGAAAGAAAAAAGGAACGTACCGGAGCCGCAAAGCGGAAATAACGTCAAGAAAGTAAAAAATAATTGCGAAAGCTAGATCCGGTTCGAATTATCAATTTTTCTAACGATTTTATCTCTATTTATATGAATAATTTGCACGTTTTTTTTAAATAAAATTAAAATTCATAATTTTTTTTAATACGCTATTTTTTGTTAAAGATAAAATTAAAAAAATATAAATCTGCACGGTAATAAAATGTGTAAAAGATGACATTAAATTGATTTTTAAACCAACTTTACTGAGGTTTCAACTTCAAAACATATAAATGTTATATCAAAAGAAAGAGTTCGTCATTTACTTAGTAAATGAGTTACTAGTACCATAGAATAATAAATTACTACGCTAGTACTAAGCAAAAATTTATTATATGGATTTAATTAATGCCTGTGAAAGAATAGGTACTTACAAAATGCACGAAAATTCGTTTCGTAAAACCGATCAGTCGCTCTCAGGCGCTCACGGAGGACGGACCATTTCACGGATCATGTTTCCCGCGACAATCACGTGACCTTACGGTCATACCATAGTATAAATAATTTCAGTATATATTGATCACACAGAGATTGTAAGCAAGAACCCTTTAAAGCAGAAATTAATAAATGATTTCTGTTCAGAGATGGATGGATATTCCTGTTTTCAGTTTAAAAATCATATTCCAATGAGGGCCAGCCCACACGTACCTCAACCATAAAACATCGCGGGGTTACGTGAATGGTGTCGCGCCAGTTTTGGTGGTGCTTGGTAACATTTTGGTTGCGTATTTTTTTTTAAATGTTGATGAGATCTAGATTTTCTGTGACAGGCTGTCAAAACAAAAACAGTAAATATATGTCTGAAACTACACATCCTAGACGTTCCATTATGGGTTAAAATGAAAGGTGTTGACAAGATCTACATTTTCGATATCACTCATTCTCATATCAATAAGGTAAAACTACTCGGAAAGAGGGGGAGGGCCCGATTCTCTCACTATGCACAAGGGCCCTTTCCCCCCTAGCTACGCCACTGCCTTTTGTCATTTATTAAAAGAGAACTTTATTTAATCTGTGGATTTAATTAAATAAGACTATAAATAAGGTTTCTGATTCTGATTAGATAAAAGTTACATGTTTTGTGGTTTTCTACATAAAAGCGTATAAAAATTGTGATGTTTAAACCAACGAAAAACAGTTGAATAATAATAATAAATTCGACACTATGTTGAATTAAGTAAATAGGTTCAATGACTTTTTGAATTTACATACTTTGTACACACTAAATTCGACATTGTATTGTTTTGCGCTCTGTCATCGAAGAACAAAAACACTCTCTACGGCTAAAAACGTTACAAATTTAAATCTCAGGTAGGTATTTTAGACGAACTTGTTCCATACTATGCCCCAACACACTAGACAATTATCACGGATCAACAAATAAATGAATCATTGATAAACCGCACTTGCCCGCTACTGATCATATTAAAATATCGACTAAAACATCTAACTTATTTTTTTAGATTGTAAAATTAAAAAAAAACAAGAGTGGACAAACAATACTGTGAAAATGAATTGGACAAGTAGGTAAATGATTGACAATTAGATAATATACTTACTCATGAATGCGTCCTCCGTTGAAGCAGCTTCGTGCAGAAAGTTTTGACACAAACTCGGGGTTGGCACTGCATCTGATTTGGTCGAAGGTCCCAATCCATCGGTCCACTCGGAATGTCTTGTCTGATATGCAATGCGCTTCCTAAAAACATGATATTATTATTTCACTTATGTACAAAACTAGCATATTTTTTTTAATAAAATTAAATTTAACTAGTAAATAAACGATAGGTTCTCCGGAAGTGCTAGGAGAAGTAAAAACTTGAACAGTAACGCAAAGAATTTTTCAATCTGCACCAATCTGACGAAATGACTCGATGTTTAAATTTTGTACACACCCTAAAAAACACATAAATAGTTATGGATACTTACAGCAACATCATAGCTAGTAGTGCTATTGCTAAGGATAATCCGTATCGACGATTTTCCAGGACACGCGACAGTGATAGTTCCCGAGCGAGGCACAGAGATGTCGCCACTTGTACTAGGGCTCAAATACTGGCTGTTCTTCAAGAACACTGGAGATGGTTTTATGAAGTCAGTGTTTAGGGATAGCCTGCATACTGCAATAGAAAACATTGTTTTATTAAAACTTAAATTTTTAGGAAAGATATTATTTTCTTACCCTTTTTTATTTTACCAAGTCTTTGACAATTATTATTGACGAGCGAGATAGTTAGACATATTTTTTCCCGGAAATGCCTATAGCATCTTAACTAGAGGTAGGAAATATAATTCAACGATGCTTTAAAATATTTAAAAGTTTTTCGAACGAGTATTCTGAACATTCACACAATCTACATCAGCGGGCGAAGATTGGTGTCGCGTTGGTGCGCCAAACTTATCGTGAAAGGGTATACGCGATGTTCTTGTCTACACTAGCGGACAAGGACATAGGACGCTACAAGATTCTGAAGTGACGTAGCTATAGCCACGCCCACGCCAAGCATCGTCTTCGCCCGAACACTTCGCGTTGCAACGATGTACCCGACCACACACAACGCGTTGACAGTGACACGAATATCAGACGTAAGCCACTTATGTAGAACAATATCATGCAATGGGAATGATCGCCTTAAAACACAACGCCTATAGCAACTCTACCTAAATCACACCCTATAACAAAAATAATTGAATCTAATAGATATCTTTATTATTTTTCCTTGAGCTACAAATAGCTACCTTAATTAATCATTAAGGAAATAGCAAATAATTAAGGTAAATTAGTCCACAAGCTTAACCACATTATGACAACAATTTAATTACCTGTTGACAATGCTTAATTATAGAATCATTAATAACTTTTATCAATTGCTACATTATATTTTAAAACGCTAGATTTGTAATATTAATGTAACACACTTTTCACTCCACGGCATTGCTCGTGTTAGATGGATTTGTTGGACGGAAAAATAGCTTATAGCCTTGGAGTTTGTATGTTTGAACGCGCTAATGTCTTGAATTATTATTTCACTGTTAATACAAACCTATTAATCCAGGATAGCTATAAGCTTGTTACCGTGGGAAAATCCATAAAATACCTGCGTTGCTAGTAACTTAAATTTTAAAATAAAAGAAAAACCCCCGATTTCGATGCCTTAATTTCCTTAAAAGTTAAACAACATTAAGTATATTTTGTAATGTTTACGCCATGCGCTTTCATTTGATACCCCACTCGAGTATATTTTCAGACTGTCGGTTTTCCTTCCCCACTCTCACCCTCATAACTTTTAAACGGCACAACCGATTTTCATGAAACACGTCTAAGAACACTCGCGCCAAACTAACCTTTCATACAAAAAAGAATCCGTTCGAGAACTATGATGACCCTGACAGGCAGACAGACACGTCAAACTTATAACACCCTTCTTTTTTAGTCGGGGGTTAACAAGTCTTTAAATAGGCGGTCCTTAATGTGTTAGTCGTGTGAAAAGTCGCCATCATACAAGCAGCTGCGTGTGTGTCGGCCATAGCGCTGTGATTTCTATAAAAATATCATTGCCAGTACTTGATCTATCGACATACATTTATGTTACCTTGATTTTGTGTCAAGGTTGGTTAACTACCGCTATTGTTAATAGAGCAACTATATACAGGCCGTTTTAGAATTAAACATTTTTTTATCTAACGAGTACCTAACGTTATTCATTATAAAAATTCGCAAATAATATCTTAGCGATATTATGCTGAAAATGATTTCAATAGGGTTAACAAAACACTGTAGAGAGTAGAGAAAAAATACTCCACCTAAAAATATTCGATGTATTCTTTCGATCGTGTTTAAAATGCTAAAAAAATATGGTGTGAATTTAAGAGTTTCGTAAAAAATTTATATAAGTAGGTAGTACCTATCTTTAAATATATTTTTGATATTTGTAATAAATAGATACCTAGTGTTAAATCACTACGGCATAAGGATCTAAAACACAAACAAATAACAACAAATAAACCAATCTATTAATTGCATAAAATTTTGTGAATTATAATTATAATCACAAGAAAAAAGCATTCCCAGTAATTTTGGGAACAAGGTGTTTTCCCTTCAGTCTCAACCTAGTATTATTTTACAATTTTAGTTCTGTGGCATCTTCCTATTCTAAATTTAGCATACAACATAGTACTTATATAGGTTCTAGCCTAGCATTCCTTTTTTCCAAGCACAGAGCTAGCATGTCCACAGTTTTTACTAAATCATAAATGAATAAACATAATATACTTTGATAAAATCAGCTGTCATTTTGGCAGTAGGTACACAGAACTCACCAAAACCTAAATCTCCGATCAGTTTAAAAATAGAAATAAGAACAAGCACAGACGCGAAAACATTTTGCTGCATTAAAACTTCAAAAAAGTCACAATACTACGCTCAATAATAGTATGAAAGAGAAAGCACTACCTATTTTTATCTCATTACTTGTTTCGGGCGTTGTCGGGGTTTTTCGCTTAATTGTGTCAACGCTATAATTTTTCAATTTACCCAAAAGTATGTACACTTATAGTGTTATCTTTGTATGATTGTGATTAATGATTAACTCTTCATAAAAAGCCGCCAAGGGCGAGACGCTACGAAGAGTGGATTCTCTTTATTAAAATGTCTTAAATTAAATCCATGAAATAGGTACCTAAGCAATTAAACGAATTTGTGTATCCTACTGTTTCTAAATAAGCAATACTTTTTAAAACACAGCGATTTTTTCTAGCTATTTCACAGTTAATTATATTCATAACAACAGGTCACTTATTTAATTATTAATATTATTTGATCATTAATATTAGTTCTTCTCATTATCTTCAATATTATATTAGATTATCAATAAAATTATTTATGCCCTCTGTAAAATTATGTAATTTTATGAATCTAGTTTAATTTGATGGTTCCTTTTTCCTTTGGATAAAATACGAGTTGTTAAAACAACAGTCATAGGTAACTACTGGTAGAACGATTTACTTACCGCAGTTCACATCCGTAACGAATTTAAAAATAAAAAAAAGAAACAAAAAACTCGCACAATTCGGATCCATTGGCACTAATTATTTTATTTCGAATTAGAATTAAATTTATTTAAGCACATATATAGTTCAAGATAATAATTATATTTAAAATTCCACTCCACGCACGAAAACTTATTACATTTTGTGTTCTCAATTATTCACTAAAAATAAGAGAAAAAAGTTTAAAAACCAATGATTTCTCGCGTGCTTTAAGATCAACACCCGCTGTCCGACTAACGGTATTTGGTTTCGTCAAACAAATATTATTACTGTAATTCTACTGATGCAGTTACGTGAATAACCCACGCTTCATCTGAGGTCCACACATTATTGATATGACTCATTCACATAAAAATATCTACATTAATCTAAATTTAAAATATAAGAAAAACCCCCGATTCCAATGCCGTAATGCCCTTAAAAGTTAAACACCATAATATTTTATAATGTGCACGCGATGTGCTTTCATTTGATGCCCCACTCTCATCCCCATAACTTTTAAACGGCACAATCGATTTTCATGGAACATGTTTAAGAACACTCGCGCATCTCACCTTTGATACAAATAAATCTAAATTTAAAATTTATGAAAAACCCCCGATTCTATTGCTTTATAGTCCCTATAGACAAACTCCCCTCTCTTTTGGTCGGGGGTTAAAAATGGCAAGAAATCAGAAAGAAAGATAGAAATAATTTCTTGATTCACACACTAATCACAAATAAACAACGTCTCAATTATCAATAGGTACCTTCTAGATCTATGTGATCCCTCGTCCAGATCGACACCATCAGGTGAGATTGTGGACAAACAAAGATCTTTGTCAATAAAAAAAACATTGTACATTGCGTGTGTGTGGACAAAAAGGTTTTGCCTTAGATTTATGTTACGACTATGCGTAGCAACGCTTCAGACATAAAGATCCCTTCAGTAGTTTTTTTATATATCCCGAACAGACGCGGCGAGTGAATTTAATTTCATAATCATCTTCATCATCATCACCCTATTAACGTCCCCACTGCTGGGACACAAGGACTTCTCCTTTGACGAGAGAGCTTAGGCCCTAATTCAACACGCTGGCTAAGCGCGGGTTGGTGAATGACACAATGTCCTTCAATCTCTTTTAAGTCCTCAGAATATGCCGTTTTCCTCACGATGTATTTATTGCCTTTACCGTAAAAGCACGTGTTATAAAGCGCACATACCTACATTTTTCAAGAAGTAAAATTCAGAGGTTTGAATACGGATGTTTTTTCTGTTCACGTCCGTAAGTGATAGATATAACCCTCTGAATCCTTACACGTGACCTCAGGGTGGTGCTAAGAACAGTCTCTGGTCTCTGGCTTGCTTATTCTAACACTAGCGGCCCGCCACGGCTTCACACGGGTAAAAAAAATATTTTATTATAAGCAATTATTCAAATTTTTCGCGCTGTAAAAACCATCCTTGAACACCAACGAACATTTAAAAAAAAATGGCCAAATTGGTCCAGGCGATGTTGAGTTATGCTCTTAACAACACATTTTGCGATTTATTTTTATGTATAAGATAAAAATAAATAACTGTAACTAATGTACTCTTAACCAACAACATATTTATTACATATAAACAAATAATTTCGACCAAATTAGGTACCATAAAAACGGGTTTTGTGAGTTAATCTTAAAAGATAGACATTCATATACTATCGCGGACTGTTTTTTAGATCATTAAAAGAGCTAATGCTTTAATAGATATTTTTTTGTGTATCTTGAACCGTTTTCACGGCGCACGCAACGGAAGGCTTCAAATATGAAATAATTTCTCCCGTTTTTACACATTTACCACTAAATCTTTGCTCCTATTGGTCGTAGCGTGATGTTATATAGCCTATAGCCTTCCTCGATAACTGGACTATCCAACACAAAAATAATTATTCAATTCGAAAAAGTACTTTCGCAGATTAGCGCGTTCAAACAAACAAACTCTTCAGCTTTATAATATTAGTATAGATTAAAAAAAATAACGACCTTTCGAATTAAAATCGAGTGTGCTCCCGCTGAGTCAACACGGCTTCTTTAATTACGACTTTAATACTCAACTTTAATTACGTTAATTTATAATAATGTAGGTATAAACTGACTCGCGTGAAGAACAAGTAGGTACCTATGCATAAGTCAATATTATAAGTAAGTTTTGACCTTTCATTTGATACTAAACACGGGTTTAACCCATATTTTGTAAACATCGTCATTTTCCCTCTTCATATCTATCACAAATAAATAACTAAATGTTTCCGGACTAATCACACAACACAACATCACCTAAGCCCAAACTAAGCAGAGCTTGTACTATGGGTGGGTATAGGGTAAATAAAAAACAATGTATTCAAGGTATTTCATTGGTTAAGGATGAATGCTGTATTGGTTAAAATCGCTTCGAAAATTAGCCATTATTTGTCGTAAAAAGTAAATGACAAAAAAAAAGTTATTGTGAGTTATCCATAAAAGATAGACAGATGGTATATTATGTCTATCTCTTATGGATAACTCACAATAACTTTTTTTTTACGGACGTTCAGTAGACCTTTTCAATGTGTACAATACTTAGTACATTATTTTGATAAAACTCGTAGGGTTCAGCCTGCGTTTGCAATGTAAGCGGAAAAAATGAAATTATTTACGACATCACATTAGAAACCTCAAAAATAACAGTACTTCTCCACTACTTAATGGATGTTATTATACATATAAACCTTCCTCTTGAATAACTCTATCTATTAAAAAACCGCTTCAAAATCCGTTGCGTAGTTTCAAAGATTTAAGCATACAAAGGGACATAGGGACTCTCACATAGGGACAGAGAAAGCGACTTTGTTTTAAACTATGTTAGTGATTTATTTAGTATCAGCATTGCATCCGTGCGAAGCCGGGGCGGGTCGCTAGTACTATACAGGGTGTAATCGTTAAGTGTGCACAGGCGATTATTCCGTAACTATTGCAGATATCAAAAAACTTTAAACTGATATCGAAAGTACTTTACCTAATGAGTAAAATGACATTAATAACTTTTTTTAAATAAAACGAGAAATATCCAAAAATCATGAGATAGTAGAAAGGTTTTAGTTTCCTTATTTTAAGTGGAATAGTACCTACTCATTTTACCCTTGTCATTTTATAATTATGTAACGATATGAAGGTATTAATGAATTTCAAGTAGATACACGTGTAGATTAATTATCTTACCACTTCAAATTTATAATAAAACTTTTTTTTAATATTGTATTGATTTGAACTAGCTGAAAAGCAACTTACTAAATAAAAACAAAAAGAAAGATACTCTTTGGTGTTAGTTCTAAATTCAAATTCTTTATCGCGGGTTCTCGTTCCCGCCAATTTATTGTATTTTTCAATTTGCGTTAATAATCGTTATTGTTGCATTTATTGATTGAAAAATGGCATATTCCAATACAGAAAAGAGGGACATGTTAAAAATGTACTACAAACATGATTGTAACAATAGGGCGGCCATTATCGCCTACAGAAGAGAGTACCCAGATAGAGAAGTTCCTTCTGGTAGATACGTATTTACGTAAGTTGGATAACAATTTGATAAATTATGGATCTTTTAACAGAAAAAAAGGTTCGAGAACAAGAGCTCCGAAATTTGATAATGACTTAGATAGGTAACAATATTATTAACTACGTAGTAGATAATCCACAAGAATCAACGCGTTCAGTGGCCCGATCATTTCCAGTGTCCCACAATTATGTACACAAGTTATTACAAAAACACAACTTCAAAGCATTTAAGATAAAACCTACTCAAACGCTGCACAATGATGATCCTGCTCGTCGGCTGGTCTATTGCAATTGGC
This sequence comes from Gymnoscelis rufifasciata, assembly GCA_929108375.1. Classification (NCBI taxonomy): domain Eukaryota; kingdom Metazoa; phylum Arthropoda; class Insecta; order Lepidoptera; family Geometridae; genus Gymnoscelis; species Gymnoscelis rufifasciata. The sequence goes on along the minus strand of OV815332.1, from coordinate 5,210,907 downwards.
TAGTCAATAATTATGTCAATGTAAGGTCAATTTTATGGACCGATGAAAGTAATGTTTCAAACTGCGGCATTTACAATAGAAAAAACTCGCATTATTGGTCAATTGACAATCCTCGCTTAACTACTGAAGTTAGAGCTCAGGTGCGATTCTCAATTAATGTGTGGTGTGGTATTCTTGGAGATCGGATCATTGGGCCATATTTTTACAGTGGAACCTTAAATGGACAGAGATATTTCTCCTTTGTACAAAACGATATGCCAAGTCTCTTAGAACCAATTCCAGACGATGAAAGAAGGTCGATAATTTTTCAACAAGATGGAGCACCTGCACATAATGCAAATGTTGTAATGAATTTCTAACGAAACAATTATAATGGCTTAATAGCCAATAATAGTGCAACCCCTTGGCCTGCCAGATCCCCGGATCTCACGCCTTGTGATTTCTTCCTATGGGGATTTGTCAAAGACCACGTGTACGCTGAGAGAGTACACAGCCTAGAAGAGTTACAGAATCGTGTACGTCGTGCAATTGCTTTAATTACTCCGCAAATGTTAAGGAAAGTTCATTTAGAAACTGTAAATAGAGCTCGTCATTGTATTGCACAAGGAGGACGTCACTTCGAACATACGCTTTGAACACAAAATTTTGTACTTACTAAGAAATAAAATGTATGGCAGTGATTAATGTATTTTTTTTGGATATTTCTCGTTTTATTTTTAAAAAGTTATTAATGTCATTTTACTCATTAGGTAAAGTAGGTACTTTCGATATCAGTTTAAAGTTTTTTGATATCTGCAATAGTTACGGAATAATCGCCTGTGCACCCTGTATATATATACCTAAGCGAAGTAACGAATTACACAGCCAGATAGCACTTTCTTTATCCTACATAATTAAGCTTCACAATACATTATCCGAGGAACAAAAGAACAAAGTCTTTAACGCAGAACATTCCCTACAGTGTCGTCAGTCTGAAACTGAGATTAAACAATCCGATTCAAGAAGAAGATTCACGAAGTCACGACTCAAGCAAGACTCATGAGTCACGACTCACGAAGTCACGACTCAAACTCTATTCTTTACAGATGTCGGGATTTATCCCGACACCTGTAGATTTATCTAAATATAAAATTTAAGAAATCTCTCCATCTGAAATACTAATACTGAAAGTGCATCGCGTCCACATTACATAATATTATGTTGTTTTACATTTAAGGAAATTAAGGCATTGGAATCGGGGGTTTTTCCTAAATTTAACGAGTAAATTTAGATTTTATTTACATTGCTATTATGCTACGTTTACTCCATAAGATACGATTTGAGTTATAAGGCCCGGTACGGAAATTTTACGAGGAGTAAAATCAAAAAGTGTAACACGAAAAGTTGAGGCGTTACGTAGAAAGAGACAAACATATCTAACTGTAGGATTGAACGTGTAAAAGAATGAGATGGAATACATTACACAGCGTATCTCATTCTCTTTGCTGTATTTTATTGATATTATTTTGTAACATACTTTATGTAATACGCTTTATTGAAGTTATATAAATAATCCGAATAATTACAGATACATGTTTGTTTCTCTTATCATTTTAGCAGATGCGTTCATTTACCCTTTTTTTCTATTCGATATATATCATAATTATAGTTCGTAAGGAGTAAACTCCAATCGTGCGTCGTAGCTGACACACACACACTTTTTTTTCTACACAATTTGAGAATATTAGCACCTAACTATTTTATTTACCTATTTAATTTGAACTTTCCACAATAGATCAACAGGATTACTTAAACAAGTAATTTCTTATTCCATGACAATAGTAAATCTTACAAACTTTGACGGGCATGCATGTTGTTTAACCAGATTAGATTACAACCTGGGTATCTTGAACGAAAGAGTAATAGGTACCTTCTTGGTCTTTATGTCCCATCTTACCGCATCGTCACTTTACATCAGATGAGACTGTAATTAAATGATGGCTTATCTAACATAGAAATAAATCTAAATTAAAAATTTTAGAAAAACCCCCGATTTAAATGTCTTCATTTATTTAAAAGTAAAACACCATTATTTAATAATGTGCACGCGATGCGTTTTCATTTGATACCCCACTCGGTATATTTACAGATTTTCGGTTTTCCTTCCCCACTCGCACCCTGATAACTTTTAAACGGCTCAACTGATTTTCATAAAACATGTCTAAGAACACCCGCGACAAACTCACTTTTCATACAAAAAAGAAAACTAAATTGAAATCGCTTCATCAGTTCGGGAGCTAATACATTTTTTTTTTCACACAGCATAACCCTAAACTAAGCAGAGCTTGTACTATGGGTGTTAGGTGACTGATATGCTACATAGATACATTTTTTTTGTAAATACATACATATGATACATAGAAAACACCCAGACCCGAAACCAGAAATTGTAGATCGTACAAAATCTGGTCCCCCGGCGGGAAGCGAACCCGCAACCTCCTGCGCCTCAGGCGGACCTTCTCCCACTGAGCCACAGAGGTCGTCGATAATAATATAATGGTGTCCTTATTGTTAAAAGTCGGTTGAGGTAGGTTATGCATAATTATTTATTAATTACTTACTAACTTCCTTCTTTCCTCGATAACTGGACTATCCAACACAAAAATAATTATTCAATTCGAAAAAGTACTTTCGCAGATTAGCGCGTTCAAACAAACAAACTCTTCAGCTTTATAATATTAGTATAGATTAAAAAAAATAACGACCTTTCGAATTAAAATCGAGTGTGCTCCCGCTGAGTCAACACGGCTTCTTTAATTACGACTTTAATACTCAACTTTAATTACGTTAATTTATAATAATGTAGGTATAAACTGACTCGCGTGAAGAACAAGTAGGTACCTATGCATAAGTCAATATTATAAGTAAGTTTTGACCTTTCATTTGATACTAAACACGGGTTTAACCCATATTTTGTAAACATCGTCATTTTCCCTCTTCATATCTATCACAAATAAATAACTAAATGTTTCCGGACTAATCACACAACACAACATCACCTAAGCCCAAACTAAGCAGAGCTTGTACTATGGGTGGGTATAGGGTAAATAAAAAACAATGTATTCAAGGTATTTCATTGGTTAAGGATGAATGCTGTATTGGTTAAAATCGCTTCGAAAATTAGCCATTATTTGTCGTAAAAAGTAAATGACAAAAAAAAAGTTATTGTGAGTTATCCATAAAAGATAGACAGATGGTATATTATGTCTATCTCTTATGGATAACTCACAATAACTTTTTTTTTACGGACGTTCAGTAGACCTTTTCAATGTGTACAATACTTAGTACATTATTTTGATAAAACTCGTAGGGTTCAGCCTGCGTTTGCAATGTAAGCGGAAAAAATGAAATTATTTACGACATCACATTAGAAACCTCAAAAATAACAGTACTTCTCCACTACTTAATGGATGTTATTATACATATAAACCTTCCTCTTGAATAACTCTATCTATTAAAAAACCGCTTCAAAATCCGTTGCGTAGTTTCAAAGATTTAAGCATACAAAGGGACATAGGGACTCTCACATAGGGACAGAGAAAGCGACTTTGTTTTAAACTATGTTAGTGATTTATTTAGTATCAGCATTGCATCCGTGCGAAGCCGGGGCGGGTCGCTAGTACTATACAGGGTGTAATCGTTAAGTGTGCACAGGCGATTATTCCGTAACTATTGCAGATATCAAAAAACTTTAAACTGATATCGAAAGTACTTTACCTAATGAGTAAAATGACATTAATAACTTTTTTTAAATAAAACGAGAAATATCCAAAAATCATGAGATAGTAGAAAGGTTTTAGTTTCCTTATTTTAAGTGGAATAGTACCTACTCATTTTACCCTTGTCATTTTATAATTATGTAACGATATGAAGGTATTAATGAATTTCAAGTAGATACACGTGTAGATTAATTATCTTACCACTTCAAATTTATAATAAAACTTTTTTTTAATATTGTATTGATTTGAACTAGCTGAAAAGCAACTTACTAAATAAAAACAAAAAGAAAGATACTCTTTGGTGTTAGTTCTAAATTCAAATTCTTTATCGCGGGTTCTCGTTCCCGCCAATTTATTGTATTTTTCAATTTGCGTTAATAATCGTTATTGTTGCATTTATTGATTGAAAAATGGCATATTCCAATACAGAAAAGAGGGACATGTTAAAAATGTACTACAAACATGATTGTAACAATAGGGCGGCCATTATCGCCTACAGAAGAGAGTACCCAGATAGAGAAGTTCCTTCTGGTAGATACGTATTTACGTAAGTTGGATAACAATTTGATAAATTATGGATCTTTTAACAGAAAAAAAGGTTCGAGAACAAGAGCTCCGAAATTTGATAATGACTTAGATAGGTAACAATATTATTAACTACGTAGTAGATAATCCACAAGAATCAACGCGTTCAGTGGCCCGATCATTTCCAGTGTCCCACAATTATGTACACAAGTTATTACAAAAACACAACTTCAAAGCATTTAAGATAAAACCTACTCAAACGCTGCACAATGATGATCCTGCTCGTCGGCTGGTCTATTGCAATTGGCTAGTCAATAATTATGTCAATGTAAGGTCAATTTTATGGACCGATGAAAGTAATGTTTCAAACTGCGGCATTTACAATAGAAAAAACTCGCATTATTGGTCAATTGACAATCCTCGCTTAACTACTGAAGTTAGAGCTCAGGTGCGATTCTCAATTAATGTGTGGTGTGGTATTCTTGGAGATCGGATCATTGGGCCATATTTTTACAGTGGAACCTTAAATGGACAGAGATATTTCTCCTTTGTACAAAACGATATGCCAAGTCTCTTAGAACCAATTCCAGACGATGAAAGAAGGTCGATAATTTTTCAACAAGATGGAGCACCTGCACATAATGCAAATGTTGTAATGAATTTCTAACGAAACAATTATAATGGCTTAATAGCCAATAATAGTGCAACCCCTTGGCCTGCCAGATCCCCGGATCTCACGCCTTGTGATTTCTTCCTATGGGGATTTGTCAAAGACCACGTGTACGCTGAGAGAGTACACAGCCTAGAAGAGTTACAGAATCGTGTACGTCGTGCAATTGCTTTAATTACTCCGCAAATGTTAAGGAAAGTTCATTTAGAAACTGTAAATAGAGCTCGTCATTGTATTGCACAAGGAGGACGTCACTTCGAACATACGCTTTGAACACAAAATTTTGTACTTACTAAGAAATAAAATGTATGGCAGTGATTAATGTATTTTTTTTGGATATTTCTCGTTTTATTTTTAAAAAGTTATTAATGTCATTTTACTCATTAGGTAAAGTAGGTACTTTCGATATCAGTTTAAAGTTTTTTGATATCTGCAATAGTTACGGAATAATCGCCTGTGCACCCTGTATATATATACCTAAGCGAAGTAACGAATTACACAGCCAGATAGCACTTTCTTTATCCTACATAATTAAGCTTCACAATACATTATCCGAGGAACAAAAGAACAAAGTCTTTAACGCAGAACATTCCCTACAGTGTCGTCAGTCTGAAACTGAGATTAAACAATCCGATTCAAGAAGAAGATTCACGAAGTCACGACTCAAGCAAGACTCATGAGTCACGACTCACGAAGTCACGACTCAAACTCTATTCTTTACAGATGTCGGGATTTATCCCGACACCTGTAGATTTATCTAAATATAAAATTTAAGAAATCTCTCCATCTGAAATACTAATACTGAAAGTGCATCGCGTCCACATTACATAATATTATGTTGTTTTACATTTAAGGAAATTAAGGCATTGGAATCGGGGGTTTTTCTTAAATTTAACGAGTAAATTTAGATTTTATTTACATTGCTATTATGCTACGTTTACTCCATAAGATACGATTTGAGTTATAAGGCCCGGTACGGAAATTTTACGAGGAGTAAAATCAAAAAGTGTAACACGAAAAGTTGAGGCGTTACGTAGAAAGAGACAAACATATCTAACTGTAGGATTGAACGTGTAAAAGAATGAGATGGAATACATTACACAGCGTATCTCATTCTCTTTGCTGTATTTTATTGATATTATTTTGTAACATACTTTATGTAATACGCTTTATTGAAGTTATATAAATAATCCGAATAATTACAGATACATGTTTGTTTCTCTTATCATTTTAGCAGATGCGTTCATTTACCCTTTTTTTCTATTCGATATATATCATAATTATAGTTCGTAAGGAGTAAACTCCAATCGTGCGTCGTAGCTGACACACACACACTTTTTTTTCTACACAATTTGAGAATATTAGCACCTAACTATTTTATTTACCTATTTAATTTGAACTTTCCACAATAGATCAACAGGATTACTTAAACAAGTAATTTCTTATTCCATGACAATAGTAAATCTTACAAACTTTGACGGGCATGCATGTTGTTTAACCAGATTAGATTACAACCTGGGTATCTTGAACGAAAGAGTAATAGGTACCTTCTTGGTCTTTATGTCCCATCTTACCGCATCGTCACTTTACATCAGATGAGACTGTAATTAAATGATGGCTTATCTAACATAGAAATAAATCTAAATTAAAAATTTTAGAAAAACCCCCGATTTAAATGTCTTCATTTATTTAAAAGTAAAACACCATTATTTAATAATGTGCACGCGATGCGTTTTCATTTGATACCCCACTCGGTATATTTACAGATTTTCGGTTTTCCTTCCCCACTCGCACCCTGATAACTTTTAAACGGCTCAACTGATTTTCATAAAACATGTCTAAGAACACCCGCGCCAAACTCACTTTTCATACAAAAAAGAAAACTAAATTGAAATCGCTTCATCAGTTCGGGAGCTAATACATTTTTTTTTTCACACAGCATAACCCTAAACTAAGCAGAGCTTGTACTATGGGTGTTAGGTGACTGATATGCTACATAGATACATTTTTTTTGTAAATACATACATATGATACATAGAAAACACCCAGACCCGAAACCAGAAATTGTAGATCGTACAAAATCTGGTCCCCCGGCGGGAAGCGAACCCGCAACCTCCTGCGCCTCAGGCGGACCTTCTCCCACTGAGCCACAGAGGTCGTCGATAATAATATAATGGTGTCCTTATTGTTAAAAGTCGGTTGAGGTAGGTTATGCATAATTATTTATTAATTACTTACTAACTTCCTTCTTTCCTCGATAACTGGACTATCCAACACAAAAATAATTATTCAATTCGAAAAAGTACTTTCGCAGATTAGCGCGTTCAAACAAACAAACTCTTCAGCTTTATAATATTAGTATAGATTAAAAAAAATAACGACCTTTCGAATTAAAATCGAGTGTGCTCCCGCTGAGTCAACACGGCTTCTTTAATTACGACTTTAATACTCAACTTTAATTACGTTAATTTATAATAATGTAGGTATAAACTGACTCGCGTGAAGAACAAGTAGGTACCTATGCATAAGTCAATATTATAAGTAAGTTTTGACCTTTCATTTGATACTAAACACGGGTTTAACCCATATTTTGTAAACATCGTCATTTTCCCTCTTCATATCTATCACAAATAAATAACTAAATGTTTCCGGACTAATCACACAACACAACATCACCTAAGCCCAAACTAAGCAGAGCTTGTACTATGGGTGGGTATAGGGTAAATAAAAAACAATGTATTCAAGGTATTTCATTGGTTAAGGATGAATGCTGTATTGGTTAAAATCGCTTCGAAAATTAGCCATTATTTGTCGTAAAAAGTAAATGACAAAAAAAAAGTTATTGTGAGTTATCCATAAAAGATAGACAGATGGTATATTATGTCTATCTCTTATGGATAACTCACAATAACTTTTTTTTTACGGACGTTCAGTAGACATTTTCAATGTGTACAATACTTAGTACATTATTTTGATAAAACTCGTAGGGTTCAGCCTGCGTTTGCAATGTAAGCGGAAAAAATGAAATTATTTACGACATCACATTAGAAACCTCAAAAATAACAGTACTTCTCCACTACTTAATGGATGTTATTATACATATAAACCTTCCTCTTGAATAACTCTATCTATTAAAAAACCGCTTCAAAATCCGTTGCGTAGTTTCAAAGATTTAAGCATACAAAGGGACATAGGGACTCTCACATAGGGACAGAGAAAGCGACTTTGTTTTAAACTATGTTAGTGATTTATTTAGTATCAGCATTGCATCCGTGCGAAGCCGGGGCGGGTCGCTAGTACTATACAGGGTGTAATCGTTAAGTGTGCACAGGCGATTATTCCGTAACTATTGCAGATATCAAAAAACTTTAAACTGATATCGAAAGTACTTTACCTAATGAGTAAAATGACATTAATAACTTTTTTTAAATAAAACGAGAAATATCCAAAAATCATGAGATAGTAGAAAGGTTTTAGTTTCCTTATTTTAAGTGGAATAGTACCTACTCATTTTACCCTTGTCATTTTATAATTATGTAACGATATGAAGGTATTAATGAATTTCAAGTAGATACACGTGTAGATTAATTATCTTACCACTTCAAATTTATAATAAAACTTTTTTTTAATATTGTATTGATTTGAACTAGCTGAAAAGCAACTTACTAAATAAAAACAAAAAGAAAGATACTCTTTGGTGTTAGTTCTAAATTCAAATTCTTTATCGCGGGTTCTCGTTCCCGCCAATTTATTGTATTTTTCAATTTGCGTTAATAATCGTTATTGTTGCATTTATTGATTGAAAAATGGCATATTCCAATACAGAAAAGAGGGACATGTTAAAAATGTACTACAAACATGATTGTAACAATAGGGCGGCCATTATCGCCTACAGAAGAGAGTACCCAGATAGAGAAGTTCCTTCTGGTAGATACGTATTTACGTAAGTTGGATAACAATTTGATAAATTATGGATCTTTTAACAGAAAAAAAGGTTCGAGAACAAGAGCTCCGAAATTTGATAATGACTTAGATAGGTAACAATATTATTAACTACGTAGTAGATAATCCACAAGAATCAACGCGTTCAGTGGCCCGATCATTTCCAGTGTCCCACAATTATGTACACAAGTTATTACAAAAACACAACTTCAAAGCATTTAAGATAAAACCTACTCAAACGCTGCACAATGATGATCCTGCTCGTCGGCTGGTCTATTGCAATTGGCTAGTCAATAATTATGTCAATGTAAGGTCAATTTTATGGACCGATGAAAGTAATGTTTCAAACTGCGGCATTTACAATAGAAAAAACTCGCATTATTGGTCAATTGACAATCCTCGCTTAACTACTGAAGTTAGAGCTCAGGTGCGATTCTCAATTAATGTGTGGTGTGGTATTCTTGGAGATCGGATCATTGGGCCATATTTTTACAGTGGAACCTTAAATGGACAGAGATATTTCTCCTTTGTACAAAACGATATGCCAAGTCTCTTAGAACCAATTCCAGACGATGAAAGAAGGTCGATAATTTTTCAACAAGATGGAGCACCTGCACATAATGCAAATGTTGTAATGAATTTCTAACGAAACAATTATAATGGCTTAATAGCCAATAATAGTGCAACCCCTTGGCCTGCCAGATCCCCGGATCTCACGCCTTGTGATTTCTTCCTATGGGGATTTGTCAAAGACCACGTGTACGCTGAGAGAGTACACAGCCTAGAAGAGTTACAGAATCGTGTACGTCGTGCAATTGCTTTAATTACTCCGCAAATGTTAAGGAAAGTTCATTTAGAAACTGTAAATAGAGCTCGTCATTGTATTGCACAAGGAGGACGTCACTTCGAACATACGCTTTGAACACAAAATTTTGTACTTACTAAGAAATAAAATGTATGGCAGTGATTAATGTATTTTTTTTGGATATTTCTCGTTTTATTTTTAAAAAGTTATTAATGTCATTTTACTCATTAGGTAAAGTAGGTACTTTCGATATCAGTTTAAAGTTTTTTGATATCTGCAATAGTTACGGAATAATCGCCTGTGCACCCTGTATATATATACCTAAGCGAAGTAACGAATTACACAGCCAGATAGCACTTTCTTTATCCTACATAATTAAGCTTCACAATACATTATCCGAGGAACAAAAGAACAAAGTCTTTAACGCAGAACATTCCCTACAGTGTCGTCAGTCTGAAACTGAGATTAAACAATCCGATTCAAGAAGAAGATTCACGAAGTCACGACTCAAGCAAGACTCATGAGTCACGACTCACGAAGTCACGACTCAAACTCTATTCTTTACAGATGTCGGGATTTATCCCGACACCTGTAGATTTATCTAAATATAAAATTTAAGAAATCTCTCCATCTGAAATACTAATACTGAAAGTGCATCGCGTCCACATTACATAATATTATGTTGTTTTACATTTAAGGAAATTAAGGCATTGGAATCGGGGGTTTTTCTTAAATTTAACGAGTAAATTTAGATTTTATTTACATTGCTATTATGCTACGTTTACTCCATAAGATACGATTTGAGTTATAAGGCCCGGTACGGAAATTTTACGAGGAGTAAAATCAAAAAGTGTAACACGAAAAGTTGAGGCGTTACGTAGAAAGAGACAAACATATCTAACTGTAGGATTGAACGTGTAAAAGAATGAGATGGAATACATTACACAGCGTATCTCATTCTCTTTGCTGTATTTTATTGATATTATTTTGTAACATACTTTATGTAATACGCTTTATTGAAGTTATATAAATAATCCGAATAATTACAGATACATGTTTGTTTCTCTTATCATTTTAGCAGATGCGTTCATTTACCCTTTTTTTCTATTCGATATATATCATAATTATAGTTCGTAAGGAGTAAACTCCAATCGTGCGTCGTAGCTGACACACACACACTTTTTTTTCTACACAATTTGAGAATATTAGCACCTAACTATTTTATTTACCTATTTAATTTGAACTTTCCACAATAGATCAACAGGATTACTTAAACAAGTAATTTCTTATTCCATGACAATAGTAAATCTTACAAACTTTGACGGGCATGCATGTTGTTTAACCAGATTAGATTACAACGTGGGTATCTTGAACGAAAGAGTAATAGGTATCTTCTTGGTCTTTATGTCCCATCTTACCGCATCGTCACTTTACATCAGATGAGACTGTGATTAAATGATGGCTTATCTAACATAGAAATAAATCTAAATTAAAAATTTTAGAAAAACCCCCGATTTCAATGTCTTCATTTATTTAAAAGTAAAACACCATTATTTAATAATGTGCACGCGATGCGTTTTCATTTGATACCCCACTCGGTATATTTACAGATTTTCGGTTTTCCTTCCCCACTCGCACCCTGATAACTTTTAAACGGCTCAACTGATTTTCATAAAACATGTCTAAGAACACCCGCGCCAAACTCACCTTTCATACAAAAAAGAAAACTAAATTGAAATCGCTTCATCAGTTCGGGAGCTAATACATTTTTTTTTTCACACAGCATCACCTAACCCTAAACTAAGCAGACATTGTACTATGGGTGTTAGGTGACTGATATGCTACATAGATACATTTTTTTTGTAAATACATACATATGATACATAGAAAACACCCAGACCCGAAACCAGAAATTGTAGATCGTACAAAATCTGGTCCCCCGGCGGGAATCGAACCCGCAACCTCCTGCGCCTCAGGCGGACCTTCGCCCACCGAGCCACAGAGGTCGTCGATAATAATATAATGGTGTTCTTATTGTTAAAAGTCGGTTGAGATGTATAGGTTATGCATAATTATTTATTAATTACTTACTAACTTCGTTATGAATTTAGTTTAATTGTAGAAGTCATTAAAATAAAGGACTCTGACCCGTGCTAATTTAAATGTAAGTAGGTATATAATATACTAGCGGCCCGCCCCGGCGTCGCACGGGTAAAAAAAGTTCCCGGCAATTATTCGATTTTTTCTCGCCTTTTAAACCTTCCCTAGACCTCCACAAACATTTCAAGACTAAGATAAGATAAATCCGTTCAGCCGTTCTCGAGTTTTAATCAGACTAACGAACAACAATTCATTTTTATTTATATACTATCGGCCCGCCCCGGCGTCGCACGGGTAAAAAAAGTTTCCGGCAATTTTTCCTTATTTGCTCACCGTTTAGACCTACCCTGGACTACGACAAACATTTTAAAACCAAAATCAGCTAAATCGTCCCAGCCGTTCTTGAGTTTTAATCAGACTAACGAACAACAATTCATTTTTATTTATATAGATAAGTAGATAATAATACACGTGTATTCTTTTATTCTTATGTAGGTACCTATTTCTTTCTCCGAGAACAGGAATAATTCAAATTCATAAATATTTCCGGACTATTCACACAGCATCACTCAACCCCAATTGAAATACGGCTTTAACAGTCAACAGGGAAATAAACTGTTAAAATAAGGTAAATTAATTTGAATGATTTTCAATAAGTGATAATCCTCACGTCGCGTCGGGGCGCAGCTATCCCGGAGATGCAGGTGTGAAGTCTGTTCGCGAAAGTTACGGATGTGTCTTAATTTTTTCTGCATAAAATTTAAAAAAAGGTAAATGAAGTCAGAGTTTATTGACTACCTACTGTAGTTTGATAGAAGTTAAGGAACAAATAGCGTTCATAAGTAAGTGATCACATTTATTTCGAGTCTCGGTGTTATTATTATCATTTACTTTTGACTTAATAACATTAAATTAGAACTAACATCTTGCAGGTCACACTAGAAGATGTTTTGAAAGGTTGATTTTGTTCACCTACTTTTGCTGTTGACTCTTCTATGGGTGTTAGGTGACTGATATACCATAGATACATTTTTTTATACATAAACAGCAGCGAAGGTGCTTTAATTGAGGTAGACAGCCGAATAATAGCGGTGAGCGTATAATAGCAGCTATTGGTACAATAGCAGCTATTGCGTTATCAGTCTCAAGAATAACCGGTTATTGTGAAGCACCGGTTATTGTAAATCACCAGTTGTTATTGTGAATAACTAGTGTAACAATAATAATGATAGTGTATCAGTGGTAACTCGTTATTATATCACAGTCGTTATTGAAAGCAATAGCTGCTATCACAGGTTTTAGTTTATTATAATATCGACTGCTAAAACGATAGCACCTATTGTTGAACTAATATTTTTTAATATTGATTTTGAGATTGTGTATGTACAGTGCGCGTCAGATTTAAGTATCCCCTTTGTCTACAAAATATTTTCTATAACTTCTATTCCATTGTAACTGGTAACCAATTTTCGCATGCAAAAATTAATTACGCCGCTCAGGATCGAACCTCGCACCCATAACCAGATACTCGAATTCTCGACATTAAACCAACTGAGCTATTTACCTGTTAGACGGTGCGTCGAATTTTGTCAATAGGTCTAATTAGCCCCTAGTTTTAAAGCAAAGTTTTACCATTATTTTATTTATGTTATGGATGAGGGTAGGGTTTGATTTGATATCGTTTGTAGCGAACAAAGTATAATTGTCACTCGTCTTATATTGTGTGGTTTGCTTTGTGCGTATCTCCGAGAGTTTTGAGTGTTTTCAACGATGCATCATTTGAGTAACATTTTAAGAACCAAAATTGCTGTTCTTTATGAACAAAGAGTCTGTAAGAAAGAAATTGCACGACAACTTGGCATTACAGTAAGTGTAATTTTCGAATTTAGATATTTTTTTGTTCGAATAGTTCAGTGACGAAACATTTATTAAGTTTGTATAATGTTTTTTCTAGGTGAGAACAGTAAGGCTATGGGTGAACAGATATCTGTCTACTGGTGATGTGAAAGCTAATAAACCCGGCCGCATCTCAACGGCTTATACCTCACAACGCCACCAAGATATTGTGAATCATCATGCAATGGCACCATTTGCATCAACTCGCGTCACTGCTCAGCAATATGGCATATCTCTGTCAACTGTAAGGCGACACTTGCATGCTGGTAATATACACAATTATCGGCCAGCAAGAAAAATTGAACTCTCAGAAGATCACCGGAGGGCAAGAATTAGTTTTGCAAATGAATACCTTAACTTTGATTGGGAGAACAATATAGTTATTTTCAGTGACGAAAAGACATTCAGATCTGACACAGACGGTCGAAAAATACTCTGGAGAAAACCAAATGAGCTATAGGTACTTGCCACAAAACATTCAGCCTGTAAGGGCAAGTGGTAGAATAACTTTAGGTAAGCTATTTTATTAGTAGCATTTTAACTTTTTCATAAAAGTTTGTCTTTTATATCTTACTACACAATTACGCTTCTGTAGTAAATTTAATGTTTTTTTTAGGTTATTGGGGATGGATGTCGTCAATAGGACCAGGCGAATTGGTGTAAGTTGCTGGTCGCATGAATGGAGAGCAATATTTAGAAGTATTGCAAGACATAATGTTGCCGTCTGTCCGTGTCGCCTATCTAGATGGACAAATTTACTTTGTCCACTATAACTGTGCCGTGCATCGCTCAAGAATTGTAAAGGACTGGTTATCATCACAACCTGACATAACTGTCATAGCATGGCCATCTAAAAGTCCGGATTTGAATCCAATAGAAAATATGTGGGGTCAAATGGTTCTCAATTGGGACTCTAGTGATGTAAGGTCCAAGTCTAACTTACAAGAAGAAGTTCTGAGGACCTGGGAAATAATGCGTGGTAGTGAGGCAAGCTGGAATATGGTCACTCATATGAAAAGTAGATTGCAGCAAATTATTTTAAACGAAGGTCATCCGATACGATATTAGAGTTTTGTTTTTAAACAAAAAAGAAACGTGAACATGATATTGTGTATTTGTATAAAAATACTAGCGGCACGCCCCGGCTTTGCACGGGTAAACCAAAATATAACCTCCTTCGGTCATAGGAATACAACAATTCGACTTTTGTAAATGGATCACATACCTACTCAGTTACAACATAATTTCGCCGGAAGTCTGCAAAATTCACACTTAAAATGTGTAGCGTAATTTTTTTTTTTTTAAAGCTAGAAATCTATTATTATGCCATTCGAAAGAACAGAAAAAACTAAAAAAAACTAGACTCAACTTATTTTACGTGTTTTGGTGGCTACCCCAATTGAGCCTGCAACCGACGATATGTACAATATCTATGCTATATGCTAGGGTTTAGTTCTGAAAATAACTTTTTGAATGGGATTAGTTACCTGTTAACGAATTATTAACTACTAACTAAGCGACAAAATATTATCAAGCGACAATTTTTTTATTTCCGCACACGACCATTCAGTAGGGAGCCGACAGATTATTTTGTGATCTTAACCCCCTCCCGTACCTCCGTGCCCGAGTGACGCCAGCCACTCCACAACGCATAGTTAGCCGCCGAGCGATTATATAAAAAAAATTAACTCGTGATATCTTTTGAATGGAATGTCAGAATCTAATAATTCAAAAAGTTATATAAAGGTTTTAAAGCAATCTTACATAATGAATAATTTATTTTGTTAAGGATTAATACCAAGACACAAATAAAGAGCCTTTTCAAACAGTGGTATTTTAATTTTTTTATATAAAAAATCGCTTATTGTCACAAAACTATAATAGTTAGAGATATGATGTACGGACGTTTTTTGTAGATAATGATAAGTTCTACAAAGTTGTAATACATCACTTTGTTATTATATTCAATAGTTTTCGCAGCATTCGCGATTAAAGAAAGATTTTAGGTTATTTTTTTTTCACCATGGGTTACATTATCGGAGTTTGGTAAGGAACTATATTATTTTTGAAAACTAAATATAGCCTATGTCACTCAGGGATAGTGTAGCTTTCGAATGGTGAAAGAATTTTTTAAATCGGTGGAGTAGTTTCAGAGCCTATTCGAGACAAACAAACAAACAAACAAAAAATCAAACCGTTCCTCTTTATAATATTAGTATAGATGAACATTTGGCCCCACATTCCCCTAGAAAATGTTAGTTTACTACCGAGAGATCGAAATTGTTACTAGTTAACATGTCTGTTCTTTCGATGTAAACAAATTAAGTATAATTATCTGAATAAATTGTCACTATCTAACCTTTAGAACCTTTCACTGTTTACAAATATTATTTGATATTAAAACTATTATTTCGTTAATTAATATCACGTATACTTAATTTATTGACTTTTGTTGTAGGCGTTTATAAAATAAAAATATTATTTTTTTCAAATACCTATGTGTTTTTTTCTATAACTTGCCATTAGGAACAATATATTACTTAATCAAAAATCTTGCAAAGGGAATAGATAACATTTGATAAAAAAAAAAAAACAAAAAAAAGACTCCGCTCACGAGATTTGAACTCCGTCACTTCATATTACAACTATGATAGATAGATTAATTTGCTTGTTACTGCCACGGAGCCAAGTAGTTACTAATAGACCTATTCGAAATTTTGAGTGAGGTTACAAATGAAAATGAAATAAAATTAGCATTTATATAAAAATAAGCATTTTAACGATACAAAACATAAAATTTTTGTTGGAAACAATAACGAAAAAAAAAAACAAAAAAAAATGGAAAATATCAAATAACATGTAGTTTTGATCTTCCAATCTCAACGATTGGCAGCAGGATTCGAACCCACTTACATAGAGATAGGGGGGGTACTTATATGTGATGCTGACTGTACCTACTCGTATGTTAGGGGGAATGCATGACGGGTGTATGTATGTATGGATGTTATTGGTGTTGAATAGCTGCTATTGTTATGGTATTGGCAAAACAAGTTATTGCCCATCGCTACCGAATAACTCTCCAAAACCGAGCTTAACGCGAGTAAAATGTTTGTTATAGAATTTTACAGGTTTCACAGTATAAAAAAAACTATCCTAACATCTTTAAATATTTACTAGCTGACCCCAGCAAACGTTGTATTGCAAAAAGAAAAAACTTTTTTGCCAAAAATCAAACCAACTTCCAATTTTTGGCAAAAAAGTTTTATTTCACGATTTTTAGTTATTACTCTACTAAAATATACCTTATTCTTCCTTTGACTGTCCTTCATTTTCATCATCAGACCCCTAATATCAGTCAAAACCCATTAAGATGAACGGTCTCAGTAATATAAGTTAATCAAGCCCAAACACAAAGTACTTGCTGTAAATCGTTGAGGTGTTCCGTTGACCGCCTTTCCCTCCATCATCAGATCAACACCAGACCCTCATTCATAAAACGGCTTTAAAATTCATTATATTGAATAATATTAAGTAACACACAAGTCGGAAAGACGATATTTTCAAGAGTTTCCCTCAATTTCTTCAGGATTCCACCATCAGATCCAGGTTTCCTTACAATGGGACCCCCTTTGGGATACTCCCTTTCCAACAAAAAAATAATAATCAAAATCGGTTCATAAACGACAAAGTTATCCGCGGACATACATAAAAAAATATATATATATATATATATATATACTGTCGAATTGAGAAACCTCCTTTTTTTGAAGTCGGTTAAAAATAGATGTTGGCCGATTCTCAGACCTACTCAATATGCTCACAAAATTTCATGAGAATCTGTCAAGCCGTTTCGGAGGAGTACGGGAACGAAAACTGTGACACGAGAATTTTATATATTAGATTTATTTACAATTTCCCTTTACTATCTTCAAGTAGAAACTTTGCCACATCATCAGCAAAGCACGCAGGATTCTCTATATGCACATCATGATAACCATCGACAATCTTCACTCTATAATTTCTGTTCGGCCACGCTGTTTCATCTGTCAAAAACGGGACTGATGTATATATCCCCGCGGCTATGACTTTTTTGGCTACGACGCAAAATGTGGGCGTTTCGGACTCTGTGTAGATTTGCTTCAGTACGTCTGCCGAGAAGGGTAGTAGGGTCACATCTTTCATGCGTTGGTCGAATGTTAACCTGCAAATACAAGATACATAATCTAAATTAAAAATTTAAGAAAATCCCACTATGACAATGCCTTAATTTCCTTAAAAGTAAAGCTCCATAATATTTTTAATGTGCACGCGATGCGCTTCCATTTGATACCCCACTAGAGTATATTCGCAGATTTTTGGTTTTCCTTCCCCACTCCTACCCCCATAACTTTTAAACGGCACAACCGCTTTTCATGAAACACATTTCAGCTATGATTGTGTTAAAAACCACGACTCTAGTGTGAAAAGCTTTTCCACAAAAATCGTTTTTTTTGGAAAAGCTTGTATTTTATTATGGACTACTTAAAATGAATCTTTGCATGTCTATTATATTAAGTATATCAGATGTCTAGTACCCGTAACACAAGCTCAGAGCCTACGGTGCTAGATGTTGATGTGTGGAATGTCCGGAAATATATATTTATTTTAACTTGTCTGGCCAAGAGCCCCAAGTATAATAAATGTCTACGCGTCTAATGTTTAAACTGATTAAAAAATGTCAAAAGGTCAATTAACCTGTATAGGCCATCTCCCACCGGCACCAGACATCTCTCCAGCACGTGTTCTGCAGCTTCCTTCGACAGCATCCGGGAATTCATTATCATCATCTGTGCCTGTATCAAAAAAAGATAAGCTGAAAAATATTTTATGCACTAAATGAGAAAAAGATCGAATGCACGAATTTACTACACGAAATACAGACAACGAAATAATTCGCAAAGACGACCGGTGAGTACTTTGCTCGTCATTCGAATCGACCCATTCTAAAACATTGATTGATTTGATTGATCGATTGATTGGGCGCTTCGCAAAGCTACAATCGGTGCGGTGCGAAACGACCCATTCTATAAAAGCCCTTAGTCAATTCATACCGTGGTATGAAACGACAACACCATCTGGTTAATTTTCATATAATAGTTCAAGCTTCGAATAATCATGCATCAGCCTGTTACATACATTAAGTACACCTACATAGGTTATTTAAATTAGTCACAATTGTTTTATCTTATATTGTTTTTTTCAGTTGTACCTACTGCTTTTTAGTTTGTTTATCTAGCCTATTGTCTTTTAGCCTGAGATACAGGATAACCCTAGTTAAGGCTTATTTATTCCATACCTATTTTAAACGATTGGGCATGTTATGAGAAGGAACGAAAGTCATGTAACGAGAAGAGCGTTAGATATGAATCTGGAAGGATATGTGGGAAGAGGGAGACCAATGAAAAGATGGATGGACTGTGTGAAAGAAGATATGTGTAAAAAAGGAGTGAGTGCTGAGATGACGGGTGATAGAGGGAAATGGAAGAAAAACACATGTTGTGCCGACCACACATAGTGTGGGACAAGGGCAGGATGATGATGATGACCTATTTTAAACGTGTTATACCTATTGTTATAGGTGAATTTTGTTATTATTTTTTATTTATCATTTATTTTATTAATCCGAGGCAGGTTCAAGGCAAGCTTTTGGACAGGAAAGATATAGACAAACATAAATACCTTTTCATATGTATATTTTGGTGCAGTTTCCGCGCTGCCATTGTGTTTCGCATAGCTGACGTCATCGTAATATGAGTAGTAATGATGGTACCATTTACTTAGACCCTAGAATAAAAAAAAATAAACAATTTAAATAGAATTAAAATAGGCTTGTTGACTAATGTTAGAAAACTTTTTTAATTTATATATATTAAGTACATTATAAACAGAATGAATAGTGTAGATGGATTTCGACCTATCACACATGATTGACGCGCTTGGGTAGTTGTTAGCACCTTTCCCGGAGGTGCAAGTTCGAATCCTGCGTGCAAATGTTGTCTTTAAGGACGGAAATATAAGAAATTTATCATAAAATAAGTTTGGATTCTATTATCAACCTAGCAATGTCGATGTAGGTTCGGATTTTAGACTCGTTGATTCGATAAGGTTTTCAATCGTAAAGCAATGGCTGTCGAGTTAGCTAAAACAAAAAAAAAACCTTTTAATTTTGTCCCAAAAATCAAATAAACTATTATTCTTCTTCTTTTATTTGATGGCGTCCGAAACTATTATTCAAAGTTGACTATGGACACTGAAAATACCACATTACACGATTTAAGCACCTGTCAATGTCACATTAAAATAAATAGGTTTGATGAAGTACCTACCTCTTTATTACTCGGCATATTGAGATATGCTGGTATGGGGTCCAATTCTACCACGCGTGATATGAATCCCGGGTAAGCGATGTTGAAGATTTTACCTATGAATTAAAATAGTCGATGATCTTTACGACGTCAGGGTATATGTTTTTTTTCCATATTTAACTGACTATTCGTCTGAAAAATATAGTTAAGTTAAGTTATTATAGTTAAGTAGAATAGAATAGAATAGAATAATGTTTATTTGCAAACATGGGTTACAATTTAATTACAAAAAGATGTTCAGTTGTTACAGTTCCATACATGTTTTGCTTATTTAGAGCATGCAAATATTTTATGTAAATAATTCAAGGAAAATATTTAGAAAAACAGATAAAATTACGGAAAATTAATTATAAGTAAAATCATATTATTATGTACCTAATTACTTTTTTTTTTTATATTAGCCTACGTTGTCCCACTGCTGGGCAAAGGCCTCCCCCAACTCCCTCCAACAATCCCTATCCAGAGCTGTTTCACAAGATACAAGATACAAAATTATTTATTTCCATAGTTTGGTTTGCCACCAGCTTTCCGAAAAGTCTTGAAGGAATTAAAAAATTTTAATTCTATTTACTTAGATTTTGATTAAATACTAGCTTTTCACGATATGGCGTAGCCCGTGTTTAATGGAATTACCCGCGGTAAAAAGCCGCCTAAGCCTTCCTCGATAAATAGGCTTTATAGACCAGTAGTTCTAAGATACACCGATATGACTTCATATGGATCGAACCAGGCATTCTTCGTATTGTAATTAAAAGTAGTTTGAGAACAACTTCTCGAGTTATCTTCAAAAAATAGTTACTTGCACATTTAAAATCTTGGTTGTTTGTTATTGTTATAATATTAGACACTTTCTCCTTGATCTGGGTATTTATTTTGTATAATAGTCAAAGTCAAAGCGTTTATTTCCTTAGACGCCTAAGCATACATGGACAGATATAAAATATATCAATATGCCGCATATCCAGTCACGTCACCTGGTGGCTAAAGCTTGAACTACGCCTCGGCTGCGATAAAATAGTATAGCGCGAGTGGAGCCTCTGATGGCAATACTAGAGTTCAGTGTTGCTACATTAAAATAATTAGTTTGATAGGATATCTAAATGTCAAGTGAATACTTGGGAAGAATCGATCTTACGAAATGGCAGCACTGCACGCGGCAACACATCCGATTCTGAATTACCCCCCGATGCGATAAATATTATGTTATAATATATCTTGGTATAATAAATGTTTGCCTATTATATTAAGCAATAAGACCGCCCAGTGCGCATGCTAGGTTTAATTTAATTTTTATAACTTTTGTATAATGGTGTGTGTAATAAAGAAATTTTCTATTTATATTCTATTCTATTTCTATTAATTGTGTCAGATGTCTAGTACCCTCAACACGAGCTAAGAGCTTACCCTAGCTAGATGTTGTCGCGTGTTAAAATTGAAAAAAATCTGACGTTAATCATCTAATACTAGAAACTTACCTATAGGCACACCAAGAGAATGTCCGATATAGATAAACTTCTTCCAGTTAAAATGTTTGACTGTGTTAAGTATGCTGGGTACCAAATCGGCTGTAGAATATCTGAAAAAAATACGCGTCATAGTGAGACATTATTCATTTATTTGCTACATGTGGTTACAATAAAGGTGTTAACATAATAGATTCCCATTGATTGACATGAGCCCCATTGGGGCATTAAAAATTCAACTTAACTTAGGATTTATTCTATATTTACTTAAAACTAATATTTACTCACATTAAAACCACTTAATCATATATTACCCAGCACATTCATGATTGTTGAGCTCCGATTAGCTCAAAAATATACTTACTAAAAAATATTTTACGTGCAATTTCAACGAAATTGTTGCATTGTAAAAATAATGTATGATTATGGCAATTGTTGAGGCAAGGGCGGCAAAAACTATTCAGCCTATACCTTGAAATTTTGTAAATCCCCCACTGAGATGTTCCTATGGTTAAAATAACATTTGCTATGATTTGTGTGAAATGGCAGGAGGTTTCCATAGTGTAGACTTAGCCTAGTTTGGGAACCACTGATTACTGTAAATTATGTATTATGCTTCTTTAGATTAAATATATTATTATTATTATTATGAGCCGGTATCATATCACTGCTGGGCAAAGGCCTCCCCCCATTCTCTCCAGACATATCTTTCCATAGCAACCGTCATCCAATCCGTCCAATTCGTTCCGCCATCTTTGTTTTGGTCTACCGCGAATATATTATATAAAAAAAAATGTCTTACCTAACCCCTGGTGGTAAGTGTGTAGAGTGTCCATTTCCAGGCAGGTCTATGCCAACGTAGTAGAAACAGGAAGGCAGGAGGCTAACCAGGGGCCGGAAGCCGGAACAAGTGTCCTGTTTCCCGTGGCAGAGGAGCACCGGCGGGTCCGAGGAGTTACCCCAAGAGAGCCCTGCCAAATGAAGCTAAATTATTTAATACCCTCCGGGCTGGGCCAGTGCTTGAAGCGAATTTTTCGTGTTTCGTAATGTGGTCCGGAGAAGCCATCTACCTTCTAGGTCCTCATGTCCCATCTTAGACATGACGACGGTAATGGACGGTTCATCGGTCGCCTACACTGCAAGGCGACACCGCCGTAACAGATGATCCACGATGCTGACACTTTAGTTTATAAGATTTATATTTTTTATGTATGTTAGTCTATAAGGTATATGTTTATATGGGCCTTAGATGCCTGATTATTATTAGACCACATAGTCACTTTACATCAGGTAAGTTTGTGGTCAAATGAAGGCTTAACCAGCATAAAAAAAAATTGGTTGCCTGTAAAGTCGGTATACGGGCGAAAGTTTTACGTGACAACGACTTTGAGTGGTAAAATAATTTTAATGTGAATATTCATTCGTATAGTAGGAAGAAGGATGAAATAATAGTAACAATTTAAAACATTTATTTATACAAAGAATTATATTTAAAACATTAATTTATACAAATAATCCGTTAAAAGTTAATTTATGTCTGTCTCTCTCGCTCTTAGGCGGGCTTACCATGCCCGAGTGGAAGGGACGCGTGCCTCTCACTCGCTCTCATTGTGAGCGCATAACGTGAGCGGAGCGTAACGCAGTTTCTTGAAGTGTCACCCGGCAAACCAATTTATAAGACGTTGTCACGTCAAAAAATGTGTAGAGTAATAGTTTCTACTACCCGTAGTGTGAAATGTTAGTAGCAAATGTAAATAATAAATTTAACCGCGATAAGGTAACTTATGTCCTTTACTGGAAAACCAGCTATGTCATGTCCATGCCAAATTTGAATCAAATCGGGCTTTTTCGGAATAACAGTATTTTTTTCGCGATAAGCGGGACTTTACCACGGTAAAAAGAAGCCTATGAGTTATTCTGATCATCATCATCACCCTTATAATGTTCCCACTGCTGGGACACAGGGACTTCTCTCTTGGAGAGAGTGATGTTATGGTGTTATACACTCTTACAACATTATCCATAAAAATATTTTACTCATTTATGAGACTTTTTAATCTTCAACATCAACACCCTATTAACGTTCCCACTGCTGGGACACAGGGACTTCTTCCAACTCTTTAAAGTTCTCAGAGCATGCCGGTTTCCTCACGATGTTTGCCTTCATTTAAGGCACGTGGTTAAAGCGCACATAAATTACTCAAGAAGAAAAATCCAGGCGGGGAACTCACGACCTTCGAAATTAAAGTCGAGTCGCATCCCACTTAGCCAACACGGCTTTATTTTTTTCGTTATTTTGATATGTAATCTACATTATCGTGAAATTTCATCAATATCCATCTTGTTTTTTTGTGTGAAAGTGCAATAAACACATTTAATTTTAGGTACGCAATTACTTACATCCTTATAAACTTTCGCGTTTATATTATTAGTACGATACGGAAGTATGTAGACTTATTTGCAAATTAATTATTAATTAGCATAAAAAATATTAATACCTGCTATTGTGCCCCATGGCGCTTTAATGCTAATTTCCTTTTCGGTTTTCCGTAACGCTTCCATCGAAGTCAT
This sequence comes from Gymnoscelis rufifasciata, assembly GCA_929108375.1. Taxonomy (NCBI): domain Eukaryota; kingdom Metazoa; phylum Arthropoda; class Insecta; order Lepidoptera; family Geometridae; genus Gymnoscelis; species Gymnoscelis rufifasciata. Next base: position 5,186,773 of record OV815332.1, on the reverse strand, counting down.
TCTGGAAGAGGTTGTACAAAAATATCTATATTTATAAATGACATCAAAAAGTATTAGATGGACGCACAAAGTGAGAGGTCCGAGCAATTAAACAGTTAATACACCATCAATCGTAATAACAATTATTATTAAAACAATATAAAATAAAAAATATAGGTACCTACATCATTATAATCTGTGGTAAACGTCGTTTTAGCCACTAAGGTACCTACAAGAAATAATTGCCACAGGTGCAATTAATTGTCAAATCACTTAGGTAATAAATTAGTGAATTTACTCCAACTTGAATATTATTATCAAAACACAGAAAACTCTTCAACCTTAATTTAAAGGCCGCTGGAGGCCAGATTTTGTACGATCTACAATTTCAGGTTTCGGGACTGTGTGTTTTCTATGTATCTTATGTATGTATTTACAAAAATAATGTATCTATGTAGTGTATTCAGTCATGTAACACCCATAGTACAAGCTCTGCTTAGTTTGGGGTCAGGTGGAAAAAAAAAGAAAAAAATAAGTTTATCACCATGGGTGAAAAACTTCAAAGATAATTTTTTTTCAATACATACTTATGATGATTAAAAAATTTAAACAAAAAAAAACAAATTAATAGGAACTAGATTATTCAACTTTAAGAAACGTAGTGCTGCCACCTAGTATTTATAATATAAAATACCTACAAAACACAAGAACGAAACTTAGGTAGTTCAAAAAAATTCGTCAACAAAATCGAGACACCTAAGTAAACAAAGAACCTAATTTGCATAAAATACCAACTGAATCATGAGTAGGTCAAAATTTAATTTGTACTTTGTTAAATTATTAATATGTATATTATTGAGTAGGATGTACATACATTTCAAAAGTTTTGGCAGTGAATCTCCTTTTAAACATTTTAAAAGACATCATAATTCTATAGCACTAGGTAGGTATTTAAATATCACATAGTCATTAATAGTTTAGTTTAAGATAGGAACGTTGGTAGTATAATCTGATAAGATTACTATTATTATGTAGTGGCAACAGCTAGATTCCCGTTTTTCTAGTTGAGAACCCAAATATAAACAAATTATTATTTTTTTTAATCCTAGGCTTATTATTTAAATAATTAACTTAACAGAAACATACTTACATCAACAAAACTCTAACACCCACTAAGTTCAACAATTTACATTGAAAAATAGAAACTGACTGAAACAGCAAAGAAAAGTAATTAGATTCTAATTATTTTATTAGATAAATTTAATCAGCTGACAATTTGAAGTTTTCAATGTCAGTATTGTCACGTTTGTAAACAATGGTGCTGCCAACTTTATTGTTATAACTAGCTATATTTTTACAAGCCAACTAATTGTTTAAAACAGGTGTGTACATACATACGACGGGTAATTAATGAATAACCTTGACGAGTATTAATTCAATCAAATTTTAGAGAAATGTTTAAGAATTATTTACTTCTATAACTCTTGGGATAGATCTTTTTTAAAAGATATTTACAAAGATCTATCCCTACAAATAAAGAAGTAAATAATTTCTTAAACATTTCTTTAAAATTTGATTGAATTGATACTCAATCTTTTTATTTTGTCATAACTTCGACATTTTGTCATATTCTCCCTAACATCTACGGTTAATTATTTTCGGTGCAGCTGTCCTGACCGTTAACGTACCTAATTCTTCTACAGATTGAATAGAAACAGTACAATGCTTTCTTATTAAAATTAATAAACGTCGTTCTAATTACTATACTCCTTAGAAAAGCATTTATTGGTAGATGCATAAGAGAAGATGGGAAACAATTTGAGCATCTTTTTTAAATATGTGAAAAATAAAGTATTAAACTTTATTTTTCAAACTTACTTTATGTGTCAAAGTTGCTTTTTTTACCCCCGACCAAAATAGAGGGGTGTTATAAGTTGCACGTGTCTGATTATCTGTCTGTCTGTCTGTTACATCATAGCTCCCGAACGGATGGAGCGATTTCAATTTAGTTTTTTTTGTATGAAAATGTTTTTTTGTATGTATGGGGAGTTTGGCCCGGGTGTTCTTGGACATGTTCCATGAAAATCGGTTGAGCCGTTTAAAAGTTATGGGGGTGAGAGTGGGGAAGGAAAACAGAAAATCTGCAAATATGCTAGTGTGGGGTATCAAATGAAAGCGCATCGCGTCCACATTACATAATATTAAGTTGTTTTACATTAAAGGAAATGAGGGCCTTGGAATCGGGGGTTTTTCCTAAATTTTAAATTTAGATTAAATAAACGATGATGTTCATTTCATTGTACACGTATCCAAAGACATAGACGGGGCGTCTGATACACTGGACTTAAATCCACTTATTTTTTTTATTCGTACTGCTTCAAAGACGAGGTGTACTGTTAGTTTTTTTACTTTTTTTAAATGAATAATGCGGGCGCCAGACATAGCTTCAAAGATTTTCACATATCTTTGACGACTTTGCAAAGCATTTGAATACATATAGATGTAACCTGCCAGACTTGCTTCACAAACACTGGCAGACAACAAACAAGATGGACGACGATTTCGTAGACTCAATGTGCCTGTATTATTTGTGTGCATGTAATTATTTTTTACATGTGCAAGAAAACAATTATTACGATAAACCGAGAAGAACCTAGTAGGGTACATTAATTTTAACTTAAAATTATATGACACTAAATATATTCAATTCAAATATAAGTTACTTGGCTTGAAAGAATACTCGACATGGCTCATATCACATCTAATCTGTGCTCATATTGTATGAACAAAGACTTGACATAATTTAACCTGATCTAAGTATGTTTTATAAGCCGCACGCATAGTGTAGCACGCACCCAATCGTTTCGCTCAACAACGCTCGAGCAACTGAACACTGAACAAGTGTGGCAAGCTACGCAAACTTTTGAACACATTCAACTTTGAACGCTTTGATGTGGTCGAAAAAGACCGCCAGCCACCGCATGGCAAAGTGCAAATCTTTGTTCAAACTTTGAACACATACCCAAAGTCCCGTGCCACACTTAGCAATCAAACATGTGTTCAAATATGTGAAGCTAAATCTGGCGCCGGCATTAACTTGTCAGTGAGAGAGAAACCAGGCTAATTTTTGTTTGTGTTATCAAGTTAATAAATAATTAAACATTATTTACTGTAGTATTTGAATGGAAAGTATTGGAAACAATAAAAAATACGACCTAAGTGTAATTTATTATTTAAAATTTTACTAAAAAGGTGTAAAGCGCACTCTTAATAATAATATACATAATAATTGCCGGACAATCCACACATAACATCTAGTCCCGTGGTAAGCTCTAAGCTTGTGTAGCGGATACTAGACATCTGTTATTTATTTATTATACTTAATTAATAGACATACATAATTATGATATTTTTATTTTACATACTAAACTAGCTAACTATTACTGATCAAGACAGCGGCTCCATAGTCTTAGCGGATTTGCGTACTATTTATATTTAAGTGATTAGTTGGAAACCCTTCAAGGCAGCCAAGGATTGAATTTTGGGGATTTGTTTGATTTGAAAGTTTACATTTTAGTTTTGATTTCTTGTATAAACCTGTTCAGTGTTTTTTATACCTAGCTTTGGACTGTCCTGGTGATAATTATAATATCCTGGGCATAATTTTACTTCTACTAATAATCTAAAGACTTACCAAACTCGTACGAGTTTGGTAAGTCTTTAAATTATTTTTTTTGATTTTACATTGATTGTTTTCGAAAGAACTTTGAACTTTGGATGGCTTATTTCGATTGTAATTCATTTCCATATCGTCATAATCTCTGCACCTTACAACTCGTAAAAGTGACTTGCTGCAGTAAATCATAGTTTTTTCTTAAATATAGATAATCCCTCCACCTTACAACTCGTAAAAGATACTTTCGGCGGTAAATCTTAGATTTTTACAATATTTCTTTGTACACTTACCGAAATAATTATCGCGTTGAAATGTCTTTGAGGGAGAACGAGTGGTTTATACAAGCGCCTTGGGGAAGAATATGTAGTAAGTTTTTTAATAATATTCTACCCAAAAACCTTGGCTCATTTATGGAATCTAACAATCTGTGGGAGATTCACATAAATTATGTCAGTATGCTAATTGTAAATAATAATTAATATTGTGTGCAAATGGGGTATAATCTAGGGCTGCCATGATCTAAATTGTCGACGCCGGATAAACACAACAAAAATATTGATATGTTTTTATACTGGTAAAGGCTGCAGGCTCACTGTGAATGCAGGCCCTGTCAACCAAAATTACTGGAATACTTTGATGGAGGCATATGCTTCCCAGAGGATGTCCTACAGCTAAAAAGATGATGATGATGAATATAGGTATTTAAGTTTATTACATAGCTAATGGTTTGACCCTGACCACAATATTGAGTATCCTGGGTTCACCCGGACACTTTTCAAAATCCCTGCCAGATGGTCTATCCCTCAACACCCTTCAAGGAATAAACTTGGTAATTCCAGATGGCAGCCCTGTGCAGCATACCTTAACAGATTATTACTTTGTTGTTTTTTTTGTAATCTAAATTAACAATTGATAACAAAAAGTAATGAAGATTTCTAACCTGATTACTAAACAATAGACAGGTTGATTGCAAATTTCTGATGCGAAATAAGCAGCTACGAATATAAAATAATAGTATACAAAAGTGGTCTATTCTATTTGAGAGAGAGAATATTTTACTGTAATGATCGAATATTGTTTTTTTTAGTTCTGGCGTGGGGCAACAGTACAAATCCACCGGTTCTGCTCTGCCATGGTGGTATGGACTCCGCTGCTTCCTTCAGAAAACTGGTGCAAACGTTACCGAGGAACTTTTATTATGTTGGTTAGTTCATTTTATTTACAGCAAGCATTTGGCCGACATCACTGCATATTGTCAAAAAAATCATGAGGAATGTTGTGTGAGGAACCGTGTTTCAATTTAGGAGGTCAATCTGCTCACTCAGTTTTTCTGGATTTCAATTTAGGATAGGATATTTTGAGATAATCACATTATGTCATCATCATCACCCTATTAACGTTCCTACTGCTGGGACACAGGGACTTCTCTCTTGGCGAGAGAGATTAAGCCGTAATTCACCACGCTGGCCAAGTGCGGGTTGGTGAATGACACATGTCCTCCCTACAAACTCTTTAAAGTTCTCAGAACATGCTGGTCTCCTCACGATGTTTGCTTTCACCGTTAAAGCACGTGTTTTAAAGCGATAAATGTCATTCAAACAAAGAAAAACAAAACTATTAATTTTAAGCACCTTGAAATACTCACCCAATGCTAGCATAAAAATCCCTTTGCATCTCGTCTAAAGCAGACTCGGTGTCTTAGACCCATCATTATGAACATTTGCATAATATGGAATACTCTTCGCAGGTATGGAGTTGCCTGGTTGTGGTCTCTCAGACCGCCTGCCTCCGGGCCTCATGATCAATGCATACGATTTGGTATACTGTATAGATGCCGTCGTGAGGCATTTCAGATGGGACACATTTGTACTTATTGGACATAGCATGGGCGCTTATATTTGTAAGTTATTTTATTGTTTTTTATTTTTTGTTGCTTATTCTTTTTAAGCCCCGACCAAAAAAGAGGGGTGTTATAAGTTTGATGTGTCTGTCTGTCTGTCTGTCTGTGGCATCATAGCTCCCGAACGGATGGAGCGATTTCAATTTAGTTCTTTTGTATGAAAGGTGAGTTTGGCCCGGGTGTTCTTAGACATGTTTCATGAAAATCGATTGAGCCGTTTAAAAGTTATGGGGGTGAGAGGGGGGAAGGAAAACAGAAAATCTGCAAATATACTAGTGTGGGGTATTATCAAACGAAAGCGCATCGCGTCCACATTACATAATGGTTGTTGTTTTACATTAAAGGAAATGAAGGCATTGGAATCGGGGTTTTTTCTTAAATTTTAAATTTAGATTTTATGTTATTTGTATGTGTGTGTGTTTTTTTTTGTGTTTAGTTGATGTTCATTTTCAACATTTAGACTTGTGTAGAATAAGGCAAATCGCGTAACTTTAGGCTTCGGGTAAACCTACGAATTAGTAACGCCGGAATAGGGACGCGATGCGGGAGGATTTGCAACGCGAGACATTTTTGCCTGAAAATGTGTCGCTTTATGGTCGCGTTGGTGTGCCGCGCGGCAGACGCCGCCCTATCGCAGTCGCTTTGGTCGGGCGGGTTTGTCCGAAGCTTTAATAGCGAATGCGGAATATAGGAAAGGTTTAAAACTATGTTAATAATATAATAATAATATCATAATGTTGACTGCTTCAGTGGCGCGGTGGGCGAATGTCCGCTTGCAGAGCAAGAGCAACCCGCTACGGGTTCGATCCCGCCGAGGGTAAAATTGTTTGCATGTTCTGCAAGCACTTTTCTCCTTGGTCTGGGTGTTTAATATGTATAATAAAAATATCTATATATGTATGTATATTATATTAAGTATATCAGATATCTAGTACCCGTAACACAAGCTTAGAGCTCACCACGGGGCTAGATGTTGTTGTGTAGATTGTCCGGAAATATTTATTTATTTATTTATATGTGCACATTGTCAAACCACTCTTTTTTTTACTTACGTGTCTTGTATGTCGAGGTCCGCTGTAAGATAACTCTTTTAGGGTAAAGCTCACCTTTTGTACATTTTGGCTACGTTATAAACTTTCTTTTATGTGTATTTTTGTCTGTGCAATAAATATTTATGAAATTTTATAATAGATTATTTTCATAATTTTTCGTTATCTTCGTCTAATGTATGTTTTCCTTCCATTTTCCACTTGTAAGTAATTTAAGACGAGTTTATTGGTATTGTATTAAGTGAACACACAACGTACCTACGTTTTTAATGTTTCTTACAGCGAAGTTCTACAATGCCTCCTGCCCTGGCAAAGTGTCAAAACTGATCGAATTGGATCCAATCAACTTCATAGGAGTGCCGCCGGAGATGTTTTCAAAATGGTACTTGTTATGTCTAATTAGTAAGAGATGTTTGCAAAATGGTACTTGTTATGTCTAATTAGTAAGAGATGTTTGCAAAATGGTACTTGTTATGTCTAATTAGTAGGTTTAAAGGTCTTTTTAGGTTTTTTTTTAATTAGGGTTCGATTCCCGCCGGGGGACCAGATTTTGTACGATCTACAATTTCTGGTTTCGGGTCTGGGTGTTTTCTATGTATCATTATGTATGTATTTACAAAAAAAAATGTATCTATGTAGTATATCAGTCACCTAACACCCATAGTACAAGCTCTGCTTAGTTTGTGGTTAGGTGATGCTGTGTGAGTTGTCCGAAAATATTTATTTTATTTTTTTATTTATTTAAAGATATAATCGAAACGATAGCATCTTTATTCTGTAATATAAAGAAGTTCTGACATGTGGCATTCACCAGGCTTTTTTGGCCAGCGCGTGGTGAATTAAGGCCTAATCTCTCTCGTCAAAAGAGAAGTCCCTATGTCCCAGCAGTGGTAACGTTAATAGGGTTTTGATGAAAGAAGATATTTTACGAAGATAAAAATATGATTCAATGTTCTGGATGGTGGCGCCCTAAATAGTTTGTTAATTTTTTAAAACATGCGCTTACCCGGTAAAGAGTGCTGTAGACGCATTCTGTAAACTCATTTCGATCCTCACTAAGCTGAATCCGCGGTGAGTTTAAAGTTTTGTATTCTGTAAAACTCGATAGCGCCTGTAGCGCCTCAGTGACGAGCGTTCGAAGTGAGCTCGGTCACTTGAGTGATTTCGAGTTCGGATTCGATTTTTTACAGAATGCGTCTGCTGAAATATTTTTTATTTAAAATCTATTTAGTAGTGATTTCTGATATATCAAAAAACTACAACATTTAGCTTTGGAAACCCCACGCGTAAGCAATTCGGGAAGCGACGCTTTTTGGTAGCGTAGAAGTGCTAAGAGCTATTAAAAAGTATGGGTAGGAAGATTTATTAATTCTTGTTGTAGCAGTTTGGATTTAAATGTCTTATCTTTATATTTTTTTCAGGTATGAGACGTGTTATGTAGGATACTACAAGAATATAGAAATTTACAATGCGCCCACTGGGAGTTCACGGAAAATTCCCTTATCCAAGGTAATATACATACATGTATATAGGTATACATATATAGATATAGATATTTAGATCTTTGTTTGTCCACAATCTCACCTGATGAGTGTCGATGTGGACGAAGATGGTACCTATTCACTCTTGTCTTAAAGAAACTCAGGTGGTAGGTATCAGGAAATACATACTGCAAAAATATATACATACTATATATATATCTAGCTTTCAATGAGACTACTTTGAATAAAATACACCGTTTACTTAAACAGAAACGAAGAAAAAACCAGATAAAATAGCTTTCATTTAAAAAAAAAACTGTTTTTTTTTAATATCTAACATATTATAACATATTACTTGCTGCAACGGCTTGGAGCCCAGAAGGAAGTGCAAGCGAGATCGGCCACGTAAACGTTGGCGAGACGACCTTCAAGACTTTTGGAAAAGTTGGTGGCAAACAGCTCTGGATAGGGATTGTTGGAGGGAGTTGGGGGAGGCCTTTGCCCAGCAGTGGGACAACATAGGCTAATAAAAAAAAACATATTATACATTTATTATTTATACGATATTTATCGATAAATTTATGTCGTGTATCTGCACATTTGGTTTGATCAAGGTTCAAAAATACACATTGTATACATTTAATAATAATAATAATAATAGCTGAAGGTTTGAAAGCGTTACTCTCAGGAAGTACTGGTACGATATGAATAGTGATTCACTTTTAGATAGCCTATTTGGGGAAGGCTATAGACTACTTTTTTTCTCGGGAAAATATTTTTTCTCCCGCGGGATTATTCATAAAACATGGGCAATCCCCGTGGCGAAATAAGCAAGTACCCTATAGGACGAAAAAAAAAGAATGTAATTAATCGAATTAGTATGTTTTATGGTAGATAAGCCTTCATTTGACCACAATCTCACCTGATGTAAAGTGACGGTCTAAGATGGGGCAAGAAGGTAGATGGCTTCTCCGGACCACATTACGAAACACGAAAAAATCGTTTCGCGCACTGTTACTCGTTTTTAATCTTTTATATTGTTAAAAACTCCGTTTATTAAAAAAGGTTCTAGGTATTTTACTTATCTTGTGTTTTTATTATTACAAAATGGCGTTTAGCTGTCGCCATATTGAATGTTCATTGACGTCATGTCTTTAGTGACACTCGCCGGACTTAGAGGAATCGATGGACTCATGAATCATAAAATCGGCTCAGGCGTTTGGTCTGTATAGTGCTACAAAGGAGCACACATACATTATACATAGACTGATAAACACATCACTCCTTTGCGTCGCACAGTCGGGTAAAAAGCTCTAAGCCACGGGGTTTTTCTAGTGACAATTATTTACTTAAATTAACATGTTAAGTCTATGACGGGTGATAGAGGGAAATTGAAGAAAAACACATGTTGTGCCGACCCCACATAGTGTGCGACAAGGGAAGGAGGATGATGATGATGATGATGATGATAAACATGTTAAGTCTATGTTTGTGTGCTTTCAGGCTTTGGAATCTGTGATGAAAAAGAGAGGGTTATCACAACAGGATGCTACTGAAATTTTAAGAAGGCTTTCGAAACCGGCTGGTAATGGATTTATAAGGTAATACGAAATAATACATACTTATACAAGGTGTTTCTTAATTGGTATATAAAGCGGAAAGAATGTTTTCCATTTATTGAATATGTATAATCTATATAAATAAAAATGAATTGTTGTTCGTTAGTCTGATTAAAACTCGAGAACGGCTGAACGGATTTATCTTATCATAGTCTTGAAATGTTCGTGGAGGTCTAGGGAAGGTTTAAAAGGCGAGAAAAATCAAATAATTGCATGGAAAAAAATTGAATAAAAACCCGTGCGAAGCCGGAGCGGTCCACTAGTTATGAATAAAATGTTTTAGATACGAATAAAATTTTTGATTTGATTCGATTTGATTTTAAATGGCACGCGTGCATGTTAGGCGAACATATTTTGTTCTAAGATATATCGATTTGGAAGCCCATTTGTCGCGAAATAAAATCTTTAAAGTGTAAATCTGTAAATGCAATTTAACTGTGAGTGACAGCCGTAAATTATATTGTTTTATTTTAATTGGTTACTTTGAGCGGTACCAATTAAAGTAAAACCTATCTCATTTAGTATCATAATAATAAGCGCTTATAAAACATTGGTTTAAAGATTTTATTTAACTTCTTTCAAGGGTTAAAAAATTTATTCAACTGATATGAGGCTAAACATGACCAAAAGATTAATTATTCATAAAAAAATAAGAGGCGTTTTCCAAAAAGTAGGGACCTAAATCGAAATGTTGTAGAACATAAATCTAAATTTAATATTTAAGAAAAACCCCCGATTCCAATAATTAAAAGAAAAACCCCCGATTCCAAAGTATTGCACTTATCTCTCGCTTCAAAAGGAGCATTTGATACGAAACATTGTTAAAAGAGGAGGGCGATTATGTCTGCAACACAGTTTTGTTTTAAACAACTGCGGACATTATCGTATTCCAATAGTTATTAAGACATTGTAATGTTCCTAAATAAAAGTCTATTAAAATCTACACGGCATAACTTTTTTTTTTTTGTGCTCGATGGGCTTTTGTTTGACCACAATCTCACCTGATGTAAAGTGACGATGTGGTCTAAGATGGGACATGAAGACCTAGAAGGTAGATGGCTTCTCCGGACCACATTACGAAACACGAACGATTAAGTATACCTACTAACAATCAACTAAAGTTTTTAAGTTGACCTGAGTATGACATGAGTAGGTATTTCTAAGGAAATAATCGTTTCGACTTTGACTTCGACTTGCAATAAAACAAAAACATTTATTTCCAGATTCACATTCGACCAGAGGATAAAAATAGTGACCCCTGTGGCTTTTTCCCCGGAATACATAAGAGCTATTTTCACGTCAATTGAAACGCCTACTTTAGGCATAATCTCCAAACAGTCTTACGAAAGAGGTCTTTACGTCAACACAGATTTCTTAATAGAGGAAGACAGTTACCCGGCGAGGAATTATAAATGTGTTAAGGTTGACGGTAACCACGACGTACATATTGTAAACGCGGAATTAGTTGGGTCTTATGTATCCCAGTTCTTGTTACATGGACTTGACAGTTTAGACTCTAAGGCGAAATTGTGAAGATAGATAGATAGGAAATTCGTGATACACAAAGAAAGAAAGAAACAATACAATAAGAAAAACTTAACAGAATGCGTAATGGACGGTCTTATTGCTCAAAGCAATCACTTTCAGACAACCGTGGAATATATAACCATGGAACTTATTGCATATTTTTCATCTATCAATGTTCTAATATACTTATTATAAATTGAAGTCACTTGCCGCGTCTGTCTTATTTAATCTTTGGAAAAAACTCAAAAACTGCTTTTAGTTTTCAGCAGTAGGTAGAGTTATTCAAGAGAAAGGTTTTCCTATGTTAATATTGTATAAGAAAGAGAAGAAGAACATTTATTGTGAAAAAACAAATAGATGGTCGGTTATAAAACTGTTTCAACAGTTTGCCCAATCTGAGCATACAATAAATAACATAACTTGACAAAATTTTAACAAACCATAGAACAAGTTTTAAAGCTAGTCGATTTAGATTAATGTTACCTACTTATTATCAGAGGTGCAATATAAGGACTGCTAATGTCTAACAAAATTTCGTGAAAAGAATACTGGTGGTGCCATCTATCCAATATCTACAGTACTATAATGACAGAACTGCCTTTTAAACGACTTCCAAAACAGAGAAGGTTCACTATTCGTCACGTATCTATATAAATAAAAATGAATTGTTGTTCGTTAGTCTGATTAAAACTCGAGAACGGCTGGGACGATTGAGCTGATTTTGGTTTTAAAATGTTTGTCGTAGTCCAGGTCTAAACGGTGAGCAAATAAGGAAAAATTGCCGGGAACTTTTTTTACCCGTGCGACGCCGGGGCGGGCCTATTTTTTTAGCTTTATTTAATATTTGTTACCTTAGAACTTTTTCTTTGTGAACGGAATAAGTAGATTCTTTTATTACCTAATTAATACCTGACCCGTCAATCGTTGTTTTGACTTAAGTGCATTGCAATGTCAGCTTGACAGCTTCTGTCAGTTGCCATGTTGGTATGGCAGTTTCGATTTGATTCAAAGCGAGCAATTAAGAAACAGTAATGATCTCTGTTTTTATGTTAGTATCTCTACACTACTGTGCTTATGAAGCTCTGACGTGGACGTTGGTAAACTGCGACAAACCAAACGCAGTAGCCATTAATAATAAACTGAACTAGAATCGGTTCCTAGTTATATACAAACTAGCTGACCCTAAGAAACGTTGTTTTGCTAAATGAAAATAGATAGTAGCCGATTTTCAGACCTGCTGAATATGCATATAAAATTTCACAATAATTCATAACAGTTAAGCCGTTTCGGAGGAGTATCCTTAAATTGTTGGTTAAACTTGATTCATAAAATTTTGTAAGACATTGGTTGAAAGTATTTTATTTTAAAGAATTTTACTTAATTAGCATTTGGATTTACAAAGCATTTGTTTTAATATGTAATTAATTATGTATTGTGTAGTTTTAAGGGAAGGGAATGCTGGTTTATAAATAAATTGGTAAAAATATTGAAATAAGTTTAATTTTCCCATACTATTCCTATAAACGCGATTTCCAAAGTAATATCTGGGTCTGGGTGTTTTCTATGTATAAAATAATAAGTAACAAAAAAAACAAAATGTTTCTATTGTAAACATTTGCTGTGATCCTGTGTGATTATTCCGGAAATATTTATTTTTGTATTTAATAACTTTGTTTACCTTATCACTGAATATGTAGATGGTGTAAGGGATTTAATAGGTTCCTGGTAGTATTCTAACCGCTTTCTTAGCGTTCTGTTCCAAAAACGATTTATATTACATAATTAATGCGTGTGAAATGAAATGAATGAATTCGTTTATTGCTACAAATATGGTATACATAGGTGCCAGATTATTCATACAGTTCTACATATTTCATTATTGACATGCAAGCAAAGTTAATAATGAAAAAGGAAAATACAGTGTCAATATTTATTAAATTCCAGTTACAATATAATATGTTGTCTAATTATTGCATCTCGTTTTTAAATTATTGTAAAAACATTACAATTTAATTTTATTTAATTTTTGTAAAAAAATGACATTGTAAAAATACTAGTAAATAAGCCATTTCTTAAATTTTGGCACAAATTTGTTAATTTACAATTCCTAGAGAATTAATTTCACTAGAGATATTATTAAAAAGCGTCCCCACGATGCCAGACAGCTTTTTTGATATATTGCCGTATAAGATTGCCGTTTCTGTATAAGATAATTATTTCTGGGTGTCTAACGGTACTTGGATAATTATCACGCGCTTTTGTCAAAAAAATCTGGAAATTCTGGAACGATAGTACCTGTAACACAAGCTTGGAGCTTACCACGGGGCTAGATGTTCTGTGGATTGACCGGAAATATTTATTTATTTAACTATATACCTATCAAGGTATCATGTTAGGAAAAAGGGTAAAAATAAAAGATGCCATAAGAAAAATCTCTTTATTTCTGTTAATTTGTTGGGCAAGGCGTTTGTAGTTGCCGAAACAGATGCGTTGTTCGCTTAGAAATAATACTTACATTCGAATATACTGTCAAACACACAAAACAATACACTTGAAAAGAACGATATGAGACGACAGAGATCCAATGATGTTGTGAGCAGTTTTGGCCAAAAGGGGTCGAGTTTCTACGGTACATCGGTAGCTTACACCGCCGGGATATTTGACACCATGATACTAAACACGGCTGCACGGTGTAATTTAAGTATTAAAGATTATTTTTGTATGTATGATAGGCTGTTAGGTTAGATTAGCCCATATAGGGCATCTGATGCTTGAAATAAAGGTTTATATTATGACCTGAAACGGGTAACATACTATGATTTGACGGTTTTTGAGTTTTCTGATATATTGACGTTGTTGCAAGCGCAAAAACTGAAATTGTCTTAAGGTAACACCATAAATTTCTTAAATTCTAGATTTTTTTTATGCTAAATAAGCCTTCATTTGACCACAATCTCACCTGATGTAAAGTGACGATGTGGTCTAAGATGAAGCATGAAGACCTAGAAGGAATACAATTTTTATGGTATAAGTGCTCTTTTTTTAACAAGTAGCCACAAATAATACTTTCACTTTGAATAATATTGTTAAAAGCTATGTTTATTTAAAAAAAAGACTATTTATTACTATTAAGGGTCAAAAGCAGCAACAGGCATTGCAACAAGTCCTCTTGGGTCATCTGTAGATCACCTTTCAGTTTATAATTTTTTTTAAATAATAATCAGAAAAAAATGTACCTATATGATTTTTTATTTTACACATTTTTTTTCTGATTTTAGTAAGGGCTTAATTATTTATTCACCCACCCTTTTAAATAGAAATGTGCCTCTCCAAAAGCTGTCGTCAGCATAACCGTAGAAAATAACATTTGCAACCTAGCTTAGTATTTCCCAGTTGCCATCAAGTAAGCACTGTAGTACGAAATATTTATTTCCATTAAAATTCATTTCACGAAATTTATTTCTCAATGGAAACTATTAATCTGGCTGACAACAATGCCTGAGGACTTTACTCAAAGGCTGCACACGATGCCGGGGCGGCACCACCGCCGCGCCCCCGCTGCTTTTCGCAGGAGTGCCCTATACCAGTGGGCCACTTTAGTTGTCAGCACAAAAACGGTCGCCGCCATTGCGGTGTTTGCAACTGACATATTTTCTTAGAACTATTATTTCCTTTGCAAGATCCGAAGGTGTTATATACTATTGTCTTTTGATATAGTTCCTTTATGTTCGACTAATCACTCATTGGTGGACTTAACTCTTAGAGCCTGGTTCACCATCTCAGTCACATGTGACAAAGCGAGATCGCTCATACTTGCTAAATTTACTCGGATTTCGTGAAATTAACCCTTATGTGGGAATTTAAATAGTAGCTTATGGTATTTTTTATTTGAAAGTGGTCCGCGATCAGGTTTTTTACATAAACAGATTGTGAAATTTTTAGGAAAGGTACATAATAAAATAACATCTGTTTGCATTATAAGTCGCTAGATGGCGTAAGGAATCAAATGATATTTGGTTGTTAATTACTAATTATATCTAGAAACAAAATACTAGGACATCATCTCAATATCTTTCTTTTAAAAAAAATAAAAAGATTTTTTTAATGGTAACGCACAATTATTTGCATTCCTTTAGTTCCATCGAAAATCGAACTGAAGTTCATCTCTACAAAACCTGCCAAACCTCGACTTCCATCTCAAAACAAGTCAAGTCCTTTACTAAAACAAAAAAAAACGTAAAAACCAAATAAAAAACCAAAAATAAAAAAAGCACGTATATTACACAAAAAGCTAAAACGCATCTGATTCGTACAAAACTAAATCTATAACATTACATTAACTTTACCTAATCTATTTGCTTTATACAAAAAAAAATATTTCGCAATACACACAATTTTGCCCTTGTACACAACTCAACTTAAGAAATCACCTAAAAATGTAAAATCTATCAAATCGACTAATACCCTTTAATAAAGCTATTATTGTGCCACCTAAAACAAAACTATACATAAATACAGTTTGTCCATGACCCCACAATAATATACAATACTATGGCAGTTGTACACTCAATGCTCAACAGACATTTTTATTATAAGCATTCCGCATAAATATTATATAAAAAATAAACTATTTAAACTAAAACCAACGATTTTGATTTTACAAGATATTTATTTAAAAAAATTATATTTCAGTATTCAAGAATAATTAAAATTATATGTACACACGCGTTTAATTATATACCTCAGCATTTTCATCACTTAAAAATGACATGAATGATTCGTAAACTTCCATAGCCAATAAATAATTAATTTAAAACAAAACCAATCACTACCTACCTTGAGACACCTAACTCAACGTAGTTAAGTTGATTTTCTAAGTTGAGCAATAACAGGGGCATACCATTAAAATTCAATACATAAATTCTAGCCTTTTATATCTAAAATAATAAGAACCTTAATCATATACACTATTATATTACAAGTTTCTCATAACTCCAGGAACAAACGATAATATGCTAGTAGTGCGTAGATAATTAAACATTATGTTATAGCATCAGTTATTACATAATTAACCCATTTACAAAATGTCTCGTCAATTTTTCAAGAATTTTATGTCATTCAGAGTCTATGGGCATTTTAAGTTTATCCCCTTATGCGAAATGGGCAACCAAACCTATTTTAGATAATATGCCGCTAGCATTCGTTAGTTCTTGTCGATCACATATTTAGGTTTGCTATCTATTTTGCATAAGAGAGTAAATCTTTAATGGTGCTCTTGCTAATATAATACACATTAAATATTATATTTCGTTTTTTTAGTTTTCCCGCAATGTAAGACCACTATTATTGAATATAAAAAATCGGATAGCGTAAAATAGCTCAAAGTAAATTATATATCATTTTTGTTTAGGACATACAAATTTCGCATTCGAAGATAAATTTAACCTTAAAAACTATCACGGTTTAGATTATTAACGGGATATTTGCCAAAATGTCGAGAAATTCAAAACTCGATAAATCATGGTAAATATACCGTTACAAATCGAAATCAAGAGAAATTGGTATGTTTCCAAATTTTAAAGTTCATTATTTTCCATAATAATGGTTTAACAGTTACAAAATACACAAAATTTAATAAATATCATGTTAATTCAAATACTTGGCCAACCATCAATGACGCAAAACTCTCAAACAAGCGGCTATTTGTAAAAGGATCAATTATACAATACATTCTGATAGAATAGTTTCTTTTTACAGGGAGGGGCATAGCAAATTTCAATATTGTTCAACCAGGAGTAAATAAACTACATAATTATTATGAAAGTTGGAAGTTTTACAGGCAAGCACATATTTCTAAGGACATTAAGGTCTTTCGGAACGTTAAGCAGGCGCGCGGCCGCTGTTTTAGTCAAACAACAGTGAACAATCCGTCGTGTAGGTACCATGCTACATAATTATACATTGCAAATTTGTATGAGATGGCCCCCGCGTCGGCTTAACGCAAGGCCTAACATTTAATTAGTCTCACAATCAGTTTAAAACGATCCGCAGAGTATTAGATATGGAATAGAGTCAAAAATCTACTGAGATAGACAGTGGATAGAGAGAAATGACTCAATGGAGATTTGTAAATTTTACGTGCAACATTGAAATTAAATATTACGAAACAGTTCATTACTTCTTGCGTATGACGCCATCTATTGAAATATGTTGGGTACTAACAAAAGCTTTGCAATAAGGTTCTATGCTCAACATAATGCAGTATACATTTTTGTTTGATATTTATGTATGTCAAGGAAATAGGACGCAGTATTTTTTATCCATAAATTCGCGCGATCACGCGAGATTTGCTTTTCTTTGATGAAACACTCGCTCATAATGCCGTCTCTCTCAGATATTTAACTTAATCAGAACACATTATAGAACAAATACCGTTTTTACATTAATGTTAGTCTCAATATAATCAAGGATAGGGTTCAGAAGCAGGGCAAGTTATTAATTTCTTAGTCCTATTTAGAATTGAATTAATGAATTTTGTGTACTATCTAACTCACATTTCAGTCAACTATCGTTATTAATGTGGCTTTCTACTATTACTTTAGAAATATCAGCACAACGATAATAAGATTGAGAAATTGTATAAAAATATTACTGTACATTTCGCGTTAACCTTCCTGTTTAAAATATGACATTCTCTATTAGAAAAGATATCTTGACATAAGCCTCTGAGGTATAAATAAAACTGTTATAATGTTTGTCTATGACTTCATCTTCAGACGAGGAAAAAGCATTTGTTTTTGATACAAATGAGCAAGATAATTCCTATGCAATGTATCAATTTTGCGAACGCTCGACGCTCTGTTATAGGGAACGTGCAGTACCTATAGGTGGCAGCACTAATGCGTCAATCAGAATGTCAAATGTTGTGTCGACATGGTAAAACATTCAAATTGATGGCACCAGTTGGCAGCACCGTCTATGTGTATGTTCCTTTGACTGAGAAGACAAAACATGTAAAACGTTCAAATTGCAGCACCGGCAATATGCGCGTTCCCTTTATCACGATAATACTCTCCATACAGTATAATAACTTCATACAAACGGTTGAAACGCGAGCGTTATTACGCGCGTCATTCGAGGCACACGCGGGGCACACGGTGGATGCATTGACAAACGGTCTCCGTATCCAATTTATTTCTAATAATAAGTACAAGTACCTATTTAAAATCAAGTGTAGAAAGAATTAAGCTATTTAATTTTGATTAAGCTTTATATTCGTATGCAGAGTCTGACGAGGTGGAAGATTGTATGGAAAATGTTTACTACCGTGATTGACCCGTTAAATTTGGCGTTACATGCGTTCACTTGTTAAAATGTCGCTCAAAGGCTCGACGGAATATTACACCCATACGTTTCTTTATACAATTTGAATGTAACAAATCATCGAGCGACTTTTTGTAGTGAAACTTCTTTAGAACCGCTGTGATTTCAAACCGGATGCAACGGAAAAACGACAGGTAAGCCAATCTTAAACGCTAACAAGGTTAAGCAACTGCGCGACGCCAGTACTTGGATGGGTGACCGCCCGAACAAAATCTTTTTAAACAGTATTTTTTTTTTTTATTCTTCTCATTCTTTTGTCGATTTACTGAAGTTTCACTTCTATCGTGTGTGAATCGCACAAACACCTTTTTTTAGTTACAATCAAATAGTCTTTCAATTCTATAGACAAGCATTATTTTTTATTATTTATACCGCTTATGCCAAATATATCTTATCACGCCTTATAAATTACTTCATAGATTTCTCATGAGCCCTTTCATGAGCTAAATGGTATTATGATAGTGCTAGGCATTTTGTTCCGTCCGTTTTACGGTGCCTTCAAATTAGGCGTGTCTAGACGTACAGCAGCGGCGCGGCTAAAGGAGAATTTGACGTACGTAGCACGTACGTTCGATTATCTTCATGCAAAAAGCACAGTGCGGCATACGCACGGCAACCATTCCCACTGTCGTGCGTTCGCGGCACCGTTGCCTTTTAACTCCCGACAAGAAAGAGAGGTGTTTTATTGACGTGTCTGTATGTGGCATCATAGCTCCCGAACATATGAAGCAATTCAATTTACATAGTTATTTTTTGTATGAAAGGTGAGTTTCGCGTGTTCTTATCTTAGACATGTTTGATGAAAATCGGTTGACCCGTTTAAAAGTAATGAGGGTCAAAGTGGGGAAAGATAACCGAGAACCTGCAAATATACTCGAGTGGGGTCTCAAATAAAGGCGCATCATATGCACATTACAAAATAATATGGATTTTTACTTTTAAGGGCAGTTAAGTTCAGGAACCGGTTTTTAATTTTATTTTAATATTAGATTATATATAAAAACAATCGAATGTACGTTCAACGTACGTCAAACGCTACGTCTGCCGCGCCGCAAACATACGTCTTGAAACAACCAATTTGAAAGCGCCCTTAAAGAATTTGTTCCACATTCCATAATACTATCAAGAACATTTATATTGCTGTATAATAATTACTCATGCATAATTGTCTACTAAACCTATTTAAGTTAAAATGCAGCTAGCATTGATTTACCCTCAATAAATTTGATGTTTATGTTTGTAAGAAAGGGACAACAATATTTTAACTAAGCTGGGTATGTAAGTAGTTTAGTTTGAAAGCAGTTACAGTCAAATACTCAAACATACCTTTAAGAGACTACTATTTACTAGATTTTTCAGCGGGAACAGCGTATTTTTCCTCGGTAAAATAGCCTGTATGCTTAGTTGATAAATGGACTATCTAGCAGTGAAAGAATTTTGAATATCGGACTAGGAGTTCCTGAGATTAGCGTGTTTAAACAAACTCTTATCTTTATTAGCTGTTATTTATTTTGCTTGTATTTATATTAATTTTATTGTGACTAATTTTAAGACTAACATAGTATTTAATAAGTTAAGTGTTACTAATATGATATGGACTTCAACTTAATGTAATATTAATTTGTAATGTTGTCCGAAATAAATGAATTTTATAATTTATTTTATTAGAATAGATTACTATCGTACTAATATTATGAATGCAAAAGTGACACAGTGTAATATAAAGGTCCGTCCAATGCAACAACCGATTACAAGTAACTGCTCAATCCTCACCCTTAATACTTCCCTTGAATTAAAGTCGAAACATCGACTGTTCAACACTAGGCGTTTTCTGCGAGAATATCTCTTTTTATAAGAGCATTGATCACTGCTCGCATTTATAATATTAGTCATATTGACCTGTGCTTTATTAAAAAAGATATTAAAATCAATTTCCATTAAATAAATACGCTTGAGTACCCGACTGTTATAAATTCTATGTATAATGCAAAAAGCACCTCCCATACAAAAGATTCTCTGGGAAATTTCAAAGATATAATACAAATGGATATTAAGGCCTTAACACACCTTAACTGCATACACACGGAAATCGTCTTACACTGTCGAATATATTTTGTAAGACGATTTCGTCTTAAGACCGAATGCTCGTGTGAATTGTTGCATTGAAATACTGTTACCCGGATCCTACAAAATCATATTCAGAGTGAGACTCGATTCCGTGTGAACGCAGAGTTACGCGGGACAGAAATAACCATGTTTGAATGTAGGATTGAGCGAGTTGTAATACTGATGACTCAAAACTGCGTTACACTGCCCTATGCCCGCACTTGACTGTAACACAGTTCGATGATTTTTTGAATGGATGAAGTTCTTTTGGCGCTGCATACACAGATTTTTTCGTACGCTGTGTGGGACCAATCAGACACACATCTATATATTATATATATAAGGCAAGTATCACGATTTGTATTGAAACCAAGCGTACCGACGTGCCAATCGTAAAAGCTATGATGAATATACTGTGTTATGAAAAATATTAGTGTGATTGTGTTTTTGATTTTTAATTGTATTTTATATGGTTTATTTTTATTTTCGTGTTTCGTAATGTGGCCCGGAGAAGCCATCTCTACCTTTTAGGTCTTCATGCTCCTTCTTAGACCACATCGTCACTTAACATCAGGTGAGATTGTGGTCAAATGAAGGCTTATTTAAGCTTAAATGTATCCGAGCGAGAAAGATAGAGTCAGCTGTTCTTAACTGTTGTGTCGCTGTGTGAACTTATCATAGCGTCTTGCGATTTTAAGCACAAACATCTTTTATTTGAAAATACATACATATACATAATTCCTTTACACAAATTCCTTCCTTGTATTACAACTTGCACGGGGAATTCAAACAGTCCTACTTCCGTCCCGATTTTAGTGTAAGACGCCTTCATTTAAAACATAGATTCGAAATTAAGTCTCAAAGTAATTATCACATAATAATCCCAATGTCGTAAAACACATTAAAATAATTTAAATTATTCAAAATTTTCATTTTTGTATTATAACTATTCACAATATGGTTATCAAGTCTCGCTTTAGGCATACCGTGGAAATACTACCGTATTTCCACGGTAAATCCCATAAAAACGGGCGAGGTAAAAACGCTTTGTATTAGAGTAGATCTTGCCACTGTAAGAAATCAATTCATAGTATTACATTTGCCTAAAGCGAGACTTGATAACCATATTGTGAATAGTTATAATACAAAAATGAAAATTTTGAATAAAGTTTCTCCGCGGTTAATTAGCCTATAGACTTCCTCGGTACTGAAAGAACTTCGAATTAGTAGTTAATGTCTCTCCAGGGTTGATGTTAGTATAGATAGATGAACATAAATATCTCACATCACTGAAAATATAAACATGTGTTCAAGAATTCAGTTTAAAAGTTGTATTTCCTATTTAATAGATTGTTTTGATTTCGTAAGAATTCTTAATACTTTACTGATTATGTGAAAACTTAAATTTGTGAATTAATTTTTATAATTATGTATTAGACTAAACTGCATAGTAAGATTTTCAATAAAATCATAATTAACGTTCAATTAGGCATGATTACTACATAAAAAAAATGGTGTTCTGTTTAGTCCTTTTGTAAGCCCGTCCAAAAATAAAGAAAACCAATTTTTCGCATCATCAAATGAATAAGAAAGTGCAAAATATCTTATAATTGCTTTGCTCTTTTACCTTATTTTATTAATTTATATTTCACGTTTATTATTGTATTTTTTTTTGTTAGGTTTATGATTATTATTTTTCCATTTTCAACGCATAATATGTATAAAATGTTTTAGATACAAATCGCTTTTTGATTTTATTTAGATCCAAAGATATCGAGCATCAATGTTCAGGAGTAAGGGCCAGCGAAATTTAGTACAAATCTAACAAAAGCATTACGTCACGCAAAGCTTCAATGCACTGTAACGATAACGATTGCAATAATTGTTTTAAATAATCTTAATAACAGACTAATTATTATTTTTTATTATCTACCCTATTGCAACATGTTTTGGCAGTAATCATCCTATATACCTAGCAAGGCCTTTCAAAGTGGAGTTCGTTTTGTATTAGAACGCTTAAATATTAAAAATCCCGTTTGATTTGAAGCTTCTGGTTGTAAAAACAACAAAACTCAATGTATATTCAAACTACAAGTAACCATGTTTATAAATTCCCGCGTACGTCGGTTAGTCTACAGTTAAGCTTCACATAATAGAGGCAGTGTTATACTTTACATTTAACCGGCTCGGTTGAAACGCTGTTGGCAGTGGACGTAAACCTTAACTCAATATATTTTTAACGTTATATATTCTCATTTTTTATGTATTACTAGCTGACCCCAGCAAACGTTGTTTTGCAAAATGAAAAATAGATAGTAGCAGAATTTCAGACCTACTACGCATATAAAATTTGCTAAAAATCGGTAAAGCCGTTTCGGAGTAGTACGGTAACTAACATTGTGACGTGGAAATTTTATATATTAGAAGATTATCTGCCTAATGTTGTACTCTTGTCCGTATGTTAAATGAAAATTAATTCATTTGTCGGGTTTAAAATGAAAACTCGTCAACAGCTATCAACCGTAAGCCTTTGAATTCACAATATCTAAGTTAAATACTAATATTTGCAAATCGGTCCACTCGTATTTTTATCTACACATTACTCTAAATTTTTCAGACACACCGACATTGTATTAAGTAAAGTAGAAAAATTAGGACCAATTCAGATTTGAAAATTGATAAAGTTTTCTGTTTCATAGCTTTTCACAAAAAAACAATCTATTGAAGTTTAAGGAATTACAAGAGTTAATGAAATTTTACATATTTTTAAAGACTTTGTCAGACTAATATTACCTACCTTTACCCGACTCAAAAGATAAAAGTTATTGTGAAAAAACTAATCTTTTGTCTGATTGAGTTATGAAGAAAATAAGTAGGTATACAGGTTATTTCAAAATGTGTATATAGCGGAAAGGAGTTTGAAATGCATTTTTTTCCAAAAAAAGTGATCCAAAAACATATTTTTGGGCAAAATACACACCCTCTCCACTTTATATAGCAATTTAGAAACACCTTGTATGATAATTATTTGTCGTTTGAAATGATATATCTGTTTATTCCAAATGTTCCTAATAATGCCCATATTTGAACATTTTGAGATAAAGATAACAAAAACCAACGCATTTGTTAAATTGTCATGTTGTTAATAATTAAATTTCTTTACAATTCATCCATTTAAACTTCTCCACTATAATATTCAGTCCTTACAATTAAATAGATTCCTATAATTCCATTTGTGATGTTGCTGTCTCTTTTCAACAGATACTAGTTCTTCGAGGTGCGAGTAGGTTAAAACATTCATTGCAGTCTCTTTTTACCTTATGCATTCGCCTGTAGTGCGAGCAGGATGGAGCTACGGACGAGTCAGTGCGAGATATCGCCGTCTCTTTCTGTCTAGTACTGTTGGTATGTAGTGCGAGCGAGATGGAGTGCCTTCCAGCGAGGACTGGATGCCATTTTTAGTCCCATTGGAGTAATTATTTGCCTGTAAAAGAAATTGTTGTTAGTAATAGCGTATACAGTTATGTAGCAAATTAAAATAATATTATATATTATAATATATTTTTTTATGGAATAATCAATTTACAAATGATATTTCTGGTTCTCAAACTGACACGGTGAGCTGTTTAAAAGTTGTGAGGGGTGAAAGTGGGGAAGAATATCCGAATGTATGCAAATATATAATGAGTGGGGTATCAAATGACAGCTCATTGCATACACATTCCAAAAAAATAAGATGATTACATAAGAGATGTATCTTAATATTAGTGGATTCCTTCAAATAGCCTTTATAGTTTTTATGTATTTCTATTTTCTACTAATATTGTCCACTTTAATACGAATATTTCATTTTGTTAATTTGTTTAGTACATATGTATTGTACGTGCTGATGGTTCCCATTCGAGAAAACAATAAATAAATGATAAACATAAACATAAAATTAAAGAAAAACCCCCGATTCCAATGCAAGTTAAACACCATAATATTTTGTAATGTGCACGCGATGCGCTTTCATTTGATACCCCACTCGAGTATATTTGGTTTTTCCCTTTTGGTTTTCCCCCATAACTTTTAAACGGCACAACCGATTTTCATCCAAAAAAACTAAATTGAATTTTGGTTTTCCCCCATAACTTTTAAACGGCACAACCGATTTTCATCCAAAAAAACTAAATTGAATTCGCTCCATCCGTTCGAGAGCTATGATGTCCCAGACAGAGAGACAGACAGATACGTCAAACTTAAAACACCCTTCTTTTTTGGTCGGGGTTTAAAATAGTAAACAATCATTAACCCCCGACAAAAAACAGGGGTGTTATAGGTTTGATGTGTCTGTCTGTCTGTGGCGACAAGCTCCGCTCATAGAGTTTCGCGCGAGTGTTCTTAGATATGTTTGATGAAAATCGGTAGACCCGTTTACAAGTTATGAGGGTAAAAGTGGGGGAAAGAAAAATAGAAAATATGCAAATACACTCGAGTGGGGTCCCTAATGAAAGCGCAATACATGCACAGATGTGCAAATTACAAAATAGTACGACTTTTTACTTTTAAGGGAACTAAAGTTCGGGAAACGGAAGTATTTTTTTTTTTAATTTTCAATTTAGATTGTCGTCTAATATAACATGACATTGTGTATTTAATTTTAAGTTTATTCTCATTGTATTGTACATTGACTATTCTCTCTGTGATATGGGTTATACCTGAAATAAACGAATTTTATTTATTTATTAATTTTAACCCCCAACTACAAGAGGGATATCATAAGTTTGACGTGTCTGTCTGTCTGTCTGAGACAACATAGCTCCATAATGGATGGAGCAACTTCAATTTAGTTTTTTTTTTGTATGAAAGGTGAGTTTGGCGCGGGTGTTCTTAGACATGTTTCATGAAAACCGGTTGAGCCGTTTAAAAGTTATGGGGGTGAGAGTGGGGAAGGAAAACCGAAAATCTGCAGATATACTCGAGTCGGGTATTCAATGAAAAAGCATCGCGTGCACATTACATAATATTATGTTGTTTTACATTAAAGGAAATGAAGGCATTGGAATCGGGGGTTTTTCTTAAATTTAGATTTATATAGATGGTATTACATAGATAGTAAAATGTAATCTGCGGGCAACGGTGCTGGTTATGCTTAGAGTATAAGGATGTTAATTTAAGATGGGACACCCGGATGGAACAAATTTCAATAAGAGAGACAGACAGAGAAACATGCGACGCCGCACAGCTTACAATAGCTTACAATAGCAAAAAGTGTCGTGACAACTTTTCGTAAGAATTTTTTCCGTCTAGCCCCCTTTCTCAACATCGTTCCAATAAATAAAATAAAATGACACTCACTAGTCGAAGAGATCGTGCGGCGGCTGCGCGTTGTCGAAGTCCGGCGGCGGCGCGGGGCGCGGCGCGGGCGCCGGCGCGCTCACGCCGTAGTTCAGGAAGTCCCACACCAGGATCGTGTCGTCGTGCGAGGACGACACGATCTGGAACTCGTCGAACTGCAGCCGGAACACTCGGCCCGTGTGCTCCTGGGACAATCAACGCAACTCTAAGCAAATACTATACAGGGTGTAATCGTTAAGTGTGCACAGGCGATTATTCCGTAACTATTGCAGATATCAAAAAACTTTAAACTGATATCGAAAGTACTTTACCTAATGAGTAAAATGACATTAATCACTTTTTAAAAATAAAACGAGAAATATCCAAAAAAATTACATTAATCACTGCCATACATTTTATTTCTTAGTAAGTACAAAATTTTGTGTTCAAAGCATATGTTCGAAGTGACGTCTTCCTTGGGCAATACAATGACGAGCTCTATTTACAGTTTCTAAATGAACTTTCCTTAACATTTGCGGAGTAATTAAAGCAATTGCACGACGTACACGATTCTGTAACTCTTCTAGGCTGTGTACTCTCTCAGCGTACACGTGGTCTTTGACAAATCCCCATAGGAAGAAATCACAAGGCGTGAGATCCGGGGATCTGGCAGGCCAAGGGGTTGCACTATTATTGGCTATTAAGCCATTATAATTGTTTCGTGATCTAAATCGACCTATCGACAATAACCTGATTTAAATCGAGCGTCACTCACCACTAGCGTCCTAAGGCAGAGGTCCGCGTGCGGCGTGCGGACGTCCAACGCCGCGGGTAGGTCCCACACCTTGATCTTGCCGTCGTACGCGCCGCTCACTATTCGCTTGTTGTCGAATCTGCGACCAGGTACAAAAGTAAGCACGGGGAAAGTTGGGAGATAATATGGGTCTATATTTAGAAGCATAACAATTTAGTACCAATTACAGTAGGCATAACGGTTTAATTAAAGTAAAAATCATTTATTTGCGACTTCAACACACATACATCCATACACGTATATGTGTATGGATTATTACACACTACACTATTAAACAGGAACACTCAAACTGTGGTTTCTATATAGATTATTGAATTAAACGCATAATTTTTACCAGCTTATCCAATGAAACTTTGACCAGCCTTTACGGCGCTTTGCTGTCATATACAAACAACCCTTCCCTTTCCTTATTGAGTGTTTCTCATCTATACTAATATTATAAAGCTGAAAAGTTTGTTTGTTTGTTTGTTTGAACGCGCTAATCTCCGAAACTACTGGTTCGAATTGAATAATTCTTTTTGTGTTGGATAGTCCAGTTATCGAGGAAGGCTATAGGCTATATAACAGCACGCTACGACCAATAGGAGCAAAGATATAATCATAATCATTTATTCATAGAAAGTCAGGTTTGTACAAAGTTGTGTATTGTATTGTATTTGTAATGTCAATCCTATAAACATTATTAAAATTATGTCAAACAAAATGTCAAAATTATTTTACAATTAAAATTATATTGTGTTACTTTCAGAATAATTTAGATGTCCAAAACAATTAAAGATCATTATAATTTGAGTTCATCAATTCTTTAACGTCATAAAAGCATTTACTTAAAAGCAAGGTCAATTGACAAACATACATAGCTCTCGAATGTACATGCAAGGCAATGGTAAGATCTTAAGTTCCTGGAATAAAGGTTTACAGCTATCCATTACCCATGCACCATATATAGCCCTTATACATTTTTTTTGGGTTTTAAAATATAGTAATAAATGTGTAAAAAACGGGAGAAATTGTTCATTTTTGAAGCCTTCCGTTGCGTGCGCCGTGAAACGGTTCAAGATACACAAAAAATATGTATTAAAGAATAATAGCTCTTTAAATGATCTAAAAAACAGTCCGCGATAGTATATGTCTATCTGTTAAGATTAACTCACAAAAACCGTTTTTATGGTACCTAATTTGGTCGAAATAATTTGTTTTAGTTGTATCAACATAATAATATTAATCTTTATTCAAATGAATATGTTGTTGGTTAAGAGTACTTCATCCATTATAACGCGGGTAGCACCGCAGGGCACAGCTAGTAAATAATAAATCTAAATTTAAAATTTAAGAAAAACCCCCGATTCCAATGCCTTAATTTCCTTAAATGTAAAACAACATAATATTATGTAATGTGGACGCGATGCGTTTTCATTTGCTACCCCACACTATAGTATATTTGCAGATTTTCGGTTTTGCTTCCCCACTCTCACCCCATAACTTTTAAACGGCCCAACCGATTTTCATGAAACATGTCTAAGAACACTCGCGCAAGACTCACCTTTCATACAAAAAAAAACTAAATTGAAATCGCTCCATCCGTTAGGGAGCTATGGTGACACAGACAGACAGACACGTCAAACTTATAACACCCCTCTTTTTTGGTCGGGAGTTAAAAATAAATAAATGAAAAATGTCTTGATTAAAGTTATTTTATAATTTGTCATATTTTGTTACTTCCTTTGTTTTCATGCACTGTTTCCTATACCCGGTTAAACCAAATTGTAGCAGGCTTGCCTCGAGCGGGGACCGCTGCTAGATAAGTGAAATTGTAGGGTGTGTATTGGTTAATAAATATTTTTGTATTTTGTATATGTAACCTAAACTACATCTTCGTATTATGGACTATAATCACCGACGAACCAATCAGTGTCCACTAATTATTACGGAGATACGTTATTAAATTTATCAATTCAACTTAATGTCGTACAATAGATCGTTATGCATAAACACATGAACATGAAATGAAATGAAAATGAAAATTAGTGGAAGGGGTTCTAAAGGTGAGCCTCTTGATGATTAATTTTGTTCTACGATTTTTCCATTTGGAAAAGTATGCAATTTTTCCATTTGAAAAAGTATGCAATTTTTCCATTTGGAAAAGTATGCAATATTTCCATTCGGAAAAGTATGCAGCGTCGCTAAAAACGTGTTGTATGCAGCGTCTCAAAAACATACCGTATGCAGCGCACCAGCTCCTCATGGCCCTCCAGCACGCGGATGCACTGGCCGCACTCGATGTCCCACAGGCGTATGGTGTTGTCCGAGGAGCCGGAGACAACGAGACGGTCCCTGTACTGGAGGCAGGCGATCCCCCGCTTGTGTCCGTTCAGTGTGCGCACGAATTCACAGGATGACGTGCTCCAAACCTGAAAGTGGATAAGTTTTATTTTATTTATTTGGGAAACCAAAAGCTTATAACTAAGATAAATTAATATGGATAAAGTGACTTCACTAAAGCTAAAAACAGTTTCCACATGTAGATACAAATTTATAAATGTGTAGTAACAGTACGTTGTTTATCCTAACTTAAGCAATACAAAACTAAAACTAATAATAACTAGCCGAAACATTTACTTGTTCCGCTGCCTGTGTACGATTATATTTGACTATGAGTTATTTGTTTAACTATGAGTTGTGTAAGGAAATTCAAAAAACGCAATAGAGTGGAAGAGTTAAGGAATTTATTCACCACGCTGGCCAAGTGCGAGTTGATCGTTAAGGATATTATGTACATATATCGACTTATAGTTGCGTTACCATTCTTACATTAATAGGCATAAAGACCGTAAAGATTCCCAAAAAAAATTAAGCCGTCGTATTATATATTTTCTTAATTTCAGCTTATTTGTATTGTAATATAGGTATTTCAGAGAGTTTTGTATTATAAATAGTATAAGGTACCTTAATAGTGCGGTCACCGCTGGCCGATACGATATATTTCTCATCAAAGTCCACAACGTTGACAGCTGCTCTGTGCCCGACCAGCACTCGCCGCAGCATTATTTCCGTTGTCGACGTCATATCCCATACAGCGATTGAGCGGTCCTGTAAAATGATATAATTAGATAGATAAAACATTTATTTGTCATCACAACACAGAACATAGGTAATTAAAAATAGAACAACCACAAAAACAAATAGAATAATTAAAGAAAAACAATACAGATAAAAAAAATTAAATAAACAACATAGAATATAATGGAACAACAAAAAATATATAATAATACATATAAAATATTATGTTACAAGCTTTTCGCTTTGCCCGTATTTTGCCGTAAAATATCGATATCGATATATCGATTAAAACCCCACCTGGAGAATATTTGCAGATTTATTTGTTTTTTTCCCTTACGTTTACCCTCATAACTTTTAACCTACTAAACCGATTTTCATCAAACATGTCTTGAATACTCAAGCAAAATTCACCTTTAATGTAAAATAAACTAGATTTAAATCGCTTCATCCGTTCGAGGGCTCAAACTGTGTGTTCTCACACCCCTCCTTTTGCGTCAGGTGTTAAAAACAGTATTACTTTTTACTTTAAAGGGAACTAAGGTTTTAGAATCATGTTTTTTTGCTTTCCTTGTACCTGTGATTCTACCCCTACTTACTTATGATCGCTCGCTCGTAGTATTGTAGGCATAGAACTGGGCCGGTGTGGCCTTGGAGTTACTGAGGGAAGATTAGGTTACCTTGCTGCAAGTGACCATCATGCCGTTGCAGAACCTCAGATGCAGCACCGCCTCGCAGTGGTGTATGAGCGTGTTCAGCATCTCCCCGGTGGCCACGTCCCACACGCGGACTGTGCTGTCCGACGATCCCGAGATGATGGCTCGCTCGTCGTATTGTAAGCATAGGACTGAGCCGGTGTGGCCTTGGAGTTCCTGAGAAGTATTTGCGATATTAGCATTGTGTATCAATAAATAAATATCTCCGGACCATCCACACATCAACATCGAGCCCCGTGGTAAGCTCTCAGCTTGTGTTGCGGGTATTAGACATCTGATATACTTAATATAATAGACGTACATATATAGTTTTTTTTTATTATACATATTAATCAACCAGATCAAGGGGAAAGTGCTTGCAGAACATACAAACACCCCTTGGGAATCGAACCCGCTACCTCTTGCGCCGCAAGCGGACCATAGCCCACCGCGCCACTGAGGCAGTCAATAAATAATAGACATACATACATACCCGTTACACAAGCTTAGAACTTACAGCTTACCACGGGGTTAGGTGTGGTTGTGTGGATTGTCCGAATATATATATTTATTTCTTACTAGCTGACCCGGCGAACTTTGTTCCGTCTTAGACGCCATAAATGAGCAGATTTTTGATTTTTAATTGTTAAATCAGGTTTCTTAGATCCTTTAAATTAATTATTTTAAATGTATTGTTAAAATAAGATTGACAGAAGAATCCGTTTTAAACGTAATTTTTTTTTCATCCTCTTTGATTAAGTATATTTGCAGCACGCATTCCGTCAATTCTATGTCAAATGTCTTAAGGTTACATTAAAAAAGTTTAATACTTTTATATAGTGGTTATGTAATTTTAAATTTTCTAATTTTCCGCGTAATTTCCTTAATTTGTTCTTTCATAAGAACCTTCTCCTGATAATAACGAACAGAAACAAAAAAAAGAATTAGCGAAATCGGTCCAGCCGTTCAGGCGTGATGCCGTGACCAAGTGAAATAGGGATTCATTTTTATATATATATATAGATATTTCCTCTTAATTGGTAAAAATGTAATTTCAACTTACTCTGACGCATTGTAAAGTCTTTCTATCCCATATCTTGATTGTGTTGTCTCGGAGTCCAGATACTATTTTGTTATCGTCATATTGCAAACAGTAAACGCCTTTTGAATTCTCCGATCTGCAGTTTATTCTCTGTAAAAGATACCAATATTTTATTATCCTACTACTATTATAAAGGCGAAAGTTTGTAAGTATGGATGTTTGTTACTCTTTCACGTAAAAACTACTGAACCGATTTAAATGAAATTTGGTACACAGAATCTCTAGAGCCTGAAAAATAACATAGGCTACTTTTTACCGCGGGAAAACGTCATTCCGCGGGAAAATCCATTATAACGCGAGTAACACCGCGGGGCACAGCTAGTGTACAATAAAGCCATTCATTTATGTTAACATTCCAAATAAATATTTAAAATTAGTTACTTTTAAATAAGAAGTCCAAAATTGTAAAAACGAATAAAACTGTGTTGTCCTATTCCCTTCTCAACTCAGTATAAAACATTGAAGCGAACTGTCAACGTTATTTCCTAGATAATTTTTGTATAAACAATTTAGTTTTATCAATTTTAGGCTGACTTGTCCATGTAAGCCCTGTGCTTCTAAGGAAATAAATGTATTGACTTTGATATAATAATATCAAGGAAATAACATTGTCTTAGCAGTTCGCTTCAATGTTTTACACTGAGTTGAGAAGCGAATAGAACACAGCTTTATCAGTTATTACAATTTTGTTGTTCATATACATCTTTTGGTATCACTACATAGTATAAAACAAAGTCGCCTTCTCTGTCCCTATGTCGGTTTTTTAATAGATAGAGTGATTCAAGAGGAAGGTTTATATGTATAATAACATCCATTAAATAGTGGAGAAGTACTGTTATTTTTGAGGTTTCTAATGTGATGTCGCAAATAATTACATTTTTTCCGCTTACATTGCAAACGCAGGCTGAACCCTACGAGTTTTATCAAAATAATGTACTAAGTATTGTACACATTGAAAAGGTCTACAGAAAAGTCCGTGATGGTATTATGTCTATCTCTTATGGATAACCCACAATAATTTTTTTTCGGTTTTCTCAAAACTACTGGATCGATTTTAATCACATAGGCTATATATTTTATACCCGTGCGAAGCCGGAGCGGGCCGCTATGTTTTTATAAACAACGTTCTCAGTTTTTCTGTAGTGTATTTAGTATCAGCATTGCACCCGTGCGAAGCCGGGGCGGGTCGCTAATCTATTATAAATTGACCATTTACTGAAAATGCTCGTCATATCAGGGAGCTATTTAAACGTCAGCATATCAGTCCTGGTTAATCATCTACTTTCTAGGTCTTCATGCCCACCGTCACTGTACATCTGGTGAGATTGTGGTCAAATGAAGGCTGAAAGCTTATCTAGCATAACAAAATGTAATTACACTTATATCTTTCACGACTAACCTGTAAATTATGTTTGCCCATTCGCCAATTGTCCTCAATAGATTGTATGTCCTTAATTATCTTGGGATATAGTTGTCGGTAGAAAGAGTGTGATGGGTGCTGACAGCCAGGTTTCGGCTTGAAAAGGTACTGGATCCTGTAACAATCAATTATCTGTGTAAATGAAATAATTTGTAAAAACTCAGGCAATGTTAAAAAGGCCTGTGTTGTGTGTTAGTCTGTTTCGCCATCTCCGAATAAAATTTAAAAATGGTTTGGATTTTGAGCTATTTCTCTTAGGCAACGGCGGCAACAAAACGATGGCTCATAAAACAGACATTTTATACCTATGACAAATCATAAGTAGCTGACATACTAATTAATAAGTATAGTATTGTAATTTATTTACTATTTTAAACTTGACATTATGTGTTATTGACTAAGTATTTACAATTTGACATATTTATTAAGTAAATGAATTTGATGATTTATTTGTTTTGACATTATTAGTACTAAAAAACCAGTGTAACCAAAATGTAATTGGGGCGTATAATAATATTATCAATAAATGACTATTATTGACTATCACATGTGACGTAAAAGTTGCATCCTTCCGTGGACCCCGTTAAGCCTGACAAGGGGAATCTAGGTATCATAGGATATTGAAGGTTGTACCTAGCGGAGGCTCTGTCAGCCAGTCACATCATAATAATATATAATTCTATTTGACTTTATTTAATAATTTGTGAATTATTTAAAAAATTATGTGGATTATTCTATGATAATTATGTGTAACTAATGTTATTGGTTGTTTATGAGTTGGTTTACTTACATACTTAAATAAATAAAAATCATAGTGTCAGTTATAGCTTATTGCATGTGATGTGATAGCCGCACCAGCAAAAAATAACATTTAATCGGATTTATTATTCGCCAACAAATTAAAATTATTTCTTATTGACAAAATAAATGTTATTATGAATTAAATGAATTTCTTATGACTTAATTATAGACACGTAATATTTATACTGATTGATTCAATATATGTATAATAATATTAATTAAATTTTATTTTAATTTCATTAAATGACATCTTTGTTTTAAATAAAATTTTGAACTTGGTTTTACACATAAAGGCTAAATGTGGCTTTAATTTGATTTTTAATTTTTGATATGATTTTATTTTTGTTTTTATATTATAATTAACTAATGAAAATCATGACATGTAGGTACCAACTCTATAATATATATATTAGGTCCTTACATATATGAAATTGGCGTTTTTCGTACTGGCCACTTTAATCACAAATTTCTCCTCTTTGGTAAGGAATTCCAAATTCAAATTTGTACAGCTATAGACTCATGTATTTGTGCTTCGATGATCGTCATTCATTTGTTTTTTTTCTTCTGTTTTTTTCTGTTTGCGTCACTCATTTTACAAAATGGAAAACTTAAAATATCGCATTATTTACGAGTACGAGTTCCGCCGTGGCACTAGTGCTGCGGAAACAACTCGAAGGGTGAATGATGTGTATGGCGGTCGTGTTGCAAAAGAAAACACAGTTCGTTTTTGGTTCCAACGTTTTCGTTCTGGAAATTTCGACTTGCAGAACAAGCCCCGTGGACGGCCTGAGACTCAAGTTGATAATGAAGAGTTGAAGGCTATTGTGGAAGCGGATCCATCGCAAACCACGTCCGAGTTAGCTGCAGGCTGCGGTGTTAGTGATAAAACTGTTTTAATTCACTTGAAGCAAATTGGGAAGATTAAAAAGCTTGAAAGGTGGGTACCTCACGAATTGACTGAAGCAAACCGGCAAACGCGCGTCGACTGCTGCGTTACATTACTAAACCGGCACAATAATGAAGGTATTTTAAACCGAATCATTACCTGTGATGAAAAATGGGTTCTTTACGATAATCGGAAGCGCTCAGCGCAATGGTTGGATCCTGGCCAGCCAGCCAAATCCTGCCCCAAGCGAAAATTAACCCCAAAAAAGTTACTTGTAAGCGTTTGGTGGACTAGTGCCGGTATTGTTCATTACAGTTTTCTCAAATCTGGCCAGACTATTACGGCTGATGTCTATTGTCAGCAATTGCAAACCATGATGGAAAAGCTAGCGGCTAAACAACCTAGGCTGGTCAATCGCTCCACGCCACTGCTGCTTCACGACAACGCTAGACCACACACTGCGCAACAGACGGCTACTAAATTAGAAGAGCTTCAATTGGAAAGTCTAAGACATCCTCCGTACTCCCCGGACCTTGCTCCAACAGATTACCATTTTTTTCGAAATTTGGATAACTTCTTGCAAGGGAAAAAATTCAACTCCGATGGGGCAGTCCAAATCGCCTTCAAAGATTTTATTGATTCCCGTCCGACTGGTTTTTTTAGTAAAGGGATCAATGAACTACCTATAAGATGGCAAAAGTGCATAGAAAATAATGGTTCATACTTTGATTAATTAAATATATTATATTAAAAAATATTCGACTTTTTGTTCCTCCCATACAAAACGCCAATTTCATATGTAAGGACCTAATATATATAAAAAAACAACATATAAAAAGCCTCCCACTTGCTGTAACGCCCAACAGGGTCCACATTGTGAAACATGCATACACAATTCAAAAACTATGTCAAATATTTAAGTCAACCAATGTCTAAACAGCAATAAATGAATTGAGTATTGAGAATGTTCTCCATCTCCATCCGGGAACCTAGCCAAGGATGGAACCCAACCAGAAGATGGACAAAAGCGTCCTTTTGCACCAAAACTCTGAACACTGTGCTCGCCAACCTAGGTACCACTCAAGCCAAGTATTGGCAAACCGCCTCATTAAGCATGCACTTTTCATACCCGGTTAATTCCAATTTGTAACAGGTCTCCCGCAATACAGTAAGTGAAATTTTAATGTGTTTTGATAAATAAATATTTTTTTAAATATATATGTTTTTGTAAGACTGAGGGAGACAATCTTAATTTTTAATTATAATTTTTTTTATTTTTTACGCAGAAAAATTAAGACATATCCGTAACCTTCGCGCACAGGATTCGAACCTGCATCTCCAGGAATGCGCCCTGACGTGCTAGACCAATTACACCAACGCGTCATCACGTGATAGGTCGAAATTTTTCTGCACTTTGTATCATCGTGAAGCCCCGAGTGAAAAGGGTAAAGTGAGGTTTATCATTTATTAACCTTTTGAGCGCCACGCTCCAAACGCATTCTCGTATCCTCTACGCCAAAGCACAAAGTGACCAATAATACCTACGAAAAAACTAGTGCTGCCAAGAGTCGATAAAATGTATTTGTCGATAAACACATGGAGACTTGATTTCGTTGGTTTTTTATGCAATAAACAACTTTTTAAAATCTGCGATATTTTATTACCTTTTGAACGCCACCTTAAAATGGTAAAATCTAACTCTCTAAGCCATCCAAGTTAAAAAAAGAAAGGCTTTAGGTTATAAGCATTATTTTCAATTTTCGAGTTTTACTTGATACCAATTTACTCTTTAATATATAAATTGTTACGCCGCAGTTGCCGGTGTTTTGCCTATATAAAACCAGAAATCAGATCGATAACAAATATTTTCAAATAACAACAGCACATCACTATTCACCCACGAGTCGTCGTTTGTTGTCGCGAGTAGCCGACAAAGGCGCGGCTGGCACGATGTTTGAAAGCTTGCTTACATCTGAGGTAGTGCTGTGGTAGGTCATAGTCACTGATTATCGATAAGGGCAAGTATATGTATATACTCCACTTTTAAAATGTCAACTATCGTCGTATCTACGTATGTGTGTATGTGTATACAGAAGCCTATACCTAAGGTCCCATCTTGCCAGTAATTATATAGCTGGCTAGCTTCGTACCTATGCATGCAAGTAGGAAAATAAATAAAACTGTAAGTAGGTTCAATTCATTTATTATTTTGACGGAGCCGTAGCACAACAGTTTTTTTTTGTAGGTGAAAAAATCTAAATCGAGAAATAGAGACTCAAAATTTCCTGGCTTACCGGGAAATTGAAAATATTATTCGCAATTCCCGGGAATTAAAAAATTCGGGAAAGCCGAAACTCTACTATAGCCTAACTTTCTCTTAACCACTAACTGATAGACTGATAAATTCTTGAGGTTGTTGTATATGTACCTATCCTTATCGTATTTACTTACTTTCACTATAAAAAGGTGCGTCTTGACCAAAATAAAATTATTATTATCTTGACTTTGTTGGCGGTGGTGGTAAGATGTAGACGGCGCCGGCGCTGGCGGCGCCGGCGCCGCCTCAGGCGTAGTCGCTGTCAAAAGCGTTGCAAGATCATCTTCGCTAGAAGATTCATGCTGTAAGGTAGGTAGATAATTAAATAAATAGGTACCTAGGTAATAATACTTAGATTCCTACTGAATGAGTAGGTAACTGTAGGTATCTACAACAAACTTTTGTACCTACCTACTGTTTCCACCCGGGACAAACATTTGAGAAATACCTACTAAAGATTGGCCATTAAAAAATCTGATCACGTGATCATTGTGATCATGCATGACACAAGTGTCATGTTTTTACGCGTTTTATTCCGCACATACATACATAGGTACGCACAAATAATATAAGCACTACACAATGCGGAGAAAGAAACGGTAACTACCTACCTACCAGATTTATTTATTTATTTATTTTAGGGAAACCATCAGCACATTAAACATAAATGGGTGATACAATGGAAATTGATGGGCTATTTACAGGAATCCACTGATAGATAAACTAACATAGTTCCTAGCCATCAGTGTAATAAGTAGGTAGACGCTATAATAAGTACGTACCTACCTACCCTAGTCAACTGCACTTAGGTACCTAGGTAGGTACAATACAATACACTTTATTGCAAACACAATACAGGGAAAGAGAAATAACAGAATTGCAGAATGGGCGGCCTTATTGTAAGAAGATAAAAACTAGGTAACAGTTTATGACTGAAGAAAGAATCCCCGTATCGGGTGAATGTTGCATTATTATTATTTAGTGCTAGAATTTGTGTTCTTGGTAGGTAGGTCGAAGTCACGGTCAATGACCTTTCTAACCGTTATTGTACCATGAATGCTAATAAAGTATTTTATTTCCTTCATTCTTTATTCATTGTAAATTGTCATAAACAAATTATTTCTACGCATTACCTATCCATCTAACATATTTTATTGATTTTCTGTCCACGTAATTATTTCCTTGCGTAAGATAGGTACCTATCTCATAATCGAACCAATTTAGGTACCTACACTACCTACTTACCAATGATGAAAGTACCTACCTATCTAGTACGTCCGTTCCCAACGTAGGCCACCCAGCCCTACTCTCATATTACATGAAAGAAATAAAATGTAGGTTGGTAATGTACCTACCTGCCTACCCACCGAACTACAGGGAACCTGTGTGCTTCGAAGCAGAAACATGCTTTTGTCGATGTTAGAAACGAGAGATCTATGATCCTACAAACACCTAGATTTTACTTATGAATTCTAAATCAATAGCAGATAATCCCTCATCTGAAAATAGTTATCGTGCTCTTCAACTCCTTCCAAAATGCGAAGGAGCTCTTCTGTGCTCAAAACATCGGCCATACCCACTAGGAATGCACTTGCACGTCACTAAATTGTGTTCTCACGCTTATGACGTCACTAAATAGTCGAGTATTCCCGACCACGGCGTACGCTACACTGATAAGGGATGACGAAACAGTGATGTGCTTTGGTGGCGGTTATGAATTATCGATCCTGCTCATAAATCTTTTTTTTTTTCATTGTGCGTTTGCAGAGTTTAAGTTTGGATTTATTAAGATATCATAATAGATATTTATTATTTATGTCATGAGAACGAACCTGTTATAAATAATAATTATGATAATTAAATGTAAATTGACTATTTTTTATCACGTTCGGTTGGTAGCTGTATACCACAACACTAGCGGTCGGCTCCTGCCGACAATGGCGTGGCGAATCACGCCCGCTGACGGGATTTTATCTAAGTTTTTCATCATCGAAATTTTTATACAACTAGGGGTTTTTCTTATAAACCTTTAGTATAGATGTATAATAACTAAAACAATGTTCCTTTTAGGATACATAAAACGCGAAACTAACTGTTTAAAGATTGTGTATTTAGTTTTTCTTTTGGAGTAGTTTTGGTCGTCATATGACGACGCTGGCGTAGTGAGCTCAATTTGTAATGTCGAGTATAGCCGACCGTGGCGGTGAAAAGGTTAAAAAACATGTAAAACATAATCTCAAGTAGCTGGGTCTTCCTACAGCTAAAATTCTGAAATGACTGAGATATTTTTTTATCTTTTTTAACCATTTTTATGTGAATTATTTAAATATTTACTATAGATTCTGCATGTGTTTAAATTTAGACTACCTATGTCTGTACTCATCCTAATACTTACCTATTGTTGTCACTAATTTTATAAAAATTATTTAACTTACATTAATATTGTCTTAAGGAGGTGGGCGATGAGGTCGCTCCGCAGTTTTTAACTTTTGCGCCCTCATCGTTTCTTATTTGTAACTTGTACATTTGTGTACCTTATTGTAAATAAATGATTTGTGATATTGATTTGATTTTTGATATATTAGGACTTTCGAAGGCATACTAACCAGCCTCGTCGCTCCGCGAGCCCGCGCCACAGCGAGTCAGTGCGGACCTTCCGTTCCACCAGCTTCTTCCACAGCATGCCCTCGGAGATGACTCGCTGCCACTCCCGGCAGACCAGCTCGGCCGCGCAGAGGGATCCCGCGTCGAGGTACGACAGGATGTTCTCCGCGACGTGGTCTAAGCCTTTTTCTGTGAAATGAAACATTACGTATACATCATCATCATCATCACCCTATAAACGTTCCCACTGCTGGGACACAGGGACTTCTCTCTTAGCGAGAGAGATTAGGCCTTAATTCACCACGCTGGCCAAGTGCGGGTAGGTGAATGTCACATGCCCTTCAAACTCTTTTTAAGTTCTCAGAACATGCCGGTTTCCTCACGATACATTCATTGCACAAATATAACCGGAACAGTATCCGGTGGGAGGCTTCGGCCGCGGCTTGTCACCACCCTCCGGGCTGGGCCAGTGCGTGAAGCGATTTTTTCGTGTTTCGTAATGTGGCCCGGAGAAGCCATCCTACCTTTTAGGTCTTCATGTCCCATCTTTGACCACACATTGTCACTTTACATCAGGTGAGATTGTGGCCAAATGAAGACTTATCGAGCATAAAAAAAAAGAAAAAACCAAAAAAAATCTGCTTAGTTACTTAACACGGTACGGCGTTGCCTTTTTCTCTAGGAGCTAGGTGATCATGGAAGAACAGCGCTGTGTTTTGACTCGCTCAATCACAGCATAATGCTGAATGATCACCTTTTTGTCACATTAATTATTGTTTTTTGTTTACTTTAAGGTAAATTTGGTTTTTATTTTGTGACAAATAAACATTTCCTTCTTTCTTACTAAATCTTATATACAAAATTTTCGTGTCACAATGTTCATTCCCGTACTCCTCCGAAACGGCTTGGCTGATTCTCTTTTTTTTTTTTTTTTTTTTTATTTACAAAAAACAATAAATAGGCTTTGTCGCTGAGCGACCACATCGCCTTATCGGGAAACAAAAAATACTTATAATATAATAAAAACAAAAACATACCTACACTACTAATAACAATTATCTCGTCATTAAGTACCTTCCCTACGAAAGTACTCTCGTCATTAAGTACCTTCCCTACGAAAGTACTTAATAACGAGATTATACAACATTTTTGCCTCGTCAGTTAATGGATTCGATAGTAAGCTATTACACTGTCCAATGTCAAAATTATTATGAGAACCGAAAATATTTATACGATCTTCTGCACACCGCACACACTCCATCAGGACGTGTTGGGTGTCTTCTATGCTGTTGCAGATGTCACAGTTTGGAGAATCTACTTTTTTCATTAGAAATCCGAATTTGTTTGATGGAATGTGTCCGGAGCGCAATCGGAGGGCCGTCACTAGCGTGCGTCGATCCAGGTCTGCCTCGTCAATCCACGGACAGAGAGATATATGCGGCTGGATTGTTCGAAACCAGATACCTTTCTCTGCAGATCTTTTGTCAAAGTATTCCTGCCATGTATCTTTGCAATGAGTTTTCAAAACATTAACATATTCTGAGTACAATGGAGTAACCATAAGTGGGATGCCATCTGTGACAGCTTCCTTTGCTAAGAAATCGACTATTTCATTACCCTCTAGAAGTGTGTGTGAAGGAATCCACTGCAAAATAATAGTTTTATGGCTGGATTGTAAATGTTGTATATCATTTAAAATACTGTAACCTATCGGCATACCACGCAAAGGTGAGACGCAACGGGATATGTGTTGAAGTGCACTTTTTGAATCACTAAAAATCACAAATTTATCGCATTCAATTGACTTGACGTACGAAAGAGCTTCTGCTATGGCTATCAACTCGAGATGCATTATAGATATATTAGATGTTATTTTGAATTTTGCACTTAGCCCTGATATGTAATCAAAAAAGGCTGCACCGCCCTCTATCCTCTCTTTCGACCCATCGGTAAAAATTTGGTAGTAGTTATTATATTTATCATTAATGTAAGCCGAACAAATAGTTTGCAGGTGATTTTGTTGATAAGAGTGTTTCGGTCGATCTACCGTAGGTATATTGTCTAGCACTGCGCCAGCTAAGTTAATGTTGCCAACCCAAGTATTCAAAGAAAACATTTCCAGATTATTATTACAGTGAATGGGCAGTGAGGTATATGTGGAATGAATAGTTGTGAGTATGGGCATTTTTCTTCGAGACGACGACCAGTAGGAAGTGTAATAATCTTGTGAAGAGTTTTGAAGATATTTTATAGCTTTATTGTCACTAAACGACCTAGATTTCAGCCAAAACTTACCAGCTAAAAATTTTCTTCTGACAAATAGTGGAGATAAACATAAATCGTTTTCCATTACATGAATAGGTGTCGAGCGAATATAGCCTCCGATTATTCTCATACATTGGTTCTGTACCCGGTCCAGTTTAATTAAATTAGACTGAGAAGTGTTGTCATACAGAAAACTCCCGTAATCGATCCTACTACGTATTATAGATATGTATAATCTTCTTATGTGTTTTTGATGAACGCCCCAACCAGAACCGGATAAAATTTTCAAAATATTTATGTATTTTTGTGTTTTACTTATCGTTTCATTTATGTGTCTACCCCATCTCAATGAGCTATCAAGCCACATACCTAAATATTTGACTGCAGGACATATTTCCAAATGTGTGTTGTCTACAATGAAATCCAAAGTTTCCCGACTTCTTCCGGGTCTAAAGACGCAGACCTTGGTCTTTGCAGATGATATTTCTAATCCTATTCTTCCTAATAAATAACTAATGGTGGTGTAAGCTGCCTGTAATTCAGCGATAGCGACCGATGCATGTTTATGAGACCTATATATAACAAAATCGTCAGCATATTGAGATATCTCTATGTTGTTAATATTCCTACATATATCTATAACCGTTATATTAAAAAGAAGGGGGGAAAGGGGGTCACCTTGGGCTAATCCGCGACATGTCCACCGCGACATTTCAAAATTCTCTTTGTTTATCTTCAATTCTCTTCTTTTGAGATAACACCACAAATATCGGGTGACCTTAGAACCAACATTAAATTGTTGCAATATATTAATTAAGCTATTTATATCCACATTGTTGTAGGCATTTTTGATATCGATGAAACAACCTACCGTAACTAATTTCTTTGCGAAACCTTCTTGGATATGTGCCGTTAAGCAGGATAAACTATCCAGGCAAGACCGCGACTTACGAAACCCCACCATAACACTTGGGAATAAATTTTGTTTTTCAAAAAACCACTCAAGTCTCTTATTAATTATTGAGTGCAAAATCTTACATAAACACGATATAAGTGCTATAGGACGCAACGCTGTTAAGTTATTGTGTTTAGGTATGGGCACTATCCTTATCTCACGCCATTGTTTAGGAACAAAGCCGGCCGAATAGCAACTGTTATAAAACTTAAGTAAAACTAATTTTGCTTTATGAGGAAGATGACAAATCATAGAAAATGATATTTCGTCACAACCTGGCGCCGTGTCTTTCTTTTTTATGGAGTTATGAATTTCCTGTAAAGTAATTTCGGAATCTAGAATTGAGTTGTTGTAATTGAACAATGGGGTGGGCGGGGTTACATAGTCAGGCGTTAAATCACTTAGCAATACGCTAGCGCTTTCTTTGTTTATTTCCTGTCTAGGTATATATCGACCCTTCACCCATCTCATTTTCCTCCACATCTCAGAAGGAGAGGAGGTTTCATCTATTGACGAGCAGAATGCCTGCCATGATTTACATATAGCGGCACGTATCAAGTTCTGAGCTTTAGCTATTTTTAACTGCAGTTGTTCCAAGTTAGACGGAGATGGACACCGTCTAAGGTTCGCCAACGCGAGCCTGCGTTCTGCTACAGCTTTAGACAGATCAGGGTTCCAATAAGGCTTTGGGCAAAATTTTTTACTAATATTGTTATATATTTTACGGTAGGGTATATGTGAGTTTGCGGCCTGCTGAATGATATAAACTAACTGGTCATAAAAAAGTTGTAGGTCGTCGGGAGGAGTATAATTTATCAGATCATTTTCTATAGATAAAGAATAAGCTGTCCAATCGCTATCTTTAAAAATACGTTTCTTTTGAAAGTTTTGGTTAAAGGTTAAAGCACATGAAATTTTGATGATTAAATGGTCGCTTCCAAGTGATTCGTTTGTGACTAACCATTTAAAGTTAAAAGTTATGTCTAACGATATAAATGAGATGTCGGGAGTAGATTGTTGCAGATGTCCATTTGCTAACCGCACTCGTGAATAACTTCCATCATTTAAATATGTAAAGTTTGAGTCCAGCATCGAATGTAATATTTGATTGCCTCTGTTATCAGTTTTATATGACCAGTTGGTATGGTGACCGTTAAAGTCACCTAAAATTAAAGTTTTGCTACTGAATGTGGAGAAAATGTGGTCCCAATCAGCCTGCGTCGTTCGCACAGTTGATGGACAATAAATAGAAATTATATTTTCAATACCCTGACAATTCGTTATCTTTACATGTAGGAGCTCAATTCCGGAATTTAAACTTAGCATTGGACCCATTAATGATTTAACTGATTTATGAGTAAATATAGCAACCCCGCCGTATGAGTCATACCTATCCAATCGATAACAATTATAGCCAGGTGTTTTAAAAGAACTTTCTGATTCTAGCCAAGTTTCACTAATTACTGCTATGTGAATATTTTCTCGGTTTAGGTATGACTCAAACGATTCTGACTTAGGACGTATACTTTGGCTATTCCATTGTATGATATTAAGCGAAATATGATTATTAGGACTTTTAACCATAATTTAGGTCAGAACTAAAAAAAGTTCCGGCCGTAATACTACTAACTACTTTAGATATTACCCACTCAATGCAAAGTTTGGCTGCTGCTTCTAATTTCTTCTCAAACGTTTTGTTTCCAAAAATAATTGATTTTAAATTATGTAATAATTCTGATAAAGAAATGTTTGAGTCACTTTTTCCTGGCTGCACAGTGTTCCTCTCATTTTCAAATGGTTGCTCGTCTTGAGATTTATCTGAGTTATCAGAAAAGTCCATATCCCAGTCGTGAACGTTCTCTTTGAACTGAGATCGGGTTGTCCTACGTCTTCTTGTTTTTTTGCGGGATCGGTCTGCACCCAACCCTAATTTTTCATGTTTATTTTCCTCCGTATGTCTTTCATGTAAGTTTTGATTCTCGCGTTTTTGTTCGTCTACGTTTACGCTTCCTCTGCAATCCCTTTCTTTGGCATTCTGTCTGGT
Organism: Gymnoscelis rufifasciata; assembly: GCA_929108375.1. Classification (NCBI taxonomy): domain Eukaryota; kingdom Metazoa; phylum Arthropoda; class Insecta; order Lepidoptera; family Geometridae; genus Gymnoscelis; species Gymnoscelis rufifasciata. The sequence goes on along the minus strand of OV815332.1, from coordinate 5,141,774 downwards.
ACCCTGAGACTTTACTGCATCAGCAAAAGTGACGCCTGTTGACTGGCTCGGCCCATTGCAAATATGAGAGGGTTCTGGAGGGTAACCCGCTTCTATAAGGTCTTCGTTGGCACTGATATTCCTGATAAGTCGGTCTCCAATATGTGTTGGTGGGGCGTACATTGCAAGGGCTTTTCTATAAGTTGTATTATTTTCAGACATAAGCTCACGTACTCGTCTTTCTTTCTTGAAAACCGGGCAGATTTTTTGCATTGCCATGTGTGGACCTCTGCAGTTGACGCATACAAATGTCGTGCTTTCACAGTTTTCGTGTTTCTTTGCACATTTCGGACAGATAATTTTCGTGCTCGGGCAAAATTTGGAGGTATGGCCATATTTCCAGCATTTTCCACATTGCGTTACTGGGAAAATATAGGGCTCGACATTCACACGCATACTGTGTATAAATACATGTGGTGGTACCGATGACCCCTTGAAACCCAGCCTTACTGATTCGCTGGTAATCCAAGCGGAGCCATTTTTTTCAGAGTTCCGTCTATTCAGTCTCTTAGCGGAAATTATTTGTATGGAGTCACATGAGAGGCATTTTAATATTTCTTCTTCACTCAAATTTAATTCCACATTTTTAATTACGCCATACGATGTGTCCACTTCTGATGTCTTTAGGCATCTCCATCGCATTTCGGAGAATGCGTTGCAGTTAAGGAAATGGTCCGCGCTAGACTCTTTCGTAAAAGTAATTAACATTTTGGTTGCGCTAACGTATTTTACTTTAGCTATGTTGTCAATACTGTTATCTTGGAAAGTTTTAGCTAAGGCAAAGTGTTTTGGTAAGTCACTCGGGCAGGTGATGCATATTTGTACTGTCTTGTGTTCTTCTTCGTCTCTGTTGGTCAGTTTTCTTTTTCTTTGGACCGTGGTCCAATCCGCCGCTAAGTCACTGGTAGGGGAACCAGATGCTTTTCTCTTCCTTATTCCATCGCACTCAATTTCTTCCTCAATAAAGTTGGTATTTTGCGACATGTTCGAAGCCTCCTCCTCTTCTACCACTAGCAAAACTATATCCTCCTCAGGAGTCATTGACGAACTCATTGTTTAATTGACGCGCGGCGGGTCCGAAACCGGACCTGCCGACGTTTAGGTATGAACGCACTGATAAACAGACAATAGTTACGCACGACCTTCACACTCGGAGGGCAAGCGATCACTGGGCTGATTCTCATGAAGTTTTGTGAGCATATTGAGTAGGTCTGAGAATCGGCCAACATCTATTTTTCAATTTGCAAAACAACACATGTTTCACGAAAATCGGTTGAGCCGTTTAAAAGTTGTTAAAAAGGGTGAGAGTGGGGAAGGAAAACCGAAAATCTGCAAATATACTCGAGTGGGGTATCAAATGAAAGCGCATCGCTTGCACATTACAGAATATTATGGTGTTTTTACTTTTAAGAAAATTAAGGCATTGGAATCGGGGATTTTCCTTAAATTTTAAATTTGATTTATCTTCTTGATCAACTGACTCAAAACGGCTTTTATCAAAATGGCGTTGGTATACACAGCTGTGACGTAAGCGAGGAGTACGAAACTGTCGTGTCTCCTACACCCGTCTAAAGCAGATTACAGCCAGATGGACACGTGACGTCACACGAGCGCCATTTTGAAGTCACTTGTTGTTTCTGGAATACTTGTGGCAATCCGGAATTAACTATTGAATTATAATCGATATTTTCTTGCAGTATTTTTATAATAAAGAATCAATTATAATATAAATCTAAATTTAAAATTAAAGAATAACCCCCGATTCCAATGCCTTAATTTCCTTAAACGTAAAACAACATAATATGATGTAATGTGGACGCGATGCGATTTCATTTGATACCCCACACTAGTATATTTGCAGATTTTCGGTTTTCCTTACCCACTCTCACCCCCATATTTTTTAAACGGCACAACCAATTTTCATCAAACATGTCAAAGAACACTCGCGCGAAACTCATCTTTCATAAGATTATATTTATTCTTTCTTTCTATAAATTCGCTCCATCCGTTCGGGAGCTACGATGTCCCAGAAAGACAGACAGACAGACCGACACGTAAAACACCCCTCTTTTTTGTCGGGGGTTAACAAGGACTCAAACATGGCGCGGGCTCTCTAAGGGCATTACTAGGATTTTAAATGGTTGGTAACCGATACATTCTATTCACGATAACCTGGTACATTTATCGTCTATCTAGCATTAGAAGGCCATTTCATCAGATCTGTTTCCGAAGCTGAATATCAAATTCAAATGCTACCGTTCCCGAGAACTAGCATTGCAAAGATTATGTAAAGCTGGGTTGCGGGTATTGAGTTTTTAAGTTTACGGCAGGATTTTAAAGATATGCCTAGCATTTTTCATACAATCTAATCTCTTTTTAACCGACCTCTTTTTAAGGAGGTTCACTATGTATCGCTTATGTTTTTGAAGTGAAACTTCTTTAGAATCGTTGTGATTTCAAACCGGATGCAACGGAAAAAACGACAGGTAAGACAATCTTAAACGCTAACAAGGTTAAGCAACGTTGCGCGACGCTTACTTGGATGGGTGACCGCCCGAACAAAATCTTTTTCCACAGTATTTTTTATTCATCTCATTCTTCTGTCGATTTACTGAAGTTTCACTTCTATCGTGTGTAAATCGCACACACTTTTTTTTTCTAAAATCATTTATCTAATGAAATATAGTAGCCGATTCTCAGACCAACTGAATACGCATAGAAAATTTGGTAAAAATCCGTAGTCGTTTCGGAGGAGAACGGTAACTAACATTGTGACATGGAAATTTTATTATCAGATTGTATAGTTTGGGTTTTATAATTGTCTCTCTGTGTTGAAATAAATGTATGTATATATGTTCTATTCTATTCTATCCGGACAGTAAGCATCCTAGCATAGTGTTGCATTGACGCATACAGTCAGACATTCATCTTTGTATAGGAATAATATTTAATGAAAAATATCCAAACAAAAATGTGCGACAGTTTCTAATCGATTCTTGGCTGTGTAGATAAAGAAAGCGAAACGACCAGATACGATATAATAATTTCCTATTTATTAACCCCCGACCAAAAAAGAAGGGTGTTATAACTTTGACGTGACTGTAAGTTTGTCTAAGTCTAAGTTTTGTAAAACCAAACAATGGAAATAAATGATTTTGTATCTTGTATCTTGTGACTACGAATCTTAGTACAAATCGCACAAAAACGTTACGTCACGCAAAAATTTAATGCTCAGTAACCTTTCATATACATTTTGGGGTTATGTGTTTAAAAGTCTATGTATATAATGTATGTTCCTTTGTAGCACTATACAGACCAAACGCCTGGGCCGATCTCTATGATTCAGACGTCAATCGATTTCTCTTAGTACGGCGCGTGTCACTAAAGACATGACGTTAGAAATAATTCAACATGGCGACTACTTGACGCCATTTTGTAAAAATTAAAAAAAATAAGTCAACAAACTATGCCATGTGGGGCGTGTGGGCCGACTGACCGTTTAGGATAAATAAATAATAAATTATAAATATTCCCAGACGATATCGGCCGTTGACACTACCACACAGTTGTAAAGCTTCGGTAGTGTCATCGTATCCTATTATTTAAGTTCACTGTTTATATTGACCTGAATAAATAATTTTAATTTTTTTTTTTTTTATTATTATTCGCAGAACGCACCTGGATGCAATTAGCACAGGACCGAAATAAGTGGCGAGAGCAAGAGGAGGCCTATACCTACCCAGCAGTGGGTGAAGTCAGGCTGCGGATGATGATGATGAATTTTTTTAATAGTTTAACATACGATAATTTGGATAATGAAAAAAAAATGTTAAGATTTACTCACTGGGCAGCATGCTGATAAAATCTCGCTGTAGCATCGGTTTCAGGAATGCGTTGATGTGTCCGTGCTGGTAGTGACACATCCGTGCCAGTAACTGTTCCACAAACTCCACCTGCAAATAAATAAAACTAATCATATAAATATTGCCGGACAATCCACACAACAACAACATCCAACAACCCCTAGGCGGGAATCGATCCCGTTACCTCTTGCGCCGGAAGCGGACCCTCGCCCATCGCGCCACTGAGGCAGTCATATATTGCTGAATAATCCGTAAAGTATCATCTAACCCAGTGGTTTCTAACCTTTTTAGGTTCTTTACCCTTTTGCCCAAAATAAGGTCACTGACCTATAATTAATGAAAAACATCCAAACAAAAATGTGCGACAGTTTCTAATCGCTTCTTGGCTGTAGATTAAGAAAGCGAAGCGAGCAGATACGATTTAATAATTTCCTATTTATTAACCCCCGACCAAAAAAGAGAGGTGGTATAAGTTTGACGTGTCTGTCTGTCTGTCTGGGACATCATAGCTCCCGAACGGATGGAGCGATTTCAATTTAGTTTTTTTTGCATGAAAGGTGAATTTAGCGCGGGTGTTCTTAGACGTTTCATTAAAATCGGTTGAGCCGTTTAAAAGTTGGTTATGGGGGTAAGAGTGGGGAAGGAAAACCGAAAATCTGCAAATATACCCGAGTGGGGTATCAAATGAAAGCGCATCGCGTGCACATTACTAAATATTATGGTGTTTTACTTTTAAGAAAATTAAGACATCGGAATCGGGTGTTTTTCTTTAATTTTAATTCATATACAAATAACCAAAATTCCTCCGCTCAATCAACTCCTGGGACACTGGAACTTCTCTCTTGACGAGAGAGATTAGGCCTTAATTCACCACGCTGGCCAAATGCGGGTTGGTGAATGTCACATGTCCTTCAAACTCTTACATTTCTCAGAACAAGGCCGTATCCTCACGTGTTCCGCCTTCACCGTTAAAGCACGTACATTTTCCGAGAAGAAACAACCAGAGTTCGCGAAAGTACTGCTGCATCAAAGAAGAAGATACATTACCTGATCCGTCTCGTTCCATCTCGTGAAGTAGTTGAGGCATGCGTCTCTTTCCGCCGTGTACGCCGGACTGGACGGCATCGGTCGCACACCCGTTTCCAAACATGTTATTGGTGTTAACTGAAACCCAATATACAACATTATCTATACTAGTATTATAATAATTATAGTAAGAGGCTCTCGCTGGGAAGCTGGATCAAGGGTCAGATATCATTTATTTATAATTGACTAACTTATTATAGTAATTTAATTTCATGACATTTGCATTCACTTTTAGATATATTTAACATCATTTTATATTCTGAATAATTTGATATATAGATTAGATAATAAGTGACAAGAAATGTAATGTTTGTATGCTCAATGTAGCAGAATCTGTGTAGCTTTAAGTAGTCTTAACATCTGACATGTATCACCAGATTTCACGAACAATAAACAATTTATGATTTATTTATGATTTAGGAGGCAGTACTCCTGGACTCGGCGCGTATCGTCAGGAAGTTCCTCTCTACAGCTCTAGTCACCGGTCGCTTGAGCCTAGCTTCGCGGCCGGTGATTTTGATATTTTTTACAGTAGGTAATTTTATATGATTTTCTCTCCAAGAACCAACGATTGTTCTGCCAGCGTATCGTCGCGACTTGTTGCGGAATGAATCGTCCAGTGTCCGCAGCGATTCATGCAACACACTAACAGCGACGCACAATGACAATGTCGCGCGCCGCGAGAGTGAAGCTAGTAGCGACAGGCTCGCCGCGATTCTATGACATTTCGCTCTTGCAATTAAATAAATAAATAAAAAGAGCGTATATACGTGGCACGATGATGACATCGCCGAGATTCCTTCACTAGTGGGCTTATGTCCTTTAACCGAAATGATGATGTTGGTGAATAGTATATCACGCTACTGGTATATTATGATGGGTCTAATGGTAAATTATTTCGGTTATTTTCGGTTTTTAAGTCCTTTTTGCGCTGCGCGACATTTAGATTAAATAAGGGTCGCCGGTAGGTAGTACTGGAATTATGGCGAAAAAAATTATTTTATTATTATGTAAAATCTGTCTCAGAGTTTGAGACAGATTTTACATTATAATTTATTACTTAAAATAAAGCACAGATTTTTTTAATAAAACACGGAAAATAAAAATTTTACTTCCCATGAATGTTTAACAGCAAAATCGATATCAGGTACCAGGATAGCAGAAACAATGAATAGGTATGTAGATTCATATGATAGAGTCAAGATAGGTCATGACAGCATCTTCATGTATTATGCATTCCTGGTATTTGGTCTTGTGAGTTAAAACTATGCTTAATTATTTTGCAATTCGTAATCTGAAAGTTTTATAAGGATATTTAAGATCTAATAATAGATCTAGCGTACAAAAATAATATAATTTAATACTTTTCAAAAGTTTTGGGTTAACTAGACTTTCCAGACTACTCACACACCATCACCTAACCCCAAACTAAGCAGAGCTAGTACTATGGGTGTTGACTGATATACTACATAGATACATTTTTTTTTGTGTAAATACATACATATGATACATAGAAAACACCCAGACCCGAAACTAGAAATTGTATATCAAACAAAATCTGGTCCCCCAGCAGGAATCGAAACCGCAACCTTGTGCACCTCAGAAAAATAAATGTCGCTGTCATTATGGATATGGACAATGTATTGACTGAGTGTGATCTAAATGATCTAACTAAACAATCAATTATGTACTTTTTTTTTTTAATTGAAATTTCTTTAGAATGTTGCGTTGTGATTTCAAACCGGATGCAACGGATAAAACAACAGTAAGAGATACAAATACAATAGTCACCTGTAATTAGTGAGCCAGAGCGAGAGAGCAGATGTTAGTGTGTATGTACATAATATTCAACTGTTTAATACTTGCTTGTATTTGATCATGCATAATACAGCTTTTTAGTAAGATGTCAGCGTGGTGTGTTATTATCTAACACAGTGTGTTTGTGACTATTTTTATAATTTTATAAGATGCCGAAAGGTGTCGTCAATATCGACGCACAAAAAATGAAATAAAACGAAAATGAAAAAAAAAACAGAAACTGAAAATATGGAACTTGAGCAATAGATTATGTAACATTATGTTAAATAAAATATAAAATATCTTTTAAAATAAATTAAAATACTTTCATTTTTAAACAATTAAACTTTGTAATTATTCTACCCTTACTGCTTAGTTGCTACCGTGATTATGGCGCTTGCAACAGCGTCGAAATATCGGAAAACTCAAAAACCGTCAAATCATGGTATGTTACCCGTTTTAAATCATAGTATTGTTAAAAACCATGATAATTTAAAAAGTTATATCCTACCCTTGTTATATATATATTCATCTCATTCTTTTGTCGATTTACTGAAGTTTCACTTCTATCATGTGTGAATTGCACACACACTTTTTTTTTCAAAGAAAAAATCTATTCAATCAAAGCAAAATTTATCAAAAGACAACAATAGAAATAATATTTTATAAAAGATATCAAGATAGAATTTATCTTGAAAGATTTGCTAAAAACTAGCCTGTAAACTGACCATAAAATTACTGTTTAGCCGTGTAATTGAGAATCCTACTAGATATTAAATCCTTCATCTAGAATATGTCTCCTAAAAAATTTTACTTTCCAATTCCACCATTTTATGCTACAAATCAAGTTTATTTAAACCTGGTTCAACCATTGAAAGATTACAATTTTCATATTCATATTCATTAATTTATTCATTTGGTTACAATAATTTTGATCTCAGTTAGGCGGTAAAATGAGTTTAGCCTGATCTGATGGTGAAATTGGGGCTTATAAAAAGACTATTGTAATTAATTAAATTTGATAGTAAACTGTGTAAGTTAAAATTCTACATGCTAAATACACAATTTGGTCAATCATGAGATAAATGTTAAGACAATTCAAACATTAACCTACCAAACATGTCACAAATTAAAATGTTTTGTTTAGTACATAGTTGAATGTAAGCTGGAAGATCTACAATGATAGCTTCCTAACATTAAGTAAATGAGTATTATACTTCTTCAATAAATATAAGTAATCTCCAAATAATATATTACTATATAAACACATATATAACAATATTATGAAACAACATATATGTCAGTTGTTGCATCGCCGTAAAAAATTGTTGCACTACATGTTATACCATACAACCAGTCATGATTGCAAAATCTGTGTTATGTGATTTCTATATGAAAGAAGATCATTGTGTCTATATGAAGAAAATATTTTATGTTAATCATTTTTAGATTGGAGAAACTTTAAATTGTTTTTATTTAGATAAAGTTTATATATGTCATCAAAATCATACTGTATGTGGACTCATAAAATGATCTAGCATATTTGATTGATTTCTGGAGGTTGCCTGGGACGTGGGGGGTAAGTATTAAACATTTTTTGAAGATCAATTCAAGGAAAACATGATTGAATGGTAAAAATTGGGACACTAGATAGAAAAGTCTAAAATTTGAGGTTTTGAAAGATCCGCATTGCAGCATCACAAAATAAGCAGCAGTAATAAAAATATACGTTATTTCTACGTAAATTTGATTTCATAGGAAACCTAGCTAATGGCTGGTTTGGTTTCAGCAGAAGGAATTTAGGAAAACAAAATTACAAAGCCAAAATTTACTCAGAGAAAGATGGCGGAAAGCCATGACATTACGGGTCTTGCCCCAATTACCGATATTTATCGTACCTGTGGGTGTATGATATCTTCTATCATCTTCTCGGTCTCCATTTTCTCTGATTCACAAGTAACATCAATGATTGTTCACTGAAACACCACTAAATTATCGAAAAGCACAATCGCTGAATACAGCTCGCTTGCGTGACGTCAAGAAACTTGAAACTTTTTAAAATCTTGACATGACGTGACGTACTGCTCCACAGATCATTTTCTTGTCTTGTTTATTAGAGATGGGATGGGATGTGTACAGATACCTGTTTACTTTTGAAAACAGTTTTACCTTGTGTTCGGAAACCAGGAAAACGTGGGCCTGTCTAGTCTAAGAAAATAGTATGGTTGTTAAATATTAAAGTTTCTAAATTATATCCAGTCCAGTCCAATCGAATGCACACAACTTCAATATCCCTAATGCATTTAATAATCTCCATCTATAAAAATATCGTTTTCTAAGTGAGTGAAACGGGTCAAATAAACTCAATGAATACAAACGCTCGCTAGTATTAATACCATGAGAAAGAGCGATATTCTTTTTTACTAATACCTGCTTATTAATAAAATGGCAGCTCGTCATATTGGACTTTAAAACTAAAACTTATAGAAAAACAAATAACTTAATTAAAAAAAACCTTTGTTTTATATAATTCTCTATATTTATTTAATACTCTGGCCATGAAAATAACAATGTGGCAGATACTTTTGTGATGTGATGATTTAATATTAAATCTTGTAAACTGCACGTAACTGCATGTTAAATAGATTTTATATTTGCTTCCCAACACTATTTTCAGACAAAGATATGTCACTGTCAATTCTGTCATGTCAGTTCATTCTTTCCATTCCAATTCCATTCATTCTTTGAATTTTGTTGATTTTCGTTATGGAAAACATATTTCTTTGATTTTCAAAGAAATTATTGTTTTTAGGGTTTTACGGCTAATTTTAATTCAAATAAAGAGCGATATGTTAATGTTCTCCTACTTACGGTGCTAGAAAGCATGAGTGACCACTGAAAAATGCCGAAAAACCATGTTAACCATTGTAGTTTTAGCTACGTAAACCAAAATTGAAATTAAATATCGAGTAAACAAGGTAAGTTTGTACTTAGAAATACCTTTTAGAAGATTTGTTGGTACAGACCTAATTTTAGGATATTTATCATAAAATTCAGCTAGTTTGTCTTCTTCATTATTTTAAGTAAGTAGGTAAGTAACTCGACGAATTAGATTTTCAATAATTGTCGGCCAACAAGATGTTATACATTGGTACAGTCAACAGCAAAAGGAACTGATGAAATAGGGCCCCGAAATAATATATACAGTATATTAAGTCAAAAGTTACTGACTACTGTAATTAGTTAGAAAAGGTACAAATAACATGGTCATATGTAATTGATCAGTGTGATTACATTTATTTCGTACATCGGTGTTATTATGACCATTTTCTTATGACTAATTATAACTTCATTTGAAATTGACACTTTGGTATAAGTTGTACCATCTGGCACGTCACACTAGAAGATGTTTTGAACATTGGTTTTGATCACTTACTTTTGCTGTTGACTGTCTTTACGTATATAGATTCATCATGGAAAAAAAATGGCGTTCAACTGAGTAACATCTTTTACACTTTATAATATTATTTAACTTGACACTGGCACACAGATGCTTCAAACGCACTGTCCAATTATAAGGAATCGAATTGACTGTACCTACATGGATAGATATGGATGGATGGAATGCAACTGTTAACCAGTGGGTGCAGCTAGGACTTAAAGTTACTGGAAGTCTGTGAACCCGTTAAATTTATCTGTATGCATAATGTAGTTTTCCTTATGTTAAAAAAAATAAAGAATAATGGTACAGTATGCATCGCTTACTGGTATAACCTTCTGCATACAAACCACCATTGCAAGGTGGTTACCAGTTAGCGATGCTTACTGTACATACAATAAAGAGTTATACTAATTGGCCATGGTGAAGCGAACTGTCAAGACATTGATATTTCCTTGATAATATATTTAGTTTTTATTTAAATTAACATTAACTTGAGTGTATGAATGCCCTGTGCTTCTAAGGAAATAAATGTTTTGTCTTTGAAGTTCACCATTGAACAGAAATGATAAAATCATTTAATAATACTTAGGTCATTTGATTTATTTATAGTGTGTTTACAAAATGCAAGCTACTTCCGACTGGAAATCTCTGGAAGTCCCATCCCTTGACTAGAATTATTATGGTGAAACAAATCATTAATTAATTGCAGCAATAATGCTATCTGATGAGAGTGTGGAGAACAGGCTGGGGCCTCCGGGAATCAACTCTCGGTCGCTCAGCACAGGCCATTCTGCTGCAGATCTTGAGGTAAGGCAAATGCATTTTCAGATAAGGTATATTTCCTAAAATACAACATAATGTGTTTGGTTGTAAGTACATATTTAAAAGCATTTTTAACCCCCAACATAAAACAGGCTTGTTAGAAGTTTGATGTGTCTCTCTGTCTGTATGGGACATCATAGCTCACAAACGTTTTTTTTTTGTATGAAAGGTGAGTTTCGCGCGAGTGTTCTTACACATGTTTCATGAAAATCGGTTGTGCCGTTTAAAAGTTATGGGGGTGAGAGTGGGGAAGAAAAACTGAATATCTGCAAATATACTCGAGTGGGGTATCAAATGAAAGCGCATCACGTGCACATTTCAAAATATTTTTTTCTTTTAATTTTGAGAGAAAATAAGTTTGTTAAACTTTTAATTTGCATCGCCCCTCCGGGGTGCATGTACATATCGACTTAAGATGTAACAATTGACCTATATCTGTATAAATGTACATGTGAGCAAATAAATAAATAAAAAAATAATTTAAGATTTTTTTTCAAAATGGCGGACCAGTAATTTGAGTTTTCATATGAAAATATTTTCAGGTGCTAAGGGAGATCGAACACGTATACTTCTCACCGCCATCAGAGTTCGACGCGGGTCGCTACGTTCTCGAGAATGTACCTCAACCGCTCACCTGCACCGACATAGAGGCTATGTTCACTAAACTGAAGAGACAGCAACAGGTATGGACAATAGCCCTTATTATATAGGTATTCTCAGTGGCGCGGTGGGTGGTGGAAAAGTCCGCTTGCGGCGCAAGAGGTAGCGGGTTCGATTCCCGCGGGAATCACTTGACTCAACGGTCTGGGTGTTTAATATATATAATAAAACATATAAATAAAAATGAATTGTTGTTCGTTAGTCTGATTAAAACTCGAGAACGGCTGAATGGATTTATCTTATCATAGTCTTGAAATGTTCGTGGAGGTCCAGGGAAGGGATAAAAGGCGAGAAAAAATCGAATAATTGCGGGGAACTTTTTTTACCCGTGCGACGCCGGGGCGGGCCGCTAGTAAAACATAATGCTTTGATGCGGAATCATTATAATAACTAAATGCGTATATTTTCGTATTATTTGAACTTTGTTACCCTATGTTTAAGTTTTCCAAATAAATACATTTTTTTTTTATTATTTGGGGTAATTCTACAGATGTTTCCAGAGCTTTCATTGTCCAGAAAAAATGTGTAAGAGCTTTATTTGGTGCCGGTCCTATGACCTCTTGGAAGCCTTTATTTAAATAACTAAAATTGTTAACACTGACTAATTTATACATATTATACCAATCAGCTATTTTTGTAAAAGAAGGTGGGTACAATTTCAAATATTATAAGGACGAAATTAGTTTAATTGTTAAAAAAAGATACCCTACCAGATTAATTATACTTCTGAGTAAGTCAGCGCTGCAGAGGAAATATTGTTACATTATGACAATGAAAATATTGAATAAAATACCTAAAAATATGACAGAATTACCAATGCGGCAGTTTAAGACAAAACTGTATTTGTGGCTAGTAGATAAATGTTTTTATAAAATTTATGATTTTTTTGATTATAGATTTAACTTGACATCGTAAATAATATTAATTAAATTAATTTCAATTGTAATGTGTAAGCATTAAAACATTTGCATGCCATTTTACTGGTAAAGTATGTGAAACCTTTTATGAAACTAAACATCTATTATTGTACCATACTTTTGACAAATAAATACATTTCATATCATATCTATACATGTATGTCTATAATATTAAATATATCAGTTGTCTAGTAGCCGTAACACAAGCTTAGAGCTTACCACGGGCTAGATGTTGTTGTGTGGATTGTCCGGAAATATTGATTTACTCTCAAACTCTTTCCAGGTAGTATCCGGCAAAGCACTCCACCTGATCTCCCAACAACGAGACAACTGCGACAAAGAATTCACAGAAATCCAAAATATTCGCGAACAACTCACAAACACGGTTCAGACTTGCCAAAAAGCGCGAGCTGAACTCAGAACAGCTTCTAACCACCTAACAATATCCACTTTCGTAATCCTAGCTAACTTCCGCAAACGACAGATCATTAGATCTGTACTTAAGTCGTTAGAATTACTGCGCAGTTTGAGAAGCGTCGAAAATGACGTGGCGGGGCTTCTAAGCAAGAAAGAGTATTATGACGCGATCGAATTGATACTCAAAAGCCGAAAAGCGGCCGCGAATCATAAAGAGTTCACTTGCATAGCAGATCTGACGTTACGACTCCAAGACACTTTAGACATGACTGAAGAAAAGCTAGATTCGGTTCTCTCCAGCATCTGTTACAACTTCGACGAGACAGTGTTTAGGAAGCTGCGAAAAGCTTATTCGTTGCTGGGAAAGACACAAGCAGCTATGGAACAGTTACATATGCATTATTCCTCCGCTGTCAACGAGTCTGCTATGAAAGCAATCAGGAATTTCACTACAGAAAACACAGAATTAAAGTTCCAAGACCTTTGTAACACGATTCAGCCTAACAAAGCGTCGAGTTGTCTGCTGAATCTCTGCGATAACCTCTTTCAAGTTATGAGGAGTTATTATCTCTTAGTCAATTGGCATAATAAGTATGATGATGATACCCCAAGTGCTAATAATGTTATTGAAATTGAGAAGAGTGTTAGCAAGGAGTATATTAGGCAGAAGTTGAAAGCAGGTCTTGTTAGGATATGGCATGATGTCCAAGCGAAGGTTTCAACATTTCTACGCAGCTCTGGTTTAGAGGATTATCCGTTTGAGAAATTTGTACAGATTCTCGGCATCATGAGGAAGTTGACACAAGTTGCTGAAGTATTTTGTGGGGACAAGTCGGATTTGTTGCAAGATTTCATTAAAACGCAGTCGGTTTTGTATATTAAGAATTATCATAGAGGTAGGATGGAAGAGCTTAAGCTGTTTCTGGAAAATGAGGGATGGGAACAGTGCCCTGTTAAGTCGACATTCACGTTGTTAAATCTGCAGGAGTTTAAACCGTTTAAGAGGTTCATAGCATTCAGACCAGATACGTCTTTGACAGCGAAGACTTTATCTGATGGTAACTCTTCCGTTAACTCCCATGATGATAGCGTTTATATTGCGAAATACTTCAAAGAGAAGAGTACTTACTCGCCGTTCGATATATTCCGGAACGAGAATGTGACTAATGAAGATATATTTGGCATAGAGAGAGAGGATTCCGACTTTGATGACAGCGAAGATGAGATTGATGAGCTTAAGAAGGATTATGTCGATGAAAATGAGTCGGTTTACAATACTATAACCGAAAAAGTTGTAAACAGTCCGTCGAAGGTCAAAGAGAGTGTTATAGTCACAAATACGACCCTATCTGTCTTGAGACACTGCGGTCAATACCTACAAATATGTAGATATCTACCCCAAATATCTCTAGAAGTAGTTATGCTAATGAATCAGTTATTCGAATACTATTTCTACACGGTCCATCTATTTTTCACAGCCGATTTAGACGTCGCATCATCTACATTATACAGCGCAAAATTGAACGCAGTTCTGAAACGTATATCGAACAATATTGATAATAGTGATGGGGTGAAGAGTTTTCCGAGCCCAGAATTGCCGCACTTGGATCTGTCCTCTGAGGAAAACTTGCATGGATTGTCTGAGAGAATAGTTGGGGTAGAAAGCGTGATATTCCTAGCGAAACAGTACGAGTTGCTTCAGCCTTATTTGGAATCCATAGTTGCACCGCCACAGAGAATGATCTTAGAGCTTTTTAATGATAATACCTTAGCGGTGGTCGCTGATTTAAGGGTCCCTGTGTATATGTGCTCTGCTTCCAAAAGTGTCGATGCTAGAAGCACCTTAATAGCTATGTCTCAAGTCAAATGGGATGTAAAAAATGTAGCCGTCGACCACAGTCCATACGTTGATATGATTGTGAGAAGGATTCAAGTATTCGCGCTGAGATTTGAAATCGTCGCAACGAAAGTGACATTAAACATCGAAGTATTGAATTCCGTTTGGTGTATGGTGTCAAAGTTTATCGTGCATTTGTTAGTTGAAGGGTTTTCTAATGCTCTTAAGTGTTCTAACGGCGGTAGGGGGTTGATGCAACTTGATTACAGACAGTTGTTTGTTAAGTTAGAGAAGATTTCTAATCTAAGGCCTATACCGTACCAAGATTATGTAGATAGGTATGTTAAAGCTTATTATTTGCCTAGGAAAGGGCTTGAAGAGTTTATTGTGGAACGGACAGAGTACTCGAATAAGCATTTGAATGCGTTGATAACGTGTGCCTGTGAGAATAAGAAGGATAGGCAAGCTTTAGCGATGATAATCGAGAGTAGAGATGTGACTTAGGGCTAATCACAGAGTTCTAGTAAATTACGCAATGTTTAGTTGTGTCAATGGTTAGTTATATCAAGAGATATCGCTTTGTCACATGTGACTGATTGAAATAGCTCTATTGTTGATTCTATTGACTCTGGCCTCTTAATGTCCAATTCCCTAAATGTTATTTAAATATTGTCTAATTTTACTCGAATATGGTGTATGAGAACCTTAGACTTTTAATTCGAATAGGAAATCCGTGATCAAAATAGATCTTAATTTAAAATACATTGTTATTTTTAATGATTTTTAAGTAATTTAATTAAGTGATAAACCTCACTTTGCGGGTGAAACTATATTTTCACCCGCAAAGTGAGTTAAGACATTGTTATGTTAGTAATATAATAACCATACATACCGATTAGTAGGTATAATTAAACTGAGAAATTTGTTTGTTTGGTTGGAAGTGCTTATTTAAAAACGATTTCTTCAATTAACTGTGTTAGCCTATTCGGGGAAGGCTCAAATTAGCAAATTAGTTGGCCTGAAAGCCGACTATATAAAAATACCGACTTGTTAATTATTCAAACTATAGTGGTAATGATTCTTTTGTCTGGACATATTATTGTTGGATAAGTTACAACTTTTAAACTGTCATGATTTTTATCAATATTGTTGTTGTGCAGATTGTCCGGAAATATTTATTTATTTTATTTATAATATTAAGACTAATATTGTTAATAACGGATTAAATACCACGAGGTTATGATATTTTAGTTTCCCGTTATTTAGACGCGCCGCTGTTGCAAACGCCATGATTAAGGATACAAGATACAAAAGCATTGATTTCCATTGTTTGGTTCTACAAAACATAGCCACGTCAAAAATAAAATACGAAAACAAAAAAATAATCATAGGTGCTTAAAAATAAATTTATAGGAAGCGATTAGAATTAGAAACTCGAGCTCATTTTTGTATTGAAGTTTCAATACAAAAATGAGATCATTATTTGTTAGTCTTGTTTTTGATTTTCTGTTGGAGCAGCTTCCGTCCCAAGCAGTTTTGTCTTCAAGGTAATCCGATATTTTAAAATAAGGCATATTAATTAACAGCGATGAAATATCGGAAAACTCAATATCGTCAAATCATGGTATTTTACCCGTTATAAGTCTTATTAATAAATTACCAGTCGAACAAATTGCAAAAAGCAAAATAAGTCGTGTTGGCTAAGTGGAAGGACACTCGACTCTCATTTAGAAGGTCGTGGTTTGAAACCCGGCCACGCACCTTTGGATTATTCTTCTTGAGAAATTTATGCGCGCTTTAAACACGTGCTTTAACGGTGAAGTCAAACATCGTGAGGAAACCGGCATGTTCTGAAGGACATGTGACATTCACCAAACCGCACTTGGCCAGCGTGGTGAATTAAGGTCTAATCTCTCTCGCCAAGAGAATCCGTGTCCCAGCGGGGATTTGCGGAAAATTCGTCGAAAACGTCGAACAAATTAGAATTTAAATTTGTTAAGTCGAATATAACATGCACAAACATTTAATTTTATTAAACATATACTGTTGTAAGACTAGGATTTATGAAAGTGTAGGATATCTATAGTTCTGTGTAATCGATGAAGTAAAATTTATGTATTTAACGGCTTTATTAATGTAAATAATTAAACATATCCGGTAACGTGAAAATAACCATGTATTATGAAAAAAATCTCGGTATGTTTCTGACAAATTAAGTTAAGTTATTATAGAGACCATGTTGTGTATATTTCGAATTTTATTTAGTTTAAGATTAAACTGTACTTAATTGACTATTTTGTTTTTGAATCTTAATTCTTTTTTAATAAGTGATAAGCCCAACTATTTAGGTTAAACTATTTTAAAATTTTATGCTGAAAAAGTTCACTTTGTAACCTTAGCTCACTGTATTCGAACCTGCATCTCCGGGATAGCGCCCGACGCCACGTGCTACCAATTACACCAACGCTTCTGGTCGAAATTCTTCTGCACTTTGCTATATTGAGTGAAACCCGACTAACGACTTCTCGTAGAAAATCCAAGGACTATTTCTACTATTTATATAATATAATATAACACAAGCTCAAAGCTTACCACGGGGATACAAGATACAAAATAATTTCAAGATGGGCTAGATGTTGTTTTGTGGATTATTCAGAAATATTTATTTATTTTATTTAACAACACACAAAAAAACACCGATAAACGCGTTTAACGGGGATTATAGTTTAAATGGTTTAAAAGTTTCTGATTGAGATTTTATGATAAGTTAGTGAGTGTTCAATAATAATAGTAAATCATTTATTTCAGGCATCTCAGGCCCATATAAACATATACCTTACAGACTAACATACAAAAAAATATAAATATTATATACGTCGTGGATCATCTGTTACGGCGGTGTCGCCTCGCAGTGTAGGCGAGAACCGTCGAAACTTGACCCCTTGCGGCCAAAACTGCTCATTCAGGATCGTCGACAGATGTTGATTTGGAATCCGCACCATAAATTAACCGAAGCTCACATTACGGCGAGATTTCAACCTTTCGTCGCGAACCGAAAATGCAGTCTTTGTTAGGATGTATTCCACCACAGGCTCGGAGTTCAAGGAGTACGAGACGCGCGAGATGTAAAAAAGTGGCTTAGCTAACCTTTTGACCGCCACCGTCGGCTATACTCGACATTACAAATTGAGCTCACTACGCCAGCGTCGTCATATGACGACCAAAACTACTCCAAAAGAAAAACAAAATGCACAATCTTAAACAGTTAGTTCTGCGTTTTATTAATCCTAAAATGAACATTGTTTAGTTATTACTTATTATATATCTATACTAAAGGTTTATAAGAAAAACTCCTAGTTGTATAAAAATTTCGATGATGAAAAACTGAGATAAAATCCCGTCAGCGGGCGTGAATCGCCACGCCATTGTCGGCAGGAGCCGACCGCTAGTGTTGCGGTATACCAACCGAAGGTGATAAAAAATAGACAATTTACATTTAAACAAGATATTTATTATTTATAATGTTCTCATGATATAAATAATAAATATCTATTATGATAAACTCTGCAAACGCATAATGAAATAAAATTGAAGATTTATATCGACCTGAGTCATTTAATACACGTACGGTCTATCCACATCCGTCAAGGAGTCGTGTCTCTTCTCACATATGAAGTTTCTCTTCTCCGAGCACGGCATGTCCTCCAGCCAGCCGTTGGCGAACCCTCCGCAGAACAGCGCGGAGCTGGTGACCTTCGGAACCTGGTTGTCTGGGCAGCCGCTGCACCAGTGCCCGAAGCCTGCTTCCTCTAGGGTTTGCCCTGAAAATTACGGCATTTTGACCAGAAAGCACGGTAATTCATTTACAATACAAATTTATATAGAGCAATTTTTTTTATAGGTACATCTAAATTCTTCAGACCTAAAAACGTTTTATATCGATAAATTTTATCGCAAATATTTCTAGAACCACTGAATAGATTTCAAACAAATTTGAATGGAAACTACTCGAAAGTCATCACGACACACATTGTGTTTCGTTCCTTCTTACCATGCATAGTCCACCACTGTCCCCCCCCCCCCCCCCACTCCCGATATCCGATCCACACCGTCTCAAGCACAAGTAATCAAAGGTTCTAGAGAGTTCTTACCATGCACAGTCCACCACTGTCCCTCCCCCCACTCCCGGTATCCGATCCAGACCGCCTCAGTCACGTTGAACAGCGGCCGGTAGAAAGTG
Source organism: Gymnoscelis rufifasciata (assembly GCA_929108375.1). NCBI lineage: Eukaryota > Metazoa > Arthropoda > Insecta > Lepidoptera > Geometridae > Gymnoscelis > Gymnoscelis rufifasciata. The sequence continues at coordinate 5,122,654 of OV815332.1, read as the reverse complement.
ATGTGTTCTAGATTATTCTACAAGGTAATCGAAGGTTCTAGAGAGTTCGTACCATGCACAGTCCACCACTACCCCTCCCCCCACTCCTGGTATCCGATCCAGACCGCCTCAGTCACGTTGAACAGCGGCCGGTAGAAAGTGATGTGTTCTAGATTATTCTACAAGGTAATCGAAGGTTCTAGAGAGTTCGTACCATGCACAGTCCACCACTGCCCCTTCCCCCACTCCTGGTATCCGATCCAGACCGCCTCAGTCACGTTGAACAGCGGCCGGTAGAAAGTGATGTGTTCTAGATTATTCTACAAGGTAATCGAAGGTTCTAGAGAGTTCGTACCATGCACAGTCCACCACTGCCCCTCCCCCCACTCCTGGTATCCGATCCAGACCGCCTCAGTCACGTTGAACAGCGGCCGGTAGAAAGTGATGTGTTCTAGATTATTCTACAAGGTAATCGAAGGTTCTAGAGAGTTCGTACCATGCACAGTCCACCACTGCCCCTCCCCCCACTCCTGGTATCCGATCCAGACCGCCTCAGTCACGTTGAACAGCGGCCGGTAGAAAGTCAAGTGTTCTAGATCATTCTACAAGGTAATCGAAGGTTCTAGAGAGTTCTTACCATGCACAGTCCACCACTGCCCCTCCCCCCACTCCCGGTATCCAATCCAGACCGCCTCAGTCACGTTGAACAGCGGCCGGTAGAAAGTGATGTGTTCTAGATTATTCAACAAGGTAATCGAAGGTTCTAGAGAGTTCTTACCATGCACAGTCCACCACTGCCCCTCCCCCCACTCCCGGTATCCAATCCAGACCGCCTCAGTCACGTTGAACAGCGGCCGGTAGAAAGTGATGTGTTCTAGATTATTCAACAAGGTAATCGAAGGTTCTAGAGAGTTCTTACCATGCACAGTCCACCACAGCCCCTCCCCCCACTCCCGATATCCGATCCACACCATCTCAAGCACTTTGAAAAGCGGCCGTTAGAAAGTGAAGTGTTCTAGATCATTCTAGAAGGTACTCGTAGGTTTTAGAGAGTTCTTACCATGCACAGTCCACCACTGCCCCTCCCCCCACTCCCGGTATCCGATCCAGACCGCCTCAGTCACGTTGAACAGCGGCCGGTAGAAAGTGAAGTGTTCTAGATCATTCTAGAAGGTACTCGAAGGTTCTAGAGAGTTCTTACCATGCACAGTCCACCACTGCCCCTTCCCCCACTCCCGGTATCCGATCCAGACCGCCTCAGTCACGTTGAACAGCGGCCGGTAGAAAGTGATGTGTTCTAGATTATTCAACAAGGTAATCGAAGGTTCTAGAGAGTTCTTACCATGCACAGTCCACCACTGCCCCTCCCCCCACTCCCGGTATCCAATCCAGACCGCCTCAGTCACGTTGAACAGCGGCCGGTAGAAAGTGATGTGTTCTAGATTATTCAACAAGGTAATCGAAGGTTCTAGAGAGTTCTTACCATGCACAGTCCACCACAGCCCCTCCCCCCACTCCCGATATCCGATCCACACCATCTCAAGCACTTTGAAAAGCGGCCGTTAGAAAGTGAAGTGTTCTAGATCATTCTAGAAGGTACTCGAAGGTTTTAGAGAGTTCTTACCATGCACAGTCCACCACTGCCCCTCCCCCCACTCCCGGTATCCGATCCAGACCGCCTCAGTCACGTTGAACAGCGGCCGGTAGAAAGTGAAGTGTTCTAGATCATTCTAGAAGGTACTCGAAGGTTCTAGAGAGTTCTTACCATGCACAGTCCACCACTGCCCCTCCCCCCACTCCCGGTATCCGATCCAGACCGCCTCAGTCACGTTGAACAGCGGCCGGTAGAAAGTGAACGTCTCATTCACGCTCAGAGCCTCGTCGATGCTGTTTATCACTGCGAGGTAGCCGCCCTCGGCCCTGCAGATGTCCAGCGCTTCCTGCCACGTGGCAGGGTCCCAGTGGTACTTGTGGCAGTGACGGGGTGATACTTCTGGCCATTGGGACTCGTAGACTGGAATCGTTAACAGAACGGTTGTCTATATTGGCGTAGAAAAATCTCTAACGTACACAAAATAAATACAATCTACAGTCTACAATATGTAACATCAAATATGTGTAACATCAAATCAAATAAATTCGATACGTATGAGGAAAACTCATATACCTACTGAGACCTCCGTACCTAATGTACCTGTAATGCGGCATATAAAATCAAAGGCAGCAAAATTCACGGCATTCAAATGTTCAGGAACATAAAAAAAACTAATTTTGTCAAGGTAGCTACGATTCTTTCTATTTCTATATTCAGCTAGTGGCCCGCCCCGGCTTCGCACGGGTTTTTATTCAATTTTTTTTCCCGGCAATTATTCGATTTTTTCTCGCCTTTTAAACCTTCCCTAGACCTCCACGAACATTTCAAGACTATGATAGGATAAATCCTTTCAGCCGTTCTCGAGTTTTAATTAGACTAACGAACAACAATTCATTTTTATTTATATAGATATTTATTTCAAACCAGATTTATGATGAATAAGAATACTAATACTAATCTGAATTTAAAATAATAAAACTCCTATATTTTAGAACAGAGCGAAAATAATTTAGCGTTTAGCTGTCTTTGATTCCAACTCATGGTACATAGCTTATGGACCCTTATGGATATTTATTTAATAAAAATGTGTTATTGATTATTTATTGTTAAGGCAGCAACAGAAATACATCATTCCTCAATATTCAAACTTTCATCTATGTACCTATGTATGTATAGGTACACAGAAAAATATCCAAAATCGTTATTCATAATAATAAATTACTTAGTATTTAAAACGTACGTTCGTCAATAGTGCCACATTCATTTATTTCGTCATCAGCTGAAGGTTTCTTGTAGCATAAATAAGGGTGTTCTTCGGTACAGTTATAATTCCAAACCACGCCTTCCTCCAAAGACTGAAAACATTCACTGGGTTCCGCGTTCCAGTTCGTCTTGTTTAGGATTTTCGTAAAGTTATCTGTAATAATTATACATATTATAAGACTAGCTGACCCCAGCATACGTTGTTTTGCAAAATGAAAAATAGATAGTAGCCGATTCTCAGACCTACTGAGTGTAAAGCCGTTTCGGAGGAGAACGGTAACTAACATTGTGACGCGCGCAAGATCCATAAAAGACAAGCGTTTTAAATAAATAAGACACTAAAGAAAATTTTAATTTAATGCAATATTTTCAGGAATATACTTGACTTTATTGTCAGGCTATTGTTAAATTAGAATGATGAAGGTATAATGATGAAAAAAACGTTTAAATTTCGCAATTATTCGAATATTTTAAAAATAAGATCTAGTTGTAAAAAAACCTATAATATTAGATATAATATTCTTAACTAACTATTTACCCAAGGTTCTAATATATATTGATTCATATATTTCATCAACTCTCATAAGTTATCTTGATAGTAGAACGCTAAAATACCTACTATAGAGGTAGATATTAATCGAAATATTTTCTTATCTAACTATGGACAGTAAAATTTCCTACAATTATGGTTATTTTCAAAAGCCTTCAGAAGCTACCATTGACAAAGCCCATCGGAAGGGCTGCTCTTCCGATGATACAACAAAATTTCGGTTGACTTCCACAAGATCTATTTTCAATGCCCACCAAAAAAAAAACATAAAAATTTGAATATCTCTAAAACTATCAAAAATCGAACATACATCGCGCATTTCATTTTGGACTACATGAAATTTATCACACTACCTATAACTATAGAATATACCTTTAGAACTATTTTTTTCAAATAGCGTTATCATAAGTTGTTGCTAACATTACGAGATAATATTAGCAACATCTATCTTGGATAGATTCAGAATCATTACTAGATACGAAGCGACTCACTTTTTTTACTAGCTAATCCCAGCAATGGTTTTGAACTTTTTTGTATTTAGTTTTATTTATTGTGTGGAGGAAAAAAGGCTTATTGTCGGGAGGTCAACTATTTGTATGTTCTGCAAGCACTTTCTCCTTTTTCTGGGTACTTATTATTTATAGTAAAAACATCTATGTGTGTGTCCATGATATTAAATAAATGAAATGTCTAGTTGGTACCCGTATCACAAGCTAAGAGCTTTCCACGGGGCTAGATATTGCTGTGAGATTGTCCGGAAATATTTATTTATTTAATATTGTGATCGCTACTTCTCCGAGGTTCTCCCTAAAAGTTGCAGCGCTCTAATACGCCACTTATCCATCCAGCTGTTAAGAACCGTAGGATTTTTTTGAGTGGATTTTCTTTGCCTTATGCCCAACGCAATGGTGACATGATACTTTCAGTTGATACCGATTAAATAACAAACTTTCGAAGTTAATGCTTGATTATCCTGACTCTTTCAACAATTATTATCATAATTCTACCAATTCTCATTTGGTGTGTCACTATTTTCCATGAAAAATGCAAGAGAATTTGTATGAGAACTTCACATAAATTATGTGATGAAGTTGAAAGGTTTTTTTTAGTGCAAGGGTGTTTGAATATGAAGGTTTAAATAGTTAAGCTTAGAACAAGGTGATTCAAACTACTCGGTCCAAAGTGAAATGAGTGGTGGGTTGGTTCCACCATCCATTCATTCAGAAGCCTACCTAAATACCTATCTACCTTCTAGGTATTCATGCTCCATCTTAGACCACATCGTTACTTTACATCCATAAAAAAAGACCGCGTAGCCACTCCAGATTGGTTAGATGCTAAGACAAAATATAATTTGATGCTTTAACTAACTAACCTTCATAGAAACACTTGATTTGTGCTTTTGCAGCGTTTAATGGTACCCTGTTAAAATTATGTCGGTGTATGTAGTTCTAGTATATTATGTATCAATCAATCATTGAAAACCAAAACACATATTACATAATTAAATAATAATAAATAATGTAATGTGTAAAAAGCCGTGTTGGCTAAGTGGGAGGACTCTCGACTTTCATTCCGAAGGTCGTGGGTTCAAACCCCGCCACGCACCTCTGGATTTTTCTTCTTGAGAGATTTATGTGCGCTTTAAACACGTGCTTTAACGGTGAAGGCAAACATCGTGAGGAAACCGGCATGTTCTGAGAACTTTAAAAGAGTTTGAAGGACATGTGACATTCACCAACCCGCACTTGGCCAGCGTGGTGAATTAAGGCCTAATCTCTCTCGTCAAGAGAGAAGTCCCTGTGTCCCAGCAGTGGGAACGTTAATAGGGTGATGATGATGAAATAATGTATTGTAGCATACCTATTAATAATTTTTGAGCTGCGGTATTATTTCTTCCATTACCTATAAGGGCTTTGTCCTTGTCAATCTTGAATTCTTTCATCATCTGCGGAGACAGAACTATGACTGAATCCGCACCTGAAAAAATAAGTTTTGTTTTTTACATCACTTTTACGGCTCCTGTGGCTCGGTGGACGAAGGTCCGTCTAAGGCACTAGAGGTAGCGGGTTCGATTCCCGCCGGGACCAGATCTTGAACGATCTACCATTTCTGGTTTCGTGTCTGGATGTTTCTATGTAGCTATGTATCATGTATGAGATCGGTAATTCTTACTTCACCTAGGGTTCCGTGAGGGCTTTACACATAAAAAGCAAGAACAAACAAAACAAGTAATAAATCTAATTTATTTATTTAAGAAAAACCCCCGATTCCAATGCCTTAATTTCCTTAAAAGTAAAACACCAAACACCATACTATTTAATAATGTGCACGCGATGTGCTTTCATTTGATACCCAGTATATTTGCAGATTTCTCACCCCCATAACTTTTAAAAGGCTCAACCGATTTTCATGAAACATGTGCCCCGCCGTGTGCATGTGCATGAACACCCGTGCCAAACTCACCTTTCATACAAAAAAAACTAAACTGAAATAGCGGAAGCTATGATGTCCCAGACACTCCAGACAGACACGTCAAACTTATAACACCCCTCTTTTTTAATATAATTTAATGCTTTAACTAACTAACCTTCATAGAAACACTTGATTTGTGCTTTTGCCGCGTTTAATGGTTCAGTGTGAGCCTTAAAATAAAGGCTTAATTTCGGAAGGTATACGTAATCACTTCGAAACATTTTTGTATCTGAAAAATAATAATAATAAACCATTTATTTCAGGCATCGAAGGCCCATATAAACATATACATTACAGACTAACATTTCACATGCATAAAAATATAATTCTACTAGCGGCCCGCCCCGGCGTCGCACGGGTATAAAATTTTCCCGGAAATTATTCGAATTTTTCACGCCGTAAAAACCATCCTATCTCTCAAGTTGGATCGAACTGCACATGGTGTGCGAATTTTATTATAATCGGTTAAGTGGTTTAGGAGTCCATTGAGGACAAACATTGTGACACGAGATTTATATATATTAAGATAATAAAGTGTCAGCATCGTGGATCATCTGTTACGGCGGTGTCGCCTTGCAGTAGGCGAGCGATGAACCGTCGAAACTTGACCCCTTGCGGCCAAAACTGCTCATTCAGGAACGTCGACAGATGTTGAGTTGGAACCCGCACCATAAATGAACCATAAAGAGTTTGAAGGACGTGACATTCACGAACCCGCACTTGGCCAGCGTGGTGAATTAAGGATTATTATTATTATTATTTATGTTTTCAGAACATGCCAGTTGTCGATGCATGTAGGTAATAGGAATACCTCAGATAAATAATACTTCAATTTCTGCCTATGCAATTATAACAGTAGGTATGTAGGAAATCCTAAAAATCTATATAATTATTATGAACGCAAAAGTTTGTGAGAATATAAGTGTGTTTGTTGCTCTTTCTATCTTTGTAAGTTTCTGTTTTTATCTTTGTAAATTTTGTATGTTTTATTTTGTTTACCACCGCCGTCCACAACCTTCATTTAAATTATTTCCATACAAAGGTTTCTGGAAGAAATTGCTTTAAGCAATAAGACCGCCCATTACGCATGCTAGGTTAAATTTTAGTTTTAATAATTTTGTATTTTTGTATAACATATGGTGTTCTTTCACTCAAAAACTAGTGAAGGGAATTTGATGAAACTTGATGTACCTAGCTTTTAAATAAAAGGGTTCTTTTATCCTCTGTAAAATACCAGTAAAGCCCGATTTGGATCAAATTTGGCACGACCATAAATTTGTTTTCTCAGTAAATGACATAGCTACTTTTTACGGAATATCTATTATTTAAAATATGAAATCATTTAATAGTAATATAATGTAATTTAAGTAACCACAAAACTTACCATTATTACGAGTTTCTTCACAGAAAATACAGCTCATAAAATAAATAAATAAAAGCACTTTTATTTCTTTCATAACTTAATAATTGGAATCTACAGCTGTGCCGTAGAATCCTTATCAACGGTAGTAATTAAAATGATCTTGGTAAACTAGAATTCTATCCTTGTAAAACTGGTTTTGTCTATACTTTATTGTCTCTATAGGTACTTTTATTTATTGTCAGTACTGAACTGACCGTAGAAGCTCGTTGTGTCTATGATTATTATTTTTAGATCTACACTACCTACGTAAAATAACTCAGCTTGATAAAAGTAAGCAAATATCTAATGGCAACCATTTCAACATTATTTTAATATGTATGAATAGTAATCTATACTAATATTATAATCTATACTAATATTATAAAGCTGAAGAGTTTGTTTGTTTGTTTGTTTGAACGCGCTAATCTCCGAAACTACTGTTTCGAATTGAATAATTCTTTTTGTGTTGGATAGTCCAGTTATCGGAAGGCTATAGGCTATATAACATCACGCTACGACCAATAGGAGCAAAGATATAGTGGTAAATGTGTAAAAAACGGGAGAAATTGTTCATCTTTGAAGCCTTCCGTTGCGTGCGCCGTGAAAACGGTTCAAGATACACAAAAAATATGTATTAAAGAATAATAGCTCTTTTAATGATCTAAAAAACAGTCCGCGATAGTATATGTCTATCTTTTAAGATTAACTCACAAAACCGTTTTTATGGTACCTAATTTGGTCGAAATAATTTGTTTAAGTTGTATCAACATAAAAATATTAATCTTTATTCAAATAAATATGTTGTTGATTAAGAGTAGGTACTTCATTCATTATAACGCGGGTAGCACCGCAGGGCACAGCTAGTCCTAGTATAGAATTCAAATAGGTATTTATTTCTAGAAGCTAAGTTAGAGTAAGAGTAATTAAAATAATATAATATTACCAAGTGATTTTTTTTTTTAAACTGTTATGAATAGATTTGAGTTGTTATGTTTTATACTTAGTTTTAATTAAAATGTAAGTAAATTCTTTGCTATGCCCTTTACACAGGGTCCTTAAATGTTCATTTTAAATGTTTATATTGCAATGAAGAAACTGAAACTGAAATAGCGACGATCTACAATTTCTGGTTTCTGATTTGGGTATTTTCTGTGTATAATATGTAGGTATACAAAAAAAATATCTATGTAGTATATCAATCATCTCACACTCATGAGTTTGATTTATTTGCGGATGGATGGAAGGTGATAGTATACCAATAGATATCAGATATGGTTGAGTTTTGTTGTCTAGTTTTGTTAGCTGTTACCCGTTAAAATGAGTAAGAAATTAATTAACACTCGTGCTCGTGAAATAATAATTAAAGTGGTAAGTAAATTATTTTTAAAACGTGAAAGACAACTCTATGTTAGTTATCCATACATCTAAATTTAAAATTTTAGAAAATCCCCCGATTCCGATGCCTTAATTTTCTTACAAGTCCCTTTATTATTTTGTAATGTGCACGCGATGCGCTTTCATTTGATACCCCACTCGAGTATATTTGCAGATTTTCGGTTTTCCTTCCCCACTCTAACTCCCATAACTTTTAAACGGCACAACCGATTTTCATGAAACATGTCTAAGAACACTCGCGCCAGACTCACCTTTCATACAATTTAAATCGCTCCATCCGTTCGGGACCTATGATGTCCCAGACATACAGACAGGCAGACATACAGACAGACAGACAGACAGACCGACAGACTTATAACACCCCTCATTTTGGTCAGGGTTTAAAAATGATCTCATCTAGGTCGTATTAGTTGTATAATACAAAATATATTAGTATTTGATAATATACCTATTATTAAATGTTAATACAATTATGTGCCAATAAATAACGTTGGATTATAAGTAATCTGAAAGTTGTATGTGAATGAATGAAATAAATGAGATGAACGAGATAAACGAGATGAATGAAATGAATGAAATACCTAATATACGGCTTCAATAATGTATTTTGCGCGCTATTCAAACGTTTTGAAAATCGTACGAACCGTGTTGAATTGCCGCTACGTATCAAAATATGAGAATTATTTATTTGAAATATAATAGGTACCTATACCTAGTTAGAACAGAACATTTTATTTTCTATGGTTGTATTTTCAAAACTCGGTCAAGAACTGCTTACCTAATGAAATGCTCGTGCGAAGATCTAAGTATGCAGAAATAGTCTTTTGAACATTCATCCTCGTCTTAAATAAAACTTTCCGCGCGCTATTCCAACGTCTGAAAATCGAACTGGGTTGAATGGCCTCTACGCGTCAAAACGGGAGAACAATTTGAAACACAGTTCGAACAGAACATTTTACTTTAATGGTTGCTCTTTAAAACTCAGTTAAGAACTGCTTAATGAAATGCTCGTGCTTGGAGATCTTGGTGAAGGTGGTGTAGGTGGCGGTGTTGCAGACGTGCTCGTTGTTGGGTGCCGTGGAGACCACTCCGCGGAGGTAGTAGCGAGTCGTGCCGCGGTCCGAGGCGGGGAAGGTCAGGCCGCCGCCACTGTCGCCTCGACAGAGGGCGCTGTTGTCTGCAGAGAAAGATATTTATACACTACACCTAACGTTTTGTCAAATTTGCAATAATCATCATCATCACCCTATTAACGTTCACACTGCTGGGTCACAGGGACTTCTCTCTAGGCGAGAGAGATTAGGCCTTAATTCACCACGCTGGCCAATAAAAAAATAAAAATATTTCCGGACTACTCACACAGCATCACCTAACCCCAAACTAAGCAGAGCTTGTACTATGGGTGTTAGGTGACTGATATACTACATAGATACATTTTTTGTTTTTTGTAAATACATACATATGATACATAGAAAACACCCAGACCCGAAACCAGAAATTGTATTTTTTTTTTTTTTTATTTTTTTTTTTATTATTGATAAGCATTCATTTGACCACAATCTCACCTGATGTAAAGTGACGATGTGGTCTAAGATGGAATTATTGGATGGATTTTAGTTTTAAATTTAGATCAACGGAACACATCATCTCCGTGCACGAATCGAATCGAAGGTTTAAAGCAGTTCTTACTAAGTTTAGTGCCAGCACAGATCTTATCGCTAGTGATGTACTCGCGGAAGTCGGCCGGCGAGTCGACAATGCAAGTCCCTATTTCGACGTACGGCAGCTCAATGACTTTTAGAACGGGGGATGCTTTCCCGTCTTCAGAAGTAAGACCCCACCCGGCGACCTGAAAATGTAATCAAATTAGAATTTGTATCTTCTTCTTCTTCTTGGTTTTATGGCTTGCACCGTTCGCTGGTTGCTACGATTCTGCCAGTGTCGTCAGTTACTTGATAGTATTTGTATCTCTAAAATCCTAGCTCATCTCTCACTCATTCTGACTGACATTTGTGCATGTTAGAAAGAGCCAAACTACATGCATAGACGGCTTTACTATTAAATTTAATTTGCATAAGACGGTTAGACAGTACTTAGAGTTTACCGCGGGGCTAGATGATGTTTGGTGGTCAGGAAAAATTCATTTATACCTCTATATTCATTGATGTCGTAAATCATACAGCAAAACAAACAGAAAACAAAAGAATAATAATCATGATGTGTAATGTTAATTATGGGATGCCTCTTATTATTTTTTCCTTTTAAGAAGTGAAACTTCTTTAGCATGCAACGGAAATACGTCAGGTAAGCCAATCTTAAACGCTAACAAGGTTAAGCAACTTTCCGGAACGCCAGTACTTGGATGGGTGACCGCCCGAACAAAATCTTTTTGCACAGTTTTTTTTTATTCATCACATTCTTTTGTCGATTTACTGAAGTTTCACTTCTACCGTGTGTGAATCGCACACACACCTTTTTTTTACAATCCATACCATAATAGCATCTATCCCTGTGGGAAGCTCTAAGCTTGTGTTACGGGTATCTGATACACTTGTCTTATTATAATAGACTTAGGTACATATTTAGATATATTTTTATCATACATATTAAACACCCAGACCAAGGAGAAAATGCCTACAGAACATACAAACACTTGACCCCTCGGCGTGAATCAAACCCGCTTCCTCTTGCACCGCAAACGGACCTCCCCCCACCGCGCCACTGAGGCAGGCACAAAAAGAACACAAAACAATAGAATAATAGTCAAAATGCGTAATGTTAGTTCGGGAAGCTCCTTGTAATTTCATAACACAAATTTAAATAAGATTCTTCGTAAGTTTTATAAATCTAAAATAAAAATTTAAGAAAAACCCCCGATACCAATGCCTTAATTTCCATAAAAGTAAAACAACATAATATTATGTAATATGGACGCGATGCGCTTTCATTTGATGCCCCAAACTAGTATACTTGCAGATTTTCGGTTTTCCTTCCCCACTCTTACCCCCATAACTTTTAAACGGCACAGCCGATTTTCATGAAACAAGTCTTAAAACACTCGAGCCAGACTCTCCTTTCATACAAAAGAAACTAAATTGAAATCGCTCTATCCGTTCGGGAGCCATGATGTCCCATACAGACAAAAATATTTTTTGGTCGGGGGTTATTAAAAAAATTACACACTCACAATCACCTTAATGATTATGGATACAAGTAGGAATGAGGTAACATTTAGTATAGGTTTGTGGGAGACTGGTGCCTGAGGTAGTTAGATCAACCTGTATTACAGGTCACCAATTGTATAAAAATCCACCTACTTTCCCTTTATTGATGCTCTGTAGTTGCAACTGCTCAAAGCTATCATCGAAGCTCAGACAGGCGGGCCTCACGTGTGGCCTGTACTCGAACGACTGCGACGCGATCACGACCGCGATGTCGTCTTGGTGGTTCGCAGCTGCTCCTTGGTACCGGGACGGCAAGTGGATTACTTTTACCTGGGGAAATTTACATGAGTATAAAAAAAAGTGTGTGTGTGTCAGCTACGACGAACGATTGGAGTTTACTCCTTCCGAACGATAATTATGATATATATAAAAAAAGAAAAAAATTGAAAAAAGGGTAAATGAACGCATCTGCTAAAATGATAAGAGAAACAAACATATTATATCTGTAATTATTCGGATTATTTATATGACTTCAATAAAATAAAGTATATTACAAAATAAATAAAATACAGTGAGACTACAAAGTATCGCGCAAAGAGGAGACCCCGAGAATGAGCATGAAGGCCTACAAGATGGCTTCTCCGGGCCACATTACGAAACACGAAATAATCGCTTCACGCACTGGCCTAGCCCGGAGGGTGGTGACAAGCCGCGGCCGAAGCCTCCCACCAGAGACTGTTCTTAGCACCACCCGGAGGTCACGTGTAAGGATTCAGAGGGTTACCACTTACGGACGTGAACAGACAAAACCTCCGCCCATATATGTTTGTCTCTTTCTACGTAACGCCTAACTGTTCGTGTTACACTTGATTTTACTCCTCATAAAATTTCCGTACCGGGCCTAAACTGAAATCGTTTCTTATGGAGTAAACTCCAAAAATAAGTTTAGTTTGTCTGTTAGCCTTTTAGTTTAGTTAATAATGTATGTATATCTGCACAGCAAGGGACTAACGTCTGATTTCTGCGCGTCATCGACTCTGTCGGCCCACGGTCGGTAAAGCTTTCCAACGGCCACTGCGAAGTCAGAAGCTGGCAACTGCTTGTCGACGTCCGACCAGAAGCAGTGAGCGGCTGCGGAGGGAATCACTTATCAAAATCAACGCCCTCTGTTATTAGATGCTTGAACTAAATTGAAACTTTAAGTAGTAACATGTTCTGATATCTTTGAAGAGTTTGAAGGATATGTGAAATTCATCAAAAGGCACTCGGCCAGCATGGTTGATAAACTTAAATTAGTGGCAAATCTGTTTCATAAGTTGATAAATAACAGTTAATTAAAAGCTTACACCCTTGTTTGTCTCTCTAGTAATCGCGAATAAGGCATAATAGGCTTATTGTGGGTTTTTGGTGTGTGCAAATTAATTTATTATTTTTTAAATTTCCTTGTCTTTTAAAATTTTCAACCCCCTTCGTAAAAAAACAACGAGTTTTTTTAACTGTGAAATGTAGGTACTGTTTTTCGAAAAACACACGATAAGTTCCAAAATTAAAGAGGTACATAAACAAAAAACACGTTTTTCAACAATAAATATCTGATTTTAAAACATTTGTTTCAATTTTCTATTACTCAAGATATACAACGATTTGATTGGTATATCATAGGAACCTGTATCTCTATTCAACTTTTTTTATAGAGCTTAGAAAATATTATATTCCTTAAGTGGTCAATAAATGTAGCAATCACCATACCTGATATAATTAAGTTGGTCGATATAAGTGAGCCACCGCATATCTGCTTGTAGGGCGTGGTGACCTTCGTGTATATGCCCACATGCCAGGGGATCTCGCCTTGGGCTGAGCTGTTCCCGCCCACCACCAGGATCTTACCACCAGGAGTCACCTTGCCGCATTCTGTGGGCAGAGAATATTTTTTTTCAAACACTCATACCGTGTATACATCAACAAGGTGTTTCGGATATGGTATATAAAGGAGAAAAGATATGAATATCACACACCAGGCGAACATTTCAATTCGAAGACTTTTAGATTTGCAAGCCCATTTGTCGATAGATCTAAATTTTAAATTAAAGAAAAACCCCCGTTTGCAATGCGTTTATTTCCTTAAAAGTAAAACACCATAATATTTTGTAATGTGCACGCGATGCGCTTTCATTTGATACCCCACTCGAGTATATTTGCAGATTTTCGGTTTTCCTTCCCCACTCTAACTCCCATAACTTTTAAACGGCACAACCGATTTTCATGAAACTGAGAACTGTATAAGAACACTCGCGTCAAACTACCTTTCATACAAAAAAAAGAATAAATTGAGATCGCTCCATCCGTTCGGAAGCTAATGATGTCCCAGACAGACAGACAGACCCCTCTTTTATGGTCGGTGGTTAAATAATATAATTTAAATTGTAAATCGGTTAATCCAAATATATCGTGAGTGACAGCCTTACATTATAATATTTCATTTCAATTGGGTACATTGAAAGGTATCAATTAAAGGAAAACCTATAAATGTGAGAACATTTAGTATCATAATAATATTCACTATTAAATCGGTGGTTAAAAAAAATTATCAACAAATAATTCGTTCAGACTAAAGAAATAAGATACCTTTATCCGGAAAAAAGGAGCCCAAATAGAAATTTTGTGGAAAAAAAATATGTTGGGGTTAATACACTCACCAGGCTAACACTTATAGGTTACTACACTCATCAGGCTTACACTTATAGGTTATGTTATTACACTCACCAGGCTTACACTTATAGGTTATGTTATTCACTCACCAGGCTTACACTTATAGGTTATGTTATTACGCTCACCAGGCTTACACTTATAGGTTATGTTATTCACTCACCAGGCTTACACTTATAGGTTATGTTATTACACTCACCAGGCTTACACTTATAGGTTATGTTATTCACTCACCAGGCTTACACTTATAGGTTATGTTATTACGCTCACCAGGCTTACACTTATAGGTTATGTTATTACACTCACCAGGCTTACACTTATAGGTTATGTTATACACTCACCAGGCTTACACTTAGCCACATAGTCCCAGCTCCCGTCATCGTTGCACCGCATGAAGGCGAGCGACGTGGCCGAGTAGTAATGCGGCTCGCGGCATCGCGGGCTGACCAGCGTGCCGATGGTTTCGTGGGGGTTGCAGGTTCGACTCCCCACCACCTCGCCGGAGACGAGACAGCGGTACTCGACTGATGGGTGCGGCTGGAGGGGGCACATTCCTGGATAGAAATACATGCGTGTATGAATTATGGTGAAAAAATAAATTGATATGATAATTTAGAAAAAATATCATTAGTCTGCGATTTTTTACTGACTATAAGCCTTTTAAGTGAGAATAGTGGAAACTTTAACTCGACATAGATCTTAAACGACTCAGTCGTCAGTCTCAGTCGGGTCGAAAAATGTTAAACAAAAAACCGTTTTTTTAATACTTATTCAACGATACCCCATGGCATAGTTTGTTGACTCAATTTTTTTTGTTTTAACAAAATGGCGTCCAGTAGTCGCCATGTTGATTTTTCACTAGCGTCATGTCAGTGTCCCTCCCCGTAATAAGAGGAATCGATTGACGTGTGTATCAGAGAAATCGGCCCAGGCGTTTGGTATTTGAGACAAAGGAATATAAATATAAATAAATATTTCCGGACAATCCACACAACAACATGTGGCCTAGCCCCGTGGTAAGCTCTTAGCTTGTGTTACGGGTACTAGACATCTGATATACTACTACTACATATTATAAAGGCGAAAGTTTGTAAGTATGGATGTATGGATGTTTGTTACTCTTTCACGTAAAAACTACTGAACCGATTTAAATGAAATTTGGTACACAGAATCTCTAGAGCCTGAAAAATAACATAGGCTACTTTTTACCGCGGGAAAACTTCATTCCGCGGGAAAATCCATTATAACGCGGGTAACACCGCGGGGCACAGCTAGTACTTAATATAATAGACGTACATACATAGATTTTTTTTATTATACATATTAAACACCCTTATACATTATATGTATGTCTGGTAGAGATCGCTCTTTAGCGATAAGACCGCCATTTGTCACATAGTCTTAAGTGCTTATTTTTTGTTTTGTGTTTTTAATTATTGTGTGCAATAAAGAATATTTATCATATCGCATCTAATACATACATAGACTGTTAAACACATGAATTACACGTTTATAGCGTTGCGCAATCTGGTAAAAATACGAAAGAACATTATTGACTCTCACTTACGTTGACAAGTTGGGAATGGGTCAGCCCAGAAGCCATTATAACAGTTGACACTCGCAGCTCCCTGGACGCCGTACCCTCGCGAGCAGCTGACTGTCAGCGTCACCAGCGTGAAGTCAGCCGCGGTGGCTGTGCTCGTGCTGGTGGAGTTCGTGGTGTAACTCCCGTGCTCGGGGTTTGAGGGGATAATGCAGTTTCCGATTTGTTTGCTGTCAAATAAATACATATTTCCGGACTACTCACACAGCATCATCTAACCCCAAACTAAGCAGAGCTTGTGCTAGGTGTTAGGTGACTGATAATACTACATAGATACATTGTTTTTTTGTAAATGCATACATAGATAAAAATCTAAATTTAAAATTTAAGAAAAACCCCCGATTCCATTGCCTTCATTTCCTTAAATGTAAAACAACATAATATTATGTAATGATGACGCTTTTATTTGATACCCCACACTAGTATATTTGCAGATTTTCTGTTTTGCTTCCCCACTCTCACCCCCATAACTTTTAAACGACTCAATCGATTTTCATGATACATGTCTAAGAACACCCGGGCCAACCTAACCTTTCATACAAAAAAAACTAAATTGAAAT
The DNA here is from genome assembly GCA_929108375.1 of Gymnoscelis rufifasciata. Lineage (NCBI taxonomy): Eukaryota > Metazoa > Arthropoda > Insecta > Lepidoptera > Geometridae > Gymnoscelis > Gymnoscelis rufifasciata. Next base: position 5,105,963 of record OV815332.1, on the reverse strand, counting down.
CGCTAAATCCGTTCGGGAGCTATGATGCACAGACAGACAGACACACAGACAGACAGACACGTCAAACTTATAACACCCCTCTTTTTTGGTCTCTCCACTTGGTTGGTAAAAACACACAAACCCGAGACCAGAAAAAATAACTCACGGTCCATCATTAGTCTCGTTCCAATATTTCCGTATAAAGCTCTCGTGTTTCCTAATAGACGTGAACCCGTAGAAAGTACCCGTGGTGCAGATTTTCTCTATGTTTAGGGGACTCGACAGCACCCCGCGGAGATAGTATCTCTCGGTGCCTTTAATGGAAGCTGGGAAGGAGACGCCTATTCCACTGTCTCCTGTGCATATTGCAGAATTATCTGTCAACAGGAAAACATATAATTAAAATTGAAAATTACAAAAATAGATTTGAATACCTTGGTTTCCTCAAAATAAATAAATATATATTGTTGGAACTTATGCTACATTTTAAGACCATATGTAAATGCACACAACTTTATAATAAAAATATTCTTATTCTTATTCTATATCCGGACAACAACATATAGCCCCGTGGTAAGCTCTAAGCTTGATAAAAGTAAAAAGTCATGTTATTTTGTAATGTACCAACAAGTGATGCGCTTTTATTTGATACCCCACTCGAGTACAAACAGACAGACAGACACGCCAATCTTATAGCATCCCTCATTTTTGGTCGGGGATTAAAAAGTTGCATATAATAAAAACTTATATATAAAATTCTCGTGTCACAATATTCGTTCCCATACTCCTCCGAAACGGTTTGACCGAGTCTAATGAAATTTTGTGAGCATATTGAATAGGTCTGAGAATCGGCCAACATCTATTTTGCATTTTGCAAAACACACGTTTGCTGGTGTCACCAGCTAGTAGTATATCTATAAAAGTACGTCTATTATATTAAGTATATCAGAGATGTCTAGTACCCGTAACAAGTAGTCTAGTTATACAAGGCAGAATGGAGGGAAAGAGGTCTTGGTCGCTCTCCAACAAGGTGGTCGGACCTCATCTCAAAATTGACTCAGTCCACCATTACCGACTGCTCCCGCACCGCAACTAACAGGGAACAATGGCGGCGCATCGCGAGAGCAGCAACCCATTGTAAGGACCCCCATAACCACGACCATTCTGTCAAGAGTGACCGACTAAGAAGAAGAGAGTACCCGTAACACAAGCTTAGAGCTTACCGCGGGTCTAATAGATTTTGTTGTGTGGATTGTCCGGAATTATTTATTTATATGGTGTTTCCATATTATAAAAGTTGTTTACATATTTATATTGAGTTAAAATAATTGATTATTGTTTATTCTAGATTGTGTAGGACAAATTTGACAAGGCCTCTTTACAGCTGCTTCTACATACTTTGACAAAGCGACTGTTCAGCTGCACTATTAATTGATTATTTTAATTTTAATTAGTTCTTAAATAATAATGTATGTAATAATTTATTGACGTAACTAAGTGTTCTTAATGTCCCAAAAGTGAAATAAATTAATTGAATTGAATTATATTTACTAACTTTCTTTAGCCGAGACACAGACTTTGTCGGCTATGGCGAGTGTGAAGGACTTGCTGTTCGCGTAGAACGCGGTGGTGGCCTCGTCTGCGATGCAGTCGTACACGCTGACGTAGTATAAATCCTTCACGGACCCCGAGCCGACAGCCTGCAAACAAACAAAAAGGTGTGTATGCGATTCACACACGATAGAAGTGAAACTTCAGTAAATCGACAAAAGAATGAGGTGAATAAAAAAAAAACTGTGCAAAAAGATTTTGTTCGGGCGGTCACCCATCCAAGTACTGGCGTCGCGCAACGTTGCTTAACCTTGTTAGCGTTTAAGATTGGCTTACCTGTCGTTTTTCCGTTGCATCCGATTTGAAATTACAACGATTCTAAGGAAGTTTCACTTCAAAAAAAAAATAAGCTCTATTTTGATTGTAATTTTAGTGGTAAGAGAATTACCATCCTTAGTGAAATTCCATTCACTCGTACCAAGCGATGCTCATCCACACGAGCTTAAAACGGCGAACGCAAACATCGTGAGGAAACCGGCATGTTCTGAGAACTTTAGAGTCTGAAGGACATTGCGTCATTCACCAACCCGCAGTTGGCCTTATCTCTCTCGTCAACAGAGAAGTCCCTGTGTCCCAGCAGTGGGAACGTTGATAGGGTGATGATGATGATACATTATTACCTTCCCTTTATTTCCGGCGGAAAGCTGCTGCTGCTCAAACTCGTACTCGAAGTCGAGGCACACGGGGCGAATGAACGAGTTGAAGATGAACGGAGTCGCGGCCAGCACTATGGCTATGTCGTCCACGAAGTAGGGAATAGCACCGCTCCTACGATACATAGGTACAATTAAAGTAAAAAAAGTAAAAAGTGATTTATTTAACAAAAATACAGTATTACATAGTTATTGGTAGTACGATGAGGATACAAAGGTATAACTGTGGAGTATCCTCATCGGCCTCCTCCAGGCTCTATAAATAAATACATAATAAATCTAAATTTTAAATTTAAGATAAACCCCCGATTCCAATGCCTTAATTTCCCTAAATGTAAAACAACATAATATTATGTAATGTGGACGCGATGCGTTTTCATTTGATACCCCACACTAGTATATTTGCAGATTTTCGGTTTTGCTTCCCCACTCTCACCCCCATAACTTTTAAACGGCCCAACCGATTTTCATGAAACATGTCTAAGAACACTCGCGCAAGACTCACCTTTCATACAATTGAAATCGCTTTATCCGTTCGGGAGCTATGGTGACACAGACAGACAGACAGACAGACAGACACGTCAAACTTATAACATCCCTCTTTTTTGGTCGGGGGTTAATAATCTACTCTAAATCTAAATAAAAAAGAGAGAAAGAAGTTTAACAATTCTTAATTAAAGTTTATATTCTATTCTATTGATTAATTCTATTGATTAATTATTAAAAACTCTAAATTTATAATTTAAGAAAAAAAACCCGATTCCAATGCCGTACTTGTTTCCCTTTAAAGTAAAACGCCATAAATATTGTAATGTGCACGCGTTGCGCTTTCATTTGATACCCCACTCGAGTATATTTGTAGTTTTCGGTTTTCCTTCCCCACTCTCACATAACTTTTAAACGGCACAATGGATTTAATAAGAATAAGAATAAACTTTATTTACTTACTTATTTAACATTTAGTAACTTAACTTAATTAACCTAGGTACTTAAAGTAAGCTTAACTAACCCAGCCACTAAAAATAGGCACTCGTCTTTGTCTTACAATTCAGTTTACTAAATTTAAATTGAGTATGTAATGTAATTGTAATTGAATGTACAAATTTAATTTACGAGAAGCAAATATGACGGTACCTATCAAGATTAAAATCTATACTACCCGCGCTAGATTTAACTGTGTTACGGCGTAGTATGACTCTCGAACCATAGAGATACGGCTCATATTAGGGTCATTCTCAAGTACGGTCAAAATCTATGTCCCACCAATGAACTTGCAAACTGTATAGTTTTTGTTATTAAATGTTCTAGATTTCGTAAGCTAGATTAATAAGGAAAAAGCAATCAAGACCGTTTTAGATTAAGTGGCTAAAAAAAAAGTAATACCGGTTTTTGTTCTAAAAACGTCATTACCACTCATGTCACAAAAAAGCATTTCATGCTATATCCTTGTACAATTAATTTAACACTAAGATATTTACTGTCAAATCATGTGTGCAAATATTATTCTTTAATGTTTTAACAATACGTTCCAAAAATAAAAGCTTAATTTTTTTTACTAGAAGTTAATAAAAAACGGCATCAACCAATGTTCAAAAAAATATCGTCATTTATGCCAACCGTGCTATTTTGTAACACTATAAAAAAACGGAATGCGTTAAGAAGCATTGCATGGCAATTCTGGACACTCACCCTCTTTCTGTTTGCCGATGCACTTTAAAGTGGTTCAACGTGCACATAGTTCTCACATTTTAAGTTTTAATTTGATTCTCCTAACTTTGTCACGGCAGTCGTCATTACCCGTTTCAACTATATCTTGATAAATAATGCTTGTTGAGTTGTTTTTAAACACCCATAAGAAAGGGGTTGTGAACGCTAAACAGCTCTCCGCTTTTATCCGTTGCAACTTAACAAACAAGTTTGTAAAATTGAAATTTGTGGAAAAAACGTGTTACCAAAATGACGTTAAGTGAAAAAGAGGAATGGTGAACGTTGCCAAAATTATTTATAATCTTTATATAAAGTTTAATTGTTCTTAAATTGTGTTTTGTTTAAAATATAATCTGGATCTGGATTGGACATTTTAATGCATTTGACATATTACGGGCTATTATATATTTTGAAACAATCATGGTTATTAAATTAAAGCCAATATAATATGGCCAGCCCACTGCCACTTTAAAGAGCTAATCCGTTTGGCTATGTCGGTGATGACCCTCGTTCTTCTACGTATCTTCTCATTTCTGATTAGATCACGTAATGCTTGGGGTCATAGCGCTCTCCTTAGCTGATTGAGCGACTCTGAGTTTGCTTATAACCATACAGGAGTAAGTTCAGCTTGTAAACTGTCGGCATCTCAGAGTTATTACGCCCGGTTTGACAGAGCAGGTATTTCTGAATTCAATTGCAGAGGGTGTCAAATAAAGCAGAGGTGTAAATTTCAATTATTATTAAATTGGTTATTGGTTATTAAAGCCGTGTTGGCTAAGTGGGAGGACACTCGACTTTCATTCCGAAGGTCGTGGGTTCAAACCCCGCCACGCACCTCTGGATTTTTCTTCTTGAGAAATTTATGTGCGCTTTAAACACGTGCTTTAACGGTGAAGGCAAACATCGTGAGGAAACCGGCATGTTCTGAGAACTTTAAAAGAGTTTGAAGGACATGTGACATTCACCAACCCGCACTTGGCCAGCGTGGTGAATTAAGGCCTAATCTCTCTCGTCAAGAGAGAAGTCCCTGTGTCCCAGTAGTGGGAACGTTAATAGGGTGATGATGATGATGGTTATTAACACTACCTATTTAGATTTATTAACTAATAATTCACCATTACGGGGCTTGCCGTATTAGGATGTGATGGTACGAGTTCGTGATACCATAGGCCACGGTTTACAGAAAAGCATTCTGACAGATATCTCCACGCTTGAATCACATCACCACCCTCTGCAATTGAATTCAGAAATACCTGCTCTGTCAAACCGGGCGTAATAACTCTGAGATGCCGACAGTTTACAAGCTGAACTTACTCCTGTATGGTTATAAGCAAACTCAGAGTCGCTCAATCAGCTAAGGAGAGCGCTATGACCCCAAGCATTACGTGATCGAATCAGAAATGAGAAGATACGTAGAAGAACGAGGGTCATCACCGACATAGCCAAACGGATTAGCTCTTTAAAGTGGCAGTGGGCTGGCCATATTGCCCGTGGAGCAGATGGTCGTTGGGCTGAAAAGTTCTCAATTGGAGGCCGCGTATCGGCAAGCGCAGCGTAGGACGTCCACCAACTAAATGGACGGATAATTACTACCAAATTATTTACCAAAGTACAAAAAATATTATTATTATTTTTTTGAAGTGAAACTTCTATAGAATCGTTGTGATTTGAAACTGTATGCAACGGAAATGGAAATAAGATTGGCTTACCTGTCGGGTAAGCCAATCTTAAACGCTAACAAGCTTTCGGTTAAGCAACTTTGCGCGACGCCAGTACTTAGATTGGTGACCGCCCGAACAAAATCTTTTTGCATAGTATTTTTTTTTGTTTTTTTTTTATTCTTCTTATACTTTTGTCGATTTACTGAAGTTTCACTTCTATCGTGAGTGAATCGCACACATACCTTTTTTAAATTTGCTATTGTATATTTATTAGGTACATCATTGTTTGTTGGGAAATCATGTTTTGTAACAATATATTTATAGTGATAAAAATAGACTACCTACCTGGATTGTATTGTAGTTATAACGCCAGTTCCTTAAAAAATATTGATTAATATATCTAAAAGTAGGTAAGTTGATTTATTTTTCAGTATGTTTTAAGTGGTTTTAATAATACAACTCTTGAAATCACTATTTTAAATTTGATATTAAACGAAATCTTGAGAAGCTGTCACTATCGGCAACACTTCGTCATTAATAAAGTCATTATCAGACTACAGATCGTCATTATCGCCAACACGAAAAATTTTAAATATTCAATATTTTGAAAAATAATGATTTATTTGAAGTGCCTCTTGTTTAAAAATGTTTGATTGCGACAAACTTGTATTATAAGCTTCAATTAGAAGCTGCAGCACCAGTTTCGTTGACGAAAAAAAAATGTATGGAGGAGAAAATTGCTAGGAGAACCAGCCATTAGCGTGACTCACGCTGGCGCTGCACCGGTCAGTGCAGCAGCGGTCGAAACTGGTCTATATTGTCTCGGCTATTGTATTAAATTTAACAAAGAAATGTACACTTGCGAGCAGAAAAACAGGAATAAACACGAGACTAATTATTTTTTCGTTCTTAAACAATTTATGTTTTAAGTTATGCCGTGATAGTTAAATTATATATTATATATACACATATATATATATATACCATCCCTAATATAAAATACATACATATATATGTATAAAGTTATTTATATAACAAAAATCAATGTATGTTTTCTACAGAAAATATTTATCAGTATAAGCAATATATTAATAAATAGTTCGATAATATACTTATATTACTGTATATTATTCATAACACTCGAAACTTTATTATAATAATATGTAATTATTATAACAATATTATAATAATACTTTGGTTAATAACATTTATGTACATTTATGCTATAAATAAAATTAAACTAATTATTTTACTCTTAATAAGATATTCTCCGTTTTTTGTCATAATTCAATTTTTGAAGGTGCTCCTCAAGTATCTTATTGCACAAATACCTCGTTTTATTTACCAAGGAAATATCCTTACTGATGCGATTATGTAAAAATGGAGCCCGTACATTTTCATGAAAACTGGTCTCAGAAGTAAAAAAAACTAAATTGAAATCGCACCACCCGTTCGGGAGCTATGATGTCCAGACAGACAGACGAACACGTCAAATACGTTTTATAACTTTTGCTATACACCCCGCTTTTTTGGTCGGGGGTTATAAACTATTTATTTATTTAAACGATATTATGTATTTCATAAATAGGTACTACTTACCCTCGTTCACCAAAACCGGGAGCCAAATGGATATCTTTCACCTGTAATCAAATTTAAATCATTTAGATTTATATTAAATCTATATAAATAAAAATGAATTGTTGTTCGTTAGTCTAATTAAAACTTGAGAACGGCTGAACGGATTTATCTTATCATAGTCTTGAAATGTTCGTGGTGGTCAAGGGAAGGTTTAAAAGGCGAGAAAAAATCGAATAATTGCCGGGAAAAAAAATTCAATAAAAACCCGTGCGAAGCCGGGGCGGGCCACTAGTTTTTAATTAATATTAATTTATGGTTTTATACAACAAAAGTTCCTTGTATTTCTATAGTTAATAAAAAATAATAATAATAAAATCATTAATTTACCAAAGCAGAGCATACAGAAAAATACAAATATCAGCGAAGCTCAAACTAAGCAAATCTGCTTGTATCTTGAGACTTCGGAGTGCTGTTAACAAAATGGAGGTTGTTATGCATGTTAGAGATAACGAGATACATGGAGTAGATTTCATTCAAAATAAAAAATAATTTGACATCATTTAATTGTGCAATCTTAAATGAACAAAATAAAGTATGTACCTTCGCGCATCGCGCCACTGAACGCTCCACTTAAACGTTACGCGTTTATTAAATAATAACTGTCTAAGCAATGGTTATTTTTTAATATTTGATGAGTTTTTAGGACATATGACAACACGCACTTGGCCAGCGTAGTGAATTGAAGCCTAATCTCTCTCTCGCCAAGAGCGAAGTCCATGTGTCCCAGTAGTTGGAACTGATACAAGATACAAAATCATTTATTTTCATTCAATTCAATTCAATTCATTTATTTCACTTTTGGGACATTAAGAACACTTAGTTACGTCAATAAATTATTACATACATTATTATTTAGGAACTAATTAAAATTAAAATTAAAATAATCAATTAATAGTGCAGCTGAACAGTAGCTTTGTCAAAGTATGTAGAAGCAGCTGTAAAGAGGCCTTGTCAAATTTGTCCTACACAATCTAGAATAAACAATAATCAATTATTTTAACTCAATATAAATATGTAAACAACTTTTATAATATGGAAACACCATTAAGGGCCAAAGTAAATTTCAATTCTATTTTACAGAAATATGGTACAAATTATTCTTAATATTTAAAACATGTCTACATAATTGTTGCTGCTGTTTTAAAGGCATTGTCAAATTAGAAATAGTAGCTGCTGTAAAGGGGCATTGTCAAAAAAAAAAAAAGTACCAACTTTTTATCATATAATTAAGAATTAAATATTGCTGAATTTGTACATTTTAATAATTGTTGCTGCTGTATAAGGGCTTTGTCAATTATAAATAGGAGCTGCTGTAAATGGGCATTGTCAGAAGAACAGAAAACAATACAGACACAAATAACTTAATCATTATGTTAAAACAAATTTCTAAATTTAATAGTTTCTACTGTGTTAGGGCGTTGTCAAATTATAATACTATGTAAATAATGTCAAATCGTATCAGTGAAAATTTTAATAAATTAAAATTATAGATTATAATAAAAATACAGCTGGCACAAACTTACTGAGATGAAAGTTTCTTAGCCTCAAGAGCTTCACAAAGTGTGTAAAAAGATTTTTTTACAAGCATTGACTTGATGTTTTTTTTAAAACATATAATTTCTAATTCTTTTGTGTCTGAGCTTAGTTTGTTAAACAATCTGATACCATTACATTCAAAGCTTTTGCTTTTTTTAGCTTGTCTGCAAGTGCATTGTTTCGTTTTAGAAAACTTAAACACTTGGACGATAAGCAGGTTCGAATCCTGTGTGCGAAGGTAACGGATGTGTCCTAAGGCTTGGTATTCCAGCAGAGGCCGCGGTTTTATGATTTTTAAAACCATCTGAGACAATGAAAATGGTGTTTAAAAATTTGAAAAAATATATATATTACTTAAATATCGAATCTAGTCAAAATCGCATTCAGTTACAAGATCTAATAAACTACACTCGATAAAAAAAATCCCAAAGTAACCCCTTTTGTAATGTTTTTTCGATATTATGACTGAACTACGAATATTTTTATTTTTGTAGGTACGCAATGAAAGACACTATATTTCTAAACATATTCGCAGAGTTTGACTCGATAAAATGTTTTTCTTAATTATTATTTTTAAATACCTAAAAAATGCACGAGCCCGACGGCTCGGCAGGCTCGATCAGTCGCGCGCTATTTTGCAGACAGCGCTAAATGCCTACTTCTCAAGAAATACCTAGCCTTAATCTTTTTCTGTATAAAATTGTAAAAAAAAGATTTAAACTTGTTGTCTATAACCTCACTTCAGATTTCTGCGTGCTGGAGTCAGTCGGCTCCTTCCACTCCTTGGTGATCCTGCCAGCCAGCAGCACCTTGGACTCCGCTGGCTCATGTCTGTTCACCGGTTTGTAAGTTGTCCAAAGGAAATGGGCAGCTGAAACACAAAAAAAATGTATAAGCATTATTATTATATTACCCTATTAACGTTCCCACTGCTGGGACGCAGGGACTTTCCTCTTGACGAGAGAGATAAGACCTTAATTCACCACGCTGGCCAAGTGCAGGTTGGTGAATGTCAAAAATCTATCGCCTTAGGTTATCGAATTCGTTATAATTATAATATCATATAGCTGGAGAGCTAGTGAACCCTGGGAGTAACGGTCACCCTGTAAGGTTAGAAATTTGTATACTGACGATTTATGGCATGATAAGAGCAATAGCCATGACCTGGCAGGCGTCAGCCCTGCACGTCATCAGCCCCTTTATTTTTCAAACTGTTAATTATATGGGGTTTCAAAACTTGTTTCTGTAAGTTTGAAAATTTAATAGAATAAAGTTTATTTATTGTACATCTTAAAAAAAAAATTACAGGCGATTACAATAAGGATAAGTATATGACAGGTCAATTAGAAAACGCACAGTTGATGAGTTAAAATAAACTTTATCCTGTATACTTGATCTTTATCCTTTAACTTTATACTGTATAGTTAATACTAGCTTTTCACGCTACGGTGTAGCCCGTGGCTTACCGATTTACCCGCGAGAAAGACATATATTTCCGCGATATAAAGCAGCCTATAGCCTTCCTCAATAAATGGACTATCCTCCAGTAATAAAATTATTCGAATCGGACCAGTAGTTTCAAAAACAAACTCTAGCTTTTTATATAAGTATAACCGCATTAATCTCTTCTTTTTATTCTTTATATTCTAGGTAAGCCATCATTTGACTACAATCTCACTCGCAAAGCGACGATGTGGTCCAAAAGGCGCACGGTCCTTATAGATACTATGCCAAAATGCACTGACGGTCCAAAGGAACAAACGACAAAATGTGTAATCCTCAACGACAAAATGAGCAAATGCCATGGGGCAAGAAGACCTAGAGGTAGATGGCTTCTCCGGGCCACATTACGAAACACGAAAAAACCGCTTCACGCACTGGCCCAGCCCGGAGGGTGGTGACAAGCCGCGGCCGAAGCCTCCCTCCCACCAGAGACTGTTCTTAGCACCACCAGAGGTTACGTGTAAGGATTCAGAGGGTTAATACGGACGTGAACAGAAAAAACCTCCAAAACTAAAACCAATACTCACCGGTTATAACCACATTGTTACTGATGAGTGACCCACCGCACCGCCATTCCTTGTAAGGCGCATTGGTAACTTTGGTGAAGATCCCAACTTGCCAAGCCAACCCGCCGTCTGCTCTTAGAGTGCCGCATTCTGTTAAATTAATAAAAAATATAATCAATTAATTATAATAAAAAATTAAGAAAAACCCCCGATTCCAATGCCTTAATTTCTTTAAAAGTAAAACACTATAATATTTAGTAATGTGCACGCGATGCTCTTTCATTTGATACCCCACTCGAGTGTATTTGTAGATTTTCGGTTTTCCTTCCCCACTCTCACCCCCATAACTTTTAAACGGCACAACCGATTTCATGAAACATGTCTAAGAACACACGGGCCAAACTCACCTTTCATACAAAAAAAAACTAAATTGAAATTGCTCGCATCGTTCGGGAGCTATGATGTCCCGGACAGACAGACAGACACGTCAAACCCCTCACCCCTCTTTTTTGGTCGGGGGTTAAAAAATAGTCGTGTTGAGTACCAAAATCAAAGTACACTTTTATACGTTAAGAAACAGTTAGTTTTATTAAAATCAGTTTAGCCATTTGAAAGATACAAGCAAATAATTTCGCTTATTTTTATTGTAATATTGTTTTTATTAGATTGTTAATTAATAACTACTTGTAGTTTATGTATGTAGGTACACATAATACTTTTTATAGAATCTATGCTTCCTGTTGACATGGTGCAATAAAGTTTAAGATTTTCCTTGTATGTGTTTGCTAATGATATTATAATTTTATTTATGTAGGTAACAAAATCAACAGCCCTGAAATGTATCTTATTATTTACCTAACTTATCTATCTTCGGACAATTTTAGATTAACTTTATATAAACAAATATTATAGTTATCGACAGTCAAACAAAATTAACTAAGCTAAGTATATATAGATTAGAAAAGAAGAAGGTTAAGTTGGTTGTACTTTCACATTATATTTATCATATACCTACAACACTTTTATCAATGGTATCATAATGTTTTTTTGTAAATTAACGTAAAACTAGGTTAAGGTCAAAATTGCCTCCTGAAGTATCTTCAAAATATCTTTTTTAATTGAATTTTTACTGGCATGAAAATGCATCGCTACTATGAAATTGCTTATTGTAAGTTAATTGTATTATATTAATAATTGAGTGATGTGCATGAGTGGTCGATGAGTTAGAACGGGTAACAAACCATGATTTGACGGTTTTTGTCATGGTTGGAATCATGGTGTGTTACCCGTTTTAAGTAATAATAAATAATAATAAATATTTCCGGACAATCCACACAACAACATTTAGCCCCGTGGTAAGCTCTTAGCTTGTGTTACGGATACTAGACATCTTATATACTTAATATAATATACATACATAATATATATTTTTATTATACATATTAAACACCCATTAAAGTAATTTCTATCTTTTGTTGAAAATGCCACAGGAAATGTACGTTTTCTCGTGATTAAAGGCAGATTATGTACCTGTAGCCATAGTTGAATTATTTCTAATATTAATAGCAGTATGCAGATTTTCAAGAGAATAGTTGGGAAGAAAAAAACGTACCTAAGGTTTCTATTTCTTCTATGTCTGAGAATTTAAATCGTCGATAATTCATATTCATTTATTCGTTCATTTATTTGACAGGTAGGATTTGTGTTTGTCTGCAGGTAATAGTTATATTTGACACACTTCAACAGTTAAGAAATTGTAATTTTTAAGGAAAAGTGTATCCTTAAAGATCATAAATCAACTTTCATTTTTACATACTATATTATGTAATGTGATAATACCAAACATAAGATCTATCTGAATGTTAAAGAATCAACTATTTAATTAAGTCTAATAAATCTAAATTTATAATTTAAGAATGTACCCTGATTCCAATGTCTTAATTTCCTTAAAAGTAAAACACCATAATATTTGGTAATGTGCACGCGATGCGCTTTCATTTGATATCCAGTGTATTTACAGATTTTCGGTTTTCCTTCCCCACTCTCACCCCCAAAACTTTTATACGGCACAACCGATTTTCATGCCACATGTCTAAGAATACAAGCGGAAAACTCAACTTCCATACAAAAAAAAAATTGATATCGCTCCATCCGTTCGGGAGCTATGATGTCCCAGAGAGACAGACAGACACGTCTAACTTATTACACCCCTCCTTTTTGGTCGGGGGTTAAAAATAGAATAATTTATAAGTTACAACCTTAAAAAGGTATATTTGCGTTTATTGTTTCAGACTTACCTTGACTTATAACTCCAAAGAAACAAAAAATAAACGAAACCAAAATTGTTTTAAACATTTTATCATTACACATTTTTCACCAAGCCTCTTAAAATATTAATTAACTTTAAACCATCCTATACTATTGAATATCCTTATTTTTATCTACTTAACGATTAAGAATAAAAAAATAACTATTTATATATTGAGTATATTAATATAATGGTATAAATGCAATTATTAAACGTAACGTTAGTTAATAATTCATTTTTATACGTTAAACAATTGCATTTATACACATTATATTGGTTTAAATGCAATTATTAAATAGATAAAAATTAATTATTAAGGAATGTAACGTCTTAACCGAACAAAGACGTTAGCGGACTAAACTGGTTTTTATGTTTCTTCTGAGCGTAACCTAGAACGAAGTATTATAATATTTATGCATTTTCCTCCTAAGATTCAGAACTTGTTATGAAACGGGTTATTATGTGTTATTCTGTTTAAATGCCTCAGTTGAGTTATTCTCATGAAAGAATTAAATATACAAGGAGTTTTGGATATGGTATATTTTTCCTTTCATTCTGTAACCCGTACAATTAGTTAATAGGTACAGTATTACAAAGTTGTCATTGCTTCTTTATATTAATGGCAATAATTCAAACGTATGAGATGGGGCTTGAAGACGTAGAAGGTTAACGAAACACGAAAAAATCGTTTCACGCACTGGCCCAGCCCGGAGGGTGGTGACAAGACGCTACCGAAGCTACCACCAGAGGCTGTTCTCAGCATGACCCGGAGGTCACGTGGATTCAGAGGGTTAACACTTACGGACGTGAACAGACAAAACCTCCAACTCAACTCCAACAAGAAATAACTTTACACTATATATTTTTTATTAGGTAAACTTATAAAAAATATATAGTGTGAAGTTATTTAGCAGAATAACACATAAAATATCTACCACATTGCCAATTTGCCCGATTGGATCAAATTAGGCACGGATTAAAATAGCTGTTGTCCCAGTAAATAATAAAATTTACTTATTAATCTATATTATTACGTAAGCCGCCGGGCGAAAACTTGTAAATTAATAATGATTACAGTTTTTTACACAATAATAAGCTTGTGTTACGGGTACTAGACATCTGATATAATGCCAAAGACTTCCTTCCAGTGGCTTCGGTCGGTTGCTCCATGGCCTGCCCATTGCCACTTTAGCGAGCTAATCTCTTGGCTATGTCGGTGACCCGCGTTCTTCTACGTATCTCCTCATTCCCGATTCGATCACGTAGAGAAACCCCGAGCATAGCCCTTTCCTTAGCTCGTTGCGCAACTCTGAGCCTATTCATGCGTTACTCAGTCAGTTAGTTAGATAGCAAATACAAAACTTGTTTAGAACAGGATAAAAAATCTAGTTTCCAAAGGTCAGTTATTTGCAAGCATTGATCTATCAACAACACAGTAGTCGATTAAACAAATAAAATATAAAATGAAAAAAATAATAGTGCTACTCCTTATTTATTTTATTAATTGTATTTTCTGTCAAGGAAATCCTAATGGTGAGTGAGTTGTTTTTTTTTTATATTTTATTTTATATGTATGATAAATGTAATGATAAAATTGATAAGAAATTGTTATAACTTATAATTTAAAGTTATTTTATAATTTCTGTGACTTGATTTAATAAATTTAACTTAACTTTTACGAATATTTTGTAATAATGTTGTTCATTCGTAATTTTTTATTGAGCCTCTATGTTTTTACAAAGTGACAACCCCCACTTAGGCCGCCTGTCCATTGACGCGAAGAGAGGTAGCGGAGCGGAGAAACGAAGAAATATTAACCAATAGGATTGCATGAAATCTCCGCTTTAACTTTCAAAGGACAATGTATACGCTTCTACAACAAGATTCCCAAAGAATTGCAACAGTAGTCAATCTTATATATAAAATTCTAGTGTCACAGTTTTCGCTGCCATACTCCTCCGAAACGGCTTGACCGATTTTGATGAAATTTTATATACGTATTCAGTAGGTCTGAGAATCGGCTACTATCTATTTTTCATTTTGCAAAAAAAAAGTTTGCCGGGGTCAGCTAGTCTAATATATAAAATTCTCGTGTCACAGTTTTCGTTGCCATAGGTACTCCTCCGAAACGGCTTGACCGATTCTCATGATATTTTGTGAGCTTGTTGAGTAGGTCTGAGAATCGGCCAACATCTATTTTTTGTTTTGCAAAACAACGTTTGCGGGGGTCAGCTAGTTACTAAATATAAAAATATTGTAAAAAACAATCTTTGTTAAAAAGCTTAATTATAAAATATCGGATTACAGTGACAACAAAACTGCTTGGGACGGAATCTGCTCCAACAGCAAATCAAAAACAACACTAACAAATAATTATTGTAAAGTTTCAATACAATAATGAGCTAGAGTTTCTAATCGCTTCTTTGCTCTAGTGTAAAAAAAGCGAAGCGACCAGATACGATCAATTTATTTCCTATTTATTAACCCCCCCAAAAAAGAGGGGTGTTATAAGTTTGACGTGTCTGTCTGTCTGTCTGTCTGTGGCATCATAGCTCAGAAACATGACTAAAAACATCCAAGCCCAACTCACCTTCCATACAAAAAAAAACTAAATTTAAATCGCCAAAACTACACTTCACCGAACACACCACCAACACCCCCGGGCCAAACTCACCTTTCATACAAAAAAAAAACTAAATTGAAATAGCTCCATCCGTTCGGGAGTCCCAGACAGACAGACATGCACGTCAAACTTATAACACCCCTCTTTTTTGGTCGGGGGTCAATAATTTAAAGTATGTATAATCTATTGGTATGAGACTGTTACTCTCGTTGCAAGTGTAGAAGAAATTGGAGCGATGACGTAGTGGCAAGGTCGGTGCAGCGGTCAGCACGTCCATGCGTATAATGGAAGACGTGGATTCGAGTCCGCATATCGTTGTAGCTACGTGACTTCGTCTTAATTATTTTTTTATACACAAAATAAGAATATTATTTTTATTGATTAAGTAATTAAATAAATAAGAAGTTTTCACATTATTGTTTATGTTTTAGATAGAAAAGCATTTAGAAGCGATTACGTGTACCACTCGGAAAAACACCTGTATTACAAGGCGCACACGGAGCCGTTGAACGTTTCTGCAGCGTATAAGAAATGCCACTACGAAGGTAAGATACATTATTTTCAATTAATTTAAGTATTGATTCATCTAAATTTAAAATTAAAAGAAAAACCCCGAATCCAATGCTTTAATTTCCTTAAAAGTTAAACACCATAATATTTTGTAATGTGCACGCGATGCTCTTTCATTTGATACCCCACTCGAGTTTATATGCAGATTTTCCATTTTCCTTCCCCACCCTCACCCCCATAACTTATCAATTATATTTAAACAGGCTTAGGCTTAGAGCTTACCACGGGGCTAGATGTTGTTGTGTGGATTGTCCGGCAATATTTATTTATGTCATCATCATCATCACCCTATTAACGTTCCCACTGCTGGGACACAGGGACTTCTCTCTTGACGAGGGAGATTAGGCCTTAACTCACCACGCTGGCGAAGTACGGGTTGGTGAATGTCACATGTCCTTCAAACTCATTTAAAGTTTTCAGATAATGCCGGTTTCTCACGATGTTAGCCTTCACCGTTAAAGCACGTGTTTAAAGCGCACATAAATTTCTCAAGAAGAATTTTTTTTCAAATTTATTTATGTATGATGTTTTAATTTCAGGTGCAGATTCAATTTTCTTGCTAACTGCTGAGGCGTTGAAACTTTTCGTGTTCAACAAAACGGAATTTCTTAAACGCGATATAGATAATAATACTTTAGTAGCTCCAAGATTATTTTTAGGTAAGATCACACATCATCATCATCCTCCTGACCTTATTCCACATTACGTGGGGTCAGCACAACATGTTTTCTCCTTCCATTTCCCTCTATCACCCGTCATCTCAACACTCACCTCTGAGGTAAGATCACACATCTATATTAATACTAGCGGCCCGCCCCGGCGTCGCACGGGTATACAATATTCCCGGAGATTATTCGAATTTTTCTCGCCGTAAAAACCATCCTATCTCTCAAGTTGGATCGAACTGCACATGGTGTGCGAATTTTATTATAATCGGTTAAGTAGTTTAGGAGTCCATTGAGGACAAACATTGTGACACGAGATTTATATATATTAAGATTATAAAATCTCAGGAACAACTAGTCCGATTTGAATAATTATTTCACTGATAGATAGTCAATCAATAAGTCATTTGTAAGAATAATGCCTGTATTTACCAAGGATTCTTAACTCAGTGGATGCCATAGGATATTTAAAAGTTTCCTTGTCTTCACTCTCAACAGATTCACAAAGTTTTTTCATAAAATCATATAAAAAGTCCTTTTTGAAGGCTAGAGGTTAAGATTCAAGATTCTTTATTGATAACATTAGGTTTCAGGTCAGGTGTGTATAAAGGTATGTTCTTAAAGTTTACATAGGTACATACATAGTTTCAATTATACTTATATTACGTTTTTCAATAAAAAAACAAATAAAATGGAAACAACTATAATATTGATTATTAAATAAGCATAAACATATATACCTACCTTACAGGCCATCACACCATATACATATCAATCATAAATACTAGAATAGAAATAGATTTAAATTCTTATCTTTTTTGGTTATAGGTTGTTATAGGTGTTTGCTGTTGCTATAAAGTTTATATTGTGTTGTTTAGACTACACAGACTATCTAGATAACGCAAGTCATCATTTCAGACATTAGACTCCCACTGCTGGACATAGGCTGGTGGTAGACTTCGGCCGCGGCTTGTCACCACCCTCCGGGCTGGGCCAGTGCGTGAAGCGATTTTTTCGTATATCGTAATGTGGCCTGGAGAAGCCATCTACCTTCTAGGTCTTTATACCCATCTTAGACCACATCGTCACTTTACATCAGGTGAGATTGTGGTCAGATGAAGGCTTATATATCATTAAAAACAACGACGATCAATTATTTCGATCGGTCGCTACTTGCTTACACCGTGAGCCAGCAAGTTTGACCAAGACATCTGTCCATCTTGTTGGAGGTCGTCCGACGCTGGCGCTTACCGATCCGCGGCCTCCTATCAAGAACCTTTTCGGGCCCCAACGTTTGGCCCGCGTTCTTCTACGGATCTCCTCGTTTCTGATTTTCTGATTCTGACACAAGTATCACGTTCTATTGAATCCAAGCGTGTCAACTTTTGCCTGTTTTATAAAGTCGAACTGATGCGCGACAGTATCGCTTGTTTCAATATTCATCGCCTCCCTAACATACAAAGGTTAGATCAAACGTTAAGCAAACGCGGCAACGTAATTTGAATATTATTTAATAGTTTTTGCGGCCGTTCCACTGCAACAACGGACGCGGTGGTCAGAAGTTAGCGGCGACCAACCCCGAGGATTGGTCGGGGTTGGGACACGCGAAGTACCTACATGCATTTGCGTTATCTAGGTAATGCCTGTGATTAGCTGTGAGTTTTCCTTGTAACAAATATATAAGCAATATTCATTTGTAATCTAGGTTGAGATATGTAATTGTTCTCATACAACAACTATGTTAGAGCAACATGTGCATTAAATTAGTTAATGTAATCAAAGTTAAAACGTTTATTTCCTAAGACGCTTATGCATACATGGACAAGTCAACTTATAGCTGATTTAAAAACTAAGAATAATCAAGGAAATAACATTGTCTTGACAGTTCGATTCAATTTTTTTACACTGAGTTGAGAAGCGCATAGATAGAACAACCCAGCAACATATTGGTATAATCTGTGTAATATAAAATAAACTAAACTAGTAGGAAATAACTTTTTCCTGAAAAATAGGATTCAACTAGGTCATGCATCTTTTTCTTCTTCATCTTTCTTTTTATATATTAGCCTATGATGTCCCACTGCTGGGCAAAGACATAATACATCTTAGTTCTTTTTAAATTTTAAGGATTTTTGCAACATTAGCTCTAAAGTGACTTTCTGAATAAATATTATTATTATTATTATTAATAAGTTTATTATTGTTGCAGAAAATTTAAAGAAAATCGTTAATAACTCTGACTGGGATGCGGAACCTAGCGAGTGTTTACGATGGAATGGAGAAGAATTGTACTGGAATCACAATTGTACTGAAGAACACCCTTATTTTTGCCTCAGGACACCTTTAGCAGAAGACAAAGTTAACGATTGTGGCACTATTGACGATCGTACGTTATCTATCTTTTAATAATTAACCCTAAACAAAAAAGAGGGGTGTTATAAATATGACGTGTCTGTCTGTCTGTCTGGGACATCATAGCTCCCAAACGGATGAAGCGATTTCAATTTAGTTTTATTTGTATGATATGTGGCGTCATGTATTTGTATGAAAGGTGAGTTTGGCACGAGTGTTCTAAGACATGTTTATGAAAATGCGTTGAACCGCTTAAAAGTTATGAGGGTAAAAGTGGGGAAGGAAAACAGAAAATCTGCAAATATACTCGAGTGGGGTCGCAAATGAAAGAGCATCGCGTGCACATTACTAAATGTTAATGGTGTTTTACTTTTCAGGAAATAAAGGCATTAGAATCGTGGGTTTTCTTAAATTTTAAATTTATATTTATTAAGATAACAAAAGTTCTAGAATCGGGTGTATTTTTTAATTTTAAATTTAAATAATGTTAATCCACAGGCTACAAGCGCCGATGGCCAGAGGTAACACCCCGTCACTGCTACAAGTACCACAGGGACTCTGCCACGTGGCAGGAAGCGCTGGACATCTGCAGGGCCGAGGGCGGCTACCTCGCAGTGATAAACAGCATCGACGAGGCTCTGAGCGTGAATAAGACATTCACATTCTACCGGCCGCTGTTCAACGTGACTGAGGCGGTCTGGATCGGATACCGGGAGTGGGGGGAGGGGCAGTGGTGGACTGTGCATGGTAAGAACTCTCTAAAACCTTCGATTACCTTCTAGAATGATCTAGAACACTTTACTTTCTACCGGCCGCTGTTAAAAGTGACTGAGGCGGTCTGGATCGGATATCGGGAGTGGGGGGAGGGGCTGTGGTGGACTGTGCATGGTACGAACTCTCTAAAACCTTCGATTACCTTCTAGAATGATCTAGAACACTTTACTTTCTACCGACCGCTTTTCAACGTGTCTGAGGCGGTGTGTATCGGATACCAGTAGTGTGGGGAGGGACAGTGATGGACTGTGCATGGTATATCTCTGTTGAACTTACGAGAACCTTCTGGTATGTTCTAGAACACTGAGACGGTGTGATACCGGGAGCGGAGTAAGAGACAGTGGTGTAGTGTCTAGAAAGAATTTAATTCTTTTTCCTTTATACACAACCTACTTAATTAAAGAAAATTTGTGAAGTTTCCTTTTTTTAAGCATGGATCGGACCACAATTAAAGAGTTTATTGCGATTTTACAGATTCGGTTTCATTAACCAAAGTTCCAAAAAATAAGGAGATCCTCAGATCAACGCGTTTTTTTATTTCCACCAAACTTTTTTTCGTGATCACTTTAAAGTAAGTTCCATTCAAATTTGTTTGGAATCAATCCAATGAAGATATTTACGATAATATTATCTATAAAAACTTTATAAGGCCGGAAGAACTAACATGTTTTCCAAAAATTATCTACTTAGTTCCAAAAAACTCTATCAAAATTTGTATTGAATTAATATATCACCATGCTCGGGTCAAAATGCCGTAATTTTCAGGGCAAACCCTAGAGGAAGCTGGCTTCGGGCACTGGTGCAGCGGCTGCCCAGACAACCAGGTCCCGAAGGTCACCAGCTCCGCGCTGTTCTGCGGAGGGTTCGCCAACGGCTGGCTGGAGGACATGCCGTGCTCCGAGAAGAGAAACTTCATATGTGAGAAGAGACATGACTCCTTGACGGATAGAGATAGACCGTACGTGTATTGATTCAGATGGATATAAAAGATGTTTTATCAAATAATTTATCATATTACAAATATATTATTATTATTATTCGTTTATTTCAGATTAGATTAAATCCATATAAAAATTCAAAATACACAAAACTTAAAAATAAACATAAAAATTAAACATTCATAGATTAAATATAGATTATTAAAATTAAACAAATTAAATCACAATATCAATATCACAAAATGTCAAACTAAAAATTAAAATTGAATTAATATTATATAATAAAAATGAGATTATAAGATTAAAAATTATATATACTTACAATAAATCTAAATTTAAAATTTAAGAAAAACCCCTGATTCCAATGCCTTAATTTCCTTAAAAGTAAAACACCATAATATTTTGTAATGTGCAAGCGATGCGCTTTCATTTGATACCCCACTCGAGTATATTTTCAGATTTTCGGTTTTCCTTCCCCACTCTAACTATAACTTTTGAACGGCACAACCGATTTTCATGAAACATGTATAAAAACACTCGCGCCAGACTCACCTTTCATAAAAAAAAAACTGAATTAAAATCGATCCATCCGTTCGGGAGCTATGATGTCCCAGACAGACAGACAGACACGTCAAACTTATAACACCCCTCTTCTTTGGTCGGGGATTAAAAACACTTTATTTTACACCATAATAAAACAATAGTTTTACATACATTTATTCACAGAGGAAGAAGTACCTACTTAGGGCGGGCTGATCGATTTAGAGCGATCTCTTCCAGGCAACTTTAGGTTGGAAAAGAGATCAATCAATCATTTATTAAAACCCAAGGAAAGTATTACATAATTAATGCAGTATTTAAGACTTTATTACCTCCTGTGTATAGTTACAGCAAGGCAATGCCCCGTAAACCACGCGTATACATATAATACCTTACAAAGGCGTATAAATAAATACATTACAGACTAACATATCTTAATATATATAAATCTCGTGTCACAATGTTTGTCCTCAATGAACTCCTTATACACTTAACCGATTATAATAAAATTCGCACACCATGTGCAGTTAGATCCAACTTGAGAGATAGGATAGTTTAAATCTCAAATTATAGTCACAATTTTAATTTATTGCTAATTATTTGTATGTTATTGAGCATATAGAGTAGTTCTGAGAATCGGCCAACATCTATTCTTCATTTTGCAAAACAACGTTTGCTGGGGTCAGCTAGTACTGATAAATAACTTAAAACGAATGATTACTTTGTATTGTAAGATCTCTCTCTCTCTGGGGTCGTTCCCTCATGGCTGAGGATCGTGGTCATCATAGGACAACGGTGCTGTGGTGCACCTGGATTTAATAATCTGCCGCCAACGGTGCCTATCCATGGCGTCACGGACAACCGAGCAGAATTTAGATGAGGAAGAGGCCTTCACTTGATCGGACCATCTGGTTGGAGACCGACCACGGGCTCTTTTACCCTCCGTGTTTCCAACTACGATCAGCTTCTCCAGGCTTTCATCCCCCCTCCTCACTAAGTGGCCGAAATACGTGAGTATTCTCTGCTGACAGATAGTTGAGAGGCGTGTCTGGACCCGTAGCTGTGACAGAATCGATGCATTGTAAGATAAATATATATTAAGTCGTTAAATATACATATTAGTTGAACATTCTTAATCTGTATGTCATGGTTCCTTTAAATAGGCAAGAGGGGAACCCCCTAACACAGGTTCTTATCTCTATACCTAAAAGGGGGTTTCCGATGTATTTATTTAGAATGTATAGATTAAGTGAAATAAACTATTTTATTTTTCTTTTATTTATTACTTTGTTTTAAATCATTTTAAAGATATGTAAAAAGCCGTGTTGGCTAAGTGGGAGGACACTCGACTTTCATTCCGAAGGTCGTGGGTTCAAACCCCGCCTCGCACTTCTGGATTTTTCTTCTTGAGAAATTTATGTGCGATTTAAACACGTGCTTTAACGGTGAAGGCAAACATCGTGAGGAAACCGGCATGTTCTGAGAACTTTAAAGAGTTTGAAGGACATGTGACATTCACCAACCCGCACTTGGCCAGCGTGGTGAATTTAGGCCTAATCTCTCTCGTGAAGAGAAAAGTCCCCGTGTCCCAGCAGTGGGAACGTTAATAGGGTGCTGATGATGAAAGATATGATTGGTTCTTCAATAGACAAGGCCCACAAAAAGCCGGCCTCGCGTGGCAGGTTGACTCAATGCATTTAATTTATACCTAATAAATACCTTATCTTTTTTAAACTAAACCCGTTGCAAATTTGAACAGAAACCTTTAAACTTTAGACAAATTAAACACCATGGCTATTAAAATACAAGACGTATTTTTATATTATTACTAGCGGACCGCCCCGGCGTCGCACGGGTATAAAATTTTCACGGAAATTATTCGAATTTTTCTCGCCGTAAAAACCATCCTATCTCTCAAATTGGATCGAACTGCACATGGTGTGCGAATTTTATTATAATCGGTTAAGTGGTTTATGAGTCCATTGAGGACAAACATTGTGACACGAGATTTATATATATTAAGATTATGAGCCGGTATCATCCCACTGCTGGGCAAAGGCCTCCCCCCATTCTCTCCAGGCATCTCTTTCCATAGCAACCGTCATCCAGTCGGCTAGAAATCGGTCCAATTCGTTCCGCCATCTTTGTTTGGTCTACCGCGTCGCCTTCTCGCCGTATCAGGGCACCAATTCGTCGCTACTTTTGCCCACAGCTCTCCTGGCATACGGCAGACATGACCAGCCCACTCCCACTTTAGCTTTGCTTATACGTTAAAACGGGGAGAATACAGGTGTTCATTATTATATTAACTCTTAATAATTATTTCTGACAAACTGAACAGTTCTAATACCAATAATCTTCAACTGAGCCCAATAAGACACTTGAATAGCGAAACTTGGCAGACGTTTCACAGTAGCTTTGGTCGCGCAGGTTTGGCCGAAGTTAAACACGCGTTTGCCTCTGAGTTTTAAAATACTTCACAATCCTTTTGCTTAAGCTATTAAAAGTAAAACAACTTGAAATCCAAACAAAAGTGTATATTTTCAAATAATATATTATTATTGTCACCAATATCAAAATTCTTACAATATTGATTCCGTAACCAACCTATATTCCGTATAAATATATTTACATTACATAAATAATTCTTAAATAGCCATTTATTTCTTGGTTTTTGCAAAGTTTAAATTCATTGTGAAGGTTTCTATACAAGAAAGTTAGTAGTTAAAATATAGTAAGCACTAAGCACATAAATGCTAAAGTAGAAGATCCGAACCTACTTACATCGACATTCACCGGGCTGATAATAGAATCAAACTTATTTTCTAATAAATTTCGTATATTAGTATTAGAAATATATTAAAAATGGGTTGACAAAAAAAATGCTGGACAGAATATTTTTAATTATTTTTTCATTAAATATTGCAACATGAAGATATGAAGGCAATTTTATACTGGACTTAAATTATAAAACACATAGACTATGCAGACTATTATTTACGACGAACTACTAGTAGTTTGTTAATATTTGCAACCAAGAAAACGTTGTATGAGATAGAGATAAATGGACATGTTTGGAGGAGACCTTTTGTCTTATCCAAACCTATCTTACTGATAGGTTTGGTTAAGACAAAAGTGTAAAACCTTCAAAATATGTAATTTACATGCCCTAGACTAAGGCAATATGTACATGTATGGTGCTAATAATATTGACAAACAAGACCCTGCATGTAACCCATGTCTGCAAATAAATGATCTGTATTCTGAAATAAATATTTTTATTTTTTTTTAATTTAATTTTAATATTTGGTAAGGAAAGCAATTTCAGCTAAAATGCACACTAAACGAATCTTCGTTTTGTGTTTGTTAGATCAAAGACGAAATTCGTAAATTAGCAATTATGTAAAATAGGCGAAGTTTTTGAATCGAAATCATACAATGCCAATATTTAACTATTTATGTGGATTTAAATAAAACACAATATATAGCTTCCATAAAATGAAAAATCGGACATATTTAGTAACAGCTAGCTAAAGGTACCTACTCATTATGTGTCAATGTCAAAGTCAAAACGTTTATTCCCTTAGACGCACATGGCCTACATGGACAGGTCATTCATTTTATAGACAAGTGTGTATTGAATAGAGGCACACGTTATCTATCACTAAAATTTATCTAGGCTATTTTTAGTTATGCTTAATTTTATTTAGGTATTTTGCATATGGCTAATTATCAAACGCCTCATAATATTATTAATATTAGTGTCCAAAGGGTAAAATTACACTAGTTACCCAATTTATTATTACAATTTCATAAAAAAACACTGTATCTGTATGTGTAGAGCCTCAAATAAGTAGGTAAGGACTGATTTAGTTCTTCTAATTTCCTTAAAGTTTCGCCTTAGCCTCTAAAAAGTCCCACACATATCTAAACACCCTTTCAGGATTAGTCAGATGAACATCATGGCCGCCACTCACTTCAACTATCCTAAAACTATCACTCACTAACATACTCAATATCCTCTGTGCGTCAGTTTTGCCTTTCTCGTAAGTTTTGAGCGCGGTTTTAGCGGATATCAGTAAAGTCGGACATGTGTTTAGGGAGAAGAGACGGTGGTAGTCCTCGACGGGATAGTTTTGGGGGGCAGGGAGTCTTAACCGTCTGTCCCAGGATAATCTGAAATAAATTTAGCTATATAGTAACAGGCAGGCAACTCGATGGACAAATTCTACGACACTGTCAGAGATGCGATGGACAGAACCCGATGGAGACAAATTATCCGCTCCCGATGTAACTCCGATACTGACCACGATCCTCAGACATGAGGGACTGACTACAGAGAGAGAGAGTAACAGGCAGGTATAAGCGCCCTTATTTATGTTCCCACTGCTGGGACACAGGGACTTCTCTCTTGACGAGTGAGATTAGGCCACCACACTGGCTGAGTGCGGGTTGAATGTCACATGTTCTACAAACTCTTCAAAGTTCAGAGAACATGCCGGTTTCCTTACGATGTTTGACATCACCTCTAAAGTACACGTGTATAGTAAAAGTACACAAATTTTATGCGATGGGGAGGCTTGACACGAGGCTATAAATTCAGTACAAATCTTGCGAAGGCGTTACGTCACGCAAAAGTTCTGTGCACTATTTTTTTGTCATCAACTACTCGAGTGGGGTATCAAATGAAAGCGCATAACGTGCATGCAGATTACAAATAATGTGTTTTTTTTATTACTTTAAAGGGCATTTGGAATCGGGGGTTTTAACTCATAATAATCTAAATTGTTGTCTCAACAAACTCACGGAGAAAGAAAGAAAGAAAGAAAACATAGCCTCACCTATACTTGTCTCCTACTGGGTGAAGACAGCGAGACAGCACTAGCGCCGCTTGCTCGGGAGTGAGCGAGCGCGCACGACGTACCGCAGCTATTGCCTCATCGTATTTATATAATTTCACCTGTAAATATTTACGTGTCAAAGTCAAAACGTGTATTTCCGTAGAAGCACAGGGCGTTCATTGACATTTCATCTTATAATATTACTAGCGGCCCGCCCCGGCGTCGCACGGGTATAAACTTTTCCCGGAAATTATTCGAATTTTTCTCGCCGTAAAAACCATCCTATCTCTCAAGTTGGATCGAACTGCACATGGTGTGCGAATTTTATTATAATCGGTTAAGTGGTTTAGGAGTCCATTGAGGACAAACATTGTGACACGAGATTTATATATATTAAGATATATAATGAAACTAAGATTTCGTTTTTAAAGATTTTTTGACAGTTCGCTTCAATATATTATACTGAGTTATTATGCAGTTATGAGTTTTTTAACTCAGCATTTACGAATGTAACGTATATATAAGTGGAGAAAGACCTTCCGTCACTTTAAGTTTTGGACTGGAGGGAGGCGGCGCGGCGCATGACAGAGAGCGCTGGCGTTCGATTGTGTTGGAGGCCAAGACTCATTTCGGGGTCGATGCGCCAGGATAGTAAGTAAGTACGTGTACATAATGTTCATCAAAAAAAATATTTAAATTTAATAAAAATTAATTTATCTATTTATTTTTGAAGTGAAACTTCTAAAGAATCGTAGTGATTTCAAACCGGATGCAAAAAGATGAAACGGAAATGGTAAGAGACACAAATACAATGCTTTATTTAAATTTATTATTGTATTATTATTTATTGAGGTAGGTATTGCTGTATTTTATTTATATTATTTTGTAACATACTTTATGTACTTAATACGCTTTATTGAAGTAATATAAATAATCCGAATAATTACAGATATATGTTTGTTTCTCTTATCATTTTAGCAGATGCGTTCATTTACCCTTTTTTTCTATTCGATATATATCATAATTATAGTTCGTAAGTAGTAGACTCCAATCGTGCGTCGTAGCTGACACACACACACTTTTTTTTATTCATCTTATTCTTTCGTCGATTTACTGAAGTTTCACTTCTATCGTGTGTGATTCGCACACACACCTTTTTTTTTTTAGTATCGCTCTTGTTAGGATATAGTTTATGAATTATGTAAGTTTATTTTTAAGTTAATTTTATTTGAAAATAGTTTTGAATAGTTTATTTGGTATTTATTTATTTTCCTTTTATATCTTCTTTACGTTACGCCACTGTCCATGACGTTCTATTTCTTTCCTGTCCATCCAAAGGTTGCCTGGAAGAGATCGCTCACAGCGATAAGGCCGCCCTTTGTACTCCAATGTATTGTCTTGTTATTGTTTGCAGTTTGTATTTTATTTGTGGTGTACAATAAAGAGTTATCTATCTATCTAATAATTACAATAGTAGGTCATGTTTTTTTAGCCTATCTGATGGCATAAATATCGAATAATAATATGTGCTATTATGATTCGATATTTAGGAAAGAAATCCATGGAATATATATATTTGTGTTCATAGTCCAGAATGAGATAAGGTAATATTTTAGGGCACTTAAAAAAAACTATAACTTAGTAGGGTATCTGTTGGATTATATTATTTTTAAAATATTATTTAGATTGATCTTAAGCTGTTCTAGTCCAATTCCAGATTATCCATTAAATTACCCGGAAACCCTGTATTATATTTAAAAAAACTTACCTCACAATTATCTCTATGATAATTATCATAATATTGTTTGTAAAACATATTGTAATATTCCTCTAGATTGCGGACTTGTAGCCTCTGGAGCGAAGGACCAAAGTCTAGTAACACTAACTTTGTGATTCTATTTGGGTTGGCGATTCGGAAAAATAGACCTGAAAATAAAAGGGAAGAGAATAAGCTCACTGGAGTTCCAATTTGGAGTAATAATAATAATACATAAAAACATTTATTTACGACTCAATAAATCTAAATTTAAAATTTAAGAAAAACCCCCAATTCCAATGCCTTAATTTCCTTAAAAGTAAAACACCATAATATTTTGTAATGTGTATTTTGTTTAGTCCGCCATTTTGGAAAAAAACTGAGATTTTGTGGAAAGTGATGAAAAGCCTTAAAGATGAAAAACCCTTTTTTTTTTTTTTTTTTTTTTATTATTGGTAAGCCTTCATTTGACCACAATCTCACCTGATGTAAAGTGAAGATGTGGTCTAAGATGGAGCATAAAGGCCTAGAAGATGGCTTCTCCGGACCACATTACGAAACACGAAAAAATCGCTTCACGCACTGGCCCAGCCCGGAGGGTGGTGACAAGCCGCGGCCGAAGCCTACCACCAGAGACTGTTCTTAGCACCACCCGGAGGTCACGTGTAAGGATTCAGAGGGTTACCACTTACGGACGTGAACAGCCAAAACCTCCAAAACCCTTTTTTGTTAGGATTTAAATAAATAAAAATAGAAGAATAAAACACTGGGCGAGTCAACAAGACACCCTCGCAGTGTCGCGGGCTGTTGCTTATGTGATGTGGACGATTTAGAACTTAACAACTGATAGAAAGACCTACTTGATCTTAACTATTCATGATAACATTTATTTACGTCAAAAATATTCTTACGTAACAGAATTTTTTATACAAATAAAATACAATTCATTTACTCTGACGATTCATCGCATATGAATTATTTCATCACTAGCCGCAAAATATATATTTTTTTCAAAATGGCGGACTTTTAGGTATTCCAGGCTCCATACTAATGAGATCTCTGTGGTTCGGTGGGCAAACCGCCTGAGGCGCAGGGTCTGGGTGTTTTCTATGTAACAAATATATGTAATTAAAAAAAATTATGTGGTACCCATAGTAAGCTCTGCTTACTTTGGGGGTCGGTTGGGAGGTGATACTGTCAACCTTAATATCTTTATCTAGATTTTTTTTATAACTTATTACCTGTTCTACTATTCATGAATAAAAACCAATAGTTCAGTCATAGAAATATAAATTACTACGTAAGTTCGGTTAAGTTTCTTGTAATTGGACTTTGCGCTTGAAGCGACAATTTACCAGTGTCGAGTTAAATAAAAAGCCGTGTTGGCTAAGTGGGAGGACACTCGACTTTCATTCCGAAGGTCGTGGGTTCAAACCCCGCCACGCACCTCTGGATTTTTCTTCTTGAGAAATTTATGTGCGCTTTTAACACGTGCTTTAACGGTGAAGGCAAACATCGTGAGGAAACCGGCATGTTCTGAGAACTTCATAAAAGAGTTTGAGAGACATGTGACATTCACCAACCCGCACTTGGCCAGCGTGGTGAATTAAGGCCTAATGTCTCTCGTCAAGAGAGAAGTCCCTGTGTCCCAGCAGTGGGAACGTTAATAGGGTGATGATGAGTTAAATAAAATTATAAATTGAAAAAGATATTACTCAGTTGAACGCCATTTTGCGTCTCAAACCAATAGTTAAAATATAGAGGAATCTCAGTCAGTAACTGACAGACGGCACAGACGTCAGTTGCCTTGATAACTGTACATTATAACCATTGGCTATTTTACCAGGAGGTTTAACTGAATGACACTGGCAAGTTGTAGCAATTGGCAATATTAAGAACTGAATACTGAAAACCCGGAGGTTGAGAAATTGGAGTCTTTCGCATTTTTTTTTTGTAATATTGCCGTATAATCAACACAACATCTAGCCCCGTGGTAAGCGCTAAGCTTGTGTTACGGGTACTAGACATCTGTTATGCTTAGTATGTCTAAGTCTTAGTATTACATATAGATACATATAGACATACATACATATGTAGATGGTGACGTTTTAGAGAAAAGCCCTTACCCTGCTCGCAGCCCATAGAATGTCCAATGTACATAAACTGGTCCCAAGCTAGATGCTTCACAACCACCTCCACGGCTGCTATGAAATGGAATCGCGACAGTTTTACACCTGTAAAATTAAAATTATAAAATAAAACAGGAATGTCTGTTTGTTATATTAAAATAAAGGCTAGTAACTAGGAAATGTTCTAGTTTATACCATACTAGTCGACCCGACAGACGTTGTCCTGTCCCACGTCTCATCAAAAAACAATATCCTGTTGACCGTATTGTGAATCTAAACCAATTCCCAGATCCCCTTGAACACACACAAAAAATTACATCAAAATCGGTCCAGTCGTTTGAGAGAAGTTCAGTGACATACACACTCACAGAAGAATTATATATATAATATATATAGACTAGAAGTGCCCCGTGGTGTTGCCCGCGTTATAATGGATTTTCCCGCGGAATAACATTTTCTCGAGGTAAAAAGGTAGCCTATATGCTTACTCATGCTCTAGCGAACCAGTGTACTAAATTTCATTTAAATCGATTCAGTAGTTTTTGGTTGAAAGAGGAACAGGCAGAGAGAGTTACTTTCGCACTTAGAATATATAATAGAATATTACCTCTATATAGTACAATCAATCTCCTCTTCCTCGCACCCTTCAAGCCCTTAACACACTTCTCGACCAAAACATAGAGACCGATTTATTTGCCGATAAATGGGAAAACATTATTGCTGTTTGTTTGAGATTTTGTGAGCATTGTATTGTATTTTATTCGTCGTAGGTAACACTGTACAATTGACTTCGTTCACTCTATTTAACTAAATATTATATTATCTTAATTCAAACAGTATATAACAAAATAATAATAATAATAAGCACTCTGCAAGTCACAGACAAGACATCAATTAAATCAGGAATGAAGAGTGAATGTGATTTGTTGTTTTAATGAATGGACTTTATTATGTTTAACTTGTGATTTAAAATTACTATTTCGTTAGTTAATTTTATTTTTAAGAATTAAATTTTATCCTAATTAATTTATTTCATATGTATAAATATATTAATTAGTGTAATTGATTTGTAAGTCGTGCTAATTAATTGAATAAATAAATAAATCAATTAATCTTTCCATGTAGTACATGGTAAGATAAAACCTCTTACCTACAGGGAAAGGGTCTGATCTCCCGTTGCCGGGCATGTCAAGGCCTACACAGTAATATTTGTCTGGGAAATATTGAAGTAGTGGGATGAATGTTGCTAGGCTGTCCTGTCGACCGTGGACGAGGAGAATTCTCTCCCCATTCGGATTTCCCCATGATGCCACTGTAATTGAGAAGAAAATCTATAAATCTTTAAAATAATATTATAAAAATCTAAATTTAAGAAATATTACCAATTCCAATACCTTAATTTCCTTAAAAGTAAAACACCATATATTATTTAGTAATGTGCATGCGATGAGCTTTCATTTGATACCCCATTTGAGTATATTTGCAGATTATCGGTTTTCCTTCTCCACTCCCACCCCCATAACTTTTAAACGGCACAACCGATTTTCATGAAACGTGTCTAAGAACACTTGCGCCAGGTTCACCTTTCATACAAAAAAAACAACTAAATTGATATCGCTCCATCCGTTCGGGAGCTATGATGTCCCAGACAGACAGACAGACACATTGACAGACAGACACGTCAAACTTATAATACCCCTCTTTTTGGTTGGGGGTTAAAAAAGCCTTTATTCAGATACATAAATAACTATATATATATATGTATATATAAATATCTGACATCAGCACTTATATTGCATCTGTTTGCACAGATTTGGCAAAGGCTTCTTCTAACTACTTCCATTGCTCTCTTGACGTGATAGGTGATCAGTTTATGATGATTTTGCTCCATTTGCCTAAACCGCGTATAGTGTGCCCCATTCATAAGGAGAAAATCTATACAAATCTTATCTTATATATAAAAATGAATAGCAAACTGTGTTGGTAAGCGCATAACTCAACAACGACTGGACTAATTTGGCCAATTCTTTTCTTTTTATGTTTGTAGAAGTCCTAGGATGGTTTTTATGGCAAGAAAAAAACAAATTATTGCCGGGATCAATAATTACCCATGCGAAGCCGGGGCGTGCCGCTAGTAAATAAATAAAACTCTGCAAATCTCCAAAAGTCCTACTCCTTGGTGTAACAGACACCATGGATTTGGGCTGGTCAGGGCCTGGCTAAGCATATGGGAATTGAACAATACACTCCAAAGCGAGATGTCTGTGAAGTCCTTTGTCTTCCCAACCATGAATTAGAATTAGAATATATAGTCTTTGCCAGTGTCGAGTTAAATAAAATTATAAAGTGAAAAAGATGTTACTCAGTTGAACGCCATTTATGACATAGCGATCGAATATTATAGTCTGCAGTCAATCTCATTGACTATGCTAGCGGCTACAAAAATAAGTCAAAGTCAAAACGTTTATTTCCTGAGAAGCACATAGCCTACATGGACAGGTCAACTTAAAATTAATAAAACTAAATTGCTTAAACAAAAAATATCAAGGAAATAACATTGTCTTGACAGTTCGTACTTATTATAAATAAGTAGTAGTAAGTACTTATTATAAGCTATTTTTGTGTATAATTATCATAAAATTCTATTACATTATAATTACGATAAGCTTACGTACGTGCAATTTTCCCCCACGGAGCATCTACGGTCCATTCTTTTTCTATACTTTTCATTTTAATCCCTTCAAGTACGAAACTACAACCTACCAAACTTTATTTACACGAAGCAAGTAAATTTTCAGCCATATGTGGCCTTTGATCAATTGATATGTTAATGCAACATCTAATTAACTTATAAGTAAATAGTTATGTCATAAATCCATTAAAATGAGCACATAAAAGCATAGTTTTAAAATTTAATTGAACAGCTGTGTTTGTTATGAAAATTGACGTTGACATAACATTGAAAATCACTAGTGATGTACAATATCAGCAATAATATTGACTTCCTGAGAAACTCATTCTGAGTTTTCAAATATACATTACAAAATTAATATTATGATACAAAAATCCTCTGTTATGTTGCTAAACTAATTTTATAATTCTGACCACTTAATTTAAATCCCATCACAGATTATTTTAAAGGTTTCTTAATTTTATTAATGATTTTCCATGTATTAAGGATTTTTGTGTGTACAAATGCTGTAGCATTTGAGTCAAATTTGTACTAGAGATTTCGACTAAGTTATGGATTTGACGTAAGATGAACTAAGTTCAACTAGCAGTTACAATGGTATTAAATAGTGAAACAAAAGCGTAAAATGGTATAAAATATCTTTAATTAATAACTGTAAATGTAACCTAATTAGTGGAAATAAAAATAACTTAAATGTTATATTTCCTAAGCATAATAATACATTTTATAAAAAAATATCATTTTAATTTGTTAATTACCTAGGTACAATTTACTATACCACTTCTTAACTCCGTCGACCAATTTTACAATAAAACTCAAGTAAATATTTAACCCGTTACACCCGAATCAATATATATAAATAAAAGACACATGAAATTACAATTTATGTACACAAATGAAGTCATACTATCACAGTTTACTTTTAAAATGTTTACTAGTTTTCTCAGAATCACTTTTTAATAACGCCTCGATATGTGGTACAAGTAATTCAGGATGCGTTATGTGAACATCGTGTGTCCCAGTAATGGTAACTCGTTGGAAATGAGATAGAGTTTCATTACACTTCGACAGCAGATTTTCAGTAAACTTATTCGCCTTTGAGTCTACTTTTGATTCAGACGCGTCTATGCAGAGAGTTGGAGGGATATTTTCTGTCATAAGTGTGTAAAGGGTGTCTTCAGCTATCGGAATAGCGGCAATTTTTTTCATACGTGGTTCCCAAGACAGCCTGTATTAACAAAGAATAACATTTAAAATGTTGATATTCTAAATTTGTGAGGATAAAATTAAGACGAAGTAACGTAGCTTAGACATGTGAAATTAAGTGGGGTTTATCACTTTGTAAAAATATAAAGATTTAAAATGCTTTGGTTTTTGTTGTGCCTAAGTAGTAATTCGTTTAAACAAAAATTCACAATTATCTATTGTACCTTAATATTATTAAAAGCTATCTTCCAGCCATTGGAAGGATGATAAAAGATACATCATTTATTTCCATTGTTAGGTTTTACAAATCTTAGGAACGTCAAAAATGTAATACAAAAAAACATAAATGGATTCTATGAGGAGCCTTAATGGCGGTTTACTTTATAAGGAGGGATGTATAAGTATAACTTACTTGTATGAATCTATACCCATAGGTATTAATGATCTAGATAAGATGATATCTGCTTGTTCTTCCGTCAAACTTCTATTTCTGACTACTAAGCTAATAACTTTGTCATAAGAGTATAACCTTGGTTTTCCTGAGGTCCACCTAGAATGAATAAAACATAATTATAAGTATCAATAACAAATGCATAATATTTTATTTTCACTGGTGATAAAATGTTGGTTAATGAGAAAAGCGGTATGTTTTTATTTGTAAAAACTAAGTAAAAAATAGTATTAAAATACATTACCTTTCAAAATTATTGTAATATTCGGGGTATGTATACTCGTACCACAAATCTGGTTTTCTATTAACGTAGTAGTATCCTTCCAAAGGCAATCGTGGATCCAAAATTATCATTTTCTTTACTTTATTAGGATATATGTTATGATATAATATACCTGTAATATATAAATTATCAGATTCTTATGCATAGGATCAATCATATACAAATTTTCATTAATTACATCTACTATATATATATAAATAATTATGATATGAAAAATAAATAATCAACAAAGGCTACAACTATTCTTAGTAGGAACATGTTACCATTATCAAAAATGCAATGCATGCAAATGCAATTTATGAACTAAAAAATAAATTAAGTTTCAAATTCAATGAATTTATTCATATAAAAAATATACCAAATCCAAGTCCTGAACTTACTTATGACAGCACCCATAGAATGAGCAATTACAACAAATCGCTTCCACTTCATGTGCTCCACAATAATATTGATGGTTTCTATGATATGTATTTTCGATACAAGAATATTTGATAGCAACGGATCTGATTTCCCATGACCTGAAATTAAAATATGCATACTAAATATAAAATAAATAAATAAATCTGGTAGGCAGACATCTGATATACTTAATATAATAGAAATACATAAATAGATATTTTTTATAATACACCAGCTGACCCGGCCACACGTTGCTGTGGCTAAAGTTTTTATTATATTACATTATAGTAAACAATCTAAGAGGAACGATAAGAGAACAACAGTCACGGAGTCCACTATGCTTTTTCACACAGATGGTGTTTGAAAAAAAATATGTTGATCTCCTTATTTGACTTTCTACTACTATAACCCAATGTACAAAGTAATTATTTACTTGCAAAGACGAAAATTGAAACAATGATAATAATAACAGTCAATGAATGTCGTGTTACTTTTTAGCTGAATAGCTCAAAGAGTAAGTATATTACCACCACGTATGAATAGCTTATCAAGAAAAATAATAGATAACCTATAAAAGGACATTGTTTTTTTAACCTAAAATATTAAACCTTATTAATGTCTGTTATTATTAACAGACAAATAATTAGCAATAAATTAAAATTGCGACTATAATTTGAGATTTAAACTATCCTATCTCTCAAGTTAGATACTCAATTCAATACTCAATTCAGATCGAACTGCACATGGTGTGCGAATTTTATTATAATCGGTTAAGTGGTTTAGGAGTCCATTGAGGACAAACATTGTGACCGAGATTTATATATATTAAGATAATAAAAGGTTGAGAAAACTTTAAGCATTTCATGCTTATGATTGTAATGTATACCTTCATTATCTTCAATGGCAATTCATTTGTTTGCGTTTAGTTAAATATTCTCTTTGAAACATTTTAACAATAAAAATTTAAATCAATAGAGTTATACAAATGTTTTACCTGGCATATCAAATGCAACATAATAGTAATCATCATTCATTTGTTCTACTAAAGGTATAAAAGTTGCTGCGGTATCCATGTATCCGTGAATCAACAGCATTGGAGGTTTGCTCGGTTTGCCCCATGACACCACTGTAAAGATTAAAATATAATGACTAAAACGAAACTTAACTTTTAAACACACAGGTACAAGATCTTTCTATTTGCCTTTTCATAATTAATTATCATAACTTTATCCGAGATCAGTTGCAAAAATGCTGATACAAATCTTAAATAATTACTATATTACATTACATTTATTATTTTTATGCCATTTTAGCTAAATAAAACGAATGGCTCATGAAAAATACATTCAAGACTCATCAAGTCCCTAAGACTAAGAAGTCATGCATGAGTTTTCCTATAACTGTGCAGCACAGCACTATTCATAATAACCTAACTGTCAAGTTAGTAATCAATCAAATGAAGTTGACATTCGGATCCGAACCAAGGATCAAAGGTTGAAAACAAAACAAACAGAGTAAAACCACCTTTCAATATTTCGTTTTAAATCCCAGATTCTAAGTAATTTTTTGAAAATTCTGCATAATGGCGAACATATTGATTGATACAAAGTCAAAAAAAATACTTATACATGTTTACTTACTAGCAATGTTTCCCCAAGCTGCTTTTATCTTCCACTCTTTAGTTTTCTTTGGCATTTTGCACTAGTCAAACTAACTGGTTAATGGAATACACAATATACATTCACAATATCACTCTACCTAACTTTTAAACCAATATAAAACCAAATTAGTTGGCAAAAGAAGTCAACACAACACAACAAACATTTTTTTTTATTTTACGCGACCCGAGGGCCGATAGTGTTGTGCTGGTAACATGCAATCGATTTTATCTCATTAAGTAGAATTAATCTTATCAATTTACGATGTTTTGCAGATAGGTGGCAGCAGTGCTATTAAACTTTGATCTTTGTAATGTTCTGTCCTGATACTGATAAAACTAAACACAATAGCACTGGGTGTGCACAGTTCAAGGATATAAGGAGTTATTGTACTTAGATCGATTGTTCATGCATAATATATTATATTTTTATTGGGTTATACTCCGACCAATATTGGGTTTGTTAAGTACCTATAAAGTCGACCTACTAAGTGTATTATATTCTTAATTTTACGGAGAAACGTCTTAAATTGATCAATTACTTACCTGAAATAAATATATTAAGCATTTATATACAAAGTGATAAACACCCCATAAACGTTGAAACTAATATTCTAAACTAGTGGCCCGCCCCGGCTTCTCACGGGTTTTTATTAATTTTTTTTCCAATTAATCGATTTTTTCACGCCTTTTAAACCTTCCCTAGACCTCCACGAACATTTCAAAACTATGATAAGATAAATCCGTTCAGTCGTTCTCGAGTTTTAATCAGACTAACGAACAACAATTCATTTTTATTTTTATTATGGTATTTATAGTGTAGTAAAAATTAAGATGAAGTAAGTTACTTCTTAGTACGAATATAAATAAGTATATTATTAAAAAGTAGCCTACCTATCACTATCCTGAAAAAATTAAGTGCTACTACAATTATCATTATTTAAGTCGGTCACGTAGTTTCTGAGATAGGCGTAGATTAGCAAACAAATAATGATACTCAAATCAAATTAAATCAAATGTTTATACTCCTAATAGACCTGGTATATAATGCTAGTTCATATAGCATTAGCACCCTTATTTATGGTCCCACGGCTGGGATACAGGGACGTTTCTCTTGACGAGAGAGATTTGACCTTAATTTATTACCTGGTTAAGTGCGTAAATGTCACATGTCCATCAAACTCTTCAAAGTTCTCAAAACATGCCGGTTTCGTCACGATGTTTGCATTCAAGGTTAAAGCACGTTTTTAAAGCGAACATACCTACATTTTTCAAGAAGAAAAATCCAGAGGTAATCGCGTAGTTTGAAAGTCGAGTGCGCTTAGCCAACACTATTTTTTTTTTCTTAAAGATGAAGCATATTTTACGCTATGTTCTTCCAACGGTTGAAATTATTATGATGAAAAAAATACCTCTCTCCTCTCTCTCTCGGACTTTACCTTCGCCGATTAAGTAATTTAATCATTGCTAATTTGGAAGTAAAGTACCTAGGTAAATCCAATGTTAGAAGGATGAAAATCGCATTTACATAACATTTTTGTAATCCTTAATGATTTTTATAAGTGACCCTGACTGATAACAGTGATTTCTTTAGTTTACCGTTTATATAAAAAAATATATATATATTATTTGTAACTACAATGTAATTATAACTTTAATAATTATGATATTTGTAACTTAAATTTTTTTTTTAATTTGTGACATGTAATAATGGTATGATGAATAAATTCTGTATTTCTGACTGAAAACTTCACTTTTAATTGACGCGTTGGTGTAATTGGTAGCAGGCGGTGTGCTATCGCGGAGATGCAGGTTCGAATCCTGTGTGCGAAGGAAACGGATGTGTACTAATTCATCTTTTTCTTGATAAATATTTATAAGTTTATGTAATTGGTCAAGTTTGTATATATTTTTTAATGGTATAGGTCAAAGTCAAAGTCAAAGTCAAAGTCAAAACGTTTATTTCCTTAGAAGCACATAGCCTACATGGACAGGTCAACTTAAAATTAATAAAACTAAATTGCTTAAATAACAAATATCAAGGAAATAACATTGTCTTGACAGTTCGCTTCAATGTTTTATACTGAGTTGAGAAGCGAATAGAACAACACAGCTTTATCAGTTATTACAATTTTGTAGTTATTACAGTTCTTATTTATAGGTAACTATTATAAGTTTAACATTTACAATAAAAAAAATGTTTGTCATATAAGGAAGCTATTTTAGCATGAGCATATCAGTCCTGGTCAACCAGAATTATTAGAGCCTGTTACTGTGGAACTAAGCAACATCTATCCAAGCTGCATCATCCTTTATATAATCATTTATAGAGTAATACGCTTTTTTCATTAGACTTCTCTTAATAAATGATTTAAATTTTCTAATAGGAAGCTCTGTTACATTATGAGGAAGCTTATTATAAAAACGTACAGAGTTACCCATAAATGATTTGCCTAGTTTTTTTAGTCTGTAAGTAGGAATTAGTAATTTTTCTTTACTTCTAGTGTTAATACTATGTACGTCACTTTTTCTTAGAAACAAATGCTTATTCTTGTGGGTGAACATCAAGTTCTCAAAAATGTACTGTGAGATTACAGTTAGAATGTTAATCTCTTTGAATTTTTCTTTGAGGGAGTCACGTGGTTTCATTTTATATATTGCACGTACAGCCCTTTTTTGCAGCACGAATATAGTTTGAATATCGGCTGCAGCACCCCAGAGTAGGATACCATATGACATAATACTATGAAAGTAACTAAAATAAACCAGTCTAGCTGTACCCTCATCTGTGATATATCTCATTGTTCGCACTGCATAAGCGGCTGAACTAAGTCTACCTGCAAGGTTTGTAATTTGGGGTTTCCATTGTAGACGAGAATCAATATGTAAACCTAGAAACACTGTTGTAATATTAACACGGTACTAATATTAAGGCCTTTGCCCAGCAGTGAAATATTGTATTTGAATAAAATTATCATGGATTTGTCATCATCATCATCATCACCCTATTAACGTTCCCACTGCTGGGACTCAGGGACTTCTCTCTTGGCGAGAGAGATCAGGCCTTAATTCACTACGCTGGCCAAGTGCGAGTTGGTGAATGTCACATGTCCTTCAAACTACAACTGCGAAAATTCTCAGAACATGCTGGTTTCCTCACGAAGTTTGCCTTAACCGTTAAAGCACGTGTTTGAAGCGCCATACATTTATCAAGAAGAAAAATCTAGAGGTGCGTGGCGGGGTTTGAACCCATCACCTTCGGAATGAAAGTTGAGTTTGCTCCCACTTAGCCAACATAGGTGTTTTTTCATTGCATAAACTTAATCATAAAAATCTATATTCAGTCCTGCCCATACTGGCCGAAACGTTTACTACACCCTGTATAGTACCTACATATTGATTATAATCCAGTTCAGTAGTCTCTAGCCTCTTTTGTCCTTTACTGGGAGTAGGTACAGCTACTTCCTTGTCAAATTTTAATCCAAATCTAGCTTTGATCGCCTATTGATTTTCTGATTAAAAATCTTCTTTTTTTATGTTAGATTAGCTTTTATTTGACCACAATCTCACCAAAGTGACATCACCTAAGATGGGGCATGAAGACCTAGAATGTAATTGTAACAAAAACAGATTTTTATCAATATTACGAGTATTTCCTGCCTACACATCCTCTTTTACAACTAAAATTCACACGTTTACAACAAAAACACATTTAAAAGTTTAGATTTCGTGTAATAAAAACTATTTCCATTTTTCAATAGTTCCAATACGTGTTCTAAATTTAAAATATCACTTTTTAAAGATATAATATTGTTATATTCGCGGGGGTTTTTTCTTTCCTTTTCTAATCCGGACACCAGTAGATATTGCCAGCTAAGAAGAACTGTTGGTGGTATTGAGTCCTCAATTTTTTTTCTTGTTTCTGACCTGAAATAAATATAATTGAGTTAGATTCAAGTTTTTGACGAAAACTTTTTTTTGTTTTTCTTTTTTTTTATGTTAGATAAGCCTTCATTTGACCACAATCTCGTCTGATGTAAAGTGACGATGATGTGGTCTAAGATGGGGCATGAAGACCATCTACCTTCTAGGTATATAGGTTACCTAACTATAAATCTATGAGGGAGGCTTTCGACCACCGTC
This sequence comes from Gymnoscelis rufifasciata, assembly GCA_929108375.1. Classification (NCBI taxonomy): domain Eukaryota; kingdom Metazoa; phylum Arthropoda; class Insecta; order Lepidoptera; family Geometridae; genus Gymnoscelis; species Gymnoscelis rufifasciata. The sequence goes on along the minus strand of OV815332.1, from coordinate 5,064,842 downwards.
AAAACTGAATTGATGATGCTAACAATTTTATTAGCATCATCAATTTTATTAATTTTCTTCATGCCCCATCTTAGACCACATCGTCACTTTACATCTGACGAGATTGTGGTCAAATGAAGGCTTATCTTTCTTTTTATAAATAAAAATGAATTGTTGTTCGTTAGTCTGATTAAAACTCGAGAACGGCTGGGACGATTGAGCTGATTTTGGTTTTAAAATGTTTGTCGTAGTCCAGGGTAGGTCTAAACGGTGAGCAAGGAAAAATTGTCGGGAACTTTTTTTACCCAAACGACGCCGGGGCGAGCTGCTTGTCTAACATAAAAAAAAGAAAAACAAAAAAAAGGGAACTTAAGTATTTCGGTTGGTAGCGACCTTCACCGCGACTTCTTCTATTACCAAGATATCCACAGACATACATCTACCTAGATAACGCAAATGCATGTAATTCGCGTGTCGCAACCCCGACAAAGCGTCCAGGTGGGCGCCGCTAACTTGACTTAACAGACCACAAACAACGATGTTTGCCTTCACCGTTAAAGCACTAAGTTCTTACCTGTAGCTGTGATATCTTCGGAAACTCAAAACCCATTGGTCAAAGTCAGTTATCATTCCGTCTAATGAACTGACATTTTGTCTTCTAACTGATTGGCACGCATTGTCTAGAAACAAAAGAAACACTTTAATTATTTCTAGAAATAAAAAAATATTTTGGGATTAATGAATGAAGTACCTAATTAGTCATACGAACACAGTCATGTCACCAATAATCTAGTTCAGTTTCTTTTAATTGGACTTTGCGCTTGAAGCGACAATTTGCCAGTGTCGAGTTAAATAAAATTATAAAGTGTAAAAAATGTTTCTCAGTTGAACGCCATTTTTATTTACCAAGATAAAAAAAATAGTTAGTTACACACTGTGTTTAGTATTTAGTTACCTAGCTGTTAGTTTTCCTAAAATTGTAAAATAAAATAATAAAATAATAATAAATCACCAATAATCTAAGATTTAAATTTAAAATCCTCCGATTACAGAAATTTAGTTCCTTTCAAAGTAAATAGTCATACTATTTTGTAATGTGCACGTGATGCGCTTTCATTTGAGACCCCACTCGAGTATATTTGCAGGTTTTTGGTTTGTCTTCCCCACTTTTACCCTCATAACTTCTAAAAGGGTCAACCGGTTTTCATAAAACAGGTATTAAACACTCGCGCGAAAAAGGAGATAAAAAAAAATTTTATGTTATAAATTAATGTTTTTTAATAAGTGATAAACCCCGCTTTTTTTCTAGGTTAACCCTTTGATTTTTTTTTTGTTATAAGGACCTATTTGTTGTTGAAAACCTCACTCACCTTAACCGGTTTGTAAATGGTTAGGGGATGTAAAAGAAAACATAACGGAGACTGCTTTTTTAATCATCATCATCATCACCCTATTAACGTTCCCACTGCTGGGACACAGGGACTTCTCCCAAGGCGAGAGAGATTAGGCCTTAATTCATCTTGGCTAGCATTAGCATTCGCTGGCCAAGTGCGGTTTGGTGAATGTCACATGTCCTTTACTCTTTAAAGTTCTCAGAACATGCCGGTTTCCTCACGATGTTTGCCTTCACCGTTAAAGCACGTGTTTAAAGCGCACATAAATGTCTCAAGAAGAAAAATCCGCAGAGGTGCGTGGCGGGGCTTAAAGTTCAGTCAACTGAACTGGACAACTGAACTAGTGAGAATAGACGAAACCCACGACCGTCGGAATGAAAGTCGAGTGTCCTCCCACTTAGCAAACACGGCTTTTTACGTTACTTTTGTAATACTTTGTAAGAATTATATTAATTACAGTACGTTACCTATGCGTTGTTTTGCAAATGAAGCTAACCTGTCGTAACCTACTTTATATTTTGGTACTTTATTTGCATTATTGAACAACGAATTAATTCATTATAACAAACCTATTAACATTTTATATAACATGTCTTTTACTTTTTATCTATTTTTAATCTCTTGTGACATGTTTGTTAGATTTTTTATAATTATTTTTAATTTTTAATTTCACAAATGACAATGCCACTATTACAGCAGCGACTGCTTCAGTGGCGCGGTGAGCGAGGGTCCGCTTGCGGCGCAAGAGGTAGCGGGTTCGATTCCCGCCGAGGGTGAAAGTGTTTGTATGTTCTGCATGCACGATCTCCTTGGTCTGGGTGTTTAATATGTATAATAAAAAATATCTATATATGTATGACTATTATATTAGGTCCTTACATATGAAATTGGCGTTTTTCGTACTGGCCACTTTAATCACAAATTTCTCCTCTTTGGTAAGGAATTCCAAATTCAAATTTGTACAGCTATAGACTCATGTATTTGTGCTTCGATGATCGTCATTCATTTGTTTTTTTTCTTCTGTTTTTTTCTGTTTGCGTCACTCATTTTACAAAATGGAAAACTTAAAATATCGCATTATTTACGAGTACGAGTTCCGCCGTGGCACTAGTGCTGCGGAAACAACTCGAAGGGTGAATGATGTGTATGGCGGTCGTGTTGCAAAAGAAAACACAGTTCGTTTTTGGTTCCAACGTTTTCGTTCTGGAAATTTCGACTTGCAGAACAAGCCCCGTGGACGGCCTGAGACTCAAGTTGATAATGAAGAGTTGAAGGCTATTGTGGAAGCGGATCCATCGCAAACCACGTCCGAGTTAGCTGCAGGCTGCGGTGTTAGTGATAAAACTGTTTTAATTCACTTGAAGCAAATTGGGAAGATTAAAAAGCTTGAAAGGTGGGTACCTCACGAATTGACTGAAGCAAACCGGCAAACGCGCGTCGACTGCTGCGTTACATTACTAAACCGGCACAATAATGAAGGTATTTTAAACGGAATCATTACCTGTGATGAAAAATGGGTTCTTTACGATAATCGGAATCATTTTTTTCGAAATTTGGATAACTTCTTGCAAGGGAAAAAATTCAACTCCGATGGGGCAGTCCAAATCGCCTTCAAAGATTTTATTGATTCCCGTCCGACTGGTTTTTTTAGTAAAGGGATCAATGAACTACCTATAAGATGGCAAAAGTGCATAGAAAATAATGGTTCATACTTTGATTAATTAAATATATTATATTAAAAAATATTCGACTTTTTGTTCCTCCCATACAAAACGCCAATTTCATATGTAAGGACCTAATATTAAGTATATCAGATATCAAGTACCCGTAACACAAGCTTAGAGCTTACCACGGGGCTAGATGTTGTTGTGTGAAATGTCTGGAAATATTTATTTATTATTATTATTAATTTATCGTTTAGTCAGTTTTCGCAATTGCAGTTTCACAATTGACTGTGAAAAAAGAATTATTTTTCACTGTTTCGTAATTAACTGTCAAACAAGAAATTCTTTTCTGTTTTCGCAATCGAATATTTTTCTCCTTTCGTAGTTAATTACTAAAAAACATATCCATTTTATTTTTTAACCGACTTCAAAAAAAAAGGAGGTTTCTCAATTCGACCGTATATTATATTAATATTGTTTTTGTACATTATGACATGTCTTTCAATTTAATTATTTAATACCTATTCCTAATTTTAGTAGTTTTTAATTTGACAATGCCACTATACAGCAGTAACAATTAAAGATGTTTCTTATTATTTTATGATGAATTTCTATTGGCTTTATATTGGATTTTAATAGAACATTGTTTTAGTTGACAATGCCACTATTCGGCAGCTCTATTATTAAGTTACATCTCAAATTGAACGTCTTGTCTGCTTCTTTTGCTGTATGTTCTGTGTGTGTTTATAATAATAATTAGAAATTTTTAACGAAATCAAGTGTACAATGTTGCCTATGATGAATAAAGTACTATGAAACTATGTATGACGTGATAAATGAGTAGGTATATATTTCAAATCATTTCGTTTAAAATGTTTTTTTTTAATGTTAGATAAGCCTTCATTTGACCACAATCTCATCAATGGTCCACCAATGGTCTAAGATGGGGCATGAAGACCTAGCTTCTCCGGGCCACATTACGAAATACGAAAAAATCGCTAAATGTAAAAATTTGTACTAAGTATAAAGGGTACCGACTCATAAAATAAATATAAATAGTTTAGTACACATAAATTACTTGATAAGGACAGGAAGATGATGTTGTAATGTTTTCGCAGTTGATTTTTTGTATACTTACCTATATATTTATATACATTTCTTTCAAATTTACTATGAGAAATTTGGCTCAGTTAAAAATTAATTATTGTGCATCGTATTACTGGATTCTTTTCGCATTTTTTTTTATTTATATACCTAAAGAATTGCTTTTTGAAGTGAAACTTCTATAGAATCGTAGTGATTTCAAACCGGATGCAAAAAGATGAAACGGAAATGGTAAGAGACACAAATACAATGCTTTATTTAAATTTCTTTGCGCGATACTTCGTAGTTGAGACTACGAAGTATCGCGCAAAGAGGTATTGCTGTATGTTATGTTAAAAGTGTGTGTGCGTCGTAGCTGACACACACACACTTTTTTTTTATTCTTCTTATTCTTTCGTCGATTTACTGAAGTTTCACTTCTATCGTGTGTGAATCGCACACACACCTTTTTTTTATTATAATCTTAATTATATAAATTTTCCATGTCACAATGATAGTAACCGTACTCCTCCGAAACTTACACTTCACAGATAAAATGCATTTGCCGAGGGATTAATTTTAACGCGGTTTTGTCCCCCAGTCAGTTCAAATTAACCCATAAAAAGGTATCGAAGTTGAATCATGAAAATAAACACATTTAGGGTATAAGCAGGCGAGCCGTGCTGGCTAAGTGGGAGGACACTCGACTTTCATTCCGATGGTCGTGGGTTCAAACCCCGCCACGCACCTCTGGATTTTTCTTCTTAAAAAATTTATGTGCGCTTTAAACACGTGCTTGCGGTGATGGTAAACATCGTGAGGAAACCGGCATGTTCTGAGAACTTTAAAAGAGTTTGAAGGGCATGTGACATTCACCAACCCGCACTTGGCCAGCGTGGTGAATTAAGGCCTAATCTCTCTCGTCAAGAGAGAAGTCCCTGTGTACCAGCAGTGGGAACGTTAATAGGGTGATGATGATGATGAGGGTATAAGGAATGAAGATTTTCCTTGTTTTGAGTTCAAGAATCCCGTTTCTTAAACTCTGAATTACTGTATCTATACTAATATTATAAATGCGAAAGTAAGTCTGTCTGTCTATTCCTCTTCCACGCAAAAACTACTGAACAGATTTAAATGAAATTTGCTACACATATTCTCTAGAGCCTGAGAAAGGACATATGCTACTGCTTTTTACCGCGGGAGAATGCCATTTCGGGAAAATCCATTATAACGCGGGTAGCACCGCGGGGCACTACTAGTTGGTGTATAATTTAACCAGTGACTAATTTACTTGGTCCTTAGTGCAATTGAAGTAATTATAATTATATACCTTAACCGGTAGGTAGGTATAATTAACTATCTGGCTAGTTCCGGCTTTGCAAGGATGCAAAAACCTACCTCTTGAATCAATCTAGCTATTGTTGAAAACCGCATGGTAGTTTTTGAGTTTATCGCGAACATAAGGACAGACAGACGTGGCGGGAAACAGAATAAAATATAAAGATAAATATTTCTAGACAAACACACAACAACATCTAGCCCCGTGGTAAGCTCTAAGCTTGTGTTACGGGGACCACTGATATACGTAATGTAATAGACATAGGTACATTTATAGTTATTTTTTAATATACCTACATATAAAACAACCATGCCAATAATAAGTATATGTATATCATTTAATCAACAAAAATTATGTCAATATTATAAAATAAATCATTTTTTCATTAAATAAATATCTTTAGATTTAAACTTTAATATTTAGTTTAAAGTTTAATATTTTTAATTTTAAACTTACCATTCACAATATGTCCTTCCATTTTAAACCATCACAATTTATTAACACTTGTAAAATAACACATAAAAATAACAATTGTTAAAACAATGTTTGTAAACAGTGCTGTTGTGACAGGGCGTTGTTTTGAACTGAATGTAAATAAACTCTTGCGCAGATAGCGCACTGACGCAGCGGCTAGTGTTGGGACGTGCTCATGTGGCATTATCGATGTTTTCTTAAACTTACTTTGTCAATCATCATCATCATATTAACATTCCCACTGCAACGACACAGACTTCTCTCTTGGCGAGAGAGATCAAGCCTTAACTCACCACGCTGGCCGAGTGCGGGTTGGGGAATGTCACATGTCCTTCAAACTTTATACATTTTTGAAGAAAAAATATCTAGAGGTGCGTGTGCGCCCTTTCATTCCTAAGCCAACATGCCTTTTTTCCTGGGAAATTATTTATCAAAAAAAAAAGAAATAACTTAAAACTGCGTTAATTATGTATTACTTTCTTTGGTTTTTAATAATTAAACATTTCTATAAAATCTATCATACTTTTTGTTTAGTTTTACACAACCGTACTTATTGGATTTACTGTTGGTAAAACCTAGAATTTAAGATCTTATGTAGGTACACATAAGATAAAATCGGCAATAAATATATTTGATTTAATTAATATGTTATGGCATATGGCACGCGATGCTCTTTCATTTGATACCCCACTCGAGTATATTTGCAGATTTTCGGTTTTCCTTCCCCACTCTCACCCCCATAACTTTTGAACGGCTTAACCGATTTTCATGAAACATGTCTAAGAACACCCGGGTCAAACTCACCTTATATACAAAGAAACTAAATTGAAATCGCTCCATCCGATCGGGAGCTATGATGCGACAGACAGACAGACAGACACACAGACAGACACGTCAAACTTATAACACCCCTCTTTTTGGTCGGGGATTAAAAAGAAAGCGAGGTTTTCAATTCGACACGAATTTCTATTAAAGATAGCTGTCTTTTTTTAGAGAACGGGTCGATTCAAGACAAGTGTTGGGTAGGTAATGCTTGTTTTTGTGATGTTGTTGATGTTTTCAAAATAGTTATTGAAACCAACTAATTAATATAGGGCAAAGGTTTTTAATCGACGCGTTCCTTTATTTATTAATGTTTGCTACTTTAGAACTTTAATTTAGAGCACGGGTGGATTCACGACTAGCGTTGGGAAATACCTAACTGACTTTATCGATGCAATAATATATATTTATTAACATCTTTTAACGAAATTTGCATAAAGTTTTAACTTAGTTATTTATAAACGAACTATAAAATTCGACTAATGTTAGCAATCTTAGTACGTTTAATTCAAAGAACGGTTGTATTTAGGACTAGTGTTGGGAAGAACTTATGTACTAAAGAATAAAGAACAGATATGATTTTATATCACTATCTTCAAGCCAAAGTTCATGCATTAATATTGTATTGTCACGCAATTGGTGTACTATGTTTATATCCTTAGTTTTTTCACCGTTTTTTCTTTTTCTCGTTTTTTTACCGAGAACGGACGACTTTCGGTGATTCATAGGATTTATTATCTATATATTAATAAATCCATAATTATATTTTGCTTGCAAGTTGTCCTTGTCATTTAAATTTTATGAGAGTCGGTGCAATAATACTTCAGTATGCTTCAGTTATCTTTTTTAAATTCGGTCCGTATTTAACCCCCGACCAAAAAAGAGGGGTGTTATAAGTTTTACGTGTCTGTATGTGTGTGTGTCTGTCTGTCTGGGATATCATAGCTCCCGAACGGATGGAGCGATTTCAATTTAGTTTTTTTTGGATGAATGGTATGGTGAGTTTGGCGTTGTTCTTAGATAAAGATAGATAAAAATGTATTTATCTTAGATATATTGTTAGGGGGGAAAGAAAACCGAAAATCTGCAAATATACTCAAGTGGGGTATCAAATTAAAGCGCATAGCGTGCACATTACTAAATTATTATGGTGTTTTACTTTTAAGGAAATTAGGGCATTGGAATCGGGGGTTTTTCTAAAATTTTAAATTTAGATTTATTATGTATGTACACCGATTAATACATGGATCACCATATACTCTTGCTGCACCAAGATCTGCTCATTCCAGTGGGCGCAGAGCCGCAAACAAGCCATGGTGTTTACGGGACTCTGCAATATTTATATTTTCACCTTCATACTTAGTGCTGTAATATAAAAATATAAGAATAAGAGTAAAAAATACAATACAATACAAAAACACAACTAAACAATGGTTATAAAATTCACATATGAGAAGAACAAAAAACCTAGACTTACTAACTAATATTAATTCATAACTAAGTACTATTGTCAATGCTTTAAATTTATAACTTATGCCAAAGTATTAAGGTAGAATTTTTAACCGACCAAGGGGAGTCGTGTGTCTGTTGTTTGGCCGTCCGTCACGGCGAAACAGCTGAACCGATAAGTTTGAAATTTGGTACCTAAGATTCATGTACGTTAACGGATTATACCTACATTGGATTAGACAAAGGCTATTTTAATTTTATTTCTAATTCATATATTCCGATCCGAAGGTTAAAAGTTTTTTTATGCTGGATAAGCCTTTATTTGACCACAATCTCACCTGATGTAAAGTGACGATGTGGTCTAAGATGGGACATGAAGACCTAGAAGGAAGATGGCTTCTCCGGGCCACATTACGAAACACGATAAAATCGCTTCACGCATTGGCCCAGCCCGGAGGGTGGTGACAAGCCGCGGCCGAAGCCTACCACCAGAGACTGTTCTTAGCACCATCCGGAGGTCACGTGTAAGGATTCAGAGGATTACCACTTACGGACGTGAACAGACAAAACCTTCTCTGTTTATGTTAAATATGTACTTTTTATTTCTATAAGTTGTCGTTTCTTGGCTAAGCGAGCGATTGCTCAAGACTTACCTTTTACTTTTAGGAAAACTCCTTTTCAAATGAGTCATAGATTTAGATGAGATACTTTCTTAGAAGTAGGTTAATATTATAATGAAATCGCCATTTATAGACATTGTTAAAACTTTCACATCTCTGATCAAATCCTCATTTAAATAAAGATAATATAATTTATATGTACGTTTAAAGTTTTTTGGGAAAAGTATTAAAAGATAAGATCAGTCCAAGTTAAGATTGTATTTGACTACCTCAGTGGGGTGGGCGAAGATCAAAGTCAAAACGTTTATTTCCTTAGAAGCACATAGCCTACATGGACAGGTCACAGATCCACTTGGGGCGCTAGAGTTAGCGGGTTCAATTCCCTGGAAGGGTCAAAAGTATGTGTGTTCTGCAAGCACTTTCTTCTTGGTCTGGTTGAGTACTATGTATGATAAAAATATCTTTGTGTGTAATATAATATATTAACCATATCAGATTTCTAGTACTCGTAACACAAGCTAAGAGCTTATACCACGGTGCTAGATGTTGTTGTGTGGATTGTCCGGAAATATTTATTTATATAATTTTATAAGTTCAGTAAGAGGTAGAAACTTTATTACTGTTTAGGAAAAATAAAATCTCATTGAAAATGATCAGTTTAGTTTTTATTAGAAAACAAATACTTACATTTTAACCTTAATTAACCTATAACTGTGACCTTAATTATCTTCATGTTTATAGATTTTAAACATTTTTTTTAAGTTTCAATAATAATTGCATTGTTTTGTATGCAATATCAGATTTGAGAAATGAATTCAAGTCATGCATAGAGATCTTTTATCGACACATTTGCAACACTACACATTATTAAGATAGCATATTCTTATCTAAATAAAATACGTGATTTATAACTGGAAAACAATCAGTTATTATCAGAGGCACCGTGTTTGCGTTCCCACTGCTGGGACACATGGAGTTTTCTCTTTGACAAGAGAGATTACTTCGTTTTTCTTTAGATGTTCTTTAAACTCTTCCATATTCTCAAAACATGCTGGTTTCCTCACACAATATTTTGCCTTCACCGTTAAATAGATAGATATACGTTTCGGACAATTTTATTTTTATTGAAGTGAATCGTTGTGATTTCAGACCGGATGCAACGGAAATACGTCAGGTAAGCCAATCTTAAACGCTAACAAGGTTAAGCAACTTTCCGGAACGCCAGTACTTGGATGGGTGACCGCCCGAACAAAATCTTTTTGCACAGTATTTTTTTTTATTCATCTCAATCTTTTGTCGATTTACTAAAGTTTCACTTCTACCGTGTGTGAATCGCACACACACCTTTTTATTTTGATACTTATAAGATTTCAAGATACAAGATCATTTATTTTCATTGTTTGGTTTTACAAATCTTAAATTTTATTTTCTAATAACCGCCTCAGTGGCGCGGTGGGTAGCGGGTTCGATTCCCGATTAGGGTCTTAGTGTTTGTATGTTCTGTAAGCACTTTTTCCTCAGTCTGGGTGTTGAATATGTATAATAAAGAATATCTTCATATGTAATTTCCGGACTAATCACACAGCGTCACCTAACCCCTAACTAAGCAGAGCTTGTACTATGGGTGTTATGTGTCTGATATATTGCATAGATACATTTTTGTAAATACATACATACGATACATAGAAAACACCCAAACCAGAATCCAGAAATTGTAGATCGCACAAATACTGTCCTCCAGCGGAAATCGAACCCGCAACCCTCTTGCGCCTTAATCATAAATCATAAATCATAAATCATTTATTGCTTGCGAATCTGGTGAAACATAGTCAGGTCTTATAACTAATTAGAGCTAAACAGATTCTGCTACTTTGAGCACACAAACATTACATGTCACTTACATATAAAATAAAACAAATAGGTATAAAAAAAAAAAAAAAATATTAGAAAAATTATTAGAAAAATTATGAGGCAATGTCAAATGTTTTATACTTAAGTCAATAACAATTAAAAAAAAAAAAAAATTAATTATAATTGCAGTTCTAAGATAGCCTATCACATAAAAAGTCATTAACAGTATAGTATGCCTTTTCTATCAAAATGTCACTTAGTTTGTCTTTAAATTGGTTAATGTGTAAGTTACAAACTTGAGGAGGCAGTTTGTTATATATTTTTGGAGCCATGCAAAAAATGCTTGACCGCAAAAGCTTTGTTTTGCATGGCACCGTTCGAAGTCTACCCTCCAGTCGGCTGCCAATAGGAAAAGATTGAAATAAGTTGAGGTTACTTTTAACAAAAATAGCAGCTTCATATATGTACATAGCTGGGAATGTGAGAAGTTTTAGTTTTATGTAATGATCTTTACAAGAATCCCTTCTTCTTAAACCACATATTGCTCTTATACAACGTTTTTGAGCTTTAAAAACTTTAAGGTTATCGGTTGAATTGCCCCAAAACATAATTCCATAACGCAATACTGATGTCACATAGCCATGATATGCCGCGAGTAAGGTGGAGTGGTTTGATACTTTCCTTAGTTTATATAAAGCATAAGAAAACTGTTTAATTTTTTTGCTTACATTATCTACATGATGTTTCCAATTCAGTTTATTATCTATAGTCAAACCTAAAAATTTTGTAGTTACAACTTCCGCTATATCTGTACTTAAATAATTTATACCTATGTCAATATGATTATTATGTCTTTGTTTGAAATTCATTAAATACGTTTTAGTCAAGTTAATATTCAAATTATTAGAATTCAGCCAATTTATAATAGATGCCAGAGTAGAGTTGATGTCAGATTTAAAATCATGTGATTTATTATTAGTGAACAGCAGCCTGCAGCAGCAGCGCCTTAGGCGGACCTTCGCCCATTAAACCACAGAGGTCGTTATTAGCCTCTTCAACTCACTTGTCGATTATCCATTGCTTATCGATACAAGCAATGCACATCACTAGCATAGCATACTAGTTTTGCCTAAGTGCTTACTATTAGATAATCGTTATGAAATCGATTGAGGTAACTATTTCGTTACGAGCTTGGTCATTATGCATCGATTGCGAGGCCGGTCAATGTCAGCATGTGGTTGAAGATGTCTTCAATCAATGATATATGAATATTTATATTATTACTAGCTGACCCCAGCAAACGTTATTTTGCAAAATGAAAAATTGATAGTAGCTGATTCTCCAGACCTTATGTATACGCATATAAAATTTGGTAAAAATCGGTAAAGCAGTTTCGGAGGAGTACGGTAACTAACATTGTGACATGAAAATTTTATATACTTTTGATAGATATGATCTTTGACGTTAGGAACACACCTACATTGCTTAGACAACAGTGAGTGCTTGTAATTTAATATGAACTTTATACCATAGCAATAAAGCTCAAATTGACTACGTTTTAGTTACAAATTATTTGTATGGGAAAAAGAAAAGGGCTATTTTTAGGGTTTTTCCAGCAATAATTCTAATTTTTCTCGCCGTAAAAACCATCCTTGAACTTCAACGAACATTTAAAAAAAAAAAGGTGGGTGTGCGATTCACACACGATAGAAGTGAAACTTCAGTAAATCGACGAAAGAATAATAAGAAAAATAAAAAAAAAGTGTGTGTGTGTCAGCTACGACGCACGATTGGAGTCTACTACTTATGAACTATAATTATGATATAAGTATATCGAATAGAAAAAAAGGGTAAATGAACGCATCTGCTAAAATGTTAAGAGAAACAAACATATATCTGTAATTATTCGGATTATTTATATTACTTCAATAAAGCGTATTACATAAAGTATGTTACAAAATAATATAAATAAAATACAGCAATACCTCTTTGCGCGATACTTCGTAGTCTCAACTACGAAGTATCGCGCAAAGAAATTTAAATAAAGCATTGTATTTGTGTCTCTTACATCATTTCCGTTTCATCTTTTTGCATCCGGTTTGAAATCACTACGATTCTATAGAAGTTTCACTTCAAAAGATTTGGCCAAATTGGTCCAGGCGTTGTTGAGTTATGCGCTTACCAACACATTTTGCGATTCATTTTTATATTATAGATGTTAGATAATAATAGATATTTCACTTTCAAAGTTATCGCGAATCCAGTCGTGAGTAGGTACACTATTCTTTTTAAAAACTGGTTTTACGCATTCATAGAATCTACTTCTTCTTTCTACGTTTCGGATATCGAATAATCAAGAGATGTCCCTAATCGCTTCCGACGGAAGATCAGCGTTGTCTTGTTACATACAACATTAAGTACGTATGTTGAATAAACTATTTCTATTCTATGTCTATACAAGTCGACAAATGCTGAGCTGCAAGACTTTTTGGGACACTTTATGTGACTTTACTAATTAACTTTACTTCTATTTTTATGTATTGTGTCTCAAATACAATTTATTTCATTTCTATTCATCGGGAGGAGTGAGCGCCGCCGAGCTCCTTGAGAAAGAAGACGCGCGCAACTCACTCACGAAGAAGAAGTAAATTCTATAAATATCTCGTTTCTTAAATTAATCTCTAATATAAACATTTTTCATGTCATAATAATAGTACTTAAGCGTACACCTCCAAAACGGCTTTACCGAGTATATCCGAACATATTTATACACCTAGATTCTCTTAGCATCAAGATTTTTTATCTCAGATCAAAAAAAACTCAATTTTTTGATGATTTTTGTGCTACTTTAGAGTCCTACGGCGAATATTCGTGTCAACGCGATATGTGTGGCGGGGACATAGTTGCAACAAGCCCACGCCTAAAATCGTCTTAAAAAAACGAAATCGGTTCATAAACGACGAAGTTATAAGAGGTCGAATTGAGAAAACTCCTCCTTTTTTGAAGTCGGCTACAAATCAAGAATCTGCTACAAACCAAGCCAAGGAAATATGTTAATAAGCTGATACATTATCTCCAAATCCACATAGGTCGTTGCCCTTCACGGGTAAAACAGCCAAGGTGACAGAAATAAAAACAAACAGTAGGTAGGTACAATCAAATACCTGTTGTTGTTTGTACCTAACTACCTGTGTCAGTGCCTTACAAGACCGAAATCATATACTATACCGAAATCGTATATTACTGTAATATATACATATGTAATATTATACTGTTTCGGGTCTGGGTGTTTTCTATGTATCATATGTATGTATTTACAAAAAAAAAATGTATCTATGTAGTATATCAGTCACCTAACACCCATAGTACAAGCTCTGCTTAGTTTGGGTTAGGTGATGCTGTGTGAATAGTCCGAAAATATTTAAAATATTTATTTATTTATTTATTTATATACTACTATAATATGATACTAACTTAAACTCGAGACTTCACCCGCTTGGACTAAGTTTAAATATTTTCAACCCCGACAAAAAAGAGGGTTATAAGTTTGACGTGTCTGTCTGTCTGTCGCCTCATAGCTCCCGAACGGATCAAGCGATTTCAGTTTAGTCACTATTATGTATTCTGTGGTTTAGTTTAGTATGAAAGGTGAGTTTCGAGTTTCCAGTGTTCTTAGCGTTGTGAAAAACGGTTGACCCGTTTAAACGTTATTAGGGTAAAAGTGAGGAAGGAAAACCGAAAATCTGCAAATGTACTCGAGTGGGGTCTCAAATAATAGGCATACCTACTCAGCACTTATAAAATACAATGCTCAGTTAATGACATATGGTGTTATGTTTTGGGGTAATTCAGTAAAATCATTGTGAGTATTTATTCTAATAAAAAAAGTTTATAAGATACTTAGCTGGTTTAAATAAATCTAAGCTAAATTTAAGAAAAACACCCGATTCCAATGCCTTAATTTCCTTAAAAGTAAAACACCATCCCATCAAAAACAATACTTGTCAAAAAAACCAAGTCGCGCAACTCAGTTGTTCTGCGGTAAAAAGTTGTGAGATCCATGTAATTCCAAGTCGGTTATTTATTTATTCAGTCTCTACTTAAGCGACTTTCTGTCTTAATACGTCCAGTCTCTAAGACCACGAACGTGGTCCATAACAATTGAAAATCAATTGTGTCTGGAATCTCCGTACTCGAAGCATGAAGTTGTTAAGTAATAATTAACAGCATCTTATAGTGACGCATATCAATATTAAAATTCTTTAATGTTTTATATAAATATATTAAGAATTGGCCATCGCCTGAAAACACGTGTAAATTCAATTATTTAGTGCGATAGTTTTGTGACATAGTTATATAATATAGTTAGAGATATGATGTTATGATCAAAGAAAGTTTTTAGGTTTTTTTTTCACCTTGGTTTTTACTTTATCGGAGTTTTGGTAAGGAACCATTCTTTTTTTGAAAATTAAATATAGCCTATGTCACTCAGGGATAGCGAAGCTTTCGAGTGGTGAAAGATTTTTTTAAATAGGTGCAGTAGTTTCAAAGACTATTCGAGACAAACAAAAAATCAAACCTTTCCTCTTTATACTAGCGGCCCGCCCCGGCGTCGCACGGGTATAAAATTTTCCCGGAAATTATTCGATTTTTACTCGCCGTAAAACCCATCCTATTTCTCAAGTTGGATCGAACTGCACATGGTGTGCGAATTTTATTATAATCGGTTAAGTAGTTTATGAGTCCATTGAGGACAAACATTGTGACACGAGATTTATATATATTAAGAAGATAGTATATAATATAGAAGTATACATAGTAAACACCCAGACCAAGAAGAAAGTGCTTGAAATTTGTTAAGCCGCCATTGTTTACTCAGTTGGACGCCATTTTACCAATCCTTATTTTACACTTTCCATTTGACATTGAATATAACTGATATATATATACCTAACCTATGTGTAAGTTTGCAACCGGAACAACTACGAGAGTCAAAACCGGAACTTGACTCAACCTTCGTCTGTTCATTTAAACTGCCTTATCAGGTTACTGAACTACCTTGTGCGAATAATATAGTTAACTTCTTCATAAAACAGAAACATATTAGATATGTTTGCATAAACACTTACCCACGTATTCGCATAAAAACTCCGATATCTGGCTAATAATAATATAATTCATTTATTCAGACAACAGGGATCCGTAATACATACACTTTAAAAATACACAAAAATAAAATTCCTAATAACGTTAAAAAAATTAAAAATTAAATAAATATACAATTAAATAATTCACATAAATTGACAAATTTTATAATAGACCTTATTACATTATCCATAGTTATCCATAGTTATAACTAATATAAATATTAATTGATTTATTTAATACAACTGAATGAGCTACACACAATAATAAGCCTATTTGCCTTATTTTGCGACTATTATAGAGATAATCTTATATTTAAAATTTCCATGTTGAAATGGCTTTACTGATTCTTACTGTTATGTATGCATATATTTTTATGTGTGTGTAGGTATGCAATGCTTGTGAAATAAAACAGTGAGCTAATGGCCGTCTTTTAGTCAACACCTGTCCGTAGATATATCACACTTACCAAATTTTATATGCGTAGTTCATAGTTCATAGTTAGTTAGTTGGTTCTCGCCGAGGGGTCAAGTGTTTGTATGCTCTGCAAGCAGTTTCTCCTTGGTCTGGGTGTTTACTATGTATAATAAAGAATATATCTATCTATGTATGTAAGTAATGTTAAGTATATCAGATGTCTGGTACCCGTAACACAAGCTAAGAGCTTACCACGGGGCTAGATGTCGTTGTGTGGATTAATTTTAATTGGAAATTCTGGTGTGCGAAGGTTACGGATGTCTCTTAATCTTTTTCTGCATTAAAAAAATAAAAATACTTTAACCTAAAATGTGAGGTTTATCACTTCAAAATCGTAAACGCCTATTATATTAAGTATATCAGATATCTAGTACCCGTAACACAAGCTTAGAGCTTACCACCCATGGGGCTAGATTTTGTTGTGTGAATTGTATGGAAATATTTATTGATTTTATAAGTTAAAATAATTTATTATTTAACGAAATAAAACATATAAACTGGGTGTGTCTATCTATACTAAATAAAATGACAGGAAGAAGAAAACACAGTCATATTAGAAACGTTTTATTGTAGATTTTGATACACATAGATTATAATTATATATTTAAATACACCAAGATCCTTATATTTATGTATCTTAAAAGTCTTATCTAAGTATGTTATTACTATAAATAACGTCTTAGTATTTTCTATTGATGAGGATAAAACCCTAATAATACTGACAGTGAGTTCAATAAAAAAATACTTAAGGACCAATTTTTCAAAAGAACAAGCCAAAGTTAAAAAAAATATTTTATAATTGGACTCTGCGCTTGAAGGTTCCGTTTCAAAGTGTCAAATTAATAAAAATTATATTGTGAAAAAGATGTTTCTCAGTTAGACGCCATTTTGGGTGTAGTTAAAAAATTGATAAACTATAATATGGCTGATTGAAGTTGTCTGACGTCTCCTGTCAATGTTTGACAGGTAAGTGACAATTTTATTCCACCAGCGCCATCATGCCCTTTAAGGGTTGGTAATTTTTAACTGTTGTTTGAAACTACGTTAGGTCTTGAATGAAACAAGAGGTAGTAGCACTAGTGAGTGTCAGTCAACCTCGCAATAAAATACTCAAAAAGAGGGTAGTACCGTTTCGTTTGTGAATAACCTTCTGCCCAAATCGCAAAGACAAAGACAATTCAGTTGTTTCCGTGATCAAATATCGGAAAACTCAAAACCGTCAAATCATGGTATGCTACCCGTTTTAAGCCATAATATTGTTAAAAACCATGATAATTTTCATTTTTTTTAAAACATAATTATTATTGTTCTTACATCATTCGAATTCAATGAATATCTTAGAAGATATCGCAGTCAAAAGCGCGCGCACCACTCGGCTCAAATGCTTGGTCGGCTCCTTACGGAAAGATTAAGTTGTAATCTTTACGATTCTACAATATACTTTGAATTTTTTTTTCCATAACATATAATCAGATAAAAACATTTCAGGAAAATTCTCGAATGGAGACCACGGATCGGCAAACGCAGAGTAGGACGTCCATCAACGTTCAATGATTATAATCGTAATTAGCTAAATTATGATTATAATCATTGAACGATTCCAGAAGAACAACACACATCGCTTTGGCACGAATATTCGTATAACTATACGATAAGTTATTAACTACATGACTTTGTTTTTTTATAAGCGAACACTATTGCTTATTATAAATTAAGGAAATAAATAAGTACCTAATTAAAAAGTTAATGAGTAGGTAATACAGAATTTTAATTATTTATTTTAATGTAAGTTCCTAATTATTTATTATATACATTGACCTACCTTGTTATGCTATAGATTAATAGTTAAAGTATACTGTTTTAGACCAGGGTTTCTTCAATTCTGAATTCATGTGAATACCTATTTATAGTTCAGTTTCTTGTAATTGGACTTTGCGCTTGAAGCGACAATTTGCCAGTGTCGAGTTAAATAAAATTATAAAGTGAAAAATATGTTATTCAATTCAAGAGCTAACTTAGATAATAAAATGTTTTTTTACTCCTGCATCAGCTGATTGAACTGTCACATGGTTTGTTAGTAAATATGCTCTATGCTGGATGGACAGAGTATAGGCATAATGATTTTATAAAAAAAAGGTATTGGGTTTAGTCTGGAATAAAAAATACTGGACCTAATTTTTGGTTTAACAATTTAATAAGAAGGTGCCAAGATAGAGTCCATCATAGTTCCGGATTGTTACATTCAGAACATTTCGCTCGATAGCATTACGTCTCGCTAAACTTCATAGCACCTGTATTGACTTGATCTTTCGTTTGCGGGAAAAAAATCAAAAATATGGGTCATTTTTTTTAAGTTTTCTAAATGTTTTATTAGTTTTTATTTTTTAAGTCATCTGCCCTTCTCACCGCACATACCATTTCACTCAACACGAAAACGAAGGAACCTCCGGTCTTACCTATGCATCAAATGTTAAAAAAAGTGAAAATGTAATATAATTTTCAGTTGCTTGCTTCCTAACAACTATTCATCTTGACATGTCTATATATTTATATGTATAACTAGTGGTTTCACACGTCTTCTCTCGTATCCTGTGAATGTCGCTTCAACACGGCCAGACGTTGCTGTGTGACTTCAAGATGGTGCTTCCTCCATTTTATACGTCTGTTTTGGAACCATACTTTTACCTGCGAAGGAAAATTATGAATATAAATCTTATTAATAAAATATGTATCGTAGTTGTTGGTATGTGTTTTAAAGGTGAATGTAAACATCAAGAGGACCGGCATGTCTTGAGAACTTTCAGGATTTAAAAGACATGTGACATTCACCACGCTGGCCAAGTGCGGTTTTAGGCGGTTAAGGCCTAATCTCTCTCGCCAAGAAGAAAGTCCCTGTGTCCCAGCAGTGGGAACGTTAATAGGGTGGTGATCATGATGATATACTCTTATATTTATTTGGTTTAGATCCACATATTCCTGTGCCTTAAGAAAACTGGTGGACCAGAATGGATAAGAATTGCGAGGGAGAGAGAGAAGTGGAAATCTTTGGAGGAGGCCTATCTCGAGAGACAATCTGGATAGAGAAATATCGATCTTGTAGAATAATTCTTCATTTACTATAAACTACTATAATACTACTATAATACTTCATCATTTTATATGTATACATATATACATATTTAAATAAGTTTTATATTTATAGTGCCTGATATGTTTTCTTGCACGCCCAGGATGACTGGTAGAGAATGCTTCTAGCATTAAGTCCTCCTCTGCACATTGTTTTTTGTGCAAAAAGCCGTGTTGGCTAAGTGGGAGCACACTCGACTTTCATTCCGAAGGTCGTGGGTTCAAACCCCGCCAAACACCTCTGGATTTTTCTTCTTAATAAATGTATGTGCGCCTTAAAACACGAGCTTTAACGGTGAAGGCAAACATCGTGAGGAAACCGGCATGTTCAGAGAACTTTAACGAGTTTGAAGGGCATGTGACATTCACCAACCCGCAGTTGGCCAGCGTGGTGAATTAAGGCCTATTCTCTCTCGTCAGGAGAGAAGTCCCTGTGTCCCAGCAGTGGGAACGTTAATAGGGTGATGATGACAAGAAAATCACAGTGTAAACTCAACTCAGTAGTAAAGGCTTATTTTGTTATACCTGTGCCTCAGTGAGTTGCAGTGCGTGGGCCAGGTACAGCCGCTCGGGACCCACCATGTACTGTTGGCGCTCAAACTCTGCTTCCAGCCTCTCCAGCTGTTCTGGAGTGAAGATAGTCCGTATCCTTTTACTTCTGCCGGAGCTGGGAACAGTTTTTTTTTATTATTATTGATAAGCCTTAATTTGACCACAATCTCACCTGATGTAAAGTGAAGATGTGGTCTAAGATGGAGCATGAAGGCCTAGAAGATGGCTTCTCCGGACCACATTACGAAACACGAAAAAATCGCTTCACGCACTGGCCCAGCCCGGAGGGTGGTGACAAGCCGCGGCCGAAGCCTCCCACCAGAGACTGTTCTTAGCACCACCCGGAGGTCACGTGTAAGGATTCAGAGGGTTACCACTTACGGACGTGAACAGACATAACCTCCATCCAGTCCAGATGCTCATGTTTATGCGGCATTATTTATAATAAACTACCAAACAAATTAAAAGATTTACCATATCATTAATTTGTGAAAAAGTTAAAGTTATGGCTAACAGATAATGCTTTCTACAGTGTCAAGGACTATTTAGATTTTAAATCTTGACTGTGTATATTAATTGTCTATACTATCTATACTTCTATACTAATATTATAAAGAGGAAAGGTTTGATTTTTTGTTTGTTTGTTTGTCTCGAATAGGCTCTGAAACTACTGCACCGATTTCAAAAATTCTTTCACCATTCGAAAGCTACGCTATCCCTGAGTGACATAGGCTATATTTAGTTTTCAAAAATAATATGATTTCTTACCAAACTCTGATAATGTAACCCATGGTGAAAAAAAGAACCTAAAATCTTTCTTTAATCTCGAATGCTGCGAAAACTATTGAATATATAACAAAGTGATGTATTACAACTTTGGAGAACTTATTATTATCTACAAAAAACGTCGTTACATCATATCTCTAACTATTATGGTTTTGTGACAATAAGCGATTTTTTTTAAAAAATAAACCTAAAATCTTTATTTAAAGCG
The DNA here is from genome assembly GCA_929108375.1 of Gymnoscelis rufifasciata. Classification (NCBI taxonomy): domain Eukaryota; kingdom Metazoa; phylum Arthropoda; class Insecta; order Lepidoptera; family Geometridae; genus Gymnoscelis; species Gymnoscelis rufifasciata. The sequence continues at coordinate 5,043,873 of OV815332.1, read as the reverse complement.
AAACCTGCGAAAACTATTGAATATATAACAAAGTGATGTATTACAACTTTGGAGAACTTATTATTATCTACAAAAAACGTCGTTACATCATATCTCTAACTATTATAGTTTTGTGACAATAAGCGATTTTTTTGAAAAAATAAACCTAAAATCTTTCTTTAAAGCGAAACCTGCGAAAACTATTGAATTTATATAACAAAGTGATGTAAGATTGCTTTAAAACCTTTATATAACTTTTTCAATTATTAGATTCTGACATTCCATTCAAAAGATATCACGAGTTAATTTTGAATAATTACCCGTGCAAAGCCGGGGCGTGCCGCTAGTCATTTATAATTTTGATGAATGAACCATGATTGAGTAGCTGTGATTGACATTTAATTTAATCTTGACTTATTATATTTTAATGTACAACATTTTTGCATGCCAATGTTTTTTGGTAAAGTATGTGAAACTAATTTAAATTTAATATCTTGTAATGTACCATATTTCTTGCAATAAATGATTATTATATTATATTATATTATATTTAAAGATATTAAACTCCAGCTTCGTGCGAACCTGCGCGGCCAAAGGGACAGCCGCGGCGAATATAAATATTTCCAGATCACATTCATACAACAACATCTAGCCCCGTGGTAAGCTCTAAACTTGTGTTTCGGGTACTAGATATCATATCTGATGGTCATACATATATAGATATTTTTATTATACATATAATACACCCAGACCAAGGAGAAAGTGCTTGTAGAACATACAAACCCTTTCACCCTCGGCGGGAATCGAACCCGCTACCTCTTGCGCCGCAAGCGGACCCTCGCCCACCGCGCCACTGAAGCAGTCAAACCCTACTCATAGTACTCATGCTGCTGCGTAGCTTTCGGAGGGCTGATCGGGCCAGTGCCCCAGAGCCCCAAGGTGGGGGCAAAGGGGGGCAAATTTTATTAGCATTACATTCCCCGATTTATTTCCCCGATTTTGTAGTGCGTCTGAGATGTTTGCGCAGTACCAGACGGATGGTTTTCCCGCAATTATGCGCAAAAAAACCGCGTCCCTGATGCGCCGAATACGGGTTAGTCGCAATAGCATCCTGAGGACAGTGGCAGAGGGGCTGGCATCCCCACTCTGGAAATGTTTTGTGTCAAGGGTGATCAGTGAAGGAAAATATTTCCTGCGCTGATCTTCCTGGGCTCAACTTTATTTTTTATTTTATTTTTCTATTATTATTTTTATATTTTCTAAGTTATTTTGTGTGTTTTTCTTTGTAATTTCTCGTAAAAATATGGACTATTGTGTTTTCTGAAATAAAACCTTTATATTTTATTTTTTATTATTACAAACAGATATACCTAGCTAACGCAAAATGCATGTACTTCGCGTGTCCGACCGAACCCCGACCAAGCTCTAGGTTGGTCTCCGCTAACTTCAGACCACCGCGTCTATTGTTGCAGCCGTGTACGTCCACAAAAAATATTAAATAATATTCACAGTACGTTGCCGCGTTTGCTTTGGACGTTTGATCTGACTTTGTGTGCTAGGAGACGATAGATATCGCAACAAGCGATACTGTCGCGCGTTACTGCGACTTAATTCATACTACAGGCACAGAATACATAATACATAACAGAATACCCTTTGCGTCACACTGAAGCAGTCAAAATTCAATATAACGCGGGTTATGTGTGTACCTACTTACTAAGTTGTTATCCTTGTTGTGCTACAGGCAAAAGTAGGCACGCTTTGTTTCAATACAAATCGGGATGATTGCGTTATCCAGGTAGATATATGTCTGTGGTATTTCTATTTATTGAACTTAACGTAAAATTTTCTGGGCTTCGGAATATAAATAAAATGTTGCAATTCCACTCAAAACAAAGCCCATGGCAACTTATCTATCTATATAAATAAAAATGAATTGTTGTTCGTTAGTCTGATTAAAACTCGAGAACGGCTGAACGGATTTATCTTAACTTAGTCTTGAAATGTTCGTGGAGGTCTAGGGAAGGTTTAAAAGGCGAGAAAAAATCGAGTAAATGCCGGCATTTTTTTTTTTAAATAAAAACCCGTGCGAAGCTGGGGCGGGCCACTAGTTTAATATAAATCTAAATTAAAAATTTAAGAAAACCCTCATTCCAATGCCTTAATTTCCTTTGTCTATTATATACCTTTATTGATTGATTTATATGTCCACTCACTTGTATTTTCATACTTTGTTTTGTAACAATGGAAGGAGATCTCCAAGATACAGGTTTTTCCTTGTTTGCCATAGATCTAAGAAACTATGTATGTACTTTTTAGACCAATAAATTTACTCTTATTCTTTATTCTTATTCTTAAAAATAACACCATAATATTTTGTAATGTGGACGCGATTCGCTTTCATTTGATACCCCACACGAGTACATTTGCAGATTTTCGGTATTCCTTCCCCACTCTCACCCCCATAACTTTTAAACACAACCGATCTTCATAAAATATGTCTAAGAACACCCGCGCCAAGCTCACCTTTCATACAAAAAAAAACTAAATTGAAATCGCTACATCCGTTCGGGAGCTATGATGTCCCAGACAGACAGACACGTCAAATTTATAACACCCCTTTTTTGGTCGGGGGTTAAAAAGCTACTTTTACATGAAAATGTAAAATTTCCTCGTGAAAATCCATAAATCTAGTATACCTCCGAGTATATGTAACTCTAAATATAACTCTATATCTAACGCTTCGATATAGTCTTGATAGTTGTCGAGGCCGCTCACCCACACGGTGGACCCACACAACACAGGACGCTACAGGTGGCACTCTCCAAGCATCAATACAGTTGGCTCAGGACCGGAGTCGATGGAGAGAAGTGGTGGCGAAGCTGTTAAGACGCCATAGTCACGTCCCTCAGTCATGAGGTTACGACTAAGAAGAAGATCTAACGCTTACGGCCCGTTGTTTTTTGCTTTAATGGCTTTGATCACCTAGATACGCCACTATTGGCGATGCAAAGATTATCCGCACGCCTCTAGCGGCGAAATTTAGAAACTGTCTAAGAACGACACTTTGTTTGTTTATATATCTGATTTGTATTTATTACTAGTGGCCCGCCCCGGCTTCGCACGGGTTTTTATTCATTTTTTTATTTATTTATTTTAATTAGTGGACTAAATAATAGCACTTTATATTCATTAGAGAGCATACAATTCATTTCCCTATATTAATGTCGTAAAAAAGTTTCCTCAATACAGGCTTAGCCTAGTGAGGAAACTGTCAGATATTTTCTTTTATAGATGTTAAACTGCCCTACGATCAGATGTATTTGTAGCATATTTAAGTTTTTAAAGAAATAATTGTATCTTTTCGTAGTAATAAATACATTTTCATTTCTTTTTCTTTTTTTTCATAATATTTCTTATTTAACGTGATGGTAAGTTACGAAACGATATTCTGAAGTAGATGGCGGTTACCGACTACCTGTCGCAACACTAAATTTATCTAATTCGTTTAGTTGTATGAAGACGCTGTAATAGTTAGTCGCTTCTTCGGGGTATAGATCGTCGCCCTACAACTACATTGAATCAGGAGTGAGGCAGGGCAGTAATTTAGGGAGATTAAAGTTTCTTTCCGCGATAACTAATTTACCAGAAGTAGCCAAAAGCGTCAAATGCTTTCCATGCATTATTATTAACCCTCAACGCGGTGTTATATATTTGAAGTGTCTGGCTGTCTGTCGGTCTGCCTGTGCCATCACAGCTCCCGAAGGGATGAAGCGATTTCAATCTAGTTTTTGTATGAAAGGTGAGTTTTGCGCGAGTCGCGATCAAACTTGTCTAAGAAATAAGACAAGTTGAACCGTTTAAAAGTTATGAGTGGTGACAGTTGGGAAGAAAAACCGAATATCTGTGAATATACTCGAGTGGTGCTTCAAATGAAGCGTATCGCGTGCTCATGACAAAGCCATACTGACTTATTGAGTTGGATTTTTTTTAAGATTTTAAATTTAGATATTTCTTTTTAGTTGTGAATGCAATTTCAGTTGGATAATTCAAAGGGGTTGTGGGTGATCCAGTCCAACCAAAGGTTTTCTGGTAGAGATCACTTTTAGTGATAAGGATGCCCACCCATTATTATGTGTATACGTGTGACACTATTACAAGTAGTACATTAAATTTTTTGATAATTTTTTGGTTTGGTAATTGGTGTTCAATAATGTGTATTGTATAATAAATAAATAAATATTTCCGGACAATCCACACAACAACACCTAGCCCCGTGGTAAGCTCTTAGCTTGTGTTACGGGTACTAGACATCTGATATACTTAATATAATAGACATACATACATAGATATTTTTTATCCTACTACTATTATAAAGGCGAAAGTTTGTAAGTATGGATATATGGATGTTTGTTACTCTTTCACGCGAAAACTACTGAACCGATTTAAATGAAATTTGGTACACAGAATCTCTAGAGCCTGTAAAATAACATAGACTTTTTACCGCGGGAAAACGTCATTCCGCGGGAAAATCCATTATAACGCGGGTAACACCGCGGCACACAGCTAGTTATACATATTAAACACCCAGACCAAGGTGAAAGTGCTTGCAGAACATACAAACACTTGACCCCCCAGCGGGAATCGAACCCGCAATAATGTAGTTATAGATAGGAGTGTCAAATACCTGCTGCCGTTAAATGTAAAATTTATCTATAAACTTACGTATTTGAACATGATATGTGATTTCTTGGTTTCATTTGTGTTATCTGTGGCCTCATCTCGGATCTAGGGCTATCTGTAATCAAGAAAAAAATAATTAGTAGGTATTTTAAAATAATCTATCCTCCAAAGAATTACTCTTGGTTTGTCTATGACAAGCGTATCCATTGATCTATGAATTGTTGTTATTAATGTATTTAATGCGATTGGATTGGTTAATACAAATTTTCACTAAAGTGTAAGGATTTCGAAATCGGCTAAACCGACCAACAAGCTTAAAATACATTGAAAGTTTCTACATATCAATCAACACTCTACCATGTTAAATTGACTAATTAATAGACATTAAATAATAATACAACTTATACGTCACAATTAAATGGTGTTTATTAAACAATGTATATTTTCGAACCTTGATGTAACGAAATGTACACGACATAAATTTATCGATTAATATCGGATAAAAAAAATTATATCTTAGCTATTTAAAAAAATGTAGATTTAATATTTTTTTAAATGAAAACTACTTCATCTGGTTTTTTCTTTGTTTCTGTTTGAGTAAACGATGTATTTTATTCAAAGTTTATTTGAAAGCTAGATAGTTTTTTTTAGCTAAGAAAATTAAAAGAAAAAACAATTTCTATATTATATTTTAAAACATATCTATGTATGTATGTCTATTATATTAAGTATATCAGATGTCTAGTAGCCGTAACACAAGCTTAGAGTTTACCACGGGGCTAGATTTTGTTGTGTGTGTGTGTGTGTGTGTGTTAAAAGTTGGTTAATATGGTTTTAAAAAACAACTTAATAAAATTTTCGATTCGCTTATTCGTTCAATTACCGCAAGAGTCTTCACGTATGTTATTATACAAGACTTATTTATAAATTCTCATTTTACGTAGGTATTTACTTAATTTCAGCTTGGCATCGCGCTTGCCATATGCTACGACTTGCCAGTGTCATTCGTTACTTAAAAGTTTTTTTAAGCTATACAAAAAGTTTATCGGTATCCAGAATGCAGAAACATAAAGTTGAACAACCAGATTAAACGAGAAATGAAAAAAATCGAACATAAGTCACTATAATTACCCAAAAGAGTTTTTCGGACAAAAAATGTTCGGACATTTCATCTGTCTGTCTACGGCATTTGTCAAAGGAAACTTTCCTGAAGTGAACGTAGTGACGTTCCACAAATATCACTTAGTTACATCTAAGCTAAAAAAGCTTTTTCGTAGCCATAAAGGGAAAATCTAAATTAAGAAATTTAAGAAAAACCCCCGATTACAATTCCATAATTTCCTTAAAAGTAAAACACCATAATATTTTGTAATATGCACGCGATGCGCTTTCATTTCATACTCCAATCGAGTATATTTGCAGATTTTCGGTCTACCTTCCCCACTCTCACCTCAATAACTTTTAAACGGCACTACCGATTTTCATGAAACATTTTTAAGAACACGCGCAAACAACACCTTTCTTAGAAAAGAAAACTAAATTTAAATGGCATCATCCTTTCGGGAGCTACGATGTCCCAGACAGACAGACACGTTAAACTAATAATAACACCCCTCTTTTTTGGTCGGGGGCTAATAACTACACATCAAAAAACGTTAACAGATCAAGGGGGCTATAGACAATGCCATTATTTTGATTAAAAATAACGTTATTGTTACATTTTACACAGCGCTGACGATAAAATGCTCATTCATTTAAAATATTTTTGCTCAGCTAGGTTAATAAACTTTAGCGAGTTCATACAAAAATGCTTTCGAAGCTTACTTAACAAGAAACCTGGGTATACCGAATATTGACCGAGTGCATTTCTTTATTTATGTACTATTGTTTGTTCACTGATTGCTTCCAATTATCTTTACTGATTCACTTTCATAATATTCGGTTTGTGGTTTTTATGTTTATTTTCTTGTGTCTGTTTGTTTATGCTGTCTACTGTGCTGTTGTTTGTTTATGTACCAAAATAAATGTATTTCATTTCATTCAACGATACCTACACTCCTTTGTGTTGCGCAGTCGGGTAAAAACTGGCACAAACATAGCTGAATAATGGCCGGTATAATCAATTTATTACTTTGGGCTTTCATAAAAGTACCTTAAGAAAAAAACTTCCTTTACGAAAAATACTATTATTTATCTGGCTAATCTCCTACAAAATTATATTTAATTACCTCTAGACGAGGGGTTCACATGAAAATAACCTTTAATGATCGCAAGTACCTCTTTAAATCCGTTACTTTCTAAGAAATCTAATCACGTGACCTCCGGCTTCGGCCGCGGCTTGTCACCACCCTCCGGGCTGGGCCAGTGCGTGAAACGATTTTTTTGTGTTTCGTAATGTGGTCCGGAGAAGCCATCTACCTTCTAGGTCTTCATACCCCATCTTAGACCACATCGTCACTTTACATCAGGTGAGATTGTGGTCAAATGAAGGCTTATCAAGGATAAAAAAAACTTGGTTTATCCGTCCGTAATAAAATCTCGCAACTTAAAGACAATTTGCCCGGTTTACAATTGAACTGAAAATTAGCAATCGCCTGACAATGCTAATAGGTATTATAAACGCAGACGTAAAGTAAGTGTGTTTGTTGCTCTTTCACGGTCTATTATCGTCGGCTTATTGCAAGAAGTCATTAACCGACAAATCCAAAAGTGTGGCAAAATCAGTTTTAAACTTATTATGACTTTAAGAGCCCATATCATCAAAACTACGGCAGTTATCAATATAATTTAAACGCCAATATATAGTGATATTTAATTATTATATAAACAGCTGAAATCAGTCTAAATTTAATCATGGCAATTTTTTTAAAAGCTAAAAATGCAAAGATAATGATTTCTTGCGATAAAAAGTTTTGACTAAACTGGAGTTAAGTATTTCTGCAACAAAGTTATTAGTGGCCTCTTTCAAGTAATAAAATACAAAATAATCTTAAAATAACGTCTTTTATTACTAAAAACTTAAGGAATTACCTTGTTTGTTCATAAAAACTTAATAAAATAACTAAAATGGCCACAGAAATCAATCAATCAGGAAATATTGATATTTCGGTAACTGTCACCTCATCGCTTCCTTTTTTCCCATCAACTTCAGACCACAGGTAGGTTCGCTAGGTTTAGGAGCCTTGGGTGGTTGTTCAACTTTTTTGCAACACGTAAACAACATAAATCTTCGATTGCTTTATCGTTAATATTCGTATTAATAAAAATAGAAATACCTACTTAACTATTTAATGTAGAATTTGAAACCAAGATAGATTAGCTCATTTCTCAAATTGTAACGAATTAAACAAGTTGGTATTGAAACTTTAAATAGGTACCTAACTGGGTAGTAACCTAGGTATGTACATTATTTTATGTAATAATCATCTATTAATGAGAAACCAATATTCAATGTAATTATTACTACCAGTTTTGAATTGCATCTCATAGCTCTAAAATCATAAGTGTCTAAGTTTTGTAAAACCAAACTATGGAAATAAATGATTTTGTATCTTGTATCTCATAAAACTCGCCGGCAACTTATAAGTAAACAAGCATTACATGTTGGCTTAAATGTATGTGTGCAAAAGTCATTACATGCATTTTCCTGTATAATTTTACAATAACAAAAATCACTAATAAAACAATACATCATTCAGGCGATTTCAGTCTTGTATTAAGTTGTTTGCCATGTTTCGGCAAAAGTAATTAATGTGTATATAATGAATTCTATAAAAACGTTACTCGTTTTGATAGAAATCATTAAAAACCGTTAGTATTTTTTTTCCCAAATAGTATGATACGTCAAAACTAGTTAAGTGCAAATAATGAATTCAAGCAAAACTTAATCCACGGTTTGTAAACGTAAAAGCATTTTTAAAATGTTGATATGTCACATAAATGAATTATGTATGAAAATAAAAATGACAATTGTGTTTTGTTTTCTTTTGGTAAAATATATTAATGTAAGTTAATGAATTTTATGAAACCAGATTGACCAAAAATGCAGTTATTGACTTTATCACCAAGCCATAACTTCTAAGTTTGAAGAGCTACAAATTAGTGAGTTTTACCAAAATGTAGAGCTCATCGAGACGAACTCATTGGTGTATCTAACGCAGTTAGTGACTTCTTGCGACTAATGACTTCTTGCAGTAAGCCGACGATATAGTCTATTGGATGGATATTGTTAAACCTTCACAATATTTTACTTTTGACTGCTTCAGTGCCGCAGTGGGCGAGGGTCCGCTTGCGGCGCAAGAGGTAGGTAGAGTTCGATTCCCGCCGAGGGCAAAAGTGTTTGTATGTTCTGCAAGCACTTTCTTTTTGGTCTGGGTGTTTAATATTTATAATAAAAAATATCTATATATGTATGACTATTATATTAAGTATATCAGATATCTAGTACCCGTAACACAAGCTTAGAGCTTACCACGGGGCTAGATGTTGTGGTGTGAATTGTCTGGAAATATTATATTATATATTAATAATATCCTCCTATGTGTTTTCCCATTTCCATTTATACATTACAAGCCCCAATTTGGCACTTGGACTAACTATGCATAACTGTATCCAATTGATCCAATTTTTATTTTTCATTTACATGTATGATTTCATTTTATTATTTATTTATTTTGCATTTTATTAACCATTTCTGAAATTAAAAAATATTTGCACACCTGCTTGCGGGTTGAATGCAATTGACACCACTAGTTTAAAAGATCTTGACACGTTTGTAATAATGTATTCTGCAAATAAATGATTTGATTGGATTTATAATAAAATAACACATAGGCTACTTTTTACCGCGGTAAAATACAGCTTTTTGCGGGAAAATACAATTATTGCAAGCGAAGCCCGATTTGAGTCAAATAAGACATGGATATAGTTGTTTTCCCAGTTAAGAACAAATGCTACTTTTTACAACGAAAAAAAAAAAATATTTTGTAGGCAGATAGTGATATGTAATACTCTTGTAAAATCTTAATTTAAATGACCTACCTACCTAATGAGTGTACCTACCTAATAATTATTGTTTAAATTGTTTAATTAAGATTAACGTGTTCTTCTGCGGGAAGCTCAATAAATAAATAACAATAATTGAATTCAAAACAAAATCCTTAACCACCGATTTAATGTTGACTTATGATACTAAATGACACCACAATTTTTTCAAACCTTTTCCGCTGTATCACATTTTACTTTCAAATGCTATTGATTTACAAAATTTAACACATCTATATTTATCCAATACCGTTGAATTTGTTTATAATTATTAAATTAAGAATGTCAACTACCTACTAACGCCCAGAGGAATTATATTATAAATTTAAGATGTTAAACATGTATACCTATGTATCTCATTGTAAGTGAACTTTTAAGTTTTTATGAGAAAATAAAGCTTTTTTAAACCTAAATGATTCAGATTCAGATCATTTATAGTCACAGAAAGAACACAGAAACAGGTACCTACAGGAAAAAAAAATTTACAAATACTTATTCCAGTGCAGTAACTATGACTCGTCAAACAGAATTAACAATATGTGCTGTAAAGAGGCACAAAAATGACAGATAAAACGAAATATAATTAATTAATACAAAACATTATATAAATAATTATACTGAGATGCCTCCTTCCTATTTTTAATTGATACCTCTTTAAGATATCAAATTTAAATAAAACATTATTATTTAAAGCTGTCACTCACGATAAAATTGTATTTACAGATTTAGGTACACTTTAAAGATATTTTTTCGACAAATGGCCTTCCAAATCGAAAAATCTTCAAACGAAATAGGTTCGCCTGGTGAGTGCCATTCACAACCTTTCTGCTTTATATACCATATCCAAAACACCTTGTATACATTTTTTACCGCTACAAAATGTGATACCACGGTAAATCAATTTACTTATTTAAATATATTTCCGGACAAATCACATAGCATTAAACATGGTTACACCGCGGGGTACTGCTAGTCTATAAATATCTATAATGACTTACCTTGCCTGACCCCAGGTCCCACCATCCGAAAACCTTCACTAATCCTCTGCACATCGTGTCCCGCATACAAATAGTTCTGCAAATGCCTCTGACTCTGCAACCTCTCCTGCACTGCAAGATTCATCACATCATCTTCACCATTCGTCAATCCCAAAATGGCTGCAATCGTGAAAGATTTCCCCGCCAAATTCGTCCCTTTCCCTGTCAAATCGACGCCATATTGACTACTCTCGCAGTCATCGAGCGTCGAAACAGGCGACGGTGTTCGATTAATTTCAAAATTCGAATTCACATCGTTCTCAAAACGTTCCGTGTTCTCCGTGTAGTTCGGAAAGTCGTGATATTTTTCACTATCCAAACCTAGGCGTTCGACATTCTGCTGATAAGAGACAGCTAGTAAGTCGGTTAAATTCGCCGGGTATATATTCTGGCGTTGTTCCATCATTTTGATCACTTAATTCACTTTGTAAGACACTGGTTTTATTTTCATCATTGTTGGATTAGCACATAATTAATGACTGGGTCTATTAGCAGTTGATAACGGAACGCGAATGCAAGGTGCCAACCGAGACGAATTTGCGGTTATGATTTTGAAAGGAGCGATTTAAAATTGAACCCGGGGCGGGGCTAGACGTCGTGCTATCGGTTTGGCGCGAAAAAATGACATCACGGGCGGTCAATTGGGGGTTAAATTAGGATAGAGAGGGTAAATAGCTTTCATCTCACTTACGGCTACAACAAATCTCAAAGAGGATTCTTTTACCTTCCAATAAGGTTGGAAATCGAAACGCAATTCATTTCTGCGCTCCAAAATCAAAACTCTACATCGTAAATTCGAGCACTCCATCAGCCGAATTTGAACCATTCGCGTCAGAACATAAAATTCAAATTCATTTCACGTATTCTAAGTTTTCAAACCGAGTGCGTCAGTTTAGTTGGCAGTATGGTATTGTCTGTGGAAGAGGGTGATTTTCCGCGACTCTGATTGGCTGTTGGCGCGCATGCGCGGGAAGGCGGGGCCAGATTTAGGGGGTGTGGTGGCGCAGTGATTTGCGGTCCCTAAAAGCCTTTGATTGAGGCAGGGCTGTATTTTGCAATGATGTGTTCATTATTACTCAGTAAATTTTAGCCATACAGAAAATTCTAATAAATCGGTGTAAAACGATTAAAGCAAAAGTATATTTCCCTTCCACTGCTGGGACACAGGGACATCTTTCTTGACGAGATAGATATGCCTTAATTCAGCACGCTGGCCAAGTGCGGAGTGGTGAATGTCATTATATCCTTCTAACTCTTCAAAGTTCTTAGAACATGCCGGTTTCCTCAAAACTGTTTGCGCACATAAATGTTTCAAAAGGAAACCCCCAGAGTTGCGCGGCCCGGTGTTCGAACCCCAAGGTTCCCCCCCTAAGAGTCGAAATCGCTTCATCCGTTTGGGAGCTACGATGCCACAGACAGATGGACCTATACACTAAACTTAAACTTATAAAATCCCGTTTTACTATGTAAAAGTTCTATAATTTCAGCGTTTAAACCCTGACTCCTCCCCTGCGCCCTCCCCTGCCTCATGAAACAATTTAATATCATAATCTGCGCCACTCAGCGAGGAACGGGAATCGTTGGATGAGCCATCCATTTGTAGGTAAACATGTTTTATTTTTGTAAACCAGTAGATATTATAGGCACTTTCAAATTGGTGTGGTTTTATCAGCTCGGCTTACACATTCGTATGTATTATGTACTTAGCAGCTCGCCCCGGCTTCGCACGGGTAGGTAATTATTCAAAATAATTTTCCCGGAATTACTTATTCGAATATATCTCGCCGTAAAACCATCTTTGAACTTCAAGGAACATTTAAAAAAATGGCCAAATTAATATAAAATAAATCGGTTGTGCCGTTTAAAAGTTATGGGGATTAGAGTGGGGAAGGAAAACCGAAAATCTGCAATAAATATACTCGAATGGGGTATCAAATGAAAGCGCCTTACGTGCACATTACAAAATATTATGTTTTTTTACATTTAAGGAAATTATGGCATTGGAATTGGGGGGTTCTTCTTAAATTTTTATTTATAAGATAAGATACAAAAGCCGTGTTGGCTAAGTGGGCGCACACTCAACTTTCATTCCGAAGGTCGTGGGTTCAAATTCCGCCACGCACCTCTGGATTTTCTTCATGATAAATGTATGTGCACTTTAAGACAGGTGCTTTAACGGTGAAGGCAAACATCATGAGGAAACCGGCATGTTCTGAGAATTTCAAAGAGTTTTATGGACTGTGACATTGACCAACCCGCTGTTGGGCAGCGTGTTGATTAAGGCCTAATATCTCTCGCCAAGAGAGAAGTTAAATTTTCTTCGTAATAAAAATATATAAAAGTTCGCGACAGCTTCACCTATCTATCTTTTAAGGTTAGCTCACCATAACCTTTTTAGTACATAACCAAATCTCTAAAATAAAGCACTAGGCACATGCGAAAGTGTTCAAACATGATATTAATCCTACAAAATTGTAAAAACTGATAAAACTGTGTTGTTCTATTCGCTTCTCAACTCAGTTTATAACAATGAAACAAACTGTCAAGACAATGTTATTTTCTTGATAGTTTTTGTTTAAACAATTTAGTTTTATTAATTTTAAGCTGACCTGTCCATGTAAGCCTATGCTTCTTTTGACTTTATCGAAATAAATACGTTATTCATTACAAGTGGGTATTTTATTTAAAAGACTATTGACCATTTGAATTCAATGAATATAAGAGCTATTTTTTAAAACAACGTCGCAGCAAAATATGATCGATGCATAGCATAAATACTCGTAACCCTGTATAAATATGTATTCAACACATTATCCTCTTTTAGGTATAAAATTAGATTATAATTTAAATTGGAAAAATCACATTAACCTTATAAAATATAGGTAAAACTATCTCAATTTAAGTAGGCTTTATACGAATTAAAAAATAAAAAAGGTGTGTGTGCGATTCACACACGATAGAAGTGAAACTTCAGTAAATCGACGAAAGAATAAGAAGAATTTTATTAAAAAAAAGTGTGTGTGTGTCAGCTACGACGCACGATTGGAGTCTACTACTTATAACAATAAAACACAGCAATACCTCTTTGCGCGATACTTCGTAGTCTCAACTACGAAGTATCGCGCAAAGAAATTTAAATAAAGCATTTTATTTGTGTCTCTTACCATTTCCGTTTCATCTTTTTGCATCCGGTTTGAAATCACAACGATTCTATAGAAGTTTCACTTCAAAAAAAACATTAAATGAAAACCGAAAATCTGCAAATATACTCGAGTGGGGTATCAAAAATGAAAGCGCATCGCGTGCGCAATCTACACTTTTTGTATGTTTGTAATAAATAGGCTCAAAAAGTACTGGGCCGATTTAAAAAATTCTTTCACCAATAGTGGTGAATTGGTAAAATGGTAAAATTTGAACAATGTAACCGAAGGTGTAGAAAAATGAGTCTTAAAATGTCTTTCGTCGAATGCGCTGCCGAAACTATTAGCGATAGAACAAAATAATGTACAACAATATTGAAGAACATCATAATATCTAATATAAACAATTTCCATGTCACAATGTTAGTTACCGTACTCCTCCGAAAGGGCTCACCGATTTTTACCAAATTTTATATGCGTATTCAGAAGTTCTGAGAATCTATTATTTATTTTTCATTTTGCAAAACAACGTTTGCCGGGGTGAGCTAGTACTTTAAGAAAAGAGAGTTTTATTTTTAAGATATTAAGACATTAGAATCGGTGTTTTTTTTTTTATTTTAAACTAGCTGACCCCAGCAAACGTTGTTTTGCAAAATGAAAAATTGATAGTACTTAGCTGATTCTCCAGACCTACTGTATACGCATATAAAATTTGGTAAAAATCAGTAAAGCAGTTTCGGAGGAGTACAGTAACTAACATTGTGACATGAAAATTTTATATACTTTTGATAGATATGATCTTTGACGTTAGGAACACACATACATTGCTTGGACAACAGTGAGTGCTTGTAATTTAATATGAACTTTATACCATAGCAATAAAGCTCAAATTGACTACGCTTTAGTTACAAATCATTTGTATGGGAAAAAGAAAAGGGCTATTTTTAGGGTTTTTCCAGCAATAATTCTAATTTTTCTCGCCGTAAAAACCATCCTTGAACTTCAACGAACATTTTAAAAAAAGATTTGGCCAAATTGGTCCAGGTGTTGTTGAGTTATGCGCTTACCAACACATTTTGCGATTCATTTTTATATTATAGATTTATATTTAGGTATTTTTTATAGACAATATTTTACGGACGGAATAATTTTAATTTTTTAGTCGACTCGCCTATTGTATGCGCGAAGCTGTTGATAGAACAGAAGTGCACAGTAGTCATAGCCGATACAATTGGACATAACCCCCCCCCCCCCCCCCCCCCCATAGAGTTTGGGCTTGAATGATTCGATAATCTTAATTATAATCTTTATCTTATGCAAGCACTTTATCCTTGGTCTGGGCACGCACGTCTGGGTGTCTATAATATGTTAGTAAAATCTCAATACATGTATGTATGTCTATTATATTAAGTTTATCGGATGTATCAAAGTCAAAACGTTTATTTCCTTAGATGCACAGGGCATACATGGACAGGTCAACTTAAAGCTAATTGAAATTAAAACTAAGAATAATCAAGGAAATAACATTGTCTAATACCCGTAACACAAGCTTAGAGCTTACCACGGGGCTAAATGTTGTTGTGTGGATTGCACGGAAATATTTATATTATTATTTATTTACAAATGATAATTATATACCTCAGCGCGTAAAAAATTATATGTAATGCTTCGCTCGCTCAGCCAATGATATTTGACACAGCAAATTACTAATCTAAAGTTGGTTTAATATAAACAGGGTGTAATCAACAGCCCCTCACCCTCCTGCGCAAAAGAGGGTGACTTGTTCACTCGACAATCAATTATGCCTCTTTAAATTAAACTGGCACTTGTTATTTTACTAAGGCTATATTAATGTGATTTTTAGAGCTGGCTTTTAAAAGAACTTTCGACATGACGTGTTTTTACCCGACTGCGAGACGCAATGGAGTGGTTATGAGTTTATTAGTAGGTATAATGTTATATTATTATAACTCATTATAACACACCAAGATTTAAAACAATACAAAAAGGACTTAAAGCTAAATACAATATGTAGGTACAAAATACAAAAACACTTTATTGAAACAAAACAATAGTTACAAAAATCATTAAAAATAAAATATCATCAAAACATATGTGGAAGAAGTACAAAGGGCGACCTTAACGCTTAAGAACGATCTCTTCCAGTAATATGCATGTTATTTTTAACCGACTTCAAAAAAAAGGAGGTTTCTCAATTCGACCATGTATTTATATATATATTTTTTTATGTATGTCCGCGGATAACTTTGTCGTTTATGAACAGATTTTGATTATTCTTTTTTTGTTGGAAAGGGAGTATCCCAAGGGTGGGCCCATTGTAAGGAAACCTGGATCTGGTGGTGGAATCCTGAAGAAATTGAGGGAAACTCTTGAAAAAATTGTCTTTCCGACTTGTGTGTTCCTTAATATTATTCAATATTATGAATTTTATTAATGAGGGTCTGGTGTTGATCTGATGATGGAGGGAAAGGCGGTCGAGGGAACTCCTCAACGATTTACAGCAAGTACTTTGTGTTTGGGCTTGATTAACTTATATTACTGAGACCGTTCATCTAAATGGGTTTTGACTGATATTAGGGGTCTGATGATGAAAATGAAGGACAGTCAAAGAAACTCTATTGATGTTAGGTACCTATATTATATCTAGTTATTATTTTACTTGGCGCCGACTTCAAAATGATTAATTATACAATTGTTTATGTTTCTTTTAATTATCACTTATAATGTCGAAATGATTTGTAAAGTTAATTTATTTTTTACTTTTCTATTTCCGTTTTGAAGTTGGTTTAATTTTTGGCAAAAAGTTTTATAAAGCACTACAGACCAAACGACTTTGCCGATTTTAATAACTCCTACGTCGATCGAATTCCGGCGAGTGTGACGTTAGTGAAAATTTAAAGGTAGACTAGTGGACGCCACTTTTTAAATAAAAAAATAAAGTCCATGTCTTGTGTGTCTATGACAGTGGCGGATTAACAAATTTTCAAGGTAAAGGCTGAAAAGTTTTTGCCGCCCTTGCCTCAACTTGTCATGTCATATTTTACAATGCAACTATTTCGTTGAAATTGCACGAAAAATATTTTTTCGGTATATTTTTGAGCTAATCGAAGCTCAACAATCATGTATGTCATGTCAGGGCGGATGATGAACATAATGAACATTTGGTGAACGTAAAAAATCTTTTTTATTTCTAAAACGTAAAAAAGAAAAAAAATCTTTTCCCAAATTTGATCAAAAAACCACCAAGTCGAGCAAAAAAGCGGCACGGCCGTACCATCCTTTTCTCGAAGCAATTCAGGCCATTTTCGACCCCCTGTAACTTCGTTGTGGATAAAACTAGAAAACTGAAATTTTCAGTAACCATGCAGGATTGTAAAGACACGGTATATTCCAAATTTGCCGCTCCCAAAATCTGCTGCCCTTGACTCGAGCCTACTCAGCCTGCTGGTAAATCCACCACTGTGTGGAGTATCGTTGAATAGAACCTATTTAAAATCATTTTTAGGTTTCTTTCAACATTTTTCGACCCGACTGCCCGTTTGTAGAGGTATAATATGGATTTAAAGTTGCATAACAACCATTCTCACATAATAGGCTTATAAATTAGTTGATAGGGTTATATTTTATCTGAATTTCAGCTTGTTTAATCGAGCTCTGAAAATGTAGTGCTTTGTCAAAAATATTGTGGTTCAATTCAATTCAATTTCTTATATTGGACTCTTAGTTTGCCAGTGTCGAGTTCAATAAAATTATTACGAAGGGAAAAAGAGGTTACTCAGTTGAACGCCATTTTGACAATCCTATTGTTGTTCTATTAGGCCGATTTATTCAACGAAATTTCTGTCAAACATTCTCATTTGCGTTGTCTTTTAAATTAGTATAGATTTCATTATGGAATTATTTTTTTAATAACGGTAGTTAGGACTGAAATTCAATACAATTTCAGAAAATTAGACTATGCGCTTGAAGCGTAATTTTGCCTGTGTCAAGTTAAATAAAATGATAAAGAGAAAAATATGTTACTCAGTTGAACGCCATTTTTTGAGACATATATTTATAACTAGTCGACTCGACAGACGTTGTCCTGTCCCACGTCTCAAAAAACAATATTCAGTTGACCGTATTGTGAATCTAAACTATTCCCAGATCCCCTTGAACACACACAAAAAATTTCATCAAAATCGGTCCAGTCGTTTGAGAGAAGTTCAGTGACATACACACTCACAGAAGAATTATATATGTAAAGATAACCAATCCAATGGTATTCGGAAAAATAACATAAAATAGTCCAACCTAAGGTCTTGTCACTTTGAAAAATTAATCCAGCAATATTTATTTACCAACGGTCGTTGTCTAATAATAACAAAAACAGTATGTTTGTCTGTAACAAGTGCAGCCACGTGTTATGTCAATAAAACAGGGGTTGTCACTGCGATTAGCGCATTTAATATATGTTCGCGATACTTGAGGGAAGGAATTTTAATCACAGCTCTAATTCAGGGGTGTCACTTGAAAAATAAAACTGTGGCAAATATATATGTTTTAACTTTTGATTTTGATGATTTTTAATAAGTGATAGAACTCATTTTTTATTTAAAACTATTTTTTTATTTAGTAGGTTGCATTACGTTTGTTGATTCCAAATTTGTTGGGTTTAAATTATGTTGGGTCTAAATTAGATAAGGTTTCAACTACAAGTTGGCTTAGTAATTTGAAATTTGAAGAAAACGCTAGATTTACAAAAAAAAAAGTGTGTGTGTGTGTCAGCTACGACGCACGATTGGAGTTTACTCCTATTGATTTTAATAATATCAGAGTGCTGAACTAAAAATGGCAAGTAAATTTAACCGAATGAACTTGCGCACGTTGCGCACACGCAGTGTGCTTATAGCTTTTGACCGATACATCATAAATATGGATTATATTTATAACCGACCATACTCGTAAAATAACGATATTATGCTTAATTTAATATGCTCTATGTGTATATATATAAATGTAATGGCTATGGAATATTTTTGCATTTCACTTCAGAAATATAACAGTAGATGAAACTTAATAAAAAGAAACTTAATTAACTTAATATAAATAATTATATTAAGTTAATTATTTCTTAACTTATGTAATAGAAAGTTTCTTTTTATTTGTCATAAGCAGGCAAAAGTCACTTGACCATAAAGCCAAGTGATAATTAATATATTGCATACAGCCTCGTGATCTGTTTTCAAAAAGTGAAAGAATCTTCTTTATTTTTAAATATCGTAAGAACAGCATACAACCTTTTTAGTTTTAAATGCCGTCATGGAACCTTTTTCGAACGCGTATTCGAATGTCAAAAATGGTAACTCGCATTCCAGAGATGCGTATAATCAAAATGCGTTAAAGTTCTTATTTCGAACGAGACGTTTCGACGGTATTCCATCTCATTCTTTTACACGTTGAATCCTACAGATATATTTGTTTGTCTCTTTCTACGTAACGCCTCAACTTTTGTTAACACTTGATTTTACTCCCCATAAAATTTCCGTACCGGGCCTTATAACTCAAATCGTTTCTTGGAGTAAACTCCAAAAACTTTTTTGCGTATCGACTAACACTATGAAACCATTAGGTTATCATTTGAAAATAGTTTCTATATTTATAAATATGTTTTACCCGAATGTTTTTAACTAACACAGTAATCAAAAATATAACATTTTATATGATGTCATTATTTAAAATGTGATGTTTTCGACTTTGATCACGTGATTCAAAACGCTACTTTTCAAAATGGCGTTGGTATGTGACGTTATATTGTAGTACAAAACTGTAATGTCATAATACCGTCTACAGAAGATTTCCGACACGTGACGTTCATAAGAAATACATTATTAAGATACAAGATACTAAATCATTTATTTCCATTGTTTGGTTTTACAAAACTTAAACACGTCAAAAATAAAATAAAAAAAAAAACAAAAAAAATAATCATAGGTGATTATAGATAAATAAGGATATAAATTTATTGTATCTGATCGCTTCGCTTTTTTCACTAGAAGAAAAGAAAGAAGAAGCGATAAATATAAAAAAAAAATTTTATTAATAAATAAAAGCGATAAATTTTTAATATTATGGCATTTGTTTTTTACCGAAATATTAATGTTGTATAAAATGTAATAGAGGATCAATTTTATTCTAATAATAAAATAAAATAAAAACGTATTTATTATAGGTTTATTATATACTTTTATTATAGGCTTTTAAATGTATGTTGCCAGTCAAGAGACACTTGTGGGGAATACCGCGCTCTTCCTATTTAACCCCCGTATAAAAGGAGGGGTGTTTTAAGTTTGACGTGTCTGTCTATCTGTCTGTCTGGGACATCATAGCTCCCGAACGAATTTAGTTTTTTCTGTATTAAAGGTGAGTTTTGGGCGAGTGTTCTTAGACAGTGTTTGATGAAAATCGGTAGACCCGTTTAAAAGTTATGGACATAGAATAATAAATTACTACGTTATGGAGGTAAAAGTGGCGAAGGAAAACCGAAAATCTGCAAATATACTCTATAGAGTCTCAAATTAAAGCGCATCACATGCACATTACAAAATAGTATGACTTTTTACTTTTAAGGTTACTAAAGTTATGGAATCGCGAGTTTTTTATTTTATATTTTTAAATTATTTTCCAAAATTAGTCAAGTAGCATATTAGTGTGATTGAATCTCCCCAGTGTTGCCAACCCTAATAACCAAGGATGGGACGATCAAAAGCGCATCATCTGATTGTGGGGTGCTTTTTCAATTTTACACTGTTGTCGCCCCTCGTGAATAAATTATAGTTCAAAGGACAAAACGTTGGGGAAAGACCTTAGTCCCTCTGCATTCCACAGACTTGCATAGTTGGGTTAAGTTCAGGACGTATCAATTCAGAAAAAAAAACAAAATAAAATATTTCCGGACAATCAACACAACAACCACCAACGCACGTCTGTATTTTTCTTCTTGAGAAATTTATGTGCGCTATAAACACGTGCCTTAACGGTGAAGGCAAACATTTGAAGAAAGAGTTTGAAGGACATGTGACATTCACCAACCCGCACTTGGCCAGCGTGGTGAATTAAGGCCTAATCTGTCTCGTCAAGAGAGAAGTCCCTGTCTCCCAGCAGTGGGAACGTTAATAGAGTGATGATGATGAACACAACAACATTTACAAAGTTAATTTCGACTATCTATGACGATTCTTGAGATTCTAGTGACAGATGGCCAGACAGACACCGAAGTCTTAGGGCTTATTTTCACTAAATCCGAGTAAACTAAGCAATGGTTAATTATGTCTATAATACGTAGCAATGTTTAGTTACGTAAAGAGCTATCTCACTTTGTCACATGTGAGTGAGCGAAATAGCTGTATATTTTAAATATTGTCTAACTTTACTCGGAGATGGTGAAACTGACCCTAAGTAATAGGAGTTTTAATCGTTAGGTACTAAAAATCTCACATATCCACAATCCTGTTCCGTATTCACAATATCAAAACATTTGCTTTATCATAAATCCCATAATTCTACTCAAAATTCGGTAATTCCATAAACTGGCAACACCGTAATTCCATAGATAGATTATAGAGTGCCGTGTAATTTACGCGCGGATCTACGGCCATGCGTCATCTAGGCTGAAATACCGGCGGTAATAACCCGTAGCATAGCACAGCTCACTATCTCATAATGTGCTGTGTCTACTGAATCATGTGGCACAGGGAAAGCTGTTGAGCTATCAAATATCTTTAGTCCTCTAGCCGTTCTGATTGCGTTCCGAAGGGATTCTAATCCACCTTCATAATTCGCACTGAACTAACGCGGATGGATTTGGAATTCGCTCCTTGCTGCTGTATTTCCTGATACCTACAAACTGAGTGTCTTCAAGTCAAGAGTAAATAGGTACCTACCTTCTAGATCTTTGTGATTCATTCTCGTCCACATCGACACTTACCATCAGGTGAGATTGTGGACAAACAAAGTTCTATCTTTCATAAACAAAAAACGTTTTTAGCACAGATTACAAACTATGTATCTGGTCGTTAATACGCGACACAGTTCTTAACTCCTGCGCGTATTTATTGTTCCATTTTTTAACCCCCGACCAAAAAAGAGGGGTGTTATAAGTTTGACGTGTCTGTCTGTCTGTCTGTCTGTCTGTCTGTCTGTGGCACCATAGCTCCCGAACGGATGGAGCGATTTTAATTTAGTTTTTTTTTTTGTATGAAAGGTGAGTCTAGCGCGAGTGTTCTTAGACATGTTTCATGAAAATCGGTTGTGCCGTTTAAAAGTTATGGGGGTGAGAGTGGGTAAGGAAAACCGAAAATCTGCAAATATACTAGTGTGGGGTATCAAATGAAATCGCATCGCGTCCACATTACATAATATTATGTTGTTTTACTTTTAAGGAAATTAAGGCAATTGGATTCGGGGTTTTTTCTTAAATTTAAATTTAGATTTATTAATTGTACACATATTATAATCAATTCATTTTCCAATTATATATTTTCTTAATTATTGATTCTGAATTCCTACGTTGTTTTTTTTAAGCAGAGCATGTACTGGGTGTTAGGTGACTGATATACTACAAAGATACATTTTTTTTTTTTGTAAATATATACATTAGATAGAGAATTCAGAACACTTGAATATTAAGGCTCACGTTGCAAGCTTCGCGCTGCTTTTAAATTGTGAGACGGCAAACTGTCGACTAACACTCGGTTTCACAGAAGTGGCTTCCTTCTGTGAAACAAAAACATCGGATATCCATGATATCATAATACGTCAGTAAGTAATTAAAATAAATAAAAATTTAGTATAATTTATTTCTTGTTTCATGGAGTGTTACATTTTAGTTTTGATACCTACCTATATAGATATTAGCCGTGCTTCAAAAAAGAGCAAGACAGGGAGATGTAATTATAATAAACTGAATGCAGTGTTTTAATCCAGCTTTCAATTCAAACTTCTGAAATGAAAAGGACTGAGCATCAATCTATCTTTAGTAAAAAATATCTATACACGTTTGTGTATTATAGACATAGACATATACATAGACATAGACATAGACATAGACATAGACATAGACATAGACATAGACATAATTTTATTTACTACAGAAACACACACAAAAATAATACAGACTTAGAAACAACTTACATTTATAAATTACGAAACATTTTAAGTAGGTATATATAAAAACACAGAGTGAGCAGGTACGTGTGTTATATTAAGTCTATCGCCTATACCATAAGATGTCTAGTACCCCAAAACACAAGCTTAGAGTTCACCACGGGGCTGTTGCTGTGTGGCTTGTTTGGATATATTTATTTATATATCTAAGCTAAGTTACATCGTTTAAATTTTTCTACACAAATTTAGAATATGTGTATATTTTTGTACCACACCGTCATCATCATAAAGACTGCGTTAGTTATGAAATACTTTCGTTGGTTTTTAATAAATTATTGGATTGATCGTGATTGAGGTACCTAGACCAATGGCCTGCAATGGACTTCCTTCATTTGAAACAAATTTGAACAAAATTTCAGTAACAGGTGACGTCTTACTCTTTTTATATATATGTTTATTAATTTAAAGAATATTTAATAAGCATGGCAATAATTCCACTCCACAGTTCCTTTGTGCTGAAAACTCGCAAAGTACCCTCATAATGTCCAATAAACCTGATTCCTTTGTGTTCGTCCAATTTGTCATCCATTGTGCAGACGCCACGCGCCAAAACAATTAAATATTGTCTCTGGTAAAGATGACAGCTATTTGAATTTAGAAGAGCGATTACTTTTTTATTTGTAAGTAATGTTTATTGGAGTTGAATGATTATGTTTTTGACGTTGTTTTTTTAAGTTCTTCTTGCTTTTTTTGCTGAATACTCTTAACACCTTCTATGTTATTTTGAAGTGAAACTTCTTTAGAATCGTTATGATTTCAAACCGGAAAAACGACAGGTAAGCTAATTTTAAACGCTAAAAAGGTTAAGCAACGTTGCGCGACGCCAGTACTTGGATGGGTGACCGCCTGAACAAAATCTTGATGCACAGTTTTTTTGTTTTGTTTTTTTTGTCGATTTACTGAAGTTTCACTTCAATCGTGTGTGAATCGCACATACACCTTTTTTTTGTTTTTAAATATGGTCTACTGAGAAGTTGCTTATTCTACTGAGTTGGACGGGAAAAACTATTAATATCCCAAAAACATGCGAATTTTATTAAATATATACCTACATATTTTTTACTACAATTATTTTATCACATCAACATTTCTCAACTCCCGTTTTTGGTAAGTGGAAGCATAGTCGACTTTCATTCCAAAGGCGTGGGTTCAAACCCCGCCAAGCACCTCTGATTTTTTCTTCTTGACAAAACGATGTGTGCTGATAATACGTGCTTTGACGGTGATGGCAAAAAATCGTTAGGATACCGCCATGTTCTGATAAGAACTTTGGAGGACATGTGACAATCACCAGTCAGTTCGAATCACTCTCGTGAAGAGAGCAGTCCCTGTGTCCCAGCAGCGGGGACGTGAATAGTAACCTTATGACGATGAGCAACATTTCTAGACTATCCAAACAATAACCTCAATATTACATAACTTCAAATAACCTGAGTTTTAACAACGCCTTTCTTAAATAAATAATGTTAAACCCATCGAATAGAAGCTTATATCCAGAAGCTTACCTTTAAAACATTCTAAACACGAACAACTAACGCCTCTTTATAAAATTATATTGCCTTTTAGCAAATTAAACGTTTATAAAGCAAAATTGAAACATGAAACCGCAAACCGTTATTAATAAAAGTGGAATCTAAATATTGTTTCCAACGTTATTACGCCGGTAATGAATAGCTATAGCATTAACCGAATTTGCCGAGCCAGTAAATGAGGACGGCGAGCGCGAAGTTTGGAGGTGGCAACATTATTTTACGCTTCTCAACATTGGCGCTGAGAATTTTCGGAATTCTCGGTAATTTCGGAATTCCAAAAAGAAATGCAGAGGAAAAGTACTAAATATTATTAATTTTATATATAAAAAGCCCCATGATACCCTTAAAAATAGATAAAATCATATAATTTTGTAATGTGAACGAGATGAACCCTCACTTGGCCAGCGCGGTAAATTAAGTTCTAATCTCTCTCGTGAAGAGAGAAGTCCCTGTGTCCCAGCAGTGGGAACGTTAATTGGATGATGATGATGTTTTATAACACTCGCGCGTTAGTAACATTACATATAAAAATAACTAATTAAAATCGTTTCAACCTTGAGCTATGATACCACAGACAGAAGCGTCAAACTTATAAAACCCATGTTCACGGTTGGCTAAATTGATATTATGACGTGGATGTATGGCCAAGAGACTTTTGCCAGCATACAGGTCGAAAATTCCTTAGGTCATAAAGTCCTTAGGTCTCAGGAACAAAAGGTTTTTGGGAGCGCACTTTTAGATGCAAAGTTTATCTGGAAAAGTACCTACAACGAAGCTTTTTGATGTTAAAAGTCCTACTCCGATTCATCAAGTGATTGGGCTTGTGAAGTTTGTTAAGTTTGGCGCAATTCACTGCACTTATAAATGTTGAAATGACCGTGTGCTTGGCTGGACTGGAACTCTGAGCCCATAGGACTAGAAGCCGCTGTCTGGTCTTAGACGACTCGAGCTGCAAGTGAAGTTGGTAAGAAGTATCTGTCGTCCAAAATCGGAAAGGATAATAAAAAATAAAATATATATTTCCGGACAATCCACACAACAACATCTAGACCCGTGGTAAGCTCTAAAGCTTGTGTTACGGGTACTAGAAATCTGATATCTTAATATATATAAATCTCGTGTCACAATGTTTGTCCTCAATGGACTCCTAAATCACTTAACCGATTATAATAAAATTCGCACACCATGTGCAGTTCGATCCAACTTGAGAGATAGGATGGTTTTTACGGCGAGAAAAATTCGAATAATTTCCGGGAAAATTTTATACCCGTGCGACGCCGGGGCGGGCTGCTAGTACTTATAATATATACTGATATAATAGACATACATTATATAGATATTTTTTATTATACATATCAAACACCCAGACCAAGGAAAAAGTGCTTGCAAAGCATACGAACAGTTGGTCCCTTTTTTTTTATGCTGTATAAGCCTTCATTTGACCCTCGGCGGGAACCGAACTAGCTATCTCTTGCAGCAAGCGTTCCTAATCATAAATCGTTAATTTGCAACCACGTTGTGTTACTTTTTACAATGCACAAATCTCTGTTATATTTTTCATATTGTTGGTGTTTTAATAAAGAATATTGTATTGTATTGCATGTTGTAACATTAACATCTTATAAGATATGTGAGAACAGAACATGGGCCCTGTTTGGGCACTACAAACATCTTAAAACTAATCTTAGCATAAGTAGTACTTTGCCCACCGCGCCACGGATGCAGTCATGACTGAGGAGATGTGTTACAAATACACATATCCATTACAATAAATAACCTAAGCTATGTCATAATGTAGCATATTCATAACAAATCGCGCCGCGGCTGCTGCGCGCTTCAGGAATTTCGTAATTACCCGCGGCGAGCCGATGTTGCCAGCATGATGGAATTTATGGCATTATTAATGGCATTTTTTTCGGTAAATTTTATCTTAACTAATTTTTACTAGTTTTTATCTAACATGATTTTCTTATTCATCTTATAAGTAAAAGTAGAAAGTTATTTATTTATCATAATACAGTAATATCATAGTTATTGGTAGTACAATGAGGTTACAAAGTGTTGTTAACTGTGTATCCTCATCCTTCGGGCTCTATAAATAAATACATCTAAATCTAAATAATAGAGTTTAACATTATTTTGAGTTTATATTCTACTGAAAGGTGCTTAAACTAACATGCAATTAAGTATATGCAATGATTTTTTTTTTTTGCCAAACTTGACTCTACCGGTATTATTTTATAAATTGCATCACTTATTTTCCTGCGGAAAAATGTAACCTAAGTCCTTTGTCTGGCTAAGTTTTATTTAAATCAGTACAGTAATTTTTGAATCACAACTATCTATAATTATTATACCAGCTTTGTATCGTGTTAATTTGTAATGCCTTTCCATGAATTATAAGTTGATGAATAAACTAATTCTATTTCTATAATTAGGTTAAAAAAAGTAGATATATTTTAATACCTTCTAGTTAACTTGCTACCAAAATATACCTAAAAGAGTTCACTTCTCCTTGCTATTATTTACTGAGATTATAATTAAAAATTAACAAATAAAATATTTAAAGGCAAGCGAGGAAGTTGGAAACCATTTCCTGATAAATAAAAAAACCGATCATAACAGTCACAAAGAGCGACCACCAAAACACTTCGTTATTGGGAATTTAATATTTTTTGCTGGCAACCCCGCCTCTCCGTTTTATTGAATATTTTTATTACGAAGGATCAAAGGCGCACTTTATGAAATAATTTCAAAACTGTTTGATGTTAACTTCAATAACTATGCAATTGATCTCTGGTTTGATATATTAATTTGAATATTAATACTTAGTCATTTGTGGCTAAGAGGAAGCACACTCGAGTTTCATTCCGACGGTCATGGGTTTGAGTCCCGAAACGCACCACTGGATTTTTCTTCTTGAAAAATGTACGTGCGCTTTTAAACACTTGCTTTAACGGTGAGGCAAACATCGTGAGGAAATCGGCATGTTCTTGAGAACTTTAAGGAGTTTAAAGGACATGCGACATTCGCCAACCCGCACTTGGCCAGCGTGGTCAAGAGAGAAGTCAGTGTGTCCCAGCAGTGGGCTCGTTAATAGGGCGATGATGATGCAGTACGGTATTTAAGTTTTTTGCTTTGCCCACAACTGGGCTGCATAAGGTATCTTTCAAATGGCAATGTATACGCTTCTACAAGATTCCCAAAGAGTTGCAACTTGCAACAGTTGTCAATCACTGAATATTATTTGTTTGTTAAATACAATCTGTCTGCTTTCCACCAAGCAGACAGATAGAGTGAGAGCTCAGGTACTGCGCGTCTTGATTGCCTGATACCTACTGAAGGCACCGTTACTCCAGATTCGTAACCTCCAAACATTGTTCCCTACACCCACTGGTGTAGGGAACAATGTTTGGTTCTCACTAGAACTCTTGAAAAAAATTTCAGTTTTAATACTTTAACGTAGGTCTGGCAGGCCCTGGCTCTTAGTCCAAGACAGATAGGGTTATCTCTAGAACCGTGGTAGATAGAGAGTTACAATTTTGAGGGCTGATGGATTTATCTTGCGCTTTCACAACAAATACTAAAAACACATAATCAATAAATATATACGGAGGCCAAACGTGAATTTATAAAGTTAACCAGAGGCCAGTACTTGGATGAGTGACCACTGCACTTTTCAAAACTGTCGAAAAATATCATTTGAACTTTTTTTATTGAGCTGATTTTACCGGTGAGCGTAGAAGGTCCGCCTGAGGCGCAAGAGGTTGCGGGTTTGATTCCCGCCAGGGGACCAGATTTTGTAGGTACTTTCTACAATTTCTGGTTTCGTATCTCTATGTTATCTGTATCATATGTATGTATTTACCAAAAAAAATGTATCTGTGTATGTATATGTTTGGGGTTAGATGATGCTGTGTGATTTAGTCCGGAAATATTTATTATTATTTATTAATAACCTAATTGACCGACCTATTATTTTTTTTAGTCATCTACCCAATTAAACATTATTATTGTCATGCCAATATTATAACCACAATATTGCACATACAAGCGCCTGCAGGTGGCTTCGGTCACCCTATCATGTTCACCATAATGTCAAGTCATAAAAGCAATATGTTTAGACGAGCGAGCAGGGGAGGCGAACAATAACTGCTTATAAATTCATTGGTTTGGCTTTGATGCGCTTTTGTTGAAGTGTTGCACTAGTTCTAGTCCGCAACTTAGTTCGTTGCACGCATGTAGGTACAAATTGATGATTTTTCTTTAATGATAGTTTAAAAGGGTGATAGTCTAAATTTAATATAAAAAAAAACGATTCCAGAACTTAAGTTCTCTTAAAAATAAAAACGCATACCATTTTGGAATGCGCACGTAATACACTTCCATTTGGGACCCCACTCGAGTATATTTGTAGATTTTCGGTTTTCCTTTCCCATTTATACCCTCATAACTTTTAAACGGGTCAACCGATTTTCATCAAACATGTCTAAGAACACTCCCAGACAGATAGACACATCAAACTTATAACACCTCTCTTTTTTGTCGGGGGATAAAAACAAGTTAAAATGTATACAAAAAAATAAAAGAAAAAAAATAGATGATCAAACGAACTGATAAGTGCAGTTCGAACACTATTATATGAGTCACTTCATTCTTCAGATATATTTAACCTGATTTTACATCTTCGAATGAAGTGACTCATATAATAGTGATCGAACTGCACTTAGCAGTTCGTTTGATCATCTATTAATATTTCGTCACTTCATTCGAAGATATAAAATCAGGTTAAATATATCTGAAGAATGAAGTTTTTTTTTTTTTTTTTTTTTTTTTTTTTATGTAGCTTCTCAAATAAAGATGCTACAACAATATTACGATCTAGCCATTATAAAGGCTAATTAGTAATTTTACATATGACTTAAATTGCTACGTAGAGTAAAATAAAGAATGTGTCCATTAACACTTTGCTTATTGTCTCTATTTAAGGGGAAGACACTATGTTCTTGTGTTCTTTATAATTGTTATTTACACTCACTGCACTAACATTGACACTAATAAAATTAATTTAAAACACTAACTCAAACGGTTTTGTCCGTTTTAGTCTTCTCACTATGTCCGTGTTGTCGAGGAGCTGGATGGCCTCGACGTTCACATGTTGGTGAAGTCTTTTTTCGTGAGCTTCTGCATAACGTTTAATGGTAGATGCGACTAGTTCCACTTAGTAGAAGAATGAAGTGACGAAATATTAATCTGAGATAAATACAGTCATCAAATGATTTTGTATCGATGAGTAGTTATTGTCTCAAGATATATTTTTTATTCCAACTATTACGTAGTAGATTAGTATTAGTGTAGGATAGTTGACTATCATTAAACTATGAAACGAATTGTTACTAGATATATTAGTACCTAAAAATTTTTTTGAACCGAAATAATAACACGGTTTTTAAAATTATAGACAATTTATATATGATATCATTATTAAAACGTGATCAAAGACGAAAATGTTACAATTATTGTAACATTTTCGTCTTTGATCACGTGATTCGAAACGCTACTTTTCAAAATGGCGTTCGTATGCCGGACTGTGACGTATGACGTAACTGACTAGTACAAAACTGTACTGTGTTCTGCACCGTCTATTTTTCGGGCACTTTTGGCAATATTAAATTCATTATTAAATTTTATTATAATACATTGTTTTTGTACCGAAATATTAATATGGTTTTCCAAAATTACTCAACTAGCGAAGATCACCGACCAAATAAAAATATGGACAATAAGTGGTGTTGTTTTTCGTACATGTTTTCATAAAACATGCCCTGTATTTTTAGAAATAAATGTCCTATTGTTTTTTACAAATTGATAAACCCTAGATACTTCTAAGTTGAAACTAATATTCTAAATTTGGCTGTAACTAAAAAATGCTGTATCTCGTAGTTGCAAGTGTGGAATTGATGCGACGAAGTAGTGGCGAGGTCGGTGCAGCGGTCAGCACGTCCATGCGTATAATGGAAGACGTGGGTTCGAGTCCGCATCAAATCTATCTTTATAAATAAAAATGAATTGTTGTTCGTTAGTCTGATTAAAACTCGAGAACGGATGGGCCGATTGAGCTGATTTTGGTTTTAAAATGTTTGTAGTAGTCCAGGGTAGGTCTAAACGGTGAGCAAATAAGGCAAAATTTCCGGGAACTTTTTTTACCCGTGCGACGCCGGGGCGGGCCGCTAGTATCAAATATTTCTTTACAGTTAATCCCTTTTATAGCCTAAACGAATTCATGAATTTTAACCTGACAGAATACTCATTTTTGCAAGATGATCACCTCCAAAATTAACCCTTAAAAGAGTAATCCTGAATTAATAATGAAATTAAAGTGATTATTTTAGTCTAAGTCAATTAATTAAATATTTAATTGTTTAAGTCTGATAAATATTAAATTTACCTTTTCATTTGTGTGTCTATTGATTAATAATTAAATGATTTAATCTATTTACATATTTACGTTGAACTCATTTATTTGGAAAATGTATTTGAAATTTGTTTATGGATAATTTAACTAAGAAAGAATGTATAAAATGACTTACCTAGTATAGCAACTATTGTTATAATAAGGTGAAATAAATAAATCTGAAATCATTTCGCTAGTAAGATACGTTACTTCAACTCGAAGATATTAAATGTGTTAACTTTGACATTGAATAAATGTTGTATTAAAAAATAATGTAAGATGTATCTACATATAATAATAATTAACTAATTAGGAAATATTTCACAGACAAATCACATTTGTGACCAAATGCATTGTGCCCTCTCAAATTTGCACGCCAGGATTGGCAAAACATGTAGAACACTTTTTTTTTAAACTTAATACCATGTATACACTCATGTTTTATGCAAATAAATTATTCTTATTCTTATAATTTCAATAAAGACTTGTTGACTTGAAAAGCCTCATTAGAACTTATAAACAGAAAACATAAAACAGCGCAATCCAATTTAGCCCTTTATTAAAGGCTAGTGTTGCCGTTAAAGTCAGTTAGCCCTATTTAAGATAATCCGAGATAAACATCTAACTAGGTAATTTTGCCAATTCGAGGGGACGAATGCTATAAATCTGTCTCTTAGACAGGGCCGGATTCCGAAAGTTGGAGAAAGTAGCTTTAAAAGGATCATATTTAATGGTAAACTTACCTAGACTTTTCCTTAGAGATGATTGTCTCAAAGGTAGCCTTATTTTACTTGAAATCAGTTTCTTAGTTGAGAGAGAAAGAGAGATAGAAAAATCTTTATTTGAAAACTGCAAAAACATACAAAATCTCATTTTTAATATTAGACATTATGGACTATTTTCTATAGAAGTGAAGAAATAAAATATAATATAATATACACGAATTAGAAATATAAGTATATAAAAATAAGTAATAAATATAAATATAAGTAGGTTTAACAATAGTTATGTTTATTTAATTATATTTGACTATGTTTTAATTAATTTATTCCAACATTATTACGTACAACTGTATCGGAATAGGGTAGACGACTAAAAAATAATAATTAATCCGTTATCAAGATGACTTAAAAATTTTATACACATATATATATATTTTTCTTGCAAACAAAAAATCAAGACACTAATGTGCATTTAAGTTTCGCGTGACGTAATGCTTTCGTCACGAGAACGCACTCCGAAATTATGATACTCTTTATCTTGGCATACTTATAAAGCAATGTCTAGAAAATACAGTTCATAGCCCGTGCACTGGCGTAAGATATGGTCCTCGCATATCTTCCAGTTTCAGTCAAAAGTGAATAAAAAGAGGTTTCATATTGTTAAAAATATTATGCAAAGAAGTCTTAAACTGTGTTAAAGATGTGTTTAATTTTATATATTATATAATTTATACTGTTATAATTTTTATAGAACTTTGAAAATAAATTTAATAATAAGCAAAATAAAATATTATTTACGACATCTATTTTCATAACCTTCGGAATTGTATTACTGTTGCAATAACACAATTTCTTTACAGCTTGAATTTTTCTTAGCAGTATTCGATCGGTAGTAAGAGTATTATCAGCATAGAATGTTTTTTGAAAGTAAAATTTGACTCGTTTAATCCTTAATCCCGTCCCTGGCTACTGGAATGCGCGGTATTTAAATGAATCCCTGTGCGCGTGGCCCGCTCGCTTCACTTGATACAGCCCTGATATAAACGCTCTTTTATTCAATGTTGCCAACAATTCTTCTTTTATTGAATTGACGGAATAAATACGATTATTTCGTAGGTTTAGATATCAAGTTCTTGGCGTTGGATGTCCATGAAATAAACGGAAGATATTCTTCATACTTCATTCGTTCCTAAAGAGTCCGTCTCTTCAAGTTTTTAACCTCCTACGCAAAAAGAGGGGTGTTATAAGTCTGTGTCTGTCTGTCTGTCATCATAGCTCCCGAACGGATGAAGCTATTTTGAATTTCTTATAGTATTAAAGGAGAGCCGTTTAAAAGTTATGAAGGGTAATATTGGGGAAGAAAATCCAAAAATCTGCAAATATACTCGAGTGGGGTCTGAAATGAAAGCGCATCACGTGTGCATTACAAAATAGTATGACTTTTTACTTATAAGGGAATTAAAGTTCTGGAATCGGTTTTTTAATTTTTAATTTAGTTTATGATTTTCTTATTTACTTTTGTGCACAGGAATTGTATAATTATCATTATAAATGAGTACGGGACAGTGGTCTAACTGGTCTGTCCAACTTGAACGGACCTTTGCTTGGGGCACTATTTAACTTAACTATTTGGTGTCCACGATACAGGCATCGCCTAGTGAGTAGGCTAAAATTAAGCTTTCTTTTAAAGGTGTCCTGAAAATACTCATTGTTTACATAAAGAAAGCCACCCGTGTTAATACTGGTAGTACGATAGATTTTAACACGGATTATTATAATAATTAATTTAAGTTAAAGCAATAAACTATTATTATTATTCATAAAATGAAAGTTTTATTCGATGCCTCAGTGGCGCGGTGGGCGAGGGTCCGCTTGCAGCGCATGAGGTAGCGGGTGCGATTCCCGCAGAGGGGTCAAGTGTTTGTATGTACAGATGTTTTTATAAGCTTCTTTACTAAAAAAAATTACTATGCTTATGTACCGAAATTGTTTTTTTTTTCAAACTATCTTTAAAATGAGACTACTTCCAATGAAATGCACCGTTTACTCAAACAGAAACGAAGAAAAAAAACAAATTAAGTAGATTTCATTAAAAAAAATATTAAATCGGCTTTTTTTTTTAAAAGCCCACATTTTTAAATCTGATATTTATCGATAAATTAATGTTGTTATTCGCACATTTTGTTTGATCAAAGTTCGAAAATACAGATTGTATAATTGTAACTTTTTTATCAGACTTATTTTAAAAGTTACATATATTTTGAATACGGGGGTAAAGGAATATTATCTAAGAATGAAACAAATAAGTGTATCCAATTTTTCTTTTATTTTAATAAAAAAAATGTAGATCAGATTAGATAACTCTTATAAATACCACAGAAAAAAAAACCGTCCAAATACCTTATAAATAAATAAATATTTCCAGACAATGCACACAACAACATCTAGCCCCGTGGTTAGCTCTAAGCTTGTGTTACGGGTACTAGATATCTGATTTACTTAATATAATATAAAAATATATACAGTGTACAAAAAGCTGCCTCATCGCTGTAATTCTGTTTTAGTCAGTATTTTTCGTATCAGGAACCATGGGCTCGTGATCCAAAGACATGTCCGAGAGATTACTCTTCAAAGATGGAGTCAGCACAACAGATGTTAGCGAAGATTGAGAATTAGTAAATTCTGACAGCGATCGAGTCGGACTTCTGACATCTGCATCAACTTTCTTTCTTTTTGAACTTGTCAATGTCAGACTCGAATTTGACATTTCATTCAATCGTTTCGACCAAGTCCGTTTACTTCCGGCGTTTCGGGTTCGGGGTTGCAATTCAAAAGGTGACAATTCAGTTATACGCATATTCGATCTGTTATATTTAGTTATTTTGGATTTAATGGTACTTTTGACGTCCAGTTTTTGCATCGATTTTCTGCAGTCAGGGCAGTTCGGATCGTAGAGTTCGTTGATTGTAAATCGAGTTGGGTTGTCTTTGGGAGCTGTGGAGATTCTGATCTGAAAAAGATGTAGGTAAAATAATTAGGGGTAGGTCGAAATTCGGTGAGTGGAGGTATTATTCCCGAGATACGTGCCTATAAGTAGTATACCTATATATATATATATATATGTGTAGGGAACCTACAGGAACTATGTGGCAGCACTAATTAAAATTAAATTAAATTAATGAACAAACATTATCAAATTAAAATATTATAATTTTAATTTAATAACCGTGGGACTAACTATTTAGGACACCGTCAAGGGACCCGGGAGTCCCTCGGAGTCAAAAGCCGGGAAAACGGAAAAAGCCTCGAGGCCCCACTCTGAACCCTCCACCGACGAACAGAAGGAAAGACTGCTGACACAATAAATCTAAATTTAAAATTAAAGAATATCCTTGATTCCTTAGCTTTAATTTCCTTAAAAGTAAAACACCATAATATTTTGTAATGCACGTGATGCGCTTTAATTTGTTACCCACTCGAGTATATTTGCAGATTTTCGGTGTTCTTTCATCACTCTAACCCCCATAACTTTTAAACGGCATTTCATACAAAAAAAAACAAAATTAAAATCGCTCTATCCGTTCGGGAGCTATGATGTCATAGACAGACAGACTGACACACAGGCACGTCAAACTTATAACACCCCTTTTTTTTTGTCGGGGGTTAAAAATATAAAATTACTACTAGCGCCATCTAGGTACAGCAACACTAACCGTTTTAGTATCCTTCCGTCGCGCCATCTGTTCCGTCAGACGCGGTACTTCGTTGTATTGTTGAACATCTCTAGGCGGCGGGCAGGTGGCGCGCTTGTCGTACTGCGCTTGGTGTTGCTCGTTGAACTGATCGGCGGCGTTGAGTTTCGGCGATGGCTGCTGACAAGTTCGTATTAAGCTGGGGATACACAAGTAGCTTGCACACTAGCACACCAGCTCCTTGCAAGTGCCAGCTACAGTCATGTGACTGTGTATTCACTTACTAGCATGCTTGTAACTGGAAGTTGCAAGTAACTGGCATAGCACCACAACATTTGATTTTCTTGCATGCCCGTTGAGTACAGAACATACAGACAGACAAACGCGTCGGGAGGCTTTGATTTAAAATATAGATAGATAAAGATAGATTGATACTATAGATAAAGATAGAGCATAGTTCCCACACGGTTGGGGAGATACACGATTAGGCGCGCCAAGCTGACGTCGGAATGGCGTGTCCATATCACAATTTATTTTATACCTAATTGCTTGAGGTACAGTTTTTTTTTCATATAGGTACAGTTTAGGTACAGTTATTTGGTGCATAGCCTGTGACTATTCAGACATGTCTCACGCCATCCTGACATTTACCTCGTTAGGTATCTGGTCTCTCGCCAGTGGTTTATCATCACGGTTGTTCTCATGCTCAATATTATGGCGTCGTTTCTCTACAACCTTCCTACGAAGCGGCATTTCCTGAAACAGGTAGCGACTATGCGTCAAACCCCATACTATTAGGTATCGTATTTAAACGAACTAAATAGGTACTTAACCTGTTGTGTTTAAAAAAACTCAAGTTGTACCACCTCCTTACAAACAATTTCAATTTTATGGCAGATAATTTACTTACCACGATTTTTGGGTAAAACTGATATTGTTAGGTAGGTACCTACTCAAATATTAAATGGCTTTGGTTTGTTTTGCTATTTTTATATATTTTAGAATTAGACAAGAATTTAGGATCTAGAAATACGTTTTGATGTGGAGCATTTTAATGTCACATAACTATAAAAATCCAACCAAAGAGTTAAGTTCTGTTTTAAAATCTAAAGAAGGTTCTAAGCAAAATGCTTTTCCTATACAGGGTGTGGCGTAATGAGTGGATAATCCTTTACCCACGGTTGGGGGGCATCGCGACTGTTCAGAAAATGATAATTTGTATTCAGTAAAAGTGTCACGGTTTTCGAGTTATCAGGCATTTTTAATTTTTTTTTTAAAGTTAGACCTGACCCATTTTTTTAAGTACCAAATTTACAATACTAAGAATTTTCTCAGTCTGTTTTCTAAATAGCATTCCTAGATAGTGGTGCTATCAAATGTAAACCACCAATTTTGTACGATAGCCATAGTTTTTTCTATTTTTGTTTTTGAACGCAAAATTTTTGTTTTCATTTTATTTTTATCTAACTTTGGTATCTCGTGGTGTAAAAAAAATGTATGGTGACATAAGTGCCCAATTGATAAATAATTAGCCTATTTCATTAGGATTCCAAAATGGTATAACATACGATATCTCTAGCTCTGAATTAAAAAAACTAATGATTTTAAGATGAGTTATAAGCATTTTTTGAATTAACAAGATAATCTAAAATTTATTTAAGTTTCATAATTAATACCAATGTTACAACTAGGAACTGTATGAGAGCGTGTAAATGAAACAAAAAGTCATCAAAATTACATTTATTAAATTTATTCACAATAATTGTTCGAGCCCACCGTTTTTTTTTTTATTATTGATAAGCCTTCATTTGACCACAATCTCACCTGATGTAAAGTGACGATGTGGTCTAAGATGGAGCATGAAGGCCTAGAAGATGGCTTCTCCGGGCCACATTACGAAACACGAAAAAATCGCTTCACGTACTGGCCCAGCCCGGAGGGTGGTGACAAGCCGCGGCCGAAGCCTACCAGGACCTACCCGGAGGTCACGTGTAAGGATTCAGAGGGTTACCACTTACGGACGTGAACAGACAAAACCTCCAAAACCCAAAACCGTGAGCTCGAATGCATGTCCTGCACCTTCTAATAAACGATCGCTTACCATTTCGGGCATGCCCCGTTTGATTTATGGTCTCCGCTGCCCTGTTTATTCGCTCCCGAAGTTGGTTAATGATGAATATGGTTTATTTGTAAATCATGTCTTTGAGGTACCCCAGAAAAGATGTTCCTGCGCGAACATCTCGACGCCACATTTCCTGGAAGATGGATTGGGCGCTTGGGAACTACTCCGTGGCCACCTCGGTCACCTGATTTAAACCCCCTGGATTTTTTTTACTGGGGGTGCCTCAAGGACATGGTTTACATCATCCACCATCAACCAACTTCGGGAGCGAATAAACAGGGCAGCGGAGACCATAAATCAAACGGGGCATGCCCGAAATGTTAAGCGATCGTTTATTAGAAGGTGCAGGGCATGCATTCGAGCTCACGGTGGGCAATTCGAACATTTATTGTAAACTAGCGGCCTACCCCGGCTTTGCACGGGTAATTATTCAAAATTGTTTCAAAATTATTCGAATTTTTCTCGCCGTAAAAACCACCCTTAAACTACAGCGAATATTTTAAAAAATTAATTGGCTAAATTGGTATGGGTCGTAGTCGTTTTTGAGTTATGCGCTTAGCAACACATTTTGCGATTCATTTTTAACCCCCGACAAAAAAGAGGGGTGTCATTGTTTGACGTGTCTATCTGTCTGGGACATCATAGCTCCCGAACGGATGAAGCGATTTCAACTTAGTTTTTTTTGTTTAAAAGGTGAGTTTGGCGCGAGTGCTCTTAGATGTTTCATGAAAATCGGTTGTGCTGTTTAATAATTGTGGGGGTTAGAGTGGGGAAGGAAAACCGAAAATCTGCTAAAATCTCGAGTGGGGTATCAAATGAAAGCGCATTGCGTGCACATTACACATTATTATGGTGTTTTACTTTTAAGGAAATTGAAGGATTCGAATCGGGGGTTTTTCTTATATTTTAAATTTTGTTTTATTATTTTTAAGAAGATTAAGGTAAGAGAAAACATACTATTGATTGCAATGCTCAAATTGCTGTAACCGACAACAAACATAAACTTGGTTCGGGTCAATTGGTGTAACGTTAGTTTATTGAAGAAAGTTGGTTTTATATTGGTGTATGTGTGGTTATAATTTTTCGTTCAAGCTAAGAATTAGTGTAAGAGCAATGCTGGTTAACCTTCTACGGTCATAGGAATACAACAATTCGACTTATGTAAATGGATCACATACCTACTCAGTTACAAAATAATTTCGACGGAAGTCTGTAAAATTCACAGTTAAAATGTGTAGCGTAACTGTATTTTTTTAAAGCTAGAATTCTATTATGCTATTCGAAAGAGCAGAAAAAACTAAAAAAAGCTGTATACTCAACTTATTTTACGTGTTTTGGTGGTTAACCCAATTGAACCTGCAACCGACGATACCTATGTACAATATCTAGGGCAGGGGTCGGCAAGTAGTTTTAGGTAGGGTCCGGATATAGCTCAAAAATTTTTAAAAGGTCCAGAAAGGCTCCTAAAGAAGAAGAAGAAACTACTGATAATAATTAAGTACAGCTTTTTATTACCTAAAATTAGTGAGAAAAATTGCAATGGCGGTCTTGAGCCAGGTTTTTATAGTTTGGTTCTCGTGAAGAACAGCTAATTCGAAGAGTGTCTTTTAGTCTGGAACGATATTTGTATTAAAAAAAATTCATTTTTGAGAAAGATGTTGCGCATATGTATGTCGAGCCAAACATAGTGGCCAAATTGATAGCAAGTTTTTTGCAATTTTCATATTTTTTTGGGACATGTTTGACCCAAAATTCTTCAGTTGACACCTTTTTATATATTTGCAAAGACACATCTTCTTGCAGAGTGATTATTTCCATTTGAAGTGATGGCTCGACGGCGCGGCGCCGGCGGCGCGATGTTTTTGATCGATGTCGTTGTTGTAAAACAGATTAATTAGATTAGGTAGGTACTATGTTAGATTGGTTCAAAAATATTACGTATTTATACCTACATTACAATATTTGGCGGTCCGAGGTTCAACCTTTCGCGGTCCGCA
The DNA here is from genome assembly GCA_929108375.1 of Gymnoscelis rufifasciata. NCBI lineage: Eukaryota > Metazoa > Arthropoda > Insecta > Lepidoptera > Geometridae > Gymnoscelis > Gymnoscelis rufifasciata. The sequence continues at coordinate 5,004,247 of OV815332.1, read as the reverse complement.
AACGGACCGCGGTCCGCCTGTTGCTGACCGTTGATCTAGGGTTTAGTTCTGAAAATAACTTTTTGAATGGGATTAGTTACCTGTTAACGAATTATTAACTACTAACTAAGCGACAAAATATTATCAAGCGACAATTTTTTTATTTCCGCACACGACCATTCAGTAGGGAGCCGACCCCGCGCGGCAGATTATTTCGTGATCTTAACCCCGCTTATTGTCACAAAACTATAATAGTTAGAGATATGATGTAACGACGTTTTTTGTAGATAATGATAAGTTCTACAAAGTTGTAATACATCACTTTGTTATTTATTCAATAGTTTTCGCAGCATTCGCGATTAAAGAAAGATTTTAGGTTTAATTTTTCAAAAAAATCGCTTATTGTCACAAAACTATAATAGTTAGAGATATGATGTGACGACGTTTTTTGTAGATAATGATAAGTTCTACAAAGTTGTTATAGATCACTTTGTAATATATTCAATAGTTTTCGCAGCATTCGCGATTAAAGAAAGATTTTAGGTTCTTTTTTTTCACCTTGGGTTACATTATCGGAGTTTGGTAAAGAATCATATTATTTTTGAAAACTAAATATAGCCTATGTCACTCAGGGATAGTGTAGCTTTCGAACGGAGAAAGAAATTTTAAATCGGTGCAGTAGTTTCAGAGCCTATTCGAGACAAACAAACAAACAAAAAATCAAACCTTTCCTCTTTATAATATTAGTATAGATAAATTTAATAAATGATATTTTGATGACTTTTTGTTTCATTTACACGCTCTCATACAGTTTTATAGTTGTAACATTGGTATTAGTTATTAAAATTAAATAAATTTTAAATTATCTTGTAAATTCAAAAAATGCTTCTAACTCATCTTAAAATCATTAGTTTTTTTAATTCAGAGCTAGAGATATCGTATGTTATACCATTTTGGAATCCTAATGAAATAGGCTAATTATTTATCAATTGGGCACTCATGTCACCATAGTATGGTGGTGTAAAAAAAATGTATGGTGACCATACATTTTTTTTACACCACGAGATACCAAAGTTAGATTAAAAAAAATGAAAACACAAATTTTGCGTTCAAAAACAAAAATAGAAAAAACTATGACTATCGTACAAAATTGGTAGTTTACATTTGATAGCACCACTATCTAGGAATGCTATTCAGAAAACAGGCTGAGAAAATTCTTAGTATTGTAAATTTGGTACTTAAAAGAGTGGGTCAGGTCCAACTTTAAAAAAACAATTAAAAATGCCTGATAACTCGAAAACCGTGAAACTTTTACTGAATACAAATTATTATTTTCTGAACAGTCGCGATGCCCCCCAACCGTGGGTAAAGGATTATCCACTCATTACGCCACACCCTGTATGTAGATAGATAGATAGATAATATCTTTATTGCACATGCACACCAATGCTTAAATACTAACTTAAAAATAACAATCAATAGCCACATTAAGCATTAAGTTTTATTTGCCGTTCTGTTCTGTGTTTGTCGCTCGTGTGGTTGTTTTTCATTAGGTCTCGTCTGAAAACCAGCGCAAATACACTAATGGAATTTTTTATCTCCTTTCAGGCAAAAACTGTTTTAAATTATATTGTAACTAGCTGTGCCCTGCGGTGCTACCCGCGTTATAATGGATGAAGTACTCTTAACCAACAACATATTTATTTGAATAAAGATTAATATTATTATGTTGATACAACTTAAACAAATTATTTCGACCAAATTAGGTACCATAAAAACGGTTTTTGTGAGTTAATCTTAAAAGATAGACATATACTATCCCGGACGGTTTTTTAGATAATTAAAAGAGCTATTATTCTTAAATACATATTTTTTGTGTATCTTGAACCGTTTTCACGGCGCACGCAACGGAAGGCTTCAAAGATGAAATAATTTCTCCCGTTTTTTACACATTTACCACTACATCTTTGCTCCTATTGGTCGTAGCGTGATGTTATATAGCCTATAGCCTTCCTCGATAACTGGACTATCCAACACAAAAAGAATTATTCAATTCGAACCAGTAGTTTCGGAGATTAGCGCGTTCAAACAAACAAACAAACTCTTCAGCTTTATAATATTATAGTACAGATTAAACTTAACCATGGTTCAAAATAAGAACAGAACGAAGACGACTACTGACCGCAAAAGAGCATCACTTATTGCGTGTAAATGTATTCACTCACATTTTAAGCAGAAGCGGTAAGCCAGTGAAATAAATTCTACAAGGTAAGTATACCATTTCTTTCTATGTGATACATTTTTGATGTACTGAACAATTTTAAAGACTACTTCCCGTCCTAACCTTTTGGAAGTCGGTTAAAATCTTATTTCAAGTCTAGAAGCCACCAAAACTAATGTAAGAAAGTTGCGGTTTTTAATATGGGATTGTTTATGGTTATTTTTATGTGAACCCCATAATCTAAGTAAGTCTCTGGTGGTAGGCTTCGGCCGCGGCTTGTCACCACCCTCCGGGCTGGGCCAGTGCGGGAAGCGATTTTTTCGTGTTTCGTAATGTAGTCCGTACCTTCTAGGTCTTCATGCGCTATCTTAGACCACATCGTCACTTTACATCAGTTGAGATTGTGGTCAAACAAAAGCTTATCCAGCATACAAAAAAAAAACCATGATTTGAAAATCATGGTTTACCTATATGGTTACCGTTTTAAGTCATAATATTGTTAAAACCATGATAGGTAATTTACGACGACCCCTTATACGAATGCACCAGTCGAGCAGCTGTTAGGGAGGAATGGAGACGAGCCGTGAAGCGTGTCACAAGTGGAAACTTCCAGTGATGACCACAACCACTCTGGCAAGAGTGTACCGATTAAGAAGAGAATTGACGCCGCATCCTTATAATATTTTATAGGGAAATTGAAAAAATGGCTGATATCTTAATTTATCTATGACATAAATGAATTTATGACTTTAAAATGTGTCTAATTAATTTATTTTATTTATTGTTTTAATTTATTGTGTTGATAAACCTAATTGTATTTTATATACTTCTATAATAGTACCTAATTTTGTATACTTTGGCATGTAACTGAATGATATTAATAAATGAACTAAACTTTAAAAATTTTATGTTTCATCATCTCAGCCTTAGACAAAGACAACTGAACCACATCCATACATCAGGGTTAGCCCAAGCTTGGCAGGCCACTGGGAAGCTCAGTATTAAGTATTAGTAAGTACGGTATTAAATATTTAATATTAATACTTCTTCCAAGACACTGCGGCCAGCGAATGATCAGTTTCCCTCAACCAGATCAACAGGATGAGGCAGAGGTTAACACTCTCATGACACAACACTGACTGTTGTGAAGACTGCCATAAAAAAATTAAAAACAAGCAAAATCTTTTATACTTATTAAGTTATCATGGTTATTAATTCATGTCAATTAAAGTTTAATATTAATAAGTTTATTTCACAAAATAAGAGTAAAACTGAGCAATGGTTAGTTAGGTAGTTCTTGAGATATCACGCTTTGACACAATTTACTGAGCGGAATAACTATAGTTTAACCATTGTGTAATTTTACTTGCAAGATTGTGAAATAAGTTTTAAGAGATAACCTTTATCTTGACTTTTTTATGACTGCCTCACTGGCGCAGTGGGCAAGGGTCTGCTTGCGGCGCAAGAGGTAGCGGGTTCGATTCCCGCCGAAGGTGAAAATGTTTGTTTGTTCTGCAAGCACTTTCTCCTTGGTCTGGGTGTTTAATATGTATAATAAAAATTTCTATGTATGTATGTATATTATATTAAGTATATCAGATGTCTAGTACCCGTAACACAAGCTAAGAGTTTACCACGGGGCTAGATGTTGTTGTATGGATTGTCTGGAAATATTTATTTACTAGCTGTGCCCCGCGGTGTTACCCGCGTTATAATGGATTTTCCCGCGGAATGACTTTTTCCCGCGGTAAAAAGTAGCCTATGTAATTTTTCAGGCTCTAGAGATTTTGTGTACCAAATTTCATTTAAATCGGTTCAGTAGTTTTTACGTGAAAGAGTAACAAACATCCATACATCCATACTTACAAACTTTCGCCTTTATAATAGTAGTAGGATTTATCTTTATCTGTTTTATCATGGCATGTTACCTTAAGCCTATAAGTCTTTATAAGTTGAGATTAAACTCTATTACATACAACAGTGGCTAAGAATATGTATAAAAGATCTAACCTAACTCACCATTTCGCCATCAGTTTATATAAATTTGTGTCACCTTAATAAAACAAAATGTATGTTTCATAATTTATTAAAACCTATGAATTTTATGTTTTTTTTGTTACTTAGGTATTTTACCTACACATACGCCTAAATATTAGATTTCTTACAGCAACAACAGACATGTTTGTGTATTGTATTTCAATAATTTTGGAAAAATCTGTAGTCATCATATAATCATAGAACAAGGTTCATCTTATATATTTTTTTATCTTTATGGGATTTCATTTCACTTTATTCCTGTATATTTAATAAGGTAATAATTAACATTTCTGAACACTTCAAGATTCTAATATACTCAATTTCTCACAAGTGCATTGGTATACTATAATGATGAGGATATGGCTCTATCACAGATATGATTATCAGTGGATCACCATGTATCATACTAATGGGGAAGGGGATTCATAAATGTGCAGCCCGCATTCGGGTATAGGAAAAAAACTTGAATTATCAATTTGTTTACTTACAGGATAAGAAATCTAACAAATACAATCACAAGATCACTGAAATGAAGGCAGCATGGAATGTCAATGCTGTTGAAATCACTGTAGACCACTTTTGGTATAAAATTAATAACCTTACAACACAATATAAAACTAGAGTCCCGATTATCGGCGGCCACGACCCCTGCCGCCGCGGCCTCCACGGGGGCCTCCTCGGCCTCCGCGCCCGCGGCCCCGGCCTCCGCGACTGCCGCCGCCCCTCGGGAACCCGTCTCGCTTCCCACGGCCTTTCGGAGTATCATCAATCAGCAGCGTCTCTAATGGTAAACTGTCTGGCAACAGATAATATCGGATATTGTTCCCGCGGATACTTAAAGTCTCCAGATTCATTTCTTCCTTGCTTTTTAGCGTCATTTTTACAGCTTTCAAGTGAGTGTTCATGGCAACGTCAACGCCGGTGATGGTTCCATGGACTACGCTACCGTTTTTTAGCTCGATTGTAACTGTTTCATGGCTGAGTTTCATCAAGAACCTGACTAGCTTCATTTTGAGGAATAGAATTTACTATTCTAGGAAAAAAACAAAGACGGCGTCTTTCTAACCTCGAAAAGAGAAAACAAAATCAATTCGACAAAATATGGCGGGTTGGCTTGCTGTTGCTGGCTTGATTTGATGGTGTTGCCACAAACAAAACATTTTCAATAACCATCAAATCCAGTATCCTCGCTCGTTTTTTTTCAATCATCTAATATAATACAACCCAATCATTGTATACCTATATTTTTACTATTTAAAGACCAAAAAAATATTAGCAACCTTAGCAAAAGCAGTAATTTTTCTTTTTTGTGAACCCTAGAGCAATTTCTTTCGTTCTTTTTTTATTATATTCAAATACTTAATCTGTTGTTGTTCAACACGTAGTGATTATATACTTTCTGGTTCAATGTCTTTTTTTCTTGTTCTTCTGGAAATCAAATTATTTTTTATGGAACTTTGGAAAAGCTGTGACTTAACTCTGATTTAACTTGTCTTGTTTGACATAGTGATTATATACTCTCTGTTGTTTGACACCAATCACCATACATACATATTATTACGGTTCGAATTCTTCTATTTCTCATATTAATTTCAAGTACAGTAATTAATTCAACATAAAAGTAGAAGTAATATAATTTTGAGAATAAAGTCTAAATATGGCGACTAATAACGTATTTGAAGATCTTGCGGGAGATATAGAAACATTGGCAGAAGAGGATGAAACTAAGGAAGAAGAAAATGAATTAAAAATAAGCTGCAGACTAATGCTAACCAATGAACAGGTTGAATAACTTGTAGACTTACCCCGAAGAGTTAGGACAGTATACATTTTAAATATCCTTAAATGTAGCTAAGATTTTACTTCTATAGGCCAGCAACAAAGTGATATAACTTTTACATTCATCATCATCACCCTTTTAACGTTCCCACTGCTGGGACACAGGGACTCCTCCCTAGGCGAGAGAGATTAGGCCTTAATTCACCACGCTGGCCAAGTGCAGGTTGGTGAATGTCACATGTCCTTCAAACTCTTTTTAAAGTTCTCAGAACATGCCGGTTTCCTTACGATGTTTGCCTTCACCGTTAAAGCACGTGTTTAAAGCGCACATAAATGTCTCAAGAAGAAAAATCCAGAGGTGCGTGGCGGGGTTTGATCCCATGACCCTCGGAATGAAAGTCGAGTGTCCTTCCACTTAGCCAACACGGCCATTAAATTCACTTTTACATTAAATCAATGCAATTTATGAGATACAGTTTAGTATACAAACAAAACGACGTTAGAAAGATCAGACCATAAAAAAAAAGTTGGACGGGTTTAGAGGTAGTACAATAGCAATAAATTAAAAAAAAAACTTGAGACATACCTAGGTGAAATATTATGGGGTAGGTAGTTAGCAGACCACCCTCTACCCCCCATTTACGTATGTTTAAACATTTACGTGTGTTTTTTACGATCTTCCGAACACTCTGTAGAAAAGCACGAGTGCTGAGTTACATTTAGATAGTAAAATTGGATAAATGCTATAACATAATATACGTATAATTCAATTGCTATTCCTACTCAATGAAAATACAAAATGTCTCTTAGCAACCTGCTTAATCAATACTGAAATCACGTAGCCATATTGAATTAGGAATTTATTTGTATTAAAGTCACAATGGACGAAGTTCTTACTTTCTCAACTTATGTCGAATCACAAGAGACACATGCAAAGGATATGAAGGGTAAAGATGGTCAGATTGAAAATATCCTGGAAAACAAAGCGATCGATGCCAAATTTTACTTCACAAAAAAGCAGGTTAATGTATTTTGGTTAAGTGCAGGCAAAGGTGCCTTTAATTCAGTTAGGTCGGAGCGTTTGTTTGGTAATCTGTTTTGTTTTACATTTTATTGATGAAGTTATTCTTAGTAGTAAAGGTTGATGCTTATCCTATTAATGGAAAAATTACAGCATTCTCGTCTACATACATAAACGTAGTTAAAAAACATGTGCCAAACATAAATAGACCAACATAACTGAGTAAATTTTATTTTTGTAGCAAGATGATTTACGGGAAGCTTTCAACTTGTTAGACTTTACCGGTGAGGGCAAGATTAAAGACGAAGATTTTCGTGTGGCCATCAAAGCTCTCGGTAAGATATTTTTTTATCATTTGATACGTACGTATCGTTTCAAATTATTAACTTATCCCAAGTTTACATTATTCCAGTCCAATGATCGAACCCAAATACGTAGGATCCAGTGCAGAAACTGGAGAGGCGACTTACTTTGTACCAGTAGTAATTCAAGTTCATTTATTCGTTGCTTATTGTAAATAAATAAAATTAAAAAAATATATTTACTGACAATCCACCCAATAACATAATCTAGCCCCGTGATAAGCTCTAAGCTTGTATTTCAGGTACTAGACATCTGATATAGTGGTACATAATATAATAGACATACATATATTATATAGATATTTTTATAATACATATTCATAACCCAGAACAAGGAGTAGGTAAGTGATTGCAGAACATACAAACACTTGACCCCTTGGTGGGAGTCGAACCCACTACCTCTTGCGCCGCATGCGGACGCCACACCGCGTCACTGAGGCAGTCATGTGAATACAAAAAAGGTGTTACAGTATAGATACTCTGACATGAGCCCCGTTGGGTCTTTCATTACAACTATTACTTACATTTTAAACGTAGGGTTAATTACTTTAATAATAGTACAGCGCTGGACTCGATAGTTGGGCTGGAAAATGTTAATACTAAAAGATTTTGAATCAAAAACAATTTTTCGTTTGAATGCGTTTTTAGTGTCTAAATAAATAAGTTCAAATAACTGGGATATTTCACGAGAACAGCAATGTAATTTAGGGCAATTTCACAGGCTATGAACCAACCAAAGAGGAGTTGCAACAGATGGTGAGCGCTGTGGACAAGGGGTCCACTGGTAAGCTCAGCTTCGAGAACTTTCAAACCGCCATCATGAGGAAGATTATGGCGCAGGACACTGACTCCGATATTATGAAGAGTTTTCGCCTCTTTGATATGGGTGATGCCGGTGAGTTTAAAACTTTTAATGTAACCAACTTTTTGTGTAGATATCAAGAAGGCTGACATTCATATCTGTTTTGACACAACTTAGAAATCTTGCAGATTGTCTGCATACTATCTGCCCTATTCTTGCTCGTTTTATCTATTATTAAAAGGGTAGCAATTAAACGAGTGACTGTAAATTACAGTTCTAAGTGTCAAAATTAATTAATTTGGGTTATAGAATTACTAAGTGAGCGACTGACTGCGAGTGACGAGAAATCAACAGAACAGCAACTTACAAACATTAATTTGAGTTACTTAAAATACAAAATGAGCAGCTTCATATTTGAGCGACCTAATATTTGTTTGAGTGTCAACGTTATGTCCTGCATTTTTTTCAATATTTGGCAAATGTATTTTTTATACTGAGCGGCATTTTATCTTAAATGAAGTGTTTCGAATACAAAAACCACTTTGAAAAATACACTAATGAGCAGAGTATAATGAGCTCACATTTAAAAAATAAAAATAATATGAAATAACTATTTGAAGAAACACTATTCTATTAGTTGAGAAATTTAAGTATAATGAGCTCACATTTAAAAAATAAAAGTAATATGAAATAACTATTTGAAGAAACACTATTCTATTAGTTGAGATGATTTTATTATTGAAATATAATATAAGGGTAAAAAAAAGTATTAATAAACTGCTCCGGCGCTGCGGGAAGTGCAGCCCCTTCGCCCTTGCGTAACAAAGCGCAGTGACCCATGCTCACCTCCGCAGCTTCGGCTTATTGGTCGCCTTCGGCGACCAGCCTCAGCCGCTCCGGCTCGAACGGGTGCCTGCGCTTTGTTACGGCGGGCGGGGGCTGCTCTCCCTCCGCGCCTCCGGCTTTCTAAAAACACTCTAGTTGTGTGACAGACAAGACCACGTGGAATTAGGGGTGCACTGATTAGGATTTGCAACTTAAAGTGACCTAATTCATTCATAATTTCATTAAAAAAGCGTATCAAAATAAAAAACATAAGCCCTCAAATAGAATATCAGTAACCAATAATCATTAATAAAGCAGCTTACAAAACTTTGCTCAAAGTGAACTTTTTAGTAGTTCGCTAAGTATAACCTCACTTAGAAAAATCGAATCTATCTTAATATTGAAGTTGCCCTCTCTGTATTTCCAGTCGCTCACTTAGTAATGAAGTCGTACGGATAAAATTTTAATATCTTAAATGGATTTATCACAATCCACTTTTTGTAAGCTCGTTCTGGATTTTATTATAAATCAATATTCGTCGTCAGTTTAGTTAATTTTTCGCTTACTCAAATTCATGCCGCTCAAGTTATTAAAACAGTATGTCATCATCAGTCCACAAAGTTTTTTTTTTGTTCGCTCGTTTTATAATTCCCCTTATTAAAACATGTTCCAAACATAGATATGGATATAACCGGACAATCCACACAATAACATCTAGATCTGCGGTATCTTAGCTCTAAGCGTGTCTTACGGATCAAGTGTGAACACCTATTAGAGGCACATAAATCATATTTAAGTATTTAAAACGTCTACATAATAAAAAATAATAATTATGGGATGTTAGCGGTACCTTGGTACATCAAAGTGTACAAAATACACTGTGATGTCAAAATAAACTTCCAAAATTATATTTTTTCAGGTTTTATCAACTTTGATAACATAAAAATGGTTGCCGAAGTCATCGGGGAGTATTTGACAGACGAGGAAATAGAGGAGATGCTGGATGATGCTGACAAAGATTTCGATGGACTTGTAAGTTAACAAACAAGAAACCTATTTGTTTACATTCATCGGTTCATATACGTATTAGAGTTATTATAATACGTATGAAAAATACAGGGTACGATACGAGTCTTTTTAAACCTATTTTTCATGGTTAGCAATCAAAATACAAGTATTGTTTTCTAAAATAAAACTGAATGGTTTGACCTTTAAGTCTGTGGTATTTTAATGTGTGTAACTTTCCTATACATAAATGAACAGTTCTTACCAAGTTTTTTATGAAATAAAAATGTATTAGGTGACTTGCCTGAATACGGAAAAATGAATGGCCAAACAGCGTTTACATCAATTTTATTCATCACTAGCTGTGCCCTGCGGTGCTACCCGCGTTATAATGGATGAAGTACTCTTAACCAACAACATATTTATTAGAATAAAGATTAATATTATTATGTTGATACAACTTAAACAAATTATTTCGACCAAATTAAGTACCATAAAAACGGTTTTTGTGAGTTAATCTTAAAAGATAGACATATACTATCCCGGACTGTTTTTTAGATCATTAAAAGAGCTATTATTCTTTAATACATATTTTTTGTGTATCTTGAACCGTTTTCACGGCTTCAAAGATGAACAATTTCTCCCGTTTTTTACACATTTACCACTATATCTTTGCTCCTATTGGTCGTAGCGTGATGTTATATAGCCTATAGCCTTCCTCGATAACTGGACTATCCAACACAAAAAGAATTATTCAATTCGAACCAGTAGTTTCGGAGAGTAGCGCGTTCAAACAAACAAACAAACAAACTCTTCAGCTTTATAATATTAGTATAGATTATAAGACGACACGTAGCGACTTTAATCGATAACGCCTCACCAGCGACATATTTTGCTGACTTATGTTTGGAAAGTTATCTGTAAAAATTAATGTGAGCGCAAACATTTCAGAACATTTACAATAGTAATTTATTGGAGATAGAGAATATAAAAATATAAAAACTCCTTTTTCTTTGTGAGTCAGTTATAAAGTTATAGGTACGGCGTGATCGAAGTCGTGTAGGGAGATCTAGTTTTTGATACAAAATACTTAAGTTTAAACATACATCTTGCGCGTAGTACCTACATATTTAACTCATAAAAAAACTAGTTTAATTAAGGAACCAAGACCAACCATGAAATTTCAATACTATATAAGTAGGTATTTAACGTTTGTTAGAAAAGCTTTTTTTGCGATTTCTTTGTTGGTTTCTCAATTAGGTTAGTTACTATTGTATCAATTTACTTTGTCGCACGGACCGCACAAATAAGGGCCACGGGCCGCAGTTTGACGACCACAGTATAGAGCATGCTGGATAAAAATCTGATCTATTCTTTTCAGGTATCCGTCCAAGAATTTATGAAATTGATGAAGAGCTGTGTGAAAATTGTTACCCCTTAGCTAAAAATTAAAAACCACGTGGAATAATTTTATTCCTTCACATAATTTAATTATGAATACTAATATTATTTAAACTATCTAGCCTTTTACGGCTACATATTATTTAATAATGCTCGTGAGTTGGAATCCCTTTTACAATTTTTACTGATATGCCAATGACAGACAACGCAACGCTCAAGCCATTTAATTGGCAGAACAAAACCTTCACAGACGTCCTAAATAACTGTCAACGTCATTGATTGTTTTGTTTTGGATTTGAATTTTTACTGGTTGTGTGTTTTGAAAACTTGTCGATGTATCATTTTATTCAATAAAAATATTAAAGACTAATATTTTATTTATTACTAGAAAACTACGGCGTAAGGGTAAATATGGGTAAGTTCAAACATTTTAACTCCTAATTCGTTTTAAATTTAACTTGTTACTTCAAGGTGTCTAAACTTGATTTTCGTAACGATTATATGAAATATATTATAAAAATGGCTTAATGCACAGAATTTAATGCATAACTCATCATTGTTTCATTATATTAGAGTAACTTTCAGTTCAAAGAAATGTAGAATATAATAATAACATGGATATATTTAAATGCATAATGAATATTTTATAACGTTCACAGATCCAGAGGACCTAGACAACAAATGCGAAAACCTAATGAACATAGTAGTTGAATCTAGAAAGCGTTTTGGGAAGATGTGCAGGGACTATGAACATAAAACTTCACTAATGGAGAACAAAATATTGAATCTTCAAATTGAAACCTTCTCCAACTACAAATTTAAACCGAAAAATGCCATACCAACACCCAGTGATGATGATTATAAAGATATAGAAGAGTTTTCTAATGAGTTAGTTGAGTTAGCAACAAGGTTTGAAAATGTTCGGAGGAAAGTGAAAGACACACAAGAAATAGTTTTGCAATTGAAAGCGGATAATGTTGGTAAAAGACTTAGAGAGCCTCTTGATGCTGACATGATACTAGCAAAAGTCAAAGATGTAAAAGGTGTATAATTATTTGTAACTCATTTAAATGGGTGTTGCTAGAATTTTATGTATTATTTAATAGACATAGACATCATTTTATTTACCACAGTAACACACATAAAAATAATACCAATTTTAAATAAAAATGCATTTTAAATTACAAAACCTATATTTAAATATAAAAACACAGAGTGAGCAGGTATGTGTGTGCTACAGCAGTAAAAGGGCTTATAATAATACTAGTAGTGCCCCGCGGTGTTACCCGCATTATAATTAATTTTCCCGCGTAAAAGTAGCTTATGTAGGCTCTATAGATTATGTGTACCAAATTTCATTTAAATCGGTTCAGTAGTTTTCGCGTGAAAGCGTAACAAACAAACTTACATTCACATTTATATATTAGTAGGGATAGGGATGTTATTTTCATAAGATAAAGTAACATGCCTTACTTATTATAAAGGCTTAATACAAAACAATAAGAACCCTTAAAATTTGTCCAGAAGATCCTGAGTTAAGCACCCTGCAATCTCAAACATTTGCTTTTTACAATAAAAGTATAGATACAAAAACACTTACAATCTATACTAATATTATAAAGCAGAAGAGCTGGTTTGAATGTTTTTTTTTTTTAATGTGCTTATCTCAGTATGTTACTGGTCCGATTTGAAATACCTTTCAGTGTAAGATAACCTATTTATTGAGGAAGTCTCCTTTTTACTGCGGGAAACACTTTGTTCACTGGCGAACACAAAACATAAAAACATGGGCAATGTCATGTCCAGTTTAGAATAATGTGTGTGTTGTTGTAATGATTTAAAAAAAAATTATAACGAGTAATCGAAGTTGTAATAAATGATTTTATCATAAATTACTTATAATAAGATATTACATAACTTAATAAATAGGTTGTTTTGAAATTATATTATGGAGAAAGAAGTATTTCTAACTTTGATTACCGGTGACCTATGTACTTAAATATAATTTACTTTTTCTTACATTATAATTTAATAAATTATATAAGGTTTCATTTTAATTTTAGCACGATTTTACACTCCTCTGTTATTGTGCATCAACCAAATTAATAAAAACAATTATCCAACAAATTATTATCTGAAGTGATGTCTGTTCCTAACTGTAGAATGAAAAATTTATCATTTAAATATTTTTAAGTTGCTATAAAAATTAGAAATACCTACTTCCAATACGAAGTAGGTAAAAGTAATAAAACTATAATTAACTACCTAATTATTTTGCATTATAAACTGTTAATGAAACAAGGTAAAACTTTCAGTACTTCAAAATTCAAATAATCACTGTGTTATTTAACATTTTTTAGAAGTACTAGCATAAGTTTAAATGACTGTTTATTATTATTAAGCATGACCTAAAAATATTTGTGGTTGTAATGTTAGTAAAATTTAGAGTTACGTTTACGACGTTTACCAATAGTGCCATCTAGTGTCATAAAGCATCGTTCGTCAATACCACTACTTTCGGTGCTGCCATCACAAACCGGTCAACAGATACATTATTACGGTAAAAACAATTTCATTATTAATAAAGCTCCCTGTTCATACCTCGATGTACCGGTTTTTATATTCTCAACTAAACTTGGTTTATCATTGTTGCTAAACAACATTTTGTTTGGTTTTGACATAACATAAAAACTTTAATAGTCATGATTTTCCATCACGAACAGCTACTTCAATCAATTGCTGTAATTATATTATCTACTGTAAATAAGTAAATACTTCATATAAATTTTATCTTCTGTTATTCCTAATTAAAATTGAAAGTGCAGAAGATTTTCACGCATAAAAAAAACACCAAAAATGACTAAAAATATAACTCAATTGTTCAAATAACATTGCATTGTCCCAGATGTTATAACAGTGGCTCCAACAGAAACACTAGAAGTTACTTATTCAGGTTCAATAAAAGTAATAATGGGAAAAGAACTTACTCCCACTCAAGTTAAAGACAAGCCAACAGTTCAGTGGACTCCGAAAGAGAATGAGTACTATTTGCTTGCAATGTTAGATCCCGATGCGCCTAGTAGAGAGAAACCTAAATTCAGAGAATGGCATCATTGGCTAGTCGGTAATATTTATGGCGGAGATGTGAATAAAGGGGAGGTTTTATCGGATTACATTGGATCCGGTCCACCAAAGGGTACTGGTCTACATCGCTATGTTTTCCTGGTCTACAGGCAGCCACAGAAATGTGACTTTTCTAAAGTAAAAAAACTACCTAATAATTCTGGAGATGGAAGAGGGAAGTTTTCAATTGGAGCATTTGCACAGGAATATTCATTAGGAATACCTATCGCTGGTAATTTTTTTCTTGCTAAATACGATGAGTATGTGCCAAAGTTATATGCGAAACTCAAGGGCTAAGGTTGACCATGTATAACCGGCAAATTTCCGCTTAGAAAAGTTGTCCGTGTATGGGCAGCTTTAATATAAATGTTTCGTTATCTATGGATGTAATCGATAATTTCCGCCTCCGCGTGACATGACATTCCTTTTTTTCTCCGCGTCCGCCGCCATTACATTTTGGAGTTTACGTAAATTGGTCGTTTGTCAGCAGTTAGTGCACGCTGGTGCGTTATCAGTGACATTTTGTGTACGTGCGTAGTATCGCAGAGTTTCATAGATCAAAGAGAAGGAACGTTCAATCGTATGTCCATCCAGAATCTCAACACATTTGACCCATTCGCCGATGCTATCAAAAGCTCGGAAGACGACGTTCAAGATGGTCTAGTCCACGTCCGGATCCAGCAGCGGAACGGGCGTAAGACGCTGACGACGGTGCAGGGCCTATCGTCAGAATATGACCTGAAGAAGATTGTCCGGGCATGCAAGAAGGAGTTTGCCTGCAACGGAACGGTCGTGGAACATCCGGAGTACGGCGAGGTGTTGCAACTTCAAGGCGACCAACGCGAGAATATTTGCCAGTGGCTGACTAAGTCGGGCCTCGTCAAACCCGAGCAACTCAAAGTGCACGGCTTCTAATTGCCGCGCACACGGAACATGTCCATCATTCATAACAGTAAATTATGAGATCGTGCGCGTTATAACAATATCCTTCGAAATATGTATTTAGAAAGCACCGACGTGTACAGAGAAGAATTCCGCGGCCTCGTCCCGCGCTCTGTGCCTTGCTCCATGTGTAAAGTTTGTAAAAGTATATCGACGCCGTCTCAAGTCTTTAGTTGCAATATACGCCGAACGAAATAGTAAATAATCATTTTTTTTTTACGACATTGTATTTATAAATTGCTGTAATGATTCAAATATAATAAAACATGTTTTTGTATCTGGTGGTTTTCTTTGGCGTGGCGTAACGGGATTCCCGTGCCACTTCGCTGGTTAGTGAAAGTTTGCAGGCACGCTTGCGAATTGGTAGTTTGCCGCGGCAACGTGGTGTTTTTTACACCGTGTAGCATTTTATGAACCAGCTGACTTGGAAGTAACCTCTAAACCTTGCAAATATTATCGAATTTTATATCTGACTAAAGCATTACAATAGGTAGGTACTTAATTATCTAAATATCTCTGTTGCAATTCAAAATGTATTCCAATTTCAACATCATTCTGAATCACGCATTGTGCTTGTGCAACTTATGATACGTTGAGGAACGAGGAACTAATCAAATCACCTCTACGCGACTCTAGAGCGAGGCAAATTAGTCCTTATTTCAAGAGAATATGGCTCAAAATATTGATTTATAACATTTATATGCTATGAGTCACTTTTCTTCACCGCAATGTTGAGGTCATCGCTACGAATTAAATACATCTATAGGTAGGTACCTATCTCATAATATGAATTTTGATGACTGTTTGTAAGGAAATTAAATGCAATTAGGTCGATAAATAAGTTCTGTTTATACTTCTAGGAAATATTCAAATAACCAAATCAATGTTTTTTTTGAGGACCTTGAACCTGAACAGCTGAGTTTATTTCGGGCATAACCTATTTGTGTCCTAACCATAACCTATTATGTTAAAGACACGAATACGACATAAACTTACTGTGACTAATATTTTGTCTAGTGTAGAGTATTTCTTGCATACTAATTTCATCCCATTTAAAAGTACCTACTTAACAGAAATCAGTCCAAAGTACACACGCTAATTTTTCATACCTGTTGATATTTTTAAAAAATCTGCTTAATTTAATTATTTCTCATTTATACCTTTAGGTAAAACTACTTTATTATTTTTCTTATACATTAAAAACTATTTCATCTAGCTAGGTAGGTATTTGACTTATTAATATAGGTAGCTTCTTATAAAAAATAATCTTCAAGATTTAGGTATTACAATAATAATAAAAAAAAAATTAGATGCACTTAGCTAATGTTAACAAAAATCTTTTTTAATTAAATCAGTAATTTAGTAACTTAAAAAAAGTGTAGTGTAGTACAAAATGCTTTATAAAGCCTTACTGATTTTTTTTATTATGAGGAGGTATTAATTAAATAATATTTTCGAGAGCTTATAACTTTCATAAGAAAACTATTTTCATATATCATTTTTTAAATATACCTACAACTTTATACATAACATATTACATGTTTTAGTTATTGTTCTCATAGAACAAGCAATATTATTTTACGCCCAATGTGTTGTTTCTCAACTGTACGGTAAGACCTTTGCACATACATATTTCGAACAATAATTTATTTTTTTTCTAATTAGAACTGCTATTTATTGTTGTTCCTTAACTAGGAAAAATCCGTTTCTTCAGGCATAAAGTAGGTCGCTAATAGAAATTATTTCCTTCAATAGTATACTTTGCAGAAAGCATTATCCCAGATTAAATAAGAACAGATGCTCCATGCCAAATAACGAAATTGAAAAACAAACAAACAATTGAATGAAAATAAAAAAACAACATTTTCAGCGCAAAACTTCTATGTCGATCAGCTTATTTTCACAAAGCTTATTTTCAAATCCCTACATAGGCGCCATCTATCAAAATAGGATGTGAAATGAAAACATGATTTTAGGCAGATGGAGCTTCTGTTCTTATTTAATCTGGGGCATTATTAACTAATTTTATGACGACGTTGCTCTTACATAGTTGTTGATGTGCACAATTGCATATCTTAACCTAGATTACAAATTAGTATAGCTAATAAAAGATCGTTAAATTGCACAGTTCCCGCCGCCCGCGCCGCTCTGCTCCCCTGTACAGCGTTCCGCCCCGTCAAATCCTAATTTTGCAGGTCCACTATATATAGCTGTTCGTTATACATTTCTAATTACAAAGAATAGCTAACTAAGCAAGCAGCGACGCGGAGCTCGGAGGGAATAGCGGTGCGGGCGCGGTGGTGGTGGCGCGGCAGGCGGCGCGTGTGACAGTTGAGCCGCGCGGCGATGCGGCATCGGCATCTTGTACAAGAGAGCATGGTTAAAACGATATAAAAGAGTCTGGTCTGAGAACCCATGTTGTTTCATCGCAAAATTTTGAATACATGCTTAAGATATTTAAGTAGCAATGACCCTTACTATTACTACCACGAGTACTACTGTCTATACTAAGTAATATTTTAAATGCAAAAGTAACTCTTTCTACCTGACTGTCCGACTTTAACGCAAAAACTACTGAATCGATTTAGTTGAAACTGAGTACACTAAATCCTTATAGGGGACCTCCGGGTGGTGCTTAGAACAGTCTCTGGTGATGGTGGTAGGGCTTCGGCCATGGTTTGTCATCATCCTCCGGGCTGGGCCAGTACCTACGTGAAACGATTTTTTTCCTGTTTCGTAATAATGGTGCGGAGAAGCCATCTAGGTCTTCATGCCCCATCTAAGACAAGAACGTTACTTTACATCAGGTAAGATTGTAGTCTAATGAAGGCTTATCTAGCTTAAAAAAAAATATATATTTTGCGGGACAATACATAAAATTCGGATTACACCGCGCAAATTTTCTTAAATTCTCATTACCTACTCATACTCATACCCACATTAGAAAGATTACCACTGAACGTCTTGGTAAGCGTAATTTATGAGACTTTATTATTAATTTATTACAGAACATAATAATATTTGATGTTCAAGTAACAGTTTGGAGGAGTATTAGGTAGTTAGTTTCTGGTTCAGGATATACCTACAGAAGATATCTTTCTATAATTTTGTATTAGGTAGGTTTTTAATAGAAAAAATTAAAGTTACCAACCCCACCACTTATTTCGCTACAGTAAAACGAAACGTAGAGATGACTAAACTTTGACAATGTTTTGACAGTTCTTATGTCAGATGTTTCATCAAAAAAAAATTGGAAATTGTATTTTGCAAGATTTGCAGCGATTATATTTCAAACTGTTTAATTTAATTTTAAATATATCGCTGAATAAAGTAGTACTATGTTACACTAGGGAACTTGTATTCTGTTCCATAATTTGGTACCTGCATTGACTGAGGGTTTGTAAATACAAATCAACCAATTTAGAGAAATTAAGTATTGCCTTGTTTTGTTTTAATTCCCAAGTGTTTCTGCAGTTTTTCAGGACTGTAAGGTTGCAGGAGGCTGTAAATATGTCGGATAAGGCATTGGCAATTGGCCAACGGGTCTTAGTGGTTGGAAAAGATGCAAAAGGCACCGTGGCCTACCTCGGTTTTCCGACGTTTGCTACTGGTAAATGGATTGGAGTTATTCTTGACGAGCCCAAGGGGAAAAACAATGGAACTGTCCGTGGACATGCGTATTTCAACGTTAGTATTCTTGGAATTATTGTAAGATATATTAGGATAAAATAAGTAATAGTCTGCTCGGAGAAGTGACCAAAAAACCCACAACCTCCTGCGCCTCAGGCAAACCTTCGCCCATATTGTCAACAAAAAATTTATAGATATGATTTTCGCAAATTGTATTTCTCACTGCAAACATGGAATATTTCAATGGAATATAATTCAGTACTGAAAACATCCTTTTCTGAGCCAGTTACTAGTACAAATTTGAGTAAAAACCTACTATGATGTTACAAAAATAAATAATCTGTGTAAATATATTTTCACAAGTAATTAATGTTTTGCTATTGGAATTGTTTGATTTTTTTACAATTCTAATAGCAAGTGACGTCACAGAAAGTTAGTTTGACTAACATAACATTACATTTGTACCATAATTGTTTATTTGCACTTAAAAAACAAACAAACAATACAAACTCACTAAAGGTTTCTAGCAAGAAAAACTATGTCACATTTAATACTTCAATTACTGTCTTGTTATGTCTCTGGCAAATTGAACTTAATTAAAACTTCTCACACCCTTCTCTTGTTGTTTCTTAAAAAACTAATTCTGTGTTAGAATTTTACAGTAAAACATTGTGCAATATTTTTATTACAAATGTAAAAAAAACTTTACAATAATTTTTTGAAAAATAGATAGTGGCGGATTCCCTCCTGAATATGTACATATATTTCATAATAGCTGTTTCTGAGGAGTATGGTAACTTAGATAGTGGAACATGGAAATTTTATATAATAGATATTATTTAGAATACTAACTTGAGCGTAGCATTACTATCAATATCAACGTTAGCCATATTTGTAACTTGTTTTAACTTCAATTCAATTTCATTTTTTTATTTGTGAAAGTTGATAAATTAGTATAACTGTCACTATTTGATAACATTATTATATTTATAGTGCGAGGAGAACTATGGTGTGTTTGTCCGTCAAACCCAAATTCAACTCCTGGATGCATCAGACAATCCTATGGAGACGTCCATCACTTCTTTGTCTGAGGAAACTAAGCCCAATAATCGTCGACTAAGCAGGTATGTCTACTACAGACAAATATTTATTATTATTTCAAAAGACTGAGTTTTTTTTTTGTTGAGATTCTTGCTTGGGTCAATTTTACTGTTGGATTATGCTGAATATTTACTATAAGGAATTAATTATGTTTTTATTATACATGACTATGATAGAAAATTCTAAACTTAGGCATGCTTCAATTAATAAAATTTATAAAAATATTTAATTTGTAATAAGAACTCTCACTATAATATAGGTAATATTGTAGTGAGAGCTTATTACAAATTTTCAATGGCAATTAAATTTAAAATAGACTAAGAATAACCATTAATCTCATAGACATAATTGATTGCAAGGCTAATTTGGGGAACTGAGATCTGCACTGACATCTTATATGCCTAGTACTGTTCACTTATTCTAATTGGGAGACTAATTCTAATACCCCAATTAGAATTGCAAAGCTCTTAAAAAAACCATGCAATATTTATAATAAATTATAAACCAAAATTTTCCTTAATAACCCAAAATATTGTAGGTGTACACAGAGTTTTTTAGACTATGAATATTTAAAAGTTTTTACTTTAATGCTAGTCTAATCCAATATTAATAGAACCCAGAGCAAGAATTGTTAGTGAAAAACTTAGCGGTGTAAAAATATTTAGAAATTGTGTGAATCTTATAGATATAGATATGTGTGAATTTCTGGTGAATTTTGACTACTAACCTTCTATTAGGAGTAGTGTATCATTAAAAAATCATTAATATTTATCATTTCAATAGTTTTGTACATTTTAAAATTATAACTTTTCAATTAACACTTCAATATTAATGGTATTATTGTAATCAACTATTCATTTTCTCCTAAAACATAAAATCTTTGAACTTAAACTTAACGCAATTAAACAATTATGTGATTGTTTAAAAATGGTTATAAAATAAAAAAACAGTAGAAAGTAAGTGATTTATTTAATATTTATAAAATTAACAATTAATTAAGCCCACATTTTATGCAAATTATTTTCTTTCTATGTGCAATAAAGTATTAACATAAATAAACAATATTTTCGGACTGCTCACACAGCATCACCTAACCCTAAACTAAGCAGAGCTTGTACTATGGTTAGGTGACTAATATACTACATAGATGTTATTTGCTTATACATAAAAGGTTTTAATTTTTTTCTATACAGTATCGGTACTGCTAAATTAAAAGTGTTTGTGATATTTTCTGTTTGAGATAGATAGACACCAATACTTATATACTAACATAAAAATATCATTATTTTTTTTAAGTTCTCTTCAGTCAACACCTTGCCCATCTCCAGATTATTTGCGCACTAGGATAACAGGGTATAAATGTACCATAATTTACATACAGTATAGATGCAAGTAAATCAGTTTTTTTTTATATACATATATTGCCAGTTCTTCATTGCCAGATATAATTATGTCAATGTTGTACAAATAGTTGCATTATGTACCATTTTTAGGGTTCCAAAGCCAAAAATTGGCCCGGTTACTCATTTTAATATAAAGCGGAACCCTTACAGATTTATCATTTTTGTTATTAAGTATGTTGTCCTATTGTTGGGTAAAATCACACACAAATAATTTTAATATTTCTATCCAGGGTCAAATAAACGAGGAACGAACGTAGGAGGGAAAATTAAAAAATCTGTAGCTTTATAATATTAAATCAAAGTTTTTAAATTTTAGAAAATAGCAGAAAATATTAAGACACATCCGTAACCTCACGCAGAGGATCAAAAAAGTTCAAATCAAAGTTATCCTGTTTCTCCATCATAATTTGCATAATTTCAAAACATTTAAAATTTATTTTAACAATTTTATTTATTTTGTTCCATATTTTCCATATATTACATGTTTTTTTTTAAAACTAGACAGCAGTTCTTAGGTAAAGTTACTAATTTTTTTTTTTTTTTAATACTTATTTTATACAAAATTGGTGCATTGGGCACACATTTATAGACTAGCTAGATAAATCTGTGTGTTTCTTCTGACTAGCATTAGATAATCATTATGTTAGAAAGAAATGGACACATAAAATTTAATGACTTTTTTTAAACTTACAATTTTTTTTTGTCATATTATCTGACTGTCAAATGTCACCGCGAGTGAGGTCCAAAAACATTGTACCTATGGTCACGCGAGTCTATTGTATCTTTGGTGACGAAAGTAAAATAATAAGGTGATAGAAAAAATCATTTGCTTTAGAAACTTACTCTATACACAGTACTTACAGTCAGCTACAGTCACACAAAACATTGCTCCAAAGTTTGGAGGTATCGTCGGATAGGCCCTTCTCAAGAAAATCTAAATCTTAAAAAATCTTAAGTGGTAAAAGCTTAAAGAAATGTCTTAGACCGTTCATTGTAATATAAATATTAATGACCTACAAATATTACGGTCTGTGCCATCCAGTTCTTTCTAACACCTTTAGGCTAATTATAATTACTCATAGTTTTGTTCTTTCCTCGCTAGTATAACAGTGGCCCAGAGATCTAGACCGACCACGTAAGTGATCTTTGTAGTACGCACCGCGCTAGCTATATGCACTATTATTAATTTACTATTTTGTAGTTTTTATTGTCTTGCAACCTCAGCTGGCAACACTGATATTCAAAATGGCTGACTTGTATAGTCGTATTTTTTTATTAGTTAAATGTAATATTGTTGGAATAGACTGCTGGTTGAGATTGTAAGATGTAATTTTAATGTTAATTATAATATTTTAATGTTTATTAGCAGCCATACTTAATAGCAAGGGCACCACAAATCAAGTACCATGATATTATGTTAATTAATATTTAAAAATTGAGGACAAAATTAGGGTCAACATAAAAAAAAAAAATTGCACTTAATTGTGTTTTGTAGGAGATTAAATTGGGCTCAGTCCTAGCAAATAATAATTAGTCTTTTTATTATTAAACTTAATGTATGTGTTGGTAATGTGCTTAAAATTTGAGTAAGCATTCATTCATTTTATTAATTTTTTCTACACATTCAAATATAGATTTCCTAATAGTTCAAGTAAGGCATATAAACATCAAAAATTCGTTACGTATTATACCGTTCGTTAATAATACCTTACGCAAGAAAATGTTCTTGCGCGTCTTAAATTCCAATATGGACTTGAGTTGTGGAGCCAACTTTAATTAAAAATTAATTTATATTGATTGTTATAATTGCATTCTGTAATTAATTAATATGTGTTCTTTAACATGGAAATCTAATATGGCGGCGCGTATTTCTATCAAAATATTTTATGGCAATGAATGAGAATGTTTAATTTTTTTTTCATTGTTAGTACAATGATGTGAAAATCAATGAATATATAAATTTGCAAAGAAAACCGCTTTTACCTTATACTAAGGCATGTTATGCGGTGTGGTGTCGAATTAACGCCTAAATGCCAGTATGTATTTTTAATATTTCTACTGTGCCAATTATTTTCTAAATTTTGATTTATTCGTAAGTAAAATATATCAAATTTAATAAATAATACTGCTTTGTTTGAATCTAGAGCTTTGTACGCAGATAAGCTTATTAATATCCTTTATTTACAAGCGCCGCCATTACTCGATTTAATAAAATAATTTGTTTGAATTGTTGAACTAACTTGTGTGTATGGATGGAAGGGTGCGTCGTAAGGCCGCGCCCGCGCAGCCGAAGCCGGGCACGCTATCCATGTCCAGGTATTATTGTATTAAAGTGCAGTCTTAGAACACAAACACCATGTAAAGTAGCACTTATGGCCTGTTTCACCACCTCCGACTTAAATTAAACAATGGTTAAAATTTAAAGCTATTTCGCTTAATCATATGTGATAAAGTTAAGTAAAAAGTTATTTATTTGACATAAAATGAGGTACACTATCAAAGGTCCTAGATAAAACGTAGACAATGGTTAAAATAATTATAGAGGTATTTCGCTCGGAAAAGCGATACATTTGACATTGACGTTGACATAACTAAACATGGACATAACTAACCATTGCTGAGTTTACTCGGATTTTGTGAAATAAGCCCTCAATGTTTAAGCTGTGAGAAGTGTTGTATAGAGACTGGATTATCATATCAATCCTTATGAACTAATAGATAAAGACGCTTTTGTATGAGACTAATTCAGTCAAGACATTTGACATTTTCACCTAAAGTTTCATTGAAATTTGATTTGTATATGATTTAGATTATTTAAAAAATATGTACCCGTACTTCTTGCTAACGAAAATTCAACACGTTACAGTGCATTGAAGTTTTGCTACTGCTCTATCTTTGCATTGACTGATAAGGCAAAAATAGGTGTCTAGTATTTTCGGGCTATCAAACAAGGCAAAAATAGGTGTCTAGTATTTTCGGGCTATCAAACAAGGCAAAAATATGTGTCTAGTATTTTCGGGCTATCAAACGTCGTGCCAATTGTAGATAGATAAACATTTAAATGCATATAATCTAGTCTAGTGAGGATTGGCCGGCAACAGCCTCACAGCGAGATATGTGGAAGGGGAATATTTAGGCCTTTTCCCAGCAGTGGGACGATTTGGGCTGAAAATAATATTAATAATCAATCAATAATTTATTAAAAACCAAAGAAAGTATTAAAATTAACGCAGTATTTTGGACTTTACCTCCTTTACACAGTTTATATCTAGATTGATGTTATAGCAAGGTAAAGCCCCGAAAACCACGCATACATATAAAATACCCTACAAAGGCATATAAATATATACCTTACATACTAACATATACTATTATGATAATTAAATAAATTAATATTGCTAAACAATCCACACAACAACATCTAGCCCCGTGGTAAGCTATAAGCTTGTGTTACGGGTATTAGACATCTGATATACTTAATATAATACACATACATAGATAGATATTTTTTATTATACATACTAAACACCCAGACCAAGGAGAAAATGCTTGCAGAACATACAGACACTTGACCTCTCGGCGGGAATGGAACCCACTACCTCTTGCACCAGTTGCACCGCAAGCGGACCTCCGCCAGGCGAGGCAGTCAATTATAAAACGTATTAGTGATTTTCTTCGTGATCGCATCCATAAAGCGTCGTTATACGACTCCTGCTAGCCAAAAGTAATTATAATCCGTAATTATAATCCAGTCTCTTATTTTAGTGTTATAAACTTACTTACTTAATATACTAGGTCTTGTTAAAATGTGTATATATATTTTGCAAATTTTGTATGAATTTATTATTTATTAATGTGAAATCGCACGCATCGGTTTTAGCTTGATTTGGCATAGCGATTAGTTTTCTCTTTTTAATTTTCTATTGTACTCGAAATAAATTAAAGGGGTTTCTAACATTTTTTTCCTTTCAAGGCTATTTTTTTTTCACCTATAGTCTAGTTTTAGTTTGAAATAACTTTGCTGAAGGGTAATTTAGGTAGATTTTTTTTAAGTTTAATTTTAAGCAATATTGATTTTTTTTTTACAAAAAAGCGCAACAAATTACAGCTCTCATACAACATTTTTCGAACCTCATTATACCTCTTATAATTATTTTTCTTAAATTATGTTAAACTTTATTATTGCACAAATGTTAAGATCAGGACTATAGACACACATCTACCTAGATAAGGCAAATGCATGTATTTCGCTTGTCCGAACCCCGACCGAGGGTCCAGGTTGGTCCCTGCTAACTTCATACCGCTCGCGACCGTTGTTGCAACCGGACGCGGCAAATATTGCTTTATCTAGGTAGATGTATGTATGTCTGTGCACAGGACATTGTATTTTGCACGCTTAATGATTTACGCTTGGAATTGTACAGCAATCATATTTATATTCGTCTCTTTCTTATTGTATTCATGTTAATCTGCTATATTTTTTCTCTTTCTCGCTCTGGCTTTGTATAGTTTGTAAGCGCGGAATTTTCAACCAAGGATTTTGCGAAGTTTTCTTGCTTAATATCAATGGGGAATAAAAAAAAATGCATGGTGATGTGTTTTGTCCCTTAAATTTACCGTTAAATCGTCAAGACTTGCTAAAATAACAAAAAATAGCAGTAAGTATATATTATATAATGTTTTGCAAAAAGAATAATCTTTTTTTAGATACCTGTATGTTGCCATTCTAATGATATAGCCATTAAAAAAAATTGCGTATAATTAAATATTCACAAACATATCACGTGTGTACCTCAGTCTACATCAGACCAGCAACATCACACGTTTAGTATATTAAAAGAACGAACACGTATTATTATGCAGTAATAATTATTGGTACAGCTAGCGCGATAAGAGTTTGGCTTTGATCGTTATTGCGCAGAAATCAGAAATTGGGTATCAACGGGCAATTAGCGGGGTGCGGGGCGGGTGTGTAGGCGCAGGCGGTGCTCTGATTGGCTGAAAGAATTGTGTGCGTGACAGTACCCATGTACCCATGCGCAGTAATCCCCTCCACCTGAAGATCAAAGCCAAACTCTCGCCGCGCGATCTGTAACAATCATAACCAGCATGTTCATGCTTGGGGTAACCTGTGTTACCCCCATGGCGAGTATTGCAGAAAGCCTTTTAAAATGATCAGGGTTAATGATTGAGGCCTATGTCCAGCATGGGATGACCTACGGCTAAAGTGGTGATAAAACTTTCCGCTTTCTTAAAATCTGTAAATAAATCAAATCGAATATTTTTTTATTTTAATGACAACAATAAATTGTACACGCTGTGAAGATAGAAATATAAATAAAGGTGTCAATATTCTTTTAACAAATTAGAAAAAAAGAAACACAATAAAAATAAATAAATATATAGCATAGAAATAATGTCTAATTTTTTTTTAATTTACTCATTTTGATATTCATCAACATATTGATCATTATTTTTAAATTAAAATCACAGTTGAAAATTCCTCGCTGCCCGCAAAGTTACACAGCCAAAGCAACAGAGCTATATTACGTTGTGTTTCCAGCTCGCGTACCTCCCTCGGTAGCAGCAGGCAGTCCTTAGCGTCGCACGCGTCGCCCAGCGCGGATCGGGCCGCGTCGCCATTACTGACCAAGAGAGCATCTTTCGTTGAGGTGAGATTTGGATAATAAAAAAACAAGAGCTATGGAAAGGGCTATGCTCGGGCTTTCTCTACGGGATCGAATCAGCAATGAGGAGATACGTAGAAGAACGCGGGTCACCGACATAGCCAAACGGATTAGCTCTTTGTAGTGGCAGTGGGCAGGCCACATAGCACGTAGAACAGATGGCCGTTGGGGCCGGAAGGTTCTCGAATGGAGGCCGCGGATTGGTAAGCGCAGCGTCGGACGACCACCAACAAGATGGACAGATGACCTAGTCAAACTTGCTGGCTCACGGTGGATGCAAGTGGCGACCGATCGGAATGATTGGTCGTCTTTGAGGGAGGCTTATGTCCAGCAGTGGACGTCTAAAAGCTGAAATGATGATGATGAAGGTGTGTGTGCGATTCACGCACGATAGAAGTGAAACTTCAGTAAATCGACAAAAGAATGAGATGAATAAAAAATAAAGTAAAATACTGTGCATAAAGATTTTGCTTGGGTGGTCACCCATCCAAGTACTGGCGTCGCGCAAAGTTGCTTAACCTTGATAGCGTTTGAGATTGGCGTACCTGTCGTTTTTTCCGTTGCATCCGGTTTGAAATCACAACGATTCTAAAGAAGTTTCACTTCAAAAATGTTTGATGTTCCGATATTGTACTAGCGACGGTGACGGATGACCACAGCTAGTTAGCTGTGGATGACTGGACTAGTAATAGGTACTGACTGTAGAGAAAAAAACACCTAACGCCCCCCACTCCAACCGGCACAGCGGTGATACTTTTTTTAGTCTCTTAAAGTTTATCTATAGATACCTAAATAGCAGAACTTTTAATGACTTGAAATATCCCGCTTGTCTCTTTAGTTCAGCAACCCGCCATTAGGTGGCATTGGTTGTATCGGCGTTACTGCGCATGCGTAATCTGATTCTTTGACACCACTCTCAATGTGTAACATGAATTAATATTAAAAAAAAAATCCTGCCTAAATAAAATAAAAAAGGTGTGTGTGCGATTCACACACGATAGAAGTGAAACTTCAGTAAATCGACAAAAGAATAAGAAGAATAAAAAAAACAAAAAAAAAATACTATGCAAAAAGATTTTGTTCGGGCGGTCACCCATCCAAGTACTGGCGTCGCGCAAAGTTGCTTAATCTTGTTAGCGTTTAAGCTACCCGACAGGTAAGCCAATCTTATTTCCATTTCCGTTGCATCCGGTTTCAAATCACAACGATTCTAAAGAAGTTTCACTTCAATAAATATTTATAATTGCATAAGTTGATAAAAAATGCGATGCAATAGCTTTACCGCTGCGGCAGTCTCCGAGTGCCATACGTCTTTTTTACACATTTTTTTTCAATTTCAGACTAATTTCGTAGAGACACTGACGCCACAATACACTCCTGGACAGAGTATCACGTCACCTCAACCGGTGTCTTCTGTTGAGGATAAACTGCAGAACTTACAGGCGCAGCAGGAGGTAAGATTAAGAATCATTTTACATCACAGAAACATACCCAGTAAAGGTCCCTGTTTCAAGTTTTTTTTGGTGGCTTCTACAGAAATGTTTGTAGTCATGTGATCTAAATAAAATTCTTAACAGAAAAGTAAAGTAAGGTAAAGCAAAAAATTCTTTATTTGACATAAAATGAGGTACAGTATCAAAACAATGGTCCCATAGGCTCCCGAACTAGTTAAAAGGTCCATACATATTTTCAATTTTTAACGAGCTATGAAGGTCAGAAGGTAGACAAACATGGTATGTAAGTATGGGATTGGCGTGTTGTTTCAGATAATCGCGTTTACACGGAATTGCTAATGAAAATGATTGGCAATTGAAAAATAATTGTGACTATAATATTAACCGAAGCCGTGTTGGCTAAGTGGGAGGACACTCGACTTTTATTCCGAAGGTCGTGGGCTCAAACCCCGCCAGGCACCTCTGGATTTTCTTGAGAAATTTATGTGCGCTTTAAACACGTGCTTTAACGGTGAAGGCAAACATAGTGAGGAAACCCGCATGTTCTGAGAACTTTAAAAGAGTTTGAAGGACATGTGACATTCACCAACCCGCATCTGGCCAGCGTGGTGATTTAACGTCTAATCTCTCGTCAAGAGAGAAGTGCCTGTATCTCAGCAGTGGGAACGTTAATAGGGTGATGATGATGATAATATTAAAATTTGTCAAATATAAATTTATTAGCTACGAAAGACAAAGTCAGAAGACGAAGGTTTTTGTATCCGTGCAAAACCGGAACGGGCCAGCTAGTTTGTAATAGGTATATCTTAATAATATATATAAATCTCGTGTCACAATGTTTGTCCTCAATTGACTCCTAAACCACTTAACCGATTATAATAAAATTCGCACACCATGTGCAGTTCGATCCAACTTGAGAGATAGGATGGTTTTAACGGCGAGAAAAATTCGAATAATTTCCGGGAAAATTTTATACCCGTGCGACGCCGGGGCGGGCCGCTAGTGTCTCTATATATTTAACGATAGGCCGCCCTCTGTACTTCTTATTTTGTAACTATTATCTTGTTTTGGTGTACTATAAAGTGTTTTTGTATTTTTTTCCAGATAACAACCCTAAAAGCGGAAGTGGAGGACTTGAAAGAGAAACTGGAGACGATAAAGCTGCGGCGCGCGGACGACAGAGAGAAGCTGCGCGAGCTGGAGCGAGTGAGGCTGCAGCTGGAGCAGGCCAATGAGTTCAAGAGCAAGATCATGGAGTCGCAGGCGCAGCTGCAGCGCGACTTGCAACGAGCTAAGCAAGAGGTCAGTGTGTGGAGTTAGCGACTACTGTCTATGCTGTACACTGTCATCAGGGTAGATATACTAGTCTCTTCTCTCTGTCTCTTTTTATGAGTTCAAGAGCAAGATCATGGAGTCGCAGGCGCAGCTGCATCGCGACTTGCAACGAGCTAAGCAAGAGGTCAGTGTGTGGAGTTAGCGACTACTGTCTATGCTGTACACTTTCATCAGTCATGTCATCAGCTGCAGCGCGACTTGCAACGAGCTAAGCAAGAGGTCAGTGTGTGGAGTTAGCGACTACTGTCTATGCTGTACACTTTCATCAGTCATGTCATCAGCTGCAGCGCGACTTGCAACGAGCTAAGCAGGAGGTCAGTGTGTGGAGTTAGCGACTACTGTCTATGCTGTACACTTTCATCAGTCATGTCATCAGCTGCAGCGCGACTTGCAACGAGCTAAGCAAGAGGTCAGTGTGTGGAGTTAGCGACTACTGTCTATGCTGTACACTTTCATCAGTCATGTCAGCAGCTGCAGCGCGACTTGCAACGAGCTAAGCAAGAGGTCAGTGTGTGGAGTTAGCGACTACTGTCTATGCTGTACACTGTCATCGGGGTAGATATACTAGTCTCTTCTCTCTGTCTCTTTTTATGAGTTCAAGAGCAAGATCATGGAGTCGCAGGCGCAGCTGCAGCGCGACTTGCAACGAGCTAAGCAAGAGGTCAGTGTGTGGAGTTAGCGACTACTGTCTATGCTGTACACTGTCATCAGTCATGTCATCAGCTGCAGCGCGACTTGCAACGAGCTAAGCAGGAGGTCAGTGTGTGGAGTTAGCGACTACTGTCTATGCTGTACACTTTCATCAGTCATGTCATCAGCTGCAGCGCGACTTGCAACGAGCTAAGCAGGAGGTCAGTGTGTGGAGTTAGCGACTACTGTCTATGCTGTACACTGTCATCAGTCATGTCATCAGCTGCAGCGCGACTTGCAACGAGCTAAGCAGGAGGTCAGTGTGTGGAGTTAGCGACTACTGTCTATGCTGTACACTTTCATCAGTCATGTCATCAGCTGCAGCGCGACTTGCAACGAGCTAAGCAGGAGGTCAGTGTGTGGAGTTAGCGACTACTGTCTATGCTGTACACTGTCATCGGGGTAGATATACTAGTCTCTTCTCTCTGTCTCTTTTTATGAGTTCAAGAACTTGCAACGAGCTAAGCAAGAGGTCAGTGTGTGGAGTTAGCGACTACTGTCTATGCTGTACACTGTCATCAGGGTAGTTATACTAGTCTCTTCTCTCTGTCTCTTTTTATGAGATCAAGAGCAAGATCATGGAGTCTCAGGCGCAGCTGCAGCGCGACTTGCAACGAGCTAAGCAGCAGGTCAGTGTGTGGAGTTAGCGACTACTGTCTATGCTGTACACTTTCATCGGGGTAGATATACTAGTCTCTTCTCTCTGTCTCTTTTAATGAGTTCAAGAGCAAGATCATGGAGTCGCAGGCGCAGCTGCAGCGCGACTTGCAACGAGCTAAGCAAGAGGTCAGTGTGTGGAGTTAGCGACTACTGTCTATGCTGTACACTGTCATCAGGGTAGATATACTAGTCTCTTCTCTCTCTCTCTCGTTTAATGAGTTCAAGAGCAAGATCATGGAGTCGCAGGCGCAGCTGCAGCGCGACTTGTAACGAGCTAAGCAAGAGGTCTGTGTGTGGAGTTAGCGACTACTGTCTATACTGTATACTGTCATCAGGGTAGATATACTAGTCTCTTCCCTCTCTATCTCTTTTAATGAGTTCAAGAGCAAGATCATGGAGTCGCAGGCGCAGCTGCAGCGCGACTTGCAACGAGCTAAGCAAGAGGTCAGTGTGTGGAGTTAGCGACTACTGTCTATACTGTACACTGTCATCAGGGTAGATATACTAGTCTCTTCCCTCTCCGTCTCTTTTTATGAGTTCAAGAGCAAGATCATGGAGTCGCAGGCGCAGCTGCAGCGCGACTTGCAACGAGCTAAGCAGCAGGTCAGTGTGTGGTGTGCGACGTCTATGTTAAAGTCAAAAGTCAAAGTCACAACGCTTATTTCCTTAGTAACACCGGGCATACATGGACAGATCAACTTAAAATTAATAAAACAACATTTTTAAACTTAAAATTATCAGGGAAATAACGTTGTAACGTCTTGACAGTTCGCTAATTTGTTTTGAGTTGCGATGCGAAAGTTATACACTGACATAGGGCCTCTTAATCGCGTTAAATCAACACTAATGGGTATTGAACACGTTTTAGGCCACGGCGTACGTTTGCTGACTTGTGCCACCTAAACGGACTCTTGAGGTGTTTTAAGCCCCATCATTATAACATCATCACCCTATTAACACGTTCCCACTGCTGGGACACAGGGACTTCTCTCTTGGCGAGAGAGATTAGGCCTTAATTCACCACGCTGGCCAAGTGCGGGTTGGTGAATGTCACATGTCCTTCAAACTATTTATAGTTCTCAGAACATGCCGGTTTCCTCACGATGTTAGCCTTCACCGTTAAAGCACGTGTTTAAAGCGCACATAAATTTCTCAAGAAGAAAAAATCCAGAGGTGCGTGGCGGGGTTTGAACCCACGACCTTCGGAATGAAAGTCGAGTGTCCTCCCACTTAGCCAACACGGCTTTTTTTTTATCATTATAACGCCAGTTGCATAATATACTTTTATTTGTCTGTAGGTCCGCGAGGCGCAGGAGGCTTTGGAGGCGCACCAAGAAGAAACAGCCGAGATGGCTGAGGCTGCTGAAATGGCCGCTTTGGATAAGGTAACTTATTTAATTCAGACATATTAATTTGGATAGTTATTTGTAAAATTACCTCAGAAACGAGGAGTATCTTAAATAGACGCGTACGTTTTTATTGAGCTTTACCAGTTGGAGAAAATTTATTTATTGACTGATTGATGACATTATCTTTGACAATTTTTTTTTTTTATTTATAGTTTTATGTTGTCATTTTTATTTTTGATTTAATTTGTAGTATAATTTCATTTTATTTTTTAGTTATTATTATTTTTTTTTATTTATACTGTTTTGCTTTAATGTTAAGTACTTAATTTAATTTTTCAATTATAAGTGGACTAATTTATTAATTTATTATTATTCTTTTTTGACATTTTTGGTATTATTGTAATTTTCAAATACAATGTAAATATTGTGGAATGAATAAAATTTATGAATTATGAATTGTTAAGAAATTTGGAATATGCAGGATGTCTGGTAATTTTGGCTAACCTTAAAATCGGTAAGTAATAACACATCCCTTGACCGTAAAGAAACAAATAAAAAAAATCCTATCTCAAGATTCACCCAAGTTTACCTTTTTAAGAATAACCTAAATTTTTGACCTGATGGTACGTTCTTGTACACTACGACCACAAGTATGTATTTCATGAATTTTTTGATGTCCTATTATTATGCGATAACTATGCTAACAGATAGGTAGCAAAGAACATGACTAGCTATTATTAATATTTTATACTAGCGGCCCGCCCCGGCGTCGCACCGGTAAAAAAAGTTCCTACTGAACTACGACAAACATTTTAAAACCAAAATCAGCTCAATCGGCCCAGCCGTTCTCGAGTTTTAATCAGACTAACGAACAACAATTCATTTTTATTTATATAGATAGATATAATGTTTAAGCACCATTAGTATAAATAATCTATATTCAAAAATCCTTGGTTCCAAAACCAACAAAGGTTTTAAAAGTAAAAAAAATATCTAAAAAGTAAAAAAAGTATATTATTTTGCTATGTACACGTGTTGCGCGTTTATTAGAAACCCCACTATATACTCGATATTAGCTGATATTCGGTTTCTCACTTCCACCAATCATAACTTTTAAACGGGTCTACCGATTTTCATCAAACATGTCTCAGAACACTCGCGCGCCTAAACTGAAATAGCTTCATCCGTTGGGAAGCTATGATGCCACTGTCAGAACTAGACAGAACACCCCTCTTTTTGCATCGGGAGTTCAAAAGAATGGCAACATGGGTGACTTACTATTTTAAAAGAATTCCAGGATTTCACATAAAGTAATATATTGTTAGGAAATGGCCGAGGAACGTGCGGAAGCCCTACAAATGGAGCTGGAGAATGTTAGAGAGAAACTGGAAGAGTCTACCTTGGACCTTCAGCTGATGAGGGCCGAGATGGAAGCGGGCGGCAATATACGTGAGTGTTTAATGATTCAATCAATTTTTTGACAGTTAAATGATAGTTATTTGACTGAAATGATACAATTAATTTTTTGACAGTTAAATGATAGTTATTTGACTGTGGAATGATAGTAATTTGTCAGTGCAATGATTTCAAGTTTGAGGTAATTATTATTATTTGATTACTGATTGATGAATAATACGTTAGTATTTGGTAAAGTCAATTCACCAATGCAGAATTAATCTTTATTTAATAAATGCTTAGTTGAAGAGGTGGTTTAACGTTTAAGTATGCATTTGATGAAATTAATTGGTTAAGTTATTTGATAGTGAAATGATAATATTCGATTTATATTTACGATGTTTTCAGAGATTCGTTACTTAGTTTTTAATAATTTATTTAAGAAATTATAATATTTATGTGTATAGAGGAAAAATAAAAGCTGACCTGAGAAACAACTATATATTTTTTTATACAAATTTTCGGGTAAAAGTTATATTTTTCCTCTAATATTAATAAAATATGCAAAGACTCGCACCACCACACAATAATTTAATGCTATTGTGACGTGATTAATAAATATATTATATATTATTTATTTATAATAATTTTATAGAAATAAAAACCCAACCTAAAAGTGTACGTATTAATCCGGGGTTTTTGGTTATAAACTTCATTATAAAATATTCATTTATTTTCAGTTGCTCAAATTATTTTCTATATTGTTCATTTATTTTTGATTTACGCATGCACTTGGCACATTCACTGCTTCAAACTACTGCGTTTTGTAAAATTATAATTGGCTGGTTTCCTGTAATCTCCCTTATATTGGCTTAGCAAGATAATGTTTTTAGTCGCCATATTCTTATTAAGATTAAAAAGACGTTAATAATCGCATACTGGCTTCTGTTCTAATAGCTTTTGTATAATTCCTTCCAAACAGCTTTTGTTTTTGCCTGACTGAAATATAAACCCTTAAAAATTACTTACAATATACAATACAGTACAAAAATGCTGTATTGCAATACGACATTATATGTCGGCGGTCGTATTACTAATAGCGATCTCGCCCAGACAACACACCTCCTTATCTCCAACAACCCAAGTCCACACAACATATCTACAATACAAAACCACTTTATTGAACACCAAAACAAAACAAATGTTACAAACATATAGCAAGAAGTACAAAGGGCGGCTTTATCGCTTAAGAGCGATCTATTCTATCCTATCCTTGTTTACTTACAAACATATTCTGTCCCTTAGTCGATGTACATTTATTATTTAGTGCCTTGGGTCGGGGCAATAAATAATATAGAGGCTTCCGCTGTTTATTTACTAATATATTTTAAACTACTACATACTTTTTAGCAATAGATACAATTATTCAAAAGGAGGGTTAAAATAAATTCTTTGCGCCTTTGAGTCGCGCGCGAACATAATAAGCATCGCTATTTACACCACTGCTTTGTCACAGGGACTTCTCTCTTGACGAGAGAGATTAGGCCTTAATTCAGCATTCTGACCAAGTGCGGGTTGGTGAATGTCACATGTCCTTCAAACTCTTCAATGTTCTCAGAACATGCCGGTTTTCTCACGATGTTTGCCTTCGCCGTTAAAGCACGTGTTTTTACGGAGTGCGACCATACTACCAGTATATAATTAAAATATTTTTAGATAAAAAATCCAAAATTACTCCTTATATATAAAATATCAGTGAATGCGTTAAGTCTTTGTATATTTTTGTGTTGCATGTATTTAATTTTGCGTTTCGGTCTCCCTAGACTTTTGACTAACAAACATTACTTATAAATATATTATGACTTAAAACGGGTAACATACCATGATTAGACGGTTTTTGAGTTTTCCGATATTTCGACGCTGTTGCAAGCGCCATGATCACGGAAACAACTGAATTATCATTGTCTTTGTGATTTGGGCAGACAGTTATTCACAAACGAAACGGTCTACCCTCTTTCTGAGTCTTTTATTGCGAGGTTGACACTCACTAGTGCTACTACCACTTGTTTCATTCTCGAAAGCAACTCGATCACGACACACTACACTGACCGTGTATTGGCATGAAAAAAATGATGAAAATGACAAAATGACTATTTTCAATGGCAAGATGAATTAGTTTATCTCTCTTCAAGTGACTCTAACTTTAACCGGGTATATATTGCTTAACTGACTAACTCAATCTTTTAAACATATTTTTGTTCTAGTATTTAATCAAACTATTGAATAAACAACATTTACACTGCCTTTGACTTCTGTGTTATAAGCGACTTACTCAGACGCTAATGAATAATTTCTTATTAACGAAAACCTTTAATTTTGAAGCGACTACTTTCAACAGACTTAAGTTATATAACTATAACATTTAAGCGATACTTATGTATGAAATAAAAGCGACTATCTTACATGTAAAGCGATATTCTTGACTTTTAACCGACTATCTCTGCCATTTTAGTTACTATATTAGAAATTTTCGAGGCTATTACTATAACTACCATTTAAGGCACTGTCTCTGCAATTTTAGTGACTATCTCTGACATTTTAGAAACTATCTCTGATACTTGTGTATATCTCTGACATTTTAGCGACTATCACTACCATTTAAACGACAGTCTCTACAATTTAAGCGACTATTTCTATCTTATGACTAACTCAAACCGACTATCACTACCATTTAAACGACAGTCTCTACAATTTAAGCGACTATTTCTATCTTATGACTAACTCAAACCGACTATCACTACCACTTAAACAACAGTCTCTACAATTTTAGCGACTATTTCTATCTTATAACTAACTCAAACCGACTATCACTACCACTTAAACAACAGTCTCTACAATTTTAGCGACTATTTCTATCTTATAACTAACTCAAACCGACTATCACTACCATTTAAACGACAGTCTCTACAATTTAAGCGACTATATATGTCTTATGACTAACTCAAACCGACTATCACTACCACTTAAACAACAGTCTCTACAATTTAAGCGACTATTTCTATCTTATGACTAACTCAAACCGACTATCACTACCATTTAAACGACAGTCTCTACAATTTAAGCGACTATTTCTATCTTATGACTAACTTTAAACAACAGCCTCTACAATTTAAGCGACTATTTCTATCTTATGACTAACTCAAACCGACTATCACTACCATTTAAACGACAGTATCTACAATTTAAGCGACTATTTCTATCTTATGACTAACTTTAAACAACAGCCTCTACAATTTAAGCGACTACATCTGTCTTATGACTAACTCAAACCGACTACCATTTAAACGACAGCCTCTACAATTTAAGCGACTATTTCTATCTTATGACTAACTCAAACTACTAACCTACGCCGGGAGACCCGCATGCATAGCCGTTGTGAACATGTGTGTGGTGTGTGCGCGTTGAGCAGAGCACCCGTACGCAGTGAGCGAGGGCGCCACCGGCTACGAGACGCGCCAGCTGCAGCAGCAGAACCAGCGGATGCGGGACACGCTGGTGCGCTTGAGGGACCTCACGGCGCACGATAAGCACGAGATGCAGAAGATGCATAAGGTATGCTCTTAATGCGCACGATAAGCACGAGATGCAGAAGATGCATAAGGTAGGCTCTTAATGTAATTAGATCGTACATAAATCTAAATTTAAAGAAAAACCCCCAATTCCAATGCCTTCATTTCCTTAAATGT
The DNA here is from genome assembly GCA_929108375.1 of Gymnoscelis rufifasciata. Lineage (NCBI taxonomy): Eukaryota > Metazoa > Arthropoda > Insecta > Lepidoptera > Geometridae > Gymnoscelis > Gymnoscelis rufifasciata. Next base: position 4,966,300 of record OV815332.1, on the reverse strand, counting down.
AAAACAACGTTATATTATGTAATGTGGACGCGATGCGCTCTTATTTTGATACCCCACACTAGTATGTTTGCAGATTTTCTGTTTTCCTTCCCCACTCTCACCCCCATAACTTTTAAACGTCTCAGCCGATTTTCATGAAACATATCTAAGAACACCCGGGCCAAACTCACCTTTCATACAAAAAACTAAATTGAAATCGCTCGATCCGTTCGGGAGCTATGATGCCACCAGACAGACAGACAGACAGACAGACACGTCAAACTTATAACACCCCTCTTTTTTGGTCGGGGGTTAAAAATCTGGTCCCGCGTAATGGCTTCGATAAACCCGCGGCGGTAATCGAACCCATTACCTCTTGCGCCGCAAGTGGATCGCCTCCGCCCTCTGCGCCACTGAGGCAGACAAGTTCATTGGGACGATGATATCATAATTAAAACAATAAGTAAATTTCATCAAAACCATCCTTCCACATATTTATAGATAAGAACACTTGAAACTAATCTTATAAAATTCAATACACAATTTATTTTTTTAGTGTATATGCAAATATCTCCACGCAATAATTAGAATAAGATTCAAATATGTATACTATAGATATCTAAATATAAGATTCTAATATTGCCATGCCCTGTCTGGGCTCATGTTGTAAGCACACATAAATTTTTAAGACCAATTGTACACACATGAATGCAATAAATGATTTGATTTGATGTGATTTCGGTCGGTTTTCAATACAATTATGTCAATCTTTCATGTACGTTACTAATATACTATGGGCTTGGCTATAGGCTTTGACTGCCTCGGTGGCGCGGTGGGCGAATGTCCGCTTGCAGAGCAAGAGGTAGCGGGTTCGATTCCCGCCGAGGGTAAAATTGTTTGTATGTTCTGCAAGCACTTTTCGCCTTGGTCTGGGTGTTTAATATGTATAATAAAAGTATCTATATATACACTCGAGAGCAATGAATCCGGGTCACTCAAAGAATCCAAAAAATCTCGGAAAGTAAGAATGCTAGGTTAATGCAATAAATTGTATTTAATAGACAATTTAATACTCCTTAAATTAAAGTTAAAAAAATATGAGTCACCATACATTTTATTTACACAAAATTACATAAAGAAAAAAAACTGCTGATCTCTCCTTAAAACAAAAATAGGAAACATGAAATTTTTGAACGTTATGACGATTTTCTTGAATTTCAATACTTCGTATTACCTCCTCGTGCTTCCATTACTGCGTTTACGCGGTTTGGCATGCTGTACACCAAGTTCCTTATACGATTTTGGGGAATATTCTCCCATTCCTCTGTGAGAGCAATTTTGAGCTCAGGAAGCGTGATTGGGGGAGGGTTTCGTTGTTTTACACATCTCCCTAGCTCGTCCCAGGCATGCTCGATCGGGTTGATATCCGGGCTACGCGCTAGCATTCTTACTTTCCGAGATTTTTTGGATTCTTTGAGTGACCCGGATTAATTGCTCTCGAGTGTATATGTATGTTTATTATATTAAGTATATCGGATATCTAGTACCCGTAAAACAAGCTTAGAGCTTAACACGGGGCTAGATGTTGTTGTGTAGATTGTCCGGAAAATATGTAAATATAATATAATATAAATATATAATATACCCGAATACTTTACACAGGACCTGGAGCAGTACAAGTCGGAGATAGCTGAGCTGTCCCGCACGAAGGAGAAGCTGTCCTCCAGGGTCGAGGAGCTGGAAGCCCAGGTGGCAGATCTGAGGGAGCAGGTGGACGCGGCGCTCGGGGCTGAGGAGATGGTGGAACAACTGGCAGAGAAGAAAATGGCGCTGGAAGACCAGGTAAGGGTGTACTTCTTGCACACATCATCATCATCATCATCTCAGCCGTAAGAAGTCCACTGCTGGACATAGGCCTCCCTCAAAGATCTCCAGTGGTTTCGGCTGGCAGCGGCCTGCATCCACCGCGAGCCCGTAGCCTTCACCAGATCGTCCGTCCATCTAGTTGGTGGACGTCCTACGCTGCGCTTGCCGATCCGTGGTCTCCATTCGAGAACCTTTCGGCCCCAACGACCATCTGTTCTTCGTGCTATGTGGCCTGCCCACTGCCACTTCAAAGAACTAATCCGTTTGGCTATGTCGGTTACCCGCGTTCTTCTACGAATCTCCTCATTTCTGATTCGATCCCGTAGAGAAACCCCGAGAACAGCCCTCTCCATAGCTCTTTGAGCGACTCTGAGCCTGTTTATGAGACCAATAGTGAAGCACCACGTTTCGGATCCGTATGTCATCACTGGCAACACACATTGATTGAAGACTTTCGTCTTGAGGCACTGCGGTATATTCGATGAAAAGACGTGTCTTAGTTTTCCGAACGCTGCCCATCCGAGTTGGATTCGGCGACTGACCTCTTTCTCTAAATTGGACCTACCTAATTGGACTGTTTGTCCTTGCACACAGATCCCCTTTAATGTCTCAATGATCATGGATGACGGTTGAACTGACAATCAATCATGGTAAATATCCCGTTATAAATCTAAATAGTAAAAGTATTTGTTTAATTCCAGGTGGAACAGCTAAAACAGGACGTCTCCGAGCTGGAGGCGCTCCAAGAGGTCCACGAGCAGCTGGTGGAGTCCAACCGCGAGCTGGAGATGGACCTGCGCGAGGAGCTGGAGATGGCGCACGCAGCTACCAGAGAGGTGAGCTGCCAGGTGGAACAGCTCCTCGATGGGGATGCTGATCGGTGATCACCTGGAGGTATTTGGAGGTTTTTTCTGTTCACGTCCGTAAGTGGTAACCCTCTGAATCCTTACACGTGACCTCCGGGTTGTGCTAAGAACAGTCTCTAGTGGAAGGCTTCGGCCGCGGCTTGTCACCACCCTCCGGGCTGGGCCAGTGCGTGAAGCGATTTTTTCGTGTTTCGTAATGTAGTCCGGAGAAGCCATCTTCTAGGTCTTCATGTTCCATCCTAGACCACATCGTCGCTTTACATCAGGTGAGATTGTGGTCAAATAAAGGCTTATCTATCATAAAAAAAAACCTTTAAGCCGTTTTTGGCTAAGTGGGAGTACACTCGACTCTCATTCTAGGTCGTGGGTTCAAACCCCGCCACGCACCTCTGGATTTTTCTGGTCTGGTCTGTTCCCGCGGCGGGAATCGCACCCGAAATAATGTTAGTTTAGATTATACTAGCTGTGCCCCGCGGCGTTACCCGCGTTATAATGGATTTTCCCGCGGAATGACGTTTTCCCGCGGTAAAAAGTAGCCTATGTTATTTTTCAGGCTCTAGAGATTCTGTGTACCAAATTTCATTTAAATCGGTTCAGTAGTTTTTGCGTGAAAGCGTAACAAACAAACTTACATTCGCATTTATAATATTATTAGGATTAGGATGTGATTGGCACGTGTATTCTTTAATTTTTCTTGCATACCCCTCAGCAAAGGTTAAAGACATATTCAGTTATATTTTATTGTATATGTTAGTCTGTAAGTTATTTATTTATATGCCTTTGTTAGGTATTATATATGTAAACGTGGTTTGCGGGCATTACCTTGCTGTAACACCATTTCTAACCACCACAAGGGGTAAAGTCCTGAGACTGCGTAAATTATGTAATTCTATCTTTGGGTTTTAATAAATGAGGTTGCGGGTTCGATTCCCGCCGGGGACCAGATTTTGTACGATCTACAATTTCTGGTTTCGGGTCTGGGTGTTTTCTATGTATCGTATGTATGTATTTAAAAAAAAATGTTTAAATGTAGTTTATCAGTCACCTAACACCCATAGTACAAGCTCTGCTTAGTTTGGGGTTAAGTGATGCTGTGTGAGTAGTCCGGAAATATTTATTTATTTATTTTATTTAATGATTGATCGATTGAAACAACAAACTTACCTTTATAATTATCGTAAGATACTCTACTATCAGTGTTTAATAACATGTTATTTCGCAGTCGGTTCGCGAGCGGGAGGCGGCTTTCGAGACGATAATGGATAGAGACTCCACCATCAATAAGTTTAGGGAGCTTGTTCATAAAATGACCGAACAATACAACGAGCTGAAAGCTCAAGTTGACTCCAAAGGTATGTGCATATATAATTATTTTTCTTATAGGGTAGATGACAAAAAGAATATTATTAATGCGTCATTTAGATTACATCAAAAAATTGTATCCATACTTTTTCTTTTTTCTTGTAAACGAATAGTCAAGACAAAATTTGTAATTGTACAATCACAAACTCGGGAACTTTTATGATCTATATCTTGGCACTTTCTTATTAAAATGATTAATGAAAAATAGGTGTCCATTATATTTGGACGGGCTAACAGAAGCACTAAACAGAATATCTATTTATTTATGTAGTCATCATGTCATATTTTAATTAGGGGACTAATATGGTTGTGTTGTGTTCAGTCGTGAAAAGTGACCCAGCAGTGGGAACGTAAATATGGGTGCTTTTACTATGACCGATCTTGTAACGTCTTATAAATAAATAAATATATCCAGACGATTTGTGTTACGGGTACTAGACTTCTATAATAGTTAATATAAGATGCATAATTGCATACTTATATAGATATTTTTATTATACATATTAAAAACCCAGACCAAGGAGAAAGTGCTTGCAGAACATACAAACACTTTCATCCTGGGCGGGAATCGAACCCGCTTTAGCGCCGCAAGCAGACCCTCGCCCACCGCGCCACTGAAGTATTCAATGTATAATGTATCAGGCAATTATTCTCACCACATTATTCAGCATGCATAACGTTTCGGTGTTTCTCGACCCCTCATTATAACACAGTAGCAAAACATACTATTATATTTTGCAGATTCCACCTCAATCTCGGAGCACGAGACCTCAGCGTCCGAGCCCAGGACGTTCGAGATAGGGTCCCTGGTGGCGGCCTCCCGGGCCTGCACGCGCTCCGTGGACCTGCAGCTGCGCGCGCTGGAGCTGACGCAGGCGAGGGCGCGCGCCGACATGCTGGCCGCCTGCCTGCCCGACCACTTCATGCAGAGCGCCGGTGAGTGGTCACCAACCTTGTGTCTTACAATCATCATCATCACCCTATTAACGTTCCCACTGCTGGGACACAGGGACTTCTCTCTTGACGAGAGAGATTAGGCCTTAATTCACCACGCTGGCCAAGTGCGGGTTGGTGAATGTCACATGTCCTTCATACTCTTTAAAGTTCTCAGAACATGCCGGTTTCCTCACGATGTTTGCCTTCACCGTTAAAGCACGTGTTTACAGCGCACATAAATATCTCAAGAAGAAAAAATCCAGAGGTGCGAGGCGGGGTTTGAACCCACGACCTTCGGAATGAAAGTCGAGTGTCCTCCCACTTAGCCAACACGGCTTTTTCGTTTTTTTCGGTGTCTTACAATATAGAGCTCAAATTGCAAGATGAACATGGAATAAAAAATAAAAAAAGGTGTATGTGCGATTCACACACGATAGAAGTGAAACTTCAGTCAATCGACAAAAGAATAAGAAGAATAAAAAAAAATACTATGCAAAAAGATTTTGTTCGGGCGGTCACACATCCAAGTACTGGCGTCGCGCAAAGTTGCTTAACCTTGTTAGCGTTTAAGATTGGCTTACCCGACCCGACAGGTAAGCCAATCTTATTTCCACTTCCGTTGCATCCGGTTTCAAATCACAACGATTCTAAAGAAGTTTCACTTTAAGAAACTTCTCTCTTAGCGAGAGAGTTTAGGCCTTAATTCACCACGCTGGCCTAGTGCGGGTTGGTGAATGTCACATGTCTTTCAAACTCTTCAAAGTAGTCAGAGCATGTCGGTTTCCTCACGATGTTGCCTTCACCGTTAAGGCACGTGTCTATTAAGCGCACATACATTTTTCAAGAAGGAAAATCGGCTTTTATGGATAGGTCTTCAAAATTAATATAGTAGTTTCATATATAATATTTTTTCTAATCTGAATAGTTTGCGCGAGGTATAAATTGCGCCCCTACAACAATAATATTAGCAGCAAGTCCTCTCTCTATATTTGACGAAGCACCAGTTCAGCTGCACTATTAATTAATCATTTAAATTAGTTTTTAAATAATAATGTATAAATCCTATAACTAACTGACCTAAGTGATTTTCAATGTTCCAAAAGTTAAATAAAAAAAAATGCTCTATATTAATATACTTAGATTTCATTTTACAATGGTGTTGTGTTGTAGTAATGTTGTTATGGTTTTTTGATGTTTTTCAAAGAGATTTAAATGAAATGGACGCTCTTACATTTAAAATCTAGTTTATTATACTGTCTGCCTTGATAATAAACTCTATTTTCCTCAATAAAGTATCAAAATTTAGTGTACTGTGTATTCTCTTAAGCTCTGTTGTATTAATTACTCTATAAATTATTATAATAATGATGATGCTGCTTGGACTGACATATGACAATATATTTTTAGTAAATCTAAAATTTATAATAGGTACCTATAAATAAGAACTTCAAAATTGTAATAAAAATTAAAAACTGATAAAGCTGTGTTGTTCTATTCGCTTCTCAACTCAGTTTAAAACATTGAAGGGAACTGTCAAGACAATGTTATTTCCTTGATAATTTTTCTATAAACAATTTAGTTTTTTTAATTTTAAGTTGCTTGTCCTTGTATGCCCTGGGCTTCTAAGGAAATACACGTTTTGACTTTACTTTGACTTTGAATCTTAATGCAATGGATTTAAGGTTGAAAATTGTTACAGGTGACCACGACGCAATCCTACTAATTCTATTGATGCAGAGATTAAATACAAAGGCTGAAATTATATTAGGACAGATTCGAGAAAGGTAAAAACATATATATATATATATATCTATAAGTATATTTACTGACTGTTTTACTGACTGCCTCAGTGGTGCGTTGGGCAATGGTCCACTTGCGGCGCAAGAGGCAGCGGGCTCGATTCCCGCCGAGGATGAAAGTGTTTGTATGTTTTGCAAGTACTTCTTCCTTGCTCTGGGTGTTTCATATGTATATTTAAAAAATGTTATTATGTATGTCTATTATAATAAGTATATCAGATGTCTATCTAGTACCCGTAACACAAGCTTAGAGCTTACCACGGGGCTATTTGTTGTGAGGATTGTCGGAAAATATGTATTTATATACAAGATATTTTGTTGATTGATAATTAATGGTGCACTGCAAAATAACTGCAATATTACCTTCATTATAGTATATTATGCAACTGACATAATAATGAGGTGTCTAAAACACCGAGTCCGTTAAACACAAATGAATTTGTTTTATTTAGCACAATAACAGCAAAGCTTACTCTCGTCGTTTCACTGCTGGCAATAGGCCTCCATCATTGATTAAAATATTATCGTTTCCAGATTCCCAGCGGTGAACGTGTGGGATACGGAAGCGGTGACGAAGTCCCACACAGCGACACAGTACAGTTTCAGATGTCAATTGGAATACCAGCTTCATATGATACAGGTATGTAAAAAAAAAAACATCATCATGATCATCACCCTATTAACGTTCCCACTGCTGGGACGTGAGAGATTAGGTCTTAATTCACCACGATGGCCAAGAGTGGGTTGGTGAATGTCATATTTCCTTCAAACTGTTTAAAGTTATCAGAACATGCCGGTCTGCTCACGATTTTAAAGCGCACATACATTTTTCAAGGAGAAAAATCCGGTGTGGCGGTGTTTGAGCCCTTCTGAATGAAAGTCGAGTGTGCTTCAATTTTTTTTTTTTTTTTAGTGTGGCTATTGTATCACTGCGGCCTAAGATACCTATTGTAATCACCACAAAACTCTCCCTCGTGTGTGCTCCCACTTAGCAAACACGGCTTCTAAAAACTATTATATAAATTAATTGATAATATTGTATCATCATCATCATCATCTCAGCCGTAAGACGTCCACTGCTGGACATAGGCCTCCCTCAAAGTTCTCCAGAGGTTTCGGCTGGCAACGGCCTGCATCCACCGTGAGCCCGCAGTCTTCACCAGATCGTCCGTCCATCTAGTTGGTGGATGTCCTACGCTGCGCTTGCCGATCCGCGGTCTCCATTCGAGAACCTTTCGGCCCCAACGACCATCCCAACCCCAACCGACCCCAACGACATATTGTATAGAAATGTCATTAAAGAGTCAATTTTTTTATTAATTTCTGTAGCTGTCTAGCCCGCGGTACTTGCGAGTTACGGGTTTCACTCCCGGGACTTTGATAGTTTACCGAGGTAAATTTTGCCTAAGTTAGCCCTTTTAAAGTCTCATTAACCCCCGACAAAAAAGAGGGTTGTAATAAGTTTGTCGTGCCTGTCTGTCTGGGACATCATAGCTCCCATACGGATGAAGCTAATACCCGTAACAGAAGCTTTGAGCTTACCACGGGGCCTAGATGTTGTTGTGTGAATTGTCCGGAAAAAAATATTTATTTATTTAAAATCATCATAATATAAGTATAGATTATAGTTTTTCTCATTGTTTCGTTATGTGCTGTTTAATTATTCTCATATTATAAATGCGAAAATAACTGACTAACTGTCCATCCGAATTTTAATGAAACGTGGTACAGATGTTTTCTAAAGTAGCATAGGCTACTTTTAACAGCTGGAAAATAAAAAAATTCTCGTGTCACGGTGTTTGTATCTAACTACTCCGAAATGGCTCGGCAGATTTTCGTTATCCGAATTATGCATCGGCCAGGGTGGAGAATCGGAGAGATCAATTTTCATCCCCCTAAAGGTCCGGTCCACCTCACCTCCGATTGTCACCCCTCTACGATCAAACCCTAACTAACTAGGTGATACGAAGTTCACCGGGTCAGCTAGTATATAAGTGCCTGAAAGAGATCGCTCATAGCGAAAAGGCCTTTGTACTCTGTTTTTAATTAGATTAATGTTTTTCGCTAAGTTTTTTTCCGTATTTCTGTTTTGTACCTATACCTACAATAAAGTGTTTTCTATACTATTACTAGCGGCCCGCCCCGGCGTCGCACGGGTATAAAATTCTCCCGGAAATTATTCGAATTTTTCTCGCCGTAAAAACCATCCTATCTCTCAAGTTGGATAGAACTGCACATGATGTGCGAATTTTATTATAATCGGTTAAGTGGTTTAGGAGTCCATTTAGGACAAACATTGTGTCACGAGATTTATATCATCATCAGCACCCTATTAACGTTCCCACTGCTGGGACACAGGGACTTCTCTCTTGACGAGAGAGATTAGGACTTAATTCACCACGCTGGCCAAGCGCGGGTTGGTGAATGTCACATGTCCTTCAAACTCTTTTAAAGCTCTTAGAACATGCCGGTTTCCTCACGATGTTTGCCTTCACCGTTAAAGCACGTGTTTAAAGCGCACATAAATTTCTCAAGAAGAAAAATCCAGAGGTGCGTGGCGGGGTTTGAACTCACGACCTTCGGATTGAAAGTCTAGTGTCCTCCCACTTAGCCAACACGGCTTTTTATATATATCAAGATATTGTATGGTTTGTTTATTATTTCCTTCCCCAGTGCTACGTGTCCATGTGGTCGATGGCCCTGGACTCGTGCGCGCCCGAGCTGCTGGTGCGCTGCGCCGGCGCGCTGCCCGACGCGCTGCAGCAGGAGAGGGCGCTGGACGCGACTGCTTCTCTGCTGAAGACCAACGAGCTGGACGAGAACTGCTCGCCCGAGGGTCTGTTATTTATAACACCATACTGTCTTCCTATATAGCAGAGCCATTATTATTCATCATCATCATCATCTCAGCCGTAAGACGTCCACTGCTGCACATAGGCCTCCCTCAAAGATCTCCAGTGGTTTCGGCTGGCAGCGGCCTGCATCCACCGCGAGCCCGTAGCCTTCACCAGATCGTCCGTCCATTGCCCACAGAACGGTTACGGTGTTTTACGACCCCTCATTGAATATCAGTGGCACAATATACTACTATTGTAGGTCTGGAGCGCTGCTGGACGTACCTGTCAGCGATGTGGTCGGCGCTGAGCCTGGGCTCGCTGGCGGCGTGCGCGCTGTGCCGCGAGCCCGTGCTGCACGCGTGCTGCGCGCTCGACGCCCTGGCGCGCGCGCTGCACGCCGACGCGCTGGCGCTCACGCATCTGCTGCAGGTACCACGTCACCTAGTTAGTGAGGACGTGCGCGCTGTGCCGCGAGCCCGTGCTGCACGCGTGCTGCGCGCTCGACGCCCTGGCGCGCGCGCTGCACGCCGACGCGCTGGCGCTCACGCATCTGCTGCAGGTACCATGTCACCTAGTTAGTGAGGACGCACCATAACTTGACCACAATCTCACCTGATGTATAGCGACGATGTGGTCTAAGATGAGGCATGGAGATCTAGAAGGTAGATGGCTTCTCCGGGCCACATTACGAAACACGAATAAATCGCTTCACGCGCTGGCCCAGCCCGGAGGGTGGTGACAAGCCGCGGCCGAAGCCTACCACCAGAGACTGTTCTTAGCACCATCCGGAGGTCACGTGTAAGGATTCAGAGGGTTACCACTTACGGACGTGAACAGAAAAAACCACCACTCAACACATCCACATAATCACTCCACAGCCAGCATCATCATTTCAGCCGTAGGACGTCCACTGCTGGTCATAGGCCTCCCTCTAAGAAGTCTTAAAACACATTTTTACCCCAGTATTGTAGGCAACTCAATACTTATTTATTAAAAATCTATCTAATTACAATATTCTAGACTATTTAGATTTATAACGGGATATTTACCACGAAGCATCATCATGGTAATATGATCAATCATGGTAAATATCCCGTTATAAATCTAAATAGTATTGATAACCATGATAGTTTCAAAAGTAATATTTTAGCCCTATCTAGCCTAGCCCTAGCCCGTGCATTCGCTTCTTTGCTCTAGTGTAAAAAAAGCGAAGCGACCAGATACCATAAATTTATTTCCTACTTATCTTTAAGCACCTATGATTATTTTTTTGTTTTTTTGTAATTTATTTTGACGTGTCTAAGTTTTGTAAAACCATACAATGGAAATAAATGATTTTGTATCTTGTATCTAGACATTTATTTCCGTTGCAGGAATCAGACCGAAGCCTAGAACTCGGTCAGCTGCACAGGTCCATTCGCAACATCCCTAGTATTGATAACCATGATAGTTTCAAAAGTAACATTCTAGACATTTATTTCCGTTGCAGGAATCAGACCGAAGCCTAGAATTCGGTCAGCTGCACAGGTCCATTCGCAACATCCCTAGTATTGATAACCATGATAGTTTCAAAAGTAACATTCTAGACATTTATTACCCTTGCAGGAATCAGACCGAAGCCTAGAGCTCGGTCAGCTGCACGAGTCCATTCGCACGTCCAGCTCGGCGCTGCAGCAGCAGCTCAAAGGCATCAGGAGGCGGCTGCCTCCCGGCGCTATCCTCTCCGCAGTGCCGCTGGACCCTCAGGTTAGTGCGTTGGCAACCCCACATAACCATGCTTGTACCCTCATACAGTATGGTATCTGTTAGCAGATTTTTTTCCCAGAAAACAAAAAAGAAAAAAATAATAAAGTGTGTTGGCAAAGTCAAAGTCAAAAAGTATTTTATTTCTTTTGTTTTGTACTATAATAACTAATAACAACAGTGAGTGATGTCTATATTATTATAGCATTTCTTTTTTTTTTGTATTTAATTGCTTTTTTTTATTTAGCTGTAATTTGATATTTATGATGTAATTTTTAATATGTTCTGTTCTGTGCTTTCTTTTTATTGAATACTAGTGGCCCGCCCCGGCTTCGCACGGGTTTTTAATCAATTTTTTTCCCGGCAATTTTTCAATTTTTTAAACCTTCCCTAGACCTCCACGAACATTTCAAGACTATGATAAGATAAGTCCGTTCAGCCGTTCTCGAGTTTTAATCAGACTAACGAACAACAATTCATTTTTATTTATATAGATTATTTTCTGTTTTACTCGTGTCTATTGTATTTATAACTGTTGTACTGAATAAATATTTTTCTTTCTTTCAAAGTCAAAACGTTAATTTCCTTAGAAGCTCGTGGCCTTCATGGTCAGGTCAACTTAATATTAATAAAACTAAATTATTTGTGGCTTACTTATTACTTTTTTTAAAGGAAAAATAGATACACGATTATTTATATCTAACAAGCTATGAGTACATCTACTACAACTATAATCTATACTAATATATAAAGCTGAAGAGTTTGTTTGTTTGTTTGTTTTTTTGTTTGTTTGTTTGTTTGTTTGAACGCGCTAATCTCCGAAACTACTTATTCGAATTGAATAATTCTTTTTGTGTTGGATAGTCCAGTTATCGAGGAAGGCTATAGGCTATATAACATCACGCTATGACCAATAGGAGCAAAGATATAGTGGTAAATGTGTAAAAAACGGGAGAAATTGTTTATCTTTGAAGCCTTCCGTTGCGTGCGCCGTGAAAACGGTGCAAGATACACAAAAAATATGTATTAAAGAATAATAGCTCTTTTAATGATCTAAAAAACAGGCCGCGATAGTATATTCTCTCTTTTTTTTCCTTAGTTTATATAAGTATGTAGTCTTTAGGTTTACTGTATTTTTAATTGTTTAAATAGTTTAAGAGCAACTAGCTCAAGGTGATCATGGAAGAACAGCGCTGTGGTTTGACTCGCTCAATCACAGCAAAATGCTGAATGATCACCTTTTTGTCACATTAATTATTGTTTTTTTGTTTACTTTAAGGTGTATTTGGTTTTGATCCTGTGACAAATAAACATTTCTTTCTTTCTTTCTTTCTTTATATGTCTTTCTTTTAAGATTAACTCACAAAAACCGTTTTTATGGTTCCTAATTTGGTCGAAATAATTTGTTTAAGTTGTATCAATATAATAATATTAATCTTTATTCAAATAAATATGTTGTTGGTTAAGAGTACTTCATCCATTATAACGCGGGTAGCACCGCAGGACACAGCTAGTAAATAATATTTATTCAGATAATCACTTAAAGCTAATGATGACGAAAATCTTTAAAATTTAATTAGAACTATTATGTATTATTGTGCCTTAACTACGAGAATCCTATTTTTCAGGCATACATTATTTCCTACAAGTTTATTTTAAATCACAGTGTTTTTAACTAATTTAATGCAAATATTGCTCTAACATAAGTATGAGTACTATAAACTAACCGAGTGGCAACAGAAAGCTTATTAAAGATTTTCACGGATGGTCACATCATTTAAATGAAAAAGTGAACACAACTCAATGGACACATAAACAATCTATATATATATATAAATAAATGAATTGCTGTTCATTACACATATACATAGTGTATATATATATATGTAAATATATATTTTGTGTTTTAATTATTTAGTTAGTGATGTAGTAATCATCATTTCATTTTGAACGCATTTAGAATTTGTCTCTTTTTTTTTTCCTTAGTTTATATAAGTATGAATATTTGTCTTTAGGTTAACTGTATTTTTAATTGCTTGAATAGTACAAGAACATCTATCTCAAGGTGATCATGGAAGAACAGCGCTGTGGTTTGACTCGCTCAATCACAGCATAATGCTGAATGATCACTTGATCACCTTTTAGACACATTAATTATTGTTTTTTTTTTACTTTATTAACCCCCGACCAAAAAAAGAAGGGTGTTATAAGTTTGAATGTTGCACGCATGAAAATCGGTTGTGCCGTTTAAAAGTTATGGGGGTGAGAGTGGGGAAGGAAAACCGAAAATCTGCAAATATACTCGAGTGGGGTATCAAATGAAATGCATCGCGTGCACATTACAAAATATTATGGTGTTTTACTTTTAAGGAAATTAAGGGATTGGAATCGGGGATTATTCTTGAATTTTAAATTTAGATTTATTAATTGTTTGAATAGTACAAGAACAACTATCTCAAGGTGGTCATGGAAGAACAGCGCTGTGTTTTGACTCGCTCAATCACAGCATTATGCTGAATGATCACCTTTTTCTGAATGATCAATATTTATATCCCCAAACTAAGCAGAGCTTGTACTATGGGTGTTAGGTGACTGATATACTACATTGATACAATTTTTTTTTTGTAAAGAAGCAGCAAATGCTGAGTTGACGATCCTTTTGTGTTCATCTGTGTTTTTTTTTATTTTTTTACTAAGTATTTTTAACATAGTTTTGTAATGCAGATGTTTCATGAATAAAACTTTCTTTGTCTTTATCTTTATCTTTAAATACATACATATGATTCATTTTTGTCACATTAATTGTCACACGATAATTAATTGTTTTTTGTTTACTTTATGGTATTCTTGGTTTTGATTCTGTGACAAATAAACATTTCTTTCTTTCTTTCTACTCCAGTTGATAGAGCGTCTGCGCGGCGACAGCGCGGCGTCCCTGTGGAAGTGCGCGCGCAGCGTGTCGCTGGCCGCGCGCGGCGCCGCGGCGTGCGCGAGCGCGGCCGCCGAGCGCGGCGACGCGCAGCCGCTGCCGCACGCGCAGATACACTCCGTCTGGTGCGCCGCCGTCGACAAGGTGTACCATCATCAGGTAATAGAGCGTCTGCGCGGCGACAGCGCGGCGTCCCTGTGGAAGTGCGCGCGCAGCGTGTCGCTGGCCGCGCGCGGCGCCGCGGCGTGCGCGAGCGCGGCCGCCGAGCGCGGCGACGCGCAGCCGCTGCCGCACGCGCAGATACACTCCGTCTGGTGCGCCGCCGTCGACAAGGTGTACCATCATCAGGTAATAGAGCGTCTGCGCGGCGACAGCGCGGCGTCCCTGTGGAAGTGCGCGCGCAGCGTGTCGCTGGCCGCGCGCGGCGCCGCGGCGTGCGCGAGCGCGGCCGCCGAGCGCGGCGACGCGCAGCCGCTGCCGCACGCGCAGATACACTCCGTCTGGTGCGCCGCCGTCGACAAGGTGTACCATCATCAGGTAATAGAGCGTCTGCGCGGCGACAGCGCGGCGTCCCTGTGGAAGTGCGCGCGCAGCGTGTCGCTGGCCGCGCGCGGCGCCGCGGCGTGCGCGAGCGCGGCCGCCGAGCGCGGCGACGCGCAGCCGCTGCCGCACGCGCAGATACACTCCGTCTGGTGCGCCGCCGTCGACAAGGTGTACCATCATCAGGTAATAGAGCGTCTGCGCGGCGACAGCGCGGCGTCCCTGTGGAAGTGCGCGCGCAGCGTGTCGCTGGCCGCGCGCGGCGCCGCGGCGTGCGCGAGCGCGGCCGCCGAGCGCGGCGACGCGCAGCCGCTGCCGCACGCGCAGATACACTCCGTCTGGTGCGCCGCCGTCGACAAGGTGTACCATCATCAGGTAATAGAGCGTCTGCGCGGCGACAGCGCGGCGTCCCTGTGGAAGTGCGCGCGCAGCGTGTCGCTGGCCGCGCGCGGCGCCGCGGCGTGCGCGAGCGCGGCCGCCGAGCGCGGCGACGCGCAGCCGCTGCCGCACGCGCAGATACACTCCGTCTGGTGCGCCGCCGTCGACAAGGTGTACCATCATCAGGTAATAGAGCGTCTGCGCGGCGACAGCGCGGCGTCCCTGTGGAAGTGCGCGCGCAGCGTGTCGCTGGCCGCGCGCGGCGCCGCGGCGTGCGCGAGCGCGGCCGCCGAGCGCGGCGACGCGCAGCCGCTGCCGCACGCGCAGATACACTCCGTCTGGTGCGCCGCCGTCGACAAGGTGTACCATCATCAGGTAATAGAGCGTCTGCGCGGCGACAGCGCGGCGTCCCTGTGGAAGTGCGCGCGCAGCGTGTCGCTGGCCGCGCGCGGCGCCGCGGCGTGCGCGAGCGCGGCCGCCGAGCGCGGCGACGCGCAGCCGCTGCCGCACGCGCAGATACACTCCGTCTGGTGCGCCGCCGTCGACAAGGTGTACCATCATCAGGTAATAGAGCGTCTGCGCGGCGACAGCGCGGCGTCCCTGTGGAAGTGCGCGCGCAGCGTGTCGCTGGCCGCGCGCGGCGCCGCGGCGTGCGCGAGCGCGGCCGCCGAGCGCGGCGACGCGCAGCCGCTGCCGCACGCGCAGATACACTCCGTCTGGTGCGCCGCCGTCGACAAGGTGTACCATCATCAGGTAACCACGTGCCCTCCGGCTGGTGCTAACAACAGTCTCCGGTGGTAGGCTTCGGCCGCGGCTTGTCACCACCCTCGATAAGCCTTCTTTTGACCACAATCTCACCTGTTGTAAAGTGACGATGTGGTCTAAGATGGGACATGAAGACCTAGAAGGTAGATGGCTTCTCCGGACCACATTACGGAACACGAAAAAATCGCTTCACGCACTGGCCCAGCCCGGAACTAGTAGAGCTAACTTAGTTAGAGCGAGAGGTTGAAACTAAGAATAAGAAACTAGGTCTAAACTAAACAATGTACTGTTAAGGCCTTTTGAAATAAACGATATATTATATATATACTAGCGGCCCGCCCCGGCGTCGCACGGGTATAAAATGTTCCCGGAAATTATTCGAATTTTTCTCTCCGTAAAAACCATCCTATCTCTCAAGTTGGATCGAACTGCACATGGTGTGCGAATTTTATTATAATCAGTTAAGTGGTTTAGGAGTCCATCGAGGACAAACATTGTGACACGAGATTTATATTATATTAAGATTAATTGACGTGTAATTGTATGTGTTAACAGGAGGACTTCGGGCCGGTGCGAACGGTGAAGCAAGCTCTGTCCACTGTGAGCGGCGACGTGACCAAACTGGCGACCTTCGCCGGCGACAACGAGTACGACATGATGTCGCGCGACAACCAGCCGCACGACAAGGTGAGATATTTAGTTCTACTACTAGATTTAAATCTCAATAATGGTCGTAGGTTGTCAATAATGTTGTCAATAAATCTAAATTTAAAATTTAAGAAAAACCCCCGATTCCAATGCCTTAATTTCCTTAAATGTAAAACAACATAATATTATGTAATGTGGACGCGATGCGTTTTCATTTGATACCCCACACTAGTATATTTGCAGATTTTCGGTTTTGCTTCCCCACTCTCACCCCCATAACTTTTAAACGGCCCAACCGATTTTCATGAAACATGTCTAAGAACACTCGCGCAAGACTCACCTTTCATACAAAAAAAACTAAATTGAAATCGCTCCATCCGTTCAGGAGCTATGGTGACACAGACAGACAGACAGACAGACAGACAGACACGTCAAACTTATAACACCCCTCTTTTTTTTTCGGGGGTTAATAATAGCTCTAAGTGTTCTATACAACTCAACACTCACAACTCAGGTAACCGTGGAAGACCAGCGCTGTGGTTGGACCCGTTCTGCCGCAGCGTATGCTGAATGGTTACCTTTTTTGTCGCAACATGTTGTTGTTGCCTTTTATATAGTTCTTACCAAGTAAATTTAGTTAATTTATGTATTTGTTGTATTATGTTGTGATTGTGACAAAATAAATCATTCTTATTCTTATTCTTCTATAGACTAAATGTACAGTTAAGTTTGTTTATTTATCATCTTCTTCTTACTCGGTACCTCTTGACAGAGTGGTCGTGGTTATGGGGGGTCCTTATAATAATAATAATAATAATTTATTTAATAATAATAGTTATCTTACAGTTTTCACCAATTATAACTATCTTACAAACTAGTCTTAGCTAACAAACTAATAACTAACAAAATAGAGTAAAAGACAACAAAAGGAAACTAAAATAATTAAATCTTTGAAAATATCGTATTGCCTTATGAATATAATTACTTATAATGGGTTGCTGCTCTCGCAATGCGCCGCCATTGTTCCCCGTTAGTTGCGTTGCGGGAGCAGTCGGTAATGGCGGACTGAGTCAATTTTGAGATGAGGTCCGACCACCTTTTATTTATTTATTTATCAGACACACAAAACACATTACAACATTTACGACTAAACTATTTATATCTAAACCTAAGATCTATGTTGCAACATAACTATAAGTGTGCACTACAAAAAATGATATGAACAATGGTTAACAAACTTAATAGACTAATAAAAAAGAAGACTAAATATTATTGAATAAAAAAGAGGACTTAATATTATTGAGGGTGAGCGTGTGTGATGGAACGGTCATTGAAGAGGAGAGATGCTTTAATCTTGCATATAAAATGAGATAGATTATATGAAGTAAATATATCTAGCTCGGTATTGTTTCTGGACAATTCATTATACTGGCGAGCCATTCGTGTGAGGGGATTGTAGAACGAAATATTGTTTCTGAATGTATGCAGTACAAATAAATTGCTTATGTGACACCTCCTAGCACTGAATTGCCTTGTTACCTTGTGTACCTTGTTGGAGAGCGACCACGAGACCTCGAGACCCCTCCATTCTGCCTTGTATAATTAGGCGCTCCATGAAGTTCTCGTTTTGCACCACGTGTCCAAAGAACTTCAGTATTTATTTATCTTTATTTATCATACATACGAGTAAAGAGCATGCTTTTTAACCCACGACCGAAAAAGAGGGGGTTTGACGTGTCTGTCTGTTTGTGGAATCATAGCTCCCGAATGGATAAACCTATTTCGATTTTGTTTCTTTTCAAATTCAAATTTCTTTATTTGTACGAACATAAGTAAAAAAAAGGAAGGTCTTGAAATAGTTACAGATGCATTATGTTCTACCACATTCATTTGGCATGCAAAATCTTAACAATAATTTGTTAATTAAAAATTAGAAATGTCCTTTGGTTACAAAATATACAAAACATGTCAATTATAATATTAGTGAGTTAATTAATAATGTCATTTTATTCTTATTCTATCCTTAAATATATTGTTTCTTACAATGGTCAAAGTATTCATTCATTGTGTAAAAACAGCAGTCAAGTAACCAATGATGCAATTTTGTTTGAAAGATAGGTTACCGGAGAGTGTTTTGTGTTATGTTTCATAAAATTCGGCTAAACCTTTCAAACATAATATGAGGCGTCAAATTGGCAATGAAAAATCAAATGTTTACTAACTAATATACCCGTGCTTTGTACCGAATGAAAGGTTACAACTTATATGATGCTAAAAAGCAAGATTCATTACGCATTTCATTTCATTTCATTTATTCGCAAACAATTTTTACATTGTGTCGGAAATTTATAATTAAACTATTGCACATTAAAAATAACATAATAACAATAAAATTACACATAACCATTATTCATACAAAATCACAAAGACATAAAAAAATATTAATTGCAACAAAACATTTATACCTTAGTAATTAGAAACACATTACAAGCAACCCAATAAAAATATACCAATATAGTCTAACACAATAACAATAATTCAACAAACTGAGACATTAATTTCTAATTTCTAATACTATTATAAAGGCGAATGTTTGTAAGTACGCGCTTGAATAGCGAAATAGGTTTTTAAGTAGTAGGGTTAATAAGGTACCTTGTAATTTGTAATTTTTATATTTATTTTTGAAATAATTTAGTTAATCTTTCATTTTTGTTGAGTTATAAGTTATCGAGGAATGGAAATTTCATTCTAAACAATCCCCTGAGGGTTTTCAGAATGTTTTATTATAATTATAGTTTTATTAATAAAAACTTTTTAATAAATAAAAATAAAATTATGGAAATCTTTTGAGCCATTTGATAGATGCGAGCAAAACATTTCAACCTGATGCTGCGTTGAATTTTTTTATTTAATCTTGTATCTACAATGTCCAATTCTGTTCTATCTTTAATGAATGAATGTGATGTATTTGCGGACGAATGGATGGACTTAGTGACATTCTTCATTTTTGTGAACTTGACTTCTGATACATAATATGAATATTTAAGATTTGACATTCATAATTTTTTTTCTCTCTTAACATTTTCCTTTTTAATTATTAGTTTTATTTTATTTTTGTGTTATAATTTTATGTAACTTGACATTGTCCTTGATTTGGATGTATTATTATTGTGTTTTGTTATAATTTACATTAGCTAGTTTAATTGGATATATCTGTACTAGTTATTAAATTAAATAATTAAATCTTCCAGCCCATCCCTCCGGTAGTGTTGCGCGCGCAACTCGTTAAGAAACAGCTTGAAGAAACGAAGAGTTTAACCATACGTCTGGAGAACAAGGAAGCTGATATTAAAGAACTGAGGAAAGCGCTCAAGGTAAATAATATCTTCAACATAGAATAGAATAAAAAAATAATAATTCTGGACAACTCACACAGCATCTCCTAACCCCAACCTAAGCAGAGCTTGTACTATGGGTGTAAGGTGACTGATATACTACATAGATACATTTTTTTTTGTAAATACATACATATGATACATGGAAAACACCCAGACCCGAAACCAGAAATTGTAGATCGAATGTCTTTATTGCTTCAAACATGGTATAAAGGTGATAATAATTACATATAAGGTCCACATGTTTCACTAAAAACTAGCATGCAATAATTAATTAAATCTAAGATCATAAACACTCCTATAACATTCCCACTGCTGGGGCGCGGTGACTCTCTTGACTACAGTGATTTGGTCAGTTGTGTCTGAGATTACTGCGTTAAAACAAACAATCATTTTTTCGTGTTTCGTAATGTGGTCCGGAGAAGCCATCTACCCTCTAGGTCTTCATGCTCCATCTTAGACCACATCGTCACTTTACATCAGGTGAGATTGTGGTCAAATGAAGGCTTATCTATCATAAACAAGAAAAAATCAAAGAACAAACCATTCAGTTTAATTAAATTAGTATAGATTTAACGTTTTCAATTCGACGCGTCTTTTACCCGACTACACATCGCAAAGTTGTGGTAATGTGTTTAAAAGTCTATTATTATTAAGAATTCTTTATTGCATAAGAAAAATACTGAGTTGTACAAAAGGTGGGCTTAATGCCAAGGCATTTTCATTTTCTATTTTTTTTTTCGTTTTTTTTTCGTCTAATTTGTATGTTCTAATATTGTATATGTATGTATGTTCCTTTGTCCCGCTATACCAAAACGCCTGGGGCGATTTATGCGATTCACAGGTCATTCGATTCCTCTAGTACGGCAAGCGAGAGCCGTAAGTGAAAATGTCACTATAGTAAGTAAGAACTCAAAAATTGTAATAACTGAGAAAACTGTGTTGTTCTATTCGTTTCTCAACTCAGTATAAAACATTGAAGCGAACTGTCAAGACAATGTTATTTCCTCGATATTTTTTGTTTTATCAATTTAGTTTTATTAATTTTAAGTTGACCAAAGTCAAAGTCAAAGTCAAAACGTTTATTTCCTTAGAAGCACATAGCCTACATGGACAGGTCAACTTAAAATTAATAAAACTAAATTGCTTAAATAACAAATATCAAGGAAATAACATTGTCTTGACAGTTCCAGACCTGTCCATGTGGGCCTTGTGCTTCTAAGGAAATAAACGTTTTGACTACGTAAGTGAAAATTAATTAACATGGCGACTACTGGACGCCATTTTGTATAAATAAAAGTGTGTCATGTGGTATCGTTGAATTGGTAATCAAAAATCATTTTTAGTTTTCTCTTAACATTTTTCGTTCCGGCTGACCGTTTAGGATTTATATCAAATCAAAATTTCGTGACAACCATTTTCACTTAATAGGCTTTCTTTTTTATACTAAATAAGCCTTCATTTGACCACAATCTCACCTGATGTAAAGCGACGATGTGGTCTAAGATGGGACATGAAGACCTAGAAGGCTTCGAAACCACATTACGAAACACGAATAATCGCTTCACGCACTGGCCCAGCCCGGAGGGTGGTGACAAGCCGCGGCCTAAGCCTACCCCAGAGACTTATTTTTTAAATTTTATTAAATTGTAATAGTTATTTTGTTAAAAATCAACTTGTATTCATGTACAATCATATATTTATTATGTTGTTATATCTTCTTTACGTTACGCCACTGTCTATGTCGTTCTATTTATTTCCTGTCCATCCAAAGGCTGCCTGGAAGAGATCGCTTACAGCGATAAGGCCGCCCTTTGTACTCCAATGTATTGTCTTGTTATTGTTTGCAGTTTGTATTTTGTTTGTGGTGTACATTAAAGAGTTATCTATCTATCTCTCTTATTTATGTCGACCTCTGTGGCTCGGTGGGCGAACGTCCGCCTGAGGCGCAGGAGGTTGCGGGTTCGATTCCCGCCGGGGGACCAGATTTTGTACGATCTACAATCTTTGGTTTCGGGTCTGGGTGTTTTCTATGTATCATATGTATGTATTTACAAAAAAAAAATGTATCTATGTAGTATATCAGTCACCTAACACCCATAGCACAAGCTCTGCTTAGTTTGGGGTTGGATGATGCTGTGCGAGTAGTCCGGAAATATTTATTTCTTCTTCTTCTTTTCCGTTACGCTCTTGACAGAGCGACCGTGGTCGCCATGTGTCGGCGGTGTGGGCAGATGATATTCGCCTTGAGGTGTAGTATGTAACTATGTCCTAAGCTAGATAAGATATATTCATTAGTAATAAATCAACAGCAGTCAGATGTAGTCGTTTCAATTACAACCTGAAACCATACCTCCCTTCAGCCTCACGACAGCGCGCCACTTCTCTCTGTCGGAGGTCACGCTGCTGCAATCGTTTAACAGCCCCCCTACGGTAGTTTTTATTTGGTCTGATAATTTAATTCATCATCTCAGCTTTTTGACGTCCACTGCTGGACATAAGCCTCCCTCAAAGACGACCAATCATTCCGATCGGTCGCCACTTGCATCCACCGTGAGCCAGCAAGTTTGACTAAGTCATCCGTCCATCTTGTTGGTGGTCGTCCGACGCTGCGCCTACCAATCCGCGGCCTCCATTCGAGAACCTTTCGGCCCCAACGGCCATCTGTTCTTCGTGCTATGTGGCCTGCCCACTGCCACTTCAAAGAGCTATGGCTCCGTTTGGCTATGTCGGTGACCCGCGTTCTTCTACTGATAATTTAATTGGAAATATTTATATATTTCAGGCTAAACAAGAGGAGCTCTCCGAGATGCAGATCCGCCGGGAGCTGGGCGAGAGGAAGCTGTCCACGGCGGCGCACGACTGCAAGCTGAAGGCGGAGCAACTGCAGAGGAAGCTGGAAGATACGCAGAATCAACTCAAACGGTAATTATCCTAATCTAATTGGAATACAAACAGTTATAATTACAAATTTATTACTAACATCATCATCATTACCATCCTGCCCTTGTCCCACACTATGTGGGGTCGGCACAACATGTGTTCCTCCTCCACTTCCCTCTATCACCCGTCATCTCAGCACTCACTCCTTTCTTACACATATCTCCTTACACACAGTCCATCCATCTTTTCTTTGGCCTCCCTCTTCCCACATATCCATCCACTTTCATATCTAACGCTCTTCTCGTTACATGACTTTCGTTCCTTCTCATAACATGCCCAAACCACGCTAGCCTATTACCTCTCAACTTATTCGTAACTGGAAAACTTATTACTAACACTCAATAAAAATAATCATTTACATGTTTTCGCATAGTGAATCTATCTTAAAAGCTGTGAGACACTCAAACAATTGGTTCTGTCGGAACCAAGTTGTATTATTGTTTGGTAGAAAAATAAATATCTTTTATCTTATCTAACAAGAAAAAAGGTAGCAACAACTATATATCAGCAAAAGTCTATAATAATTTATAGTATTCGCTTCACAACTCAGTGTAAAAAATTTAAGCGAACTGGTGTCTGTCAAGAACTGTCAAGAAAATGTGATTTCCTTGATTATTCTTAGTTTTTATGCATAAGCGTCTTAGGAAATAAACGTTTTGACTTCGACTTATAACATAATAATTTAAATTCTAAATTTAAGAAAAACCCCCGATTCCAATGCCTTAATTTCCTTAAAAGTAAAACACCAATATATTTAGTAATGTGCACGCGATGCTCTTTCATTCGATACCCCACTCAACTTCCTTCCCCACTCTCACCCCCATAAATTTTAAACGGCTCAACTGATTTTCATGAAACTTGTCTAAGAACACTCGCGCCAAACCAAGCCACTCACCTTACATACAAAAAAAACTAAATTGAAATTGCTCCATCCGTTCGGGAGCTATGATGTCCCAGACAGACAGACAGACAGACAGACAGACACGTCAAACTTATAACACCCCTCTTTTTTGGTCGGGGGTTATAAATCAATCAATCAATCGCAATATATGAGCCCATAACTTAATAACGCCTGGACAAATTTGGCCAATTCATTTCCAAATTTCCAATGTTCTGTTCTACTAGTAATCAAGTAACAATTTGATTCATATATTATTGATAGTCAATAAACCTATTATAGAAATAATATCCCATATGTTCACTTTTGTTGACAGAAAAGAGAAGGAGTTCGAAGAGACGTTAGACCACCTGCAAAAAGACATAGACTCGCTCGAGTCTGAAAGAGGCAGTCTTAGAGATAAGTTGAAGGTTTACACAAAACGCGGCGGCAGCCATCATGGTATGTATTATGTAATCATTAAAAAAAAATTACATAATAACTGTTTCATGATCTCAGAATTATTCTATGGTTAAAATATAGAGCTATTTAATTAACTGACAGCAGTGAGTGATTTGCCTGGCCGAGATTACTCTATACAATGTGTAACACGGTCGACGGATCAACGAAACCTAAGAGATAGGTGACAAAAATACCTATCGATTTAACCCCTATGTATGTTCCCCGGTGTTTTATAGTTTTGGATATATTTAACTTTTTAATTTTGTTTTGTATCACGGACTTGGTTCACAAAAACTGATAGTTTGATAAATATTCATACTAGAGTCGTTATTTTTATCACAAACATAGCTGAATAATGGCAAGTACTTACACTAAAATCAATTTATAACTTTGGTAAAGCCCAAAGTTAAATAAAAGTGCCATAAGAAAAAATCTTCCAAAATTGTGAAATTTTCTAACACTTCAAGACCAAATTACAAAAAAATCTCGGTTAATTTTATTCCCCTCTTCAAAAAACTGTTTTAGTAATCACCTACAAAATTTTGTTTAATTAGAACGAGGGGTTCACATGAAAATAACCTTTAATGCTCGCAATTACCACATTTATATAATAACTTTCTAAGAATAGCCTATGTACCAAAACCTCATTTTCCCAAACTATTACAAATACAAATACAAAAACACTTTATTGTACACACTGGGAAATAAAATACAACAACGCGTAGAAAAACAAATAAACAGTGCGCGAATGTGACTATTATTAGTTCTGACGGCTCTTTAACCCACAATATTTTTTTAGTAGATCACTGCCTGGCAGCTAATTATCTGTTTGTGGTTTTTTATGTTATGTTTCTTGTGTCTGTTTGTTTATGTATCAAAATAAATGTATTTCATATCAATAAGATTTAATTATACCTTTTAAAAATGGAGGTTACTATTAAAGGATTTTATGAACCAAGTCGAACGAAGTTTGTCCCTCTTTTAAGCATATCATATGATCTCATATCATATCGTATGCCAAAAAACTGCTAGTTAACTTTTAGCTGTTCTAAAACGAATCGTAACGAAAAATGCTCACTGAAGGTTGTTAATGTCGTGGGTATATTTAAGAATTTGGTCATCTCACGAAAGAGTCCAGATAACTTTATCATCATCTCTTAAAATGTATATTTAAGTAACTATTGACTATTATTATATTCGCTAGCGCGGCACGCTCTCGGAGATGGCTCTTAGATTTGCATTTACTAACATGAATTTAAGTACAGTTTTTATATTTCTTTGGATTATTTAATGTCATAATGTGGATGACAAGATTTACGATTAAATAATCTTGTCAAATTTATGACTAACTATCATGGTTATCAAAACTTTTTATTGGCATACCATACATCAATATGACAATTCTTCAATATGACCACGACAATACCTACACTTGGAAATTAGCCGAACGGAGTGAAAGTCTATTTACCTTCATGAGACAGAATTTTGTGTTGAAATTGTGTTTAATGTATATATTTTACTAGTTGTAAGATGTTTACACTAAGTTTTAAATTTAACAACAGCGGTGGCGCCCCCTACAGCTGTCAGAGATTTGATTATGTCACGTAAGATATTTGTTATATATTTTGTATAACTCAAGCATGCAGTTTTAATATATTTGCGGAGAAATGTACCTCATTATTAAACAAAATCAGTACAAGTGAAAAAGCGAAGATTGTAGAATTATCACCAAATAGATTCTAGATTGTGTTCTAGGCTTTGTGTAGGCCAATAAATAAATAAATAAATGTTTCCCGTCAATCCACACAACATATAGCCCCGTGGTAAGTTCAAAGCTTGTGTTACGGGTACTAGACATCTGATATACATAATATAATGGACTTGATAACTACATAAATATTAGGTATTCTGTTTAAAGGTGTTTAGATTGTATGAAACTTAATATTATTGACACAAGCGGCCACCGTGTGTTATAATATCGCTTTTAAGCTCTCGTACAAATGAGGGCTAATCCAAAGATCCTTTTTTATTAACCCCCGACCAAAAAAGAGTTGTGTTATAAGTTTGACGTGTCCGTCTGTCTGTCTGGGACATCATAGGATGGAGCGATTTCAATTTAGTTTTTTTTTTGTATGAAAGGTGAGTTTGGCGCGAGTGTTCTTAGACATGTTTCATGAAAATCGGTTCAGCCGTTTAAAAGTTATGAGAGTGAGAGTGGGGAAGAAAAACCGAAAATCTGCAAATATACTCGAGTGGGGTATCAAATGAAAGGGCATCGCGTGCACATTACTAAATATGAAGGTGCTTTACTTTTAAGGAAATAAAAGCATCGGAATCGGGGGTTTATCTTAAAGTTTAAATTTAGATTTTTTATTATTTATAGTTTAAACCGAGGCACATTTCTTCACATATTCTGAAAATACCCGTATATTAAGCGCGTATGGATATTCCAAGGATTACGTATTGAATTGTTTGTCTCAAACAGTGTGATAATGAAATGTACTGTGAACTAATAGTTCTTATCTATAACGCTTAATTGGCTCAATATTATTGAGGTCTTGTTAAGGTAGATTAATTCAGAAAAAAATACTAAATGAAGATAGAATCCTTTAGGCTTCGGTCGTACCTACGCGTCAGCAACGCGGGAAGCGCGAGCTTCTGCAAAGCGGTTTAGTTTTTGTTTGAATACGTACCCTCTTTGTGGTTTCTTAAGCTTATTATAAAATATCGGATTACATTGACGACAAAACTGCTTGGGAAGAAATCTGCTCCAACAGCAAATCAAAAACAACACTAACAAATAATTATTGTGTAAAGTTTCAATACAAAAGTGAGCTAGAGTTTCTAATCGCTTCTTTGCTGTAGTGTACAAAAAGCGAAGCGACCAGTTACGATTACGTTTTTTTTTACCTTTCTAAGATTTGTAAAACCAAACAATGGAAATAAATGATTTTGTATCTTGTTGCGTAGATGTGCAAAGGGCCATAGTAGAGCATGGGTAGCGTTCGCCGCGCGGCAGACGCTCCCGCCTCGCAATCGCTTTGGTCGCGCAGGTTCGGCCGAAGCTTCGACATGTAGATTTCAGCACCTTAACCAAAATATTGGAGATTTTTTTTAAAGCTCTAGAAATACTATTATTTCTCGTCCGCATCGACACTTGTCATCAGGTGAGATTGTGGACAAACAAACATCTAACGTCCATAAAAAAAAAAGAAAAAAAAAGTCTAAACTCAATACTTGGCAACACTGGTCGTAAGCTTTCATTTTGGGCAACATCTATGTTCCGTGCTGGCATTTTTTTTTTTAGTTTAATCGTATTCCTTGATATCCGTACGCACTTGTCAAAATCTAATATGTCATCATTACTTAACTTGATTACATTTTGTAATTCATCGCTTTTTAATAACTAATAGCATTAGAGGTTAATTTTGAATGTAAGTTATTTTTAATATTATGTTTGTTGTAATGTAATGTGTAACTGTGGTTAAAATAGTGTTAACAACAACAAGGTACACTAGATTCGCCGCTAGAGGTCGTGTATGGTCCGAAATGTCAAATAAAACTGTTACTATGGTTACGCCGGTTTATACCTAAATCAAATATAGAGTTTCACTCACTGGCGAATATAAAATAGTGGCCTTAAGTCATTTTATTAATTCTAAACATCATATTCGAAATACAACATTTTGTTGTTTCTAAGATATTATTTTACCCTATATTTTTTAAAATTACTATGCATATTTAAAATACTAAGTATTTATTTTTGTGTACTTTAATTTATTCTGCGATATATCTATTTAATATTGATCATAATTAATAGAAGTTTTCTCTGTTTTCATTTTTAATTTTTTTTATGATTTATTATTATATAATTGGATGATATAATATTAAATTACAAATTTTAGCAGCGGCAACACCGTCTCCTGCGCCGAAAGAAGCGACGCGTAAGAATTCCAAATTCCAACATTTGTTCCGTTTCCGGTGTCGCATGGGTGTTTTTTTATTTGCGTCCATGTGTTCTTAATTTAAATATGATTTTATATATTTTATTAATACGTTCTAAATTTTAAGATTTTTTATATAATTTTTATTTAATTTAGAAAGTGGTGTCTATTGTGTTTAACAATAATTATAACATACTTTTTTTTTCATAAATCATTAATTTTTTTTCAGTGATGTTTTGTTATATTTATATGTGATTATATAAACTAACGGTCGAATACTAAAAAATCCTCAAATTAGAATGTAATATTTCGCAAAATTAAATGGAGCATTAATTAATCAAAGTGTCTAAGTTTTGTAAAACCGAACAATGGAAATAAATTATTTTGTATCTTGTATCTTGAATAGAGTTACAATTAATTATAGTAGGAGAGCCGAACAGGGGATTTCGGGATTAACTCGACCGCGATAGATACAAGACATAATATGTCCATACCATGCCAACCGATTTCCTCTCAACTTCTCTGTCACTGGTGCTACTTTCAAGGTTCCTCTTATATACTCATTTCTTTATCATCCTCTTAAAAATCTTACGAACATCGCCTTCATGTAAAGTAAACGGTCATAAAAAGTCTGCTCTATTGATAAAAAGGTATTGCAATTTAGTTTCTTCATTCTTTCATCGCCTAAGCTGCGTAACTCAACAGGTCTCCATCAACATCGCCTTCATGTTAACGGTCATAAAAAGTCTGCCCCTATTGATGAAAAGGTATTGCAATTTAGTTTCTTCATTCTTTTGTAGTGACACAGATTAGCATTAAAGTACGCGGCGCGAACGCGTTTCGTTAATTCAGCTTTTTAATAGTTATGCGGAGCCTCGCCAGTCACTCTTCAAACCTCAGCCGTGTTTAGACATATCCTAATAAGGATTAAATAAATAATATAATTGTATTAACCTGTAACGTGTTAAATGAATAGATTCAGTATAGTGCAATAACTCTTTTATTTCAACCAACCCACATATATAATCACTAAAGACTAGTTTAAATACTAAACTTTCATCGCCTAAGCTGCGTAACTCAACAGGTCTCCATCCATGACGCTCGAGTCAATCCCCATTTAGCAACGTTGGCTCCCCTACTGTTATATAAATTTCGTAATCGCCCGTTAATATATTTGTAAGGTTATGGATTGTCACTAATTTTTATTTTAATATTGTTTTAAGTTATAATCCGTTCATATCGTACGAGTGATTCAGGCAAATGGCACACTCTCCTGAATCACTCGAACAATGCTCGGTGCTTAGCATGACTGTCAACGTGTCGTCTTTGTGTTTAACTTATTAATCTATCAATTTGATCATGCCGTGCTTATCATTTCAGCTCAATCATGTTATATATAAAAAAAAATCCGTTTGTCACAATGCTGTGGAATTAGTGTCGGACAAAATAACTATACATATTATTATATTTTATAAAATTTTAATCTTTAATACAACGCTGTTGTCTTAATAAACCATTGCATGCTGTTTCATTTTAACACAGCACAGTTCACATTGATTCAAATAGAAGGCAAGAAAACCTGGCAAAAAATAAACATTTACCTTTTCCATAATTTCGTATTAACGTATACTTATTATATTTACTAGTTTGCTATTATATCCCTCTACTGGGCATATACCTTCTCCAATCAATTAACAAATAAATTATTAAATTGTATCGGTCAGATTTAATAGTATCGTTCTACAATTACCATTCCACAATTATTTACTTATAATAAAATGCCAAGCAAACAGGATACAATGTATAAAAAAAAGAAAACAACTAGAACTGTTTTCAGTTCCCACTGTAACTTTACCAAAGATCAGACTCAGTTCAAAAATAACTATCCTATAAGATTCTAGATTAGTTGACATTGCCAGCGCGCCAGTTTGGATCGATGTGAACGCGCCTCGAACGGAACAGACAAATAGCGGAATATTTTATTACAGAAGAGACTCCCGTGAAAATAGCGTCCGGCGTTGCAACTGGAGAGGTGAACGAGGCGTTGCAGCAACAGCTTAAAGTTCTAAGCTGGTGAGTTTGAAAACACAAGTTATTTGTAGTAAAATATGTATTAACACCGTTTTTTAATGTATTTAAGCCGTGTTGGCTAAGTTGGAACACACTCGGAAGGTCGTGGGTTCAAACCTCGCCGCGTACCTCAGGATTTTTCTTGAAAAATGTATGTGCGCTTTAAACATGTGCTTTAACGGGTGAAGGCAAACATCGTTAGGAAACCGGCATGTTCTGAGAACTTTAAAAGAGTTTGACGGACATGTGACATTCACCAACAGGCACTTGGCCAGCGTGGTGAGTTAAGGCCTAATCTCTCTCGTCAAGAGAGTGTCCTGTGTCCCAGCTGTGGGACACAGGGGGGCAAGATTTGTAAAAGGATATATTACTTAAACAAAACTTACATATGTCTAACAGGACGCTAGAACGCGAGCGCGGCGCAAGAGTAGCCGCTTGCAGAAAGGCCGAGGCGGCCGCGATCCGCAGCCTTCGACCCCTAGAGAACCCCACCGCGGCCTCCGCGGTCGCCAGGAGGCAGGCCTACGCCGCGCTCGAGAAACGGACCCAGGAGCTGGAGAGGGTGAGTGCACAGTCTGCTTAGTCAGAGGCAGGTCATTGGCTGCTGCTGTCTGGTCTCTATTCTCTGGAGAACCCCACCGCGGCCTCCGCGGTCGCCAGGAGGCAGGCCTACGCCGCGCTCGAGAAACGGACCCAGGAGCTGGAGAGGGTGAGTGCACAGTCTGCTTAGTCAGAGGCAGGTCATTGGCTGCTGCTGTCTGGTCTCTATTCTCTGGAGAACCCCACCGCGGCCTCCGCGGTCGCCAGGAGGCAGGCCTACGCCGCGCTCGAGAAACGGACCCAGGAGCTGGAGAGGGTGAGTGCACAGTCTGCTTAGTCAGAGGCAGGTCATTGGCTGCTGCTGTCTGGTCTCTATTCTCTGGAGAACCCCACCGCGGCCTCCGCGGTCGCCAGGAGGCAGGCCTACGCCGCGCTCGAGAAACGGACCCAGGAGCTGGAGAGGGTGAGTGCACAGTCTGCTTAGTCAGAGGCAGGTCATTGGCTGCTGCTGTCTGGTCTCTATTCTCTGGAGAACCCCACCGCGGCCTCCGCGGTCGCCAGGAGGCAGGCCTACGCCGCGCTCGAGAAACGGACCCAGGAGCTGGAGAGGGTGAGTGTACAGTCTGCTTAGTCAGAGGCAGGTCATTGGCTGCTGCTGTCTGGTCTCTATTCTCTGGAGAACCCCACCGCGGCCTCCGCGGTCGCCAGGAGGCAGTCCTACGCCGCGCTCGAGAAACGGACCCAGGAGCTGGAGAGGGTGAGTGTACAGTCTGCTTAGTCAGAGGCAGGTCATTGGCTGCTGCTGTCTGCTCTCTATTCTCTGGAGAACCCCACCGCGGCCTCCGCGGTCGCCAGGAGGCAGGCCTACGCCGCGCTCGAGAAACGGACCCAGGAGCTGGAGAGGGTGAGTGTACAGTCTGCTTAGTCAGAGGCAGGTCATTGGCTGCTGCTGTCTGGTCTCTATTCTCTGGAGAACCCCACCGCGGCCTCCGCGGTCGCCAGGAGGCAGGCCTACGCCGCGCTCGAGAAACGGTCCCAGGAGCTGGAGAGGGTGAGTGTACAGTCTGCTTAGTCAGAGGCAGGTCATTGGCTGCTGCTGTCTGCTCTCTATTCTCTGGAGAACCCCACCGCGGCCTCCGCGGTCGCCAGGAGGCAGGCCTACGCCGCGCTCGAGAAACGGACCCAGGAGCTGGAGAGGGTGAGTGCACAGTCTGCTTAGTCAGAGGCAGGACAGAGGCTGCTGCTGTCTGGTCTCTATTCTCTGGAGAAACCCCACCGCGGCCTCCGCGGTCGCCAGGAGGCAGGCCTACGCCGCGCTCGAGAAACGGACCCAGGAGCTGGAGAGGGTGAGTGTACAGTCTGCTTAGTCAGAGGCAGGTCATTGGCTGCTGCTGTCTGGTCTCTATTCTCTGGAGAACCCCACCGCGGCCTCCGCGGTCGCCAGGAGGCAGGCCTACGCCGCGCTCGAGAAACGGTCCCAGGAGCTGGAGAGGGTGAGTGTACAGTCTGCTTAGTCAGAGGCAGGTCATTGGCTGCTGCTGTCTGGTCTCTATTCTCTGGAGAACCCCACCGCGGCCTCCGCGGTCGCCAGGAGGCAGGCCTACGCCGCGCTCGAGAAACGGTCCCAGGAGCTGGAGAGGGTGAGTGTACAGTCTGCTTAGTCAGAGGCAGGTCATTGGCTGCTGCTGTCTGCTCTCTATTCTCTGGAGAACCCCACCGCGGCCTCCGCGGTCGCCAGGAGGCAGGCCTACGCCGCGCTCGAGAAACGGACCCAGGAGCTGGAGAGGGTGAGTGCACAGTCTGCTTAGTCAGAGGCAGGACAGAGGCTGCTGCTGTCTGGTCTCTATTCTCTGGAGAAACCCCACCGCGGCCTCCGCGGTCGCCAGGAGGCAGGCCTACGCCGCGCTCGAGAAACGGACCCAGGAGCTGGAGAGGGTGAGTGTACAGTCTGCTTAGTCAGAGGCAGGTCATTGGCTGCTGCTGTCTGGTCTCTATTCTCTGGAGAACCCCACCGCGGCCTCCGCGGTCGCCAGGAGGCAGGCCTACGCCGCGCTCGGCGGAAATATACACGTGTGGGGTATCAAATGAAAGCGCATCGCGTGCCCATACAAAATATTATGGTGTTTTTTAGGAAATTAAGGCATTGGAATCGGGGGTTTTAAATTTAAAATTTAGATTTATATAACATTAGTATAGATTATTTATTTAGTTACTTTATATGTATATTTAGAATAGAATAGAATAGAAAGAGTTTTATTTACGTCATAAACACACAATACAATTACAATTAAAATTAACATAAAAGCAGTTTAATAAAAATACTATAGTATTATTATTTGAACCTAAATCGGTTTCCACTCAGCATAATGCTGTAGCAGCTAGGTGAGCTGGCTACAGCGCTGGTTTTCAGCGGTACCGTACATCGCAAGGCCCTAAAGCGCTGCAATAAATCAATCAATTTGTAATAATAGAATAAATATTATGTGTTACTTAAAATCTATTGTATCGTTTACATTTATATCGTCTAATATACTATAAAGAACAAAATAATAATAATAATAAGATAACAAAGGGGCATACGAATATTATTTTACAATATTATACCATGTTTAAATTATTATTTTTTATAACTTTTGAAACTGTCATGGTTATCAATACTATTTAGATTTATAACGGGATATTTACCATGACTGATTGTCTTTCGAGTTTCCCGATATTTCGGCACAGTTACATGCGCCATGATCACGGTTGAACTGAAACTGCAGCGATTGGAGTAACAGTTTTATTACCCCACTAACACACTATCGCGACACACAGTACTAACGGTGTCCGTTTGGACCTCCGTTGCAGGCTTTTTTTGACTAGTACACATCTTCACAACAGGGTTCCAGGTTCCAGATAATTGAAAACCATCTTCTCGGTTGAAGTTCCTGTGTTTGGTAATCTCAATAGCCTCCTGTACCAATCTAATAGGTATATAGTGTTTTCCCGTTATAAATCTAAATACATAGTATTATTTTTTATTTATAACGGAAGACCAAGATCGAGTTATATTATGAACCCCGCACATTGTTTATTCAAAAGACACTTTTTTAGGTTTAATTTAAAAAGGTTTTTTCATTTGACCACAATCTCACCCGATGTAAAGTGACGATGTGGTCTAAGATGGAGCATGAAGGCCTAGAAGATGGCTTCTCCGGACCACATTCAGAAACACGAAAAAATAGCTTCACGCACTGGCCCAGCCCGGAGGGTGGTGCAAAGCCGCGGCCGAAGCCTACCAACAGAGACTGTTCTTAGCACCACCCGGAGGTCACGTGTAAGGATTCAGAGGGTTACCACTTACTAACGTGAAAACTTCCCAATATTTGAGGTGTATGCATACATAGAAGGGGGTACTTGTACGCTTCAGTAATAAGCTAGCTATCGAGTAAGACGGACGTTTCATTGACCACCGATATACCAATATTCCAGGAATGGATGATGTTCGTGGCGCGCTCCGGCCTGGTGCAGTACCCGAAGGAGCCGTCGCAGTACGCGCGCGCCCTCAAACAACACAAGGATAAGCAGAGAGAGATTAGGATTAAGATAGAGGTATGTTATATAAGTGCTAAGTACAATTAGTAATCAAATTTATGTATATTCAACCTGAACTGCCTCGGTAGCGCGGTGGGCGAATGTCCGCTTGCAGAGCAAGAGGTAGCGGGTTCGATTCCCGCCGAGGGTAAAATTGTTTGTTTGTTCTGCAAGCACTTTTCTCCTTGGTCTGGGTGTTTAATATGTATAATAAAAATATATATATATGTATGTTAGTATATCAGATATCTAGTACCCGTACCACAAGCTTATAGAGCTTACCACGGGGCTAGATGACGTTGTGTAAATTGTCCGGAAAAATTAGTATATTAGTATTCAACCTATTTATACCTACTTCTACGCCATTTTGAATTATATTTCAGCGAACAGTGATGAGGCGATTTTGTTTTGTGAATTATGAGATATTATTAAATTTTTGTGGTTTTTATTTTTAACAGTAGGTATTAAAACTTGAAACGGTTAACCATATCGGAAAACTCAAAAACCGTCAAATAGGGGTATGTTACCCGTTTCAAGTTTTAAAATGAAAATATGCATTCATGCTAAAAAAAATTGTTTTCAGCTCGGTAATCAACAACACAGACTATTTGATATATGTACTAGATGGATATTGATGAAACTTCACAATAATATAGCTAATATATAAGATCAACACATAGGCGGTTAAGTAATATAAAATATTGCTTTTCGCGTTAAACTACAATTAATAAGAGCAATGGGTTTAATTTGGCATGAACATACTAAGCTGTTTTTCCAGTAATTGGAAATTAATAGTAAATTCCCATAGACTACTTTTTAGATGGGCAGTTGGTAGCTCTACAAGGAACGTGCAAAAAATAAAACAAAAAGTACTGTACAAAATTACAAAAAATACAAAATTATTTATTCAGCAACTTAATGTACATTACAGTTACAAGGTTTGAGATCCTCTTTTAAGTAAAATAAATACCTGTGTTAGAGGAATCTCGCTCTGCCATAAATACTAACATTACAGTAAATTAAGTAGGTATAGCTATAAAATTAATTTAATATTATAGGTTTAAAGAAAAAAATCAAATTTAATTGCGCGCCTGAAGAGGCTTGAGTGAAACTAATGAGTGTTTCAGAATATGTTGATGTGTGTGTGTGTGTGTGTGTGTGTGTGTGTGTGTGTGTGTGTGTGTGTGTGTGTGTGTGTGTGTGTGTGTGTTAGGGGTCTAATTTAGTTTATCAAACAGTGCTTCCGTGTCATCATAGCTTAGGCTTAGTAACTATTCTGATAGGTGGCAGCACTAATGCGACAGTTGAAATGTCTAATGCTATGTAGACATGGACAATGTTTTACATTCATATTGATGGCACCAGTTGGCAGCACCTTCGATGTGCAAGTTCCCTATATTTTAACCATAATCATAATCATCATTTATTTGCTTCAACATAATGTAGTTTACAAAAGATCTTAATATTAAATGTGTCTCAATTATGTTCTACTTGTTAGCATGCAAAAATCCATTATATGTCAGAAATTTATCATTAATACATTAAAAAAATAAAATAATAATATGATTTATTTTAATAATTAAACTATAAAAACTAATGATAGTTATAAATATATATATATTATTATTATTATATTTTTTGTTGGGAATTTAATTTTTGTTTCTAAACATAAACATTTTAACTGTAGTCTAATTTGAGTGTGCTTGAAACTACAAACTGTGGAGAACTTCAAAATTCGAAGCACCAATTGTTTGTTTTCGGCGAGAAGGCGACGCGGTAGACCAAAACAAAGGTGGCGGAACGAATTGGACCGATTTCTAGCCGACTGGATGACGGTTGCTATAGAAAGAGATGCCTGGAGAGAATGGGGGGAGGCCATTGCCCAGCAGTGGGATGATACCGGCTCATAATAATAATCATTGTTTGTTTTAGGAGCGTCTAACAGAGCTGCAGGCTGAAACGAGGCGGCAGCTTCTGATGCACCGTCCCTGGAGATGCGTGGACGCAGATTTCGCGCAATTCCCCAAACCGGAGCTCTCAGCTGTAAGTACATGATTCATTTTATTTAAATAGTCCAATATATGTTTACAGCCTAGAGAGGTTCATAATTACTGGCAGTGTAATTGTAATAACTGATAAAGCTGTGTTGTTCTATTCGCTTCTCAACTCAGTATGAAACATTGAAGCGAACTGTCAAGACAATGTTATTTCCTTGATATTTGTTATTTAAGCAATTTAGATAGATAGATAGATAGATAAAATGTTTATTTGTACTCCAATCACACACATACAATAATCGGGCAAAAACAAAAAGGATACAATATTAAATTAAAATTAGTTAAAAGTTAACATGATTATAGCATGTGTGCGTTGCAGTAAAACAAAAAGGCCACAGCTCAGCGTAAAGTTGCTCATGGAGCAACACTGATTTTCAGCTGTCACCTTATGAGTTCGCAAGCTGAACGAGATGCCGTAAACCTTTTTTTTTTTTTTTTTTGTAAAATCTACACGATTACCTAGTAATTTTTAACTTCACATAAAACTATTAATGGTCACAACGTACATATAAAATTGAAAAATAGATATTTAGTTTTATTAATTTTAAGTTGACCTGTCCATGTAGGCTATGTGCTTCTAAGGAAATAAACGTTTTGACTTTGATGTTGAGTGTGGAGGGAAAGAGGAGTCGAGGCCGCTCACCTACACGGTGGACCCACACAACACAGGACGCTACAGGTGGCACTCTCCAAGCATCGATACAGTTGGCTCAGGACCGGAGTCGATGGAGAGAAGTAATGAGAAAAAGAAAAAGCTGATGAGACGCCATAGTCACGTCCCTCAGTCATGAGGTTACGACTAACAAAATCATATTATGTTTACTAGCGGCCCGCCCCGGCGTCGCACGGGTATAAAATTTTCCCGGAAATTATTCGAATTTTTCTCGCCGTAAAAACCATCCTATCTCTCAAGTTGGATCGAACTGCACATGGTGTGCGAATTTTATTATAATCGGTTAAGTGGTTTAGGCGTCCATTGAGGACAAACATTGTGACACGAGATTTATATATATTAAGATTTGTGTATAATAAAATTAGAAAGAACATTAGAAAACAATCTTCAAACTATACACGGTGTAACACGGTCGACGGATCAATGAAAGCTGGGAGATAGGTGACGTAAATACCTATGGATTTAACCCAATGTCTGTTCCGTTATAGTTTTGGAAATATTCAACTTTTTTAGTTTTTTTAAAATCACCGACTTGGTTCACAAAAACTGTTATTTTGAGAAAAAATGTTATTACTAGAGTCGTGATTTTCACACATAGCTGAATAGTGGCCGGTACTGAAATTTAAATTAATTTATAACTTTGGGCTTTAATAAAAGTACCATACGGAAAAAAACTTTCGAAATTGTAATTCTTGAGAACTTTGTTATTTTTTTTTAACTTTGAGATTAAATTACGATAATAATAACACTTATTGTTTTATTCGCCTAACTATTTGAAAAACTGTATTAGTAATCTGACTAATCACCTACAAAATTTTGTTTAATTAGGACGAGGAGTTCTCGTACAAATAACCTTAAATGTTCGCAGTTGACTTTTGCGCGAGTGTTCCTAGACTTGTTTAATTATAATCCGTTGACTCATTTCAAAGTTATGAGGGAAGGAAAACCGAAAATCTGCAAATTATATACTTGAGTGGGGTCTCAAATGAAAGCGCGTCGCGTGCAAATTACAAATAAGTATGACTTTGTACTTTTAA
This sequence comes from Gymnoscelis rufifasciata, assembly GCA_929108375.1. Classification (NCBI taxonomy): domain Eukaryota; kingdom Metazoa; phylum Arthropoda; class Insecta; order Lepidoptera; family Geometridae; genus Gymnoscelis; species Gymnoscelis rufifasciata. Next base: position 4,928,078 of record OV815332.1, on the reverse strand, counting down.
GGAAGCTAAGGTTCTGGAATCGGGGGTTTTTTATTGTAATTTTTTTTTTTTAATGTTTGTTAAGCCTTTATTTGACCACAATCCTACCTGATGTAAAGTGACGATGTGGTCTAAGATGGAGCATGAAGACCTAGAAGGTAGATGGCTTCTCCGGACCACATTACGAAACACGAAAAAATCGTTTCACGCATTGGCCCAGCCCGGAGGGTGGTGACAAGCGGCCGAAGCCTCTCACCAGAGACTGTTCTTAGCACCACCCGGAGGTCACGTCTAAGGATTCAGAGGGTTACCACTTACGGATGTGAACAGACAAAACCTCCATAAATTTAGATTATAAGAGGACTAAGGTCCAGGAATTGTTTTTTTTTACTTTATATTATTGTTTCAGGCCCTGACTAACGGCGCAGTGACCCTCGGTACCATCCAGTACCCGGCGAGTGACGCTATCAGCGACGACACCATTTACGTCACTCCTACGCAGCTGGCCGCGTAAGTGTACTATTATAAAGATATTTGACATTTTTCTGCTGTTTAAGTAACTTACTCAAGCTTTAAGTTGCTATACGCCCATTAAATTCTAAGGAGAACAGGAAAAATGAATTATTATATATTTATTTCAAATACATGGAGCTCTATCATTACAGGTTTTACCTAATTTAATAGAGTTCATTAGGAATAGGAAATAGGAAACATTTATTAACGTCAAAAATATTCTTACATAACAGATTTTTTATACAAATAAAATACAGGTACGTAAGTGAGTCACCACTCAGCATATGCTACATTCAATTCCATGATAAAACTAAAAAAATATAGGCCAAATTAAATACGGACGAGTTATCAATAAAAGAGCTTGCTAAGGAGAACACGAAATAAAATAAAATACGTCACTGTAAATACAATATGGCGGAATATCTAAGATGGCGGACTCGTTTTTTTTGAAAATATTTTTTTTTGTTTTATTATCAGTGTTTACAATTGTGCATTAAAGTATTGGAGATTTTCCGTTAAGTATGGAAATACTTGTATTAAAAGGTACACACTATGACACCAAAAGAGAAGTTAGGTTGCACAATGAATTTTTTTATATGTACTATACTAGCGGTCCGCCCCCGCTTCGCACCTAGTTGACCGTATTGTGAATCTAAACCATTCTCGAACCCACTTAAACACACGTTTAGGAGCCGTTTCATAATAATAATAAAATTCTTTATTACAAAAGCTAAATACAAAAATGCGTAATGGGCGTTTAGGAGGAGTTCAATGACTAGCACACGTACAGAAGATTTATTTGACTGCTTCAGTGGCGCGGTGGGCGAGGGTCCGCTTGCGGCGCAAGAGGCAGCGGGTTCGATTCCCGCCGAGGGTGAAAGTGTTTGTATGTTCTGCAAGTACTTTTTCCTTGGTCTGGGTGTTTAATATGTATAATAAAAAATATCTATATATGTATGACTATTATATTAAGTATATCAGATATCTAGTACCCGTAACACAAGCTTAGAGCTTACCACGGGGCTAGATGTTGTTGTGTGCATTGTCTGGAAATATTTATTTATTTATATGTTAAAAATAATTATGATTTTTAAATTGTATGCAGAAAAAGATTAAAGACACATCCGTAGTAGCCTTCTCGCGCACAGGATTCGAACCTACATCTCCGTGATAGCGCCCCGGCGCGGCGCGCTTCCAATTACACCAACGCGCCATTTCGTGATAGGTCGAAATTTTTCTGCACTTTGTATTGTTATAGAGTGAAGCCCCGAGTAACGACATCTCGTAAATAATTTTGTAATCTTGTGTTTCATAATTGTTTCAGAATACGAGATATGGTGGCCGAATTGAAAAACGACGACATTAAGTTAGAACTCAGGTCTTTAGAGACCACTGTCTGCGCAGCTTAACATTAGTATTATAATTATATAGCTAATTACTCTCATATTATATGTATGTTGCAGTCAAGACTCTAATGTTTGATATATATATTTATTTTAAACTTACAGCTAATACATTAAGACAGTCAAAAAAATATCTGCACATAGGTGCACACTGAAGACCATTTAAAAGTTTTCACATATATAAATACACACATATTATTTCATAAATCAGTTAATAGCTCTTTTTTAACTAAAACTATGTATATGTGTGTGGGTTATACAATGTGACAGAGTACATCACAAGACAGTAGACAGTGACAAGACTTAGACATTGAACAGATAAGAAAAGAGGTTCTTAATTGAAGGTAGGTAGATTTATCTATGAGATTTATCCTTTGAAGCTTGATGAAACGAGATATTCATAGAGGTCACAAATGCTATAGACCCAAAAAAAAGGAGATGTTTGCTGTCTGCGCTAGTGGCGCCATCTGAGCTAAGTTTCGTGTAATATCTCCTCAATCAAAATCAGTAAAAATCCTCGCTCTTCCTAGATCATTCATAAATGTATAACAGAAACTACTTTTTGACAGCTGTAGGTTTAACAAGATGGCCGCTACTAACTGTCAAATTAGGAAGACCTGTCCATGACTAATTACCCCTTTTTGAATATTATTATATTAGTACAGTCATTTGGCGGTAGTTTTCCGGTAAAGAAACAAAGAAAAGATAATTATTGCTCGAAATACATGTAAAGAAATTGTTTACAATATATTTTTGTTTCAATTCTATGGCGTGCAATATTTATTGTTGTTGAATTGAAATTGTTGAAAAATGTTGACATTAGACGCGATCGGCGAAAGTGCGAGTAGGCAAAGTTGTAATTCGAAAAGAGCACATTAAAATCTATAACATTGCCATTTCGTAAAATTACCGGAATTCCCAACTTTTCAGGTAAGCACTATTTTTAGAACAGAATGACTGCACTAAACATTATACATACATTTAGTAAATTTCGTACTGACTCATATGGCTCAGCTCGAAGGCAACGTGTTAAAATATTGTTTTCAGTAAGTTGAAATGGTTACGCGCAAAAATCGACTTTCTCATATATCACGAATGTATTATTTGCTTTTAATCTATGTATATTCTAATATGATAAATGTGAAGAGTTTGTTCGTTGTGACTCCCTTATCTCAAGAACCACTAGACCGATATGAAAAATTATTTCAGTGTTAGATAGCCTGTTTATCGCAAAAGGATTTTTTTTTTCTTGGGAAAATACGCAACGCAACGCTATGATATGTAAAGCTATCATTGATATAATTTTGGGATATATAATGTTCATATAATAATATTATAAAAAACATTAATATTAGAGTTTTGTATTGTTGTTTCATACGGTTGTTTTCAAGTAAAATACGATGTATGGAAACTTCTTAAATATATTGTAATTTTTTCATACTTTTATTTGCTAATGGAAATAAAATTGTATGAGTTAAATCAGTTTTTTATATGAGATGTATTTATAAGACGCTTGTAACTTTATTACTACTAATTAATATAATTAAATATTTGTTATAGGAGCGATGCAAACTTAAAACTAATTTATATTACTCTCTATTTAAAAGCACCAAGTCCAGTGTTGGATATTATTGTGTATATTATGATTATGTTAGTACTTAAACTGTTAATTATTTAGAAGCTAAATAAAATATTTATAATTAAACTGTTTTTCGTTCTCTGCTATCAACATCGTTACCCTATTAACGTTCCCACTGCTGGGACACAGGGATATCTCTCTTGGCGAGAGAGATCAGGCCTTAATTCACCACGCTGGCCAAGTGCGGGTTGATGAATATCACATGTCCTTCAAACTCTTTAAAGTTCTCAGAACATGCCGGTTTCCTCACGATGTTTGCCTCCACCATCTGCACCAAAGCACCTATCTCTCATCTCTCTGCTATTCATTTATATAAATCAACGTTAAATATTTTAGAATTAATTTAACCCAACTTTTAAAACTATCTTGGTTATCAACACTATTGCGATTTATCAATCAAAGACAGTACAAAGAGAAAGACTTAGAGATTTATCAATCATGGTAAATATCCCGTTATAAATCTAAATAGTGTTTGTTTAACCTGTCAAAGTAGGTTGGTAGCCATTATGATTTTATGGAAATAAAACGCACATATTTCTAAAATCATATATTTCTACTAGCTGACCCCAGCAAACGTTGTTTTGCAAAATGAAAAATAGATGTTGGCCGATTCTCAGACCTACTCAATATGCTCTCAAAATTTCATGAGAATCGCTCAAGCTGTTTCGGAGGAGTACGGGAACGAAAACTGTGACACGAGAACTTTATATATAAGATATTACTGTAGTCGGTATGTTGCGCAACACTTTCACGCCAAAACCACTGCACGAGTTCAAATTGATGGTACACAGTTTGTATAGAGCAGAGAAAGGACTAGATTCCCTAATAATTGCAACAGTTATCAACTTTGCGGACTACTCACACAGCATCACCTAACGCCAAACTAAGCAGAGCCGTTGAGGGTGTTAGGTGACTGATATTTTTTTTATTGTAAATACATACATATGATACATAGAAAACACCTAGAGCCGAAACCAGAAATTGTAGATCGTACAAAATCTGGTCCCCCGGCGGGAATCGAGCCCGCAACCTCCTGCGCCTCAGGCGGACGTTCGCCCACCGAGCCACAGAGGTCGTCAATATTCGTCGTCAATATTAATCATTTTTTTTTAAATAATATCTTTGTAAAAATGCTTATTATAAAACATATGATTACCTTGACGACAAAATTACCTTCTTGGGACCGAATCTGCTTCAACAGCAAATTAAAAAAGTTTATTGTGAGAAATAATTATTGTTAATTATCAGAATAAGAATGAGATGGATTTCTGATTGCTTCTTTGCTCTAGTCTTAGAATTATACTATTCTCTAGTGTAAAGAAAGCGAAGCGATAAGATAAGCGTACATATAAATATTAATCTTATATATTAAAATCTATATTTAAAAACCCGATTCCAATGCTTTAATTTCCTTAAAAGTAAAACACCATAATATTTAGTAATGTGCATGCGATGCGCTTTCATTTGACACCCCACTCGAGTATATTTGCAGATTTTCAGTTTTCCTTCCTCACTCTCAATGGCTCAACCGATTTTCATGAAACATGTCTAAAAACACACGCGCCAAACTCACTATTCATACAAAAAAAACTAAAATTAAATCGCTTCGTTCGCTCCGCTCGGGAGCTATGATGTCCCATACAGACAGACACACAGACAGACACGACACGAAGCCATTTTAACTGAGACCGGAACTGTGACACGTGATCAAATTTGCGCAATCCATACACAAAGCGAATAGCCAGATTTTGTAGGCGCTCTAATTTTAAGAGGAGCTCTTCTGAGAGGTCCAAGAAGGATACGTCAGATAATCAAATATAGGCAAGAGCATTGATTGTGCAAGTTGAATCCTGGTCTCAGGGGAAAGAAAGTTACATCTTAGGCATATACAAATATATTATCATATTATTTAACTACTAATTCTGTATTTTTGCTACTATCATAGTGGATAAATAGAAGTCATTTATGACGTATGAAAAAAACAGCTGAGTATTTTATTAAATACATCTTTACAAAACAAGGAAAACTAATCTTGCTGGACCGCTTCTTGTGGCACGGTCAACCGAGGTCAGTAATAATAATAACTTAAGGTTTCGACGCGACTTTAGACATTGCAATTGTACGACAAGAATTCATTTTTATAGTTTACACCTATGAGATTTATCTAGAAGCCCATATATTATTACATCTTTTTTTTTTATTCGAGATAAGTCTTTTTTTGACCACTATCTCACTTGATGTAATGGCATGGCATGAAGACCTATAGAAGGAAGATGGCTTCTCCAGACCACATTACGAAACACGAAAAAAACATTTCACGCACTGGCCCAGCCCGGAGGGTGGTGACAAGCCGCGGCCGAAGCCTACCTCCAGGGAAAAAAGAATATAATTCATAAGTTTGCTCTCATTTTATATAAAGTCGTGTCCCGAACTCTACAACTCCGTTGTATATAGGTACAACATTACTGAAATAGGAAGCTTCTGATCATCTGTAACACAGCTTTAAGGTACCACAGGTGACAGAGTTCCAAAAATATTATGTTTTTAGCTTTGTAAAAAATGAATTTTATTTTTGTTCATTTATTAACATACATTAGCGGGCGCTAAAATCATCGTGAATTTGTATGACGCGACGTTCTTGTCTACATTAGCGGACGAAGATTCTGAAGTGACATTATTGTAGCCACGCCCACGCCAAGCATCGTCTTCGCCCATAAACTTCGGTCGCAAACATCGCCTTGACTCGATATTCGTCGTAGAACTCTAATGTGGCCGCTTAATAATAAAAAAAATATTCTATGATTAAGACGAACTTTACCTACGTCTCTAGAAATCCTAGTAAAATAGTTTCAGATTAGGAACCACTTCATTTATGAAGACAGTTTAAAAAATAAAAATATTGTCAAAAGGAAAATTTGCTCCAGTTTCAAAATAGAGTTAAATTGTGAATATTAGTACGTATTTATATTATACCCCAACGTTACTACTAAAAATATTATTTTATGGCCTTGAGGTAACTATTCTAAGTTCAGCCTAAGAGTAACTGTGTTTGTTTCGAAGGTTTTAAGTAACCTTCGAAACATAGTGCATGCACATGGCCTTTGGAAAACGAACTCTCCTTGCGTATCACATATCAAATCAAATGTTTATTTGACGAAACATGTCTAGATCTTAGGGACTAGTTAAAGAAATTGTGTTCAACCCGCAAGCAGGTATGCAAATATTATCAAATCAAGCAGATACATAGACGTACCTAGTTTATTTTCTTGCACGTCCAGGATGATTGGTAGAGAATGCTTCTAGCATTAAGTCCTCCTCTGTACATTGATTTATAGGCACAAAGTATTAATAAATATTTGCCCACTCTGCCACAAGGCTCAAAGTATAACGCTTTTCTGATATCGAGAAGAGACTTAGAGATTTAAACAGTTTCATATAAAGTTAATACCTATTTCTAGTTATAATATAAGTTGATAGTTAAGACAATGCCAAGTCAAAGTCAACACATTTATTTCCTTAGAAAGACAATGCACAGGTCGACTTAAAATTAATAAAACTCAATTGTTTAAACAAAAATTATCAAGGAAATACAGTTCGCTTCAATTTTATAAACAGAGTTGAGAAGCGAATGGAACAACACAGCTTTATCAGTTATTACAATTTTGGTGTTTTTATTTGTAAGTAACTATTTTAAGTTATAATAATAAAACTTAAAATAACGATTAAAAGTCGCGTCTATAAAATCTCCGGGGAGTTTTGTCGCTCATTTCTCGTTTGGGTTTGCCCAAGACGAAGCAAGACGTGTTTGCGGAAATTCCAATAATATTATGTAGACAAATTATTTCTGCCTTATTGGTGTATAGTCAATACTGTAACTACTATAATGTTTATTTATACATTTTAGAAGAAAAATTGTGTTAAAATGTTGTTTTTAGTGTTATTTGTGTGTGTTGCGTGCGTTGGGGGTGATTTGGTGAATTTTAAAGGTATGTAACTAATCTTTTTGTTTATTTTTAGGGGATTAAGCATGTGATTATTAAAAAAGTGTAAATACACATTTTTACAAAACAGTTCCAAGTATTTTTTTTATATTCACAAAATGTAAGTCTGTACAAACATTTGACCAAAATAAATATTCCATATAGATCTTCTAATATATAAAATTTCCATGTCACAATGTTAGTTTCCGTACTCCTCCGAAACGGCTTTACCGATTTTTACCAAATTTTATAAGCGTATTCAGTAGGTCTGAGAATCGGCTGCTATCTATTTTCCATTTTTCAAAACAACGTTTGCTGGGATCAGCTAGTAATATTATATTTCACAGTTAAAAAGATTCAATTTAAATGTGAGATTAAATTATAAAATGTATCTTTGAAATAAATATAGAAAACTAGCGGCCCGCCCCGGCGTCGCGCGGGTATTAAATTTTCCCGGAAATTATCGAATTTTTCTCGGCGTAAAAACCATCCTAACTCTCAAGTTGGATCGAACTGCACATGGTGTGCGAATTTTATTATAATCGGTTAAGTGGTTTAGGAGTCCATTGAGGACAAACATTGTGACACGAGATTTATATATATTAAGATAAGGAACTTCGTTCCAAGTGATTATATATATTATTTATTGTCAAAAAGTAGTGCCTCGCGGTGTTACCCGCGTAACGCTTTTTTTACCGCATGGTATAAAGCATGGCCTATGTCCTTTCAGGCTCTAGAGTATCTGTGTACCAAATTTCATTTAATCAATCGGGTCAGTAGTTTTTGCGTGGAAGAGGAATAGACAGACAGAGTTACTTTCGCATTTATAATATTAGTATCATCATCATCACCCTATTAACGTTCCCACTGCTGGGACACAGGGACTTCTCTCGAGGCGAGAGAGATTAGGCATTAATTCACCACGCTGGCCAAGTGCGGGTTGGTGAATGTCACATGTCCTTTAAACTCTTTAAATTTCTCAGAACATGCCGGTTTCTTCACGATGTTTACCTTCACCGTTAAAGCACGTGTTTAAAGCGCACATAAATGTCTCAAGAAGAAAAATCCAGAGGCGCGTGGCGGGGTTTGAACCCACGACCTTCGGAATGAAAGTCGAGTGTCCTCCCACTTAGCCAACACGGCTTTAATATAAGTATAGATACCGTAATTCAAGAAACAGGATTCTTGAACTCAAAACAAGGAAAATCTTCATTCCTTATACCCTAAATGTGTTTATTTTCATGATTCAACTTCGATACCTTTTTATGGGTTAATTTGAACTGACTAGGGGACAAAACCGCGTTAAAATTGATCCCTCGGTTAATGCATTCTAACTGTGAAGTGTAAGTTTTACTCGCAAAATATAAGTAAATAAATTTTTTAGGAATGTGGTACAGTAACTGGTTACCTCTTCTACATACAATAACCACCATTGCAAAGTGGTTACCTGAGCGACTGTACCTACATACACACAATGCAAAAACCAAAAACTTTAATAAATTAATTATTCATAACAAATCCATCGAGAAACCTTCTCTACACCATTATTATTTCTCTACCTTTTTGCCGCACTGCAACACACATGTAAGGACCTAGATTGTCTTTAGCTTAGTTAGTTAAGTTAGTTACTTGTAAGTTAATGTTAAGTTTGAGTGTTCCTGTTTAATAGTGAAGTTAATAAGTAAATGTGTATGTGTATTGAAGTCGCAAATAAATGATTTTTACTTTACTTTACATTATTTGACCACTTTTGTGGATTGCATATTAAAAAAATTCACGAGCTCTGATGAAATCAGTTTAAAGCATTATAAAATAATTTTCATCTAAAAGAGTTCAACGCGTTCGACAGTTTCACCGATTAGTAGTAAACGAAATACATTGACAATTTTTTGCTTTTAAAATATCAATAAGATAATAAATAGATTAAGGCGTCACTTTCCCAGATCCATTTTAGATGTATACTTAGTATGAAAATAAAAAAATAACCCCGTTTCCAAAACCTTAGTTCCCTTAAAAGTCAAAAGTCATACTATTTTGTAATGAGCACGTGATGTTCTTCTATTTGAGACCCCACTCGAGTATATTTGCAGATATTTAGAAATAAAGTTTTTTTTTTTTTTTTTTTTTTTTATTAGATTTTTCTTCCCTACTATATCCCCCCCCTCCATTACTCATTGTTGTTTGTTAAAATGTTATTCAACAAAAAGTTCCTTTGCATAACATTCCCTGAGTGTTTAGTAAGAAAGCTGCTTATATTTATAGCAATTTTTTAACCGAATTAGTAATTCGGTTTAAATTAATAATCGTAAATAATTAATAAGTAATTCGGTATTTTATAATATACCTATATCTACTAGCGGCCCGCCACGGCTTCGCTCTGGTAATTAGGTATTAAAAACTGTTTTCCCGGAAATTATTCGAATTTTTCTTGCCGTAAAAACCATCTTTGAACTCCAACGAACATTTAAAATAAAAAATGGCCAAATTGGTCTAGGCGTTGTTGAGTTATGCGCTTAGCAACACATTTTGCGATTCATTTTTATACATTAGAAGATACAGCTTTCTTTCTATAAAGAAATTTCTAATTAAATATTCAATAATCTATGTAAATTGCTCTTTGTCACAGAAATTGGTGAAGGGATTTTGTTGAAACTTCACAGTAATATTGTAGCTTACATATTATAATAACTAATATGCCCCTTTGAACCGTGGTCATACACCCCGTTTCGCAGCTATTCAAATAAAATCAAAACTGTTTATTATAATATTGTTGTTTTACAAGTCACTAATATTAAAGGTAATGTTCAAAACATGGACCGGATTGGGTGTTACAATTTAATAACTGTAGCGATACAAAATTATATGAACGCAGTTTTAAACAGATTATGCGAACGCAGCGTATGACAGCTCGAACAATCTTGCGATGTGATTGGTGGATATGAGTTTGCCGCGCTCACCTTCGCCAGCGACAGGCAGAGGGCGCTAGAATCAGTTAGCTCACGAGTGATTATAATATACATAATATAATTATACTCTCTAGAACGTAGTGATTATCTAAATAAAATACTCTCTGATACTCTCTGGCTCACGACTTGAAACCAGCGCGAGTAACGCGCTGTGTTAAATATAATTACCTATTCTTGTTTGTTGTAAATAGATACCTAGTTGAGTTGTTTCTCCTGTATTCTGTGTTATTTCCATGTGTTGTGTTATCTTTAGTATAATTTACCTGTTTTCAATCGTGCTTCGAACTTGCGTTAACCAAAACGCCCTGAGAACCCATCGTAGGCAAATCAAATATCTATCCTACAATAAGGTAAGTATATCAGATATTTAAGACCCGTAACACAAGCTTAGAGCTTACCACGGGGCTAGATATTGTTGTGTGAATATAATATAATTCTCAGAGCTTTTCGAGCCTGTTAATTATTACTCGGTGAAAGTCGCGGTTGAAGCTATTTAATAAACAAGTTTTGTAACGTTGAACGCATTTAATCATCATCATCATCATCACCCTATTAACGTTCCCACTGCTGGGACACAGGGACTTCTCTCTTGACGAGAGAGATTAGGCCTTAATTCACCACGCTAGCCAAGTGCGGGTTGGTGAATGTCACATGTCCTTTATACTCATTAAAGTTCTCAGAACATGCCGGTTTCCTCACGATGTTTGCCTTCACCGTTAAAGCACGTGTTTAAAGCGCACATAAATTTCTCAAGAAAAATCCAGAGGTGCGTGGCGGGGTTTGAACCCACGACCTTCGGAATGAAAGTCGAGTGTCCTCCCATTTAGCCAACACGGCTTCAGGCATCTCAGGCTTATCTATTTAAATACCTTACAGACTAACATACTTAGAAATATAAATCTTCTAAAGTGTCCGCATCGTGTATCATTATATGTTACGGCGGTGTCGCCTTGCAGTGTAGGCGACCGATGAACCGTCGAAACTTGACCCTATAAAAATGCAAAATCAAAGGTTTTTTACGATGAGATTAACAACTATTCTATCCAGGACAATGCCGGCTCGACCCCCATCCCTCAGTAGAATACCGCTGCATCGTGTCCGGGGCCATCACGGGGTCGCGCGCGTGCGGCGCCTCTGAGCCGGCCGGCACCGTCGTCAGCCCGCGGTGTCGCCGACCCAACTACTACGCCAGCACGCCTCTAACCTTCATGCAGTGCTTCGACGGATACTGGGACTACATCGCGAGGTGCACGCCAGGTAAATACATCGCGAGGTGCACGCCAGGTAAACACGCGAGGTGCACGCCAGGTAAACACGCGAGGTGCACGCCAGGTAAACCCGCGAGGTGCACGCCAGGTAAACACGCCATCATCAACACCCTATTAACGTTCCCACTGCTGGGACACAGTCCCTGTGTCTTTCTTGGCGAGAGAGATGAGAGAGTGGGGAAGGAAAACCGAAAATCTGCAAATATACTCGAGTGGGGTATCAAATGAAAGAGCATCGCGTGCACATTACTAAATATTATGGTGTTTTACTTTTAAGGAAAATAAAACATTGGAATCGGGAGATTTTATAAAATTTTAAATTTAGATTTATACTTATTGAATCGTTATTATCTCAGAAACGGTGGCTCGTAAGAAAAAAGTATGCACACATTTTTTATAGATCATTTTATGATCTATAATTTTGTCTCAGGTACTTTTATGATAAAACTTACCGTTTTGCTGAAAATCGCGATAAACTCATTATTGTAACCTTTGACCTTAAATAAAAAAAATTCCTTACATGGGAATGATGGCGAACTTCTAGACATTGTTTATAATTATGTTTTAAACAATTTCACTGAAATTCAGCATGTTGGGACTTTATGTAACTTCGAATGTCTAAATTGACAGGACTTCTATCTTTATATATATAATTCTTCTGTGAGTGTGTATGTCACTGAACTTACAAAATACAAATACAAAAACGTTTATTGTACAACACAGTGATATCGTCTTCTCTCAAACGACTGGACCGATTTTGATGAAATTTTTTGTGTGTGTTCAAGGGGATCTGGGAATGGTTTAGATTCACAATTTTGTCCGCTGGACAATGTTTTTTTAATTAATTTTCAATTTATTAGTAGTTGTTGATTTTGGAATGTTTTACATTGGATCCGACAGACGGCGCTACCATCGCAGTGTCAAATTTTAAATAATTAATTATCTTATAATTGCCAGAAAAAAAAAGTGAATAAAAACCCGTGCGAAGCCGGGGCGGGCCACTATTAGTTAATATATATTTTAAAGCTTATGAATTATAAAACCTTGACTGTCATGTCATGTTAGTTAGTTAGTTAGGGGGGCCCTGTTTTTCCGCACTTAGACTCAAAGGTGGTCCATTGTGCGACTGTCATGTCATGTACTGTCATGTAATAATTTGGTGTCTCTGCAGAGTGTGGTCGCGTGACTCCGGACGGCAAAGGCCTGGTAGTCGGCGGCAAGCACGTGAAGCGCGGGGAACTTCCGTGGCACGCTGGCATCTTCAGCACGCACAGCTCTCCCTACATGCAGATATGCGGCGGCTCACTCATCAGCAGCAATGTTATACTCTCAGGTATGAAATCCTCATTCTTCTCTCTTTTTTTTTTAAATGATAGATAAGCCTTCTTTTGACCACAATCTCACCTGATGTAAAGTGACGATGTGGTCTAAGATGGATCATGAAGATTTAGAAGGTAGATGGCTTCTCCGGACCACATTACGTAACACGAAAAATAGCTTTACGCGCTGGGTCTAGCCCGGAGGGTGGTGACAAGTTCAAATTGATTACTGCATAGTATAATAAATTAAATTAAAAATAATCAAAATTGAATTAAAATTAAATTGCAGCAGTCATTCAACAGACTCCCACCCAACCCATGGAGTCTAGTGAGTGAGGATAATGGGTCGAACACTCAAATATATCTTTCTCTATACAGCAGATTTCCTCGACTGAATGATGATATTTAAGTGAATAATGATTAATGAATTAATAAGACAATAAGGTAGCTAACTATCATTAAGATATACTAAGCAAATTGTTACTAGATTGATAGTAAATATGTTATTTGAACAAAATAGTCATTTCGGTTCAAAAAATTCAAAACAGAAAAACACAGTATTAAGAAATGTAGACGATTTTTATAAAATATCTTTATTTAAATTGCAATATTTTCATGTTTGATCACGAGACTAAAAACGCTATTTTTAACCGACTTTCAACGAAAGAAGGAGGTTATCTATTCGTCGCGTATGTTTTTTTTTTCAAAATAACTTTTATTTGAAGTGACGTCACCGACTACTCACTAGTACACTAGTCATTTATTGATAATATAATAATACTTACGTGACTGTTACATTTTGGTTACACTGTTTTTTAGTACTAATAATGTCAGAACAAACAAATCATCAAATCAATTACTTAATAAAAATGTCAAATTGCAAATACTTAGTCAATAACACATTATGTCAAGTTTGAGTTGTTTGTTTTAGTGAAAAACACACTCGCGCCATTTTGGAGGCAATATTCACAAACTTTAATTTATAAAAAATTCGGCTTTGAATTTTTCATAATTGATTAATTTAGGCTGTGTCACACTCGACTTTCATTCCGAAGGGTTCAAACTCCGCCACGCACCTCTGGATTTTTCTTCTTGAAAAACTTATGTGCGCTATAAAACACGTGCTTCAACGGTGAGGGAAACAGCGTGATGAAAGTGAAACCGGCATGTTTTTGAGAACTTTAAGAGTTCTAGGTCTTCATGTCCCATCTTATGCTGGCTGTACACACGCGCCGAGACACCCCGAGACAGGCCGAACGCGCGTGTGTACAGGGCGCTCTCGTCTCGTCTCGTTGTCTCGTTCTCGTCTCGGTCGCTCTCGGTGGCTTGTCGGTTTTTTGCGCCCGAGTCAAAGGGTCTCGTTGGCTCTCGCGAGGTAAACGAGAGCGAGCATGTACACACTCGTTCATTTACTTGCTCGCTAATAGTATTTAATATTTTTTTAATTTAATTTAATTTAATAAAATTATTTTTTTTCTTATTTCTTCATGGTTTACGAATTTTATTTTTATAGTAAATGTTAAAAAAATTATAATAGCTCATGGCACAAACACAAATAGCAGCAGCAATTTCTACGTCCATTGTCGCGTGAGTCTTCAGTTCAAATGTTAGAACGCGTGTGTACAGGCATGCTCTCGACGAGACCCCTCTCGACCGAGACATTCGCCGAGAGGGTCTCGGCGCGTGTGTACAGCCGGCATTAGACCACATCGTCACTTTACATCAGGTGAGATTGTGGTCAAATGAAGGCTTATCAATAATAAAAAAAAAAAAAAAAAAGTTTGCAGGACATTTGACATTCGCACTTGGCCATCGTGATGAATTAAGGCCTGAATGAATTAAATTACATTATTAACCGAAATATTAATGTTGTATATTAATGTTTTAAGGAATAATTTTAAATTGTCGTCCGATATGAGTGAAGTAGTTAAAGAGTTTGCAGGACATGTGACATTCGCACTTGGCCATCGTGATGAATTAAATTACATTTTTAACCGAAATATTAATGTTGTATATTAATGTTTGCAGGACATGTGACATTCGCACTTGGCCATCGTGATGAATTAAGGCCTGAATAAATTAAATTACATTTTTAACCGAAATATTAAAGTTGTATATTAATGTTTTAAAGAATAATTTCAAATTGTTGTCCGATATGAGTGAAGTAGTCTATTAAACTATGTACCTTGCAGCCGCCCACTGCTTCTGGACCGACCTGGACAAGCAGCTGCCTGCGTCCATGTTCGCGGTGGCCGTGGGGAAGCTGTACCGACCCTGGAACGACATGCATGACGAGGCGCAGAAATCCTCGGTGAGCAGACCATTTAGACCTCCGGGTGGTGCTGAGAACAGTCTCTGGTGGGAGGCTTCGGCCGCGGCTTGTCACCACCCTCCGGGCTAGGCCAGTGCGTGAAACGATTATTTCGTGTTTCGTAATGTGGCCCGGAGAAGTCATCTACCTTCTAGGTCTTCATGCCCCATCTTAGACCACATCTTCACATTACATCAGGTGAGATTGTAGTGAATAATAAAAATAATGAAGCTTGTTTAAAATAAAGATGTTACAACACTTTAAAACACATTCAATTAATCTATTATTTCAATTTATTTGACATAGATTAAAATAATACATTGTTGACATTCGTATCCATTGTTAATAGTAATTTTAAATTGTCATTATTTATATTTCTTGTTGCTACAATTGTTAATATATTTCAGATTATGACATTTAATAATAATTATCACATTAGTTATTTTGTTTTGAATAAGTTGTGGCATTGGAAAACCACGTTAAAAACCATATTGTGACTTATAATTTATATTATCAATAAATGACTATTATGACTATTATCATCATCATCATCATCCTGCCCTTGTCCCACACTATGTGGGGACGGCACAACACGTGTTTTTCTTCCATTTCCTCTATCACCCGTTATTATCTATCTATGCTACAACACTATTACAATCGAATTATAAAGACTTATGAGTAATTTTACATATGTCTTTAATTGCTACGTAATACAATAATTAAGAAAACACAAATAAATATTCTGAATGTTTTATATAAAAAAATGCCGTCCTCAAATTGGGCCACTGGGTTCTTATGGTATAAAAAATACTGAAATATTATGTTATTTATTTCTTTCTTGCAACATCGTTGTGGATGGAGGGGACTATATACCGTATGTTGTTTCTGTTCTCGTTAAATAAAATTCCGATGGAGTTTGATGTCGACACGGGTAGTAAGATTTCTGCGAATAACGAAGAGGACTTTAAGAATTATTTCCATAACTATAAGCTATTGTCGTGTAATATGAAATTCAAGGGTTATACGGGGGATTTTACCTATAGGGTTTATGAATGTATCTGTTTGTTATTATACTAGCACCGGACAACTGCGCGAGTCAAATAATCTGAGTTTGTTTGTTATTCCTAACGGGGTGCCTCCGCTTCTCGGCCGTTCTTGGTTACGCAGCCTAAAACTAGAGTGCATTGCAATTAAAGTAAATAGCATTGAGTGCGAAACAGCGAAAACCCAAACTTGTAGGTAATGTAATTTCTGAGTTGCAGCGCGATTTTCCCGATGTTTTTGCTGACGGTCTAGGAACATGCAAGAAAATGTTTTCTCCTAAAATAATAGATTAAGCACACCTGTTATTGGACCTAAGTTAATAATAAGCAAGTTTGTACTTCAGAATTTAAATAAGGAGGTGTTGAGTATTTGTAGGTATTAGTAGATAACTTTTGATGGGTCTACCCGCGGTATGGGAATAAATCAGTCAGATTCGATCCGGAAAATCCCAAGGAAACACATTCCTTTATATTCGACATTTCTGTTCTGCAACCATAAATAACAGAGAACACTGGAAACACGTTGTTTAAGTAAATAATTAGGTCTGTAATTTTACGGCCATAATCATAAGCTGTTTTATCGGGCCTTGGCTGACGACTTTATTTCCAATGCTCGAGTGCTCTTCGCTTTCGAACTTGTGTTTCCTTTAACTCACTAAAACCAATGGAATTATATGATTTTGTATCTTTTGTACTGCCTCAGTGGCGCGGCGGGCGAGAGTCCGCTTGCGGCGCAAGAGGTAGCGGGTTCGATTCCCGCCGAGGGGTCAAGTGTTTGTATGTTTTGCAAGCACTTTCTCCTTGGTCTGGGTGTTTAATATGTATAATAAAAAATATGTATGTATATTATATTAAGTATATCAGATGTCTAGTACCCGTAACACAAGCTAAGAGCTTACCACGGGGCTAGATGTTGTTGTGTGGATTGTCCGGAAATATTTATTTATTTATTTTATCTTGTAAATGTTTTTGTGCAGGTCAAATCGATCCACCTACCGGAGCGGTACCAAGGAGCGAGCGCCAACTTCCAGGACGATATTGCGGTGGTGATTGCGGCGCAGCAGTTCCAGTTCAGGACGTTTATCCGCCCCGTCTGCCTCAGCTTCGACTACATCTTCGAGAAGCAGCAGTTGTACTCTGGGAACTTTGGAAAGGTATTAT
Source organism: Gymnoscelis rufifasciata (assembly GCA_929108375.1). NCBI lineage: Eukaryota > Metazoa > Arthropoda > Insecta > Lepidoptera > Geometridae > Gymnoscelis > Gymnoscelis rufifasciata. The sequence continues at coordinate 4,910,496 of OV815332.1, read as the reverse complement.
TTATGATCGATAAGCCTTCATTTGACCACAATCTCACCTGATATAAAGTGACGATGTGGTCTAAGATGGGACATGAAGACCTAGAAGGTGGCTTCTCCGGGCCACATTACGAAACGCGAAAAAATCGCTCCACGCACTGGCCCAGCCCGGAGGGTGGTGACAAGCCGCGGCCGAAGCCTACCACCAGAGACTGTTCTTAGCACCACCCGGAGGTCACGTGTAAAGATTCAGAGGGTTACCACTTACGGACGTGAACAGACAAAACCTCCAAAAGGAACTTGTCTTATTATATTAAAGATAAGGATACTTCATTGTCAAATTGTGTACAGAGATGTTACACCGTACAAAATAGTATTAGCAATTCGTTAGGACATAAGTACTTGTAAAATGTTATGGTACATCAAAAATAATAAATAAAAGATACAATAATGTGAGAATCCACATTTTGTCATAGTTACAAAAAGAATAAAGATTAAATAAATCACCTGATCTATAGGTATAAAAAATGCATTTAATTTTCATAGTAGCCATCTAGACTAACATTATTAATTGAAAGAAAAATGAAATTTTGCGATGCAATTTTTATCAATGAATTTAATTTCACCTTTTTCTGAAATTGATAAAGCAAAAGGATGCAAATGAGTGGTGTGTTCTGTGTTCATCAGTATTAGTTTCAATTAATCATACGTCGATCAATTCCTCATAGTTCTGTGAGTATCGCTAAAGACATGACGTTAGTGAAAATTCAATATGGCGACGTATGGACGCCATTTCGTACAAATAAAAAAATTTAGGTCAACGAACCAAGTCATGGGTAGCGAATAGGTATTGAATTGGTATTTAAAAATCATAGTTTTCTCTCAACATTTTTTGATCTGACTGACTGTTTAGGATCTAAAGTTATATTTTACCTTTTTTCAGCTTCTTATGTAGTCATCGTAATAGTTCTTATGTATTCTTATGTAGTTCGGGCACGTTTCTCGGCGTGGGGACATGTCCATAGTGTTTGGTAGGGTTGAAGGTACCCGTGCGCGAGGCAGGTCGCCCATGAGGTGGACAGATCAAATAAAGGCAGCAATGGACGACCCCTTATACGAATGCGCCAGTCGAGCAGCTGTCAGGGAGGAATGGAGACGAGCCGTGAAGCGTGACACAAATGGAAACCAGTGATGACCACGACCACTCTGGCAAGAGTGTACCGATTAAGAAGAATGTAGTCATCATAACTATTATATAATGACAGGTGGCCGGTTGGGGCCTAGTAGCAGCCAACGGCAAGCCTTCTCCAGTTCTTCAAGTCGTGGACCTGCCGTACGTGGAAGTGGGCACCTGCATCAACAAATCTCCCCCTGACTTCAAGGAGTTCATCACGAGCGATAAGATATGTGCTGGAGAGTTGAACTGTGAGTAATATCTTTATATATCTTTTTATAATTTAGAAGTAGCCGTGTTGGCAAAGTTAAAAAAAAACAGAGTGAGTTATTTTACATTTATGTAGAAATGTGTGTTAAAGACTTTAATCTTAATATATGTATATAAATCTCGTGTCACAATGTTTGTTCTCAATGGACTCCTAAACCACTTAACCGATTATAATAAAATTCGCACACCATGTGCAGTTCGATCCAAATTGAGGGATAGGATGGTTTTTACGGCGAGAAAAATTCGAATAATTTCCGGGAAAATTTTATACCCGTGCGACGCCGGGGCGGGCCGCTAGTAATAGTACATAAATAGGATAAGATCAGTCCAACTTTTTATTTTCAAATTATCAGTTCAATTTATCTTTTTTAAATATACATATTTAGTTTTAAAATGTTAAAGACACAAAGTTTGATCATGCCTGTATTGAGACTATTTGCGACTCAGATATACGACTCGGAAACTAAGACAATTTAATTTTCTTTGTAAAATTCAGTAGTTCGACTGTTCAGTTAAAACTGTAGGTCTGTTCACTCTCTGTCTGTGGGTTCGTTTCCCGCCGCAGGACAATCTACAATTTCTGGTTTCGGGTCTGGGTGTATTATATGTATGTATTTACAAAAAAATATCGTCTTATGTAGTATATATCAGTTACTTAATTATGATTAGTCATGATTTCATGACTGACAAAAATGTTACTAAGATAATGACTTTTTAAATTGTATAATAATTGTTTAATGAATTTGAATTTTTGCTTACTATGATAGTCCAACTAGGACAGTCCAACTTCGAGAAAGAGGTCAATCGCCGAATCCAGCTCGGATTCGGGAAACTGCGAAACGTCTTTGCATCCAATATACCTCAGTGCCTGAAGACGAAGGTGTTAAACACCAGTGTGTGTTGCCAGTGATGACATATGGCTCCGAGACGTGGTGCTTCACCATAGGCCTCATGAACAGGCTCAGAGTTGCACAGCGAGCTATGGAAAGGGCTATGCTCGGGGTTTCTCTACGTGATCGAATCAGGAATGAGGAGATACGTAGAAGAACGCGGGTCACCGACATAGCCAAGCGAATTAGCTCGCTAAAGTGGCAATGGGCAGGCCATGTGGCACGCAGAACAGATGGCCGTTGGGGCCGGAAAGTTCTCGAGTGGAGACCACGGATCGGCAAACGTAGAGTAGGACGTCCACCAACTAGATGGACGGACGATCTGGTAAAGGTAGCAGGCTCGCGGTGGTTGCAAGCTGCTACCGAACGAAGTCACTGGAAGTCAGGGAGGCCTATGTCCAGCAGTGGACGTCCTACGGCTGAAATGATGATGATAATCACTAACGTTATGAAATTACTCTATAGTATTATAAAAAATGTATTTATCAAGTACAATAATTTTGTTCGATTTTTATTATTATTATTTTAGTTTATTCAATAATGTAATGCCTGGACAGGTAAAATACATTGATCCATTGTGTAAGATTTAAGCCAAAACATCGCTGTAACATGTATTTACGCAATAAATGAACTTTGAACTTTTAACACCCATAGTACAAGCTCTGCTTAGTTTGGGGTTAGGTGATGCTGTGTGATTAGATTAGTCCTGAAATATTTATTTATTTTGTAACATGCTTAAACCAGTCTTTCCTCGCCTGCAGCTAACACAGCCCTCTGTCGCGGCGACAGCGGCGGCGGCCTGGCTTTCCCAGACACGCACCTCGGCATCGAACGCTACTACCTCCGCGGAGTGGTCTCCACAGCACCCTCGAGCGATGACGCCTGCAACACCGCCACCTACACCTCCTTCACCTCGCTCATGAAGCACGAGCACTTCATCAAGCAGTTCTGGAGCGAGACGTGAGTATCCACACATCTCTCCCTCGCTCTCGCACTGTGCTACATCTCGGCATCTCGCTCCTACCTCCGCGGAGTGGTCTCCACAGCACCCTCGAGCGATGACGCCTGCAACACCGCCACCTACACCTCCTTCACCTCGCTCATGAAGCACGAGCACTTCATCAAGCAGTTCTGGAGCGAGACGTGAGTATCCACACATCTCTCCCTCGCTCTCGCACTGTGCTACATCTCGGCATCTCGCTCCTACCTGCGCGGAGTGGTCTCCACAGCACCCTCGAGCGATGACGCCTGCAACACCGCCACCTACACCTCCTTCACCTCGCTCATGAAGCACGAGCACTTCATCAAGCAGTTCTGGAGCGAGACGTGAGTATCCACACATCTCTCCCTCGCTCTCGCACTGTGCTACATCTCGGCATCTCGCTCCTACCTCCGCGGAGTGGTCTCCACAGCACCCTCGAGCGATGACGCCTGCAACACCGCCACCTTCACCTCCTTCACCTCGCTCATGAAGCACGAGCACTTCATCAAGCAGTTCTGGAGCGAGACGTGAGTATCCACACATCTCTCCCTCGCTCTCGCACTGTGCTACATCTCGGCATCGAACGCTACTACCTCCGCGGAGTGGTCTCCACAGCACCCTCGAGCGATGACGCCTGCAACACCGCCACCTACACCTCCTTCACCTCGCTCATGAAGCACGAGCACTTCATCAAGCAGTTCTGGAGCGAGACGTGAGTATCCACACATGTCTCCCTCGCTCTCGCACTGTGCTACATCTCGGCATCTCGCTCCTACCTGCGCGGAGTGGTCTCCACAGCACCCTCGAGCGATGACGCCTGCAACACCGCCACCTACACCTCCTTCACCTCGCTCATGAAGCACGAGCACTTCATCAAGCAGTTCTGGAGCGAGACGTGAGTATCCACACATGTCTCCCTCGCTCTCGCACTGTGCTACATCTCGGCATCTCGCTCCTACCTGCGCGGAGTGGTCTCCACAGCACCCTCGAGCGATGACGCCTGCAACACCGCCACCTACACCTCCTTCACCTCGCTCATGAAGCACGAGCACTTCATCAAGCAGTTCTGGAGCGAGACGTGAGTATCCACACATGTCTCCCTCGCTCTCGCACTGTGCTACATCTCGGCATCTCGCTCCTACCTGCGCGGAGTGGTCTCCACAGCACCCTCGAGCGATGACGCCTGCAACACCGCCACCTACACCTCCTTCACCTCGCTCATGAAGCACGAGCACTTCATCAAGCAGTTCTGGAGCGAGACGTGAGTATCCACACATCTCTCCCTCGCTCTCGCACTGTGCTACATCTCGGCATCTCGCTCCTACCTCCGCGGAGTGGTCTCCACAGCACCCTCGAGCGATGACGCCTGCAACACCGCCACCTTCACCTCCTTCACCTCGCTCATGAAGCACGAGCACTTCATCAAGCAGTTCTGGAGCGAGACGTGAGTATCCACACATCTCTCCCTCGCTCTCGCACTGTGCTACATCTCGGCATCTCGCTCCTACCTGCGCGGATCGGTCTCCACAGCACCCTCGAGCGATGACGCCTGCAACACCGCCACCTACACCTCCTTCACCTCGCTCATGAAGCACGAGCACTTCATCAAGCAGTTCTGGAGCGAGACGTGAGTATCCACACATGTCTCCCTCGCTCTCGCACTGTGCTACATCTCGGCATCTCGCTCCTACCTGCGCGGAGTGGTCTCCACAGCACCCTCGAGCGATGACGCCTGCAACACCGCCACCTACACCTCCTTCACCTCGCTCATGAAGCACGAGCACTTCATCAAGCAGTTCTGGAGCGAGACGTGAGTATCCACACATGTCTCCCTCGCTCTCGCACTGTGCTACATCTCGGCATCTCGCTCCTACCTGCGCGGAGTGGTCTCCACAGCACCCTCGAGCGATGACGCCTGCAACACCGCCACCTACACCTCCTTCACCTCGCTCATGAAGCACGAGCACTTCATCAAGCAGTTCTGGAGCGAGACGTGAGTATCCACACATGTCTCCCTCGCTCTCGCACTGTGCTACATCTCGGCATCTCGCTCCTACCTGCGCGGAGTGGTCTCCACAGCACCCTCGAGCGATGACGCCTGCAACACCGCCACCTACACCTCCTTCACCTCGCTCATGAAGCACGAGCACTTCATCAAGCAGTTCTGGAGCGAGACGTGAGTATCCACACATGTCTCCCTCGCTCTCGCACTGTGCTACATCTCGGCATCTCGCTCCTACCTGCGCGGAGTGGTCTCCACAGCACCCTCGAGCGATGACGCCTGCAACACCGCCACCTACACCTCCTTCACCTCGCTCATGAAGCACGAGCACTTCATCAAGCAGTTCTGGAGCGAGACGTGAGTATCCACACATGTCTCCCTCGCTCTCGCACTGTGCTACATCTCGGCATCTCGCTCCTACCTGCGCGGAGTGGTCTCCACAGCACCCTCGAGCGATGACGCCTGCAACACCGCCACCTACACCTCCTTCACCTCGCTCATGAAGCACGAGCACTTCATCAAGCAGTTCTGGAGCGAGACGTGAGTATCCACACATGTCTCCCTCGCTCTCGCACTGTGCTACATCTCGGCATCTCGCTCCTACCTGCGCGGAGTGGTCTCCACAGCACCCTCGAGCGATGACGCCTGCAACACCGCCACCTACACCTCCTTCACCTCGCTCATGAAGCACGAGCACTTCATCAAGCAGTTCTGGAGCGAGACGTGAGTATCCACACATGTCTCCCTCGCTCTCGCACTGTGCTACATCTCGGCATCTCGCTCCTACCTGCGCGGAGTGGTCTCCACAGCACCCTCGAGCGATGACGCCTGCAACACCGCCACCTTCACCTCCTTCACCTCGCTCATGAAGCACGAGCACTTCATCAAGCAGTTCTGGAGCGAGACGTGAGTATCCACACATGTCTCCCTCGCTCTCGCACTGTGCTACATCTCGGCATCTCGCTCCTACCTGCGCGGAGTGGTCTCCACAGCACCCTCGAGCGATGACGCCTGCAACACCGCCACCTACACCTCCTTCACCTCGCTCATGAAGCACGAGCACTTCATCAAGCAGTTCTGGAGACCGGTTCGTTTGTGAATAACCGTCTGCCCAAATCACAAAGACAATGACAATTCAGTTGTTTCCGTGATCATGGCGCTTGCAACAGCGTCGAAATATCGGAAAACGCAAAAACCGTCAAATCATGGTATGTTACCCGTTTTAAATCATAATATCACGAGCGACAACACACATCTCTCCTTCTACCTCGCACTATGCTACATCTCGGCATCTCGCTCCTACCTTTACGGAGTGCTACCCTCGCACTCTCGAGCGATGACGCCTGCAACACTGCCACCTCCACATCATTCACCTCGCTCATCCAGACTCGAGACGTGAGTATCCACACATGTCTCGCTCTCTCTCGCACTGTGCCACGTCTCCGCATCTCGCTTATCGTGTGTATATTTTTGGAGTTTACTCCTTAAGAAACAATTCAGTTATAAGGCCCGGTACGGAAATTTTATGAGGAGTAAAATCAAGTGTAACACGAAAAGTTGAGGCGTTACGTAGAAAGAGACAAACATATATATCTGTAGGATTGAACGTGTAAAAGAATGAGATGGAATACATTACACAGCGTATCTCATTCTCGGTGTCTCCTCTTTGCGCGATACTTCGTAGTCTCACTGTATTTTATTTATATTATTTTGTAACATAATTTATGTAATACGCTTTATTGAAGTAATATAAATAATCCGAATAATTACAGATATATGTTTGTTTCTCTTATCATTTTAGCAGATGCGTTAATTTACCCTTTTTTCTGTTCGATATTATATCATAATTATCGTTCGTAAGGAGTTAACTCCAATCGTGCGTCGTAGCCGCTTATCATATTCATATTCATATACCGTTGATTCATGTGGCTACAAATGGTGTTAAGTTTTATATATACCCTGACATGAGCCCCGTTGGGACATTACAACTGATACAAAAGTATATCGTGTGGATATTTACTATCTCTTTATTTTCTTTGCATGTGCAGAGGATAATTTAAGTGCCAAGACGGTAGCTTCATCGCAGCAGCGTCGTACTGCGACGGAACAGCCGAGTGCAAGGACGGCTCTGATGAAACATCCTGGGCGTGCGCAGCGAAGGTCTGCTCCTCATACCTGTTCCAGTGCAAGTATGGAGCTTGTGTGGACAGAGGCGCTATATGCGATGGGGTAAGAAAGCTATAGCGTATTAAACCATTTCTAAAGTAAAAAATCCATCAATCAATCATTAATCATCATCAATTCATCACCCTATTAACGTTCCCACTGCTGGGACACAGGGACTTCTGTCTTGGCGAGAGATTAAGGCATTATTCACCACGTAGGCTTGGCCAGCGGGTTGGTGAATTTCACAATGTCCTTTAAACTCTTTATAAGTTCTCAGAACATGCCGGTTTCCTCACAATTTTTGCCTACATCGTTAAAGCACGTGTTTTAATCCATCAATCATAATAATAATAATTATAATTATAAATTTTTTATTGCGTTTCTCATTCTTATGTAGTAGGTACAGGGTTGATTTCTCCTTTTAAGCAATAAGGTTTGCTTGTGTTAGGAGGAATCGCTCTAAACAATCAGCATAGGTAAACTACATATCTACTGCATTATGACATCATCATTTATTGATCATTAATATTTGACTGCTTCAGTGGCGAAGCCCGTAACAAAATACTGGACACTTATTTTTTGCTTTAACAATTTAATAAGAAAGTGCCAAGATAAAGAGCATCTTAGTTCCGGAGTGGAGACTTGAAACGTATACATTTAGTACATTTTGCTCGAAACGAAAGCATTACGTCACACGAAACTTCAATGGATTATATCGTCTTGATGTTTAATTTTCAAGAATAAATATGCCCATCTTAGACCACATCGTCACTTAACATCAGGTGAGGTGATCAAATGAAGGCTTATCTAACACAAAAAAAAAATTACCTAATTCTGTTTTCTTGGTTGCAGAATCGCGACTGCGCAGATGGCTCTGACGAGGATCAGGAAATGTGTAAAAACCATGGAATACACACAAGTATCATGTATGTATAGGTAATCTATACTAATACTAGCGGCCCGCCCCGGCGTCGCACGGGTATAAAATTTTCCCGGAAATTATTCGAATTTTTCTCGCCGTAAAAACCATCCTATCTCTCAAGTTGGATAGAACTGCACATGGTGTGCGAATTTTATTATAATCGGTTAAGTGGTTTAGGAGTCCATCGAGGACAAACATTGTGATACGAGATTTATATATTGAGATTATAAAGCTGAAGAATTTGTTTGTTTGTTCGCGCTAATCTCAGTAACAACTGGTGTGATTTTAATTGTAGAAAAAAGAAAAATAAGTAAAGTAGAACATAGCTCAGAGGACAGATTTTTTCTATAGTTTTTAGACGCAAATATCTCAGAAACCGTATCACTTAGGAGATTTGATCATAGAACATTTTTTTTTGTAATCATTTACTCTGTCGGTTGACATGAGTTTCATAAATGGCCGCCGAATCAAATTTTTTTCAAAATGGCGGTCGAGTAGGTACACCAAAGATGTTCGATGCTCTTTGACAGTGGTTAAAAGCGAGATGGCTCTTGATATAACAAATACATTAACACGTATTATTGGCTTATCTCACCGTTGCTAAGTTTACTTGTTTGTGAAATAAGCCCTCAGACTATTAAGTATGTTAATCAGCGAAACTACTCAATAAGTAACTACTGATTTAACTACTTCGGACTTTACTCCGAGATAGAGTAACAGACCCTCAGTATATTAGTTAATGGGGTGTTTTACAGTTTTAACCCCCGACCAATAAAAAGGGGTGACTTTTGCTCGTGTGTTCTTACGCATCTATATGAAAATCGGTTGAGCCGTTATGGGTGGTGAAAGTGGGGAAGAAGATCCGATTATCTACAGATATAGTCGAGTGGAGTCTCAAATAAATATGCAAATTGCATAATAATGTTACTTATAAGAAAACTCAGGCTTTGAAAAGGGCTTTTTTTAATTTTTAATACAGATTATTAATTTAACTTTTTTGTATTCAGACCTCATGTGATCCCGTTGGATAACAAGTCCGAAACTCACGTCATCGCATTCCCGACCAACAACGATGTGGGCTTATCCTTTACTGTGGAATCGGGTAAGAGACTATGATAAAAAAAAGGTGTGTGAGCGATTCACACACGATAGAAGTGAAACTTCAGTAAATCGACAAAAGAATGAGAAGAATAAAAAAAAACTATAAAAAAAATACTATGCAAAAAGATTTTGTTCGGGCGGTCACCCATCCAAGTACTGGCGTCGCGCAAAGTTGCTTAACCTTGTAAGCGTTTAAGATTGGCTTCAAAAAAAAAATCAAAATCAGATGTTAATAATATGTACAATCTCTAGGTATAAATACAAAGTGTTTCAAAATTGGTAGGTATATACAGCGGGTTGTGAATGGCACGGACATATTTCGTTCTACAAAAACTCGGTTTCCAACCGCTAATCTAATCTCTAGGTCATGTTTAGCCTCAAATCTGAGGATAAAACCTTTAAATACTGTTTTATTTGCGATTATTATAAGGCGAGCCCACCTTTTAAACACTTTTCGTTTTATATATTAATATATGAATTATTATTATAATTGGGGTTAGGTGATGCTGTGTGAGTAGACCGGAAATATTTATATAAATTCACAATCAGATTATACTAAAAATTCATCATAGCGATAGAAACATTGCTCAATTAGCCATTTCTTAAGTTTAATTTTAAACAATGGTGCATTTACAGTTTACACAATTATGTTATTCGTCTGCGTTTGTGTTATTGTTTAATGTAAAAATGGAAACTTTTAATTTACCGTCTGTGTTAAGGCATGTTGACGAAATGTTCTTTGTTATTTCTCTGTTTATATTGTTTGTCTGTAAGTTTTCTTAGGCTGGGTCCACATTTGTAATATTTCGGTGTATCGTATCTCCGTCGCGTATCCTCGGCGCGGCGACAAGAGAGGGAGGAGCACTGTGACACAAGGATCGGAAGAAAAAATGAAGCGTCCATATTTGTAAAGTTAAAGTCGATACAGTATCACATAAGTATGGACGCGTTTTTACAAGATATGCCTTAACGATACGACATAGATAAAATGAGCGTCCATAATTATGATACGGATACTCGATACGACACGCCTGATCGTGATACACCGAAATGATACAAGTGTGGACCCAGCTTAAAAATTGTGAAAATAAAATAAATAAATTTGAAGCTTGGTTTCTTCACAGGCACTAAGTTTCGGAGCGACTATAAGTATTACCCTCAAGCCGGGGGGTATCTGAAGGTGCATCCCACTCCCGCTGATTGGGAGACAGCGAAACTGATTTGTAAATATGAAGGTACGATAAGAATTACATTTAAATTAAATATTCTCAAAAACTCATTTGTTTTTTTTTTTTTTAATGATAAGCATTCATTTGACCACAATTTCATCTGCCTTCGATGAAAAGCTTGATGTAAAGCTCAATATATTCGTAATAGATACAAATATTTAACGCCGATATCTATCGTAATAGATACAAATATTTAAATTCTGCGTTCTGGATATCCTATAATTACCAACTAAGCCTTATCTATAGAAAATGTATGTGTAATGTGTGTATGTAGATCATGTACCTACTGTGGTTTTATTTGGATGTTCTATTTAAATAAATTAAAAAACACTTAATTTTATTAAAAATGCCGCACCAACAGAACATGATGTAACAATCAAGCGAACTGTCAAGACAATGTTATTTCCTTGATATTTGTTATTTAAGCAATTTAGTTTTATTAATTTTAAGTTGACCTGTCATGTAGGCTATGTGCTTCTGAGGAAATAAACGTTTTGACTTTGACTTTGACAATATTATAGAAAAATCAATACATACATCTTTTTGAATGACTTTGTAGAGGCTGTAAATTACAGGCGCTTCTAGCTCTAGTTTGCTAAGTTCCTGATTCACTAAATAAATAAAAAAGAATTAAATAATAAAATAATTATAATTATAATTAATTTAATAATAAAAATTAATTAAAATTAATTCTATTTTATAATTCACTACTATCCAAACAAGTCCTCCAAATCCTTGGCCTGGGTGTTTAACATGTATAATAATAAATCTAAATTTAAAATTTAAGAAAAACCCCCGATTCCAATGCCTTAATTTCCTTAAACGTAAAACAACATAATATTATGTAATGTGGACGCGATGCGATTTCATTTGATACCCCACACTAGTATATTTGCAGATTTTCGGTTTTCCTTACCCACTCTCACCCCCATAACTTTTAAACGGCACAACCGATTTTCATGAAACATGTCTAAGAACTCTCGCGCCAGACTCACCTTTCATACAAAAAAAACTAAATTGAAATAGCTCCATCTGTTCGGGAGCTATGGTGCCACAGACAGACAGACACGTCAAACTTATAACACCCCTCTTATTTGGTCGGGGGTTAAAAAAAATCTATATAATGTATGTGTAGTATGTCTATTATATTAAGTATACTTCATTATTTTGACTGCTTCAGTGGCGCGGTGGGCGAGGGTCCGCTTGCGGCGCAAGAGGTAGCGGGTTCGATTCCCGCCGAGGGTGAAAGTGTTTGTATGTTCTGCAAGCACGATCTCCTTGGTCTGGGTGTTTTAAATGTATAATAAAAAATATCTATATATGTATGACTATTATATTAAGTACATCAGATATCTAGTACCCGCAACACAAGCTTAGAGCTTACCACGGGGCTAGATGTTGTTGTGTGAAATGTCTGGAAATATTTATATTTATTTATTTATTTTATATCAGAAGTCTAGTACCCGAAACACAGGCTTTGAGCTTACCACGGGGCTAGTCGTTGTTGCGTGGATTGTCTTGGAATATTTATGTAATCATATTTACAGGTAAAGTCTTAAACTGCATTAATTATGTTAGTGTTTAGTTTTTAGTAAATTATTGAAAAAATATATTTTATATCTCTTTGTTTTTCAGGAGCTGGAGTAGCCACGCCCGCAACTCCTCAAATGATGGCAATTATCAGACATTTAGTGACAACATCTTTGCCTAAACAGAAACTGTACTTCATCGGACCTAGAAACACTTTCGGTATACATGCTAATGTACCGATCAAAGGTAAATCAATAGAAAAAAAAGGTGTGTGTGCGATTCACACATGATAGAAGTGAAACTTCAGTAAATCGACAAAAGAATAAAAAGAATTAAAAAAAAATACTATGCAAAAAGATTTTGTTCGGGCGGTCACCCGTCCAAGTACTGGTGTCGCGCAAAGTTGCTTAACCTTGTTAGCGTTTAAGATTGGCTTACCCGACAGGTAAGCCAATCTTATTTCCACTTCCGTTGCATCCGGTTTCAAATCACAACGATTCTTAAGAAGTTTCACTTCAAAAGTATTTATCTAATCTACATACAGGAATATAGGTACATCTATACTAATACTATAATCTAAATTCTTCTTCTTAGTCATAACCTCATGACTGAGGGACGTGACTATGGCGTCTTATCAGCTTCGCCACCACTTCTCTCCATCGACTCCGGTCCTGAGCCAACTGTATCGATGCTTGGAGAGTGCCACCTGTAGCGTCCTGTGTTGTGTGGGTCCACCGTGTAGGTGAGCGGCCTCGACTTATCTTTCCTTCCACACTGCCAGTAATTATCAGCCTCTCCAGGCTGTTCGGGTCACGCCTGACAGTGTGGCCGAAGAATTTTAGTACTCTCTGCATGCAGATTGTAGACAGTCGAGTTCCAATGCCAAGTTCTTTGAGAATTGACTCGTTTGTGCGGTGCTCCGTCCATGATATTCTCAACATTCTGCGTCAGCACCACATTTCGAACGCATCAATCCTCGTTCGCACTCGAGACTTCAGTGTCCAGGTTTCCGACGCATATAAAAAGATAGAGAAGATAAGAGTCTGGATCAATTTCCTCTTGGTGTTACGGCTAATGCTCCTGTTCCGCCATATCCTCTCCAGTCTTCTCACCGCAGATTTTGCCATTTGCGCTCTCCTGACCACTTCCTGCTCACAGTCTCCGTCATCACTTATTTGCGATCCTAAGTACACAAACCTATGTACTACTTCCAGATCGCGCAGCTCGTGAGTTCTGTGCAGGGTACCGGAGATTGCTAGAATTTCAATAAATATATACATTCCATCGATAAATAATGTTATTTATTCCATAGTTACAATTAACATAGGAAAATATTTCGTAGGTATTAATTATTTGTTTCCCCCTACATCTACATCACAAAACAAGATGTTACGCACGTAATATGTTTATTTAGTAAAATCAGCTATAAAGTGATACATGGTGTTTAAAAATTAGTATATAAAGCGAAAGTGTGTAAATGGCACATACCAGGCGCACATTTATTTATTTATTATTATGGCACCGCCAACAGCCATATAACAAAAAAAAATTGTAGACATTTTTTAATACTTATATGATGTGGAATATGTGCCTATAATAGGCGAGCACAACACTGATATTTAAGTAAGGCACAAACAACAAAACAATAATTATAACACCCCTCTTTTTTGGTCGGGGGTTAAAAATGAAACAAAATTAAACAATTGAACAGAAATTAAATTAGAAAATAGGTAAAAACATAGAAAATAGGTCAAAGTACACAAAATCACCCAGTGCCATCAATTTGATGGTGAACTGGAGAGAAAAGAGTTATAAGTTATTATTATAACTTAGTTCAGATAACTGTAATTAACTGACATAGTTATTACAATATTTAATCCCCTAATCTGTTTTCATCATCATCATCATCTCAGCCGTAAGACGTCCACTGCTGCACATAGGCCTCCCTCAAAGATCTCCAGTAGTTTCGGCTGGCAGCGGCCTGCATCCACCGCGAGCCCGCAGCCTTCACCAGATCGTCCGTCCATCTAGTTGGTGGACGTCCTACGCTGCGCTTGCCGTTCCGTGGTCTCCATTCGAGAAATTTTCGGCCCCAACGACCATCTGTTCTGCGTGCTATATAGCCTGCCCACTGCCACTTCAGAGAACTAATCCGTTTGTATCGGTGACCCGCGTTATTTTACGAATCTCCTCATTTCTAATTCGATCCCGTAGAGGAACCCCGAGCATAGCCCTCTCCATAGCTCTTTGAGCGACTCTGAGCCTGTTTATGAGACCAATAGTGAAGCACCACGTTTCGGATCCGTATGTCATCACTGTAATCTGTTTTATTATACCCCATTCATCATCATTATCTTGCCCTTATCACACATTACGTGGGGTCAGTACAACATGGTTTTTTCTTCCATTTTCCTCTGTCACTCGTCATCTCAACACTCACTCCTTTCTTATTACATTACACATGTCATCCTTCACACAGTCCTTCCATTTTATTATACCCCATTATCCCAATTATTTCGCAGTTCTCTTTAAGTAGATACCCAATAGGTTTTATATATTTATCCAATACTGCTTGATTGGTTATTAGTTAAGATTGTCACTTACCTACTAACACCTAGAGGAATAAATAGGTTTTAAACATAACTTTTGTAACTATCGGGGTTTTATTCGCTGCAGCTTCAGTTCAACCGCGATCATGGCGCATGTAACTGTGCCGAAATATCGGGAAACTCGAAAGACTCATGGTAATCATCCCGTTTTAAATCTAAATAGATGTTAAACATTTATGAATTTCATTATATGTGAACTTTTATAAGTTCTTATGAGAAATAAAGCTTCTTTAAACCTATATACTTACACTAGCGGCCCGCCCCGGCTTCACACGGGTAAAAAAAGTATTTTATTATAAGCAATTATTCCAATTTTTCGCGCTGTAAAAACCATCCTTGAACACCAACGAACATTTAAAAAAAAATGGCCAAATTGGTCCAGGCGATGTTGAGTTATGCGCTTAGCAATACATTTTGCGATTTATTTTTATATATAAGATAAAAATAAATAACTGTAATAATATACTCTTAACCAACTCTGTTTTCATACTAATTTTATAATTAATTATTTCAATAATTAGATAGTATTTCACAGTGTTTTCCAAATTCATCGCATAAATAACGTGAACCTTACATGTTAAAATTATATTTAAGTCCAAAAAGTATTGTAAAAGTGTGTATTGGCCACTCGGATTTCAGTGTATTTCGGTTAGTGATTTCAAAATATCTGGCTGGGTTTTTTACGTTTTTCGAAAGTGTTTGTGGTGTAAATTGTGTTTCGTGGGCCTAGAATACTATTTCAATTTAGTTGAGACCCCGACTGGCACGTAAGTACCTACCTACAGGCATTTTCTTGAACTGAGTAACCTAGACATTGTGCATTTTGAAACTTAGAATCTTTGATTTGTCACAGTATTTAATTATGATGACCCGCAAAGGCTTGTCTCGTCAGGACGAGCAATCTAAACTCCATTTAGTTCTATTGGAACTGCAAAAATCTAAAGATCAGAATGCACAGTTACTTCTTGAAATAGAACAAAATGAAAAAATTGTTTTAGACTCTTTAGAACAAAACAAAAAATTGAAAAATGAACTTTCTGTCTTATATCAATTAAATACGTCCGTAATAGAAGATCGCGATAAACTCCAGACAATAGTTGATAGGTATGACCAAAATTGTGGCATTGAGTATGAGTCAGCACTGAAAAGAACTTCTATTTTGGAGAAGGAGTTGTGTGATGCCCACCATATAATCACACAGTTGGAAGAAACGGCTCAACACTCTGCCATTGCCACCACAAATAGTCTGTACAATGAACTCTTACCTCATAATATCACTGGCCATGTTTCTGTTGAAAGCGCTATCATGAATCCTTCACTATATACTATTGACCTAACTAATGATGACAGTGTTGGTCATGTGGCAGCTTCTAACATAAACAAAATACACATGCCTAGCAAAAATAAGTTAAAAAAATACATAAAAATCAATAAAATCATAAAAAAAACTAAAAAAATGTTAATAAGTCATAAAAAAGCTGTTAAAAAATCTATTATTGCTGGATCATTGTTGGATAAGCTACAGTTATGCACAAATGAGCTTAATTGTAGTAGAATTCAATATGAAACAGAAATAGAGAATCTGACATGTAAACTTGGTTCGGCTGAGCGTTCCATGACCCATTACCAAACCATGTATCAAAGGTCAGGTGATGAAATCAGGGAACTCAGTCTAGCCATGGATGCTTTACTGAATAGCCAGGCAAGTCTTGAGACTAGGATATTATCCGGATGTGACTGCAATGTTAGTTTAGGACATGATAATTCTGGTCCGGCTCGTGTTGATGGCCAGGGCTATGGAGAGTCATGTCTGGATAGTATTGCACCAGCATCATTACTCACAGGAAACCTGGATCAATGTACAAAAACTGTAGTGTACTGCGATGAACTTGGAAAAAATGTTGGTAAGTTTTTAAATATTAGTATGAAACATCCAATAGTAAATAATTGTTTTCCCTATTCTGATTTGCATCAAATCATGAAAAACATTAGAAGTGATACTTCAATAAATAAACTCACTAATTTGATAATTTTGATGGGAAATAGAGGAAATGTAAAGAAATCTGACCTAATTAAATATGTAGATGAACTATTTTCACTACAGGTGGGCAATATTGTATTCTATACATTTCCTTATAGCCAAAGTTTGCCACAAAAGGAAAATAACATTAGATATAATCTAAACATGACTTTGCATACAATTTCATGCAATAATCCTGTACATGTGATTGATATTAACTGTATAGTTAATAAAAAATATTACTTGACTAAAGGTAATTATTACCTTTCAAATTTTTACACTAGACAATTAGCTGATTCGCTATGTTATTTTTTAAGTACATCAGCCAATAATTTGGCTCATAAAAATGCTTCTTTTGAGCATTATAATGACACTTCTTGTAAGTCTTTGGAACTTTTTCCAAGTTTTTTAAATTAGATACTAAGACAATAGAGGAAGTCTCTTGCCAAAATTTAATTCAAATCAATAAAAACACAAATAAATACCTTAAAAAGTCAAATAATATGAATCACCCCAAAAAAATGCTAAAATGTAAACAAAATACAACATCTCCTACTACTACCCTGGTGCATCAAAATATACAAGGAATTAATAGTAAATTATTTGAAATAGAATTGTATTTAAGTTCTTTTAATGTTGACATTCTGTGTATTACAGAGCATTGGCTTAAAGATTATGAACTGATGTTTAACTTCCCAAGTCACCAAGTTGGTAGTTCGTTCTGTAGAACACATGCTATTCGAGGCGGTAGTGTTATATTGCTAAATAAGGCAATAAAGTTTAAGAATAGACAAGACATAACATGCTTGTCTGTTGAAAGCCAAATTGAAATAGCATGTGTGGAGTTGGAGCAGAGTTTTGTAGTAAGCGTATACAGACCACCGTCAGCATCATATGAAATATTTGAAAAGGTTATGGATGATGTTTTATTTAAAATGTGTAAAAAAAACAAAAGTATTATTATTTGCGGGGATTTTAATATAGATCTCCTAGAAATCTATTCATTAAATACTAGAATATGCAATTTATTTGGTTCCTATAACTTAATACCTTTATTTATGGAACCAACCAGAATAACAGACACATCAGCAAAATGTTTAGATAATATTTTTACCAGCCTAAATGAAAATGTAATCAGCAAAAAAATAATAAGTAACCTAAAATCCGATCATCTAGGGCAATATGTAAAATTTTATATGAGTTCTAGACAAATTATAAAAAAGAAAATTAGCTTTGTACCAGTGACTACAAATCGATTTGAGAGGTTTAAATGTAGTTGGGATCTACAGCTTCCTTTTGATTACTATAACAACAATCCCAATCAACTTTATAGTACATTTTTCAATCAATTTTATAACATTTTTAATGTCATATTTACAACTAAATCAATTGTAGTCTCAGACAAACCTGGTTTTAGTGAGTGGGCAACTGTAGGTATACATAAAAGCAGACAAAAATTATATGAATTGTATAGCGAAAAGCAATATTACTCCTGTGAAAAGTTCAAAGATAAAGTCAAAATATATTCAAAAATTTTCAAAAATGTCTGCCAATTGGCAAAATCAAATTATCTAAGTTCAAAAATTAAAAACAGTAGTAACATAATTAAAACTACCTGGAAAATAATTAATGATGAGACTGGCAAAACTCAGAACAATAACAATGAATACAAACTTAAAGTAAATGAAACAGTTATTAATAATGATTTAGAGATAGCACAAGCTTTTGAAAGTTTTTTTACAGACATTCCTATGTCAACTACAAGCTCTTTAGACTCTTCACATGATCTTGCCGTGTCATTATTAAAAAACAACGTACCTGATTGTAAAAACATCTTTCATTTTAAACATGTCAACGAACAAGACATTGTTAAAGCCTTCAAAATGATAAATGTAAAAAAAACCCAAGATCTCTGGGGTATTTCTGTACACATTCTTAAACCACTAATAGTTACTCTGGCACCTGATTTGGCTAATATATTCAATGAATGCATAGACTCTGGAGTGTTTCCTGACCTAATGAAACATAGTAAAATTGTACCATTGTTCAAATCGGGCAATACAACGGACCCTACTAACTTTAGACCAATATCAGTTCTGCCTACATTTAGTAAAATATTTGAGAAGCTTATTTTAAGCCAGCTCTCATTACATTTTGATGCAAATAATTTACTACATAACAAGCAATATGGCTTCACTAAATGCAAGTCCACTGCTGATGCTGGTGTTGAGTTACTAACTCATGTTTATGATGCTTGGGAAAAGTCGCAGGATGCAATAGGAATTTTTTGTGATTTATCTAAGGCATTCGATTGCGTGCACCATGAAACATTGATCAGGAAATTGAGCCACTATGGAATTAGGGGCAAATCCTTGGATCTTTTTGCTTCCTATTTAAGCGAAAGAATTCAAAGAGTTGATGTCAACGGGAAACGATCTCCAGGGTCCTTAGTGTCAATGGGTGTACCTCAGGGATCCATATTAGGACCTTACCTTTTTTTGATATACATAAATGACTTGCCCCATCTTGTACAGGATCAACATGAAATTGTATTATTTGCTGATGATACTTCACTTCTTTTTAAAATAGATCGTCGCACTAATAACTTTGACAAGGTAAATAATGCAATTTCTAAAGTAGTCCATTGGTTTGAATCCAATAATCTATTATTGAATGAAAATAAAACTAAATGTATTCGTTTTTCACTACCTAATGTAAAACAAGGTTCTGTAGATATTAAAATAAAGGGCGACAATTTAGAGCTCGTTGAAAATACTGTATTCCTAGGTATAACTTTAGATAGCAAGCTTCAATGGGACCCTCATATAGATAAATTGTCGAAAAGGCTCAGTTCTGCTGCTTTCGCAGTCAAAAAAATTAGAGTTTTAACTAATATTGCAACATCTAGACTGGTCTACTTTAGTTACTTCCATAGCATTATGTCATACGGTATTTTGCTGTGGGGGAGTGCTGGAGTAGGACGCATAAATACCATATTTGTACTGCAGAAAAGGGCTGTTCGTGCTATCTATAATATGGGTCCCCGAGATTCGCTACGTGATAAATTCAAAGAAATAAACATATTGACCGTCATTTGTCAATATATTTATGAAGCCATTATGTATACGCATAAAAATATTAATTTGTTTACAAAAAATAGTGATAAACACAATGTAAATACAAGAAATAAATATAAACTCGCTTTGCCCACCACTAGGCTGCATAAGGTTAATGTATCATTCAAAGGGCAATGTATACGCTTCTACAACAAGATTCCCAAAGAATTGCAACAGTTGTCAATTAATAAATTTAAGAAAATTGTAAAAAACAATCTTTGTAAAAAAGCTTATTATAATATATCGGATTACCTTGAGGACAAAACTGCTTGGGACGGAATCTGCTCCAACACAATATCAAAAACAAGACTAACAAACAAATAATGATTGTAAAGTTTCAATACAAAAATGAGCTAGAGTTTCTAATCGCTTCTTTGCTCTAGTGTAAAAAAAGCGAAGCGACCAGATACCATAAATTTATTTCCTACTTATCTTTAAGCACCTATGACCTATATGTTTTTTTGTAATCTATTTTGACGTGTCTAAGTTTTGTAAAACCAAACTATGGAAATAAATAATTTTGTATCTTGTATCTTTTGTATCAACAACATATTTATTTGAATAAAGATTAATATTATTATGTAGTTACAACTTAAACAAATTATTTCGACCAAATTAGGTACCATAAAAACGGTTTTTGTGAGTTAATCTTAAAAGATAGACATATAATATTGCGGACTGTTTTTTAGATCATTAAAAGAGCTATTATTCTTTAATACATATTTTTTGTGTATCTTGAACCGTTTTCACGGCGCACGCAACGGAAGGCTTCAAAGATGAAATAATTTTTCCCGTTTTTTACACATTTACCGCTATATCTTTGCTCCTATTGGTCGTAGCGTGACATTATATAGCGTATAGCCTTTCTCGATAACTGGACTATCCAACACAAAAAGAATTATTCAATTCGAACCAGTAGTTTCGGAGATTAGCGCGTTCAAACAAACAAACAAACAAACAAACCCTTCAGCTTTATAATATTAGTATAGATACCAACCAAATTTATTTATTCGGTTCAGAAGTTTCGACAGACATATAATTATTTACGTATCACGTATTTATAGTCGTAATAAAAAGTAAAGATTTGTTATACCTACCGTACCGTACTTTTGTTCTTGTTGTTTATTCAGTACCCATAACTGTGCCTGTTTATGGGTACTGAATAAATCTTTTTCTATTCTATTCTACCTAAAATAATAAATTTTATTCACATATTAACAAAATTCACTTATAAGTATAGGTAACACGTTCAAAATACATATAGGCTATATACTCTGTTTGTATTTTTTCCAGGTGTGCCTGTAGAAAGCCTGCTGAACAACTGGGAGGTGGACGACTCGAGAGATGTACAGTGTCTGGGCTATTTGAACGGAACAGCTTGGGACCACCTCTGCGATGAAAGTCTACCGTACATCTGCTTCAAGAGGTACACGGACGAAGCGCTGACGGAGTGCGGGACAGTTGATAAAGGTTCGGTTTGTAGCTTAAAGTTTTTTTATTTGCCATTTTGTACAAAGGAGATCGCTCTCAATAGTTTTTTTTTATCTTTAATTAACTTATCATTCTTAACAAACCCTTGAAGGTTTTCAAATGTTTTAATATCAAATGATTGTGTGAACTTATTCTCTCGCTGTAGTCGGTCCCTCATGTCTTAGGATCGTGGTCAGCATCGGAAACTAATAATATAAATAAATAACTAAGGTACTCATCCGGTCACCAGCGAGCTTCACTGCGAGTAAAGTTCCTGAGAATAGCTAAACATTACACAAAAAATAAATTTTCTATCTAGCGTTATTTTTATACATCTGACAGTCAGTTAGACGATAACAGTAGACTGAAATTCAACTCTAAGTGTTAATACTACATAATTATTTAAACCTTTTGTACAAAGTTTTTGTTCAAGTAAAGTATTTTATGTAAATAATGAATTTAAAATTTAAGAAAAAAACCCCGATTCCAATGCTTTAATTTCCTTAAAAGTAAAACACCATAATATTTTGTAATGTGCACGTGATGCGCTTTCATTTGATAGCACTCGAGTATATTTGCAGATTTTCGGTTCCTTCCCCACTCTCACCCCCATAACTTTTAAACGGCACAACCGAAACATGACTAGTGTAGAGAACATTTTATCAAATTAAAAATACTTACGTTTCCTTCAATTTATATTTATGAAGTAGCCGTTTTTGTTCAAACCAATAAAGAACAATTTAATTGGTTTACCATAGGTAGTCGCTCAGAGGGAACATTACGCCGTCTAGCATGCCGAACTGGCCAATTGCGGAAAAGTTTATTTTGTATGGTGACAAAAATCTACAATAATGTTCCAAAGTCTTTTCGTGATCTGTCCACTAATGAATTCTAAATTAAACTGAATGACTGACATATTATTAAAAAAAGCATATTATTCCATTGATGATTTTATTAATGACCATACTTTTCAATGAATTTGTCATAAATTAATTGTTAATTGAATTGAATAATTATTTTATGACATTTAATGAGTTATAATAAATTTTATTTAATTGGTATAATTTTATTAACTGTTATTTATAATGTTTGTATGCTCCTGTAGCAGAATTAATTGTACTCTAAACTAGTCACTACCTGACTACATGTAACTGTAATTAATTCACAAACAACAAATTATTATTACTGATTTTCATGAAACATGTCTAAGAACACCCGCGCCAAACTCACCTTTCATACAGAAAAAAATAAATTGAATTCGCTCCATCCGTTCGGGAGCTATGATTTCCCAGAGAGACAGGCAGGCAGACAGACAGACAGGCACGTCAAACTTATAACACCTTTCTTTTTTGGTCCGGGGTTAAAAATAAAATCTCCTTACAGCCTACAAACTAGACAGCTCCACTGGTCGCTGCTACAAGCTACACAAGCAGCCCGCTACGTGGGAAGCAGCTGAGACAGTATGCAGCGCGGAGGGCGGCCATCTTGTTGTCTTGAACAGCGCAGCCGAGGTTACTGCGGTGGCGCGTCTCGGCAGCGGAGTGGCTGTTGGATTCAGAAAGTGGGGTCCCGGTGGGGCCTGGTGGACTGTTCAAGGTTAATTAAATTGTATATTCCACAACTTTCAGTTTTAGATAGCCTCTTAAAGCTACTAGCGCCTAAATTACAACATGTTGTAATCTCCAACAGTCCTAAATTGCAACTCGTGGTAGGGCTAAAGCTAGACTTATTTAAACTTATAATAGTTGCCTATCTTAATATATATAAATCTCGTGTCACAATATTTGTCCTCAATGGACTCCTAAACCACTTAACCGATTATAATAAAATTCGCACACCATGTGCGGTTCGATCCAACTTGAGAGATAAGATGGTTTTTAAGGCGAGAAAAAATCGAATAATTTCCGGAAAAAATTTATACCCGTGCAACGCCGGGCGGGCCGCTAGTTTTATTATAGATAAGAAATCCAAAATTGTAATAACTGATAAAGCTGTGTTGTTGTATTCGCTTCTCAACTCACTATAAAACATTGAAGCGAACTGTCAAGACAATGTTATTTCCTTGATATTTTTTTAGTTTTATTAACTTTATGTTGACCTGTCCAACGTGTCCATGTAGGCCATGTGCTTCTAAGGAAATAAACGTTATGCCTTTGAAACTAAAAAAAAACAACACCTCAAATTCAACCTTAAAAAATTTACGTGATAATTTTGTCGCAATATACCATACTAATAGCTGCATAAACAGCAGATACTATCCATCCAAAGGTTGCCTGGAAGAGATCGCTTAAGGCTGGCGATAAGGCCGCCGATTGTACATCAAATGTGGCTATTGATTGTTATTTTTAAGTTAGTCTGTAAGCATTATTGGTGTGCAATAATTAAGAATAAGAATATTTTTTATTGTAAAATTGTGTGCATTTACATTTGGTATTCTTATTCTAAAGATATTATCTATCTATCTAAACTGCGCCAGCCCTCCTGCCTATTGAGCACGGCATTGTCTCAATTATGATGTTAAAAAGAACTGTGTAGGGCTTGAAGGTTATGTGACATTTACCATCACGCACTTGGCCAGCGTGGTCAATTAACGCCTAATTTCTCTCGTCAAGAGAAAAGTCCCTGTGTCCCAGCAGTGGGAACGTAAATAAGGGTAATGCAAAGAGCTTTTCGTCGCCCTTCTAAGAACTCTTTACCGAGAAATAATTTACTAAAGTAATATTTACCTAACCTATAAACTGATAATTTTTTTTATTTCAGGTCAAACGCTCTCCGAAGCAGGCTATACAAAATGGTGCCCTGGATGTCTAGAAAAACAGAAGGGGGATTGTGGAAGTCTGACAGGAGATTCATTGGACAGTACCCCGTGCGATCAGCCTTCACCCTTCGTCTGCGAGAAAACTGTCAACTTTCTCACCAATATGGCGGACGACAGTTGTCATGGTGGTCTGACATGTTCGAATTGCAACTCTGTGTAGTCTGACCGTACTGTCGAAAAATGGCGTTCAACTGAGGAACATCTTTTTCACTTTATAATTTTATTTAGCTCAACACTGGCAAATTGTCGCTTCACTTCAAGCGCAAAGTCCAATTACAAGAAACTGAACTGAACTGACCGTTACTGTCCAAGGGTTAATCCACAATATTTGCACGCTTTAAATTTGGGCGTATCGAGATACTTATACGTCTGCAACGCGGTACATTTTTTGATCATCAAAAAGTTTAGGTTAAATAAGCGAGAACTTGCTCGAGATTCAAACAATGACTGTATATGTGTAAAATGTGGTTTTATGGCAATGATAACAAAGGTTAAAATTGCATAGCTCTGCGACCTGTATTGACGTAATTTTATTAGTACCTTAAACGTCGTAAGTGCATTATACGTGATAGATCTTACAAGTTTGAAAGTTTCAAGCGAATTATCAGGCAAGTGGGTCATGATTCAGTTGGTTCTATTGTACTTTATAAGTAGGTATTAGTCACTAATATACATATATCTAGATAACGCAAATGCGTTCGCGTGTTCGATCCCCGACAGCGTCTAGGTTGGTCTCCGCTATCTTCAGATTCAGACCACCGCGTCTGTTGTTGCATTGGGACGGGCGCAAAAAATATTAAATAATATTCAATTCATTTATTCAGTCACAATTTCACAATCAAACTCCTTAGCCTATATAAGTAAATGAAAACAAACAATACAAAAAGAGAATGTCAAATAAAATTAATAAATAGCAAAAAGAAAATGTCACAATAATCAAATAGACACATCATAATTATACGTCAAAAAATCCTCAACAGAATAAAAACATTCTTTATATAACAATTTTTTGAGTTTAGTTTTAAAAATAGTAGGTCTATTGTATTGACATTACTTTGCCGCGTTTGCATTGGACGTTTGATTTAACTTGTTGAAAGACGATAAATATCGGAACAAGCGAGACTGTAGCGCATCACTCCGACTTCATAATGCAGGCAAATTGCGCTTGGTTTCAATACAAATAGTGATACTTGCGTTATCTAGGTATGTATGTACTTTCATACAGTCTGTCGGTTACCTCCATCCTCGAAAATATCAGTCTTAAGTAGATCTTCAAATTATTTCCCCATGAAAATATTTTATCAAAACTCCATTTTGGATGTAAATATAAAATGTTTGATAAGGAATCATAATATACTCAGTAAGTTTTAGTGCGTATCTTAAGTTCTTTTTTTTGTGTTAATTGTAAGTCAAAAGAGCATTTTTTTTGGTTTATATTTAGAAAATATATCAGTGGAGTAAATTACTGTCATGCATTTTTGTTTGACTTATTGATAGAAGTGAAACTTCAGTAAATCGACAAAAGAGATGAATAAATATAACAAGGGTAGGATAATTACAAAGTTTAATTGTTTAAAAATGAAAGTATTTTGATTAATTTTAAAAGATATTTTATCTTTTATTTAACATAAATATGTTACATAATCTATTGCTCAAGTTACATTTTTTCAGTTTCTGGATTTTTTTTCATTTTAATTTTTTTTTTGCGTCGAAATTGACGACACATTTCGGCATTATTATTTCAATTGATGGAACCATAGACACTATTACAATTACAATTGTTGCACCATCTCTGAGTAGAGAGTATTTTAACCATTGGCTTAAAATATTAAGCAATCTCGTGTCAGTTAGTTGACTTTAGAGCTGTATATTTTAGCCAATGGTTAAAATATACCTGTTGATCGTGAACCCCTGTTTCACTAATTGTATCTTTCTTTTGATTTACGTAAACATGTACTGAGTAGGTATACAATTAAAAGACAAGACAATAAAATGAATTTGTTATTACTAGTATATGCGTATGGTTTTAATCGCCTTTTCCTTATACTTCTAAGCAATTACAAATTTTGCTTAAAGTGGAAATTCCCAGTATGATTTCCTTGTTACATCAAATAGTTCTTAAGAATATGCAAATAAAGTGCCGTTTTCTAGTAATATTAGCGATTGGGGTTTTAACAAGAATTATGTATATATTTTTTTTAGTAACTTAACGGGCTAGATGTTGTTATACCAATACAAAAACACTTTATTTGTTATGTGGTTTGTGGAGCAATGTTGATTTATTCATTTTCTTTAGTTAGACAATTATTAAGGACTATAACAAAAAACCGTGTTGGCTAAGTGGGAGGACACTTAACTTTCATTCCGAAGGTCGTTGGTTCAAACCCCGCCACACACCTCTGGATTTTCTTGAGATTTATGTGCGTATTAAACACGTGCTTTAACGGTGAAGGAAAACATGTTCTGATAACTTTAAAGAGTTTAAAGGACATGTGATATTCATCAACCCGCACTTGGCCAGCGTGGTGAATTTAGGCCTAATCTCTCTCGCCTAGAGAGAAGTCCCTGTGTCCCAAGTGGGAACGTTAACCCTCGGCATGCCTGGTGGTAAAAAGTTACATGGTATGCCTGGTGGGTCTGTGGGGCCCGGATTTAAAAATAAACTTCGGGGTACATGCTGTTTACAATTATCCTAATTTATTGTTTTTTATTGAAACTTACTTTATTATTAAGGGGGAAAAGTAAAAAAAATAATTAAAATCAAATGTATTTATTATAAAAACTGTTATTAAACATTTATACTCTTTTCAACGTCAAATTAAACCACTATGATAACAAACATGCAAAATCAACTAAAAACAAACGAGATCTTGATCAGACTTTTGGACAACATTAGGAACTTCTATAAACTTATATCTTATAATAATATCTTTAGTCCTCCTCACTTAAAACATCGTTTTCTAGAGCCTCATTTTGAAAGCAATTTGCACACTGGAATATCGCGTGATCCAGGCAAATGTGGCTCTTGCATCTTTCACAGATATATTGTGACTTGCGATCTTTTTTTGCTGGACAAACGTGGCATCTCCGTTTTACACCGGGAGCAGATTTTTTAGCTGGTGGTTCATCCTGAAGTCCAATGCGACTGGCTATTCTCTTTCGAAGACTCAAAGAAAGACGAGGGTTTTTGTGTCTAGATTGTAGGTGTGGTTTAATCAGTGCCAGACCCAAATCTTTGATGAAACTTCTTCGATTATTTTTTATTTCCGGACAGTTCAGCATTTGGATAATTTTTGCATTTATTCCAGCAGTATTCAGCATCCAAAAAAATAATGTAAGTGGCCACCTTTTAGAGTTCCGAGATACATCATAAGATTGGATGAGCTTGTCAACGTTGTCAACGCCACTTTTGGTTTTGTTATAAAATGTTATTAAAGCCGGCTTTTGCTTCTCACCAGACTCAAGATCAATTTCCATATCATGATGAAGAGTTGATAACATGAACACGTTTTTTCGGGGTTTCGGAATGTAGGACACCAAAGTCAGATTTTGTTGAAATCCGAACTGAGATGAATGGAGTTCACGATTACTAGCTTTAAATTTTTCTGGGATGCAAGCCTTATTAGATTTCATGGTTCCAACAGCGGTAAGTTTGTGTTGTCTAAGCAAATGCTCGTATGTTGGATAGCTTGTAAACCAGTTGTCCATCGTGATATTCCTCCCTGATTGGGAAACTGGTGCAACTAGGCGATCAACTACGTCGTGTGGCTTATTACTTATTTTATAAGGCCCTTCTGGTTGCTCGCCAGCATAAAC
Source organism: Gymnoscelis rufifasciata (assembly GCA_929108375.1). Taxonomy (NCBI): domain Eukaryota; kingdom Metazoa; phylum Arthropoda; class Insecta; order Lepidoptera; family Geometridae; genus Gymnoscelis; species Gymnoscelis rufifasciata. The sequence goes on along the minus strand of OV815332.1, from coordinate 4,882,403 downwards.
CTCCATATTCAAGGAGTAGTATGTTTTCGTATCAACAAGCGCAAATATTTTAATACCATATTTACCTAGCTGGTTTTTTTGGTAAATATTGACGAAATTTGCAGCGACCACGAAACGCCACCAGCTCTTCATCTATGGTCAAATTTTCAAAGGGCGTGTAGTGCAATTGACAGTTGTGAACAAATTCTTCTAATATATGTCTGATTGGAGCTAATCTGTCTTGTAGCATTCTTTCTCCACGTGTATCGACATCATCAAATCGCAAATGGTTGACAATAAACACAAATCTTCTCAAGCTCATTGTCATGGAAAAAATTGCAATACCGGTTCCATCATTGCTCCACAAGTCTTGTAAATTTTGCCTCGCAGATTTGTACAGCCCCGAGAGATAAATTAGCCCAATGACTGCTTTCAGCTCTATCATAGATATTTCTCCGTAAGCATAATCATTTGTCACGTTCAGATTATTTTTCGTTCTCCGAATCCTCACATTTGTGTGTAACATTGTATCCAGCAAAATTGACTCATTTACAAATAGGTTAAAACATTCTACAGGTGTCTTAGCTTCTCTGGCCAGTACTTTCACTCCTGGGGTTCCTGTTACTATATTTTCACTGCGAGTTCGAATGTTAGTTCTGACTGGAATGTTATGCCATTTTGTTCCATCTTTACCTTTATAGATTCTACCAGAAGGCTGCGAACGAAGTGTTGACAGCGGCAAGTCCATTTCTGAGTCTGAAGAACCCGCATCAGCAACATCTAGTGCACTTTCAGACTCCAAATTAGACGGAGGGTCGTCCTCCACGGCCTCTTCATCACCAGACTCTGCATCGCTACAGTCAAACATGATGGTGTCTTCATCAACCTCCTCCAGCAACAAATTACATATGTCTTGATCATGAAGATGGCTTCCCATTTTGCTGTAATAACAAGTACAAACAGTGAAAATCATAAAATGAATAATAAGCGTAAAAAAATACGTTAGAACATAAAATAATTATTTCAAATTAGTAAAATGGGTTCGCCAGACATAATTAGTATACCTACCTTTATTAAAGTTGAATAGCATTTAGATTATTCCACCAGGACTAACAGAATCAATCCATTGACACATAATTTATCAATATCCGATAAGTATTGTATACGCTACGATGTATTTAAACAATAGAAACAGACAATAATACCTACCTACATACAAATTTGCTGACATATAACTTTTTATTTATTTTATCCATGAGATATAAAGTTTATTATAATTTATCTAAATGTAATAATCACGAATAATACTTACATAAAAATGTTACACCGCGTGCCTGGTGGGGTCCGTGGGGCCCGTGCGAGCTATACACACGTCCTTCTTCAACAGGAGCACGCCCCAGACTGTGAAATCTAGTGGTTGGCGTCAAGGGGTTCACAACGGTCAGCTACTGAGAGCGGTTAAGCGCGAAATTCGAATTCGGATACAATACAACGGTTTTTCTGTGTTGGTGGGTCTGAGGGACCCTACCAGGCATGGCGAGGGTTAATAGGGAGATGATGATGAAACTCTAACACACAAACTGTGGAAGTAACTCCTCCATCCTGCCACCAAAGTAACTTAGGAAGTCATTTTTTCGGGAGTAGGAATGGCTGCTGTTGGAATATTTTTTTTATAAACTCCACTATGGAAGTCATTTTCTATTATGTATACAAAAATACATATTTTCTTGAAATTCATACTTATGAATATTATACACAGATCTGGAACTAGACATTGTAAATCTGGATTGATGTAATATGGCACGCCAGCGGGAATCAAACGCGCAACCTCTTGCACCTCAAGTGGACCTTCGGCCACCGAGCCATTCAGGTCGTCTTAATGTACCTCTAAATCAATATAAAAACAAATATAACGCCCATATTTACTCAAATTTAGTTGTTATTCATTAAAAATAATCGTTATTTTAGTCGCGGGGTATTTTAAGAGACAACTTGACCGACCTATAAGGAAAACGATGCGCCAATGCCGTTCAACCACTTTTGATACATCTTAAGTTCACGGACTTTGAAACCAGTTCTTGGCTCAGTCACAGATGTTTTCTGAAGGATTTAAGTCTAAAGTAATGTAAAATTCCCTATATTTGTGTATTTTCTATAATTAAAACCCGTTTATTAAACTAAGTGGACATTATAAATTCAAGGTTATGGTTTTTGGTTGCTCAAATGAGTTAAAAAAGTGTAATTACGTGAAAATGGAAGTATATTTGTTGTTTTTGTTTATTATCGGTGTTTATTCTCAAGAATTGAATGGTAAGTGTTGTATTTATAATACCTAACTAATGTGTTACGAAGTAGGTATTTTACATTTCCGTAAGCAGTACCTACCTAGCTACCTCATCTGTACTAATTATTTTAAGTAAATAATATTTTCCTATATCATTAGCGTGAAGGGCTGTACCTACAAATATCCGCTTCTTCCTCGTGCTCCTACTAAATTCTCCTACTGGTAGGAGCACCGGGACACCCATGTCCTGGTGCTCCTACTGCAAAAGGAAATTGTAAAACGATAAGTAGGAGCATCGAGACATAACTAAAATAGATTTCCTTATAGGCATACTCTGATTCAAGTACAGGTGAAGAGACAATTTACTATGAACGTAGATTTCTGTTTAGATATATCTAATGTAATTTTGGAGGTTTTTTTCTGTTCACGCCCGTAAGTGTTAATCCCTCTGAATCCTTATACGTGACCTCCGGGTGGTGCTAAGAACCGTCTCTGGTGGTAGGCTTTGGCCGCGGCTTGTCACCACCCTCCGGGCTGGGCCAGTGCGTGAAACGATTTCTTCGTGTTTCGTAATGTGGTCCGGAGTAGCCATCTACCTTCTAGGTCTTCATGCCCCATCTTAGACCACGTCATCACTTTAACATCAGGTGAGATTGTGGTCAAATGAAGGCTTATCGGGAATTAAACAAAAAACGGATATTTGTAATGACAGTTTTGAAGAATAAGAATCATTTATAACATGAGTTTAAGCATGGTGATTAATTATAATTATAGCAGGCATTGTTGTGAACGCCACCTTCCCAGCAATGCTTTTTGTTAGTTCTTAAGGTTTTATTTGTCATACTCATATATGACTATATATAGTTTAGTTTGCTTGAAATAAATACATTTTATTTTTATTTTAATAGTGTTCTACATGTTTTGCCGATACTGGCGTGTTAAGGTTTAACTTAGCCCAGCAGTTCCCATAATGATGCCGTGTCCAAAAAAATAAAAACTTAAAAATAAATAAGTCCTACTGATAATGCTGTGTTGTTCTATTCGCTTCTCAACTCCAAAACATTGCTGCTGTCAAGACATTGTTATTTCCTTGATATTTTTTTAGTTTTATTAATTTAAAGTTGACCTGTCCATGTAGGCCTTGTAAGGAAATAAACGTTTTGACTTTAAGCTAATATACATATACTAGTCGACCCGACAGACGTTGTCCTGTCCCACGTCTCAAAAAACAATATCCAGTTGACCGTATTGTGAATCTAAACCATTCCCAGATCCCCTTGAACACACACAAAGTCGTTTGAGAGAAGTTCAGTGACATACACACTCACAGAAGAATTATATATACATATAAAGATTTCCACTGTCCTTCTCAGGCTCTAAACAAACTGTGTAGGTACCGTAGTTTTTTTTAACGATGTATAATAAGTACTTATTTTAAAGGAAGTAGTATTAATAAAGAACAAATTTTTCCTTAGGTCCGACAAGCCATGGAAAGAAAGTGGTTTGCTATATGCACAATTGGTCGAACTACCGCAAAGACCTGGGGCAGTTCAGCATCGAAGACATTGACCCTCAGCTGTGCACCAACGTGATCTACTCCTTCGCAGCGCTGGATGAAGCCAAAAATACTATCCGAAGTGGCGGTAAGTTCAATCAAAAATTTTTAACACTGACAAAAAGAGTGTTGTTATAAGTTTGACGTGTCTGTCTATCAGTCTCTCTGGACATCATAGCTCCCGAACGGATGGAGCGATTTCAATTGAGTTTGTTCTTAGACATGTTTGTTGCAAAACGGTTGACCCGTTTAATAGGTTATGAGGGTAAAAGTGGGGAAGGAAAACCGAAAATCTGCAAATATACTCGAGTGGGGTCTCAAATGAAAGCGCATCACGTGCACATTACAAAATAGTATGACTATTTACTATTAAGGGAACTAATACTAAAGTTCTAGAATCGGGAGATTTTTCAATTTAGATTATTCAAAACCAAAGAAGTATTTATTACATTACTAGGTATTGCCCCGCGGGGTTACCCACGTTAGAATGGATTTTTCCGCGGAATTATATTTTTCCACGGTAAAAAAACCTATGCCCTGTTTCAGGATCTAGAGAATCTGCGTACCAAACTTTATTTAAATCGGTTCAGTAGTTTTTGCGTGAGAGAGAAACAGACAGAGTAACATTCGCATTTATAATATTATAGTAAAATAGTAGTACTTACCTCCTGTGCTAATTAAAAACTGTGTTACAGCAATGCCCCGCAAACCACGTATATATAAAGTACCTTACCAGACTCATAAGATCCCTTTTAACGTTTCCACTGCCTTAATTCCCACGCTCGCCAAGTGCGGGTTGGTGCATTTTACATGTCCTTAAAACTCATTAAGTTCTCAGAACATGCCGGTTTCCTCACAATGTTTGCCTTCACCGTTAAAGCGCGTGTTTTAAAGCGCACATACATTTTTCAAGAAGAATAATCCAGAGGTGCGTTTCCGGTTTGAACCGACGACCTTCGGAATGGAAGTCGAGTGTGCTCGCACTTAGCCAACACGGCTTCATGATAATAATAATAATCTATAAGACGTTTGAAACTTACATACATGGTAATCAATACTATTTAGATTTATAACTGGATATTTACCATGATTGATTGCCTTTTGAGTTTCCCGATATTTCGACACAGTTACATGCGCATTCATTCCGCCGCCGTTATAAAACTAAATAGTATAAATTTGATTATTTCTAGATGTATGGCAGGACTTAGAAACAGATTATGGCAAGGCAGGCTACCGGCGCGTTGTGGCTCTGAAGGAGCAGAACCCTCAACTCAAGGTACGTAATAGTTAGAAATAGGTAGGTACACAGCACTTGTTTGTTTTATTTGCCGTTCTGTTCTGTTTGTCGCTCGTGAGGTTGTTTGTCATTAGGTCTCGTCTGAAAACCGGCGCAAATCCACCTAATGGTGGATCTGCTTATGCTGAGGCGAGCCCTTTTGGCACAACACATTCAATTATTTATGTTTAGTATTTAGTATTATATAAATATCTTATTTTTTATTTTATTTTACTGTATTTATTTTACTGGTTATGTGTGTGTTGTGTCAATAAATGTTCTCTCTCTCTCTCTCTCTCTCACTGGCCTACAGCAAAGGTTTCTTAATTACTTGTTTAGGTTTGTGGGTAGGCTTCTTGATAAATTGTCTCTTTTTTTCCTTAGTTCATAATAGTATGCATATTTGTCTTTAGGTTTACTGTATTTTTAACCCCCGACCAAAAAAGAGGGGTGTTATAAGTTTGACGCGTCTGTCTGTCTGTCTGTCTGTGGCACCATAGCTCCCGAACGGATGGAGTGATTTCAATTTAGTTTTGTTTTATGAAAGTTGAGGCTGGCGCGAGTGTTCTTAGACATGTTTCATGAAAATCGGTTGTGCCGTTTAAAAGTTAGGGGGGTGACCGAAAATCTGCCAATACACTAGTATGGGGTATCAAATGAAATCGCATCGCGTCCACATTACATAATATTATGTTGTTTTACGTTTAAGGAAATTATAACATGGAATCAGGGGTTTTTCTTAAATTTTAAATTTATATTTATTTATTTTGCAAAACAACGTTTGCTGGGGTCAGCTAGTTATAATTTTTATTATAATATATCTTAGTTTGAAAATAATCTAACCTGATACTGAGTCTTGAAGATTTTAGTGAGTATGTACTAATAACTCTAAGATAGTCTAAGAATTGTAGAATTACGAATGGAGTAGGTAAACTACAGTTAAATTAAACTAATTTTGTGTAGAATCGCAAATAGGAAGAAATTCTACAGTCTTTATTTGCATCCAAATAAAGTCTATAGAACTCTATTCTATTCTATTATATTCTATTCAAACTGCCCTCAGGTCAGCATCTCGCTGGGCGGATGGGCGGAAGGCTCCGTGAAGTATTCCAACATGGCGGCCAGCGCGGACACCAGGGCAGTGTTTGTGGCTAGCGTACTGGAGTTTCTGAAGTAAGCATACCAGCATTTTTAACCTAGATGCAAAAAGGGGATGTTATTAGTTTGACGTCGATGTCAAATTTAATTTAGTACTTATAGGCTAATTTATTATTCTATGGTATAGACTAGTTTTAGGTTTAGCATTAGATATTAGGTATTTATATTGTTTAAGCCACCGTCCATAAAATATGTAATCTTTTTTCTCTCCATCCACGGTTGTCTGGAAGAAATTGCTTTTAGCAATAATACCGCCCATTACGCATTCTAGGTTTAGTTTTAATTTCATATTGTATTGTTCATTTGGTGTGTAATAAAGTATATTCTATTCTATTCTATTCTCTGTGTGTGTTGGTGCGGCAACAATTGCGAAGTTGCGAAGTATTTGGGCGCAGACGATGTTCGGCGTGGACGTTGCTACAATTACGTCTCTTTAGAATCGTGTTGCGCGCAACGCGACACAAATGTTTGTCCGATAAGTCAAGAACATCGCGTATACCAGTTAGCGCACTAACACGAAACTAACATTCGGCTTTGCCCGCAAATGTAGCCACTGACCGCTCCATGCGGCATCGTATCTTTCTAATGGTTATATTATTTTATTTGTATTTCGTATTTCTTTCTGGCATTTAAATGTTAATGACCTTTCTTCTACGCTAAACCACAGAATACATAATAGTACAAGTAGCTAAACTATAAGTGTTATAAGTGAGCATAGCTGGCGGTAGATGGGCGGTTTGCTTATCGCTCTGTGAACAACATGTTCGTAAAAGTAGGTAATTAGTTTATGTAAGTTAAAATCCATGTTGAATTTACATTTTGCTCGAGCATCTAGAATGGAATAGTAGCTCGTTGTGTGAGTACCACATCAGTATACCATAGTAGGTAATACTAATAAGAAAGATTCTAGTTAAAAAGTTAATCAAATTAATTAATTACAGAGAATACAACTTCGATGGCTTGGACATGCACTGGAAGTTTCCCACCTTGAGAGACGGGAAGCCCGCTGATAAAGCCAACTATGTGCTTCTTCTAAAGGTACAGAATTTCAATAAAAGTGTTATAAGTTTGAGTTGTTTGTCTGTCTGTCTGTGGCATCATAGCTCCCGGACGGATGAAGCGATTTAAATTTAGTTTTTTTTGTATGAAAGGTGACTTTTGCCCGAGTGTTCGATGAAAATCGGTTGAGGTTTAAAAGTGGGGGGTGAAATTGGGGAAGAAGAACCGAATATCTGCAAATATAGGGAGCAAATATCTGGAGGTTTTGTCTGTTCACGTCCGTAAGTGGTAACCCTCTGAATCCTTACACGTGACCTCCGGGTGGTGCTAAGAACAGTCTCTGGTGGGAGGCTTCGGCCGCGGCTTGTCACCACCCTCCGGGCTGGGCCAGTGCGTGAAGCGATTTTTTCGTGTTTCGTAATGTGGCCCGGAGAAGCCACCTTCTAGGTCTTCATGTCCCATCTTAGACCACATCGTCACTTTACATGAGGTGAGATGGTGGTCAAATAAAGGCTTATCGATCATAAAAAAAAAAAAAAAAAAAAAAAAATATACTCGAGTGCGGTCTCAAATGAAAGCGCATCACATGCTCATTATATAAATAGGTAATATAATTTTTAACTTTACGGAAACCATAGAACAATAAATTACTACGCAGCGTAAGACAGAAAGTCGCTTAAGTAGAGACTGAATAAATCAATAACGGACTTGGTATTACATGGATCTCACAACTTTTTACCGCAGAACAACTGAGTTGCGCGACTTGGTTTTTTTGACAAGTATTGTTTTTGATGGGATTGTTAAACTTAACATTTGCAGGAGCTAAAAGAAGCCTTCACAGCCCACAACTACCTGCTAACAGCTGCGTTCGGCGCCGGCAAAGCGACGATGGAGGCAGCCTACGACCTGGTGCAGATCAACAAACACCTGGACTTCTTCCACCTGCTGTCTTTCGACTACCACGGGGCGTGGGACGGGGTCGTTGGCTCCAACGCACCATTGAAAGGGGGGAAGAATGACTTCAATAACCTGGTGAGTTTATTTTAAAGAGGCATGTCTATAAATTACCAAATGACGTAAAGGAACTAAAAGGTAACCTATTTAATAGAAAGTTCTTAAATTTACTCATTGACCTATGTTTTTACTCACTAGATGATTATTTAAATTATAAATTCTGACATTGTTTTAGTTAATTATTGTATTATGAAATTGTAATAAGACCGAACTCATTCTTGACATTCCCATGCATACATTGATTAAATACACCACTATTATTATTAATATTTGTATGCCTATTTGAGGCACATGGCTGGACAAAATTAAGCTAATCACCATTATGTACCTATGTTTCATGCAAATAAAGATTTATTATTATTATTATAGTGTATCTTTGGTTACCCAGGATTGGGATTTTTACCTACATAAAAAAGCCGATAAAAAAGCCGTGTTGGCTAAGTGGGAGCACACTTACTTTAATTCCGAAGGTCGTGGGTTCAAACCCAGCCACGCACCTCTGGATTGTTCTTCTTGAAAAAATTATGTGCGCTCAAAATACACATAAAAAATAATATCATAGAAACAAAAATCAAATAAAAATGCAATAAAATTACAATTCACATTAAAAAAATATACAATTAACATTAATAGACAATTTTTTTTTATAAAATACCAATTCTAGTTAAATTATCAATAGCTATTAGTAAGCACTACGTTTAAGCATAGCTTCGTTCTGGGCTTGCTTGTTTGCCGCTAAGATGTAATTATGTTTGCAGGACTTCTCCGTAAGCTACATGTTGAAAAACGGCGTCTCTCCCCAGAAGATAATCCTAGGTCTGCCGTTCTTCGGTCGGACCTTCGAGCTGAAAGACCCTGGAGTATCTTCCATCCAGTTCGGACGGACTCCAACCAAGCCTGTCGGTTTCATGGGGCCGTATACCGCTGAAGGTGGACTTATGGGGTATTTTGAGGTATTGTCTACTTTTTTTTTATTTATGCTCGATAAGTCTTCATTTGTCACACCACAATCTCACCTGATGTTCAGTGACGATGTGGTCTAAGATGGACCTAGAAGGTAGATCATCAGAAGGCTTCTCCGGGCCACATTACGAAACACGAAATAATCGTTTCACTCACTGGCCCAGCCCGGAGGGTGGTGACAAGCCGCGGCCGAAGCCTACCACCAGAGACTATTCTTAGCACCACCCGGAGGTCACGTGTAAGGATTCAGAGGGTTTACACTTACGGACGTGAACAGACAAAACCTCCAATCCAAACTGTTAATCTATACTAATATAATAAAGCTTTGCTTTTGTTTGATTGTTTGAACGCGTTAATCTCATGAACTGCGTGCCCGATTTGAACATATGGAATTGACAGTGAATTGTACCTACGTAATTTTTTGTAAGGTGAATATTTTTAGAAAACTATGTTTTCGCCACATTAAGTATTCATTGTAAATCAACTTTACCAAGTAATGGTTACGTTTTAGCGTCTTAAACACGTCCCAATTTAGTGTCTTACCCGTTACTTATCTCTAGATTTATCTTGATTATACTGCACGACACTGTTCAATTCTTTTGATATGTGGTCACACGGCAATCGGCCGCTTTTGGAAACCGGAGTTCGGTAACCTGATTCCAAAAAGAACTGAATTAATGTTCTTAGTTACCTAGGTAATAACTCACCAGATTTTAGATTTTTGTATTTAATAAAATAGGCTACACCAACAGAATACATAACAAGCACTTAAAAATAATCAAAACATACCTGATAGACCATTTATTATACTCTGATAGGTATGTACATACATTAATCTTAAATGAGAAGTACTACCGACCTTTGAACCAAATTTATTTTCGTTTATCTAAAACAATACCTATTCCACTACCACTCTGCTAAAAATGTTAAAAGGAAATCGGGCCTAAAATAATTAAGAACCTCTTATCTACGCTGATCTAACCTTATGTGAGACGTTCTTCCTCGGCAAGAAAAGCCTTCGGATGAGGCTAATCTTTTAACACAGCATTTTCATGTTTTGTTGCCACTCTAAAATGGATACAACTTCTTATTTAATCTGGGATATAATAGCCTTTTTGGATTTAATTATGATAAAGACCTAACTATATATCTAAATCCAAAAGTCATCTAAAAACAAATTTAAATTATTAAATTATTTATTTATAACTAGCGGCTCGCCCCGGCTTCGCACATAAATAATTACCCGTTATTTTCCCGGAAATTATATGAATTTGGCTCGCCGTAAAAACCATCCTTGAAGTCCAACGAACATTTTAAAAAAAATTGGTTAGATTGGTCCAGGCGTTGTTGAGTTATGCGTTTAGCAACACATTTTGCGATTAATTTTTATATTTATATTAGCGGCCCGCCCCGGCGTCGCACGGGTATAATATTTTACCGGAAATTATTCGATTTTTATTATAATCGGTTAAGTGGTTTAGAATTCCATTGAGGACAAACATTGTGACACGAGATTTTTATATATTAAGATAATTAGCATGGGCTACTTTTATGGCAATTTCTACAGATTTGCATGGAGATGAGCAGGAATAGCTCCTCCTGGACCCAGGGATGGGACGACTTCTCAGCCACCGCCTACATCCGAGACAAAGAGAGGGTCATTTGCTATGATAGCGGGCGATCCATTGCTATTAAAGTCAAGTAAGGGGTTTTAGCACTTACATTAGCATAGCCGTGTGAAGCCGTGTTGGCTAAGTGGGAGGATACTCGCGTTTCATTCCGAAGGTCGTGGGTTCAAACCCCGCCACGCACCTCTGGATTTTTCAACTTGAGAAATGAATGTGCGCTTTAAACACGTGCTTTAACGGTGATGGCAAACATCGTGAGGAAACCGGCAAGTTCTGAGAACTTTAATAGAGTTTGAAGGACATGTGACATTCACCAATCCGCACTTGGCCAGCGTGGTGAATCTCTCTCGTCAAGAGTGAAGTCCCTGTGTCCCAGCAGTGGGAACGTTAATAGGGTGATGATGATGATTAGCTTAGCAACCCTTTTTTTATGTTAGATAAGCCTTCGATGACCACAATCCCACCTGATGTAAAGTGACGATGTGGTCTAAGATGGGGCATGAAGACATAGAAGGTAGATGGCTTCTCCGGGCCACATTACGAAACACGAAAAAATCGTTTCACGCACTGGCCCAGCCCGGAGGATGGTGACAAGCCGCGGCCGAAGCCTACCACCAGAGACTGTTCTTAGCACCACCCGGAGGTTACGTGTAAGGATTCAGAGGGTTAACACTTACAGACGTGAATAGAAAAAACTGGTGCCGAAGCTTAAATAGAAAGCTCCATTAAATATATAGTAAAAGTCCAAGATGTTTATATCCTTAGAAGCACAGGGCATACATGGACAGGTCAACTTAAAAATTATCAAGGAAACAAAATTGTCTTGCCTGTTAGCCAAATTTTTCATACTTGGTTTATAGGTATTAGATACAGGATCATAATTTATATCCGTTGATTTTACAAATCTTAGTAACGTCAACAATAAAACACAAACAAATTGAACTCAAGTTTTCTATAAATAATTTATCTCAGAATGGCTATAGACCGGGGCTTGGGAGGCCTAATGGTGTGGAGTCTGGACTCCGACGACTTCAAAGGTATCTGCGAGCCGGAAGCGGAGCCCTACAGGGACTACACCGAGCGTATGAACCAGCTGGTTAACGACCAGAGGCTGCCGCGCGCTGTGCAGGCCCTGAAACTACCTGATGGTGAGTATTTAACCCCCGACCGAAAGAGGTGTTATAAGTTTGACGTGTCTCTCAGTGGCTCCCGAACGGATGAAGCGATTAGATATTTTTTTTGTAGAAAGGGTGAGGTGTTTTGGGCCAGTGTTTTTACATGTTTTGAAGAAAATCTGTTTAGCCGTTTAAACGTTATGGGGGGTGAAAGTGGGGAAGAAGAACCGAATATCGTCAAATATACTCGAGTGCGGTCTCAAATGAAAGGGCATCACATGCACATTACAAAATAGTATGACTTCGGGGTTCTTTTTTAACCCCCGATCATAAAAGAGGGGTGTTATAAGTTTGACGTGTTTGTCTGTCGGTCTGTCTGTCTGTCTGGGACATCATAGGTCCCGAACGGATGGAGCGATTTCAATTTAGTTTTTTTTGTATGAAAGGTGAGTTTAGCCCGGTGGTTTTGAGGCTGATGTTTCATGAAAATCGGTTGAGCCGTTTAAAAGTTATGGGGGTGAGAGTGGGGAAGGAAAACCAAAAATCTGCAAATATACTCGAGTGGGGTATCAAATGAAAGCGCATCGCGTGCACATTACTAAATATGATGGTGTTTTACTTTTAACTTTTAAGGCATTGGAATCGGGGGTTTTTCTTAAATTTTAAATTTAGATTGAATTATGGTGTTATTAATGGTAATTTAATTATTAATGGTAATTTGGATAAAAAACTGATTTAATGAAAATCAAATTGATTGTACATGATTTATAGCATGGATATATATTTCCTGTGATACTATTTAGATTAATAACGGGATATTTACCATGATTAATTGTCTTTCGTGTTGGCTAAGCAAGCCGTGTTGGCTAAGTGGGAGGACACTCGACTTTCATTCCGAAGGTCGTGGGTTCAAACCCCGCCACGCACCTCTGGATTTTTCTTCTTGAGAAATTTATGTGCGCTTTAAACACGTGCTTTAACGGTGAAGGCAAACATCGTGAGGAAACCGGCATGTTCTGAGAACTTTAAAAGAGTTTGAAGGACATGTGACATTCACCAACCCGCACTTGGCCAGCGTGGTGAATTAAGGCCTAATCTCTCTCGTCAAGAGAGAAGTCCCTGTGTCCCAGTAGTGGGAACGTTAATAGGGTGATGATGATGAATTGTCTTTCGAGTTTCCCGATATTTCGGCACAGTTACACGCGCCATGATCGCGGTTGAACTGAAGCTGCAGCGATTGGAGTAACAGTTTTATTGGCAGACAAATAGATCTACCCTCCTGTGTTGCAAAATAAAGTTCAATTTATTTTATTTTGTTTAAACTACGCTATTTTCAGCGCAATCCGCGAAAACCACTGACTACTACATAACGTCGAACGGGCAACTCTCCCTACGCCTCCCTCAACGATCGGCCGACAACTACAACCTCCTTCGTATCGTGAACGATGCTGCGCTTCTGGCAACACAGGAGAAGAGGATAGTTGATGCTATGGGCGGTAATGTAGCAAACAATGCTGTGGATGATTCAGGCAAGTTGATGTTTTTAACCCCCGAGCAAACAAAATAATGTTTTTAAGTTTTACATCTGTCTGTCTGACTGACCATCCCAGAGGAAATAATTGCTCCCGAACGGATGGAGCGATTCCAATTTAGTTTTTTTTTGTATGATAGGTGAATTTGGCGCGAGTGTTCTTAGACATGTTTCATGAAAATCGGTTGTGCCGTTTAAAAGTTATGGGAGTGAGAGTAGCGAAGGAAAACAGAAAATCTGCAAATTTTAATATACTCGAGTGGGGTATCAAATAAAAGCGCATCGCGAGCACATTACAAAATATTATGGTGTTTAACTTTAAAGAAAAATTAAGGCAATTGAATCTGAAGTTTTTCTTTGATTTTAAATTTAGATTTTATGTACTATTGATTTTGTCTGTGTGTTTTTTAAAGATTACATTTTGTTTATAGGTCCAAAAGGTTTCAGAAGTGATTACAAATTGTACCCACGCGTCGGTTACTGGTTTAAAGTGCATACGCAACCCACTGATTGGCATACGGCGAGACTGATCTGCCATTATGAAGGTAAATATATGGAAAAAAAAACAAAACGATGAACGCTCATTATTTTTAACCCCCGTCAAAAACTGGTTTTATAAGTTTGAGGTATCTGTTTGTCGCACCATCGCTCCCGAACGGATAAAGCGATTTTAATATAGTTTTTTGTATGAAAGGTGAGTTTCGCGCGAGTGTTCTTAGACATGTTTGAGTAAAGTTTAAGTAAAAATATTTTAAGTAAAGTTTTTTCCATCCTAAGGTTGCCTGGAAGAGATCGCTTTTAGCGATAAGGCCGCCCATTGTACCACTTGTTTTTTATTTATTTTGTTTTACGTGTTTATGTTCCTGTGTTGTGTACAATAAAGCGTTTTTGTATTGTATTGTATGTTTGCTGAAAATCGGTTGGCCCATTTTAAAGTAATGAGGGTGAAAGTGGGGAAGGAAAGCCGAAAATCTGCAAATATACTCGATTGGGATCTCAAATGAAAGCACATCACATACACATTACATAATAGTATGCTTTTTTACTTTTAAGGGAACGAAGGTTAAAAAAAATAAAAAATAAAAAAATATTTCCGGACAATCCATACAACAACATCTAGCCCCGTGGTAAGCTCTTAGCTTGTGTTACGGTTCTGGAATCGGGGTTTTTTTTATTGTCAAAAGTAGTATATAGCCTTTCTCGATAAATAGGCTATCTAACAGTGAAATAATTTTTCAAATCGAACCAGTGGCTCCTGAACACAAAAACTCTTTCGCTTTATAATATTAGAACTGTATAGATCATCGTTCAGTCTTAAAATCCAAAAATATTTAGTTATCAACACACACGTTACAATTTCACTTATCAGCGGTCCCCGCACGAGGCAAGCCTGTATCGCGGGAGATCTGTTTAACCGGGTATACCTCTAGAAAAAGTGCATGAAAAACAAAGGAAGTGACAAAATACATAGGAGAAATTTTAAAATAAAACGTTTTTTGCCAAAAATTAACCCAACTTCAAAAGAGAAACTGAAAAGTACAAAATAAATTAACTTTACAAATCATTTCGACATTATAAGTGATAATTAAAAGAATCTTAAACAATTAAATAATTAAGTATTTAATAATTTTGAAGTCGGTGCCCTTTCCAACAAAAAAAGAATAATCAAAATCGGTTCATAACCGACAAAGTTATCCGCGGACATACCTACATAAAAATATATATATATATATATATATATATATATATATATATATATACGGTCGAACTGAGAAACCTCCTTTTTTTTTTGAAGTCGGTTAATAACCTAATATCTTCATTATTAACCCCTTTTCAGGTGGAGAACTAGCGTCTCCCAGAAACACTGCGGTGATGTCTGCGATCAAGGAAGTGTTGTCGTCTCCTGAGCACAAATCCAAGAACTTCTTCTCAGGCGTTCATCGGACATTTGGTGGTGCGCTCTATAAATCTGTGGAAGGTATGCTAAAAGTTAATTTATTTATTTTCTCACATTTACATTTATACAGATAAAGGTATATAAATTGTTACATCTTAAGTCGATATACATGCGTCAAATTACATTAAATTCGTAAAAAAACATATAATATTCTTATTCGACTCGCAAGATTAATTGAACACAAGTAACAATGTAAATTAGCAGCCCGGCTTGCTTTTATTAATATTGACTTGTTCACAGAATACAATCGATAATCGAACGTGTGCTTGATACATCTAAAAAAAAACAATTTTATACAATATTCGTAATAAGAATTTCTTATGTCATTCCAACTTATCATCACTGTCAATATTAATTAAAATTAAATGATTAATAAAAATATATTACAAACCGATAGTCAGTTGTGAACGTCCTACAACCTTCTACATAACAAATAATAAATAAATATATAAGAGAGTGCCCATATAACAAATTAAATAAATAAAGTTAAGCATAGTTGCCAGGTCAGTAGGTACTTGTATGGGAATGGGAAAGCTCTGCCAGCATCATTTGCACTTTAAAAACAAAATGTTTCTACTTAAATCTCTAAATTTTTAATTCCAAAATGTGTTTAAACTGTTCACAGAACTCTGTGGTTTGAGTTTATCTCATACTTATCAAAATTATTTACCATATTTGAAAGAAAGAAAGAAAATCTATTGTATAAATTGTGTAAGATTTTATGAGCTGATTTTGGCATTGATTAACAAATTTATTCAGCGCGGGCATCCTACGGTTGAAATGATGATGTTGATTAAAGATGATCCGTAAAAAAATTTAAAGATTAAAAAAAAAAAAAAAACCGGTCAATCCAAACAACATCTAGCCCCGTGGTAAGCTCTAAGCTTGTGTTACGGGTACTAGACATCTGATATACTTAATACTTATAATAGGCATAGGTACTTAGATCTATTTTTGTATTATACATATAAAACACCCTTTTTGGAGGTTTTGTCTGTTCACGTCCGTAAGTGGTAACCCTCTGAATCCTTACACGTGACCTCCGGGTGGTGCTAAGAACAGTCTCTGGTGGTAGGCTTCGGCCGCGGCTTGTCACCAGCCTCCGGGCTGGGCCAGTGCGTGAAGCGATTTTTTCGTGTTTCGTAATGTAATCCGGAGAAGCCATCTTCTAGGCTTTCATGCTTCATCTAAGACCACATCGTCATTTTACATCAGGTGAGATTGTGGTCAAATGAAGGTTTATCAAGTATAAAAAAAAATAAAAATTTTAGAAAGACTAACTAAAAAACTTTTCAGTATTCTCGATCTCTGCTTACGAGCTGTTAATTAAATTCGATTTTTCTTTACGTTTTTGTAAGCGCGCGGTGTATGAATGCAAATCATACCTAACTTTAAATAAAATAATATATAATTTTTCAGGCATTCCTTTCGAGAAACTGGACATGAGCGAGTGGATTCCCTCTGCCCGCAAAGGGTCGCCGTGCTTCGCGTTCACACCGCGGGGCGTTGAGGAGGTCGAGTGTAACGAGAGTCTACCTTATCTGTGTTATAGGAAGAACTGCGAGTCTGATAGAGTGGGGGCTTGCGGGACTGTTGATAAAGGTGAGCAAACATAATATAATCACTTGAAGATAGATATATATCTATCTTCCTTCTTAGGTACACAACACACCAATAAACATAAATACAAAATTATTAATATGTACTAAGATTAATCCTAGCATCAATTGAAGATGAGTTTATTAACGTCAAAGTCAAAACGTTTATTTCTTTAGAAGCACTAATTCTTCAAATTTATTAAACTATTTTTTAAACAAAAATTATCAAGGAAATTAACATTGTTTTGACAGTTTGCTTCAATGTTTTATACTGAGCTAAGCATACCTGTACAGGTACCTACCAACTTAAAATTAAACAAACTAAATTTTTTGAACAAAAATAATCAAGGAAATAACATTGTTTTGACAGTTTGGTTCAATGTACTGTTTATACTGAGGAGAGACGCAAAATGGCGTTCAACTGAGTAACATTTTTTTCACGTTTTAAAAATAAATAAATAATAAATATTTTCGGACAATCTACACAACAACATCTAGCCCCGTGTGGTAAGCTCTAAGCTTGTGTTACGGGTACTAGATATCTGATATACTTAATATAATATACATACATTTATAGATATTTTTATTATACATATTAAACACTTCATAATTTTATTTAACTCGACACTGGCAAACTGACGCTTCAAGCGCAGAGTCCAATTGCAAGAAACTGAACTGAACTGAACAACAGAGCTTAAGCAGTTTTTTCAATTTTGGAGTGATAGATAATATAATATCTTATTATTATTTTCGAGCCCCGACGCAAAACGGGGTGTTATAGGTTTAACGTGTATATAGGTATCTCCGTGTGTATGTGGCGTATCACGGATATACCGATTTCGATTCTGTTTCTTTTGCTTTATAGATAAGTAAAGTACAAATCATTTATTTGCTACTTTTGCGACACACATACGTTCATACACATTAACTCATAAATTCATAACATCATACTTCATAAATTCTTTACTGTAGACACAAAAAGTCATGTACAAAGGCGAGCTTAACCCTATAAGAGTTTTCTCATTATAGGCACACTCAAACTTAACATTAACTTACAGGTATCTAAATTAAGATTAAAGCCTAACAATCAAGGTCCTCACATTTTTGTTGCAGTGCGGTAAAAGGGTAATCGCGATAGGTTAGCGGAGTGTTCTTAGATATGTTTCATAAAAAATGTAATGTACATTATGACAAACATGTCTTTCAATTTAATTATTTAATACCTATTCCTAATTTTAGTAGTTTTTAATTTGACAATGCCACTATACAGCAGTAACAATTAAAGATGTTTCTTATTATTTTATGATGAATTTGTATTGGATTTATATTGGATTTTAATAGAACATTGTTTTAGTTGACAATGCTACTACTCGGCAGCTCTATTATTAAGTTACATCTCAAATTGAACGTCTTGTCTGCGTCTTTTGCTGTATTTTCTGTGTGTGTTTATAATAATAATTAGAATTTTTTAACGAAATCAAGTGTTCAATGTTGCCTATGATGAATAAAGTACTATGAAACTAATGGTTAATCCGTTTCATTTATAATGTATAATTATGTCTATTTTGTTAACTTTTAGAAGGTACCTGTACTATAATTTTTTATTTATATTGTATGTCCGAAATGGATACAATTGTTGGAACTTATGTTACATTATAAGACCAAATGTAAATGCACACTATTTTTACAATAAAATATTCTTATTCTTATTATTATTCTTAAAGATATGAGTTGTTAAGTGACGGTAACAAAAGTTATTCTCAAGGTAGGCTTAAGATCTTCTTAAACTCCTTAATTTATCCTTTCAGCTTACAAGCCGCACTCCGTCTCCAAACACTGCTACAAGCTCCACAAGGACGCTGTCTCCTGGGACACAGCGCTACAGATCTGCGCGGCCGAAGGAGGGTACCTCGCCGTCCCCAACAGTGCTTCTGAAGCGGCTGCGTTGGCTGAGCTAGCGGGGACTGACACTGTGGCTGTGGGGTACCGACAGTGGGGACAGATTGACTCATGGTGGACCGTGCAAGGTAACTCACTTATCTGTCCAACAGTGCTTCTGAAACGGCTGCGTTGGCTGAGCTAGCTGGGAGACTGACACTGTGGCTGTGGGGTACCGAAAGTGAGGGCAGATTGACTCATGGTGGACCGAGCAAGGTAACTCACTTAGCTGTCCAACAGTGCTTCTGAAGCGGCTGCGTTGGCTGAGCTAGCGGGGACTGACACTGTGGGTGTGGGGTACCGACAGTGGGTACAGATTGACTAATGGTGGACCGTGCAAAGTAACTCACTGAGCTGTCCAACAGTGCTTCTGAAGCGGCTTCGTTAGCAATGCTCGCGGAAACTGATTACGTCGGTTCTTAATTTTATAGTATTTAAAATAATCTTGTCATGGCATGGGATTAACCTAACATTGGATAACATGTGACACATATTTTTGTCTGGTTATCAATACAGCGCGCGGTATATTATCCCGCGCGTACTGTATCTGGGGGCACGGCAGTGCCCCCACCAAGTCGAGCAAAAAAGCGTCACGGCCGTACCATCCTTTTCTCGAAGCAATTCAGGCCATTTTCGACCCCCTGTAACTTCGTTGTGGATAAAACTAGAAGACTGCAATTTTCAGTAACCATGCAGGCATTGTAAAGACACGGTATATTTCAAATTTCATTCAATTTGAACAAGTATTTTAAGAATTATAACGGATAAAATTTCTTAATTTTGTCACTCACTGACTGTCTGACTGACTCACCAATCATCAAAATTTTAAGGCACTTCTAGCAGACCTAGAAGCTTCAAATTTGGAATATAAGTAGTGTTTGGTGTATGAAACAAGGAAAAACTAAAAAATATAGAAAATACCGGTATAGGTGATCAGTGAGTCAGTGAGTGACATAATTAAGAAATTTGACCCGTTATAATTCTTAAAATACTGGTTCAAATTGAATGAAATTTGAAATATACCGTGTCTTTGCAATGTCTGCATGGTTACTGAAAATTTCAGTCTTCTAGTTTCATCCACAACGAAGTTACAGGGGGTCGAAAATGGCCTGAATTGCTTCGAGAAAAGGATAGTACGACAGCGCCCTCTATACCGGTCTTTTCTAGATTTTTTAGTTTTTCCTTGTTTCATACACCAAACACTACTTATATTCCAAATTTGAAGCTTCTAGGTCTGCTAGAAGTGCCTTCGAAGCATTAAGTTATTACGTAATAAATAACAGCATCTTATAGTGACGCATATCAATATTAAAATTCTTTAATGTTTTATATAAATATATTAAGACTTGGCCATCGCCTGAAAACACGTGTAAATTCAATTATTTAGTGCGATGGCCAAGACTCAATATATTTATATAAAACATTAAAGAAATTTGTTGTTAGGATATAGTTTGTGAATTGTGTAGGTTTATTTTTATGTTAATTTTATTTGAAAATAGTTTTGAATAGTTTATTTGGTATTTATTTATTTTCCTTTTATATCTTCTTTACGTTACGCCACTGTCTATGTCGTTCTATTTCTTTCCTGTCCATCCAAAGGTTGCCTGGAAGAGATCACTCACAGCGATAAGGCCGCCCTTTGTACTCCAATGTATTGTCTTGTTATTGTTTGCAGTTTGTATTTTATTTGTGGTGTACAATAAAGAGTTATCTATCTATCTATTAAAGAATTGTAATATTGATATGCGTCACTATAAGATGCTGTTAATTATTATTACGTAACAACTTAATGCTTCGAGAGATTTCAGACACAATTGATTTTCAATTGTTATGGACCACGTTCGTGGTCTAAGAGACTGGACGTATTAAGACAGAAAGTAGCTTAAGTAGAGACTGGATAAATTAATAACCGACTTGGTATTACATGATCTCACAACTTTTTACCGCAGAACAACTGAGTTGCGCGACTTGGTTTTTTTGACAAGTATTGTTTTTGATGGGATACTTTTGTCTGTGAACACCCGACATACACACGGATACACGCAATTTTGAGTCTTTTCACATCGCGCGCGCATCTTAGTTACTTCCTATGTCGCGAAGCATGCTATACCCATAAAACAGATCTCATCTCAAGTGATACCTGTGTTTTCATAAGTTCCTAAAAGAGCGGGCCTGCGGGACTGATATTCTAAATGCTGTAAAACCTCCCTCCAAATCACCACTGGATTGAACTCTGACCAGCCCCTGCCGCTATTTACAGGTAGGTACGTGATATCAAGGGTGCAGTGTTTAAACCCGATAAATGCAAATCAATCGTAAATACGTTTTAACCATTCAACTACTGTACCAAAACGAATAAGTAAGAAGTATTTTGATTTTTGATTAAATGTAAATTGGTACAAACGGCCCCCAAACTCGAAGGGTTAAGATGTTTTCATAACTGAGTGTCGTGTCGCCGAAATCGCCTTTTCGTACCATTTTAATTGAAATGAATAAAGATTACAAATGCTGAAGGCTGTAGAATTGATAATGTAGAGCTGGGAATCACTGTACATTTGTGGCATTGAAAGGGTTAATAACCTAGGTACTAGAAACATAATTTTTTGCCCTTTATTAGTGATGTTTACAGTTACCTAACGTAAACTAATTTGCACACGTATCGGGTATTATCACTACACCCTCGTTATAAATGGTAATTATTTTGTCTGTATGTTTGTTTTGTCTTTGCCTTCAGTCTAAATTTGTACACTTTTGGAACTCCGGCTTTCAATGTGAAAAATAACCACTGAACCAGCGTTAATAATCTAGGTTTCTCTGCGTGTTTCTAACCAACTAAGGCCTTTACGCACCAGGGACCGGGTCAGTGGTTGTAGGGTACCGATTATGGGGGCGGATTGAATATTTGTGGACTGACCCAGGTTACTTCACATCATACATATTTCGCGTTCAATGAGTTTGTTCGCGTGTTCTTGCATTCACGTTTGAGGGCAATGCTTGAGAGCTATAGATTATAGATATATAGGCTATGTTCTCAAGAATGTTCTAATCCACAATTTTATTCCCAGGTAAAAGCATCACAGCGGCGGGCTATGATACATTCTGCCCAACCTGTCCCGACTACAGCCGACATCCGACAACCGGCTCCCGACAGTCCTGCGGTGGTCTAGCCAAAGACAAACTAGACGACATATGGTGCGACACCCCATATCCGTTTATATGTGAAAAAGAGAGTGGACTTAGTAAAGGCACGGGAGCAGTTTGTGGAAATAACTTACCCTTCTTGACTTGTTGAAATGCTTTGTGTATGCGTTAATTTTAATGAAATATTTTACTAAATACATTTTTTAATATACATGTGTTTGTAATGAACTCATTATTTCCCCTTAAACGTAAACGAATTATATGACATCCATGAGTATGCAGTAGTAGAATCCGGCTCCAAGGACCAATACTTGTTCAAGAACGGTCTTCGACGATTAAAGTGGAAGGTACACGAATACTAATTTATTTATAAATCAAGGCAAGCCAACAGCTCATATAACATACCTAAACTTAACGTAATCAACTAATAGCAGCATTTTAGAAATTGACAAACAACAGCTGCATAATATATAGCAAACCTTATTTATTCAGTAGGTACCAATTTCAGTCATTCAGAATGCTGAACACGCGTTGAATACATATTGGTGCAAAATATTGGCAAGACATAATCCCAGAATTGAAAAAAATGTTTAGAGAGGGCAACACACAGCGAGAGCTAGCAAAAAAGTAAAGTAGGTTTATAAGCAAAATATATTTCATTATCTAGCATCCGTAATTAGATATTTAATGTACCAAACCATTCACCCACATATAAGTAAACAAATAAATAATCTGAGAAACTGAATACTTAGTGAACAATAATTTAGGTACATTTTAATAACAGTACCTACTTAGAAATTTTGGTGTGACCAATACATTAAATAGACAAATTTTATATTTTTGCTCAGTCCTTTGATACAAGATACAAAATCATTTATTTCCATTGTTTGGTTTTACAAAACTTAGTTGTCATAACTTATACAAATTTATGATAAATACTCAAATATATTAAATTTCTACAAATTGAAAGTCAAATAATTAAATTATTTGCAGATTAATGTACAATGTTAAAATTTAAAGAATTTTCCAACTTTTTTTGATATTTCAAATGCTTCCAATAAAGAAAATACAATATCATGAACAAAAGTTCCACATTAATGGCACAGGCAGGTAGAATTTAACTTTGATATAAGTAATTAAAACATTAAAAAATCTCAAAATATTACAAATAAACACTTAAACCCTAGAGTGGCTAAGCTTGTCGTGATAGAACTTATGGAAAATGCAGATTTTTCCTATTTTATTCAACAAATGTATTTTTTTACTTATGATAAAGAATAATACACATTTTTATTAAAAATATACAACATGCCCCAATATTGGTATGAAGTAACAGGCATAGCTCCTAAAAGCATTTTCAAATAAATTACTTAAATAAAAACTTGTTCATACCAAATTTTTGGCAATAAGTATTCAAAAAATACAATGCAAAAATATACATAATATATTTAGTCTTTCCATATAAAACCACTCAACCTAAAAGTCCCTGACATATCCCAGTTGAAAATTCTTTGGCCAGCATTTGGACCGCCAGCCCCAGCAATAACCATTAACGGCATAAGGTGTTCTGCAGCTCTTATTGGGTGAGCTTCAGTAGCCCCCGGTTGATCTCTCCATACCTTCAAGCCATTTCTCCTGACATTTTCATCTTCAGCTGTACACACTTTCAACAAATACTGATCAAATTCTTTGTTTATAACATTTCCATCAGCGTTTTTACTGCGACGGTTACGAAATTCTCTCATATTGTGAAAGGACATTCCGGAACCAAAGACAGCGATACCTTCTTTCCGGAAATTGTATAGAACTTGCCCCAACTTGTAATGTTCATCTGGGTCTTGATTATTCAAAACAGATATCTGTATTATTGGTATGTTGGCAGCAGGGTTTATTAACATCATTGGAACAAATACTCCATGGTCCCAGCCTCTCTTTGGATCTAATTTTGAACTTATTCCCGCCTTTTTCATTTCTTCGTGAATTCGTTCCGCGGTTTCGGGATCACCAGGTGCATCATACTTGTATGTGTAAGATTCGGGTGGGAACCCGTAATAGTCGAAATACAAATCGTGGTGTTTCCCAGAAGAGATCTTTACTATATCCTCCTCCCAGTGAGCTGTTACTAATATTATAGCCTTTACTTCCTGTAGGTTGACATGATTTTTCAATTCGTCGCGAAGAAACACTGTCAGTCCAGCATGATCTTTGTCTCCTAGGAGCGGCAAAGGTCCTCCTCCATGGTTTACGAACAACGCTGGAGCCATAACAGCCATTTTACGGGCACTACTAGTGAAAAACCGCACTATGTTCATAGAAATTAAGGTCATAAACACAATGAACGCCACTTGCAAGAGAATAGACAGTGTATTGAGTATGAGCATCAAATCGAATTGCAGTTGACCTTGGACATAAATAACTTATTAATCACTCCAATTATCGCAATAGAGGTCAAATAAATAACGAGAAATCAGAAAAACATAGATTGTTTTGAACAGGAAAATGAGGTCAACGAAGAACGACAAATCGGTCAGCTGTTTATTTTGTTCCAAAACGCACAACGATTTTGAGGGCAGGCTGCAAAATTTGTACAGCACTAGGCATTAGTGTGCTAGGAACAACAGTGACGGAAAATAATGCTTGAAATGAATAGTCAATACTGCAACAATTTTTTTGACTTAAATAGTGATGTGAAAAATAACGTGCTTGTTTAATTTGTGGTTGATTCATAATTTAATCGATTTGATTTTTTTTACTGGTAACACTACGTGGCAGAAAGAGACGCAATGATTCAAAATGAAGGAGAAACAAATGCTTCGGGAAAATGGCGTCTTTCTGAGTTGTCCTTCTCGCACGACCATATTTTGAATAATATTTCTTTACAGATTATCGAAAAAGTTAAATAATTGTTTTTGAAGAAGTAAAATATAAATAAGCTCAACAACAGACAATTACTGTTTAATAAAAGCGTTTCCTAAACACGTACAATGAGTCTCAGCCGAGGCGTTCTATAAACACTACAATCGTTTGTAAGGTGTAAAAATGGACAAGAAAGGCAAGAAAAAGGCTGTAGGAAAGCGTAAAAGTGACGAAACAGCAGAGGGTGAGAGTAAAAAGAAGATAATGGTTCGGAAAGCTGAGAGTGAGAAGGAAAAAGTGGAAGTTGTGAATCAAGTGGTCGAAGTGCCTGTAGAACAGGGACAGCAAATAGTGCATGCAGGTCAAATTGTGGAGGGAAATTTCGAACAGCCGGTATGTGTAAAAAAATGCTGCAATAGTTTGTAGCAATATTATATTTTGATCTTTTAATTACCATATAACATCCAACCTTACTGTTTCGTGTATATCTTAGCCAATTTGTAATAAATTTTACACAGTTTGTTATTTTCGGCTATTTAGAGCATTAGTACTGTTTTGGAGAAGATATTCTAATATCAAAGTAATATACAAATATTCACCCTTTTTTTCTCCATAAATTGTAAATAGATTCTTGCAGAAAACTAAGTCCATCTAATCAAGCTGTCCATCTCAAATTTATTGGGTAATTCAGGGGTTATTCAATTATTATTATTACAGGTTTTTGTAAACATGAAAGGTGAGCCCGTACAACTCGGCCCAAATACCGTAATCCTCTATGAACAAAATGGTACCCCATCTCAGTTTGCCTTTGGCGGTATGTGGACTATGGACAACTCTGGACGTATTGTTATGGCCGAGACTATTTATGATGTGAAAGGGGAACCCGAGGAAGAGGGTGGTAATTTCGTGCAGAGCAATACTGAGGTGACCACTGTAAGTGTATCAGATATATATTTTTATTTAGGAAACTGTATAATATAGTCAGAAATGAGACATGAGTGATGTTTTGTTTAACATTAATGTTATTGTAAACCCCCAAGATATTTGTTTATGAAAAGAGATTTCAAAATTCCTTGATTAAAAGGTATCATTTTTTTGTAATATGATCAAATTGGCTTCAAAATAATATTATGTAATTTGCTATTTATTGAAAAAGAACAGGCATTTGGAGTGTCAGTGCTCAGGAACAAATTTCTTCCCAGAAGTTGTTGTAGATCTGCCTCTCAACTCAGTGTAAAAAAATTAAGCAACCTTTCAAGATAATGCTTTTTCCTTCATATTTAATATAAAAACATTTTAGGTTCTGTTTTTTGTTCCAATGTTATCTGCAATTAGTCTTTAAGCCGGTGTGATGGTTTATGTTGGTTAGGTAATTGTTCCATAGACTATTTCCCTTCTAAAACAATTTTGTTAATTATCTTTTAAGTTGATGTTTGTTGCAGCGGTCACTCTGTTTAAGTCTGCACACAAGCTGCTTGTAAATAGTAATTGATGAAATAGTACTTAAGATATTCCTATGGGACTGACATAGTTTTGTAAACTCAAAGTCCCTAAATAAAAAGAGAATAATAAAAAATAAATGATGTTTTGACTTAGACTTTAAATCTCAAGTCATGTTTTTTATATTCACAGCAACAAGTACAAGAAGAAACTTCAAACACATACCAACAGTATGAGATATCCAGTACACCCCAGGTGGATGGACAGCCCGAGTATGAAGTCGCCATTATTGAGAACCCCGCTTCGGAGAGTGAAAGGACTGTGTATGTATGATTAATACATATAATATAATAATTAAATATCATAGATAATATCAGTATACACAAACTGATTTAATACTCATGCTCCAGCCATCAGCCAGATTGAGCCATTTTATAATGTTTTTTTACGACATATATGTACAAAACATATGGCGCCATAAAGACCACACGAAATTCACTTCAAAAACAGATCTTGTAGTGAATTTCGTGTGGTCAGGATTTTTGTGTAACTCAATAACGAATTCTGAACTCGACAAGTCACCTACGAAGCGTGGCCAGTATTGGCAAACTCAGAGATTTATAATTAAGATCAATTAGGGAAGCCAATGTCCAAGTCGATTATGTAGAGCTAAATTGGTGACTAGGTAAATCTATACTAATATTATAAAACTATCGAGTTTGTTTAAACGCGCTTATCTCGGAATCTTCTCGTCCAAATTGAAAATTTCATTCAGTCTTTGATAGACCATTTGAGAAAGGCTATAGGCTGTTACTGTGGGAAAGTAAGTTGTTCCCGCCGAAAAATCCACAATAACACCTGCAACGCCGTGGCGAAAAGTTAGTAGCTTGTATTAGGATGGTAACAGACAAAGAATTATATATTCTAACTTATTGTTCAGCCCATACTGTCCCACTGCAGGGCAAACGATTACCTACTCTTCCATTCTTCGCCATTAAACGCTTTGACAGACCACGTGCTTAGGTGAGTGTCCAGTTGGTCCCGCCATCTCATCCTGGGCCTTCCACGGGGACCACTCATGTGTGGCGACAGGCAGACCCATCAGTTGTTCGCTTGGCCCACCTGTCATCCAACATACGACGAACCAGTTCCATTCCAGGCTTGCGGCCTTCTGACCAACATCTATTCTAACAAATTATGTTATTTTCAGAACTGAATCTCAGGTGATAACGTCGGAGGAGCAGCTGTCTGCCCTAGGCGCGTCTGCGATCCGCTGGCTCAATTCCAAATATGACCACGTTGTCAGAAAATTACAACTAAGCTTTGGTAAGTGAAGATATGATTACTGACTCTGTGGCGCGGTGTGCTTTTAGTATTTGTTAATAATGAAAATACATAATTTCAGCCATCTCAGGCCCTTATTAACATATACCTCACAGACTAACATACATACATATAAAAATCTTATATACTTAAAAATGGCGGCTGTGTCGTCTTGCAGTGTATCCTCTAAATACAACCAACCCTCAAAATATCAACTCTCTATCTATACAGACGGACAGGCAGATAGACGACGAAATCTCAGTAACAGGGTTCTATTCCTGTTCTACCCTTTGGGTATAAAACCCTACCTACCTCTGAAACACTGTATTCAAGTTAAAATATTCTTATTATTTTATCTTATTCTCGGAGTTCTTTTCTCACTTTAGCGCTCAATCCTTTGTTTCAGATGCCGGTGTGAAGCTGCTGCACTCTGCGTCGGGCTGCGTCCAGTGCGTCTACCTCACGACGCCGAACATGCAGCTAGCGTTCAACGCCGTGCCGCAGTTCCTCTGTATAGAAACTGGTAAGTTAAACAACATTAATGCTGATGACTGCCTCAGTGGCGCGGTGGGCGAGAGTCCGCTTGCGGCGCAAGAGGTAGCGGGTTCGATTCCCGCCGAGGGGTCAAGTGTTTGTATGTTCTGCAAGCACTTTCTCCTTGGTCTTGGTGTTGAATATGTATAATAAAAAATATTACATGAAGTATATCAGATGTCTAGTACCCATAACACAAGCTAAGAGCTTTCCACGGGGCTAGATGTTGTTGTGTGGATTGCCCGGAAATATTTATTTATATTTTTATTTTATTAATGTCACATAGATCTATTCATACCTTAAATTTTAAAAATTAACTAAGTATCTCTTGGTCCAAATCCAAGAGATACTTTGTGGTCCAAATGTCATAAACCAGACATCATAGGTAGAAAATGATGTCTTATTTAATGTATCATGTTAATCAATATGTCAATTTTTGTGGTTTTCATCACAGGACCGATTCACACACATTGGTGAAGTTTCAAATTAAAATTAAAAAGTACCTACTTAAAATAATATAGTGCAATATAAATTTGTATAGATGTAAGTACTTGTTTAGTTAATATTCTCCACGTCATGGCGTTGCCTGTGTTTTATGGATTAGCGCATAGCCTTCATCGATAAATAGACTTTCAAACAGTGAAAAAATGATTCAAGCGGACAAAGTAGTGCCTGATATTAGCGCGATCAAAGAAACAAACTCTTGTAGCTTCTTCTTAGCTTTATAAATACTAGTATAGTATAGATTAAGCTAATCTCAGGAACTAATAATGTCAGATTGAATATTTTTTTCATCCGGTCCGATATACCCCATTTATATTTATTTAAAATAAACCTTATGTCCACAGGCATAGAGTTCAACAGCACTATACCAACAGTGGGCGCTGGAGCGTCGCCGAGTGTTAAATTCAACGTGACGCTGTTCTTAGCCGAGGACGGGAATGGAAAGTCAGTTATTGTTAGTGCAGGTCAGTTCTGGTTGTATGACATGTTTATTTATTTATTTTCTAATTAAACAAACCTAAATTTAAAATTTAAGAAAAACCCCCGATTCTAATGCCTTCATTTCCTTAAAAGTAGAACACCATAATATTTTGTAATGTGTATTTTTCGCTACGCTTTCATTTGATACCCCACTCGAGTATATTTGCAGATTTTCGGTTTTCTTTCCCTACTCTAACCCCCATCACTTTTAAAGGCACAACCGATTTTCATGAAACATATCTAAGAACACTCACGCCAGACTCACCTTTCATACAAAAAAACTAAATTAAAATCGCTCCATCCGTTCGGGAGCTATGATGTCCCACACAGACACACAGACAGACAGACACGTCAAACTTATAGCACCCCTCTTTTTTGGTGGGGGGTTAAAAATACACACAATTGACACATTTTTGATTGACACTTACAGACTCGAATACATACAAAAGTTAAAAATATTTTTATTTTGTTTTATATTGTATGATGTATCAATGTCGCCCCATCTAGATGTAGTTTTATGGACTAGCGGCCCGCCTTGTAATCTTTATTGTTTCAAAAACATTTGAAAAAAAAACACAGTGTAACAAGTTGCTCTTTTTATTCCCTTGCGCCAAAACGCATCGCTTTGCCGAAATAACATGCGACGTCAAATTATATTTGGTTCAATGGTATGGATGGAGTTAATTAAAAGTAATTTCCTTACTAGGTACTCAAATTGAGCCGTCGAGCTCAAATTAAACTGTATATCAGTACAAAGCTTTAGGCATGGTATGGTTCTTGTTAAGATTTCTTAAAAAAAATGTTGTAGTGACTACAGATTGGTTAATAGCGATATTTATAAGCTGATATTAATTTATCTGTTTAGTAATATTAAAATATTTAAACTAATATTAGTGATATTTACCTAGAATTATGAATTGTAATATTTAATCAAAATGAGAATAATATAGCCGATTACAAACATAAATTTATTATTCGAATGCATTGTTTGCTATATCCAACTTGTTTTGTTAGCATAATTAATATATTGCAGCATAAATACGATAGAACGACCACCAACCAATCTCAGAACAATATTAAGAACTGAGATGTTTATTACTGAACTAATTTTCTATCAAAGCCAATCAAACGAAATCGTAGGTTTTACTTATAATAAGTGAATATTAAAATATTATTATATCAGAATTTGTCGCATTACTTATCCATAGAATATTACTAATGTTTTATAGAATATATCTAATATATCAGCCACACGCCATAATTACAATACATGTAATATGTCCAGTGATAAAACCTAAAGGTACCAAAAAAAATGAATGCCTTAATTAAAATAGTATAATTATTAAGTAAAAAGTAAAGTATAAAATTCTTTATTTGACATAAAATGAGGTACAGTAACAAAACTAAGGTCCCATAGGCTCCCGAACTAGTTAAAAACTGTATTTCAGGAGCCAAAATAATTATATATATTTATAGTATATTTAATATTGCATTAAATATACTATAAATATATCCGTTCTATCATCGGTCGCTAAGACGTACGTCTGATTTACATGCTCACTTAGTGGACCTACCATCAACGCGCACGAAACGCTTCTCGAATTCTTTTATAGTTCGCACCGCTAAGGAGTAAAATTCTCTCCCGAAGTCTGTTTTTCCGATTTAATACAACCCGACCACCTTTAAGATCAGAGTGAATAAGCTTTTTCTGGGCAAACTTGCTCCATCGTTGACCTCGTCTCTGCCTTCTTGCTAGACTGTAGTCAAAATTAAGCCCAAAAGATAATAAAAAAAAAAAAAAAAAAAATTGTATTACTAGTGGTGAATATAATTGTTTTTTTTTTCAGGTATATCAACGATGATAGGCGACGACCTGACATGGCTGCTGGACACGTTCAAGTCCTGCAACCCCGCGTGGAGACAGGTGCGCTGCGTGGTCTGCGATCCTACGAAATGTCAACAGGTGAGCGTTCCTATTGATATTTACATAAACCGCATTTTATTTTATTTTATTTATTTGGGAAACAAAAAGCTTATAACTAAGATAATTAATATGGATAAAGTGACTTGACTAAAGCTAAAAACAGTTTCCACATGTAGATACAAATTTATAAATGTGTAGTAACCATACGTTGATTATCCTATCCTAAATTAAGCAATACATAAATCTAAATTTAAAAATTAAGAAAAACCCCCGATTCCAATGCCGTAATTTCCTTAAATGTAAAACAACATAATATTATGTAATGTGGACGCGATGCGTTTTCATTTGATACCCCACACTAGTATATTTGCAGATTTTCGGTTTTGCTTCCCCACTCTCACCCCCCATAACTTTTAAACGGCCCAACCGATTTTCATGAAACATGTCTAAGAACACTCGCGCAAGACTCACCTTTCATACAAAAAAAACTAAATTAAAATCGCTCCATCCGTTCGGGAGCTATGGTGACACAGACAGACAGACAGACAGACACACAGACAGACAGACAGACAGACAGACACGTCAAACTTATAACACCCCTCTTTTTTGGTCGGGGGTTAAAAACTAAAATCATAATAACTAGCCGAAATATTTACTTGTTCCGCTGCCTGTGTATTTTAATGAACTAATAATGGATTATATTAATTTTTAATAGAATAGTATAGAATATTATATAAAACATCATTTTTGTATGTATAAAAAAAAATGTGTTTTATTAACTTTCATTCCGAAGGTCATGGGTACCACCTCTGAATTTTTCTTCTTGAAAAATATATGTGCGCTTTAAAACATGAACATCGTGAGGAAATCGGCATGTTCTGAATACTCTAAAGAGTTTGACGGACATGTGACATTCATCAACCCGCAGTTGGCCAGCGTGGTGAATTAAGGCCTAATCTCTCTCGCCAAGAGAGAAGTCCCTGTGTCTCAGCAATGGGAACGTTAATAGGGTGATGATGATGATGTGAAAACTTTTAATTGCCCTTCAGTTTGCATATAATAATAGTAATAATAATTCTTTATTGCGCACACAATTATAATACAAACACAAACACAATAATATTCTTAATACTATGCGACAATTGGCGGTCTTATCGCTCAAGAGCGATCTCTACCAGACAACCTTGAATGGATAGGATCATTGAGACATTAAAGGGGATCTGTGTGCAAACATGAACTAATTATAGATACTTACAGGATTATATATAACAAAAGTGACTAAAATAAACCTACATAAATGTAAATATACATACTATATCTAACCTAATAAAGATAAATATATACATTAACTACATAATTATAATGTTTTATTAGGGACAAATGTACACTTTCAGTGGCTACAGGACAAATAGTGTTCTTTGACCATGTTTTTGAATATGGGTAGTGACTTAGCATGCCGGACCGGGACTGGTAATGCATTCCACAGTTGGACTGCCCGCACAGTAAAAGAATGGGCGATATAGAGAGTGAGATTTATGCATGAAAGTGAAACGTTCCTTAAGATAAGAGGGTGCTGAAGAGAGAAATATAATATTATAAAGAAGAGTTAGAATATGGTAATTGCGGCGAAGCCGGAGCCACTTGAGTTTCTTACGGAATTCCGAGACATGGTCATACTTGCGCAAGCCAAATATGAACCAGAATATGAAATATGTGTATATATATTGTTTATACACTGGAAACTATGGGAGCTTCGAACTGACTGCTGCCTGATAGAAGAAAAACGACAAACAAGTTACTTAAACTTAGCCGCGAAGACCTCAGAACGATGGTGGGAATAATCACAGGTCACTGCGAATTAAATCACCATCTCTTCAAAATAGGAGCCACGGACAGCAGTTTATGTAGAGGCTGCCTCGAGGAAGAAGAGACAGTAGAACATACCTTGCTACACTGCACAGCCACAGAGGAGGCAAGAATAAGGACGGGGTTGAGGCGTCTAATGGACGCGGAGGACCCATCCTCACCATCAGATATGCTGACACGACTCTGTAAATCTCCGAAAGTCCTACTCCGGTACATCAAGGAGTTAGGATGGTTAGGGCCTAGCTAGGCATGGGGGTAATGCACAACCTTATTCGTACTAGGGATGGTGGGTTACAACAAGCTAGAAGTGAGAAGAGAAGCGGCGCTTGCTATGTACCTGGTGAAGATACTGAGGGGATTGATCTTCAACGAAGATATCCTAGAGGTGTTGAGGTTCAATGTACCAGATGAGTATGGTAGGCGGCGGAGAAAGCCTTCTCTGTTTGTTGTACCGCGGGGGATAACCAACCTTATGAAGCATGCTCCTCTGACGCGCAGCATTCGCACGCTAAATGTGCTAACAGAGATCTTTTTTATTCTTGCCAAAACGAAGTCGCAAAAGCTATGATGTATATATTGTGTTATGTAAAATATTAGGGTGAATGATTTAAATGTGAATTTTGAATGTTTTAATGTGTTATTGATTTTTTTATTTTATTTTATTTTTATATACCTACTTAGGTTACTATTATTAAATTTCATTAATTTATTTCTTATGTACATGAGTAATCTTAAAAATTGAATGAAATTAATAATAATAATATATGTATTATAAATTTATAATGTAAATTGAGTTACTCTGTTGCATTGGGAAACATCCTGTAACGATAGAGTAACAATTGTTGTTGAATAAATAAATAAATACACTCCAAAGCGAGACGTCAGTGCAGTCCTTAGTCCCCCCAACAAAGAATTAGAATTGTTTATACTACATACTAGCTAGTTGTAAGTTTACCTAAAATCTTAAAATAAATAAAATTTTCCTAAATAAATGTATATGACGGCGTGACGTCCTGGTTCTTCATTGTAGTGCGTTTGTAGTAGCATAGAATCAACTTAAAATGTCCGATGGCGTGAGCGGGGCGCTCACGCCACTCGATCGCGCGACGTTTGCCTGCGGCCGGTAGGTAGCCCGGTCGGCTGACACCGACCGTGTCAGCCGACCGGGCTAACAGCCAATCGAGTGAGCGCAGGTAGAGGGGTTGTTTACTAAGTGCACTGCTATTTAAAGTACAGTTCCAATAGTCCGGGGGGCATTCTTTCTTTGGCTTCTGCTCTGTGCAAACGCTGTCGAAGTTACTTGTTGACTTTATCTATATATCTGTTAAACTGAGCCTCAGATTATTTGTGTGATTGATATTGTTCGTTTAATCCCGTAATTAATTACTATGTCAAAACCATTCACCTACATATATAATAATTTAATTCCAGTGGGTGAGAGCGGCGTTCCCGCTGGCGCACGTGACGTGTTCGGTGTGGCAGGCGGCGCGCGCGGCGGCGCGGCTGTGCGTGGCGGCGTGCCGGCGCGAGGACGCCGCCGCGCTGTCGCCGCACGACGTGGCCGCGCGCTGCAAGACCTACGCGCTCGCGTCGCTGCGGGCGGACCACTCGCCTAGCCAGCTGCTGGTGTGTATTTGTGCACGTGACGTGCTCGGTGTGGCAGGCGGCGCGGCTGTGCGTGGCGGCGTGCCGGCGCGAGGACGCCGCCGCGCTGTCGCCGCACGACGTGGCCGCGCGCTGCAAGACCTACGCGCTCGCGTCGCTGCGGGCGGACCACTCGCCTAGCCAGCTGCTGGTGTGTATTTGTGCACGTGACGTGCTCGGTGTGGCAGGCGGCGCGCGCGGCGGCGCGGCTGTGCGTGGCGGCGTGCCGGCGCGAGGACGCCGCCGCGCTGTCGCCGCACGACGTGGCCGCGCGCTGCAAGACCTACGCGCTCGCGTCGCTGCGGGCGGACCACTCGCCTAGCCAGCTGCTGGTGTGTATTTGTGCACGTGACGTGCTCGGTGTGGCAGGCGGCGCGCGCGGCGGCGCGGCTGTGCGTGGCGGCGTGCCGGCGCGAGGACGCCGCCGCGCTGTCGCCGCACGACGTGGCCGCGCGCTGCAAGACCTACGCGCTCGCGTCGCTGCGGGCGGACCACTCGCCTAGCCAGCTGCTGGTGTGTATTTGTGCACGTGACGTGCTCGGTGTGGCAGGCGGCGCGCGCGGCGGCGCGGCTGTGCGTGGCGGCGTGCCGGCGCGAGGACGCCGCCGCGCTGTCGCCGCACGACGTGGCCGCGCGCTGCAAGACCTACGCGCTCGCGTCGCTGCGGGCGGACCACTCGCCTAGCCAGCTGCTGGTGTGTATTTGTGCACGTGACGTGCTCGGTGTGGCAGGCGGCGCGCGCGGCGGCGCGGCTGTGCGTGGCGGCGTGCCGGCGCGAGGACGCCGCCGCGCTGTCGCCGCACGACGTGGCCGCGCGCTGCAAGACCTACGCGCTCGCGTCGCTGCGGGCGGACCACTCGCCTAGCCAGCTGCTGGTGTGTATTTGTGCACGTGACGTGCTCGGTGTGGCAGGCGGCGCGCGCGGCGGCGCGGCTGTGCGTGGCGGCGTGCCGGCGCGAGGACGCCGCCGCGCTGTCGCCGCACGACGTGGCCGCGCGCTGCAAGACCTACGCGCTCGCGTCGCTGCGGGCGGACCACTCGCCTAGCCAGCTGCTGGTGTGTATTTGTGCACGTGACGTGCTCGGTGTGGCAGGCGGCGCGCGCGGCGGCGCGGCTGTGCGTGGCGGCGTGCCGGCGCGAGGACGCCGCCGCGCTGTCGCCGCACGACGTGGCCGCGCGCTGCAAGACCTACGCGCTCGCGTCGCTGCGGGCGGACCACTCGCCTAGCCAGCTGCTGGTGTGTATTTGTGCACGTGACGTGCTCGGTGTGGCAGGCGGCGCGCGCGGCGGCGCGGCTGTGCGTGGCGGCGTGCCGGCGCGAGGACGCCGCCGCGCTGTCGCCGCACGACGTGGCCGCGCGCTGCAAGACCTACGCGCTCGCGTCGCTGCGGGCGGACCACTCGCCTAGCCAGCTGCTGGTGTGTATTTGTGCACGTGACGTGCTCGGTGTGGCAGGCGGCGCGCGCGGCGGCGCGGCTGTGCGTGGCGGCGTGCCGGCGCGAGGACGCCGCCGCGCTGTCGCCGCACGACGTGGCCGCGCGCTGCAAGACCTACGCGCTCGCGTCGCTGCGGGCGGACCACTCGCCTAGCCAGCTGCTGGTGTGTATTTGTGCACGTGACGTGCTCGGTGTGGCAGGCGGCGCGCGCGGCGGCGCGGCTGTGCGTGGCGGCGTGCCGGCGCGAGGACGCCGCCGCGCTGTCGCCGCACGACGTGGCCGCGCGCTGCAAGACCTACGCGCTCGCGTCGCTGCGGGCGGACCACTCGCCTAGCCAGCTGCTGGTGTGTATTTGTGCACGTGACGTGCTCGGTGTGGCAGGCGGCGCGCGCGGCGGCGCGGCTGTGCGTGGCGGCGTGCCGGCGCGAGGACGCCGCCGCGCTGTCGCCGCACGACGTGGCCGCGCGCTGCAAGACCTACGCGCTCGCGTCGCTGCGGGCGGACCACTCGCCTAGCCAGCTGCTGGTGTGTATTTGTGCACGTGACGTGCTCGGTGTGGCAGGCGGCGCGCGCGGCGGCGCGGCTGTGCGTGGCGGCGTGCCGGCGCGAGGACGCCGCCGCGCTGTCGCCGCACGACGTGGCCGCGCGCTGCAAGACCTACGCGCTCGCGTCGCTGCGGGCGGACCACTCGCCTAGCCAGCTGCTGGTGTGTATTTGTGCACGTGACGTGCTCGGTGTGGCAGGCGGCGCGCGCGGCGGCGCGGCTGTGCGTGGCGGCGTGCCGGCGCGAGGACGCCGCCGCGCTGTCGCCGCACGACGTGGCCGCGCGCTGCAAGACCTACGCGCTCGCGTCGCTGCGGGCGGACCACTCGCCTAGCCAGCTGCTGGTGTGTATTTGTGCACGTGACGTGCTCGGTGTGGCAGGCGGCGCGCGCGGCGGCGCGGCTGTGCGTGGCGGCGTGCCGGCGCGAGGACGCCGCCGCGCTGTCGCCGCACGACGTGGCCGCGCGCTGCAAGACTCGCCTAGCCAGCTGTTGGTGTGTATTTGTGCATCGAGTTCTCGCGACAAATCATAAGGGTCGCGGCCGCAGCCCGAGACATTGGCTCCATCGCTTCTATTCGCTTCTCAACTCAGTGTAAAATACACGCGAACTGTCGAGACAATGTTATTTCCTTGATTATTCTTAGTTTTTATTTAAATTTAGTTTTTATTAGCTTTGATTTGACCTGCCCATGTATGCATAAGCGTCTAAGGAAATAAACGTTTTGACTTTGACTTTGACCATCAAGAGGTTTTGTCTAATCACATCCGTAAGTGGTAACACTTTGAATCCTTACACGTGACCTCCGGGTGGTGCTAAGAACAGTCTCTGGTGGTAGGCTCCGGGCTGGGCCAGTGCGTGATTTTTTCGTGTTCCGTAATGTGGCCCGGAGAAGCCATCTACCTTCTAGGTCTTCAAGCCCCATCTTAGAACCACATCGTCACTTTACATCAGGTGAGATTGTGGTCAAATGAAGACTTATCTACCAAAAAAATCGGAATCAGTGCTTTACAGTACTATTAATAGTTCTAGGATGTTCTACTAGATGTCGCTAGTACGAGGCGTAACTCGTAGTCGCAAGTGTAGAAGAAATTGAAGCGATGACGTAGTGGCGAGGTTAGTTTAGTCGGTCAGAACTTCCATTATACGCATGGAGCGTATAATGGTAGACGTGGGTTCGAGTCCCGCATCTCGCTCTGGCAAGCTACGTTCATTATCATCATCATCACCCTATTAACGTTCCCACTGCTGGGACACAGGGACTTCTCTCTTGACGAGAGAGATTAGGCCTTAATTCACCACGCTGGCCAACTGCGGGTTGGTGAATGTCACATGTCTCTTCAAACTCTTTTAAAGTTCTCAGAGCATGCCGGTTTCCTCACGATGAGCTACGTTACTTCGCCTTAATTTGTTCTGCACAACTTTAGAATATTCGGAGCTTTTTATATTTTAAATTAGTTGAATATTATTTCTATTTTATAAGCATAGCATTGGTTGCAGGCACTGAAGCGCGCTATCATCGGCTGCGGCGCGGGCACGCTGCGGCTGTGGGACGTGCTGACGCGGCCCGGCGGCGCCGTCATCAAGCTGGACTCCTGGCTGGAGGAGGACAACTATACCAACATACTGCACAAGGTATTACGATATATTTGGAAGTGAAACTTCTATAGAATCGTTGTGATTTGAAACCGGATGAAACGGAAATAGATTGTTAAGATTGGCTTACCCGACAGGTAAGCCAATCTTAAACGCTAACAAG
This sequence comes from Gymnoscelis rufifasciata, assembly GCA_929108375.1. NCBI lineage: Eukaryota > Metazoa > Arthropoda > Insecta > Lepidoptera > Geometridae > Gymnoscelis > Gymnoscelis rufifasciata. The sequence goes on along the minus strand of OV815332.1, from coordinate 4,843,959 downwards.
GTTAAGCAGCCTGTGCGCGACGCCAGTACTTGGATGGGTGACCGCCCGAACAAAATCTTTTTGCATAGTATTTTTTTTTTGTTTTCTTTTATTCTTCTTATTCTTTTGTCGATTTACTGAAGTTTCACTTCTCTCGTGTGTGAATCGCACACACAACTTTTTTTTAACACCGCATGTGAAAGCCTTCATTTTGACGACCTCTGTGACTAGGTGGGCGATGGTCCGCCTGAGGTGCAGGAGGTTGCGGGTTGGATTCCCGCCGGTGGACCAGATTTTGTACGATCTACAATTTCTGGTTTTGGGTCTGGGTGTTTTCTATGTATCATATGTATGTATTTGACATAAAAAAACAGTACTACTCATTTGGTTGTCACATAAACATTAATAGGGTGATGATGATGATAGATATTATTTACTACTTAAACTTGGCGAGATGTTAATGTTAAACATATATTTCAGGGTCTAGAGCGGCTTCTGGGCAAGTTCCAAGCATCCCTTCGGGCTGAGATGCAGCCGGATGAGTTTGTGTCGCTGCTGTTCAACGTCGTTACCCAGCTGGAGGATGAGAGGAGAAACTTCGCGCTCACTAGGCTCAGGGTAAGCACTATACAATCTTTGGATTACTAGCTGACCCGGCGAACTTTGTTCCGCCTTAGACGCCATAAATGAGCAGATTTTCATCCAAACTTACCAAAATTCCGTATTAAATTGAATATTAGGCCTGATGGCTCTAATGTAACCGTCATGTGAACTAAGAAAATAAGGTTTCTTAGATCCTTTAAATTAATTATTTTAAATGTATTGTTTATCAATAAAATAAGATTAACAGAAGAATCCGTTTTAAACATCTTTTTTTTCCATCCTATATACAGACTATATTTGTCAGCACGCATTCAGCCAATTCTATGTCAAATGTCATAAGGTTTCATTAAAAAAGTTTAATAATTTTATATGGTGGTTAAGTAATTTTAAATTTTCTTATTTTCCGCGCTATTTCCTTAATTTTTTCTCTCATAAGAACCTTCTCCTGATAATAACGAACAGAACAAAAAAAAGAATTAGCGAAATCCGTCCAGCCGTTCAGGCGTGATGCCGTGACCAAGGGAAATAGGGATTCTTTTTTATAAATATAGATTTATTTAACAGACACAAAAGACATTACAACATTAACAACTAAACTATTTATTTTAGATAACAGCTGTGTAATTAGTGATTTCCAGCTTCATATTTTATTTTGTTAATTATTTACCCTACTAACATGCGATGCTTAATGATTTTTTTATTTTATTTTATTTTTTTGTTTAGAAATTCCAAGAAGTTTATTTTTGTTTAGTTGCATCCTATAAAGTAATTACCAACTATACCTACGCAAAACACCTAGTGCTGTTTGTTCTTATTTTAACTTAGTTAGAGCGAGGAGTCATTTTCTTTGACCAAAATAGGTTTAAAATGGACATGTAAATATTGACTATTTAAATTGTATATTTACTTTAAAAAAAAACGTTATTGTAAACCTTTTTGTAAATAAATATTTTTTTAATAATTATATCTAAACCCCCCAGATCTGTGTGGTCTCAAATGGTTATATTAAACAAAAATGTGTCCACTACAAAATGATAAGACAGCAATGATTAACAAACAAAAGCAAAAGAAGAAATTATATTATTGAGAGGGGAGTGTGTGTGATGGAACGATCATTGAAGAGGAGAGATGCTTAATCTTGCATATACACTGAGATAGTTTATTGGTATAAGTTCGTTATTATTTATAGATCGAGCCATTCTTGGATAATGTAAATTATGAGATGAACCTAGGGGTTTTTATTTTTTAGACACCATTTATAAATAACTTTTGAAACTTTCATGGTTATCAATACTATTTAGATTTATTATGGGATATTGACCATGATTTATTATTATAATTATTATTAAAAGAGTGAGAAAGAGGGTAGAGCGATTTGTCTGCCAATAAAACTGTTACTCCAATCGCTGCAGCTTCAGTTCAACCGTGATCATGGCGCATGTAACTGTGCCGAAATATCGGGAAACTCGAAAGACTATCAACCATGGTATATATCCCGTTATAAATCTAAATAGTACCATTTTTAAATACCACAATTTGCAAAAAAATAATAATTATGGCAACAGAAATACTTCATCTTTCAAAATTTTAACTCGATATCTATCACGGTTTCTGAGATACAGCCTGGTGACAGATAGAAAGAGCACGAAGTCTCAGTGATAAGGTCCCGTACAGAACCCTAAAAAATTAACGTTTTTGTACCCCTTATCTGCTTTGACTGCTTCAGTGGCGCGGTGGGCGAGGGTCCGCTTGCGGCGCAAGAGGTAGCGGGTTCAATTCCCGCCATGGGTGAAAGTGTTTCCAACCCGCACTTAGCCAGCGTGGTGAATTAAGGCCTAATCTCTCTCGTCAAGAGAGAAGTCCCTGTGTCCCAGCAGTGGGAACGTTGATAGGGTGATGATGATGATGTGAAAGTGTTTGTATGTTCTGCAAGCATTTTTTCTTTGGTCTAGGTGTTTAATATGTACAATAAAAAATATCTATATATGTATGACTATTATATTAAGTATATCAGATATCTAGTACCCGTAACACAAGCTTAGAGCTTACCACGGGGCTAGATGTTGTTGTGTGCATTGTCTGGTCTGTCAATATTTATTTATTTATCGAGGTTCCAGATATAATCCGTGTTACTCAAGGGTTTACGGCGGCACCTAGACTTAATTAATTAGATCTATTTAATAATAATAAAAGCATTTATTTTGCACACTCATAAGTACAGACAAATTACAACACAGACAATAACATTCAGTAACATAATTAATTAAATAAAATAAAAAGTAACAATGATAGCAAAATTTGAGAAACTTAGAACATTAAATGAAAAACAAAAAAACAAATATCGAACACATAGGACAGTAAATGGGTAGGACACTAGTTATAAGTCTAGGCCTACCTATAGTAGGTATGTATGAGCGAAGATTGTGAATGCCTGCACCTAGGTGCGCACAAAAAAGGATAATAACTAATATAAAATAATAACTTTATTTATTCTAATGAATAGTTGTTCCGCAGGACACGGAAACTCTGAAGCAATCCCCGACGGACACGATAACTCAGTACGCGTACAATCTCATGAGTCACCAGACGAAGCTGGCGCAGAAATGCTTGGACGACAGGAGCGGGAGGTATGATATGACATATTATTACGAAATATATTAAACTAACTGACCCCAGTAAAAAGCCGTGTTGGCTAAGTGGGAGGACACTCGACTTTCATTCCGAAGGTCGTGGGTTCAAACCCCGCCTCGCACCTCTGGATTTTTCTTCTTGAGAAATTAATGTGCGCTGTAAACACGTGCTTTAACGGTGTAGGCAAACATCGTGAGGAAACCGGCATGTTCTGAGAACTTTAAAAAGTATGAAGGACATGTGACATTCACCAACCCGCACTTGGCCAGCGTGGTGAATTAAGGCCTAATCTCTCTCGTCAAGAGAGAAGTCCCTGTGTCCCAGCAGTGGGAATGTTAATAGGGTGATGATGACCCCAGCAAACGTTTTACAAAATGTAAAATAGATAGCAGCCGATTGTCAGACCTACTGAATACGCATATAAAATTTGGTAAAAATCGGTAAAGCCGTTTCGGTGGAGTACGGTAACTAACATTGTGGCAATTTCAAAAGGAAATTTCACATTTTCATGTAAAAGTAGCTTTTTAACCCGCGACCTTAAAACTTATAAGTTTGACGTGTCTGTCTGTCTGTCTGGGACATCATAGCTCCCGAACGAATGGAGCGATTTTAATTTAGTTTTTGAAGTGAAACTTCTTTAGAATCGCTGTGATTTCAAACCGGATGCAACGGAAAAAACGACAGGTAAGCCAATCTTAAACGCTAACAAGGTTGAGCAACGTTTCGCGAAGCCAGTACCTGGATGGGTGACCGCCCGAACAATATCTTTTTCCACAGTCCTTTTTTTTTGTATTTTTTTTATTCATCTCATTCTTTTGTCGATTTACTGAAGTTTCACTTCTAATCGTGTGTGAATCGTACACACTTTTTTTTTCTTTCTTTCTCTCTTTCACAGTACTTTTACTGACAAGAAACTTCTTATTTCCAGAAGACACAGCAGCGCGGCGATTAGTAAGTACGGCACCTCCACGCAGGAGTGCTCGTGCCTCTTCAGCAAGGTGTTCAAGCTGCCCTGTCGGCACATACTGATGCTCACCACGGAACTAAAGGTACAATAATAAGAATAAGAATTAATTTATTGGTCTAAAAAGTACATTTTTTTTTTTAAGTGAAACTTCTTTAGAATCGTTGTGATTTGAAATCGGATGCAACGGAAATGGAAATAAGATTGGCTTACCTGTCGGGTAAGCCAATCTTAAACGCTAACAAGGTTAAGCAACTTTGCGCGAAGCCAGTACTTGGATGGGTGACCGCCCGAACAAAATCTTTTTGCAAAGTTTTTTTTTAAAATTTTTTTTATTCTTCTCATTCTTTTGTCGATTTACTGAAGTTTCACTTCTATCATGTGTGAATCGCACACACACCTTTTTTTTTTTACTTTCTTGATAAGTCTTCATTTGACCACAATCTCACCTGATATAAAGTGACGATGTGGTCTAAGATGGGACATGAAGACCTAGAAGGTAGATGGCTTCTCCGGGCCACATTACGGAACACGAAAATATCTCTTCACGCACTGACACAGCCCGGAGGTGACAAGCCGCGGCCGAAGCCTACAACCAGAGACTGTTCTTAGCACCACCCGGAGGTCACGTGTAAGGATTCAGAGGATTTACACTTACGGACGTGAACAGACAAAACATCCTACATATAAAATAGGTACTCTGTTTGACCCGTCTGTTGTATAAAAATACTTGACACCTATTTTTGCTTTAAAAACCGTTAAATTTCAATTTAAAAACAATAGATGCGTTTTAAAATCCAACGATTAAATTATTAACCTGTCCAGCCGGTTTTGCTGATCACGGCATAAACGAAGTGTCTTTGTATTTGCGATTTGGGCAGACTGTCTACCCTCTTTTGGAGTCTTACAACATAGGAACCATGATAATTTAAAAAGCTATAGTATTTGGACTGAATTAGTTCGCGCCTATATTTAAATTATTTGTATTTGCAGGTCAAAACGCACATTCCCTTCGAGCCGCGATGGACGGTACAACACTGCTTATTCGGCTGCGACAACCCGCCTAGCACGACCGCCAACACAGGTAATTTACCAGGAATTAGAAAGAAAAAAAAGAAATATGTTTATTTTTAACCATAATCATACAAAAATTCTCTGGATTTTTCTTCTTGAAAAATGTATGTGCGCTTTAAACGCGTGCTTTAACGGTGAAGGCAAACATCGCGAGGAAACCGGCATGTTCTGAGAACTTTGAAGAGTTTGAAGGACATGTGACATTCACCTACCCGCACTTGGCCAGCGTGGTGAATTAAGGCCTAATCTCTCTCGTCAAGATAGAAGTCCCTGTGTACCAGGAATGGGAACTTTAATGGGGTGTTGATGATGATGCAAACATTACAACTCAGTACATAATATCTTAGACTTAAACTAATGATACAGATTAGGTTGGTACTGATTGTGGTTAAGAACTAGGATACGGCTCGGCATAATGCTCTGCAATCTTTGAGATTTTTTTTTGTATATAAGTTTAGTGAGTTTTCAAAACTACGTCAGTCCCATAGGAATATCTTAATTAATGTTTCATCAATTACTATTTACGAGCAGCTTGTGTGCAGACTACAGAGCGACCGCTGCAACAGGAGTCCGATCCACGAAGGTCGTTGAGGTCAAGAACACGAAGCGCTGGTCTTCCGCCAGAATTTGTTATTGTTAACCCCCGACCAAAAAAGAGGGGTGTTATAAGTTTGACGTGTCTGTCTGTCTGTCTGGGACATCATAGCTCCCGAAAGGATGGAGCTATTTCAATTTAGTTTTTTTTTGTATGATAGCTGAGTTTGGCGTGAGTGTTCTTAGACATGTTTCATGAAAATCGGTTGTGCCGTTTAAAAGTTATGGGGGTGAGATTGGGGAAGGAAAACCGAAAATCTGCAAATATAATCGAGTTGGGTATCAAATGAAAGCGCATCGCGTGCACAGCACATTACTAAATAATATTATGGTGTTTTACTTTTAAGGAAATTAAAGCATTGAAATCGGGGACTTTTCTTAAATATTAAATTTAGATATGTTTACAACTGGCTTGACGCTACACGGCGTTACTCTTGTATTTGGATTTTTCCGCGTTAAAAATAGCCTATAGCCTTCCTCGATAAATAGCCTTCCTCGATAAATAGTCTTCCTCGAGAAACAGACATGAGGTGGTGCGTCGCAGATCAAACACAATCTAAAGAAAGTTAAAAATATTGATTTTACAAAACTAACTAGGAATTATAATTTTAAGGTTGCTGAAAGAAATCGCTATCAGCGATAATGCCGCCCTTTGTACTTCTTATTTATTTTTCTTCTATGTCGTGTACATTCAAATTGTTAATTGATTGGTTGATTAGATCACATAAAAAATACATTCACATTTTGTTCAATAATTGACTTTGTATATCAAATCTTTTTTTTGTCTTAGGAGGTAGTTATATGGAGCAAGTCGTAGTAGAGACAGACAACCAGCATAGACAAATACAGCAGCCACAGCAAATACATCAAGTAAGTATAAAAAGAAAAGTTTAATTATAATAAAATATTTTCTTCCGGACAATGCACACAATAACATCTAGCCCCGTGGTAAGCTCTAAGCTTGTGTTACGAGTACAAGACATCTGATATACTTAATATAATAGTCATACATATATAGATATTTTTTATTATACATAATATATTTTAGCGAGCAAAGTACTTTAGTACTATGACTCTCTTGTTAGTCAATTTGAGATCCATCTTAAGGTTGCCAGGAAGATATATTGTGTAATTGTATGTTATATATGTATGTTCCTGCTATATTGTGGAGTTGCAATAAATAGTTTATGCATTGTATTGTTTTTTATAAGTGCTTTAGTTTATTAAATTTTGCGAAAATCTATGACTTGGTTCCTTAGAACAGATCGGATATCTTATAATTTCAGACCTTCTCATACTGACCGAAACTTATGTTATACTGTGACAGACCTCTGTGGCTCGGTGGGTGAGGGTCCGCTTGAGGCGCAGGAGGTTGCGGGTTCGATTCCTGTCGGGGGACAAGATTTTGTGCGATCTACAATTTCTGGTTTCGTGTCTAGGTGTTTTCTATGTATCATAAGTATGTGTTTACAAAAAAAATGTAGTATATCAGTCACCTAACACACATAGTACAAGCTCTGCTTAGTTTGGGGTTAGGTGATACTGTGTGAGTAGTCCGGAAATATTTTATTTTGGAGTTTACTCCTTAAGAAACGATTTGAGTTATAAGGCCCGGTTATAATTTTATGAAGCACGCATCTATTGTTGATAACTACTCTTCGAATGTAAATATAAACAAGAGAAGAGGAGCGTGTTTGCAAAATAGTTTTCACCTTGATAGTGGGCCAATAGGTCTAAATTATATGCCAATGGAATTGTCACAAAAATCAGCTGATGAGCGGGGGGTCAGTAACCGAAGTGCAATCGTACGACATTCGTCCTTGAACTAAAGCGCTAAGGATATAGCTGTCTCTGTCGAGTGCACGCAAATATGTGAAATGGATGCAGCGAGGCACTCTGAGGCGCTGCAAGCGTGCACCACGGTTTCGGACGAAATGCAGCGCGTGGAGGCCCATCGCTCGAGTACCACGGTTTCGTCACAACGAGGAGTGACCGCGCGCCGAGCGGACAAAGTGGATGCGCTTGCGACGAAAGGAAATAGTTTTATCTCTTCGGATGAAGCTCCGCGCGAGCCTAAAACATTCATTACACAAAATGAATCTTTATATAGGCCAAAGGATTTATGTTTGCCGGTTATGAGTGAAGTTTGTGGCCAGTTAGGTGAAAGTAATTCAGAGTGGCAAGTAGTTAAAAACAAGTCTGTGAAACGTAAATTAATCGGTCAAAAAGGTTGTGCAACGTTCGATTCCAAGTTTAGAGCTGCCGACGTGAACGTACCGCTCCTAATATCTAATGTTTGCAAAGAAACAAGTGAAGAGGACATTATTTCGTATATAAAGGATAAAACACAAGAGGTTGTAACTTTGAAGTTGATTAAAATGAAAAAACCTAAGAAATATCATGCTTATAAGCTTTATGTTCCTAAGTTTAAATTAGACTTATTTTTAAATGATACTTTGTGGCCTATGGGCATTACTTTTAGGCGTTTTGTACATTTTATGTACAATAAGCCTAAGGTGGAGAATTTAGTTAAAGTTTAGTCAATAATTTTACTATGGATTTAAGTTCGAATAAATATTGCAAGTTTGTTAGTGTAAATCTTTTAAGCGTTCAATAGATGACATTCGTGTAATTTGTAATAATTCAGATGTGGTTGCTCTTCAGGAGACTTGGCTGCTCCCCCACGACATCCCGTTGCTGGGAACAGTATGTACTGATTTTGAGTACACTGGCAAGTCTGCAGTTGATACTTCAGCGGGTTTGTTAAAGGGGCGTCCGTTTGGAGGAGTAGCCATTCTATGGAGAAAGGGTCTTTTTGATAATATTAGTGTTTTAAATTGTAATAGTACACGTCTAGTAGGTAGGTATCAAAGCGTCGACGGGTGGGCGTTCTATTGTTTTACTATCGGTATATATGCCTACCGATTCGTTTGAAAATCTACCTATTTTTACAGAAGTGCTTGGAGAAATAAGTGCTATTGTGGAGAGTCAAACCGCGGAATGTGTGTATATATTGGGGGATTATAACGCCCACCCGGGCGAACTGTTTCATCAAGAATTAGTTAACTTCTGCAGTGATCAGTCTTGGATGTTAGCTGATATTGAAATGCTAGGGAGGCAGTCAGATAGGTACACTTTTATCAGTGAGGCCCACGGATATCGCAGATGGCTAGATCACTGTATTGTAACCTTGTCGGCCTGGCAAACTGTGACTGAAATAGATCATTGAAGATATTTTTGTGTCTGATCACTTACCTCTCTTAGTTAAGTGTAATCTGGAAACAGTGAGGCCTAAACTCATGATCCGCGATCATCCCCGCGACTCGGTACTATGGGGGGAGAGAACCGAGGCTCAGGCAAGGGGGTACCTCGAACTGTGTCATAAGGGACTTCGTGATATTGTCTTTCCTACTGAGTTCATCGGGTGTGGTCGCGGTTCATGCGGTGATCGGGAGCATAAGCTTATTCTGGATGAGATGTATAGGGATATTGTACAAATTCTTAGTAGCGCGGCTGTAAGCACGAGTGGTCGACCGAATAGTAAAGCGAGAAAGACCAGACATATAAGTGGCTGGAATAAGCATGTAAGTGAAGCTCATCGTGAGGCCAGGCTTGATTTTAGAATGTGGGTACTTTCAAATCGACCTTCATCTGGTGCAACCTATACTAAGATGCAAGAGTCCCGTAAAATTTTTAAGAGCCGTCTTAGTTGGTGCCAGAAAAACCAAGATCAAATTAAAATGGACATTCTCGCTCAACATAGATCTACAAAGGATTTTAGTAAGTTTTGGAAAGCTACAAAAAAACAAGAGGTCAGGCCTGGTCTTCCGGTGAGTGTAGGTGGAGTGAGTGAGGCAGTGGACATCGCTAACATGTTCAAGGAGCATTTCAAGGTGCAGTCCCCTCTGGGTCCTTCTGCAGGTTCGATCGATGCGTTGTCTGTCGGGGGGGGGGGGGGGGGGTCAACCTGTGGTCCATTTTACTGCAGAACAGGTGAGGAGGGTCCTGGGTAGAATGAGTGGTGGGAAGTCACCTGGCCACGACGGACTCAGTGTTGAACACCTTAAGCATGCGGGGGTGCACCTTCCGAATGTGCTGGCTATGTTTTTCACAATGTGCATTAGTCACTCACATTTACCATTAGATTTAATGAAAACAATAGTTGTGCCCATTGTGAAAAACAGAACAGGGGATGTCTCTGACGTAAGCAATTACCGACCTATCTCTTTGGCGACCATTATTGCAAAAGTGCTGGATGGTGTCCTTGATACTTACCTAGACAAGTTTATTCATCTCAACGACGCGCAGTTTGGTTTTCGACCTAAATTATCAACTGAAAACGCTATAGTGAGTCTCAAGAGCACGATCCAGTATTATACGGACCGCAGGACGCCGGTGTATGCCTGTTTCCTCGACCTATCCAAGGCTTTTGATCTTGTGTCATACGATGTACTTTGGAGAAAGTTGAGGGACAGGGGTGTACCAGTTGAAGTCTTAAATGTTTTTAAGTATTGGTATGACAATCAAACCAACTTTGTTAAGTGGACTAGCTCACTGTCGGAAGCATATAGATTGGAGAGTGGAGTGAGACAGGGTGGGCTGACGTCTCCGAAGCTCTTCAATTTATATGTGGATGACCTTATTGGTGGGATCAGCAATATGCGCATAGGATGCCGTATGAATGGTGTAAGCATAAATAACATCAGTTATGCTGATGATATGGTGTTGCTGAGCCCAACAGTAGGTGGGCTTAGAAAGCTTTTGGAGGTTTGTGAGACTTATGCTTTTGATCACGGCCTTAAATATAATGTAAAAAAATCTGAATACATGATCTTTAAGGCCGCCGGTAAATGTCCAGATGGTGAACTCCCATTAACTTTAAATGGAAAGCAACTAAATCGCGTAACAAAATTTAAATATCTTGGCCATCTGGTTTCTGACGACCTTAAAGATGATGATGATGTAGAAAGGGAGCGTAGGGCTCTATCGGTCCGTGGCAATATGCTGGCTCGCAGATTTTCTCGTTGTACTGAAGAAGTTAAGGTGACGCTGTTCAAAGCGTACTGTCAGAGCTTCTACACGGGATGTCTGTGGGTCCGGCATACTAAAAAGTCCATGGATGCTCTACGTATCCAGTATAATAATATATTCCGGATGATGTTGGGACTTCCCCGATTTTGTAGTGCGTCCGAGATGTTTGCGCAGTACCAGACGGATGGTTTTCCCGCAATTATGCGCAAAAAAACCGCGTCCCTGATGCGCCGAATACGGGTTAGTCGCAACAGCATTCTGATGACAGTGGCAGAGGGGCTGTCGTCCCCACTCTGGAAATGTTTTGTGTCGAGGGTGATCAGTGATGGAAAATATTTCCTGCACTGATTTTCCTGGGCTAAATTTTATTTTATTTTATGTTTATTTTATTATTATATTCTTAGTTATTTTATGTTACTTTTTAATTTTCTCGTATAAATATGGACTATTGTGTTGTCTGAAATAAAACCTTTTTATTTTTATTTTTATTTTTTTATATATATCTGTAGGATTGAACGTGTAAAAGAATGAGATGGAATACATAACACAGCGTATCTCATTCTCGGGGTCTCCTCTTTGCGCGATACTTCGTAGTCACACTGTATTTTATTTATATTATTTTATAACATACTTTATGTAATAAGCTTTATTGAAGTAATATAAATAATCCGAATAATTACAGATATATGTTTGTTTCTCTTATCATTTTAGCAGATGCGTTCATTTACCCTTTTTTTCTATTCGATATATCATAATTATCGTTCGTAAGGAGTAAACTCCAATCGTGCGTCGTAGCTGACACACACACACTTTTTTTTTATTTACTTTCCAAGGGTGTGTGACAGTTACTGAACATCCCGTTGAGCTGACAGCGGGCCATCGCCCACTGCGGCTCTATAGGTGTCTGATATATAGCATCATCATCATCACCCTATTAACGTTCCCACTGCTGGGACACAGGGACTTCTCTCTTGACGAGAGAGATTAGGCCTTAATTCACCACGCTGGCCAAGTGCGGGTTGGTGAATGTCACATGTCCTTCAAACTCTTTTAAAGTTCTCAGTACATGCCGGTTTCCTCACGATGTTTGCCTTCACCGTTAAAGCACGTGTTTAAAGCGCACATAAATTTCTCAAGAAGAAAAATCCAGAGGTGCGTGGCGGGGTTTGAACCCACGACCTTCGGAATGAAAGTCGAGTGTCCTCCCCCTTAGCCAACACGGCTTACATATAGCATCATAAACTTTAAAATGCTTTGTGCTCGCAGGTTAGTGGTGTGAGACAACAGCAGTACGTATTGGCTGCGCCCGGGCAGCAGGCGACGCCAGTTTCTCAAGTTAGTATTTATATTCAATAGTAGCAATTCACAACTTGCTTAAACTTAACTAAGATGATGTCATATGTCTATAATGATGACAGAATATGTATGTAGATGTGTAGTGTATGTTCCTACATGTGGTGTTGCAATAAAGATTTTTTGTAATGCATAAATCATAAATTGTTTATTGTTCGTAAAATCTGGTGATACATGTCAGATGTTAAGACTACTTAAAGCTACACAGATTCTGCTACATTGAGCATACAAACATTTCATTTCTTGTCACTTATTATCTATGCCTTTTGTATTAGTTATTTACTAATTTTCTAACATTTGAAACACTGTTTCAGGTGATATTCTGCGGGAACAACGTAGGCGGAGTTAGCGGCGTGAACACGCACTCGTCGCCCGTCATCACCTCCGTGCTGCCCGCCGGCGGCGCCGTGCTCACGCCGCACGCCATGCACCACTGACTTGAAACACAACATGAAACAGGGATGTGAAACATGACATTTGAAACATAACATGAAAATAGTGCGTGATTGACTCGGGACACTGACACTTACCATCAACCAACTGATGAGATGAGACTGTGACCAACAAACGTCTATTTTCCATGAAAAAAGCTCAGCGAGTTGAAACAGAGCATTGAATGAGAAAATTGTGTCCGTAACTTTTATGAAATTATACAGTAGTGATGGAATAGGATATTTGACACCAATGAAACTTTAACGTACAGCCTACACAAAAAGCATCGGGTAATTAAACCAATCATCAGATTTCTAATTAAATGTTAGAGGCATGTTCAAGTGAAACAACTAACTGATGATAGCTTAAAATGTCAATGTCAGTGTTAGGTGTATCTTAAAAAATGATGTGTTGAAGGGACGCAAAATGGCGTTCAACTGTAACATGTTTTTCACTTTATAATTTTATTTAAATCGACACTGGCAAATTCTTGCTTCAAGCGCAAATTCCAAGAAACTGAACTGATGTGTTGAAACAGAAATTATAATTGAAAGCAATGAGATGTAACATAATGTAATATGCAATTTGTTGGGGTCAATAAATCCATTATGCATATTTATTATTAAAACAGTATGAAAACGCTCAGAAAACCTGAAACATTATGAAATAAATATAGAAATACCGGGAAATTTGGACAAAATACATTTTCAATGAAGTTTGGTCAAAATTACAAAATTAACTAAGTTATTTAAAAAAAAAACTGGTTATACTGACGTACGTGAACTAGAGTGAAACTGTATAACATATTTGTCCGGAAATTTATTTATTTTTCTATAATCAAAACGTCGCGTGGCCCGCGATGGTTACTTTTGTAACCAAAACAAAACAATAGCCTTATCGCTTAAGAGCGATCTCTGCCTGGCAACTTCAGTGTCTGTATTGTTTTAGATCTGTAAATTGTAGCTGATTTATGGATATTCGATTCTAAAAGACCGGTAGTCTGCAAATGATTTTAATAGTTCTCTACAACAATTACGAAACCTTAACGTGGACAGTGAAGAGGAACTGAACTGAAACATTTGACCATCTCCTGAGGAATAATCCACACTAAATTAAATTTTCTGTTCAATAATTATCAGAATAAAGGTAATTTTACCGTATTTTGACCTATTTTACGTATTGACTGGTGGTTTTCTAAATCGAGTCTGTTTTAATGGTGGATGGTATTTAATTGTTGTAATACGAAATAAACAGAAGTCTTATAAAAGATGTGCGCGGTTCAGAAAATGAATATATAAATTTTAAGAAAGAATAAGAATAATTTATGCAAATAAATTATTCTTATTCTTTCTTTGTGGAGTACTTGTGACCAAAAATTGGATATTGGGTCTAAGGTGGGTTGAAATTAAGTGTATATTATCTTATATAACTCGTTAGGACTATCTCCATTTTGTACTAAAGTAGCAAATTTTAATAATGGCTTGGGGTTTATAGACGCTATATTGAGGCAAATTTAATAGGTTTACTTTTAGGACTATATTTTTAGGTTGAGCAAAATAGATAAGTTTTTAAAGGGTAAAAATTAACAAATCTCTTGGGTAAAGTATGTTTTTTTTTTTTGGATTAAAAATAGCCCCTAAATAATACTCTTAATTAAATATGTATTCAACATTTCAAGGTTGGTTGAGTAGATATATCGTAAAGAGGTAACAAACACACGGTTTTGCATTTATAATATTAGATATTGGGGATATTACGCGAAAATCAGTGCAGATGGCGCCCCTGTCACAGTAAACGTTTCATCCTTTGAGTTTATGGCAATTGTCACCTCTTTGATGAAGAAACTCTTTTCTCGATTTAAAGGACTGGTCATAGATAAAACAGCTAACCTAGAATCAAGAAACTGTTTTCTCTATTTTCTGTCTACGTCAAAGATAATATAACCATTTGGTGTACGTAAGAGACACGCGCGAACACATTGCAATAATATCATTGGGATTTATAAACATATTTGGCAACTCGACTATACTCTTACCATGAGTTTTGACTTATAAAGATACTAGCTGACCCCAGCAAACGTTGTTTTGCAAAATTAAAAATAGATGTTGGCCAATTCTTAGACCTACTCAATATACTCACAAAATTTCATGAGAATCGGTCAAGCCGTTTCGGAGGAGTATGGCAACGAAAACTGTGACACGAGAATTTTATAGATTAGATAAGATGATGTTTAATATTAACACTATTAAATTTGCCTTTACAATTTTAGATATTTAAATGTTTCCACTTTAGCCTATTTTCTTTGTATCCTTGTAAATTACCTATGAGCAATAACATTTCGTTATAATTTATTTTAAATAAGAAAAATCAGAGCGAGGTATAGAAAATTAGAATAAAATGTAAATATATTATACTGAATAGATTTATATTATTATTATTGCGTAGTTTTGTATATGTTACGGCATTTTGTTATATCATTACTTGATAATTCATAATATATAACCTTTTTATTCGGTTTTGTATTGATTTTTGCTTAATCGGACACTACACTCACAGTGCGTGAAGCGATTTTTTCGTGTTTCGTAATGTGGTCCGAAGAAGCCATCTTCAAGTCTTCATGCGCCATCTTAGACCACATCGTCACTTTGCATCAGGTGAGATTGTGGTCAAATGAAGGCTTATCTAGCATAAAAGAAACATTTCAATAGTTGAGCTTGATTCAATAAAGCTCAATTTGTAGCATAAAAGGTGAAATTGTGACCAAGTTTCAATAAAGCTCAATTTGTAGCATAAAAGGTGAAATTGTGACCAAGTTTCAGTCAAAATATATATTTGACTTTTCCATGAAATAATGTGCCGAAGGATTGATCAATAAAAAACCGAATAATATTGTAAACTCAATAAGAAGGGCTTTAGACTGAAATGTATTCAACCTGTTATATCAGATTACATAGCTTAATGTATTTGTAACTTATTGAATAACGGTGTATTTTACAAAAATAAACTGAAAGTACGGAATTTGTCTTTTTTAATTTTGTACATGTTTTTAATTATGATTTTTTATGCGTTGTAAAATAAAGAGATCATGTAAATTATCGCATTTTTAACAATAATACAACTTGAAACGGGTAACATGCCATTTGAACATGATTTGAACTGTAGTGTTTTCCTATTATTTTAAGTGAATTGTGTAGTGGTATGAAATTTTGATATGCGTGAACGTGCAAGCCACAACAAGAGGCGTTTATCCTAACAGTGAGAAAAAACGCCATTTTAGTGCCTTGAAAACAAAAATGAACATCTGGGCATGAGTGAATGAATTCTATGATATTTGTCATAACACAAGTGAATTAACCGATGTTATGAAGTTTCGCAATTTTTGTTCAATATGACATTTATAATCACGAATTCGTGATAATTATTAACAGCTCATACTCGTAAAAACCCCGACGCCGCCGGGCGGTATATTGTGTTGTGATAGAAATTCAACATTTCCTAATGTTGTCATAATTAAATAATATTTTAGTGGTCTTTGCAAGTGCGCGCCGCTCTGGGAATTCTTACTATTGTTTTTCAATTTTTGTAAGGCTCTCAAGCGACGCTTAACCCTTGGTGTGTCTATGCTGGTGTCTGCTGGTGTCCTGTATAGAACTGACAGCTGTCTGATCCAGGATCCTTGACAAAATTTAACTCTAACTTTATAGGTACATATAGCTAAATTTGTTATAACTATATGTTGAGTGACGACCTTTTTCGAACCACCGTTTTTTTAATCTTTTTTTTTACTATTTATTGAAATACATATTTACTCTATACATAATATACAGAGCTGTTTTTTTTGCTGTTTGGCCTGTAGGCAATACACGCGGATTCCACGGAGATCACCTATTTACGGATAGAAAAATTAAAGAAGACAATGCGTCGAACTATGCCCAATGTTACTGACAAAATAGCTCCTTGGTTGAGAATAATGGCTATTAGGTGGTACGCTATTTATAGCCACAGTAACTACGCTCGCTGGCGTAAAACAGCAAACATGGCCAAGAGGCTTCTAACTTTTATTTACCGTAAAATATCTCAATGGCGTTTCACAATCTGCTAATGAAATTAGTCGATGGTTAGGTTATTGTGACTGACGGACCAAGATCTCTCTATATTTTAACTGTATTATATTCTCACATTGACTTTAAAATTATTCGGAGATGGTGAAACAGGCCCTAAGAACAGAGTTCTTTACATATGAATACTGGAAAGCAAAGCCCTAAGTATATTTTAGTTTTACTAGAAATAGAAACAACTGTTTCAGGTTACATTATTAAAAGAAATGTTTTTAACGACATTATCTTTTATAAAAATACAGAGCAGAAACTTTATAACTCACATAATACATCATATTATGATCATTAAAATTTTGTTTTCTGATCAAACCCTTCTTAATGTCGAAATACTTCGATAGCGCGATCTAGAGCGGAGCCATTTTTACTAGCGACATCTAGTTATAACTTAGCGAAACAACGTCCCTGTATGGCGGCGCGGCGAGGGGCAATGAACTAGGTGATAAATTTAATCAAGCCGTGTGTGGTATATAATATACAGAAGGGTGGTTTTGCTTTGAATAATGACAACAGAAGATAATCTAAGCTGGGTAGTTCTATTCGCTTCTCAACTCAGTATAAAAAAAAAGAAAAAATACACGGTCGAATTGAGAAACCTCCTTTTTTTTAAGTCGGTAAAAATAGAAGCGAACTGTCAAGACAAAGTTATTTCCTTGATTTTTTTTTGTTTTATTGACTTTAAGTTAATCTGTCCATTTTCAATTCCTACTGCTAAGGAAATAAACGTTTTTACTTTGACTTTGAATAGGTATGGGTCGTTTGGAACTTGCAAATAAATATAGGAATGTTGATCGAACGTGCAAAAATACACTGAAAGAATATTGTTCTCTGTATTGTAGACTATATCGCATGCTGAAAATTAAATTGACTAATGAATATGAGTTAATATTGTTATCAGACTAATATTACGCAATTTTTAAGATATGACCCATTAATTCTTAGCATGCGAGAAATAAATTAATTTCGAAAAAGAACAGGAGACATAATAGGTACTAGTGCCCTTTGATGATGATGATGATGATAATTATAAAGAATTTCAAATTGAATGAAATTATGTATTGCTCTGACAGTTTATTCTTTCTAACTGCTTCTATTATTGTATCTCAATTTCTGTGTATATTTGACATCGTAACTAAACATTATGACATTGTAAAAAGTAGTAGGTACAAAATAGTCGCAGCATCTAAATATATAAAATTCTCGTGTCACGGGGTGCGTAATCGAACTCCTCCGAAACGTCTTGACCGATTCTCATGAAATTTTGTGAGCATATTCAGTAGGTCTGAGAATCGGCCGACATCTATTTTTCATTTAGAAAAAAAAAAAAAAAATTGCAGAACAACGTTAATTTGCTGGGGTCAGCTAGTATTTATATATAAAATAAACACAATGATTTACAAGATGATAGATAGTTAAATAATATCATTATTGCACACCAATGCTTACAGACATCAATAGCCACATTTGTTGTACAATCGGCGTCCTTATCGCTTAAAGCGATCTCTTCCAACCTTTAGTTAGATGTATAGGATATGCTAGGAACACGAAAGACGGTGCACAAAGATTAATGATGAAGATTGATGATGTTTAATATTATCACTATTAAATTTGCCTTTGAAATTTTAGATATTCGCAAAAGTTTCCAAACCTAGCCTATTTTCTTTGTATCCTTGTAAATTACCTATGAGCAATAACATTTCGTTATAATTTATTTTAAATGACAAAAAACAGAGGTACCTATATGTACTATACTCGGCCATCTCCCGTGATCTTAAAAATTAGTTTAAAATGTTTTTTTTTGTAAATCCATACTTATGATACATAGAAAACACTCAGACCTGAAATCAGAAATTGTAGATCGTACAAAATCTGATCCCACGGAGGGAATCGAACCTACCGAGTCACTGAGGTCGTCTTCTTTATTTTATGGAATCATTTCTGGTACTTTATTATTTAGATTTCTTTGTGGTGTTGGCATTCCGACTCAATGCTAGCTTTTATTCAAATTACAAGTCAATTTTGTGAATGATCGTGTGCTTAGGGGAAATGCCCCACATACGGCCATAAATAAATAATGCCTTAAATGGGCAGTTCCGAGCAATTGCTTTTAATTATATGTTTTTATGTTAAACATTCGACGATCAAGTGAGTAGGTATGAGACCCTTCAGTTGTTTGAAAAGTGATGACTACATACAAATAGGTGTTCTGTTGAGTCTTTATCACTAACGCGAATAACTTTTATCTCAGAATAGATAGATTTATAATTACAAAAGCTTTAAGTTTTGGACTTACGGACACAAAACACTTCCCAAATATTAGAACAGTTCCGATAAACGGAAGCGGGACGCGGGACAATTTTGCCTGAAAACGTCTCGCGTTGTGGTCGCGTCGCGTCGGTGTGAAAAAAGCCTTAGTAGAGCTTCGCAATCGCTTTGGTCGCCCAGGTTTGGCCGAATCTTTGGAATAATTATTTTTTCCGGACTTATCACCTAACCCCGAACTTACCCTACTCGTAGCAGAGCTTGCACTATGGGTGTGAGGTGACTGATATACTGTATAGTGATATATTTTAAGTTGAATAATTTTATTCATTCTATGGTAATCCAAAGTAAGTAGATAGTGTTTCAGTTTAGTCTTTAACTCTAAATAAGTTAGTTTATGCACGTTATATCTTTATATACATTTATAGCCATACGCTCGTCGGTTTATATAGAAGAAGAAGAAGAAGAAGAAAAATATTTATTATTACACAATACAATTACTAAAACAATAACAACAAACTTAATCTTATAACAACTTAAATATAGGTTAAACCTTAAAACTATTTTAAATTTGTGTAATAAAGGGTCCCTGGCTCAGCATAATGCATCTGCCACAGGGCCCGTAGGAGCACTATGACAGAGCGCTGGTTTTCAGCCAGGGCCCGTGAGAGTGGCAACACCACAACTTAAAATTAAAACAAATATCCACAGTAGTATCATGGTACAGTATCCATAAAGGAGTGATTAAGGGATCAGAGAATAGTGATAAGTTGGAGTGTTCAATGATAAGTTCCTTATGTGCATATCTAGCTAGGTTCAGTTTTAATTTCTTATTATATTGTTTAACTGGTGTGTAATAAAGGATTTTCTAATTCTAATCTAGCTGGTTTAATTACTTAAGTATATGTCTGCAGCAACAGTCTGAAGGTAAGATACCGGGTGGGTTCTATTAATACATAGTGCAAATGGACCTTCACCTACTATACTCAAATGCAGCTGTAGAAAACTAGTACATACTCAATTAGTACATACATATTAATGTAATATTAAGCATAATATTAATAACATAACATAGCCAAATAACAATAAGCTATGTAATGTAAGGTAAGTAAACAGTAAATTAAATGTAGAATAAGTAATGTAAAGAAAATAATTAAATAACACATGTTTGTAAAATAAATACAAACAATTTTAAATGAGTTAACAGTTAGTAAATAAAACAAAACCATACATGTTCTAGAAGGGTACAGATTACTGGTGTTTGGATTGAAGAAAATGGTACGATATATATAAATGGGCATTCACCTACTACTCAAATGAAGCTGTAGAAAAATAATATACACGAAACTCTACAGAAACAATCCATAAAACAAAAAAAAACGAACGCATTGTCTCTTAGTATTTATTCTACTATTACACGGAACACTGAAAAATAAACATTCATAACCACTGTTTAAATTGCTATTTACCTACACGAAGCTTTAATTAAATTCCAAACGATTCTCGTCCATAACAACGGTAACCGACTTCATAAAAAAATTGGCTGTAGTCCATCCGTAGGCCGTCCAAAAAACCGGACACAATTTACTTAATAAGATATTACAAAGATAGGAGTATGTATAAGGCATTATAGTTCCGGAGTGTGACTGCGAAATTTAGAACAAATCGCACGAAACTTTCGTAAAAAATAGGTACTAGTAATTTTTTTTTAATAATAGAAATAACAGAGAAATTATTATTTTAGTCATCTATTTTATTAAGTATTTGAAACTGTAAAGAAATGAATTGTTCGAATTAATTAGTATCGTTGAATTCAGAAAAAAAAACCTCTTAGAATTTGGTAACAAATGGTTTAATTACTTCAGCTTTCCTTTAAATAAACATACAAAGGTGATTTCTAAAAATATTTTTTTGTAAGCATATTCTCTGTCAATAATAATTGTCATGGGTTTAAAAACTGGTCCCAAAAATATGTAATTATCAAAATGGAGGGAGAGAATGCATGCCAAAATGTTGGAACCCCTTTGATGTAATTCGGGCTTTGCTCGCTATAATTGATTTATTTTTTTTATTTTATTTTATAATTTTTGGAAAACTAACAGCTAGGTAACTAAATACTAAACACAGTGTGTAATTAACGGCTAATTATAAGTTTCCACAGATATAAGAAAAAGTTACTAGTAATATGAAACAGTCGAATTAGGAAAAAGACAGCACATTTGATTTAAATTACAAACTAAGTTACAATAAATACTTACGCAAAGAAAAAACTACTCAACCAGTGTTTAAGACGCTTGGTTGAGGTATTAAATAAATCTAAATCTACTTCATTGTTGCCATCAATAAACATAGTATTTGCTTGGATGTTATTGAATGATTTGCACGCCCTTAAGATGAAAGAGTTCTGCCTGTAGTTCGTCCTCACCAGTGGTTCATACAAGAGCTTAGGCTTACGAAGTGAGTGTGAAAAAAGTTATAAGTGGCCTATGTGTAGTAGTGTATGTGTAAGCTATATAATTGTAAAATAGTAGTCAGTGACGGATTTACCAGCAGGCTGAGTAGGCTCGAGCCTAGGGCGGCAGATTTTGGGGGCGGCAAATTTGGGGAACGATTTTTTTTTTTTTTTTTATACCTCATAGAAATCAAAAATATTTTCCTATGACGGTTTTCTGATGTCTTACAGATAGAAGTCTGCAACAAATTTTGTCGATGACTTTTCTCTCTCACTTGTCATTGCACATTCCGAGAGTAGCAAACTTCCATATTTTAGAGTTCGCCGCCCCTCAAGCAGTCAAGCCAAGAGAGGCCAAGAGGCCTCTCGCCTCTGCGCCCTTTGCCCACACTTCTTATGAGTGAAAAGAGCGCAATTGTAAAAAATATGCCCCTCTTCCCACTAACAACCCATACATGCCAGTCTTACTACTGGTTGAAGGCTACGAACTGGATGGTTTGTATATAATGTTTCGATTTTTATTCGAATATAATGAATAATTTAGTGAATAATTTTACCGATTTCAATCTTATGTATCGACTATTATGTGTTTCACATGCACTAGTAGCTTCAGAAAATTCGATTGGAATTTGAAAAAAATCTTGAACAGTAATAGCGAGATAGTCTTAAGTCAAAAAAATATTTTTTCCCCGAACGCGGTATTTTTTTAATGCTACAATGTTATTAATGACGTCAATGTTGCACGTGCACGTGGCGAGCTTCATTCTCTATTCCAATAACCGTGTGGGTTACCCCGGTTACCCGAACAAATCGAGGCGAAAAACGAAAACAAAATCGGATCAAAGGAAAATAAAGCACGAAACTACGGAACCACGAGTTTTACCCTTACAAAAAATACTGTGTCGTGATTCAAGCGACTTATTTGGGTGTGTGCTGTTATTTTTCGAAGTGTTTCCTGAACTTGATGAATATTTTCACAGCACTGGTAAGTAAAAACTTTTGATAATCATAATAAATTATAATAAATCATTTGTAACGAATCAATTTATTGAAATAATCTGCAAAAATATTTTTCATTCCGAAACTAGGAACATGGTCACGTTAAATTTTTGAACATTTTCATATTAACTATAAATAGTATTTTAAAAGATTGCTCATGGCTATATTGTGATTTTGTCTTTTTCAATTAAGCAAACCTTTTAAAAAATAAAAATAATAATTAAGAATAAACAATTCATCGGAAACTGTGCAAAGGTCTCATTTTTTCGTGATGGCATAGAAAAAAATGACGTTTTTACGTTAAGGAGGTTGGCTACATACGATAAAAATTTAATAAAATTTGGTAATCGTGCTAATATTCTTTAGCATCAAATACGATGACAGAATTTTTTTCAATTTTTCGTCTACATAGTTATCGAATAATTTGAGTTTACAATATGCAAAAGATATGCCTTATCTGAATCCTATCACCTATGCTTATGCATGTAAACTCTAGTGGGAAATTACTCGAAAACTATGTAGAAGAAAAATCTTTCAAAAAATTGTATATTCATATTTAATACTAAGAGTATGCAGAGTATGCTTACGAACTCACCAAATTTCGTCAAATTCTAATCATTTTGAATTTTCCTATAGCTGCAATTTTCGAAATTGAATATTTTCGACACGGTTTCATCAATAAAAAAAGCCCAAGTCAGCGCATTTTTGCCATCGTCTTGCGTACACTGACAGAGCTTTTTTTCCAATTAATCAAACGACATATCGAAGAATTTTAATTTCGAAAATTCGAGGTAAGATGCAGTGACTGATCACCTTAACTATTAATTGTGTCAATTCCAAACGAAGGATACCGCTGCTTGCGTACGAGAAATAAACTCCTTAATTTCATCCTTTCCATTTCAGTTCCTGAATAAAAAATTGTGAAAATGAGTGATGGGAGAAAGCGACTTAGTGGAGCGGAGTACAAAAAAAGGCCAAAATAAAAAAAGAAGAACAAGAGCAAATCATACGGAAAACTGCAAAAATTAACAGTTTTTTTTTTAAATGAAAATTGTGTCGAAAAATCGGGAACCTCGACATCGCAATCTGGAAGAGACGAAACCGACGTGAAATCTGCTGCCGAACTGTCATCTGTTGATCCATCGACTAAAGAAAGAACTGATGATTTTGTTCTGGACGACGAGTGCTCCAAAATTGAAGATAGCTCTTCTCAGACCGTGTCGTTAAACGATGACCGAATGCAAACAACGGTAAATCAAAACAAAGGTCCAGCTTTATGGGAAATTAACGACACTTTAAGGGAAATCATCGCGAGATGCGGCTTCGATCAAAACAAGTCGTCTGATTTTTCTAAAAGTGAAAAAAAATATGCTGATCAACGTCGTTTCTTGCCAATGAGTATCTTCCAAAGAAAAATGAAAAACAATGAAGTGAAGGACCGAAATTGGCTGGTTTACTCCGAAAGTAAGAGTTCCGTATATTGCGGACCGTGTTTGGCATTCGGTCCATTGGAAAATAAAACTCAATTCGAGAACGAGGGATTCAATGATTGGAAAAATGCAGAACACCGAGTAGGTCAGCATGAAAACTCTGCGCGTCATAAATCTAGTATCCTTAGCCTGAAAGCTAGAAGTGCAATTGATGGTCGAATCGACAATTTACTGCATTTGCAAATTGACGAAGAAATCACTTATTGGAGAAATGTTCTAAAAAGGGTTGTTGCTGTAGTGAAGCGGCTGTGTTCAAGAGGTCTTGCTTTTAGAGGAAAAAGTGAGAAGTTCGGTGATCCACACAACGGAAATTATTTCATGATTCTGGAACTGTTAGCTGAGTTCGATCCTTTCTTAGCCAGTCATATCGAACGGTTTGGAAATCAAGGATCCGGAAGTACCAGTTACTTATCGAAGACCGTTTGTGATGAGTTTATACTCTTGATGGGCGATAAAGTCTTGAAGCAAATTGGAGACGAGATAAGAAGCGCGAAATACTTCTCCTTAATCATTGATTCGACACCGGATATAGCACACGTGGACCAACTCACCTTCGTGATTCGATATGTTTTGGAAACAGGAGAACCCTGTGAAAGATTCCTCAAGTTTTTGCCCTCAGTCGGACATAAAGCTGAAGAAATGTTTGCTGCCATTACTTCGGAATTAAAAACCTTGGGCTTGAATATTGAAGACTGCCGTGGACAATCGTATGACAATGCCGCAAATATGTCTGGCATATACAATGGCTTGCAGGCTAAAATTCAAAGTCAAGCACCGTTTGCTTTTTTCGTTCCTTGCTCTGCCCACTCTTTAAATTTAGTGGCAACTGCGACTGCTGAATCTTGCACAGAAGCTTGTCGATTCTTCATGTTGCTCCAAGAAATATACGTTTTTTTTTCATGTTCGACACAACGCTGGAAGATATTGATGACTGAAATCGGAGAAGGCAAAACCGTCAAGAGAGTGAACCTCACACGTTGGTCAGCTAGAGAAGATGCATGCAGAAGTTTGAGAGATTCGTGGCACGAAGTCCTTAAGGCCTTGGAAACAATCAGAAATGATGGCACCGAAAAGCCTGTCACACGAAACGAAGCAACGGGAATTCTTTCAAAATTAAACAATCTGGAAACGGCGTTAATGGTTGTTGTGTGGAATGTTTTTTTGGAAAGAATAAACAAAGTAAATGTTCAAATCCAGGCTTCTACGGTAGATTTGATTACTGTAGCCGATCTTTATGAATCTCTTCGCAAGTTTTTCGTAGATCAACGAGAAGGCTTCAAGCATTACGAAGAAATGGCAATCGAACTAAGTGCGACGAAGCAGTACACAAAAGACCTGGGAAAAAGACAACCGAAAAGAAAAAAATTTGCTGATGAAACACCCGATGAAGAACTGAGTATGACCGCGAGCGATACTTTCAGGGTTAATACATTTCTCGTCATCATTGACAGATTCGTATCGGAATTAGAAAAAAAGGAAGAAGGCGTACGACAATTTCAATGAAAAATTTTCATTTCTAACCAGAATGAGCGAATTGTCATCATCAACCCTTACGAAAAAGGCTCTGTCCTTTGAAGAAGTGTATCCTAATGATTTAGAGACTGAGTTAGTTCAAGAATGCATGCACTTTCGAGGCCACATATCGTCGCAAAACATTTTCGTAAAGCCAGATTCTAGATCATTACAAAGCCTATCTTCGTTTCTGCGAAAGCAGAGTTTGCAGAACGTTTACCCGAACTTGGACATAGCCCTTCGTATGGCCTTGTGTACACCAGCGACGAATTGTTCTGGTGAGAGAAGCTTTTCTTGTCTCAAAAGGGTAAAAAATTATCTGAGATCGACCTTGAGCCAAGAAAAATTGAACGCTTTAGCTCTTTTGTGCATAGAGTCGGAATTAATGAACAAGATTACTTACGACGACATCATCGATGATTTTGCCAACAAAAAATCGCGCAAAAAGGCCTTGTAACGAACTTCTATTTCGTCGTAAGTAATCTTGGTCATTGATTCCGACTTGACGGAGTCGATTATTTTTAACCTTTTGAAAGCGCAGTAAAGATTATTTATTAACTTTTACCAAATGTTCATTTTTGTGTAAATAGCATACATTACCCCGCCCCTACATGATTGAGCTTCGATTAGCTCAAAAATATACCGAAAAATTATTTTACGTGCAATTTCAACGAAATTGTTGCATTGTAAAAATAATGTATGATATGACAATTGTTGAGGCAAGGGCGGCAAAAACTATTCAGCCTATACCTTGAAAATTTGTAAATCCGCCACTGATAGTAGTTTTTAATGAAACAGCAACAAACACCCTAACATACTTAGATCCTAACAAACTTTCGTGTTTACAATATTAGTAGTATTACATAGTTGAAACTATAATAGAACTAAAGTTTCGAGAATATTTCAGTCGGCCGCGCTACGCCGTAGGCAGCTACGGTGTGCTACGCGCTACGTTCGATGTTCGAAATTTGAAGTTTTTACGTTCCGTTCAAGTTTGTTGTATCATAGTTTTTTTTTGTTTTTAACCAGTGCATTTTGATGACCAGAAGAAAAAAAACAGTGCATCATAAAATATAGTTTTTTTTATTGAACTGCAATTTGAAAGGAGTTTGTAAGTAGTTTTGATTTCACACTCAAGTCTTATAAAAATGCTTATAATCAAAAGATTTCGTGAGAGGGTTCAAAATATATCCTGATTTTTACATCAGTACCAAAGTACTAATAATCTCATGTTTTTTTGCAACCACAGATTATCTTTAAAAATAAAATAAAGGCTGAAACGGATCTTTACGCAATTTTCATAAATAAATAAATAAATATTGCCAGACAATTCACGCAACAACATCTAGCCCCGTGGTAAGCACTAAGCTTGTGTTACGGGTACTAGATATCTGAATAGGGAATAGGTAGAGATAATCAAGAGGAAGGTTTTGGACCCGTGCGAAGCCGGAACGGGCCAGCTAGTTATAATTATTTTAGTCTCGTCAACATTTGATAAAAATCAGTTAAGCCGTTTAGATGAATTTTATTTATTTATTTTATTAAAATTGCAATAGAGTGAAAATATAAAAAAATTACCGAATCTGTGCAAAAATACTAATTCAAAGAGTTTTTTATTTAAACTTGTATCACTTAATATTTAGAAAAATATTCGGTCGGTATTCACCGAAATGAGTTCCTACAGGAGTCACGATAAAACATCCTTGCCCCTAATAAACTTTTGTTCACAACCATTTATTTCAAAGCAAATTCAAACTACGCAACACCCCCTCGCGTGTAACGGAACGAAATAAAAAAACAATCTACCTGTGATAGTGTAAGATCCAGGGGCCCGAAGATTACACATTATTAAAAAAGTCGTGATATGTCGAAGTCTTCGTTTTCTTTACTTAAATTTAAGTCAGAGCTATTTTTTTTTATTCTTTTCCCCGCGTTAATAACTTTGAGGGTGTACCAGAATTTTCAGTAGTCTTCTGCTGGACACAGGCAAAAATACTCCCTCAAAAAAAAAAAGTAATATCCATTGCTAGCGGCCAGCATCCACCGTCGCGTGACCATCACTGCTCTTGCCGATCTGTGGCCTCCATTCGAAAACTCCTTGGCTTCAACGGCTATTTATTGTACTTGTACGTGTAAATAAGAACTCCAAAATTGTAATAACTACAAAATTGTAATAACTGATAAAGCTGTGTTGACTATTCGCTTCTCAACTCAGTATAAAACATTGAAGCGAACTGTCAAGACAATGTTATTTCCTTGATATTTGTTATTTAAGCAATTTAGTTTTATTAATTTTAAGTTGACCTGTCCATGTAGGCTATGTGCTTCTAAGGAAATAAACGTTTTGACTTTGACTTTGTAGTATGTGTGTGTGATGTAGCCTGTTTAGGGTCACTTTGACAATCATTTCAGTAAATGTGTAGTGCCTAGTTTACGATTTAAAATATTATATTATTTAAACTTAGGTAAATACCAACTTTAAACTATTTCTGGTGAAATGAAATATGAATGAAAAATTTCTAACATTCTGGCAGGCAAGGCAGTTATGCAGTGGCGTAGCTATCATAGGGCCAGGTTGTGCGGTGCACAAGGGCCCTCGAGCTCAGGGGGCCCTCTAGCCTCAGCTTTGAAAAAAAAAGAAAATTCAAAAATAAAAGAAAATTCTTACAATATTTAATTTTTTTAAATTCTAAGTTTTAATTCGCTCTTGCCTTGCATCAGTTCTTATTTATGATATTTCCGGCGATGTTTCAACTTTCTTGGGTCTGGGACGTACTACAGTAGTTGATGCAAGGTGTGTCGCTGACTGTTGTTATTCGTATTTCCCTACCAGCCTTATTTCATCAAGTATCACCACTAATGCTATGATTTCTATTCCACACAACCATCCATCTGGCCCGAAATTCTGTAAAAACTCATTTTCGCAAAAAAAAACCGACGACAAGATATGTATGATACACACGTTGCAGCACAACGCTAACCGCTTATAATCTATGATAGCTCACAACCTGATCGGCAATAAAAAACAACCAACGTTTTTCTAAACATAAGTTCAAATTGACAAACGAGCTACTTTAGAAGTTATAATAGGCCTTTGAGTTAATATTGATTTTACCGCATCATTACCAAACAAGCTGTTTTATGGTTCTTTTCTGTTGAGCTTCCTTTACTCTATACTAGACATTGAAAAGCAATATCGGAAAATCTCAGTAAGTAAGTAAGAATTACTAAAATTTCGATGGCTACTAATTGAAAATTATGGAAAGAAATAACTTACGTAGCGGGGCTGCAAAGCGGAAATAACGTAAAGAAAGTAAAAAAATATTGTCTAAGCTATTTCCGGTTCGAATTATCAAATTTCTAACGATTTTATCTGTAAATATGAATAATTTGCACGTTTTTTTATCTTTAACATGTTATATACATAACATGTTAAAGATAAAAATGATACGCCACACTAATCCACTACACACTACACTATCTTTATCTTTAACATGTTATATACATAACATGTTAAAGATAAAAATGAAAAAAATATAAATCACGGATTACCGCGATTTATATTGATAAAATGATAAAATGTGTTAAAGATGACACTAAATTGATTTTTAAACCAACTTTACTGAGAGTTTTCAACTTCAAATCATATAAAAGTTATATCAAAAGAAAGAGTTCGTCATTTACTAGTATATTGTAAAGCAAAAATTTATTATTTGGATTTAATAATGTCTGTGAAATAATACTTTCAAAATGCACGAAAATGCGCTTGGTAAAACTAATCACCATCAGTCGCCTTCTGGCGCTCACGGAGGACGGACCATTTCAAGGATCATTTTTTAACCCCCGACCAAAAAAGGTGTTATAAGTTTGACGTGTCTGTCTGTTTGTCTGTCTGTCTGTCTGGGACATCATAGCTCCCGAACCGATGGAGCGATTTCAATTTAGTTTTTTTTATAAGAAAGGTGAGTTTGGCCCGGGTGTTCTTAGACATGTTTCATGACCATCGGTTGAGCCGTTTAAAAGTTATGGGGGTGAGAGTGGGGAAGGAAAACTGAAAATCTGCAAATAATATTAGTGTTGCGTATCAATGTTGTTTTATATTTAAGGAAATTAAGGCATTGGAATAGAGGGCGTTTCTTAAATTTCAAATTTAGATTTATTCCGCGACAATCACGTGACCTTGCGATCATAATACCATAAAAAAATAAAAAAATTCAATATTGTATAGATCGTACAGAGATTGTAAGTAAGAACCCATAAAGCAAAAAATAATATATATCATTTCTAATCAGAGAAGGATGGATATTCCTGTTTTCAGTTCAAAATCATATTCCAATGAGGGCCAGCCCACACGTACTTCAACCATACAACATCGCGGGGTCACGTGAATGGTGTCGCACCAGCTTTGGTGGTGCTTGTGGTTACATTTTGGTTACGTTTTTTTTAAATGTTGACAAGACCTACATTTTCAGTGACAGCTGTCAAAACAAAAACAGTCATATCTAAGGAACTACACATCCTAGACGTTCCATTATGGGTTCAAATGAAAGGTGTTGACAAGATCTACATTTTCGATGGCACTCATTTTCATATCAATAAGTTCCAACTACGCGGTAAGAGGGGGGAGGGCCTGATTCTCTCACTATGCACAAGGGCCCTTGGGTACCTAGCTACGCCACTGCAGTTATGCTGGAAATTAAGCCTTAAGGTTTAATTAAATACGTAATGAACAACATTTTATGTTATTACCACAAAATTCAATAAATTATTCTGTTTCACAAGACATTAATAAAGCAAAAATTAGCTAGAGTTTCTAATCGCTTCTTTGCTCTAGTGTAAAAAAGCGAAGCGACCAGATACGATAAATTTATTTCCTATTTATCTATAAGCACCTAGGTATGTTATTTATTTTTGTTTATGTAATATTTTTTTTGATGTGTCTAAGTTTTGTATAACCAAACAATGGAAATAAATGATTTTGTATCTTGTATCTTTATGACTACATTTATTCCACCCCTGGATCCTACACCATAGCACCCGGTGACATAAATTACCCACAATTCCCGCGGGAACTGGAAGTCAAGTACATTAGTTATTCAGGAGTATAATGCGGCGAATTACAGGTCGTTCACCTTTGAGCCATAGAGCAGTGTTCTATTTATGTTTTAAATTTTAGAAAAGGAGTTTGTTTTGAATTTGTAATATGAATCGATTCGTCGATTGAATTTCCTCCAACTGAGAATTAGATAAAGAAGAAATGTATAAAAATGTACCCTCGGACTCGTACCTACAGTCATATCTTAATATATCTATATAAATCTCGTGTCACAATGTTTGTCCTCAATGGACTCCTAAACCACTTAACCGATTATAATAAAATTCGCACACCATGTGCAGTTCGATCCAACTTGAGAGATATGATGGTTTTTACGGCGACAAAAATTCGAATAATTTCCGGGAAAATTTTATACCCGTGCGACGCCGGGGCGGGCCGCTAGTTTATTATATTTCATAGTTCGCATCGCATATTTTTTCTATTTTACCAAGTCTTTGACGAGCAAGAGGGTTCAGTTATTCATATTAGTTTATTCAATAGGCAACATTGTACACTTGATTTCGTTAAGATCTAATAAGTAATTATTATATTCACACACAGAAAATACAGCAAACGACACAGACAAGACGTTCAATGTGATGTAACATAATAATTGAGCTGCCGAGTAGTGGCATTGTCAACTAAAACCATGTTTAATACAAATAATTCTATTAAAATGCAATATGTTACAAATCCATCATAAATTAATAAAAATCATATTTAATTGTTATAATTAACTATGTTATTAAAAAAAATCTTTATTCTCATTCTCATCATTGTTACCAGACCATTAGACGTCAACTGTTAGACATGATATACCTTAATAAATAATAATAATTAATTAATCAGGCAATATTTTAAATTGAATATTGTTTTGAATGTAAGATTAGATTTAATGTAATTTTTGTTATTGTTCTAATATGTTTATATATATATTTCATTTTGTGTTATTTTATTTTTTGTTCTTAGTTTTAGGTTTTTATGTCATTTTTTTTTTTTTTTTTTTTTTTTTTTTCATACAGCATCACCTAACCCCAAACTAAGCAGAGCTTGTACTATGTGTGTTAGGTGACTGATATACTACATAGATACTTTTTTTTTTTGTAAATACATACATATGATACAAAGAAAACACCCAGACCCGAAACCAGAAATTGTAGATCGTACAAAATCTGGTCCCCCGGCGGGAATCGAACCCGCAACCTCCTGCGCACCAGGCGGACGTACGCCCACCGAGCCACAGAGGTCGTCATTGTTAAAATATTGTGTTACACCTAAATACGGTTGAGTTGTATAAATAAATATTGCGCTTGCTGTGACTACCTGTAATTTAGGAAGCACTAGTATATAATTTAGTTTATAATATAAGTGTATTTGAAAGTGTATTTTCTAGTTAGTGGTCCTATTAAATAAATAAATAAAAAATAAATAAATAAACATTATTATTTCAGCTAATAATAAAGAAATAAATGAATTCCTGTTTTATGGAACCACCAACGGCAATCCTTACTCCACGGTCTCCATCCGAGGCTAATAAGCCCCGACCGCCATATTATCTACGCAATATTTCGCTAAAAAGTAGGTATATTATATTCTAATCCAATTTAAAATAACATAGTTTTAAAGTACACATACTTTATTGTATGGTGTAGGTATTTTAAAATTATGTATAGCTTTAATCTAAATTTATACTAATATTCATATAAAGCTAATAATTAATATTATTATAAAGATGAAGAGTTTGTTTCTTTGAATGCGATAATCGCAGGAGCTACTGGTCCGATTTGAATAATTATTTCAACGTTAGATAGCCCATTGATCAAGGAAGGCTATGGTTTGCTATTTACTAAGTAAAGTAAAAGTATCTTTATTGCATAAATACATGTGGTTATAGGTGTTAAATAAATAACATAGAACAATGTATTTTACCAACACATGGCGTGCAATGTCATGTGGATAGTTATTGAATTTAATTACAATTGAAATTACCATCATAGAAAATTAATTTATAAATATGAAATGACAAAATAATTGCAAATTATGAAAAAAAAAATCTTTTAAACTATAATAACATTTGTCAGCCAATGTGGTAATGCTCTTATGCTCTCCGGTAATTTGTTGTACACAAATGGAGCATAACCGCAGGATAATACGTCATCCCGCGGCAATTCCATCGAACACGGGCAACGCAGTGTTGTGAAAAACTAGTTAATATAACGAGGGTGCAGTAATACCCGATATGTGTGCAAATTAGTTTACGTTAACTGTAAACATCAAAGAGCAAAAAAAAAGGTGTGTGTGCGATTCACACACGATAGTAGTGAAACTTCAGTAAATCGACAAAAGAATAAGAAGTATAAAATAAAAACAAAAAAAAAAACTTTGCAAAAAGATTTTGTTCGGGCGGTCACCCATCCAAGTACTGGCGTCGCGCAAAGTTGCTTAACCTTGTTAGCGTTTAAGATTGGCTTACCCGACAGGTGGCTTACCCGACAGGTAAGCCAATCTTATTTCCATTTCATTTCCGTTGCATCCGGTTTCAAATCACAACGATTCTAAAGAAGTTTCACTTCAAAAATTCTGATTGTATTGACTATTCAAACATATTTAACAGTCTAATAACAAGCGCAAGTCTGATTCGCAAGAGGTTACGGGTGCGGTACCCGCCGGGAGACCAGATTTTGTACGATCTACAATTTCTAGTTTCGGGTCTGGGTGTTTTCTGTGTATTAAACTAATCATAAGTATATGTATTTACAAAAAAACATGTATATATGTAGTATATCAGTCACCTAACACCCATTGTACAAGCTCTGCTTAGTCTGGGGTGATGCTGTGTGATTCGTCCGTAATTATTTATTTATTGCATTTACAATACAATACAACACTCTTTATTGTACACAACATAGGTACAATAAAACACAAAAAGGATAAAAACATACAAAAGTTGTAAATGGGTGGCCTTATCGCTGACAGCGATCTCTTCCAGGCAACTTTGAGATGGACACAAATCATAAAGCACGAATGAGACGGGAGTAGCGATTTTATTGAGATTTAACGAGTTATTTATATATTTTTTTATCAGCAAGTGTAATATTTAATGCAAAACTTATCTATTTTTGTATTTGTTTCAGAATATGATAAATTCAGGACTCACATCCAAAATGGCCGGCCTTCTGCTAGGAGCGGTTAATCTTATAATTATGGTAATAATTCATAACTTTTTTTTCACATTTATTATTCACACTTCAGTTTCGGTATATCTAAAACAATATTTTAAAACAGAGTTAGACCATAACATTAATAATATATATTATAGTTTAATATACCATTTCAGTAATAATTTATCGAAGGTGCAATGTTAAAACCCGATAAATGCAAATACATCGTAAATTCATTTTAATAGTCTACACTTTAATAGAATCAGAAGTTTTTGCTCATTCTAGTGATGTTGACTATCTCGTAAACTAATTTTGCACACATATCGGGTATTTTCACTGCACCTTCGATATATTTAGTAATAAATAACAATTAACATTTCAGTTTCAAAGTCAAAGTCAAAACGTTTATTTCCTTAGAAGCACATGGCCTACATGGACAGTTCAACTAAAATTAATAAAACTAAATTGTTTATACAAATAAAACTAAATTTAAAATTAAGAAAAACCCCCGATTCCAATGCCTACATAATATTATGTAATGTGGACGAGATGCACTTTGATTTGATACCCACACTAGTATATTTGCAGATTTTCGGTTTTCCTTACCCACTCTCACCCCCATAACTTTTAAACGGGTCAACAGATTTTCATGAAACATGTCTAAGAACACCCGGGCCAAACTCACCTTTCATACATCATTTCATCATTCTCTTGTCCTTATCCCACATTACGTGGGGTCGGCACAACATGTTTTTTCCTTCCATTTTCCTCTGTCACTCGTCATCTCAACACTCACTCCTTTCTTACACATGTCATCCTTCACACAGTCCATCCATCTTTTCTCACCTAACATTTTTACTCACCTTTCATACAAAAAAAACTAAATTGAATTCGCTCTATCCGTTCGGGAGCTATGGTGCCACAGACAGACAGACAGACGACACACAGACAGACGGACAGAGACGTTAAACTTATAACAACCCTCTTTTTTGGTCGGGGGTTAAAAATATCAAGGAAATAACATTGTCTCGACAGTTCGATTCAATGTTTTATACAGAGTTGAGAAGCGAGTAGAACAACACAGCTATATCAGTTATTACAATGTTGTAGATAGTAAATAGTTAGTAAAATTTTGAAGTTATTATTTTGCAAAAAATCGCATGCTTTCAATACTGTAATATTTTTTTTATGCTAAATAAGCTTATGCATTGTTTTAGGCGCCAAAAAATGCCTTTGCAAATCACTATTATGATGCCTTGCCTTTAAAAGCGATTTTTTTCAAGGTATTTTGCCTGATCCTGTTTTCGCTCTCCGTCTGGGTGGTATCGTCTCCGAGCACCATGGCCGCCGCTATCCAACTGGTAAACCACCCCACCCTGACTGTGAGTATGGAAATATTAATAAATAAATATTCCCGGGATGATCTTTTTTTTTTATGCTGGATAAGCCTTCATTTGACCACAATCTCACCTGATGTAAAGTGACGATGTGGTCTAAGATGGGACATGAAGACCTAGAAGGTAGATGGCTTCTCCGCGCCACATTACGAAACACGAAAAAATCGCTTCACGCGCTGGCCCAGCCCGGAGGGTGGTGACAAGCCGCGGCCGAAGCCTACCACCAGAGACTGTTCTTAGCACCACCCGGAGGTCACGTGTAAGGATTCAGAGGGTTACCTACCACTTACGGACGTCACCGTCCGATCACCCAGCATTACCAAACCCCAAACTAAGCAGAGCTTGTACTATGGAAGTTAGGTGACTGATATACTACACAGATACGATATATACTACATATACTACATATATACGATATACTACATAGAAACATTTTTTTTCATACATACCTACTCAGTTTCATAGAAAACCCGAAACCAGAAATTGTAGATCGTTGAAAATCTGGTCCCCGGTGGGAATCGAGCCCGCCGAGCCACTGAGGTCTTCATCGGTTGTGTTGAAATTGATTTATTATTTAAAACTTGACATAATGTATTATATTTGGTATTAATAAGTATTTGCAATTTGACTTTATTTATTAACTGAATTTGATTATAGGTATCTAGCCCTGATATTTCAATTTAAATTTTTGATGATTTATTTGTTTTGACATTATTAGTGCTAAAAACCAGATGTAATTGTGAAGTATAATTTTATTATCAATAAATTACTATAAATTACTGTTCGCAAAGCAACGTCTATCGCAGGCCAAGAGGAAGATTGTGTTCAGGGTAAGATAAGATAAGATAAATATTCTTTATTGCACACATAATTAAAAACACAAAACAATATATAAGCACTTAAGACTATGTGACAAATGGCGGTCTTTTCGCGATCTCTACCAGACAACCTTGAATGGATAGGATTATTGGGAAAAAGAAGGAAGGTTGTGGTAGGTACTAGTTATCTTATACTAAAAACAAAAAAAATATATAAATAATAATAAATATAAATTGATAATCAAATCTTGTAACTTGCACCACACCAAACTCAACTGACACCAAAGTTGTGTTTTTTTTTAACTACCCTTTTCTGGTGTATCACATTTTAAGCCAGCTCAAAAAATAACATTCGAACTGTTATTATTTGAGTTAGCTTATGCTTTGTTCTAATAATTTTACATTGACCATTTTTTTGCCGCTTAGGCATCCCTTTTGACAAATATTTTAGATGGCATCCCTACATATAGGTGATATAGGTATTTGACAATAAAGGAGATATATACACCAAAGGGATAATCCAATCAAGATAAGATACATCCCAATTGAAAAAGTGTTAGTTCAAAATCCCTGTCCAGTGTAGCATTCACCATGGCTGAAATCGGCTAAGTTAATACATAAGAATATGGACATACATACATACGATTTTACATTTATGTCGATGAATTAGTTAAGACACCATTATGTCCTATGAACGTTCCCACCGCTGGGACACAGGGTTTTATGTCTTGACCAGAGAGATTAGGCATTAATTCAGCACTCTGGCCAAATGCGGCATGGTGAATGTTACATATCCTCAAAACCCTTCAAAGTTATCGGACATGCCGGTTTTCTGTCGATGTATGCCTTCACCATTAGCGTTTAACTTTTCAAGAAGACAAATCCAGAGTTGCGCGGCTGTGTTTGGACCATCGGATTAAAATAAATAAATAAAAATAAATATTGCCGAACAATCCACACAACAATATCTAGCCCCGTGGTAAGCTATAAGCTTGTGTTACGGGTACTAGACATCTGATATACTTAATATAATAGACATACATAGATAGATATTTTTTTTTATTATACATACATTGATTGGAAGTCAAGGGTGTTCCCACATATATATTAAAAAATAATAAAATAAAAAAAAAATGTTTCTTTATTCAGACAGGTTGTCCACATACATACAAATTACATAAATAAAACATAAGACCTTAAATTAAATTAAAATTAGATTTGCAGCAGTCATTTAACAGACTCTCACCCAACCCATGGAGTCTAGTGAGTGAGGACTCTGTTGAATGTCTGCATGATGGGCGAGGCAAGCTTGCTGCCCACAACCTGCAGGATGGAGTTGGTACTGCTCCATGTTCTGCGCAGCAGCGAGGCTGTTCTCTTTTTATAAGTTTAATTAATTTTTATTTTCGATAATACCAATAATATTAATTACCTAATTAAGTTATTTTTTGTGGTTAAACCACCTTAGTATTTTTGAACAATGTTTTATTATTTTACTGTTTTTTTTTAATTTTATTTTCTCTTGAATGTATGATGTAAGGCTTATGCATATTGTAATTGGGTATAGTTAAGGTCTCCACGACACAGGCAGTATAGTGACTCTAGTGTGGAGACTAACGACAAATATTAAGCACAGAGTTGTATTAGTAAATAAATATTTTACATTTTTCACTTAGCCAACAAGGCTTTTAACTGAACTGAGTTCTTACGAAAGTCACAAAAGTAGAATGATAGCGTGATCGCAAATCGTAACGCTGTTATTTATAATTCAGAATCGGCCTGAACCAGTCGTGTCAATATCTAGTAGTATTAAACTTTCATAGCTCGTCGCACGATAACTGTACACCGACTGTACAACGGAGGGTTCTTATGTTTACCAGCATTATTATAATGATACTAGTCGACACGACAGACGTAAATCCCACGTCTCAAAAAACAATATCCAGTTGACCGTATTGTGAATCTAAACCATTCCCAGATCCCCTTGAACACACAAAAAATTTCATCAAAATCGGTCCAGTCGTTTGAGAGAAGTTCAGTGACATACACACTCACAGAAGAATTATATATATAAAGATTAGTATGACCAACATACATTTTATTGGTAATAATGCTCAAAGAAACTAAAACTAAGAAATAACTATTTAAAAAAATGTTATGCAGTAAAAGATTAAGACACAGCCGTGACCTTCGCACACAGGGTTCCGGCATCTCCAGGAAAGCGGCCCGACCGACGTGCTTAAAATAACACCAGCGCGTCATAATAGCATGAACTAAAAACAAAACATTTTTACTTCATCTATGGACGAAATTCTTCTGCATATTGTAATACCGGGTGAAGCCCCGACAGGCTTGAAAGTTTCCTTATAATATTTAGCTTGAAACCTGCATTCCATGAATCTACTAGATTATTGGTTCTGTCTTTCCTTATAGCAGTTTCAGCTGTTGTTCCACTGATCGTTATCCAGCTACTGTCTATCAAAAATATCATTGAAACGTTGAATTTCTTCAAAACATTGATATGCTTTGGACATGATAATTTATCATATATAAACCCCATTCCCCGGTCTCTCTCCGCTCTTAACGCTCCTGGCCCTACGTCCTGACTGCGATGTATTCGCTGGAGACTGGAAAAAGCTCCAAGATGCGTGCTTAGAGTTTTCAGAGCTCTCCACTTAATAATTGTATTTAATCTTGACATTATTTAAATTATTTATAATTCTAACATTATTTGAAAACACCAATTTCTATTCAGCTATTTAAAAGACATTGTTAATTTAATTTTAATTATTTTCACTATTTTATTGTTCCTGTTTTTATGACGCATGTTATTATCTGCATATACTAGTTATAATATTTGTTTTAAATTAATTTGACTCAATGATATGGTTATTGTAATTTATCATTAATGTGTATTATGTATGAATTTTTGTTATAATTTGTATAATAGGCCTAGCCGTTCAAATTATATTAAATAAATGTGATGTGATATATCTTTTGAAGAAATAAGAGCAGTTACTGGTGTAGTTACTGGTGCTTCTGACGGCATATAAGAAAGGGCTATGCCATCTTGTGAGTTTTTTTTTTAATTTTATGCAGTAAATGAAAACCTCACTTCACACGACAACATCACTTATTAAAAATCATTAAAATTTTGTGAGTTGACATTTTATTCAATCGATTTACTTTTTAAACACCGCCTGAAGTGAAAATAGCAAACTTTTACGCAGCTTAGTTTGCGGTAATATGATGCTGTGTGATTGGTCTATTAATATTTATTATTGAATGTACCCACAGCATTATAGGAAAGGCGGGCACCTATTACAAATTCAGATACACAACACCCATTACAAATAGAAATTCAGTGGCTTATTGAGTTATAATATCCGGGGCTATTGAGGTCACTAATGACTACACGATATTCAATACAAAGGCCGACCCAGAAACAGCGCTACTCACCCCATTTATATATGCTTGCATGCATTCTGCAATTATCTATCTAACCTAGTTACTGTGTTTATAATCGTCATTGAAGCAGAAAAGTACTTCCTTTATTTAAAGTTTTGGTTTGTAGGAAAGATAGATATTTTAAATCCTCTACGCAAAAAGAGGGGTGTTATAAGTTGAACGTGTCTTTCTGTGTGTCTGTCTGTCTGAGACATCATAGCTTCCGAACGGACGGAGAGATTACAA
The DNA here is from genome assembly GCA_929108375.1 of Gymnoscelis rufifasciata. Classification (NCBI taxonomy): domain Eukaryota; kingdom Metazoa; phylum Arthropoda; class Insecta; order Lepidoptera; family Geometridae; genus Gymnoscelis; species Gymnoscelis rufifasciata. Next base: position 4,804,304 of record OV815332.1, on the reverse strand, counting down.
TTTAGTTTACTTTAGTTTATTGTATGAAAGGTGAGTTTGGCGCAAGTGTTCTCGGTGGCGCGGTGGGCGAATGTCCGCTTGCAGAGCAAGAGGTAGCGGGTTCAATTCCCGCCGAGGGTAAAATTGTTTGTATGTTCTGCAAGCACTTTTCTCCTTGGTCTGGGTGTTTAATCTATACTAATATATAAAGCTGAAGAGTTTGTTTGTTTGTTTGTTTGAACGCGCTAATCTCCGAAAATACTGGTTCGAATTGAATAATTCTTTTTGTGTTGGATAGTCCAGTTATCGAGGAAGGCTATAGGCTATATAACATCACGCTATGACCAATAGGAGCAAAGATATAGTGGTAAATGTGTAAAAAACGGGAGAAACTGTTTATCTTTGAAGCCTTCCGTTGCGTGCGCCGTGAAAACGGTTCAAGATACACAAAAAATATGTATTAAAGAATAATAGCTCTTTTAATGATCTAAAAAACTTTTAAGATTAACTCACAAAAACCGTTTTTGTGGTACCTAATTTGGTCGAAATAATTTGTTTAAGTTGTATCAACATAATAATATTAATCTTTATTCAAATAAATATGTTGTTGGTTAAGAGTACTTCATCCATTATAACGCGGGTAGCACCGCAGGACACAGCTAGTATGTATAATAAAAACATATCTATTTATGTATGTATATTATATTAAGTATATCAGATATCTAGTACCCGTAACACAAGCTTAGAGCTTACCACGGGGCTAGATGTTGTTGTGTAGATTGTCCGGAAATATTTATTTATTTTATTTATTTATTTTTACATGTTTCATGTCATTCATCCATGAAAATCGGATGTCCTGTTTAAAAGTTTAAGGGGGTGAGAGTGGGGAAGGAAAACCGAAAATCTGCAAATATACTCGAGTGTGGTATTAAATGAAAGCGCACATTTCAAAATATTATGGTGTTTTACTTTTAAGTAAATGAAGGCATTGGAATCGGGGGTGTTTCTTTAATTGTAAATTAAGATTTTTTGAGTGTGATGTTGGAGGATAATTGGTTAACCCGTTTACAAGTTATGAGGAGTGAAAGTGGGGAAGAAAAACCGAGTAACGGCAAATATAATCGAGTGGGGTCTAAAATGAAAGCGCGTAATGTGCACATTAATGCGCTCTTGTACTACAGTTTTTGAAAACTGTAGTACAAGAGAATATTATCAAGTACATCGGTTTGCGAGCCACTTAGCCCCAGCAGATTCATACACACACAAACATCATCATCATCATCATCAACCAATTAACGTTCCCACTGCTGGGATAGAGGGACAGATAAGGCCTTAATTCACCACGCTGGCCTAGTGCGGATTAGTGAATGTCACATGTTCTTCAAACTCTTCAAATATCCGGAAATATTTATTATTATTATTATTTATTTATTATAAACTCTTCAAAGTTCTCAGAACGTGCCGGTTTCCTCACGATGATGTTTCAATTAATCAATCAACAAATGTGGTTACTTATTGTTATTTTTAAGTTAGTCTGTAAGCATTGGTGTGCAATAAAGATATTATCTATCTATCTATCAATCATTTTTTTAAAACCAAAGAATGTATTATATAATTAACGCAGTCATTCCTAGCTCCTGTTTTGTTTGAAGGTATTTATGCCCCAACAGAAACACACAAAGATATCCACGTCAAACTTATAACACACCTCTTTTTGCGACGGCAGTTAATAAATTTTAAACGTGTGTATTTCAATGTAATGTCAATCGATCACGGCGTGCATAGTACACAGTGGCACCGGCTCATATTATTCAATCTGTGGTGACCCAGTTACCGACAGTATTATTGTTCGATCTCTTTACTACAATTAACTATTTGATTTTATAAATAGACTTTATTTATTTTTACATTTGACTTTGTACGGCGCGGCGTCTGGGGGAGCGTTAGACCCTTCGGATAGGTCTGGCTTTTAGAATAATGGTCATTAGAATATTGTGTATAAATCTCAGCTTTTATAATATGTCGTGAGAGAGCTCAGGTACTGCACGCCTTGATTGCCTGATACCTACTGAAGGCACCGTTACTCCAGGTTTTTGTTGTTTGAATTCGTAATATTGTTAAAAACCACGTTAAATTAAAAAGTTATATAAGCTCATCTAGTTATTTAAGGCAGTAAAAGGAGTATTTATGAATGCGCGGTTTTTTTAAATAAATAAATTAATAAGTAATTTATTTATTCTTCAGGCCTTGTTACCACCGGAAGAACTAACAATCCACAACGGCGTCTCAGGAGCGGCGCTTTCAGCCTTCTTCTTCTTTATGGCTTTTATGGGCCTCTATGGAGCCGTGAGCCGCAGTCAATACGTTCTGTTTATGGTAAGAAAATCTAAATTTAAGAAAAACCCCCGATTCCAATTCCTTTATTTCCTTAAAAGTAAAACACTATAATGTTTAGTAATGTGTTTTCCTTCCCCACTCACCCCCATAACTTTTAAACGGCACAACTGATTTTCATGAAACATATGTCTAAGAACACTCGCGCCAAACACACCTTTCATACTAAATTGAGATCGCTCCATCCGTTCGGAAGCTATGATGTCCCAGACAGACACAGACACGTCTTTTTCTTACATATTCAATTTAGATTTATGTACGGAAATGTTTAATTTGTAGTAGATTACACAAAACGCAAAAGTAGTGAACATAGCTTATTAGGGGATGATACTACAATAATTTAAACAGTCAACCTAATTTAAGCTTAAAATGTTTGATTAATACCATAGACTAATGAACCTCATGATTATACTATCTAAACAACAACAATGTTTATGGGTTATTTTTTTTCAGTATTCCACCTTGGTTATTCTACTTCTGCTGTTGGAGTGTGCACTGACTTATTACTTTTCATCGGATTTGATCGAGGTAAGGTAGCGTCTTGTCGTCTTATATTTTAATTATAATTTAAATCCATACTAATCTTATATATAAAATTCACCTGACACAAATAAATAAGTAATTTTTCCGGACTACTCACACAGCATCACCTAACCCCAAACTAAGCAGAGCTTGTACTATGGGTGTTAGGTGACTGATATACTACATAGATACATTTAATTTTGTAAATACATACATATGATACATAGAAAACACCCAGACCCGAAACCAGAAATTGTAGATCGTAAAATCTGGTCCCCCGGTGGGAATCGAACCCCAACCTCCTGCGCCTCAGGCGGCCGTTCGTCCACCGACCCACAGAGGTCATCAATGTTAGTTACCGTACTCCTCCGAAACAGCTTAACCGATTATTATTATAAAATTTGATAATACTATCAAATTTTATATGCGTATTCAGTAGGTCTGAGAATCGGTTACTATCCATTTTACATTTTGCAAAACAACAATCTCTGGACAGTCTGGATTGAACAGTCTCTGGTGGGAGGCTTCGGCCGCGGCTTGTCACCACCATCCGGGCTGGGCCAGTGCGTGAAGCGATTTTTTCGTGTTTCGTAATGTGGTCCGGAGAAGCCATCTTCTAGGCCTTCATGCTCCATCTTAGACCACATCTTCACTTTACATCAGGTGAGATTGTAGTCAATAATATATAAAAAAAAAAAAACAACGTTTTCCCTTTCACGCAATAATTACTGAAGCGATTTGAATCAAATTTGGTACACAGTTTCTCTAGAGCCTGTGAAAGGACACAGGCTTCTTTAACCCTCGGGAAAATTACATTCCGCGAGAAAATCCAAGACGCGGGAAACACCGCGGCGCACTACTTGTTATAAATAATCCTAATTAATTCAATTTAGAAGGTGAAGGCAAACATCGTGAGGAAACCGGCATGTTCTGAGAACTTTAAAGAGTTTGAATGACATGTGTCATTCACCAACCCGCACTTGGCCAGCCTGGTGAATTAAAGCCTCTCTCCAAGAGAGAAGTCCTTGTGTCCCAGCAGTGGGAACGTTAATAGGGTGATGATGATGATGAATTTAATTTTAAGTCAATTTTTCCTACTAAGTATTTGCTAGTTATAATGTTGATTTCCAGAAAGGCTTACAAGAACGAGACGGCCAATGGACACACGCGCTGAGACTGGTCTTCAATTGCTGTGATAAAAAGTAAGTATTGAGTTGTTATTTAGATTCAGTAACCATAAATCAACCATCAATAATAGGCACGATCCTCCGGGCCGGGTCAGTGCGTGAAGCGATTTTTTCGTGTTTCGTAATATGGCCGGGAGAAGCCATCTACCTTCTAGGTCTTCATGTCCCATCTTAGACCACATCACTAAACATCAGGTGAGATTGTGGTCAAAAGAAGGCTTATCTGTCATAAACAAAAATGTTGACGACGTTAAAAAATAGTTATAATAATAATTATAATAGGTATTCTGTTTAGTCCATCTGATAGCCTATAAATAAATAAATAAATATTTCCAGTCAATTCACGCAACAACATCTAGCCCCGTGGTAAGCTCTAAGCTTGTGTTACGGGTACTAGATATCTGATGTACTTAATATAATAGTCATACATATAGATATTTTTTATTATAAATATTAAACACCCAGACCAAGGAGAAAGTGCTTGCAGAACATACAAACACTTTCACCCTCGGCGGGAATCGAACCCGCTACCTCTTGCGCCGCAAGCGGACCCTCGCCCACTGCGCCACTGAAGCAGTCAGCCCTACCAAAATATTGGACACCTGGTTTTGCATTATCAATTAAATAAGAAAGTGCCAAGGTATAGAGCATCAAAGTTCAGGGGGGTTGAGACGTTACATTTAGTTTTTACATTTTGCTCGAATGCATTATACGTCACGCGAAACTTCAATGTACTGTATTATCTTGTTTTTTCGTTTGCAAGGAAAAGGAAAAATATGGGTACATTTTTTTAAGTTATCTAACCTTATTATAAACAATATAACTCTAATTATTAGAGTGCAGACTGTACCTAATATAATATCATTATAATTCATAAATATAACTCTGTATTTAAAACACACCAAGATAAAACAATATAAAAATGGACTTAATGTTAAATAGAAAATGCGTAATGGGCGGCCTTATCGCTTAAAGCAATTTCTTCCAGACAACCTTTGGATGGAGAGGAAAATGCACAGCAAATAACTAGACAGTGCGGTGACATAAAAATCATAATAATTAGTAATAAATATAAATATTTCCAGACATTTCACACAACAACATCTAGCCCCGTGGTAAGCTCTAAGCTTGTGTTACGGGTACTAGGTGATTTTATGATTTTATTTTACTAGATATCTGATATACTTAATATAATAGTCATACATATACAGGGTGTAATCCTTAAGTGTGCACAGGCGATTATTCCGTAACTATTGCAGATATCAAAAAACTTTAAACTGGTATCGAAAGTACTTTACCTAATGAATAAAATGACATTGATAGCTTTTTAAAAATAAAACGAGAAATATCCAAAAATCATGAGATAGTAGAAAGGTTTTAGTTTCCTTATTTTAAGTGGAATAGTATCTACTCATTTTACCCTTGTAATTTTATAATTATGTACGATATGAAGGTATTAATGAATTTCAAGTAGATACACGTGTAGATTAATTATCTTACCACTTCAAATTTATAATAAACCTTGTTTCAATATTGTATTGATTTGAACTAGCTGAAAAGCAACATACTAAATAAAAACAAAAAGAAAGATACTCTTTGGTGTTCGTTCTAAATTCAAATTCTTTATCGCGGGTTCTCGTTCCCGCCAATTTATTGTATTTTTCAATTTGCGTTAATAATCGTGATTGTTGCATTTATTGATTGAAAAATGGCATATTCCAATACAGAAAAGAGGGACATGTTAAAAATGTACTACAAACATGATTGTAACAATAATAGGGCGGCCATTATCGCCTACAGAAGAGAGTACCCAGATAGAGAAGTTCCTTCTGGTACGTATTTACGTAAGTTGGATAACAATTTGATAAATTATGGATCTTTTGACAGAAAAAAAGGTTCGAGAACAAGAGCTCCGGAACTTGATAATGACTTAGATAACAATATTATTAACTACGTAGTAGATAATCCACAAGAATCAACGCGTTCAGTGGCCCGATCATTTCCAGTGTCCCACAATGATGTACACAAGTTATTAAAAAAACACAACTTCAAAGCATTTAAGATAAAACCTATTCAAACGCTGCACAATGATGATCCTGCTCGTCGGCTGGTCTATTGCAATTGGCTAGTCAATAATTATGACAATGTAAGGTCAATTTTATGGACCGATGAAAGTAATGTTTCAAACTGCGGCATTTACAATAGAAAAAACTCGCATTATTGGTCAATTGACAATCCTCGCTTAACTACTGAAGTTAGAGCTCAGGTGCGATTCTCAATTAATGTGTGGTGTGGTATTCTTGGAGATCGGATCATTGGGCCATATTTTTACAGTGGAACCTTAAATGTACAGAGATATTTCTCCTTTGTACAAAACGATATGCCAAGTCTCTTAGAACCAATTCCAGACGATGAAAGAAGGTCGATAATTTTTCAACAAGATGGAGCACCTGCTCATAATACAAATGTTGTAATGAATTTCTTACGAAACAATTATAATGGCTTAATAGCCAATAATAGTGCAACCCCTTGGCCTGCCAGATCTCACGCCTTGTGATTTCTTCCTATGGGGATTTGTCAAAGACCACGTGTACGCTGAGAGAGTACACAGCCTAGAAGAGTTACAGAATCGTGTACGTCGTGCAATTGCTTTAATTACTCCGCAAATGTTAAGGAAAGTTCATTTAGAAACTGTAAATAGAGCTCGTCATTGTATTGCACAAGGAGGACGTCACTTCGAACATATGCTTTGAACACAAAATTTTGTACTTACTAAGAAATAAAATGTATGGCAGTGATAAATGTAATTTTTTTGGATATTTCTTGTTTTATTTTTAAAAAGTTATTAATGTCATTTTACTCATTAGGTAAAGTACTTTCGATATCAGTTTAAAGTTTTTTGATATCTGCAATAGTTACGGAATAATCGCCTGTGCACACTTAACGATTACACCCGTATAGATATTTTTTATTATACATATTAAACACCCTGACCAAGGAGATAATAATAGTAATTCAAGAACAACAACTTAATATCCAAATATTTTATATTATAGACATATTACTTGCTAATTCTTATGTTGTTAAGTCATGTTGGTAGTTGACGAATGAGTTTTCTAATCGCTTCTTTGCTCTAGTGTAAAAAAAGGGGAAGCGACCAGATACGATAAATTTATTTCATTATCCTATTTATAGTATGTTTATATTTTTTGTTTCTTGAAGGTATTTTATTTTTGACATTTCTAAGATTTGTAAAACCAAACAATGGCAATAAATGATTTTGTATCTTGTATATCTTGACGTTCTACGGCTGATGAGGCTTAAAGGCTAAATAGCCCTTTAGCCTATCAAAATAAAAGGTTTTTTTTTTTTAGTTTGCGTCGCAGGAAATGCTGTCATCTGTTTTTTTATTTTTAAATTCGTATTTTTGTCATAGTTTTGTAATGATGATAGATGTATCATGAATAAAACTTTCTTTATCTTTAACAACTTATTACATTTTTTACTTATTTCAGCTTAACGACACAGACGCTGAAGCCGCCCTGGTCATGCTGCGGCCCAGAGTTCTTCCCAGAGAACTGTACAGTAGCAGATGTTTATCCAAACGTAAGTAAAATAAGTGGCTGTACATTAATATTTTATATTAATGACTAGCTGTGCCCCGCGGTGCTACCCGCGTTATAATGGATGAAGTACTCTTAACCAACAACATATTTATTTGAATAAAGATTAATATTATTATGTTGATACAACTTAAACAAATTATTTCGACCAAATTTGGTACCATAAAAACGGTTTTTGTGAGTTAATCTTAAAAGATAGACATATACTATCGCGGATTGTTTTTTAGATCATTAAAAGAGCTATTATTCTTTAATACATATTTTTTGTGTATCTTGAACCGTTTTCACGGCGCACGCAACGGAAGGCTTTAAAGATGAAATCATTTCTCCCGTTTTTTACACATTTACCACTATATCTTTGCTCCTATTGGTTGTAGCGTGATGTTATATAGCCTATAGCCTTCCTCGATAACTGTACTATCCAACACAAAAAGAATTATTCAATTCGAACCAGTAGTTTCGGAGATTAGCGCGTTCAAACAAACAAACTCTTCAGCTTTATAATATTAGTATAGATTTATATTTTTATGTATGCTAGTCTATAAGGTATATGTTTATATGGGCCTTAGATGCCAGAAATAAATGATTATTATTATTATGGTCGTGTCAGATTGCATCTGATCGGCTTTTTATAAAAACCGGTATTAAATGAAGCACACGGGCCTAGGCCAAGTGAGCTCCATTGGGTCGAGTTTCACTAGGAAACTCAGTTTGCAGGAATTTGCGGACAATTCTGCAGGTGTTCAGAATTACTGCTTTTTGAAGTAGACTATATTAGGTATATTGTTTCGGGAACGTATTTATAATATTATTAATATTTCGCTTGCGTTCACTTTTTCGGTAAAAAAAAAAACCGATTTTAAAACCAGTAAAAGTAAAAAGTCCCTTATGTAAAAAGTCATACAATTTGTACCCATGCACGAAATACGCTTCCAGTTGAGACCCCACTCCAAGTATATGTAATGGCAGATTTTCGGTTTTTCATCCCGCCTTTTACCCCTCATACCTTCAAAAAAATTGTATTGAAAAACTAAATTGATATCGCTTCATCCGATCAGGAGACAGACAAACATGTCAAACTTATAACGGTATTACTTAGTCGGGGGTTAAATCTTAAAATGGTTATGGATTCGCCAAAACATGTGTGTATAATTTTATCTGCCACATAAATAAAGGGTTAACCCTAAGTTTCAGAACTAAGCCGTAATTATTTTTTTATGCTTGATAAAGGCGTTTGAACACAATCTCACCTGATGTAAAGTGACGATGTGGTCTAAGATGGAGCATGAAGGCCTAGGTTTTCCTAGCACATCCCTGGTTTTTAGATGTTCATGTAACACAGTGTTGACGACCTCTGCGGCTCGGTGGGCGAAAGTCTGCCTCAAGAGATTGCGGGTACGATTCCCGCTGGGGGCCAGATTTTGTACGATAGTCTGGGTGTTAACTAGGTATCATAAGTGTGTATTTAAACAAATGTATCTATGTAGTATATCAGTCACCTAACACCCATAGAACAAACTCTGCTTAGTTTGGGGTTAGGTGATGCTGTGTGATTGATTACTGATTAGTCAGGAAATATTTATTTATTACTAGTGGCCCGCCCCGGCTTCGCACAGGTTTTTATTTAAAAAAAAATCCCTGCATTTATTAGATTTTTTCTCGCCTTTTAAACCTTCCCTAGACCTCCACAAACATTTCAAGACTATGATAAGAAAAATCCGTTCAGCAGTTCTCGAGTTATAATCAGACTAACGAACAACAATTCATTTTTATTTATATAGATTTATTAGTATATTATATACGGCTGTTTTAATTTCAGGACTGCCAACCAACAATATCAAGATGGATAGACAGCTACATCGCTGCTTTCTACGCTTCGCTGGCGGTGCTGCATATAGTATTGTCGTCCTGCTCTCTCTTACGGCGCTCTCGCTCGCACAGCTAGCGATCACCGCGCTGCAGCGGCAGCGGTGAGGAATTAAATTACTAAAATAACTAGTTGTTTGCCTTACAGATAGAACTCATGAACGTTCATTACGTAACGCGTAACGGCCTCTGTATGTCGTCTTTCTTCTCGCATACAGCAGCGGTAGGTTTTAATTATAACTACTTGTTTATTCCAGCGACAATAGACAAGCCTCGAGAGAAACGTTCCCGAGTAGCACCCGAACCGGGAATCGAACCCGCGAACGAAGAGGTACTGATGGTCGTCTTAGGACGGGGACGCATTGGCTGGATAGAGAAACCGTAGATTTAAATAAAATGTTTTATTTAAATATAATTGTTTAATTTAAATAAAGTTTAATTTGACTGCTCAATTTTCCGATAATAATAGTATCTTATGCCACTGTGATATAAGCGGGTGCTAGTATGAATTTATGTACCTATATAGGAACAAAAACATTGAAAAAGCTGGTATTGAAAATAGCAGCTTTGAAAAGCAGTTATTGGTGTTGAATAGCTGTGGTGGTGCTACTGTTATGGTATTGGCAAAACATGTTATTACCCATCGCTATTCTCGATCTCGGTGTTTTGAGACCTCTCATTATATCACAGTAGCATAAACGACGTAACAAAAATCAAGATTACACATTATAAGTATCTACACAATTTATTAAACAGCATGATTTTAAAAAATCTAATCATTGCTGAAAATCTTAAAACTAACTATTTACACTGATTCACAATCGCTCAAGATGGGGCATGAAGACCTAGAAGTTACTAATACTTGGAGACACTTAGAGACTCGAGCCCGTAGAGAAGCTTAGCCTACAGCTGCACTCTAGTGACAGGCCCTTGTTGGTCGTCCGGGACTCCGTGCACTCGCCTCGTGTGTGCGCGCACTTTGTTAGGCTTCTCGAAGCGGTGCGCGCACACGGAACATAAATAACCATATCTCTTTCCTGTATGCGCGTTGTGTTTGTGAATTTGCAGGAACTTTTTCGATTTAAGTCGTTTCGGGCACATGTCACACTGGAAATAGAAGATAATTCTTTATTACTATGATTTAAAACGGGTAACATACCATTAACGTTCGAGAATGAAACAAGTGGTAGTAGCACTAGTGAGTGTCAACCTCGCAGTAAAAGACTCAGAAAGAGGGTAGACCGGTTCGTTTGTGAATAACCGTCTGCCCAAATCGCAAAGACAATGACAATTCAGTTGCTTCCATGATCATGGCGCTTGCGACAGCGTCAAAATATCGGAAAACTCAAAAACCGTCAAATCATGTTACCCGTTTTAAAACATAGTATTGTTAAAAAAACCATGATAATTTAAAACGTTTATTCTTTATTAGATAGATACATATAAATAAATATATATTTCCGGAATAATCACACAGCATCACCTAACCCCAAGCTATGCAGATCGGAATAATCGGGACAAATCATTTAATATAATTGAACCCCAAAACTAAAAAGTCTTAGGGTGTTAGTTAGTGACAAACCAAAAACAAATATGTTTTTGCAAGGATTTTTCTTGGTCTGGGTGTTTTCAGACTGAATATAAATAAATAACATAATGTTTATTTCTAGTACCCCTTACACTCAGTTTCTCACCACGGATGGTCCAGCAATATAAATAAATAAATAATATTTAATTATTTTAGATTTTCATACCTGCCAGTTTTTCTCCGGGAGATGTATAGCTATATGCTGTACTAGGTTAGACCGGCGATGGAAAGTGGCGCCACAGTGGTCGCAAATGTAAGGTCTCTCGCCCGTATGCCGCCGTTCGTGTATCTGAAACATAAATAAATAAATAAATATTTCCGGACTACTCACACAGCATCACCTAACCCCAAACTAAGCAGAGCTTGTACTATGGGTGTTAGGTGACTGATAAACTACATAGATACATTTTTTTTTTGTTAATACATACATATATGATATATACTCATGATGCTTACTTCAGTAATAGATTAGCTAAAACTGTAGACCGCTAATGTTTTGTAAATTTTCGAAGCTTCAATCTGAAGCCACTCTAAATACATAAAAATATTAGTTCACCCATCCATTTTATAAGCGTTCGTAGGGTTTCTTCTTTTATTCTTTTTTTTAGGGTTTTGTACCCTAAGTCGTCGTCTGTCTGTCTGTCTGTCACCAGACTGTATCAAGAGACGTTTAAAAAAATGAGAATTCTGAGAATGAGGGTAGCGCTGGCCGCTTTGTCTGCCATTTAAAAGTATTATGTCAGTTCCAAGTACTTACGGTGAGGGCTTCTTTGGTGGCGGAGCTGTACTCGCAGTAAGCACACTTGTGGATGCGCCCGAGGCCGTGTCGGGCGCGCTTGTGCTCCTGCAGTTGGTTGTTGTTCCGACAGCGCTTACCGCATGACTGTACATAAATGATAATGATATTAGAGCCAGTAACTCTTTCAATTCCTTGGTCAAGGATGGCCTTGATATTGATCTGTTTAACTCATCAACGTGCATCTTAAGGCGTTTAGTTAATGAGCAGTTTTTCGCAAGTTCTTAATAATAATTTTCTTTTGGTCTTTTTTAATTAATAACATTTCTTTTTTAATATTATGTAAGTAGTATTTAGTCTCGATAGGTTAAGCAATATATATTTTTTTTATACTTTTTCTATAAGTGGAAACTTATAATTGGCCGTCTCTGTGCTTGTAACTGACTGTTACAGTTGCAAGCTTTTATACAAGTGTCTTAAAATTTATACTAGCTGTTAGTTTTCCCAAAATTTTGTAAATAAATAAATAAATAATGACATTAAGAAACAAGACGGTAAAAAGTTGTGAGATCCATGTAATACCAAGTCGGTTATTAATTTATTCAGTCTCTACTTAAGCGACTTTCTGTCTTAATACGTCCAGTCTCTAAGACCACGAACGTGGTCCGTAACAATTGAAAATCAATTGTGTCTGGAATCTCCGTACTCGAAGCATGAAGTTGTTACGTAATAATTAACAGCATCCTATCTATAGTGACGCATATCAATATTAAAATTCTTTAATGTTTTATATAAATATATTGAGACTTGGCCATCGCACTAAATAATTGAATTTACACGTGTTATCAGGCGATTGAATTAACACGTGTTTTCAGGGGGTGGCCAAGTCTTAACATCTTCATATATATATAAATCTCGTGTCAAAATGTTTGTCCTCAATGGACTCCTAAACCACTTAACCGATTATAATAAAATTCGCACACCATGTGCAGTTCGATCCAACTTGAGAGATAGGATGGTTTTTACGGCGAGAAAAATTCGAATAATTTCCGGGAAAATTTTATACCCGTGCGACGCCGGGGCGGGCCGCTAGTATGTAATAATTGTAAAAGTGAGTATTGCGATGGCGGAGGTCAAAGGAAAATTGAATTTATTTTCGCTTAGATCTTTAAAACTACTCTATGGAGTTTTTTATGGTTAAGGCAATAGAATACTAATGTACATTTTACTCGTACAAGAATTTGGGTGTTTTTTGTCCAAATAAACAAGTGTTTGCATCAATTATGCATTTTATACTTTTTTTTTTATTATGATTAATAAATCTTCATTTGACCACAATCTCACCTGATGTAAAGTGAAGATGTGGTCTAAGATGGGACATGAAGACCTAGAAGTTATGGCTTCTCCGGACCACATTACGAAACACGAAAAAATCGCTTCACGCACTGGCCCAGCCCGGAGGATGGTGACAAGCCGCGGCCGAAGCCACCACCAGAGACTGTATACAAACCAATTCTTAGACGCTTACAAAGTTTACTTGTTTTGGTTTCAGTTATAACTGTAACCAACTTATTTTATTCAATCTTCACTTATTTTTTAAATAGCTTAGTCGCTAACTACTCTTTAAAATTTAGAAAGACCTATTGGCCAATCTTATTTTCACTAAAATTAATTTAAGATATATTAAGGTCTTATCTATCTATATAAATAAAAATGAATTGTTGTTCGTTAGTCTGATTAAAACTCGAGAACGGCTGAACGGAATTATCTTATCATAGTCTTGAAATGTTCGTGTAGGTCTAGGGAAGGTTTAAAAGGCGATAAAAAATCAAATAATTGCCGGGATTTTTTTTACCCGTGCGACGCCGAGGCGGGCCGCTAGTAATAAATAAATATATCGATAGATTCATTCAATAAGAAGATTTATAATGTACAATTTACAGTCGTGCGTATAAAAGCGGGATGCACCCATTAAAACGACTTTACTGAGTACATTAGTTGACAACTTGTAAGTCACTTACCTCGCACACACAGAAGTTAGTATGGAAGCGCATGTGCGCTTTAAAAGTGGCCTTCATGCGAAATTCTTTATGGCAAGTGTTGCACTTGTAGGAGGTCGCAGGCATCAAACGAGCTCTTTTCTTTCTAGTGCGGGGTTCCTGAAAAAGAGAAGTAACATTTACAGTATCCATACCATTATTTATGTTCATTTCATAACTCTGTATCTATTTGATTATTTTTTTAGTGTTTCTTGTTGACCTTTGACTGCCTCAGTGGCGCGGCAGACGAGGTTCCGCTTGCGGCGCAAGAGCTAGCGGGCTTGATTCCCACCGAGGGTTAAAGTGTTTGTATGTTCTGCAAGCACTTTGTCCTTTGTCTGGGTTTCGTATGTATAATTAAAAAGTTATAAGTCTTAATCGTGAGATTGTATATTCCAAGTTAGTGGAGCAGAAATTATATCCGTTCAGCCGTTGTTGTTTATGTTTTAATTTGTTTTTGCTATACTTAACTGTTTCTCGGCAGGGCCTTAATATCGACGTAATTCTTAGTTTGGCTTAACAACACGGCGTGCCTAATTAACAAACATAATGATAACACTGTGTTAAAGTCTGAGTAGGCCCTGGCATAATTGATTTGGATTAAAAAATATATAATAATATATCGACGACCTCTGTGGCTCGGTGGGCGAACGTCCGCCTGAGGCGCAGAAGGGTTCGATTCCCGGAGGAACAGATTTTGTACGATCTAGTTCGGGTCTGGGTGTTTTCTATGTATCATATGTATGTATTTACAAAAAAAAATGTATCTATGCAGTATATCAGTCACCTAACACCCATAGTACAAGCTCTGCTTAGTTTGGGGTTAGGTGATGCTGTGTGAGTAGTCCGGAAATATTTAAATTTATTTATTTATATAGTTATAATTCACCACATCATAATCCAATATTTCATAAACTTAAAATCATCAAGTAAACTTACATTTTCAAAGAGCCTTATACAGTGATAGCTATTTCTAAATATTTAAATCTATAGGTACCAATATTATAAACCTGAAAAGTTTGTTTAAACCCGATAATCTTAGAAACTACTTATCTAATTTGAAAAATTCTTTCAGCGTTCGATAGCCTATTTAGGAAGGCTATAGGCTCGTTACCCTATTTACCTCGGGTAAGTACGATGTTCCTGCGGGATTCATGTAAAAGCACGGGTAACCGTGTCATCATCATCATTTCAGCCATTAGACGCCCACTGCTGGACATAAGCCTCCCTCAAAGACGACCAATCATTCCGATCGGTCGCCACTTGCATCCACCGTGAGCCAGCAAGTTTGACCAGGTCATCCGTCCATCTTGTTGGTGGTCGTCCGATGCTGCGCCTACCAATCCGCGGCCTCCATTCGAGAACCTTCCGGCCCCAACGGCCATCTGTTCTACGTGCTATGTGGCCTGCCCACTGCCACTTCAAAGAGCTAATCCGTTTGGCTATGTCGGTGACCCGCGTTCTTCTACGTATCTCCTCATTTCTGATTCGATCCCGTAGAGAAACCCCGAGCATAGCCCTTTCCATAGCTCTTTGAGCGACTTTGAGTCTATTCATAAGGCCAATAGTGAAGCACCACGTTTCGGATCCGTAAGTCATCACTGGCAACACACACTTATTGAAGAGGTAACTGTGTAAAGTAGGTTAATTAAGAGCCATACCTGTTTAATAGGCACTTTGATATCATCATCATAATCATTGAAGTGGTCGCCATAATCGAAACTGTAGTCAACAGCCGGCTCCAATGGGACTTCTATTTCAGTCTTCACCGGTTTCACATCCTTCTGTATCCTGCATTATTTCAGAAAGTCACTTAAAGCTAATGTTGACAAAAATCCTTAAAATTTAATTAGAACTAAGATGGATTATTGTGCCTGAACTAGGAGAATCCCGTTTATCAGGCATAAATTATTTCCTACAAGTTTATTTAATATTACAGTGTTTTAACTAATTCCGTTAGTTGCTCTAACATTGTTGTTGTATGCGTACCATTATATATCTTAACCTAGATTTAAAATGAATATTGCTTACTTACAAAATACTACTTATTTTATTACGGATAAGAGGTTTTCAGTGTCATTGTATGACTAACTTTGTCGATAATATATAATGTAAATGGCATGTATTCATGGGACTTTTATACATGGTGTGTACACCATACGTTTTACAGCAGGAAAATTAATCATAATTAAAATAAATTTGATTTGTATGAGTCAGACTCATAATACATCTAGGGTTCTGTGTACTTTTTATATTTTTTGAGTAGAAAGAGATACAGTCAGAGCTTGGTTTCGCGCAATGTTGCTATAACCTCATAAAAATTATGTTTGATGTATGGGCAACACCATGTAAGGCTATTAGGTAAATTAAGAGTTTATTATTTATTTATTATGTGTTTTTTAGTATTTGTTGTTAAAGCATCAACATAAATACATCTTCCCATGGTTCTTGAGATAATGACAGTGTCTCAGTTTACCTTTGAGTATGAGTTTAACGGGACACAAAAAAATACAACATTTGGGCTTGAGATGTCTACTTGAATATCTTCTTACAGAATAAAAATAGTAATAATGATCAAACCTACTTGTTTTTTCTCTTGGCTGTGGTAGTCCCTTCAGCTAACTTCATCAGAGCTTTCTCAGCCTTCCGGCTGGCTCTCCGGAACCGCAGGCATGATGCAATAGCATCTGTGCATTTAGAGCAGATTTTCTGAGAGAGACCATCATTGCTTTTTATCTTGAAACAAATATGGAGCTAATTAACTTTATCAGTAGTTGTAAAATTTAAATGAATCTGAGAGATGAACTTATGCAATAACACCCTGGGTTCCGAAACCAGTGCCAGTAACCAATGAATAACTCTAAATATGGTGTTTCATTTTCAAACTATTATTATAGTTGTGCCCCACAGTGTTACCTGCTTTGCCTATGTTCTTTCTCAGGCTCTAGAGAATCTGTATACCAAAATTCATTTAAATCGGTTCATTAGTTTTTGCGTGAAAGAGAAACAGACAGACACAGTTCAGTAAGTTCAGTTTCTTGTAATTGGACTTTGCGCTTGAAACAACAATATTCCAGTGTCAAGTTAAATAAAATTATAAAGTGAAAATGATGTTTCTCAGTTGAACGCCATTTTGCGTATATAAAAAAACTATTAAAAGCAATGAAAAATAGTACAAATCTCATTTAATATTCTGTAGCAGGTAAGTCAGTCAGTCAGAATAATATTTTTTTTTTTTTTACACACAGCATCACCTAACCCCAAACTAAGCAGAGCTTGTACTATGGGTGACTGATAAACTACATAGATACATTTTTTTTTGTAAATACATACATTATGATACATAGAAAACACCCAGACCCAAAACCAGAAATTGGTATGCCGCAAAGAAGTAGTTAGAATTAAAATTGTGTGTATTTTGTTACTTCAACTTTATTATTAGGTCAGAAAAATTACTTAACTTACACAAGTAATTCTTATTACTTACAAGAGATGTGCTGGACAACTACTGTTCATTCACAAGAGAAATAGAACTTACATCTAAACCCGTGACGAGTTTCAAGTCGTGAGTCCTTTTTTCTTCGGAGTTTTTATCAAAGAAAATTGCCACTAGGCCCTCTGTACCAAGGCAAGTCCTGCAGCAATCACTTTCAAGCACATTTTCGCGAAGTTTTTCACAGCTTGGCGCTCGTTTTTTTAAAGATAAACGCCTTTTTGTATTCATTCTATGTAGGAATAACACCGGTATCATTTTTGATATTTTTTTTCAACTTAAACTCATGATATCACATGAACACGGTGTTTTAAAATATTTTTTTAAATGCTACAGGAATCTGTGAGTTAATTTACACTAAATCATAGCTGTTTTTGTGTATAGTTTCAAGATTGTTTCGAAATAAATAAACACGAACAAAACATCTCCAAATAGAGACATATTTTCATTCAATCTATTTTGACATTCGTTTTATTTGTTCGTATTATTGCCAGCAAGAGTATTTATTTTCCCAAAACATATGCACATGAATAAATCCAGAAAAAAAATGTAAGTGTGAATCCACATTATATGGTGTATTAAATCATTCATTTAGTTTAAATTGATTCAGACATTTGAGCGTAATTTAAGTAACATCCATAGGTACACAATCAGATTTGCGATTGTATAATTTGGGTATAAAGAATAATAACTGTGTACTTTGTCATACTTTGGATTTGGATAAAATGTAAAATAATATTTGGACATTTAGTCCGCCATGTCTATTTATCTTTGTGTTCGGAATAAACTTTACGTGCATAAAATTTGTAAAAGTAACTACTGTTTTGTGCAAAACAGCCGTTAACCCGTAAATAAAATATTGATAGACGACGATCAACACAGAAACATTCAGCACCGTGGATAGATCCAAGTTTGCTTGGACAAATATGTTAATGTGGCAACACCATAATCCAAATCCTTCATTCATTCAATCTACGGTCTGTCTGCTGTCTGTTCCGCTGACATTTCGTTCTGCACGACTTTGTTCGTTTCGTTCGTCTCGTACGTATTGCTATTTCGTTCGAGGACAGACATCAGAACAGAACGGAACGAACATCCAAAAATCCAAAACTGAAAAGTGAAAAGTGCCAACGAGATAAGATTTGATTGATTCTTTCTCAAAAACTTCTACAGACTCATTTCTTACACCTACTGAAATTAACTAGAGTTAAACCATGTCAGGCCCTAGTAGTGGCTCAGTTCCACCACCGTCCGGAGTGGTACAAAACAGTGCATTATCATTTCTTGCGTCCGCGCAGACGGCTCAAACAATGCGAACGGAGGTTGAAACTGCAGGACCATCCAATGATCAAGACAATATGCAACCTCATAACGAAGATAGCTCACAAACTGGTAAGTAATTTAGCATTTGAAATCTGTCTGGATTAGTTTTACTGGTAAATTTGTATGGTACTTTCTATGGGTTAAGACCACCCAAGAAGATATGATTCATTTACATTCATTGTGAGTATCAATCAGGCTTTTTAATGTACTACTTATATTATATTTATTTATGAATAATATAAATAAGGCCTTTGCCCAGCAGTGGGACAGCTAGGCTATTAAAAAAAAAAAAAGAATAACATAGTAATTGCGTATTTGTTGGATATTAAGAAGGAAAAGATTTAGTGTAAGATAAAGTCTTTGTGAATGTAAAGATTATAGTGTTTAGTCTGGCCAAGTTTTTTAAGTAAATTAACTAGCATGTCTGCAAATTAAACATAGTTAAACCTTCCTCTTAATTCACTCTATCTATTACTGAAAACCTCATAAAATTCCGTTAGATAGTTTTTGAGATATTTGCAATAATACAGACAGCTGTGGTAAAATTTGTAGACTAAAAACAATATTATTAAATTTTTTAGACAGGTTGGTTCCCCTGGGCCTGAAAGCTCTGTGTGAAGCATGCTGCAAGCTCTACCCAGATCAACCCAACCCATTACAAGTCACCACTCGACTCAAATATTGGTAAGTTTAAATTTTAATCAGAGAAATTGGAAAATATTTGTGTCTGTCAACTGTCAAAGATTGACTGACTGAGATTGCTCAGGATCTTAACTATTTAATAAATTACCTTGGAGGTGTTAAAAGAGGCCGTAATAATAGTCTTGGCCGTTTTTGACCTCAGCAACTGCAATAATTGTCATATTTAAAAAAAATATTGTGGTTGTAGCTGTAGTATCCTTTCATGTGCTCTCTGGTAGCCATATATATTATATTACCACAGATAAATAATTAACAATAGGTACCAAAACAAACTTAATAGATTCCTCAAAGAAATTAGGAATAAATTTAAATCTATTTTGAAATTCAATTCCAACATTTTAAACTTTCCACCTCATAAAGTCCCTTTTATCAAACAGTCACTAACCAGTTGGAAGATTGGTGGACTGAACCACCAAAAACATACCATTATTAATTTAATTTTTAGATTTAAGATTTAATTAAATCACATATTTTCAGGCTCGGCGGTGAGGACCCTTTAGACTACATCAGCATGTACTGGAGCCCAGGACTGCCAGAGGAGAATGTGCCACCACATTGGCATTATATAAGGTGACTGGTCATCTTCAATACAGAAAAACAAGAATTTTTAGTGCAATGTTAACTTTGTTCTGTCCAATCTCTCGCTTGCAGCATATTATGTTGAGCTGATTATTATTACTTTGTCTATGTTGTAGTTGTGGTTTCTCAGCTCTGTTTTGCTAGACAACACTACATAACTGAGACCTTGAAGTCTCAAAACTAACTTCACTTACATCCGTGACGCGCTATATCTCGCAACGCTTATAGTAGGTGCAACCGTTTATTGATTAAAATAGGCCTTTATTTCATCACTATTCAAATTCAAATCTTTATTAACTTTTGGAACATTGTTGTACACTTCGTTTCGTCAAATTACCCAATTTAAAAAAAAAACATTAAATAAATTAATAAATAAAATTAAACACAAAAAAAATTCAATAATTAATAAATATAGCAGCTGTACAGGGGCTTTGTCAACTTACATAATAATAATAGCAACTGTAAAGAGGCCTTGTCAAAGATGTCACAAAAGATGTCCGAACAATTTTGTATATAGTAAGATAAAGGTTCCTTGGTTGTATTCCTATTTTCCTGTGTGTACAATAAAGTGTTTTTGTATTGTATTAACATTGTGGCCTATAATAAGTACATACTTGTATATACAATTATAGTTCACATCTCACAATCATTATATTATGTACTATGTGTTAGAAAATGTGAATTTATCAGAAGAAATTCAGATTTTAGCTTATTCCTATTTTCCTGTGTGTACAATAAAGTGTTTTTGTATTGTATAAACATTACTCGTATTTACAATTATAGTTGTCATCTCACAGCCATTATTATTATCAGACCCTTTTCAGATTGCTAAATGTTATTAGCTTTGGTCTACTACTATATCCTGTTTAATTTTACAGTTTCGGTCTATCAGACCTCCACGGCGACGGGCGCGTGCACACGCGCGGCTCGGACTCGGGGTACGGGTTCGAGCTGACCTTCCGGCTCGAGAGCGCGGAGGCTCAGCCCCCGCTGTGGCCGGCGCAGCTCTGCCAGGCACTCGCTAGATACGTGTTTACTACGGGTCAGTGATTCATCTTCCAAATACAAAATGATTCAGCACAGTTCTAATTCGTCTATGCTATAAATACATACTGTATGCTAATAACTTAATAACAATCATCAGCACCCTATTAACGTTCCCACTGCTGGGACACAGGGACTTCTCCCTTGACGAGAGAGATTAGGCCTTAATTCTCCACGCTGGCCAAGTGCGGGTTGGTGAATGTCACATGTCCTTCAAACTCTTTTAAAGTTCTCAGTACATGCCGGTTTCCTCACGATGTTTGCCTTCACCGTTAAAGCACGTGTTTAAAGGGCACATAAATTTCTCAAGAAGAAAAATCCAGAGGTGCGTGGCGGGGTTTGAACCCACGACCTTCGGATTGAAAGTCTAGTGTCCTCCCACTTAGCCAACACGGCTTTTTTTTAAATAATAATATAATAAAATCATTTATTTACCAAAGCAGAGCTTACAGAAAAATACAAATATCAGCGAAGCTCAAACTAAGCAAATCTGCTTTATCTTGAGACTTCGGAGTGTTACTTGCTGTAAATTATCATAGTACAGCATATTCGATAACTCTGCGGCCTAATGGTAAGGCAATCCGAGTTATAATGGGATGGAGGTTATAGAAAAGAGTGTATAATCAAGAGACCTGAGGCAAAAAAGGCCTACTCTTAAAATTTAATATAGGAATAGGTACCACCTGCGTTTTATGTATTTTCTTGCGGCAAAATTTACATTTTCGGGTTCATAAATTTTCTTCGTCAAATAACATACATTTTTAGGATATAATAAAAACCGTTATTTTTCCCGTATTATTTTAATAAGTTCCCATGAGTTGTGTTTTGAGAGGAGTTTTATTCAGATGCAACAAAATTTAATTCAGATGCCGAGGGCCATCAAATTTTTGATAGTTCAATAAAGGTTTGGGCCCCTCCGGGCTTGGCCCGCCGATACCTACCCCACTGTATATCGTGAGTCGTGGTGGGCAGAAAGTTTATCGTTTTTCTGAGAGCTGAAATCACACAGATGCAATGCAACCAGTAAAGATACTTCCAGCGAAAGCTTACTAACTCATGCACCGACACTTTCACTGAAATAACTGTAACAACCCGACTGTATTAAGAATGAATTGAAGAAATGGCCGAACTAATCATCATCATCACCCTATTAACGTTCCCACTGCTGGGACACAGGGACTTCTCTCTTGACGAGAGAGATTAGGCCTTAATTCACCACATGTCCTTCAAACTCTTTTTTGAAGTTCTCAGAACATGCCGGTTTCCTCACGATGCTTGCCTTCACCGTTAAAGCACGTGTTTAAAGCGCACATAAATTTCTCAAGAAAAATCCAGAGGTGGCGGGGTTTGCACCCACGACCTTCGGAATGAAAGTCGAGTGTCCTCCCACTTAGCCAACACGGCGAACTAATCAAAGATTAAATATTCTAGGTAACCGATTATGCGCCGGCGACCATATCTCGTGGCACCGGCCGCTAGAGGGCTCTGCGCGGGGCAGGCTGCGCCATCTGTTGGTGGCTCAGGACGCCATGTTGAAGCCTTTGCAGACCGCGCACGGCCGCGTCGAGTTCTTGCAGGTAAACTTGGATAAATCTTTAAAATATATTACACCGATTGCGAATGGCGTTGAAATTCCTTCATTTTGCAAATTACTTAAATTTATAACTACTCCAACTTTGACCAACAGATTTTGTTTTAATATTATATAAATTTAAATGTTTGTGTTTCTGGTAGCTATTATTATTATTATTAATAATTTTTTTTATTTATGTTGGACATGTAATATACCTAGACTAAATAATTTTTTTTATGTAAACTTGACTTGCCTTATATAACGCCCCGTGTTATAATTGGTAAATAAATGAATATGAATATGAATGGAATAAGAATATATTTATTGTTATAACTGTGTACAAATGTCTTGTGTAAAATGTTAGGAACAACAGGACACATTAGGCATACAATAATATTTGTTGCTACAATGTAACAATGTTGTGCCGACCCCACATAGTGTGGGGACAGGCTGATGATGATTATGAATGTAACATAATAAAAATTTACAACGTGGCAACTTACAATTCGACGAAGTAAATAATATAAATCGCAATACTAACTAATTTACTTACTCATTCAAAGACCTCTTGAGAATAAGGCAAGGAATTTATAACCACAGGAAGCGAAATGAGCTGAAAATACTATGAAAACTCGTTCGACCAACATTGGCGGGGGGTGAGGTTATTAGCCGACCAAATACGAACGAATTGTGTGTCTTGCTCTCTTTCGTGTTGAACGTATTTCGCTATCTATTTTCCAAAGAAAACTGATGACCTTTTTTATTTTGTCGAGTGATATTGCTGTCAAAACTTGTCAAAACTAGGGATGCCCTAAGTTGATTATCGATATGAACGAACTAATGAATGAAATGTTCAAGTTAGGGGGTACTGCGATTTAGTGTAGAAGAAGTAATTAACTAAGTAAAACATGTATTAAGCATAATTTGGACAAGTTTTACAAGTGATTATACCAGTACCCAATGTCGGTAAGTCAATAAGTTTAATACTTTCTAGGTTTTTACCTACTTGTATATTTTACGTGGATCCATAGAGGGTATCATTAGGAACTACTTTTGTTTTTGTTTTGAAATAAAACAAGTAAGAAATGCTGACTGCATATTCTATGATGCTTTGTTAGGATCCATATTTGGTGTCTCCGAACCGCTTTTACCCACTTTCTTTTCTTGCTGGATCGGTCGGGAATCTATAAAAGTTATAAATAAAACGGTTGTTATATTGACTGTACGAAATGTACAGTCAATATTACATAAATAAAAAGTACTTCAATAATTATTATACCGAATATTTCCTTATAATATTTAATATCACAGGTAGCTTAAATTATCATGTTATATAAAATACCAAACAAAAACTGTCCTAGATATTTACAACATTACCCCCGATACAAAATTTCATCCAATTTGGTTCAGTGGTTTAGGCTCTAGTGCGAACGAAGGAAAACAGGCGCACGCACATACAAAAAGTAAAGCATTTGATTTTTTCGGACTCGTTTTACCATAGAGAATCAATCCTCAATCTCATTTTGTTACGATTACAATACTTCCATACTCACTCCGTTCGCTCGAAAGTAAACAGTTTCCTACACTTTTAGTACCTCTATACGTGATACGTTTTACCCCCTTATCTTTCTATGAAGAATTTCAGTCATATCGATATTGTTAATCGATAAGGCCCTGTCCCTATTGAACGAAGAACGAAGTAAAAATGGCGTGAGTGAATGGCATAATCCGTCAGATTTAAGTAGGA
Source organism: Gymnoscelis rufifasciata (assembly GCA_929108375.1). Taxonomy (NCBI): domain Eukaryota; kingdom Metazoa; phylum Arthropoda; class Insecta; order Lepidoptera; family Geometridae; genus Gymnoscelis; species Gymnoscelis rufifasciata. The sequence continues at coordinate 4,779,909 of OV815332.1, read as the reverse complement.
CAGGTTTACTGTAAAATATCCATTAGAATGTAAGACTTTTCATTTTAGGCATATTATTTTTCAAATTTGTTATTATTTTATTGATTTAACATAAAATAAAGCGCAAATACATTATAAATTCGTACTTACGGGTGAAAGGAAACATCAGTTGTTCGATTGCTGTAGTTTTACACATTAGCACTGCACATTTCGTCATTTTTCGACGTTGTGAATTCTTCGAATCGTCGATTGCAACTGAGACACATGCATCGTTTACCGAGGTCAAATTTCCCGGTTGTCGGCTAGAGGGGTAAGGGCGAGAATGACAGTATTTCGCTTCCTGTGGTTATAAATTCCTTGGAATAAGGTAATGGAATGACAATTATCTAAAAGTTAATCTTTATAAAACTCCGATTCTAAAACCTTAGTTCCCGTAAAACTATAAAATCATGTTATTTTGTAATGTGCACGAGATGCGGTTTTATTTGAGACCCCACTCGACTACTCGATTATATTTGCAGACATTCGGGTATTCTACCCTACCTTCACCCCCCATAACTTTTAAACGGTTCAACCGATTTTCATCAATCACATCAAGAACACTCGCAAGAAAGTCACCTTAATGCAAAAAAAAAACAACTAAATTGAAATAGCTTTGACGATTCGGGAGCTAGAATGTCACATACAGAAATAATAAGAATATATTGTTTGATTGATCAAATCAAATCAAATCAAATCAATCATTTATTTGCCAAATACATTTTCAATTCAAGTACATGTCACGATATTATATAGTACAAGTAGCATATTGTATTTAACCCGCAAGCGGGTATGCAAATGTTAAAAAATTTAATAATTAAAATAATCAAAAATCAATTGTAACTTAAAAATTAAATGAGAATTCAAATAAAAAATTAAACAAAATATAAGTCATCGATATCAGAATACAAATTAAAAGTCAATACAAATGTCAATTACCTACTTAAAATCAATATATTCCTTAACACTATAAAAACATTTGTCACTAAGCCAATTATTTAATTTAATTTTAAATAGATTACCCCTAAGTGCCTTTATAGATTCCGGCAACTTATTATAAATAACAATACACATATTAAACACTTTTTTTTTATAAATAGATTTATTACATTGTGGATCATATAACAGATTATCAAATTTGGCTCTTTTCTGTCGGGTGATTACATCTTTTCTAAGGGTAAAGTATTTTGGATGTGATTCCACAAACAAGCATATCTCTCTGATGTACATGCAAGGCAGAGGTAAAACATTACAAATTTTAAAAAGTGGTTTGCGAGAGTCTCGGTACCAAGCTCTGTTAATCACTCTGAGGCATCTTTTTTGAACTCTGAAAACTTTGTCAACATCGACAGAGTTACCCCAAAGTAATCATCCATAGCCAAGCACCGAAGATATGTGGCCGTGGTAGGCTGCTAGAGCTGCATCGAATGATATGGTTTGGCGTATTTTTTTGAGAGCAAATATAAAACGACTTAGTTTTTTGCAAACACTGTCAACATGAAACTTCCAACTCAAATGCCTGTCCATAGTTATACCCAAGAATTTAAAATGCGTAACTTCATCTACTTTTGAATTATTATAAGAAATGTCAAGTGTTAGTGGATTAGTATTATATGAGTCAAATTGCATAAATTTAGTCTTGTTAATATTTATAGATAGATTATTACTGTTGGTCCATTTAGCAATGTCAATAAGGGCAGAATTTAATGTCGATTGAACTAATTGTTTGTCAGTTTTAATAAGGACTGTCGTGTCATCTGCAAAAAGAATACATTTATGTGTCATACATTCTGAGAGGTCATTTATATATAGTAAAAATAAAATTGGGCCTAAAATACTACCTTGAGGGACACCACGATTGTTTAATATAATATCTGATTTAAATGTTTGCTTTGCATAATTTTTAGTTTTGTTGTTGTTCGTTTGAGTGTTCGTTATAACTTTACTAACCTCAGTATATTGCTCTCTATCACGCAAGTAGCTTGCAAGCCAATCCACAAACGTCCAGCTTGTGGAGAAGCTTATCATGACTAACGAAGTCAAATGTTTCGTATGATTAATGTTTCGTATGGTTTCTTTTCTATGCGAGATGATTCAGGAAAAAAATAGATAGATTATTTTTCATATTTGTTATTGTTTGCAGATCGTGGGTTGTACCGGCCGCGAGTTGAAAGCTGCTCAAAGGGGATCTGGATTTGAAGTGCTCAAGTTGATTGGAGATGACCCTAAGTAAGTTAACATTCTGTAGTGGACTAGAGCTTTTTTTCAGTGCATATATATCTTGGTCTGGGTGTTTAATATGTATAGTAAAAATATCTATATATGTATGTATATTATATTAAATATATCAGATATCTAGTACCCGTAACACAAGCTTAGAGCTTACCACGGGGCTAGATGTTGTTGTGTAGATTTTCCGGAAAAATATATATATTAAATATATATTATTTCTCACTTATTTATTACTAGCTTTCCGCCTGCATATATAATAATGGATTTTCCCGCAAAATGTTATATCTTCTTTACGTTACGCCACTGTCTATGTCGTTCTATTTCTTTCCTGTCCATCCAAAGGTTGCCTGGAAGAGATCGCTCACAGCGATAAGGCCGCCCTTTGTACTCCAATGTATTGTCTTGTTATTGTTTGCAGGTTGTATTTTATTTGTGGTGTACAATAGAGAGTTATCTATCTATCTATCTAATGAGGAATTTTACCGAAGCAAAAAGTAGCCTATGAGTTATACTGATATGTAAGGAATAGTTTCGTCAAAATCCATTCAGTTAGCTTTTGCGTGAAATTGCAACAAACACACGTAGTATGTGTGTTACATAATTTCAAACACACACACACACACTTTTAATCACGGTTCTTGACAAACAGCCTGGTGACAGACATACAGACGACAGAGTCCCAGTAACAGGGTCCCGTTTTACCCTTAGGGTCAACATCACCACCCTATTAACGTTCCCACTGTTGGGACACAGGGACTTCTCTCTTGGCGAGAGAGATTAAACCATCATTCACCACGCTGGCCAACTGCGGGTTGGTGAATGTCACATGTCCTTCAAGAACATGCCGGTTTCCTCACGATGTTAGCCTTCATCGTTAAAGCACGTGTTTAAAGCGCACATAAATTTCTCAACAAGAATAATCCAGAGGTGCGTGGCGGGGTTTGAACCCACGGCCTTCGGAATGAGTTCAGAAGTCGAGTGTCCTCCCACTTAGCCAACACGGCTTTTTACCCTTTGGGTACGGAACTCTAAATTCTCTGTTTATGTATTTGATGTTTTATTTTTTAATTCTGGATAAGCCTTCAATTGACCACAATCTCACCTAATGTAAAGTGACGATGTGGTCTAAGATGAGACATGAAGACCTAGAAAGTAGATGGCTTCTCCAGAACACAATTACGAAACTCGAAAAAATCGTTTATTAACCCCCGACCAAAAAAGAGGGGTGTTATAAGTTTGACGTGTCTGTCTGTCTGTCTGTTCAATCATAGCTCCCGAACGAATGGAGCGATTTCAATTTAGTTTTTTTTGTATGAAAGGTGAGTTTGGCCCGGGTGTTTTATGAAAATCGGTTGAGCCGTTTATAAGTTAGGGGGGTGAGAGTGGGGAAGGAAAACAGAAAATCTGCAAATATACTAGTGTGGGGTATCAAATGAAAGCGCATCGCGTCCACATTACATAATATTACTAGCGGCCCGCCCCGGCGTCGCACGGGTATAAAATTTTCCCGGAAATTATTCGAATTTTTCTCGCCGTAAAAACCATCCTATCTCTCAAGTTGGATCGAACTGCACATAGTGTGCGAATTTTATTATAATCGGTTAAGTGGTTTAGGAGTCCATTGAGGACAAACATTGTGACACATTGAGATGTATTTATTTATTTAATTTAATAACTAGTACAGATTATAATCCAAATAAACTAGCTAATTATATGTTATAACAAAACACAATAATAATAATACATACATTGTCTAGTTACATAAAAATTATAATACGGAAATAAAAATAAAATTAATAAATAAAATCGAAAAATGTTAAGAAAAAAATAATAATACTAATGTCAAATCTATAATATTAATGTATCAGATGTCTATATATATGTTTATATATATTAAGATGTTGTTTTACATTAAAGGAAATGAAGGCATTGGAATCGGGGGTATTACTTAAATGTTAAATTTAGTGTCTTTTATGTGTAACAGTTGCGGCGGGTCCTGGCTAGTGACGCGGATGGGCCGCCGGCGGTCGGCGGCCGGCGCGTCGTTGGCGAAGCGCCCGGCGCACTCGCCCCTAGCCGGCGTCTCCGCCAAACTCTACTGGGCGCCTACACAGGTGACCATAAAGCCCGACCAAAAATGAGGGGTGTTATAAGTTTGACGTGTCTGCCTGTCTGTCTGGGACATCATAGCTCCCGAACGGATGGGGCGATTTCAATTTCGTTTTCTTTGTATGAAAGGTGCGTTTAGCGCGAGTGTTCTTAGACGTGTTTCATGAAAATCGGTTGCGCCGTTTAAAAGTTATGGATGTTATAACAGAAAATCTGCAAATATACTTCAGTATATTTGCAGATTTTCATCAATGAAATCAAAGGAATGGGGTTATCAAATGAGAGCGCATCGCGTGCACATTACAAAATATTAGGGTGTTTAACTTATAAGGAAATTAATAAAGCATTGGAATCAGGGTTCTTTCTTATATTTTAAATTTAGATTTATTTGAAATGTGTTCTGAAATAGACACACATTTTGTCTGCATTGGAATAATCACGCACTTGACAATAAAATTCTGGTCCACGGCGTGACGTCACACAGTATTTTGACTTCAAATAACTGTGTTTTTACCCGACTGCGCGACGCAAAAGAGTGGTAATGTGTTTATCAGTCTATGTTTGTTTGTTCCATTTTAGCTATATACAGAAAAAAACACCGGCCTAATTTTTATGATTCATACATCGATCGATTCCTCGAGTCCGGCGAGGGTCACTAAGACATGACATCAATTCAATATGGCGATTACAGGACGCCATTTTGTAAAATTGTAAAAAATATATGTCTGCAAACTACGTCATATTATGGGGTATCGTTGAATAGGTATTAAAAAAACATTTCTAGTTCTTTCAATATTTTTCGACCGTTTAGGATTTATCGAATTACAGTTGCGTAATAACCACTTAATAAGCTGACTGTAAAAAATCCCAAAAAAGTTGAGTCGCCGTCGGGTAATATATTTTCTGAATTGTTTTCTATTCAAAATCACTAAAAATAATACGTGTAATCATTATTTAATCTTTACAAAACGGACTTAAAATAAATTTTAATTTTAAGGCGTAGTCGCCTAAATTTTAATTTTTTGTATAGGCTAGTGCCTATACAGTGATTTTCTAACATTGTAAAACATTATTTGATTGTAAAACTTGTAAAATGTTCGGTAAACTATAAATAATATTTTCGCAGGCACCTCCTGGGAGCGAAACGGACGCGTCCACGTCGATCCCGGCCGGAATCGAGCAGCAGATTAAAGACACTCTCCAACGGGGACTCAGTGCCATGAGCTCGGACTCTGCTGTACTGCCTTCAGGTAGACCCTCTAGATTTTATATTAAATAAATAAATAAATATATCCAGACAATTCACACAACAACATCTAGCCCGTGGTAAGTTCTAAGCTTGTGTTACGGGTACTAGATATCTGATATACTTAATATAATAGTCATATACATATATATATAGATATTTTTTATTATGCATATTAAACACCCAGACCAAGGAGAAAGTGCTTGCAGAACATACAAACACTTTCACCCTCGGCGGGAATCGAACCCGCTACCTCTTGCGCCGCAAGCGGACCCTCGCCCACCGCGCCACTAAGGCAGTTAATTAATTAATTGAGTGACAATACAATGTTTTGGGAGGTTTTTCTGTTCACGTCCGCAAGTGTAAACCCTCTGAATCCTTACACGTGACCTCCGGGTGGTGCTAAGAACAGTCTCTGGTGGTAGGCTTCGGCCGCGGCTTGTCACCAACCTCCGGGCTGGGCCATTGGAAGTTTTTCTTAAATTTTAAATTTAGATTTATTTCAACAAGAAATTGACGGTTTTGTTGGTAATGTAAATAAAATAACAATGGTTTATATTGAATAAAATATAATTTTCAGATCCAAGTAAGATGTCAACAGATAGCTTTGAAATGTCGAGCATAGAACGGGCATTACCTGAAATACCGGAGTTACTCAATGTAAGTATAAATAATATTTAGATTTCCATTTACTAAGATGGAAGCGTAAGAAATGTATGTATACTTCTTTTGAAACTGTAATGGTTATCAACACATATTTTATTTATAACGGGATATTTACCCTGATTGATCTTTCTTTTAAATTTAGATTTATACTTATTGAATCGTTATTATCTCAGAAACGGTGGCTCGTAAGAAAAAAAGTATACATACATTTTTTATAGATCATTTTATGATCTATAATTTTGTCTCAGGTACTTTTATGATAAAACTTACCGTTTTGCTGAAAATCGCGATAAACCCATTATTGTAACCTTGAATAAAAAAAATTCCTTACATGGGAATGATGGGGAACTTCTAGACATTGTTTATAATTATGTTTCAAACAATTTCACTGCAATTCAGCTTGTTGGGACTTTATGTAACTTCACTCTCATTTTTTGGTCTAAATTGACCGGACTATGACCTTCGCGCGCACAGGATTCGAAGCTGCGCTACCCATTACACCAACGCGCTATTACGTGATAGGTAGAATTTTTTTTTAGTGCTTCCAGAGATGCAGTTTCGAATGCTGTGCGCGCGAAGGTTACGGATGTCTTAATCTTTCTCTGCATAAACAATTAAAAATGATGTATTTTGTTGGTTTTTAGCAAAATGGCAGATAATTTTCTAGATGTATGCTAACGAAGTATGTATTTTCAGGATTCATGGAGCGGGGACGAAAACGTCCAGTATTTTGACGGAGTGCACATAATAATGGACGCGGAAGGGGCGAGCTTACTGCCGCTAGCCATTGAGTAAGTAATCACACCTTACTTGTGTAACTTATCTATAACTTAACTACTCATCGCTCACGGGTGCGAAAAATACTTAATATTTTTTTTTATGACTGACTCAGTGGCGCGGTGGGCGGGGTCCAGATTTTGTACTATCTACAATTTCTGGTTTCTGGTCTGGGTGTGTTCTATGTATCATTATGTATGTTGTATTTACAAAAAAAAATGTATGTATGTAGTATATCACTCACCTAACACCCAGTACAAGCTCTGTTTAGTTTGGGGTTAGGTGATGCTGTGTGATTTAGTCCGGACATATATTTAAATATACGTAGGTGAAAGGTTTGACATAGTGATTTTAACAGATTATATTATTGAATAGTAATTCATTACGGGATTAAACGAACAATATCAATCACACAAATAATCTGAGGCTCAGTTTAACAAAGGTATAGATAAAGAGTAATTCCGAGAGCGTTTGCACGGAGCAGAAGCCAAAGAAAGAATGACCTCCGGACTATTGGAACTGTACTTTAAATAGCAGTGCAACTCGTAAACAACCCCTCCACCTGCGGCCACCCGATTGGCTGTTAGCCCGACCGGTACCGGCCGCAGGCAAACGTCGCGCGATCGAGTGGTGTGAGCGCCCGCTCACGCCATCGGACATTATAAGTTGATTCTATGCTACTACAAACGCACTACAATGAAGAACCAGGACGTCACGCCGTCATATACTTCTCTCTCCAGACATCTCTTTCTATAGCAACCGTCATCCAGTCGGCTGGAAATCGGTTTAATTCGTTCCGCCATCTTTGTTTTGGTCTACCGCGTCGCCTTCTCGCCGTACCAGGGTACCAATTCGTGGCTACTTTTGCCCACAGCTCTCATGGGGGGAGGTCTTTGTCCAGCAGTGGGATGATACCGGCTCATAATAATAATAATTATAGTGATTCTCCGTTTTGATATATTTTTTACAGAAGGTAGAAATATATGATTTTTTTTATGTAATCTAATGTAAAAAATATATTATGACGTGTTAAAAATGTAATAAAGAGAATAATAATAATAAACTAGCTGACCCCAGCAAACGTTGTTTTGCAAAATGAAAAATAGATAGAAGCCGATTAAAATACAAAATAAATTTTATAAATTTTATAGCGTAAACAACACGTGGTAATTATGCTGTTAAAATGTAGCTTATATGACACGTTCGTAGATTTACCATAACATCTATTGATTACTTACTTAACCCAGTCGAAAGGTATCGACATCTGTTAGAATCATTTGGAGTTAACAGATAGTTGTGACTGTGAAATAATAACAGACAAATAATTAGCAATAAATTAAAATTGCGACTATAATTTGAGGTTTAAAGTATCCTATCTCTCAAGTTGGATCGAACTGCACATGGTGTGCGAATTTTATTATAATCGGTTAAGTGGTTTAGGAGTCCATTGAGGACAAACATTGTGACACGAGATTTATATATATTTAAATATAGTTATTCCATCATGTTGTTGCAGCTCCAGAGTCCGGATGGGCGGGCACTTCACGTGGCGGTGCGGCGCCGCGGCCGTCACGTTCTGCTCGGCGCGCGTGCGCGGCTGCTTCGCGACCCCGCGCAACCCCATAGCGGCCAGGGGGCTCTGGTTGCAGGTATATTATGTCCAGAATATTAAATAAAACACATTGTTGTGAGTTCATCATCATCACCCTATTAACGTTCCCACTGCTGGGACACAGGGACTTCTCTCTTGACGAGAGAGATTAGGCCTTAATTCACCACGCTGGCCCAGTGCGGGTTGGTGAATGTCACATGTCCTTCAAACTCTTTTAAAGTTCTCAGAACATGCCGGTTGCCTCACGATGTTTGCCTTCACCGTTAAAGCACGTGTTTAAAGCGCACATAAATTTCTCAAGAAGAAAAATCCAGAGGTGCGTGGCGGGTTTTGAACCCACGACCTTCGGAATGAAAGTCGAGTGTCCTCCCACTTAGCCAACACGGCTTTTTTTTTGTTGTGAGTTAGATCTGTTGTATTGCAGCTAGGTAGCGCAAGATGACATGTCTGAACTTGTTACACAGTCTTCCCGCATAAATCCACTTTATGTCACTAACAAAGTAGAATAGTTCCACAGACTATAACATGACAAGGTAATATGTCCTTCAATCAGCGAGAAGAGGCTATAGTTACTATATAATTATGTACCTCAACTTGTATGTTATTTTTTAATTTGTAATGTTGTCCGACATAAAAGATAAATAAATAAATATTTCCAGACATTTCACACAACAACATCTAGCCCCGTGGTAAGCTCTAAGCTTGTGTTACGGGTACTAGATATCTGATACTTAATATAATAGTCATACATATATAGATATTTTTATCATACATATTAAACACCCAGACCAAGGAGATCGTGCTTGCAGAACATACAAACACTTTTACCCTCGGCGGAAATCGAACCCGCTTCCTCTTGCCTCTCGCCCACCGCGCCACTGAAGCAGTCTTTAAATTTTATAGTCTAATCAGATTCTTTAAATTTTATAGTCATATAGTTATAAGACTATCTTTGTTTATCTGTCTGTCTGTGAAATCATAAAAGACCTATGTACCTATGACCTGTATAAATGTATGTGTAATAAATATAATTAGACCGTTTTGAAAATCGGTTGACCCATTTAAAAATTATGATGGGTGAAATTGGGAAATAAAAACCGAATATCTTCAAATAAACTCGAGTAGGGTCTCAAATGAAAGCGCATCACGTGCACATTACAAAATCGTATGACCATTTACTTTTAAGGGAACTAAGGATTTATAAATTTTTAATTTAGACTAGCGGCCCGCCCCGGCCGGCGTCGCACGGGTAAAAAAAGTTCCCGGCAATTTTTCCTTATTTGCTCACCGTTTAGACCTACCCTGGACTACGACAAACATTTTAAAACCAAAATCAGCTCAATCGTCCCAGCCGTTCTCGGGTTTTAATCAGACTAACGAACAACAATTCATTAATATAGATTATAATTAGTTTTCTGTCGTCAGGTGCTAATAACCGACTCTCACGCCAAGGAGCTGTCGTCGCTGGTGTCCCCGCTGGCGCGGCTGTGCCCGCCCGACTCGGAGTCGGAGGGCGAGGCCGCGCGCGCCGCGCCGCCGCCGCCGCTGCCGCTCGCCCTCGCCGCGCGCCGCCTCGCGCTCACCGTCACGCACTTCTTATAGTGCTGATTGACGCGCGCCGGCGATAGTGATGATAGACGCGCGCCGGCGATAGTGATGATAGACGCGCGCCGGCGATAGTGATGATAGACGCGCGCCGGCAATAGTGCTGATAGACGCGCGCCGGCAATAGTGCTGATAGACACGCTGTAGCTAAAGTGCTGCTAGACACGCTGTAGCTAAAGTGCTGATAGACGCGCTGTGGAGATAGTGCTGATAGACGCGCTGTGGCTATAGTGGTGGTAGACGCGCTGTGGCAATAGTGCTGATAGACACGCTGTAGCTAAAGTGGAGAAAGACGCGCTGTGGCAATAGTGCTGCTAGACACGCTGTAGCTAAACTGCTGATCGACGCGCTGTGGAGACAGTGCTGATAGACGCGCTGTGGCTATAGTGGTGGTAGACGCGCTGTGGCAATAGTGCTGATAGACGCGCTGTAGCTAAAGTGCTGATAGACGCGCTGTGGAGATAGTGCTGATAGACGGGCTGTGGCTATAGTGGTGGTAGACGCGCTGTGGCAATAGTGCTGATATACACGCTGTAGCTAAAGTGGAGAAAGACGCGCTGTGGCAATAGTGCTGATATACACGCTGTAGCTAAAATGCTGATCGACGCGCTGTGGCGATAGTGATTATATTCGCGCTGTGGCTATAGTGGTGGTAGACTTGTGTACATTATAGTGATATTAGTTTTTGATTCAATTTAATAAATAAAGATATTATTTTTATAATGAATGAATAAATGATCCTTTAGGTATATATACCTATTTGTTTACCTGTTTTACTTATGTTTACTTGAGGCACTATTTAGCTTAATAGCAAATTCCACGCCTTATATTTTCCTATATTAATTTAGTATCAGTACAGTTAAAGATTACTGCGGTAAGATCCGTGGGCAACGTGGGAGAATATTAGCTATATAGTAGGTACCTATGTCAAAGCTAGGTAGGTAAGACTTAGGTGAAAGCAATTGCAGGTCAATTTACTAACAACTTATGTGATGGAATAAGAAAATCATTTATACCTTCTTAGTTCTTACCTACTTTTTAGGGTTTTTTTTTTTGATCTTATTTATTATTAAGGACTTTTACCTTAAAAGTATGACAGTCCCATCATAACCTAAATCTAAATTATTAACAAATAAAACAATATTTTAAACAAAATACATAGGGAGTCACTGATGCATAAAGATTTTAAATAGTGAAATTGCTGCTAGTGAATTTGGTTCTTTTTAGGGTTTATTTATTTATTTATTTATTTGTTGCATCATGTGGTTATAAAGGTGTTAACATTGGTTCTGTACCCAAAGGGTAAAAAAGAACTATTACTGAGACTTTGTTGTCTCTCTGTCCGTCTGTCACCAGCCTGTATCTGAAGATCGTTGAAATTTTGATGGATGCTTTCATATTTATCAAATTTATTGATGTTTTGATTAATGAATTCACTATTGAACCAACTTCTTAAATATTTAAGGTGTTCATTAAAAGTTGTTTTAATAAAGGTTTTTCAGTGGGTAAAATTCTAATGAAAGTGGTTAAAAGAAAAACACAATTTCTTAAACAAATTTACTCAAGTGCCCTTTACTTACAAACAACAAAAAATAATACCAATAATGCTATACCCATAAATACAATGTGTATGTGCTGACTACTGAATGCATTATATTATTTACTTGAATATTAAGCGCTTTTCATAAAACCTGGTAGAAGGCGCTTCTCGTCCAACGGCAACCATATGTCAATGTCAAAATGATTTATTGATTGCATACCTTAAATGTAGACTAAACTGTAATTTATAAGAGTAAGAGATGAAGGACTTGTCTTCACTACCGAAGTAGACACGTTGAAAGTTAATCGATTCTACGTCTTCTACGATTCTCTATATTGGATTTACAATAATCTAAAAAAAAGAATCGTCTCACGAAAACTTAAAGTGTAAATAAGTTAAACTTGTACCCTCATGAATATTGCCATGTTGTAATTATAATTAAACAACACATTAACGGAACAGAGATTCAACAATATCGTTAATACTTCTATTAAAAATAATTTAAATAAATATTGCCGGACAATAAACAATGCAACATCTAGATCAGTGGTAAGCTCTAAGCTTGTGTTTATGGGTTGTAGACATCTGATATGCTTAATATAATAGACATAATTGTATAGATAGTTTTTGTATATATCATATTATTATGGTTTTTAGTACTGTGAGACCTATAATTCTAGTATTCATCGTGGAATGGGTACTCGGGGTGGTGAACGCTGAAACAAAGAAAATGGTGTTATGAAATAAAAAAGTAGTAAGTAACGGTTAACCAACATTTAAGTATTCTCTCCATTAGCAAGCCCATTTTACTTAATACTATAATTTTATCTACTTAAACTAATATTATATTATACAAGGTGTTTTAAAATTGGTATATATAGCGTAAAGGGTGTGAAACTCCAACATTTCGATTCGGTAAGTAGCCCTTTTGTCGAAAAAAAATAGAAATTATACAAATATTATAAAGTTGATGAGTTTGTTTTTTTGAAGGCGCTCATATCAGGAACTTTTTGTCCGATTTGAATAAATATTTCATATTTATTTTTATTGTGTTGATAACCCATTTATCGAAGAAGATGGAGGCTTTTTACTAGAGAAAATACGTCGTTTCGTCGAAAATCCAAAAGACACGGGAACCGCGTGTTAATATAAGAATTTTTAAAAGCGAATGTTAAGAAAGAAAGGTACACACAGGACACAGGGAGTTCTCTCTAAGCGAGAGAGTAGGACTTGTTTGATACAAAAGCCAGCAGAGTCGGTAGCTTATAGACCAAACGCTGGTTTGAATCTGTTGATTGTTAGTAATTTATTATTTTAGCGATTTTCTTTTTCTCTTATCATTTGTTTTTTCAGTTCTCCGTTTTTAATACTCTCTGTATATTTTCAAATTTAGTTGTAAGTAGGTAAGTGGTTTGTGTTTTTTTTTGTTTTTTAGTCACGCTATGTGGAAACATGTAAATGGTTCGTTCGTAGTTATGTTTGTATTGTGATTTAGTTAGTAAGTTAAACTGTTTGTTTTCCAAATAAAATAAAAAAATAAAATAAAATTAATTCCACATTTAGGACAGATAGGATCCTTATAATACTCACTCGCCCATGCTGACAAGTCGCCCGTTGCATTCGAAGCCAGCTATCGCCTGCACATCGTCAGCGGTCAGCTTGAAGTCGAAAACGTCCCAGTTCTGTGCTATACGACCTTTGTTCACGGACTTCGGGATAACCACTAGACCGCGGTCGATCGCGTATCTGGAAGAGAGGAATACGTACACGCATTAATAAAAATTGGTGTTTGTGTTTGTCAAAATACTAAACTAAAGTTTTTATTTATATTGTATGTCCGAAATGGATACAAATTACAATTGTTGAAACTTATGTTACATTTTAAGACCAAATGTAAATAAATGCACACAATTTTTACAATAAAATATTCTTATTCATACAATAATTATTTGTTAGTCTTGATTGGAGCAGATTCCGTCTCAAGCTGTTTTGTCGTCAACGTAATCGATATTTTATAATGCTTATGCAAAAGGGCTTCATAAAAACATTATAAATCACGTTCAATGTGTTATCAATCTCGGGACCCATATTATAGATAGCACGAACAGCCCTTTTTTGCAGGAGGTACCTACACATAATTATGTGTACTGTACGTCTGGCCGTTCTTAATTAATTGGTATATTTATGTTCACTGTTTTTTATGTGACAAAAATTGTATACATGCTTTACATACAATTACTTTTTTCTAGAGGAATAGTGACGCAAATGTAGGTAGGAACTAAAACATTTTTTTTAAATATTTCATAACTTTGATGCACTTTTTGATTGATTTAAACTTAAAATAATACAATGACACTTTAGTCTTATTTTAAGTTAAAAATAACGCAGCAATGTCTAAAACAAGAGTCATAAATGGAAAACAAACATTAAAAAAAAAACTTTAAATCCCTCTGCTGTAAAATTGCAAAATATGCAGTTTCAATATTGTTCCGAATGAGCGATATGGTGTTTATGCGACCTACTCCAGCGCTCCTCGCCGCTATATATACCGTATGACATATTGCTATGAAAGTAACTAAAGTAGACCAGTCTAGATGTTGCAATATCTTGGTGGTTCCGCGAGGCAGGACGAATCTACTCAATAAAGCACCTTTGATACGCGCTATCCTAACGCTTAATCTAGCAGCCGAGCTGAACGAGTTCACAAAAGCAACGTTTAACACTTTGTTTTTTAAATAGGCACAATTACCTTTTTCTTTTATGTATGTATTATTATTATTTTGTTTTATTAGTTTTTGGTTTGCGGCATTCTCTATTTATGATTGTTTTTTTATTTTGTGATAGTGTTAATTTGACAATTTATAATGATTTTAAATTTATGTAACAAACTTTGACATTCTTCCATATTTCATTGGGTTTTTTCCTGTAAAAATTGGGTAAGATAAATAAATAAATAAAAATCTTACCTGATGAGGACTTGAGGCACGCTCTTGTTGTACTTCTGGGCGATGCTCTTCAGCCGGTCGTCCTCCATCAGCTGCGGATCGCCGGGCTTCGCCCACGGGCGGTCGGGCGAGCCCAGCGGGGAGTATGCCGTCACCACGATACCTTCCGACCGGCAGAAGTCTATCAACTTCTGCTGGTTTAGGTAGGGGTGGATTTCGATCTGTAATAAATTTATGGTTTCACTTTCAAAACTAACGACAGTCAAACAATTCATGCAAACGGGCATTACTCATGTATATTAATAAATAAATAAATATTTCCAGACATTTCACGCAACAACATCTAGCCCCGTGGTAAGCTCTAAGCTTGTGTTACGGGTACTAGATATCTGATATACTTAATATAATAGTCATACATATATATATATATTTTATTATACATACATATTAAACACCCAGACCGAGGAGATCGTGCTTGCAGAACATACAAACATTTTCACCCTCGGCGGGAATCGAACCCGCTACCTACCTCTTGCGCCGCAGGCGAACCCTCGCCCAACGCGCCACTGAAGCAGTCAATTGTAAATTTTATTAATGCCTTAGTTTATTTGAAAAGTTTAGCATATTTCTAGCTAGTTGTTCTTTGATTTATTGGTGCCCTCAGTTCAGTTCAGTTTCTAGTAATTGGACTCTGCGCTTGAAGCGACAATTTGCCGGTGTCGAGTTAAATATAAAACTTTTTTGCCAAAAATTAAACCAACTTCAAAACGGAAACTGAAAAGTAAAATATAAATTAACTTTACAAATCATTTCTACATTATAAGTTATAATTTAAAGAAACATAAACAATTAAATAATTAAGTACCTATATAAGAATTTTGATGTCGGTGCCAAGTAAATACTACGAGTAACAAATAGGTGATGAAAATCAACGTGTCATGACGTACGTTGGTCTATCCAACAGGCACAAGCACAAGAGAGCAGACATGTTACACAGCTCGTTCTTTAAATTTATAAAATACGTTATTTGCGCACGATAGTTCTATACAGAGATCAATGAGGAGACTTTTTGCCATTTTGACCAATACGAATTCACAAAAAAATCTTAAAAACATGTTGACTGCCTCAGTGAGGTGGTGGGCGGAGGCCCGCTTGCGGAAGAGGTAGCGGGTTCGATTCCCGCCGAGGGGTCAGGTGTTAGATTTGTCTGCACTTTCTCCTTGGTATGGTTTCTCTGGGATGTGTTTAATATGTAATATAATAAAATCTATCTACTTATATAGTCTATTATATTAAGTATATCAGAGGTCTAGTACCCGTAACACTAGCTTATCTTACCACGGGGCTAGATTAGTTGTGTGGATTCTCTGGAAATATGTATATTTAATTCTACCTGATTAACAGCAGGTCTCACGGCAGCAGCTGCCAGCACCCGCTCTATCTGCCGTCTGTTGAAGTTGGAGACGCCGATGCTGCGGACCAGGCCTTTCTCCACGAGGCCCTCCATGGCCTTCCACGTGTCCACGATGTCCACGGCGGAGGGAATCGCCTTGTCGTCTTCGTCTTTCGGCATGAGGGATTGCCCTTCCTGGGAAATACGAGAGCAGTTCTTGATGTAAAGTGACGATGTGGTCTAAGATGGGACATGAAGACCTAGAAGGTAGATGGCTTCTCCGGACCACATTATGAAACACGAAAAAATCGCTTCACGCACTGGCCCAGCCCGGAGGGTGGTGACAAGCCGCGGCCGAAGCGACCAGAGACTGTTCTTAGCACCACCCGGAGGTCACGTGATTTGTTTTAAGCTAGAGGTTCCTAGCTTCGCACAGCGGCAAATCCGACTAATATTATAAACTTGAAAGGTTATTTTTTTTCATTTGACCACGATCTCACCTGATGTAAAGTGACGATGTGGTCTAAGATGAAGTTTGTCATGATGTGTGTTTGTTGCTCTTTAACGCAAAAACTACTTACTTAATGGATTTTGATGAAACTTCACAATAAAGTAGCTTAAACATATATCAACATAACGCTGCTACGGGGCAAGACGGGCAAGGCCCTGGTGTCAAGCTAATATATGACATATTGATTGAGTGATATTTGTCTGGGCATTATAGTGGAGTGGAGCGAAGGTACAATACAATACAATACTTTTTATTGAACACCAATAGAACAAACAAAAAAAAAATACAAGAAATTAAATATCCATATAATAGTGACACAATGGGTGGCCTTATCACTAAAAGTGATCTCTACCAGACAACCTTTGCATATCTTGAAGGTACCTTGTAAGCTTGCGGCCAGTGGATGAGGTACAGGTCAAGGTACTCCAGGTTCAGGTTCTTCAGCGTGGTCCTGAGGATGCCCTCCACCAGGTCCGGCCGGTGGAACGTGCACCATAACTTCGATGTTATGAAGAGTTCGTCTCTGGAAGTATAATGTCAAAGTCAAAACGTTTATTTCCTTAGAAGCACATAGCCTACATGGACAGTTCAACTTAAAATTAATAAAACTAAATTGCTTAAATAACAAATATCAAGGAAATAACATTGTCTTGACAGTTCGCTTCAATGTTTTATACTGAGTTGAGAAGCGAATAGAACAACACAGCTTTATCAGTTATTACAATTTTGTAGTATCATAGATAGATAGAAAGAAAAATATTTTATTATACACATCAATACAAAATTATACCTAGCATGCGTCAATGAAGACTTATCGAGCATAAAAAAAAAACATTATAGTTTAAGGCTGACTAACGATAAAATAGAATTTACAGATTTATACTTTTAACATTGTTTTTCGACAAATGGGCTTCCAAATCGAATATTCTCGAACATAATATGTATCCTGGTGCGTGCCATTCACAACCTTTCCGCTCTATAAACCATATCCAAAACACCTTGTCTAACATGCTGAACCGCTGTGGACAAGATAAGGACATTGAAAATTTACCACCAATTTACATACTACTTATATACGTTATCACCATGTCACGTAAACAAACACGGGGTAATTTATCGATCTTAATTATGGATCGTATGCGTTCATGCGGCTTAATGAGATAATTACCTATGTCAACAACTTCCTTAACAACCTCTTTGACTGTGAACAAAAAATTTCAAAGATTTTTGTGCTATCAAGCCTATAACGAGGTCTTAATTTAATACTTAATAATTGCTATAAGCAATGAGACCGCCCACTACGCATGCTTGGTTAAATTTTTCTATTATGTAATAGTTATGTATTTATGTTTATTGGTGTGTGTAATAAAGATTTTTCTATCTATGTACTTAGTTCCAAACGTTGACGGGTCCGACGCAACTTTGATAATACAACTACCTACACAGAGTGTTAGGCATTTTGATATAGTTTTCAGGAAATAGGGGCTGTTTCACGATCTTCGAGGTTAATAAGTCAATTGTTAAAATAAAGAGCAAGTCTATCCATGCGTATAATGGAAGATGTGGGTTCGAGTTTTACTTTTTTTTTGTTTGACAATGCCACTACTCGGCAGCTCAATTATTATGTTACATAATATGTCTTGTCTGTGTCTTTTGCTGTATTTTCTGTGAAGATAATACTTATTATTATGTAGAACTTAACGAAATCAAGTGTATAATGTTGCCTAAGATGAATAAACTACTATGAAACTTCGTCTTAATTTTTTCTACACAAATTTAGATTATAAGTCAATCTCACTGGCGTCACTGACAGTTGTCAGTTGACTTGGATTAGTTAGCTCGGAGATCAAACAAGCCCAAATATATTATTCTTATTATTAAATATCTGACGTTTTTTCGGGGCTAGATGTTGTTGTGTAGATTGTCCGGAAATATATATTTTATTTTTGATTTTACTGGCTGTTTTAATACAAAAGTCAAAGTCAAAACTTTTATTTCCTTAGACGCATTATGGCATACATGAATAAATATAAATAAATCATTTATTCACAAAGACATGGTTTACATAATTGGATGATATAATAGTACTTACATACAGAACAGCACAACTTGCTTTGTTAAGCGTGTGAATATTATAATGAATGACAGAAAAATCTTCCAAAATATTTAGGTCTTATCTTGTATAACAAAAATAATCAAATTATAAAGAAAAGAAAGAAAGAAGAAATACATTATGTCAAAGTGATAAGTCAAAAAGAATTCATAAAATTATTACAAATAAGAAAATTAATTTTAATTAGGTAGGTACCAAAATGTCAAATTTTTTCATTAAATATCAAAAAACTCATTCAATGAATAAAAACACTGGGATATCAACCACTCCTTTAAAGCTTTGTTAAATAAAGGACCTTTATAATCTAACACTGACTTAGGTAAATTATTGTATATCTTGCATGTCATGTCATGTAGACGCAATTCCGCTTAAATAGATCCAATTTAGGCGCCGGCATAACTAAAGGTTTTTGAGCAACAGTTCTTCTCTTACTATTATCTTGAAAGTTGATTATGTGGGGGTATTTTCTAATGAACAAGGCTGTCTCAAAAATATAAAGAGATGTCACGGTTAGAAGTTTATTACTTTTAAAGTATGGCCTACATTAATCTCTCTTTTTTAAAGTAAAAATGGCACGAATGCAATTTTTCTGTGCTATAAGGACATGGACAGGTCAACCTAAAGCTAAATTAAATTAGTTTATATAATTTATATAGCTATATGTTATTTTAAGAACTTAAAATTATAAATCATTAAAACTAAGTTTATTTTAATATTATGCATTCTTCCTGCTTGAGATATTTTTTGTTACTTATACTTGTTATTCGTTTTAAGATATTTGTAATGCCCAAACAGGGTCCATGTTACTGTTCTTACATACCTATTTTTTAAGACCTTAATGTTACAACATAGTTGCAAATAAACGATTTATGAATAAAAACTAAGAATAATCAAGGAAATAGCATTGTCTTGACTGTTCGCTTCAATTTTTTACACTCATATCATCTAAAGAATGCCTTTAAGAGATTGCTCTAAGCGAGAAGGCCGCCGATTGTACAACAAATGTGGCTATTGATTGTTATTTTTAAGTTAGTCTGTAAGCATTGGTGTGCAATAAAGATATTATCTATCTATCTAATAGGTAATGTTTTCAGGCAAAAATGACCCGAATTGCGTCCCGTTTCTCGCGTTGCTGGTGCTTAAGTTTGGCCGAAGCCTTATATCTCAGTTCCCGTTTCAGCTAATTAGAAGCCGAGATATTCCCAGAAGAGAACGCGTTTAAGAAGAACTCTTAGCAAAGTTTTTGTAGCACGGCCGCACTTTATTACATTTAGTTTTGTTGGTCTAAATGTAAATTACCTACCTATTAAATTTAGTCTTTGTTGACGTGACAACGTCTTATTAATTGGTTTGCCGGGTGACACTTCAAGAAACTGCGTTACGCTCCGCTCACGTTATGCGCTCAGAATGAGAGCGAGTGAGAGGCACGCGTCCCTTCCACTCGGGCATGGTTAGCCCGCCTAAGAGCGAGAGAGACAGACATAAAAAGTGAAAGGCACGAACGTCGGCACGAGGTTTCATTGTACGCAAATGTATTGCAAGTTATTGTATGTAAATACGTATGTATGTGTAAAGGTAAAAATAAAATTTTGTTAATATGAAATTCAGTGCGAGATTCTTTGTATAAATTAATGTTTTAAATATAATTCTTTGTATAAATAAATGTTTTAAATTGTTACTATTATTTCATCCTTCTTCCTACTATACGAATGAATATTCACATTAAAATTATTTTACCACTCAAAGTCGTTGTCACGTAAAACTTTCGCCCGTATACCGACTTTACAGGCAACCAATTTTTTTTTACCTCTTGACAACTCCCTCCTGGAATTTCTCAGTGAGCGCTTGCCCCACCTCTGGCTCGTTCAAGTAGATATATGCGCAGTCGATGTGTCGATAGCCTATGTCTATGGCATCCTTCACTGCTTGGGCCACCTCGCCTGGTTGCGACTGGAACAAGTGTGGTACATTATATACTGTGGGATGAGGATATAGCCTGTGTTGGCTTATTGGGAGCACACGCGACATTCATTCTGAAGGTCGTGGAATCAAACCCCGCCGCAGAGGTGCGCCTCTGGATTTTTCATCTTAATAAGTTTATGTTCGCTTTAATACAATAACGCTTTATTGTACACAACACAGGAGCATAAACACATGAAACAAAAATTAAAAAACAAATGGTACTCAATGGGCGGCCTTATCGGTAAAAAGCGATCTCTTGCAGGCAACCTTAGAATGGAAAATATTTAACTTAAAATAGAAGGAGGATAGGAAATATTGTTATATTTTATATTGCCTTGCCAATCTATATAAATAAAAATGAATTGTTGTTCGTTAGTCTGATGAAAACTCGAGAACGGCTGAACGGATTTATCTTATCATAGTCTTGAAATGTTCGTGGAGGTCTAGGGAAGGTTTAAAAGGCGAGAAAAAATCTAATAATTGCCGGGGAAAAAAAAAAAAAAACCCGTGCGAAGCCGGGGCGGGGGCCACTAGTATAAAGTAAAAAAAGGTGTGTGTGCGATTCACACATGATAGAAGTGAAACTTCAGTAAATCGACGAAAGAATAAGAAAAATAAAAAAAAATTGTCAGCTACGACGCACGATTGGAGTCTACTACTTACGAACTATAATATGATATATATCGAATAGAAAAAAAGGGTAAATGAACGCATCTGCTAAAATGATAAGAGATACAAACATTTATATCTGTAATTATTCGGATTATTTATATTACTTCAATAAAGCGTATTACATAAAGTATGCTACAAAATAATATAAATAAAATACAGCAATACCTCTTTGCGCGATACTTCGTAGTCTCAACTACGAAGTCGCGCAAAGAAATTTAAATAAAGCAATGTATTTGTGTCTCTTACCATTTCCGTTTCATCTTTTTGCATCCGGTTTGAAATCACTACGATTCTATAGAAGTTTCACTTCAAAAGTAAAGTAAAGTAAAAGTTTCTTTATTGCATAAATACATGTGGATAAAGGTGTTAAATAAATTACATAGAACAATGTATTTTACCAATATATGGCGTGCAATGTCATGTTACACACGTTATTGAATTTAATTACAATTGAAATTACCATCATAGAAAATTAATTTATAAATAAAAAATGACAAAAAAATTGCAAATTATGAAAATTAAAAATTTTTATCGTCCATAAATTCTTTTAAACTATGTATAGTAATATTTATCAGCCAATATATTCCTTAACCTATTTTTAAATAATGAGAGTGGTAATGCTCTTATGCTCTCCGGTAATTTGTTGTACACAAATGGAGCATTACAGAACAAGCTTTTTCGCATCATAGAGGTCTTACAATTTACTGTTTGCTTTGCACTCTAAATTTATCACGTTTACTCCTGTTCTTTTCAGAAAGAAGAAATAGATTCGGATTACTCTTTACAAATGTTACAGTTTCACAGATATACAACGAGGGGACAGTTAAAATTGTGTGTTTGATGAAGTATGGTTTGCAGGAATCGGTCATCTTCAAGCTGAACATGGCTATATAAAATATAACAATATCATTTAAATATCATAATGATATAAATATCTACATAAAAATAATTATATTATTAAGCAATTGAAATAGGTGTGAGATTAATAAAATCAAAATAATCTTTGACATATTCCCGAGTTTTTATTCAGCTGCAATTTTGCTCTAGAAAACTGTCAAAGTGTCGTTCTTAGACAGTTTCACAATTTTGACACTAGAGGCGCTAGTTAGAATCTTTGCATCGCCAATAGATACCTCAAGGAACTTATACAACTTAAAGGTTGGGTATAGGTGACATTGCTTTCGTCACACTTGCACTGAGTAAAAAGGTCACATTAATTTCGCTTTGGTACCTACCGAAGCGAAATGAATGTGATCTTTTGACACACTTTACTTTGCTACCTAGCATAGAGGTTAAATTTACATTATACAAACATAGCCTAGCCTACATTTTCGTTCTATAATTCAACCAATCAGCGTCCACTGGTGGTTTTACGGTGAGACGTCTTAAATTTATAGGCCTATAACGTTAGCATTTTGAGATATGCATGACTGTCGCTATCAGGCCGGTAACATTTTCAACATGCTACCCAGAGATTTAAAATGCATTGAAAGTCCATACATATTGAAAAATAAACGGTTGCGAGGGCGCTACTCTACTATACCTTAGCTGTAATTTATTACTCTAAGACCATAGATAAATATGAGGCTGAAAACTTCCTTTAAAAAGATTATTTAATTATAATTATTTTTCATGCATAAAATGACTTTTTTTAATTATTTTTAGATTAAGACATTTTCAACACAATTTGTAAAAGATTTGTAAAGAAATAAATGAATATGAATATTTGAATGTCTACCATTAACCTTTTTAGAGACTTTAATTCACTACAAACTCTACTTGAAACCAAAGAGAATAAAAACCTTGAAACTTTTTGCAATATCTCCTATATTATAATAGTTTTGGAGATATTAATGTACGACCTGCGGCAATAGGCATGATGAATACTTAAAATAATAGATTTAATCCGCCCTTTAGGTTGTCTAAAAAATACTACCTAATCTATTTTCTACTTTATCAATTAAGAAAGAGCCAAAAGTGAGAATGCGGGCTTGTCACGTTTACATTTAGAACATTTTGCTCCAAAGCACGCGAAACTTTAATGTAGCCTTGATTGTTCATTTGCAAGAAAAATGAGAACGTATGGGTTTGTTTTTTGTATTATAAATTACTGAAAAATAGCGCTGTATATAGATGTATGTCTGTGCGACGGACTAATTTTAATTATTAGTCACCCTTTTTTTTTTTGCACATGATCCCGGTTACACCTCCCAACATTTTTTAAATGTTATGTTTTAAATTTGTTGACTGCCTCAGGGGCGCGGTGGGCGAGAGTCCACTTGTGGCGCAAAGGTTTGATTCCCGCCGAGGGTGAAAGTGTTTGTATGTTCTGCAAGCATTTTCTCCTTGGTCTGGGTGTTTAATATGTATAATAAAAAATATCTATGTACGTATGTATATTATATTAAGTATATCAGATGTCTAGTACCCGTAACACAAGCTAAGAGCTTACCACGGGGCTAAATGTTGTTGTGTGGATTGTTAGGAAATATTTTATATATTTTTATATATTAATATATTTATTTAATTCATAAATATTGCCGGATTCACACAACAACATCCATCACCGTGGTGAGCTGTAAAGCTTGTGTTGGGTACTAGACATCTGACATACAATATAATAGCCATACTATAAAAAAATATATATATATATTTTTAATATTAAAAAAAAATATATATATATATATTTTTATAGAAAAATATGTTTTAATACAAATTAATACGGGAGCTTCAAATACAATTTTCGCATTGGTTGCTGAGTCACTAATATCTCCAAATAACAAAGCTACAGGCCCGGACTGGTCTAATCATCCTATAACGAATGCAGTGATAATGCAACCTTCACAACTTCTGAAAAATTCACAGTTTGTTTGACCATCGATTGCATCGATCGGGCATTGTTCTTGGATTGGCCTTGGCCTCCGGAAACTTATGACATTTTTACTGACCAATAAACTTGTCATACATTTCCGATGTTGATTTATTAATTAGATAGTGTTTCAAGGCGTCCGTGATGTCAGGTAAACATAATGGATAAGGATTCGTAGGGGTAGGTTACATGTATTAAATAAATATATAAAATAAATAAATATTTCCGGACAATCCACACAACAACATGCCCCGTGGTAAGCTCTTAGCTTGTGTTAAGGGTAGGTACTAGACAACTGATATACTTATAATAGACATACATAGATAGATAGATATATTTTTACTATTCATATTTTAAAATGTGTTTACACCCACCAAGAAGAAAATTCTGGCAGATCATAAAAATACTTGAAACCTCGATTTTGATAGCTTTGTTTGCTATAAAATTATTCATGCACTGTTCATATTAATATGAAACATTGAGTAAGTAGAAAAATAGTATTATAGAACCCTTGGGCGGTTTATACTCCCCAACCCGCACTTGGCCAGCTAATCTCTCTTGTCAAGAGATAAGTCCCTGTCTCCTAGCAGTGGAAACGTTAATAATATTGATGATGATGATTTAAATCTTTATATCGAATAGATTTTATCCTTTTCAGATTATTTTGAGGCGTATATTAATGTCTCTATCCGTTTCATGACTTAATCCAAGATTTTTTGTGTTTTGTAAACTATTGATCGCTAATTTCGCAGTATGCCTAGTTAAAACAATATGCTGATTACGTAAGAAAATAAAAACAAAATTTATCATTATGTAAGAAGTTCTGTCGATATGACATGATAATATTTATCATTGTTTTTACGATAAAATTCTTATAACTTAGATTCTGGTTTGCAGACATAGGTACTTGTTTTGCAATTTTACTAAAGTTTTAAAGTCTATCGTATAATAATACTCTGATTTAACTCAGATACAATAACATTAAGTAGTAAAAAACTATACATACATTTGAGAAGTTTGAGAGATGGACTTATACTAAACCTTGCGTTCATTATACAGTTTATACACAAATTGCTAGAAAAAAAATAACAAAAAAATGTTTAAAGTGCATAAAGATATCTTTAAATTTGCTTTAAATTCTTTAAATCTCTCTCGTCAAGACGGAAGTCCCTGTGTCCCAGCAGTGGGAACGTTAATAGGGTGAAGATGATGAAATTAGCTTAAATTTATTAAAATCACGATTGTTGTATAGGAGCCACCTTATATATTTATTTATTTTGTATACTCTCCTTAATAACAAATTAAACAGATTAAATAAAAAATATATTAGTTGTATAATAAAAACATACATTAAAAATATGCATAATAATAATAATAATAATAATAATAAAAGCCTTTATTCAGACACTGATTTTACATTGGTAACTTAACCTACTGACTCAGTTGAGTCTATGACACCGATAACATTGTCTGTTTGCCCCGCTCTGGCAAAGGCCTCCTCCATAATTTTCCAGTCTGCTCTGTTTAATGCTTTCCGTGACCATGTTTTCCCCGCTACAGTTTACTTTACTTTCAAAAATATGCATATGGTTAATTAATTATTTGTTGCTGCTGTAGAAACCTAGTAGGTTAAGCATAGTTAGCAAGTTAATGAACCTCCTTGTATAACAAGGAAATAAGAGGTTATAGAAAAAAAAATGTTAAGAACTCATAAGAATTATATATAAAAAAACTTACTTTCCAAGTACCCAGTCCCACAACAGGGATGGTGTATCCATTGTTAAATACGATAGGAGCGGGCGCAGACATTATTGGTTTTTTTTCAGACGTGTGTGTAGTTCAACCTTCTTTGTAGAATGAATAATGGGCGAATGAAATGCGGCCAGTATCTTATAGTATCTATTGATAAGGTTAGGGTGCGGTTCGTATTAAAGATTACGCGACTTGTGTTAGTCGCGCGACTTGGAAATAACAACCGAGGTATTCATAAAACAAAGCTTATATGTTGGCCTTGTTTGTATAGTTCTTTATACATCAATGCAGGACTATGCATTTATTACAACAAAGGGAAAGGTATGATTTAATTAAGAACTAGTCTATATTCATGTGACATGCTCACAAACCCTGTTTAAATAAATAAATGATAAAAATAATAACTATAAAGTACGTATAATTTGAAAATAAATTATAAGATTAGATTTTTTTATTATTTGGACGGACCAGCTTTCATGTAAAGACATTTTGTCGCTAGGATTTCTGAAATTTCTTCTCAATTTCGATGCCATCACCAGATCCTAGTTTCTTTAACATGGAACACTCGAAATATATACTTTGAATAAAAAAAATAACCATCAAAATCGGTTCTCAAACCAAAATGATATACGAAAAAAATAATCGAAATTAATCAAATTGAGAAATCCGAATGTTGAAGTCGGTTATTAAAATATCAGTGAAGCAGGACTGTAGAGATGACCTAATAAGGAGTTGGAGTTTAAAAAAATCTCATCGTATAATTAGTAATTTATTATTATAGAATAATAAATTACTAATTATACGATGAGATATTTTACGATAAAATGATTATGATTATACCATAGGGTATATATAACCATAATCATTTTATCGTAAGATATCAAGTTGGTAAACAGTCCCTAAAATTATAATATTTTAGTGTCACTGAATCCTGCCCCAATACGTGTTGTTATTTATTCAGAGTATTAGTTATTAGCTTTTCAAAACGTACTCAACTAAAGTAGTTAAACCTATAGGCTTTTAATATAATATCTAACAGTGAAAGATTTTTTTTAATCAGACCAAAAGTCGCCTTCGCACAAACAACCTCTTTAATTTTGTAATGTTAATTTATTTTTTTCATCATTTAGTATAATGTAGCCACATTGTTTTTCGAAAACAATATGACACTAAGAGACACTGCGACAGACAACGAATGTGTCGCTGTAAAATGCTGGTTGACAAGGTGCTTATGAATAAAGATGATGAATAATAATTAATTATGTTCATAACTACTATTAAAAAAGAAAATTGATTATGTATTCTATAACTTTATTCAATGCCCTTAAGCATATGCATTTATTTTTATGAGAAACTCCTATTTAAAGTCGCAAATTAATAGTGTAGCGCGGAGACCTTCCCTTAACCATAAAACCGAAACTCGTCCTTAAGGTGCTCGATAGGTGAGTGGATCGCGCGCTCGCCTCACGCGGCTAGGCGAATGCGGGGGCGCGGAGCGGGGAGTGGGGAAGCAAGACAGTCCGGACCACGCTCGACACGCGTAGGATGTATTTTGTTGAACTTTTACTTTATGTGTGTTTTTCATGTGTTTTCTTGTATTTATGTAATAATCCGCGTGTACTTTTATACATTATACCTGTTTCGTGCAACGAACTCTTTCATTGAACGCCCTGAGAACTATCTATACACCTTCAGACTTTTACATTGGCCCCCAACTCGCGGGCACGAACAGTGAAGAAGTGAACACGTGCCGCCTACCTATTGTGAGACAATCGTGAGCACATTTATACCGATTGTCATATCTACCGATAGTGAATCGGGTACCGAAAACCACTGACGGGAAACACGATCGACAAAATACCTACACGGACGAAGCAACCATTGGGAGCGAACACGTGTGGAAAAACTAACCTACGGATACACTGTGCTACATATCCAGTGATATCTAGGAATAAGTACCTACCTACTATCCGCCTCCCAATTGGATTATCTACAAACCTACCTACCGCCGAACCGCAAACAACTGGATTCGGCGTGAGCGCAAAGAAAAAGGAACTTACCTACTTACCTGCCTACCACCATGCCGCCGCCGAAAACACGTGCCGCCGGCGCGGGAAATAGGCATGGATCGGAGTTGGACACCGATGAAGCCGACAACACGATAGTACCTACACCGGCGTCGCCAACCATCGCCATGACGGAGGACATGCTGCAAAACCTGGTGTACAACATTACGCAGAGCCAAGCGGACGCCAACAGAATCCTTATAGAGACTATCCTGGCAGGCAATAGAGACAGAGAAAGAGATCCACAGAGCGTAACTTCACCACCGAACCCTCAAACACGATCAGGGAATTTCTCTAAATGCACGTCACGTTTCGATGGCGCTGCCAAGAGTGCGGAGGAAGTGGAAGCATTTATCGACGCGGTAGAGATCTTCAGGGAGTGCACGAACGTCACTGAGGAGCACGCGCTGCGGGGACTGCCCATGCTGCTCACCGGACAGGCCGCCGTCTGGTGGCTGGGGGTGAAGGCGTCGGTGCGGTCCTGGCCCGACGCTCTGCATCGGCTCCGAGGGATGTTCGGCGTGCAGAGACCCGCGTACAAGGTCTTCCGTGACATTTTCTCCAGTGTACAGGGAAGTGAACGTGCCGACATGTTTGTTAGCAAAGTGCGCGCTCTGATGAGTAAACTGCCTTACGAGTTACCGGAGATCGTAAAAACGGACATGGTGTACGGTTTACTTGATATTAGAATAAGGGAACGCGTGTGTCGTGATGCGGTGACAGTCCTAGACGAGCTGGTCGCGAAGGTACGTTTGGTGGAAGAAACCCTAGCCGAGGTGAGTACCCCTTGCAGTACTAGTGCGCCTTCCACAGACCTTCGAGCACCAACGGATCGTAGTAGCATTCACGATAACCTAGGTTCGAGTAGATTCACAGGAAAGCCGCCAACCGAGCCGCGTAGTAATGAAAGGGATTTAGTAAAACGCGAACGCGTTCGACCGAGATGCGATAATTGCAAAATATTTGGTCATACGATTGAGAATTGCCGACGTCGTCCTGTCGAGAATAGAGTAGAACTTAACTCTATCGTCAATCATGATAATTGCGAAATACCTACCGCGAGTAGTGATAGTACGAGTAGACCTAGCATGAGTAGTGATAATACGAGTAGGCCTAGCACGAGTGTGCCTCAGTATAGTACCTTGGAATTGTACACCGCAGATTTAGTACATAATAAGCGTGATGCGCGCCCTTTAGTCGAAATAGAGGTGGTGGGCCGAAAAGGTGTAGCAATGCTAGACACCGGAGCTACACATTGTATCGCAGGACCATTGCTGTACGAGTTACTTGTTAAAGCGGGTGTAGAGTTCCGAAAGACCACCAAGATGATAGGGTTAGCTGACGGGTCCCAACAGCTATTACATGCGCTCGAATGCGAGACTCACGTTAACATAATTAGTCGTGCGGTGCCTGTTACATTTATAGTTTTACTCGACGCGAACACGCGAACCCTGTTAGGTCGAGATTTTATTGCTAGCGCGCAAATTGTGTTAGATTTACCGAATAACAGCTGGAGCTTCAGTAACAACTATAGGCATCTTCATAAGTTTGTAACGTGTGCTGAATCAAATTTGACGAGTAAAGCAAAGCCGACAAAACCAAACGTACTTACAGCTAGTGGAAAAGAGAGGCCCCCATGTAGGAAACATCGTGAAGACGCCGATGCTTCATCCAGGGGGAGGGACGGCTCTAAACACTTCGCAGAGGGCGGGGACCCCAATATATTTGAGAGGCCCCTTTGTAGAGAACATCGTGAGGACGCCGATGGTTCATCCAGGGGGAGAGACAGGCCTAAACACCACTTTAGAGGCGGGGACCCCATCGCATCGAAGAGGCCCCAATGTTGGAAACACCATCGTGAGGAGACCGACGGTCATTCCTGGGGAAAACAGTGGTCTTACCCTTATGTAGGGGGAGCCCTGTCATTGAAACAAAACGTTGACGTTTATTTCGGTCACCGAAGTATAAATTATAAACCGCGTGCAAATAGTCCTCACCACGCTAGGATTACTGGGAGGAAGTGCGCTGGACTATTATCGTTTCCTATCAACCACGGTACTCGTAACATTCCAGCGGTGGGTGAGACACAGCCGCCCGACCCATACCTACCACCACCGCAGTCGCGACGTTAGCCGTAGGCAGCCTACGTATCCTGACCTAGCCACGGGGGCGCTACGTCTAGGTCAGAGGGGGAGAATGTAGCGCGGAGACCTTCCCTTAACCATAAAACCGAAACTCGTCCTTAAGGTGCTCGATAGGTGAGTGGATCGCGCGCTCGCCTCACGCGGCTAGGCGAATGCGGGGGCGCGGAGCGGGGAGTGGGGAAGCAAGACAGTCCGGACCACGCTCGACACGCGTAGGATGTATTTTGTTGAACTTTTACTTTATGTGTGTTTTTCATGTGTTTTCTTGTATTTATGTATTAATCCGCGTGTACTTTTATACATTATACCTGTTTCGTGCAACGAACTCTTTCATTGAACGCCCTGAGAACTATCTAAACACCTTCAGACTTTTACAATAGTTTGTTTCTTTTCAATAGCGATATTTTAAGTCGCGCACCAAGCGTTGGTAGACCGCTCCTTATCTTGATAAATTTTTGATCAATGGTAGTTTTACGCTGAGTCATAGGGACATAACTACTGTCGGAAAATTTGAACAACCTTCAATGAAATGGTGTTAAATTTTAACACGTTCGTTACGTAAGCTCACGTTTACAGGCGGTTCTCAATAGAAAAAATGAAAAATGTTTTTAACAGAATAATTACAGTACATAATAAATCTAAATTTAAAATTTAAGAAAAACCCCCGATTCCAACGTCATAATTTCCTTAAACGTAAAACAACATAATATTAAGTAATGTGGACGCGATGTGATTTCATTTGATACCCCACACTAGTACATTTGCAGATTTTCGGTTTTCCTTACCCACTCTCACCCCCATAACTTTTAAACGGCACAACCGATTTTCATGAAACATGTCTAAGAACACTTGCGCCAGACTCACCTTTCATACAAAAAAAACTTAATTGAAATCGCTCCATCCGTTCGGGAGCTATGGTGCCACAGACAGACAGACACGTCAAACTTATAACACCCCTCTTTTTTGGTCGGGGGTTAAAAATTACCCAGCGATCTCCTACACTAGACAAAACCTGTATCGTGGAGATCAGTTTTAAAATTATCAGATCAGATAATGCGGCCTAACCAAACTTAACTTAAAACATTTCATACTTACAATTCATTTATAGACAAAAATTTACCGCCGTATTTATAAAAAATATTTCACTTTAATATCAGACATAGAATAGAATAGAAAATACTTTATTACACACCAAACAAAGAAACATTACAATAAGAAATTAAAACTAAACCTTTATTTTTACAGGTGTTATGGACGGTGGCTTATCTATACTAATATTATGTATAAAGCTGAAGAGTTTGTTTGTTTGTTTGTTTGAACGCGCTAATATCCAAAACTACTGGTTCGAATTGAATAATTCTTTTTGTGTTGGATAGTCCAGTTATCGAGGAAGGCTATAGGCTATATAACATCACGCTACGACCAATAGGAGCAAAGATATAGTGGTAAATGTGTAAAAAACGGTAGAAATTATTTCATCTTTGAAGCCTTCCGTTGCGTGCGCCGTGAAAACGGTTCAAGATACACAAAAAATATGTATTAAAGAATAATAGCTCTTTTAATGAAACAGTCCGCGATAGTACATGTCTATCTTTTAAGATTAACTCACAAAAACCGTTTTTATGGTACCTAATTTGGTCGAAATAATTTGTTTATGTTGTATCAACATAATAATATTAACCTTTATTCAAATAAATATGTTGTTGGTTAAGAGTATTTCATCCATTATAACGCGGATAGCACCGCAGGGCACAGCTAGTACAATATACATACATATCTCTCTAATGCTAAACCTAAAACTAGCATAAACTTAATTAAATTTATTCTTATGCTACAATAAATGAATAACGAAAGTTTTATGACTTTTTTGTTCAAATAAAAAAAAAAGCTATTCCAAAAAGAGTTGAGTGATGGATATTTCTAATATCCTTAGACAATTGGTTCCACAACCGAAATGCCTAAACAGTAAAGGATTTTGTGTAAAAATCTGTGCAGTGAATAGGAACCTTGAGCGTGTTGTTTGTTTCCTGAAATATAATAGATATAATGAGACTGGTGTAGAAATTTATACATATATATGAGATAAATAGAACTTTGGATAAAAACTAAACCTAATTTTACTCTCACTTTGTAACACCCGAAGCAAAAAGAGAGGTGTTTTAAGTATGACGTGTCTGTCTATGTGTCGGTCTGTCAGTCTGTCTAGGACATCATAGCTCCCGAACGGATGGATTACTAAATATTATGGTGTTTTATCGTATCGTATCGGGTTTTTTTATTAATATTAAGATATGCGACTACTATTTAATTTTATGAGATTAACAGACAATTTACTTATGCAACTTTCTATGTTAACTAAATAATAAATATCAAAAATACCTCTGAACATTACATTTTTCAACCAACGTATAGTCCATTACAGTATTTAGTTTCATTAACCGACTTTCAGCGAAAAAAGGAAGTTCTCAATCCGTCGCGTAAGTTTTTTTTATATTTCATTTTTTCTAAAATTGGTATTGCTGTGGTGATTTACAATATTTTCCTAAAATTCTACATCATACACGAATTTAATTTTGTTACGGTTAACCCTTAGAGTATCTATAGTAAACAGAGCGCGCGTATTGTGCAGAACGTGGACAGCTATCATAGACAAACGAAAAAAAATTAATGACAGGTAGAGATGGGGCGTGCCGATGGGGAAAAAGCTATCGATAAATTACATTAATTAGGTTCTCTGTTAGGTAATTAGTTACACACTCATTATGTTATTTACTTGTTCTCTGGTTCATTATATAAAACTTCTAGTAATTTACCCAATTATAATGATAGTTCTACCATTTACGTAATCATTTTCTGGTTGTTTCAAGTGGTTACATTTATTATTATTATAAATGTATACCACAAGAATATAAATAATTGTACTGTACGGTACGAAGGTCCGAAAGGTGTGCTTAATTTAGGTGTTACATAGTAGTAAGATTCTGACATTACCGATAATAATAAGAAGATAAAAATGTGCCGGTATTTTTTTTATTTTATATAAATTATCGAAGAAAAACCCTACTCCCAACTAACATATATTTTTTTAAAACATCGACTACAATTGATCGCATCCCATCACTATACTTTTGACAGTCGGCGCGGTGCGCTCGATCCACGACTGCGAATGCTCACTGCGCAAACGTCATGTTGTTCTTAGACGTGTCTAATGTTCGCAATTCAATAGGCTCACTCTATTCTTACCATAGATAGATACTCTAAGGGTTAACCCAAGAATCTTCGGAAAACAGATTATAAATTCTGTAAATGACAAGCAATCAAAATCTTTCAACATCAAACTGTCTGTCTGATTTTTAATTTGGTTAAGAGTGAGTATCGTCAGGTTCCGTGCAACTTTTTAATTACCAGAACGCCGCCAAAGCTAAAAATATCTAGTTAAAAATTACCAAATTTGCCGTCGAAGAAACAACAAAATTTATTAGCAAAAACAATCTTGAGATCTTTATTTTTAATTTTATGTGTTTTATCTGGAAGAAAAAATAACAGTTCTAGCTAGTTCTAGAGCATCTAGCTATGTATATTATTAATAAATGACTATTATGATTTTTACTATAGTGCTATAAAAGTTGCTTTCAAAGAAATACTAAAATTTAGGTTTCGGTAAAATAAATAATTATTTTCGGACAATTCACACAACAACGTCTAGTCCCGTGTAGACCTCTGATATAGGTACTTAATAAAATAGATAGATAGATAAACTTATTATACACCCAAACCAAGGATAAAGTGCGAGAAGAGCTTTTATTGGCCTGTTATTAAACAGATTGAGCACTAATTTACGTTAATGAATTACTATTTTAAGCAACCGTTCAATAACCATACTATATTATGTCTAATTAAAAACTAAAATATTTTCATGAATACAGAGACATACTGTTTTTTCTGAATCTACTGGTCTGGTTGCCAAAACTTTGTCGACCGCCGACCTTAAATGTACCTATGGCCGTTCTGTTCCATCATTCCGAACCCTAAATACATAAAATATTTGTTCACAAAATTTTCAGTAAAAATGTAATCATAATTTAAAATAGTTTTTTACTAAAATGCAAGTAAGTAATTTCTATAATATTATACAATTTATAAATGCAGCGACTATGGATAATTAAGCCATTTTTTTTTCAAGGCTGTACGGCCTGAAATATTTTTAACTGGATACCTTACGTTAAGAGAAAACTGTTTGTTCATCATCACCACCCTATTAACGTTCCCACTGCTGGGACACAGGGAATTCTCTCTTGGCGAGAGAGATTAGGCCTTAATTCATCAAGCTGGCTAAGTGCAAGTTGGTGAATGTCACATGTCCTTCAAAGTCTTTAAAAATGTCAGGGTTTCCGGTTTTTAAGCTACTTTACTTCGTCTTATTTTTTTCTACACAATATAAGAATACTAGGTACCTATATTTAACCTCAGCAAGTATTACTCCTATAAAAAAATATGAAGTGACGTGAAATTAGGTAAACTTGACGATTTTCAATAGATATTCATATTATTCTGTATTAACCTTTAAAATTACCACCAAATAATGGTAATCATGACTTGGTAAAATAATCAAAACATGGCAGAAAATAGTGATCTATTCTATTCTTTTCTATAAAATTGTTATTATTATGGATTATGGAACAACTAAATATTAAGTTTTAAATGAACGTACTGATATTTGTTTTATTTTTTTCAGAACAATCCACCCGGATACGGTTATACACCAGGATACCCGCCAACAGGTTATTTTATTTTGCAATGTGTATCACTGAAATATAATAATATATTGTGTAAAAGTTGACATGTGAAAGAAAGGAGTGAGTGTACACAATAATGATGGAAATGGTAGCCAAACATTATTTGCAGTACATATTGTTGTACTTCACATAATATGGGCGGAAAGATTTTAATATGAATTTAGTCTCTTCCATCCAAGGGTTGCCTGGAAGAAATCGCTCCTTAGCGATAAGGATGCCCATTGTACTTCTGTCAGTTATGGCTGTATGGTATTGTACTAAAAATAAACCTACGTGAAATAGTGTTTACATATAAAAATGAATCGCAAAATGTGTTGCTAAGCGCATAACTCAACAACGCCTGGTCCATTTTGTCCAACTTGTGAAGCCGGGGCGGGCCGCTAGTAATCAATAAAATGGTAGATGACTAAAAAACAATAGAATAGAATAGAAATAGAAAACACTTTATTGTACACCACATAAATTAATAATAAACTTTACAAAAACCTTAACTAATTAAAAACAGGGTACAAAGGGCGGCTTTATCGCTATGAGCGATCTCTTCCAGGCAACCTTGGGATGAACAGGAAATAAAAGGGACGAAAAGACAGTGGCGTTAAACCAATATAATAAAAATATTAAAAAAAAATTACATAAAACTCATATAATAAACCTAAATATTATACGAAATAACAAAAACATTTAAGTAAAATAAATAAATCAATCAATAATAATTAGTAGTTAATTAGTTTGTAGTATTTAAATGTGGCTATTGATTGTTGCAATAAAGATATTATATATC
The DNA here is from genome assembly GCA_929108375.1 of Gymnoscelis rufifasciata. Lineage (NCBI taxonomy): Eukaryota > Metazoa > Arthropoda > Insecta > Lepidoptera > Geometridae > Gymnoscelis > Gymnoscelis rufifasciata. The sequence continues at coordinate 4,744,100 of OV815332.1, read as the reverse complement.
TATATCTAGTCCGCCATCTAGATTACATAAAACGATTGTACCCGTTGTGCAAAAAAAAAAATTAAGACGATAAAGGGTAAAACTTTAGAATCCAGCCGCACGATTTTGGGGGGGGGGAGGTGGAGGGGGGGAGGGGGGAGGAGGGGGAGGTACCCCCTGTACCACTCCCCCCCCCGCGGAAATATGTAGTTTAGGAGATATAGCAATTTGAAATTCAATAAAATCTAACCTCAAAAATAGGGTTTTAAATAATTTCTTAGCTTCTCAGTTACAAATATTAAATAAAAAACAATATTTAAGTAATCCTTATTGGTTTACGGTGCACTCTACACTCTTTTGTTGATAAAATTAACCCATGCTCTTCAGCAAACGCGATTCGAGTTGGCGAGTGTCAAGTTGTCGTATCAGACGAGCCAAATTAAACATCGCCACAATTTCCGAAGTAAATGGCGCTTTACAAGCACTCCATCATCTTCAGGCTCTAATAAAAAAAAATAGTATTAATAAACTGCTCCGGCGCTGCGGGAAGTGCAGCCCCTTCGCCCTTGCGTAACAAAGCGCAGTCACCCATGCTCACCTCCGCAGCTTCGGCTTATTGGTCGCCTTCGGCGACCAGCCTCAGCCGCTCCGGCTCGAACGGGTGCCTGCGCTTTGTAACGGCGGGCGGGAGCTGCTCTCCCTCCGCGCCTCCGGCTTTTTATATACACTCTAGTTGTGTGACAGACAAGACCACGTGGAATTAGGGGTGCACTGATTCGGATTTGCAACTTAAAGTGACCTAAATCAACCCAATGTAGTGTGCACTGATTCGGATTTGCAAATTGAAGTGAGGTTATAAAGGTACAATCTAACCTTATCTAATTGTAATTCTTACCTTCTTGACTTCCCGATGGAATTGGTTCACCTTCCCCGCGACTCGTCGACGCTACTTATATGATTGCATTGTAATTTTAAGGTAAAAACATTACATATTATAAAATTTTATACAAAAATAACGTTCCATTTCACGAAAACAATTTTTTTTTTATTAAAAAAAAGTACGCATCTCCGCGGTGAGGGGGTGGTATTTTTGGAAAGGGGAAACCAATGCCATCTTAAATCGCGCATCAGCACCCCCAAAATCCTGCGGCTGGATTCTAAAGCCAAGCCCGATAAAGTTCATAGAAGTTTCGCGTGAATGTAATGCTTTGAAGCAAAATGTCCTAAGTGCATACACTTCACGAGCCCCCACTTTGATGCTCTATATCTTGGCACTTTCTTATTAAATTGATAAAGCAAAAAACAGGTGTCCAGTATTTTTGTACGGACTCACAGACTGATTCAACAGCATACCTATTTTTTCATGCGTATTATATATATATTTTTTTCCTTTTGTCATATTACCATACACATAGGATATGAGAACTAAGGTGTTTTTTTTTAATGCTCGATAAGTCTTTCTTTTAACACAATCTCACCTGATGTAAAGTGACGATGTGGTCTAAGATGGGGCATGATAGACCGAGAAGGTAGATGGCTTCTCCGGACCACATTACGAAACACGAAAAAATCGCTTCACGCACTGGCCCAGCCCGGAGGGTGGTGACAAGCCGCGGCCGAAGCCTACCACCAGAGGCTGTTCTTAGCACCACCCGGAGGCCACGTGTAAAGATTCAGATGGTAACCACTTACGGACGTGAACAGTCAAAACCTCCATGTATGTATAATATAAAGTATAAACACTTGATTAAATACTGTATAAATAAAAAAGTATACTCATAAAATAATAGCTATATCTATTCTTACAATTACTTAATATTTTGCATGGGGTGTAATGTGTTTTGCACTTTAATTACATTTACACTACGGTCGAACAAAATACAAAGGGTTTTTATTTTTATTCTAGCTGTTACACCACCGCCGATTACAAGAATTGAATACCCAGGAAACCCGGGACAGGGCAACCTGGGTCAAGGATACCCAGGTCAGGGATATCCCGGGCAAGGATACCCAGGACACGGATATCCAGGGCAGGTTTATCCAGGACACGGATATCCAGGGCACGGTTATCCAGGACAGGGATATCCCGGACAAGGATACCCAGGACACGGATATCCAGGGCAGGGTTATCCAGGACAGGCATACCCGGGCCAAGGTTATCCAGGACAGGGATATCCGGTTCAAAATTATCCAGGTAACTACGTAGACCTTTCGTCAAGATTAAACATAAGAAAGAAATAATAAGTTTTAACTCCTTTAACTTCGATTTACCTAGATATTATTGTGTGAAGCAAAATGTACTAAATATTGCAGCGTTAGGTTATGTTCGCAAAAAACCAGCGGCCGCAGCGCCGAAGCGCCAGAAATCCCGGTCTTGGATATTGTTATGAAAAAAATATTTTGTTTGTTTTAATTTTACCAGCTTTCAGTGATGAAACTTAGCATTTGTCACATTCTAATAGGAGCCCGAATTAAAAAACAATTTCATAAACCTTTTCATTTACATCATAGTTTTGAGCATTAACAGTATCACATAGACTATTTTTTTTTGTATTATCAGGGGGCCAGCGACCTGCATCTAGTAACATCCTCAGCTGCGCCGGTCTGATGGCCTGCCTGACCTGTCTGTTCTGCTCGTGCTGCCCCGCCCTGCTGGGCGCCATGGGCATGGGCGGGCCGGGGCTGGGCGGCGAGGGCCAGGACGACGCGGGCGAGTACCCGGAGACTGTCAACGTCACTGCACCAGACTGAATATAGCTACTTATCTAAATAAATAAAAAGAAAAAAATAAAACTTGAGAGGTGTCAAGGGACATCCGGATGGAACGAAGTTCCTTTCGATTAATTAGTGATGGAAATGTAATAAAATTTTATTTTATTCATATGTAATTTGAACTTAAAATAACTTACAAATAAAACTGAATTTTACCCAAAACTTAACTTTGGAAACACAAAAAGCATTCACCCCGACGTGATTTGAACTCGCAACCTTCTGATCTGGAGTCAGACGCGCTACCGTAAGAATTTTTTCCGTCTAGCCCCCTTTCACAACGCGCGATAAGAAACTTCGTTCCAATACGCAAGCTTCAGTTATGGTGCAGATACGGCGGATATACGAACTAACGCGATGTGTGTGACCGGGTACATCTTTCTTATTTTAATTGGGACTGAGATCTGCACTGACAGATGTCAGGCGAGATCGCCTTGTTATTATTTTCTGCATTATCCTCCTGCCTAACAAGGACTCACGATAGGCCAGGGTATATCGTTGCAACGCGAAGTATTCGGGTGAATACGATGTTCAGCGTGGGTGGCTACAGCTAAGTCCCTTCGGAATCTTACAACAGACTTACTCGGCGACACAAATCTTAGCCTTCTAATGTAGCCATGAATAACGCCTTTACCTTTCACGATAATTTTATGGCGCCAAAGTACTCTATGTCCTTTCTCAATCAGTGGATATCCTCCTCAAATGTATCCTGTCTTTTCTCCATCTCAATCAAGTTCAGCTAGATCAGTTTTCATCTTGTAGATACTCTGACTTGACTGTTCGTTCTTTGCACAGTATGTGTTTAATTAAATCGATTGTTTTATTTTTTAATTAAAAATAAACGTAAGAATAAATAAATGTGTTCTATAGGCAGTGGTATTTATTTTCGTATTGAATATTTATTTATTTACAATTCAATAAAACATCTTTATAGGTTATTTTTTGGGCCCTAATGCGATGTTATATTTAAAAAAAAAAATAAAAAAAAAAAAATCATTTATTTGGACATTAACAATAAGTTTCACAATTTGATTCGAACGATGGCGTCTGCGAAAGTTTGGAAAACTGTGTTGCAGAGCCAACGCCCACCTCCAGAATAGACAGTCCTATGTAAACATTAAAACAAATAAATTATAGTAAAGGTGATAGTTACACAAAAATATATAAAAATTAAAATAATCATTTAAAAAGAAGTACAATATCAATATATACTACTTGATTTAAAACATTAACCTTATAATCTAAGAGAGGAATTAAATAATTACAGTGTATGCATGTGTGTGTGTGTATGAGTGTGTAGGTGTGTGTGTATGTGTGGTGTGGTGTGTGTGTGTGGGTGTGTGTGTGTGTGTGAAAACAGGTAATTTAATTATTTTATAGTGAGGAATAGATCCTCTGTTTCTGAATAGGAGAGTGACTGAAGCCACTGAGTCATTTTCAATTTACACTTATATAGAGTCAGAGGGTAAATCTGTTGCGTAGAGTTAATTTTATTGTACAATTTATCGCAAAGATAATAATAATGTCTAGAGACAGTAACAATTCTCCTTTGTTTTTGAGTACATACCTGGTCAGAGCGTCTCTTTGCTAAAGTAAGTTTATGGTCAAAGGCAACTTCAGAATGTTTACGTAATATGATGGCTAAAACAAATAATTGCCTTACCGTCAGGACTCCACTAAGAACGTAGAGACTGTCGGTCGAGAAACGCCTTGGCTTGGAGTACATAACCTTAAGAACTGCTCTCTGAGCACGTTCTATTCTTAGCATGACATTTTTTACAGCACCTCCCCAGACTGCAATACCGTAGGATATAACCGACTGCGCCAACGCAAAATAGACCATCTTTAGGCATGAGAGGCTTGCAGAACATCTCAAATTCTTAAAAATATACATAAGTTTTCGAATTCGTGTTATTGTAGACTCTATATGTGGCTTCCATGAAAGATTACTGTCCAATTGGATACCTAAATATTTTAAATTTTGAACAAGGGCTATAGTTGGACATGAGCACATGCTAATCTTATCTCTATTACAATGATTATGGGCATATACAGTAAAATCTTTCGGTTGAGATCGTGCAGTAGGAGAAAAAATTAAGCACTTAGTTTTTTCCGCGTTTAAAGACAAAGAATTGCAGGCAAGCCAATTTAGTACTAAGGTAAGGGTTGCTTCTGCATATATTTTCGCTTCATCCCAAGTATTTCCACTAACTATTAATGCAGTATCATCAGCGTAAGCATAAACATCACAATTTGTAGGAGTCATTTGACATAGCTCATTAATATAGATTAAAAAGAGAGTTGGTCCTAAGACGCTCCCTTGTGGTACTCCAAAATGAATGTCCGCTTCCTCACTAGCCATATTATCAATCGATACAATTTGTTTTCTGTCTGACAGATAACTAACAAATATTTTTTTTACAGTTCCTCGAACTCCGATATGTTCTAGTTTATCAATTAAGATTTGGGTGGATACAGTGTCAAAAGCTTTTCGCAAGTCTAGAAAAATTCCTACTGTTTTGAGTTTTTTATTGAAATTCTGAACAACTTTTGATGTTAAGGCAATTACTGCATCTTCAGTAGATTTCCCTCTCCTGAAACCGTATTGATTATTAGCCAAAATATTCATATTTGTAAGATAAGCCGTTAGTCTATTATTAACTATTTTTTCCAATACCTTAGACAGAACCGAAAGAATAGATATAGGGCGATAATTGTTCATATCATCTTTATTACCTCCTTTATGTATAGGATGCACTATTGCCTTTTTAAGAACTTTTGGAAAAATGCCGGATGCAAGACATCTATTGAATATGTATTCTAATATAGGAGCAAGAGTTTGCTTAGCACCCTTAATGACAGATGTTGGTATCCCATCATATCCTATTGCAGATGTATCTTTTAGGCCTGTTATAATGCGAACTATTTCATCACAGTCTGTAGGTAGTAGAGCCATAGAATTAACGGGGTCTATGTTAATCGGATTACGTAGTGAAAAGTCAGAAGGGGGCGGTGAGGTAATATTTGATGCCAGTTTTCCACCCACGTTTGCAAAAAATGTGTTTACTTCATTAAGAGAAGAAAGCGCGTCAGATTTTAAGTTAAGCAGCTCTTGGGCAGAGCCTTGGTTTGTCTTATTCAAGTTAGCTACTTTTCTAACCACTTTCCAAGTTGCCTTTGAGTTATGTTTCGCCTTTTCAAATTCAACACGTTCAAATTCCCTTTTTACTTTCTTTAACAAATTATTACAAAAATTTCGGTATCGAAGGAAGGAAACTTTAGCTATTGGATTATCTTGCTCAAGCTTTGACTTTCTAGCGAGTTTGTCTCTATGTCTAATGCAACGCAACAGCCCTGGGGTAATCCACGGCTTCAGTATTTTATTTTGACTCTTGCTCAAAATAGGTCTCTGATGCTTGTCAATGATAGTTGTTAGCGTTTTAATAAATAGTTCAATAGCAGTATCTGGATCATTTATAGATATAATGGATGAAAGATCTACCTGTTTTATATCTTCTATAACAGAAATTGTATCAGTCCTATATTGCATTTTAGGGGACACTCTTTCATGTTTAGAGGCAATTGCAAATACTGTAGGTAAATGGTCCGTTATAGAGCAGTCAAGAATTAAAGATACAGCTGCACGCTGATCAGATTTAATGAAAATGTGATCTAAACACCTATCCAATCGAGTAGGAATTTGATGAGCCGGAAGCAAGGAATGTGATGATAACAAGTTTAAATATTCATCGACATTGGCGTTATTTGCATCGGGAGAAATATCTATGTTCATGTCACCAGCAATTACAATGGTAGTATAACTATTGAGCTCTAGCAAGACCCCGTCAAGGCTATCTAGGAATTTGTCAATATTTTTGTACGAGGGTGAGCGGTATAGACAAATGACAGCCGTATTGTTCCCTAATTGTAAGAGTAAACAATTTGCTTCATTAAAGGTTGGTAACTTCACACTACATATAAGATTTGTACAAACGTACGCTACAACTCCATCGTTCTGGTTCATAAAATTTGACGCGTAAACGTTGTAGCCTGAAATAGGAGGTGGTGTTGTGCACTTACTCAACCAGCATTCAGATAAAATTATAATATCTAAGTTGACTTTAATACGACCCAGCAAAACGAGAAGATCGTTGAAGTTACAGTTTAAGCTTCGTATGTTGAGGTGTAGTATTTTAAGACTATTCACAGTGTACTTTAGGTACTTAAAAGCATTTTCAGGAGAGCATGTATATGTGTCGGAAAGTTTAATATTTTCCAAATCATTTGTTATTGATAAAATGTCATCCATAATTTAAGGTAATTTTTAACAAATTGGGTGATAACTTTAGACTAAAGTAGCACTTATTGTTGGCTGCTACTACAAAATATTGTTTTATTCGGATTCTAAGATACATTATTTCCTGTTTTTGTATTGAGTGAGCAAGTGTATTTGTATGAGTGTATGAGTATGTATATATATGTTTATATGGATTTATTTTGAAATATTTTTCGGTTTGTAATATGTGTGTAAAGCATACAATGTAATGAGATAATAGACAGAATTTTAACAAATTAAGTAAGTTAATAAAGTAATTAGACAGATAAATATAATTTAGGTATATTAGTAGTCATATATTATTCTTCATTTTCTCCAAATCAGTTTCTTTAGAAATTCTAATGGGCGTAGCATTTTCGCTTCGTCGAGCAAAGATCTTGCCATGTGACACCCAGCAGAACTTATAGCCATTGGTTTTTGCAGTTTCTCTAGCCATATAGAAAAGCTTTTTCATTTTGGAAGACAGATTCTCTGATATAAAAATCGGTGTCACAGCTCCGCTTAAGCGGACATGTTCAGTAGTAAGTTTGGATGACTTATTAAATTTCCGAAACATTTCTATTACTTTTTCTTTTGCGAGCACGGTGCCAACGTCCACGATTATAGTCTTGTTATTCGGGTTTTTTCCTGATAGTCTAAATATATCTCTAACTTGGCTTTCATGCATTGGAACTTTCAAAGTCTTTGTTGCGTTTAAAAACGTATCTATAAGATAAGACTTTGTCTCTTTCTTAGCAACAGGAACATTTCTGATTTCAAGGCAAGACGACCTCGAGTTTCGCTCATAGACTTCCAGCCGTTCCTCTAGAGATTTCATATATTCGACATCAGCTTTCCGACTTGTCTCCAGTTGCTCTACTTTGGCTTGAAGACTATCATATTTTTGAGCCAAGAAATCGACAGTTGAACGGATATCTTCAACAACTGCAAACAGCCTGTCACCCCTCTTGTTTTGTTCCTCTTTGAAAACCTCAAATATTTCTCTCATTTCTGACATAAATACCTGTAGCTCACAATCGCGTTTCCGCTTCCGCAGTGGGACATTGTGACTCTCTGCTAAGTTTGGTTCCGAAGAGCAACCGTGCAATGTATTTGCCATGGGTGCTCTGAGCAAATCAATAGGTGTTGGTGTCGAGCCTGATCGTTTGAGCTCAGTCGGGTGCAGAAGCGATGAGTCACGAGTAGTGGGTGAGGTGGGTGGTGTTCGATTTATTGGCATATTGAGATGATTTCTTCACAATTTAATCAAAAAATGTTTTCGATACAGTACTTGATTACTTTTACAATTTTATTAATTTAATATGATGTAAATTAAGACTCAAGCACTTAAATCCAGTATGATATGCGCGCAAGAGCTACCAGGCGCGCATAAGCCGGAGGAACTACGCACGGAACAGAATAATCAATGAAGCAGAGAAAGTGACTCACTCCAGTGTGAACAATGTAGTCTGCGTCAGGGTAGGCGGCGGCGTAGGCGCAGGGGTGTGGTCACGTAGGCGCAGGGGTGCGGTCTCGTAGCTGCTCGTAGTAGCGGTCAATGGGTCCAAGCGTAAGTGGGCGTAGCCTGTCGTATTTGGGGTCTTCGTGCATGCGTCACTCGGCGCGCGTTTGATACTTCTTTGTAACTTATGCGATCCTATTTTTTATACTTGATTTTTTGAGAATAAAATGAATATAAATTTTAAAAATAAACTAATGAGGGGCTAGTAAACACGTGTGCTCGTAACCGAGGTCCGGAGGGAAGGATTATATTATATTTAATACAAACACAACAAAACAGATTTTAATAATAATTCAAATAGATTAATATAATAATAATAACAATAAATCAACGAAAATATGAATAAATAATAACCAATATAAATCAACGATAATTAAAAATCAATTCAGAAATTCATAATTAATGCAAACAATAATTTTAAATACATAACTTGTGGTAGGTACATTTAGTTAATATATAGTAATACTAGCGGCACGCCCCGGCTTTGCGCGGGTAATTATTCAAAATTGTTTCAAAATTATTCGATTTTTTCTCGCCGTAAAAACCATCCTTAAACTCCAACGAATATTTAAAAAAAAAATTGGCTAAATTGGTATAGGCGTTGTTGAGTTATGCGCTTGTAGGTTTGTAAGGTGCGCTTAGCAACACATTTTGCGATTCATTTTTAACCCCCGACAAAAAAAGAGGGGTGTCATATGTCTGACGTGTCTATCTGTCTGGGACATCATAGTTCCCGAACGGATTTAGCGATTTTAACTTAGTTTTTTTGTTTAAAAGGTGAGTCTGGCGCGAGTGCTCTTAGACATGTTTCATGAAAAAGGTTGTGCCGTTTAAAACATTGTGGGGGTTAGAGTGGGGAAGGAAAAGCGAAAATCTGCAAAAATCTCGAGTGGGGTATCAAATAAAAGCGCATTGCATGAACATTACACATTATTATGGTGTTTTACTTTTAAGGAAATTGAAGGATTAGAATCGGGGGTTATTCTTATATTTTAAATTTAGATTTATTATTTATAAGAAGATTAAGGTAAGAGAAAACATACTATTGATTGCAATGCTCAAATTGGTGTAACCGACAACAAACATAAACTTGGTTCGGGTCAATTGGTGTAACGTTAGTTTTTTGAAGAAAGTTGGTTTTATATTGGTGTATGTGTGCTGGTTTGCCAAGATACATACACCAACTTAACCTTCTTCGGTCATAGGAATACAACAATTCGACTTATGTAAATGGATCACATACCTACTCAGTTACAACATAATTTCGACGGAAGACTGCAAAATTCACAGTTAAAATGTGTAGCGTAACTGTATTTTTTAAAGCTAGAATTCTATTATTATGATATTCGAAAGAGCAGAAAAAACTAAAAAAACTGTATACTCAAATTATTTTACGTGTTTTGGTGGTTAACCCAATTGAACCTGCAACCGACGATATGTACAATATCTATGCTATATGCTAGGGTTTAATTCTGAAAATAACTTTTTGAATGGGATTAGTTACCTGTTAACGAATTATTAACTACTAACTAGATAATGATAAGTTCTACAAAGTTGTAATACATATATTCAATAGTTTTCGCAGCATTCACGATTAAAGAAAGATTTTAGGTTCTTTTTTTTCACCATGGGTTACATTATCGGACGTTCCCACTGCTGGGATACAGGGACTTCTCTCTTGACGAGAGACATAAGGCCTTAATTCACCACGCTGGCCAACTGCAGGTTGGTGAATGTTACATATCCTTCGAACTCTTTAAAGTTCTCAGAACATGCCGGTTTCCTCACGATGTTTGCCTTCACCGTTAAACATAAATGTCTCAAGAAGAAAAATCCAGAGGCGCGTGGCGGGGTTTGAACCCACGACTCCCTGTTATAGTTAAAGTGATTCAAATCGATTACGATAATATGAATCAATTTAAAAACAAAACAAGAACGGCAAAAAAAAACAAATCTAAATCGCGTCTCAGAGTTCCATTAACTGAGCTCTAGAACATCAAAAAAGTATATTTTAACAATTACAAATTAACAAATACAGAGACTTCTGTTAAAGGATATTGTATCGACCAACACCAAGGAGGTTTTAATTACTCGTCAGTCTAGTCAGCGTAGACAGTAAGACCAGCAGATGGAGTCAATGCGAATATAATAATAATAATAATATATTTAAAAATAAAATAAAAAAATATATTTTCACTACGTTTATGAGAAGGGACCTCCATTCATAGATCTGAAACGTCATTAACTTACGTCACTTAGCACACAAATCGTTACCATTTTTGACTGAAGGTAGACCACCACCCGCGGAGGGTGAAAAGTGTTTGTATGTTCTGCAAGCACTTTCACCTTGGTCTGGGTGTTTAATATGTATAATAAAATATCTATATATGTATGACTATTATATTAAGTACATTATATCAGATATATAATACCCGTAACACAAGCTTAGGCTTACCACGGGTGGTTGTGTTGGTATTTTCGAAATAGTAAGCGTAATTAAATACAATTTATCTCTCGTTTAGAATCCTACAAAAGTTTATAAATGTCTTTGGCAACTATACATATATTTGCGGAGCTTGTTATATTCCGGGTGATAGATACACCATTGATATAGTTGTACACCAATATCATTGACAATGACAATTCAGTTGTTTCCGTGATCATGGCGCTTGCAACAGCGTCAAAATATCGGAAAACTCAAAAACCGTCAAATCATGGTATGTTACCGTTTAAAACCGACGTTTTAAATCATAATATTGTTAGAAACCATGATAATTTAAAAAGTTATACCAATATTGTTATAATAACAACATAAGAGATGAAAGCTGAGCTGTTCTATTCGCTTCTCAAGTCAGTGTAAAAAATTGAAGCGAACTGTCAAGACAATGTTATTTCCTTGATTATTCTTAGTTTTTATTTTAGTTAGCTATGTACTCTATAGCTTCAGAAGAAAGTATTAAGAACTTCTTTGATGCTAAACTTACGCTAGCAGATAAAAATCTTTCCTCCGACTTATTCAGAATCTGAGTGGATTCTGAATTTGATCAAACATTTGAAATGAGTTTGATAGGTCAACCATAAAGATGGACAAGTTGAGTTTTGGGCAGGGAGTGGGTTCCGTACCATCTGTACAAACAAAAAAATATTTGTACTTGGTACATCATCGTCATACATCATTTTTACATTTATAGTAAACACATAAATAATTAATTTTAAAAATTTGTACTGGGCTGTCTGGCCTACAGAAAACAGAAAATCGTTTAAGTAATACAGATAATATATTTCAAATGTGTTTTTCGAATAAACTAATACTTAATCTAGGACCCGTTAGATTGAATTATTTATTATTATTATAAGAATTTGGGTTAGTTACATAAATAACCAAGTATATTGATGTGATATTCTTATTTTAAAATGGTGTTACTTTCGGATTAAAAGTAAGGCTTATAAGATTTAAACTGAGCCCTAAAACGGCACCTGATAAAACTTTTTGCACACAATAAATCCTCCTTAACCATCTGGCCACAATACTGAACTCGAAAGAACGCCAACGAAACAAAATGAACAGAAGATCCATTCAAAATTCGAAAGAAGCCTCACAACACTACCTTCCGTCTTGCAGGCTTGTAAAATATTTACTATCATGGACAAAATTTTCAAGTAAAAATTAAACCACCACAAAATTACAAGTTTCAAACTGGCTCAATAGTACAAAAAAATCAGTAAATCCTTCATAAACATGGCTCTAGTATTGAGGAAGGCCGTTCTGCCAAAAAATGTATCCCTATTTAAATGTATGAAAGGACGAACCCTAGCTTCCACGGCGAACAAGAAACCGACCGCACCCTTACGTAAGTTTTTTCACTGCTTATCACCGTGCGTAGCTTTGGTGTAGTTCTTTGAAATATTCTTGTATTCTCAATCCTAAACGTAGCTTGATCTTTAGCTAGAAATCATAAGATAGATTTAATACATAAACATGGCTCTAGTATTGAGGAAGGCCGTTCTGCCTAAAACTTGTATCTCTATTCAAATGAGTGACATCATTAGAGTTGGAGAAAAACGCCAAGCAACCGTTAAAAGTTTACGCCAATGCGCTATAAATATGCGAAATAATATTAATAATAAAATTATTTCATCATACATAACAAACGTAGGTAGTTCTAGTTTTTCGGGGTTTTCCTAAATCATAATCATAAATCGTTTATTTGCAACCATGCTGTTAAACATTGAGGTCTTATAAAATATGTGAGAACAAAAACATGGATGCCCAAACGGGCACAACAAACATTTTAAAACGAATCTTGTCATGTCAGTTTGACGTTTGTATTTTTGATTGTTTGTCTTAGCCGGTACTACACACGCGCTTCTTAGCTCTTGTTATTTCGAAGGACGGAAGCGCTTACCGCAGGACTCCAGGTTGTAATACTTGGCGAGGGACCTCCGTTCTTCGGAATAGCACGAGCCCGGTCGCTATCCTCGCCCAGTATTATAACTTGGATGTCTTTGCAGTTGAACAAAATGGAGCGGCATTCTGTAATATGGACGGCTTCACGAATACTATAATTTATAGTAACAAGCGCGGTTATGCAGAGAAGAAAGATGATGGTAAAGATAAGAAAGATACGGATAAAGGGACAGCTGCTGTACCCCCTCCTTCTTCCTACGACGCTTGCTGCGGACCTTGTTGCGGACCGTGTTGCCCTTGCGGGCCCTGTAGCCCCTGTGGTCCGCGCGGACCTTGCGGGCCTTGTGGACCATGTCGATGCCCCTGTGGACCTTGCCCATGTGGACCATGCAACCCCTGCGGACCCTGCGGACCATGCAACCCCTGCGGACCCTGCGGACCATGCAACCCCTGCGGACCCTGCGGACCATGCAACCCCTGCGGACCCTGCGGACCATGCAACCCCTGCGGACCCTGCGGACCATGCAACCCCTGCGGACCATGCGGCCCCTGCGGACCCTGCGGCCCATGCGGACCCTGCGGCCCATGTGGACCTTGTGGCCCCTGCGGACCATGTCGCTGCCCCTGTCCATACGGACCCTGCGTTCCTCGCGGTCCCTGCGGACCTTGCGGCCCATGTGGACCTTGCGGTCCCTGCGGCCCCTGTGGCCCCTGTGGCCCCTGTGGCCCCTGTGGCCCATGCGGTCCATGTGGTCCTTGTGGCCCATGTCCATGTCCCTGTCCAAAATGCCCTCCAAAGAAATGCGAATGTGGTGCATGTCCAACCAGCCCATCGCCTACGGAAATGCCGTTCAGCAAGCAAGAGCCAAAGAAGGACCGGAAAATTTCAGACTCGGCGCGAGTTGCAAAGCTTGCAAAGAATGTAGTTCCATAAGCTCATGTACATATCAAATCACTTCAATTGGCAATCCGTCCAGAAATCAGTTTAAGGCTCTTTCATTTATGATGTCATTATTTTTTGGAATAAACAAGTTTACTTTAAGTACCAGTTTCTATTTTATTCGCAAACGTTAATAGGTGATAATTAGGCATGGTTAGGGAACTCTAAATAACGGAATTTAATCGAGGTGAACAGCGTAAAATACCTTTGCAGCCACGGCGGGGACTTGCCGAAGTTTGAAGGAGAAAATGACGCAGCTTTTGGGAAGTGTCAAGATAGAGCAAACGAGGCAGCTGACCGCGAGTGGGGTGCGTCGCGCGCCTACTAGGACCTTGCCGCTGCGACTGTGCTTCTCGTGCCCCGTTCTCGCCCACCAAGCTCCACCTTTCGTCCCGACCCGGCACTTTAGCCCACAGAGATCTAAGTTTCACGACCCTCTATTTCCTCTTATCAGACATTTATATTCCTCTCCATGCTGTCTGAAGTCTGGTCCTATTTGCCCTGAAAATGGGTCGAAACCCAAGTCTGTGAAAACCAATCTTACCCCTACAAGAAACAAAGCATCAAAGCCATGCCCCCCGTGCCCGTGTTGCCCCCCGTGCGGATGTTGCGGACCATGCGGGAGCTGTGACGGATGCCTTCCACCACCTGGAAACTGTCCCCCCAAATGTATCCAATATATGTCCGGCTATTATTACTACCCCTATGGCTACTGGTTCTGTGGGCCGTACCACGTCGCAGGGCAATGCCTTCCTGCAAGCTGCACCTGCGGTTGTCCTTGCGGAGGTTGTGGTCCTTGCGGCAGTGGGCCTCCCGGTCCCTGTTGCAGTCCATGCGGGCCCAGCTGCACCCCATGCGGGCCCAGTGGCTCCCCGTGCGGTCCTTGTGGCCCATGTTGCGGGCCCATCTGCACCCCCCCTTCTCTCAGCGGTGCAGCTAAAACTATTGCCAAATCTGGCTTGGTCCCTGGAAATCCCGTTAGCAACCCACTATCCAAACCTGGTGTGCAGAACAGATCCAACATTTCTAAGTTTTTCCCCTTCAATAGCCACCACTCCACTGCCACTCCTCCCGTAGGCAGCGGCCCTTCTAAAAACAGTCCTTGTAGGATGAACCATTACAGTAAGAATGCGACTTTACCACCTTTAGCTGCAGTTAGTTACGCGGTTCCAAAAATGCCTAAGATGCCTAGCGAAGTCAATCGAAGATCATTTTCTGCTCAACCTTCTCCCAAAACATCTAGTTACGAAAAATATCCGCATAAAATGCCATCTTACGTAGTAAATAAAGGTTATAGCCATCACAGGGTCTCCAAAAAAAGCTGCGATCCTTTTTGCCCCCCACTTGAAAAGCCTAGAGCTATATTGATGCAAGAGGAGAGAGACAAGCCTAAAATAAAACCGGATGTCTTCAATTACTCTTCAGTTTCTGGCTACTTGCATCCGTATCCCCATACTAAGAAACACTTTCAATCTTAAAGGCCTATAATGTAGAATGTGAGGGGTACCGGTTAATTACATAACATTTCCATCGCAGTGTTAATTCAAAATATATAATTCTGTAATGGTCTGCTTCACGAATAAAGTGAAATATCCCATAATTTACTTGTTTCATTTTATTTTAACATTTTATTGTGTCTATTTATATCCATGTCTTGAAGTGGCTCCCAACAGGCAATTTATTTCCAGGCATGCTTTTGAAGGTGCAGGATATCAATTAGAAATCATCCTTTTAGCAATTCTTGGAACAAAGAATTTTATTGCGATTTAAAATTCAGGGGACTTGAGGAGAAGCACCCGGGTAAAGTAGAAGAAAAGCAGAGACTCGAGAGAGCACTGCCCAAGAGCGCATCCTGTCCTAATCTCACTAGACCATGCCCTGATCGCTCGAGTCGTGAAATGCCGAGATCCCAATCCGCCATCTTTAATACTAGACGCCATTATCATTCATCATATCCTGCTACGGTCTTCTACGGCATCCAAACAATATTGTATCACTTTACAGACATACACAAGAGAACACACCGACACTTAAGTATGCTAAATAACCAACTTTGTCTACCTGATTGTATTAGATACCCGAAGCATAGTTTTTCCCTATTGCCTTATACGCCCAAAGCTTTCAGTTTGTTTTCGTCAGTGTATCATAAAGACAAAGCAAGCCAACCCTATATTTCCTAACCCTGATGAGGGGTCTTTCAGCATCCACAAAAATGCTGCAAATACCACACCTATGTGCCCATACAGCTGCAACGTTCCATTCTACTATAGCACTCCATACAGATATAGCCCTTCATATAACCCTTACGGTAACAATTCATGCGCAACTGAAGGAAACGATTAATATCGTTGCCCGTGACGTATAACGCGCCTTGGGCCGCGTGTGCTTGCTTTTCTTGTGAATTTTCCACCAGACACCAGTAAGTATTATAGGAATTGTCCTAGCCCCCCCATGTAGACTTTGCCGCATATGTGGCCCTGGTTGATGTGGATGCTGCGGCCCGTTTAGACCATGGGGTTCCTGCGGTCCCATGGGTCCCTGGACTTTCGGGGCTTGTGCGCGCTGTGGTATAGGGTGTGGTCCATGTAGGTGCGGCCTGGGCGCTTGCAGCCCGTTCCGTGGCGGACCATGCGGTTGTTTCCGCATAAAAAAATAATATTAAATTATATTTAATTAACAGGTCAGGTCAAACGTCTAGGTTTAATTTTTCGGTTTATTTCAATAAATTTAAGTGCCTAGAGCTAAGACTTACGAAGATAGGAGGTGGTTCGATTACAATACAAAATCATACTTTCAGCCGAACTTGGATCGAAGACGCGTTTGAGGGGGGAGCAAGTCGTAAGGAGTGCATGTGGAATAGACGTCGAGTCGGTCGGTCAGGGAGAGATGCTGCCAAAGAAAATAATGATGCAGGGGAGGAAGGAAATTTTACTTAAGAAGAGCGAATCTTGCCCTTGCTTCATGGGTGCCTGCCCGGGCTATGCGGGCTATTCTCCCTGCTGGGTACCGAGGTTACCTTACTCGTGGCAGCACCTAACAAGCCTTGATCCATACTACGGCAAAATGTTCAGCTCATCGCAAGACTGTCAGCCCAGCTTTAGCTCCAATGTTCAAATTACTCCGAAACCGCAATCATTCTCTTTACACGACCTCCACTACAACCACAACGCACTCTACAATCCCATGTGGTACACGCCTTACATGCCCACACAGTACTTTCCTTCTGAATATTACACAGACCCAAATTCAGCCATCTGCACTGGTGGTAAAATAAGCTACTTCCTACCCCAACATACAACCCAGGTGACAGAATCTGCTGATGAAAATCAAACTACAGATCCAGGAAGCTCTAGTACTCCAAATCCTAATCCTACTCCTACTCCTAATCATAAAATAGCAAGAGAAATTTCATCGATTTGCGCATGCATGCCCCCAAATGGTTGGGGTCCTATCGGTCCATTCAGGCCATGGGGACCGATCGGACCCCAAGGCCCTTGGGGCCCATGCCATCCGTGTGGTTCTTTTGGCCGAAATGGACCTTATTTGCTTTACGTACCCCGTGACTATTTTGTCGATGGAAATTGCGTCTGGGCTCGTTGTGGAAGCGGTTGTTGCGGGCCTTACGGACTCTACGGCCCATGTGGACATTGTTGTCCCTCTGCTTTCTCTGGCTGCGGTGGCCCCGCTGGCATTTGTGGTTGCGGCCTATTCTGTCTTCGTGGCAGAGGCCAGTGTGGTTGCGGTCCTTGTGGACATTGCAGCTGTGGCTATTCCGAACTCGCTTGGCGGCCTTGGTTTAGGCAGTGTGGTACAAGCGCCCTATTAGACTCTTGCACTCAACCCTTAGCCGACAATAAAACAAAACCTTGCCCGTCTTTAAGCATGATTAACATGTCTTCTTTTTATCCACCCAATAGTGACGGTCCCAACGATGAGCAATACCCTAATGACCAATTCATGAATGGCCAGGTCTCTAATGGTAGCTACTCTAATGGTAAATTTCCAAATGGCCAATACTCAAATGGCCACTTTTATAATGATCCTTTTTCTAGTGCTTATTATGAAAAATATTCTTTTTCTAATGGCCCTTTCCCTCAGGGGCTAGTACCACAGCCACATTTTCCAAATAAGCAATTCCCTAATGAAAAAGTTTTAAATTTCCCTAATAGGCAGTTTTCAGGGCCTTGCCAAACAAATCCAGTCGACCAATCCAATCTAATCCTTAAATCCTCTGAGGATGACCAGACTCAGAAATGCCAAAAAGGACCGGTCAAGCTAGCTAGAGAATTTTTAACATGGGAGTATATAGATAGTGAGAATAAACGTAAAACATTAGATTACGAAGTTTATAAGCCTGTAAACACTGACCACTCAGTTCCGCAGCATGTGATGTACAAAGTCTACGACCCTGCAACTGATAAGCAAACACCAATATTCACTACCTATGAAATAGAATCTATAGAAAAACCTGTAAAATATCCTCCTTATAGATTTCGGGATGAACTTGACGAATCCGCTAAAGCTAAAGCAGCACTTAGTCGCAATAAAGTTTACACGGTGTACCAATCCAAAACTAAAAACGGCTATTCACATTACAAACTAGATAGACCCGATCCTGCTACTGACATAAAATTGAAAGACGAGTATCAAGTGCCATCAAACACTTATGTTTTTAAAACTGCTTTAGTTCAAGACGCTAATCAACATATATATATGACTTCTGAAACGCCAAAAACTTCACGTTACAAAGTACATCCATCATCGGCCAAGGCTAAGGACAATAAGGGCAAGAATAAAGCATCAGAAGGAGTTTCTGAAACGTTTGATTATAACACCTACCAGCCAGCAATTGAAGCAAAGAAATGCAACATTCGAGGTCCTGAGAGATGTTTTGCGATGGAACAAGAAATATCTCCCACCAATCTTATGCAGTCTTCTCCAGAGGCCCATGAGGAAAATAACACGAAAGATAGCTTTAAAGGCGAAAAAATATATGTACAAAATAAAGAATATCCTGCAAACTCTGTTAGTAAACCCGAGCTTACGAACTTTGACGATGCACGTAAAGGAATGCTTTTGTCAACACTGAGACATGACGGGTTTAAACCAGGTTCTCCTAAGAATCCTAAGGATGTGAAATATACAGTGTATCATATTACTAGAAATTCTAATGCTGGGACTGAAAAAGAGCCTACTAATCAAAACCTACTTGATATATACATTGAACTGCACCCCTCTGTAAAAGATAAGTTAAACGTCTCTAATTCGCGTGATTCAAAGCCTTCAGGTCGGAAAGTAGTCCCCATATTCAAAGGAGTATCAAGCCCAGCGGTGTATAAAAATATTAAAGAACAAGCTCCTGCAATGCGTAGCCCAAAAAGCGTAATCGATACAAACGTGGAATCTATGCGGAGAGTTGATGCAAGAGTTACTGCTACTGTAAATTCGATTGAAAATACTGAACTCTCTGTCAATCAAGCTGTTCAAATAGCTACTGATCAAGCCATTAAAAATGCCAATGCACATGCACTCAAGAATAAGCAAGCCTATGCACGCGCCGTTAAAACAGCCGCTGCGCGTTCCAGTAAACGTGCTACTGGTCGATCCATAAAGGATGCCGCTGCGCTTGCCGCTGAGCCTGAACAGGCTTATAGAAATGCCACTCAACCTGCTACTTCACCTCCTGTGCAATCTGAAACCGCCCCTGCCGCCCAAGAAATTCCTCCTACCTCACAAACCAAAACTGTTCCTTCAACCCAAACCGAAACCGCTGCTACCGCTCAAACAGTATCTGCTCCCGCTCATATTCCCCCTGAACAACCTGCTCATATTCCCCCTGAACAACCTGCTTATATTCCCTCTGAACAACCTGCTCATTTTCCCTCTGCACAACATGCCCATATTCCTTCTGCGCAACCCGCACATAATCCCCTTACACAAGCCGCCCAGAATAGATCCTCAAACGTTACTTATACCTTTGTAGATCCTAGAACTATCTACCCCCAAAATATAAACAAACAAATGATACAACAGGTATCTAAACCACGAGCTACTACAGCTACGAAAACGATACCTAAGGGCACAACTGTTACAACTAGTTATGTTAAATACCAGAGTCCGAAATCTAATATCGCTCCAAAGCCTAGAGCTAAACCATTTAATGGTACGAAGTTTTATAAAAGTGACTTTTCACTAAGCCACAAACCTAACGAACCACTGAAGTTTTCTACGACGACGACGACCACATTGCCAAATATGGCTTATCCCAAAATAAATGAAAAGGTTAGAGCTCACGAAGCGAAGTCAAAACAGACTAAAAATATGTTTTTCCCTGATGCAAAACACGTAAAACTATATCGGGTGCGTAATGCAAACGAATCTTATAAACTTTCTACAGCTTTAAAACGTAATCCTAAATCTGTTGAAAATCTTAAACCATACGAAAAGGGTACGAAGAAGATAGATTTATTTTATCCTGAAGGTGAAGACATAACTATCAAACCACTTTCTGGAAATAACGAACGAATTGAAAATTTAAGGTTGACTACGATGCCATATGATGACATAAGTCCCGAAATACTTAAAAAGATTGAAACTTTTGAAAATGAGATGGCACTTTCTGGAAAAGAAATGGCTAATCCTGTTAAATTTACTCCTGTGAAAAAAATGGATGATAATGTGGAGATGATAACGAAGATTGAAGCGTATGAAAAAGGATTGACACATTTACAAAATAAACACATTGAAAATGTCAACTTGGCTGCAGTGGCAAACCTTTACGCAAAATCTGAGGTAATCCCTCAAAAGGTTAAGGCTTATGAAAAAGGAATGACGCATTCAGAAACTCAAGAACGCATTGAAAATGTTAAATCTAAAGCGGAGAAAACCGAGGATCAAAGTTCCGAGGTTCTAAAGAAAATTGATGCTTTTGAAAAGGAAATGTCACATGCCCTTAATTATAAACCTCAAGTTAGCCATGATTATAAGGTCACAACTAATACGACAATCATTGCAAGCCCCCAGGTAGTACAAAAGATTGAATTTTCTCTTTCACCCCACGCGGGTTCCACCGTCAGTGTAGATTTTGCTATATATCAATATCCAAATAACATTAATTCAAAGAAACAACCCGTACCAAATGTTTCAATGGCAACACATAACAAAATAATACCACAGGTAAAAGCCAATGAAAATAAAATGTCCCCCAAACATGAGCCCAATGAGACTTTGAAAGCGTCTAGCTTAACTAGCATATCGCCAAATCCCGACATTCAAATCGAAGCCCATGAAGCAGATTTTGGCGACGGTCATCCTTATCTCAATGATTCTAGAGTTACTTGTAAGAAAATCAAGGCTCAAATCGAGGATTATGAAGCAAATGTGTCTCCCCCATCCTATCATTTCGATTCCGACAAAGCTATACAATCGCCAGTAGCAGAAGAACTTGCGGTAGCAAAAAAAACTAAAGAATATGAGAAAAATCTAACTATCTCTAACCCAGCTGACGATGGAACCAATTTGTACAGTTTAAAACCCAATGAGACGTCCGCTATTGCTAAAGAAATCAATGGAAAAATTAAGGCCTTTGAACGGGAAATGATTGCTTCCAAAAGCTTTTCTGAAGAATGGGGTAATTTCACAACGTCCGAGAACGTTCTATCTGTTCAAACGAAAGCTACGAGAACCACGCCTATTTGTTTCCCCAATGAAATAGACAATTCGATAGCTTTTTCTGGAATTCGAAAACGCTTCGAAAAGACAAAATATTCTACGATTGAGTCAGATCTCCTGAGTGATAACAAACATATAGCTTTTCAAGATAATAGGGTGAAAACTCAACATTTACCCGATGAAATTGATAATTCAAATTTAGCATTTTCCGGAAGGCGGAAACTAGACAGGAAGGCTACAATGGCAGAAACCAACTTATCTTCAAATCTAGAACAAAATGAAAGTAAACTAGCCTTTGGAACGAGAATCGAAAAGACTATAAATAAAATGTTGGCTAATGAAATGGATAATAATTCTTTGGGGTATTCTGGATTACGCAAACCCTTTGAAACTCCAAATTATAAATATTCTCCTTCAACAGTAATAGAAAATAACGAAATTAGCGAATATATTGCTTTTAAAAATACCGCTCAAGAAATAGACGAAAATCCAATGCAATGTTCGATGATTAAAACCGAATCAACTATAGCATTTCCCGGAGTACGCAATCCCTTTGAAACTTCGATATTCGAAACAACGGCAGAGTCTAATTTATTTCCAAATCTTGGCGAAAACATCCTTGACTTTCAAAACAAAACTGAAAGAGTTAAAAATTTATATTTCTCGGACAATACAGAACAATTTAATGAAGGTTCCGTAATGGCCTTTTCACGAACACGTCCTGTCTCTGAAAATACCGAGATAACGGCAACTTATCATGCAGCACAGCCTGAAATTATTGAAAAAATTAACACACACAAAACAAATCTCATAAAGCAAAAGCAATTTATGTTCCCCGGTGAAATCAATTATACAATGCCACTTCCTTCTAACATTGATTCTAAACTAGACGCTGAAATTTATGATAAATATTCAACTGAGGAAACCCGTGCGTTTGGTAGCCTACAGCCCGAAATAGTTGAAAAGATCAAAACTCAGGAAACCAAACTCGCAAAGCAAAAGAAAGCCCTTTTCCCGGATCATAAAGATAACGCTTTACTGTCCGGTCTCGTTTTTGCGCCAAAAGCAAACCCTAATTACAGTAGAACTATACCCCTTCCGTGTGAAATCTCATCGCGAAGATACGCCAGTGGTCATGCGGACTGGTTATGTGTCGCAGATTCTGCCAGAACTGTAACACCAGATACTCAAACTACCCCTTCTCCCCTAGTTTCTGCTAAAGAAACGTCTATGAAATCTCCTTGTTCCAGTGCTCCTTGGGAGTGGATTTTAACCGCCCCAAAGAAAAATGGATCTAATGATCAAAAAACTCGCATATTGCCCGATACCGCAACAACAGCTTTCAAACCTTTACCAGACTCTAAAAATTCAAATCATTCAAGGAATAGATTGCTACCGAAGGGTTTATAAGTCATTATACCAGCATTACACGGTAACTCCCTAAGAAATAAAAAAATAAACTATTTTATTTGAAACAAGGTAAATAGTGTTAGTAAGTAGGTACATATTAAAAATAAGAACTTGAAAACTATAGTACACTACACTAAATTAAATTACCTGAGGTTAAATTAATTAAATTATATTTTATCCAAAAAAAAAATTATAGTAAAATAGTAGGTACCTATCAGCAATAGTTTTCAGGATGCTCCCTGCACCCTGCGCTTCTAGGAGACCGTCGTTTTGCGGACTAAAGACTAATATATTATAGACCATTACCAGAACCTAACCTAATAGTAAAAACTAAGCTGAGTTCCTAAAGGAATAATAGTGCCTATTTTTTACAATTAATATTTTTTTAATTTTTACACTAGGAATTTTTTTTTTTGTTTTTGCCTACTGTACACTACTACTACAAACAAATTCACTTACGGAGATAGATGCGGTCATCGATATGCTTGTTATGCCTCCGTGGTATCACAAGACATGACTACGGCACCACAGACGCTCATGAAAGTTGTGCAACAGAATCTCAAGTTCTTTACCCATCGAACCTCAAACAGATGCGTCACCTGAAACTTGCGACTGCAAGCGGATAACTGAACCGCTTTCTCACAACTGCAGTTTCAAAAAATATTTCTAATTCGTTCTTATGGGTACAACACTTCTCGCGAAGATTTTGTTCACAAGAACAGTGCCAGGTGTGATGGTAGTCTAATAGGATGACTGTATAAAGTAAATAAAAGTAGATTCAACAGAACTGACCTTTAATTTTTAAACCGTTTTTTTAATTTAGGTAGGTATCTGAATAGATATAGGACAGGATTAACGCTAAGATCTAAGTTAGTGGATGCTAACAAAATAGGATTACGTTTTCAATACGAAATCATCCTTTCAGCGAATCTCGGATGGAAGCAGAGCTTGTCAGAACACCTTAACAAAGCGTTCAGAGGCAGTTATACTATCAAGAAAATGCAAAAAGATGAGGTGGAAGTAGAAACTCCGGGCCCCGATAATTTGCAAGCTCCGAAGAGGAGTCAGTTTCGAAAAGCTTCCGACGTCGTGAGCAGTGCTTCGACGCCAGAGTTCACGACGAGCGGTCGCGAATGGCCGCCGCAGCCCTGCCCCGTCCTTCCGAAAACTCAGTCCGGCATCATCAATACCACGCCCAAAAACACTTGTGTCCCGCTGTGTCCAACCAATAATCAACAAAGTTACTCGCCCATGAGCCACTCAATGTACCCTTCAAGCATGCTTCCAAATTTTTTCATCTATCAAGGTAGCTATGAGAATCCTTCTATGAATCCCACTGGTATTGAACATTTTGCAACAGTTGATCACTATTCCTCACTCCCACACGACTCACGAACAAACGCACAGTATGTCCCCCAATATTCACCTTACCAAATGGGTCAACCATATTATACAACTACCAACAATCAACAGGAATTTCTAAATGATTATCAATTTACTCCTTGGCAACAATATCAATATTATTCGAACTATCAATCTGCACCACCACAAATTCCCACCGCACCACCAACTTTCGATCAACATACAAACAATGAAACACGTCCTGTTATCGTCTCTCCTTTGTATTCCATTTATTCTTATCTGCCCTGCTGCATCCCTCCCAATAACATTTATCAATGTACGAATGTTTGCTCACGTTGTATAAACCCTTTAAAATATACATCGTATGTACCTAATTGTCCTCATCATTGCCGAAATTGCTGTCCATTACAATATAACTGTATTCAGCCCTCTGCCACTTGCCATTCGCAACAGAATGTGTCTTCTGCAGATATCCCGAACGCTGCACCTCCACCCAGTCTTCAAAATGCTGATGATATTGCAGGTGACATAGCGAGCCAAGCTTTATCTCAGTACCTAACAAATGTCAGGCCCATGCAGCAGATTCTTAACTGTGCTAGTTCAGAATATAAGCAGACTACGGAACCAAACGTGTCCATTCCGCCATGCTTCCGTTCCTTCTTTGTAGAATTACCACCTAACCCTATGTCTTGCAGCCCCACGGTGGCATGTGGCACTGGCACCCCACCTCCCTGTGGATTTTACAATCCAATTAGCTTTCCGATGAATTGCTGTCTCGGTGGCATCGGAGCCGAGCAGTTGATGGGAACATCCATGGTTTGTCCTTACTCCGACACAATAAAACAATTTAACATGTACGACTGTAATCCGGTCTGCCCTTGTTGGGATTCACTTCGATATGGGTCAATAATGCCAGCAGAAATTTGGGGTGTAGGAGATTATGGGCTTGGATGCTTCCCGACTTATCCGAATTTGTACAGTGGATGGGGCCAACATCTGAGTACTTGTGGCAGAAGCGGTCCCGGTGGATTTGGATGTGGCTGTGGTGCTTATGGATTCGGTCCGACAGGCGCGTGTCTCCCTCTATGCCGTTGGGAATACGGCTTCGGTTGCGGCTCAGGGCCATGTAAAGTTTGTGGCTGCGGAGCCCTGGGCTATCCAGGCAATTCAGCTTGGTTCACACCTTCAGTATTCACATGTGCCGCCATGAACCCCCAAGATATGGAAACATCTGAGTCCACTTATCAATCTGAATCCAGCCCTAAGAAAAGAACGCCGCATTATAAGCTTGAAATGGTACCTCAGCCTAAGACAGATACCCTATCAAAGGAGACAAAACGACCTATGAAATCTTTTCCTCGTAATATAAATCCCTATGTAGATTCTCAAGGATATGTCATGCCTAGTGATCATTTGTGTCCAGAGCCTAAGCCTAACAGCGTTCAAGAGACCAGCTCCTGCAGCAATGAATGTACTCCAATCACTAGCCCCTGTCCTAAAGAACAACCCTTTCAACCTTCAGTCCAGGCAAGCCAGTACCCTGATAACTTCTCTCCCATCACGTACATCAATGCAAACGGTGACCTTTTCCAACTTTACCCGCCTGAAGAACACCACGCCCAATTGAACAATGTTCAGCACGTAAACCCATATTCACCCGGACTAATTTACAACTATATCCAAGAACAGCAAGATAACGCTCCAACACTGCCTTCCCAATCCTCTGATATAGACCAACAGGCTGCTAATGCAGCTCTAAAAGAACAAACTACTCAGAATGTCCAGAACGTTCAGAGGGCCCAGACTGCCCAAAAAAAACAGAATTCCCAGAATGCCCAAGCAGAACAGAAGGCTATTGCTTCACAACAGGCAAATGCAAATCCGAACGCAATCGCTACTTACACTGCACAGTCTAAAGTTGCTGTTTGTAACGATCAAAGCACTTGAGGTCGGAAACGCTCAAAGTCAAAGTTCTCACTGCCATACCGCTGACACCAACACCGTCCCATCCAATCAGAGATTACATAAAATTTACACTCCTTATTGCAATTAACGGTCCTAATTGCATTCTACATCCCGTATCGCAGGGGATCCGTCCTGAGAATAAAAATTTCTCCGAATTGAGATCTAAATGCCTAGAAAGTGTAACAAGCTTTGAAAACGAACGATCCAAGGAGGATGATTAGTTTTGCCATTCTACAGCTAATTCTGACTGTGCATGTGGGAATTTTCTAAACTGTAACCGTACACTAGTTTGTTTTGTTCGCTCTAGGCGGGTTGGTTATGATAATAAACGTTTAATAACGGCATTGATATTTATTTGAGGTGTTCTTAGGTACTTTTTTATTTATTTACTAGCAGCCAGCCCCGCTAGGGTAATTTTTCCATTTGTTTTCCGTTGTAAACGTTTGTAGCAACCATTAGTAGTGTCGTTGCCAAATAAACGACACTACCGCGCCTATTTGGATCAAATTGTACAGTCAACAACGACACTATCAGCCGCACTACCAGGATTGGATTGAAGTTTAGTAATATTAAGTAAAGTACCTAAGTAATTATACCTTACGCATAGAGATCTCAGTATGTCTTTCGTTAGTACTGAGACCAAAGAGGTTAACTCAAAGTTATAACTTATGATCAACCTCTTTTCAGAATTTAGTTTATTCTTACGAAACTAAAAATGACACAATGATCAAATGACATTTACAATAATTTGTTTTGACTTTCAATGGTAAAATAACACTACTGGTAGTGCGGCTGGTAGTGCCGTTGCCAGAAAACGTATATAATATAGTGTACTAGCGACCCGCCCCGGCTTCGCACGGGTGCAATGCTGATACTAAATAAATAAATAAATATTTCCGGACTACTCACACTCAATTTTTTAATCTGTAATATCTTCGAAAATATTCACTTAAATCATACGGTGTAAAGGGCCATATAGATCTATATTAAATGAACAATGTATTCAAGGTATTTAATTGGTTAAGGATTAATGTTGTATTGGTTAAAATATCGCTTCGAAAATTAGCCATTATTTGTCGTAAAAAGTAAATGACAAAAAAAGTTATTGTGGGTTATCCATAAGAGATAGACATATACCATCACGGACTTTTCTGTAGACCTTTTCAATGTGTACAATACTTAGTACATTATTTTGATAAAACTCGTAGGGTTCAGCCTGCGTTTGCAATGTAAGCGGAAAAAATTAAATTATTTACGACATCACATTAGAAACCTTAAAAATAACAGTACTTCTCCACTATTTAATGTATGTTATTATACATATAAACCGTCCTCTTGAATCACTGTATCTATTAAAAAAAACCGCATCAAAATCCGTTGCGTAGTTTCAAAGATTTAAGCATACAAAGGGACATAGGGACAGAGAAAGCGAGTTTGTTTTATACTATGTAGTGATTCGTATTCTTAAGTGTATTTTCTAGTTGGTGCCGGTGGTCCTATTAAATAAATCATTTATTATATGACCAAAAGAAAGTATTAGTACATAAAATTATGGATTTCTAATGAATCTTTACCCCCAAGCCTGGGGGCCTACAAGCTAGACGACGGGGCACGCCGCGCCGGTAGCTACGCCGGTAGCTACGAAATTACAGGAAATCTCCGAGGGAGGCCTATGTCCAGCAGTGGACGTCCTACGGCTGAGATGATTATGAGTGTCCTAATAACATAATACATGTTATTAGGACACTCATCATAATTCATGTAGGTACTTTGTATGATCAAAGTAGTAAAGTATGTATTAGGATTGTTATTAGAACACAATTTGTAGAAAAAAACTCTGAAATTATACCTATGTATGATTGATTATAAAAAAAAAACTACAATACACTCAAATAATAAAATTATATATTCATTTATTCCCTGAAGTAGGTACCTATGCCATTTGGTCTTTTAAATTAGGCGCGACTACTGCATACAAATTCCCGCCACGCCAAAATAAAAAAAAAACCACAGAATAAATTTGTTGTTAGATATTATATAATCTGTTGTATTCTAATGATCGGACTACTCACAATCTGTGGCATAAACGTAGTGCTTATTCTCTTTGATCACTACCATAAAGTTTAAGTGATGCCCTACACTTTATATATGTTGCTGATTATGATTAAGATTGTAATGTTTTTTTTAAAGATAGTGGCGTATTTTTGAAGAGTAAAGAAAAAAAACATAAAATTGTATTAATTATTTAAACATAGGTAGTTTATATTTGATCAAAAATATAAGTGTATGAAAAATCTTGTGCTTACGAAACTCAAGATTAATAACAAACAGTTTTTTTAAAAAGGTAAATAATATAATATTTTAAATTAATAACTATCGATCGTTCTTATATTGTAAGATGGCAGAGACCGCGTTTTTAGCTGGCTAACTGCTAGCCACAGCAGAGTACTTTATCGTTAAGCTGGCTACACTAATTGGCAAGGCCGCCGCCGCCGCCGCTTTTGCGTAGCAGCCGCCATTTTGTCATTTTCCGCGAGTGTATTATTTGTTGACGGAACAGTATTTTACTGTGAACGTTTATGTTATTTCTTGACTATAATCAGTGTTCAGTGATGTGGACATAGACTTTAACCTGTGACTTACAACAAAATAGCTCCAAAATGGATGACGAATACAAAATGGACATGCAAGAAGCTTCCATTGCCGAAGGGGGCAATGGCATGGAAGGCGGAGAAAACATGATGGATCCCAAAGATTTTGGTGATATTGGCGGCTACGATGAGGGTTTTGAAGAAGACGATGGCAGTGGCTACAGGAATAATCGTGGAAGAGGCAATTACAGGTAATAAAGCTTGTAATTATGCCGATAATTTTGCGTATTTGGAGTTTGAAGTCATAGTTTGTTGAATAGATATTTGTTTACAATGGCTATTATTAGGCTTTACCTGTTTAGTGCAGGACTTATCATGGATCCTAAATTAATAGTCATGTTTTTCTGACTTAGCTGTTTTCTAAACCTCAACCTTATTATTGGCATCGCGTTGCTATACCTCAATATCTGCATAACGTTCTTATGTCAATAGCAGCTCCTTCATTTGCACCGATGCATTTTCATTGAAAGGTGATGTTGATGTATATTTTGGCACAGAATAAACGCTAAAGATCAGTAGTATGTCAGTTCTCATGGATTTACTGACTACTTTTTTACTAAGGACTTAAAAAAAAATTGTACAGCATATATGGCTTCTGTCCAAGGATTTTTATACCACTTACATTTTTATGCCATAAACACAAGTTTGGACAATAACATTGGATGTAGAAATCTCAGTCATAGATTTATGATGCTGCCTTTTACAGCAACCAATGTATAAAACTATCAAACCATCAACCATTTATAAATTTTTAGCCTTAGCCTAACATATAAAAGGCAGAACTTTTCACATCTGTGCTTGTATTCACGCAGCCAGCTAGGCGAATGATTCTATGACACATCCTCAGACTTGTTTAAGCAACTAGTTACAACACCGAAGCTCCTACTCCAATACATCAGGGAGTTGGGCTTGTTAGGTAGGGGGATGATGCAAAATACTTTTAGAATTACATATATCCTGTGTTATCATAAGACTTGGCTTGTATTAGTAATCTATCCAAACACCCACTTGGCTTTCACACAGCAAGTAAGGCCATGTTTTGTGTACCTACTTATGAAAGTTACAAAACCATTCATGGAATTATTGACTCAAGTGATCA
Source organism: Gymnoscelis rufifasciata (assembly GCA_929108375.1). NCBI lineage: Eukaryota > Metazoa > Arthropoda > Insecta > Lepidoptera > Geometridae > Gymnoscelis > Gymnoscelis rufifasciata. Next base: position 4,714,009 of record OV815332.1, on the reverse strand, counting down.
ATTTATATCTATGTTTTATATTTTTGTTTCATAGTTGGAAATCCATACTTCCATACCAATATTATTACAGATGCGAAAGTTACTCTGTCTGGTTGTCTGTCTAGCTTTTATGCAAAAACCACTGACCCAATTTAAATTAAACTTCGTACACTGGTTCTCTATATGTTCTCTATTTGAGGCGCGACATGGCTGGACAAAATTAAGCTAATCACCATTATGTACCTGTTTCATGCAAATAAAGATTTTATTATTATTATAACCTGAGAAAGGGCATAGGCTACTTGTTACTGCGGAAACATCCATGTTAATGCGGGGCATGGGTTGCAACTAAATATATTAGTATTAGGGAGTAGGTATATTAATTAATTCATGTTAATAGAGTCTAAAAAAGCTGGTGCTGATGGTTCCCCTTATTACTATTAACACTGTATAGCTACGCTTATCCAGAATGGTTAGATGATCGGGAGGTAAAAGTCTATAATTTGAGAGGCTTGTACAAAAGAATATTGAACGTCTTTTTTTTCTCATCTATGAATCTCGAATGTCAATTATTACTTTTTTTTTAGAGTCTTCCCTTCTCTTCTTAATCTTTTTAATTTTTATTTTTGTGTTAGAGGAAGTATACACTACTAAACTTTTGCTCCTTGCTTGTCCCTATCTTATACTGCCTTCCTTCATTAAATTTTACTGTGCCATGCTATGCGAAAAGCATTTACTTACCTTAATTTAGTATTACAATTGTTTTGCTTTGCTATTTTTTGATAAGAAAAAATATTTGCAACAATGACATAAATACATTGTTTGTCTTTGACTCGGCATTTGTTGGCTGCAAGCAAGTTTGCAATCAACGCCGATCTTGCTGATCTTTTGCTAGCTTCTTATCTATTCTCAAATGGTTATGCTTATTTTGGTTATATATTCATCAACATAGTGAAATTCTCTCCTCCTCTGCTGCTATTGACTGCTACAGATGCAGGTTGATTCTTTTTACAATACAATACTCTTTATTGAAACACAAAAATATAATACAACAGAACAATGCTTTTTATGTGGGTTTGTTGGTAGTTTTTTGTTTTTTCCATGATTACTGCTACAAAATATACATATATTATCACAGAAATGCCCGCGGCAGACCTCCACAACCATGGATGAACGGGCCACCGCGCTTCCGCGGCCGAGGCTACGGTCCCCAGGGCCCTCCTATGCGTGTTCGAGGCTTCTACAGAGGGCGGGGTACTCCTCGCTTCTCCAACCCGCCCAACTTCGACCACAACTGGGGTCCGATGGGACCTCCTCCTCCTGGGATGATGGGCGGGCCCCCTCCGTTTGGACCTCCGCCGGGGATGATGCCTGGAGGACCGATGGGACCGCCTCCGAATATGATGGGACAGCCGCCGCCGTTTGGGGGACCTCCTCCGGGTGGGATCTCCGGAGTGCCTAACATGGTGAGTTGGTTTTTACCCTGGATTAATATTGGGTGAAATGTTTGTTGAACTAATGTTACAATGACTATTATTGTAACCTCAAAACGTATGAACAATACTATTATTATTATAGCATAAAATAGGAATGAACAAGCGTTACTTTTTACTGCAACAAACTTCAGTGGTTTCCTCTAGATTTTAAAAATGACCCTTGGCTTTTTTTCCATTATATAAAAAATCTTAATAATCCGAAATAAATCCTTTTATGCTTAATTTTTTTTTTAATATGCTCTTACTAAATTTGCTATAAGTAACTTGATGTGTGAGTAATAAAACAATATATATCAACTTTTTCTTCTCTTAGCCCAACCCGGAACTCTGGGTGGAGACGAAATCCGAGGACGGTAAATCATACTTCTACCACGCCAGAACCCGGGAGACGACCTGGACACGTCCACAAGAGGGGCCGGGCATCAACTGCAAGGTGGTCACGCAGGCTGAAATCGAGGCTATGGCTGCTAATGGTAAGACTGCTTGATTACGTAAGCAACCCTAGTTACGTTCCTACTGCTAGGAGTCAGGGGCACTGCGCGAGTGGGTTTTTTAAACATGACCTTCAGAATTAAAGTCTAGTGTGCTCCCACTTGTGTCTTACGGGCACAGTCGTTAGAATATTGCCCCTCATCTCCCGTGGACGCCGCCATACTTTAAAAATATATATTTTAATAGGACTAATAGTTTCTACACTAGCTATAATATCAATTTCATAAAGTTGTTGCATTTTATGAAATGGCCGCCGAGATTTAACCAGACTGTTTAATTCGGCATGTTAAGCGTTATTGCTATCCACGTTGAAAGATATCGTGAAACTGTTATTATAAATGAATTACCCAGATCAAAACATTGATCAAGAAACTCTTTTCTTAACGTAACTGCCTACGCGAATGTTTAACTCTCACTTCTGCAGTAGTATCCTATTTGCATTTGACAACTTCCCTTCAAGACCTTACTCGTCTCCAGGCATGATGCAGGGCGGCCCACAACAGCAGATGCCTATGGGTATGGGCATGCCCAACGGCGCGCCGATGATGCAGCCTGGCCAGGGACCGCCCTTCATGAACCAGCCGCCGCCCTGGCTCAAGGACCGTACGTTTCCTTACATTATTATTAAAATAAATAAATATATAAGGACCAATCCACACAACAACATCTAGACCTGTGGTTAATTCATCTGAATTTCTCTGTAATGCTGTCATCAGCTCCTGGTTTCCTTATCATGGGATCACCCTCTGTTGCTTAAATACTCCATAAATATTTATATGAATTAATAATTAATATGAATTGTTTCTATACAGAGCAAAATCAGCAGCCGGGCGGTGATAAGACGCCGTCTGAGAGTGACGAGATGCCTCCAGGAGAGTCTGGACCGATGCAGCCTCCCATGAACCAACCGCCACCAACAAGTGAGTTAAATCTGTTACTGTAAACATCAAATATTTCACTCTGGTTACTGCACAATAAACTGCTATGCACGTAGAAATCAGTTCCCCTACAAAGGTGGCACTTCCGCAGTCCACTACCAACTCAAGTCCTAGTAAAAACTGTCAATTGCCTACGCAAGTGCTGCACTCCAGAGCGCCTCCTCTGGCGTCCTCTAATATATTAGATATATCTTCAATAATATAAAAATTTATCACAAACTGTGTTGGTAAGGTAAGCGCATAACTCAACAACGCCTGAACCAATTTCGCCAGTTATTTTTTAAAATGTTTGCAGAAGTCCAAGGATTGTCGTTCGTATAAGCCAGAGCGGGCCGCTTCTTTTTTATAAAACTAAGCCATTATAAAACAACCACCACAGTTTCATAAAAAGTTTGTACGTTAATTCTAAATACAGTATTTTGTCTGTCCAGACAATCAAATGAACTTCATGCCACCTGGAGGTCCGAACTTCTCCCAAGCGCCGCCCAACTTCAACAGCGGGCCGCCCGGGGGCGCGCCGCCCGCGCCCTACCCCGGCGGCTGGGGCGGCTGGGGCTCCTGGCCGCCGCCGCTCGTCGCGCAGCCGCCGCCTAATCTCGCTAGTGCTAATGTGCCTGACTCTGGTAAGAATTGTACCTATGACCAACCAAAAATGCGGAATTCATGTTGTTGCTCCTATTATCAATTCATTTATTTATTTACATATTGTACATACATAATGTAGCTAGTTTTAAATGTTAATATGTTTAATCAGTGGTGGATTTACCAGCAGGCTGAGTAGGCTCGAGCCTAGGGCGGCAGATTTGGGGGGCGGCAAATTTGGGGAACGATTTTTTTTTATCTCATAGAAATCAAAGAGATTTTTCTATCACGGTTTTCTGATGTCTTACAGATTAACAGACAGTCTGCAACAAATTTTGTCGATGACTTATCTCTCTCACTTGTCATTGCACATTCGATTAGCTCAGAAATATGAAAAACATTTAACGTGCAATTTCAAAGAAATTGTTGCATTGTAAAAACAATGTATGATATGACAATGGTTGAGGCAAGGGCGGCAAAAATTATTCAGCCTTTACCTTGAATGTTTATAAATCCGCCACTGTGTTTAATAAAAAATATCTATGTATGTAGTAGTTAGTACCCGTAACACAAGCTAAGCGGGGCTAGATGTTGTTGTGTGGATTGTCTGAAAATATTTATTTATTTACCTTGTTAATAATTTTTTGCGTATCTTGATTTAGGTATGTTAAGTTTCCATTTGTTTCTGGTATTGTAGTTATGTAATTGCATATTCAGTGCAGTTTAGCAGCAATTAGTATTCACTTTGATTTTGAAGTGATTGAGATTAATTTCTTATATTCAACAGGCGCAGCGGTCCAGCAGCCACCTCCGATGGGCATGAAGCCACCAGGAATGCAGAACCAAATGCCTGGAGTTCCCGGCACCATGCCTGCACCTGGTATGCCTGGTGAATTGTCTATAGAAAATAGATAGATAGATAGATGACTCTTTATTTTACACCACAAATAAAATACAAACTGCAAACAATAACAAGACAATAGATTGGAGTACAAAGGACGGCCTTATCGCTGTGAGCGATCTCTTCCAGGCAACCTTTGGATGGACAGGAAAGAAATAGAACGACATAGACAGTGGCGTAACGTAAAGGAGATATAAAAGGAAAATAAATAAATACCAAATAAACTATTCAAAACTATTTTCAAATAAAATTAACTTAAAAATAAAAATAAACTTACATAATTCATAAACTATTGTCTATAGAAGTTGTATATAAAGCATTTGGGCTGGTTTTTTAGATCTTGAAAGTGACGTCCATCTAATGAAGTCTCTGTTTACCAAACAAAACATCTTTAAGGATGAGAATAAGACCGGTTTAATCCGCTTTTTAAATATATTTGTTTGACATATAGACTGTATACAGAATCCTTGGTGTAGTCCATATGACATGTATCAAATTTTTGTTGGCTCCTATCAGTATATACTAATTTAGTATAGACTAGCTGTGCCCCGCGGTGTTACCCGCGTTATAATGGATTTTCCCGCGGAATGACGTTTTCCCGCGGTAAAAAGTAGCCTATGTTATTTTTCAGGCTCTAGAGATTCTGTGTACCAAATTTCATTTAAATCGGTTCAGTAGTTTTCGCGTGAAAGAGTAACAAACATCCATACATCCATACTTACAAACTTTCGCCTTTATAATAGTAGTAGGATTAAGCAGGGTAGACCATCTTCACCCTAACTGACATATTAAGTCTAGGTTAAAATGACCAGTGACAAGAAACAAGATACAAAATCATTTATTTCCATTGTTTGGTTTTACAAATCTTAGAAACGTCAAAAATAAATACTAAAAACTAAAAAAAATTTAATAAACATAGGTGCTTGAAGATAAATAGGAAATAAATTTATCGTATCTGGTCGCTGCGCTTTTTTGACACAGTCGCCATATCCGAAATCGGCTAGGACACGTCATCATCATCAACTTCATAGATTAAGCTTGATGCGCGCTTGAGAGCTGGCGAATACGCCACTCGTTCATTCTATTAAGATTTTCTTTACTCCATTTCGCTGTTATAATGCTTAAAAGGTATTTTTATTAAAAAAATAAGCCGGAATTGATATTTCTCCTTTTCCTTTATGACTGTCGGCTTAAAACTGATCTGTGCGTTGCTGCAGTGCGGTTTGAGTTTTATATATAATAATAATATAATAATAACTTTATTCAGTAATAAGCTTTACATTGTTAAGATTGTTGAAATAACCTTTTAGACTTATTTAGCACCTTTGTTAATTTTTTTTTCTTTTTTGTATTTTATTTTTGACATGTCTAAGTTTTGTAAAACCAAACAATGGAAATAAATGATTTTGTATCTTGTATCTTTTAAATAAAAATGTAATACTTGTGTTAGGTGCCTTCGCTCTTCCACTACTAAGTATAATTATTAAAGCTTTTAAGTACAGACAAATATAACAAATTACAATACATGGTATTAAGATTATTTTTTTTTCAAGAAAGGTACTAAAAAAAATTAAATATTAGTTGGACTCTTAATAAATTATGTTAATTCTCAGGTATTCCCGGAGCGATGGCTGGAGGGCTCCCTGGCGTGCCCGGGCAGGGTCCGGCCGGCATCCCCGGGCAGGGCAACATTCTCCCGGAGATCATCCCGTTGGCTGATTCCCCACCGCCGCACAAGAAGGAGGAAATTGTGAGTAGTGTTTACTTACTTTGATGTATTCTGTAAACTGCATTAATTTATAAACAAAAAATAGAAGAAAAAAAACAATACATTTTGGGATTTAGGAATTTATTATAATATGCCCGAGTATTAGTTCTAAAACTCGACTTTTGTTTTCATCAATCACATAAAATGCGTTATCTCTGGATAGTAATCTTAAAAATAATAAAATTAAATATTTCTGAACAAAAATTAACTAGGTTCGCTACAACACAACTATTATCAGATTTACAATTTTGTAGTTATTACATACAATTTTGGAATTTATTTTATTTATTTATACTTTGTGCATGAAAACAATGTACAGAGGAGGACTTAATGCTAGAAGCATTCTAGGAGTTCTTATTTATTTACTACAAAAACTACAAAAAATTACGTGTAATGAGCGAGCTATTATAACATGATCATATCAGTCCTGGTCAACCAGAATTATTTATTTATTTATTAAAGTAAACAAACTCGATTTATACAACCAACTAATTTTTAACATTAGTTATACATAATTTTACCATAGAACACATAATTATCATAGTTGACGATTTCAAATAAGTCACAAATTATGGACTTAGACATTATTATAAGAGCATGCCAAGCACTTGGATGTGTTACCTTTTTAACCGAGTATAACGGTCGAAATGCATACAAACAGAAAAAAGGTGTTTGTGCGATTCACACACGATAGAAGTGAAACTTCAGTAAATCGACAAAAGAAAGAGATGAATAAAACAAAAAAATACTGTGCAAAACTATTCACCCACCAAGTACTGGCGTCGCCAAACGTTGCTTAACCTTGTTAGCGTTTAAGATTGGCTTCATCATCATGTCGTTTTTTCCGTTGCATCCGGTTTGAAATCACAACCATTCTAAAGAAGTTTCACTTCAAAATACACAGAGCCCTTGGTGTAAAGTCCATATAAATGAATAGATTTGATTTATAAACTCTTTCGCAGAAAATCCCTCCGGAAGTGGTCGCAGCTGCCGCTGCGTGGACGACGCACCGGTCGCCGGACGGCCGGCCGTACTACTACCACGCCGCGAATCAGGAGAGCGTGTGGGAGAAACCTAAGGCGCTGAAAGATCTTGAAGGTAATTTGATGTTTCACTCTCAAATTAACGCGAGTTTTAGAAAAAAAAAATCTTTTATTTCGGACAACAAATAAATCCATAGTTTGTTAGTACACTTAATGACTAGGGTTAGTAAAATCAAATAACATAAATATTAAAATTAAATGAAATAATACCTCAAGCAAAATTAAATCAGATCATATTTCATTAAATTAAAATTAAACTAAGTTACATTAAATCAAATTAAATTAATTTTAACCAAATTTTACTTAATCAAATCAAATTAAACCAACTTAAATTCAAATTACATAACATTCAATTAAGTTAAATTAAACTAAACTCAATCAAATCACATAATACTTAATTTTAATCACGTTATGAAGAGGAGTTAGGAGTGGCACTCAGCTTCCCTGATGAAAGTTTCTTATTGAGGGGAATGGAAACGTCGTAGGATATAACATCATATCGTCAGTTTACATGAGTAAAACCCATTTTATAAATTAATAACGCGAGTTACAACTAATTATTTTGAGAACGGAGTATTTTACTCACGTGTAAATGTTACGAAATCATGAAACGAGTATTTAAACGTCTGTGTGTCATCATTTCGCCCGTTATAAACCCATTATCAAAACTAATAAATTGATGGTTTTTTTTGATGCTCTTTCTATAAGCCTTCATTTGACCACACAATCTCACCTGATGTAAAGTGACGATGTGGTCTAAGATGGGACATGAAGACCTAGAAGGTTCTCCGGACCACATTACGAAACACGAAAAAATCGTTTCACGCACTGGCCCAGCCCGGAGGGTGGTGACAAGCCGCGGCCGAAGCCTACCACCAGAGACTGTTGTTAGCACCACCCGGAGGTCACGTGTAAGGATTCAGAGGGTTACCCCTTACGGACGTGAACAGACAAAACCTCCAAAATGTTATTTGTACTTATAAATTAAACCTTCTATAGGTTTGATTTTTTAAGTTGCTCAATGAAGTAAATATTCTATTTTCACACATAATTACAACTCAGAACACATCTAATAGGGTAGATGACTAAAAGAAAAAATTGGCCCGTCATTTTGTTTATTTAAAAATATTGTACACGTATTAGTTTCGCGTGACGATGCGATGAGTCTCAATGAAAAATAAACTTATTTATTTTGTATTTTAGTTTTTTATTTACAATTTAATACAACATCTTTACAGGTAATTTTTTGGGCCCTAATTCGATGATATATTTTTATTTATTACAAACACGACAACAAAACAGATTATAATAATTCAAACAGATTAGTATATAATAATAATAATTATAAATCATCAATAGAAAATATGAATAAATAATAACTGATATAAATCAACGATAATTATAACCAATTCAGAAATTAATTATTAATGCAAACAATAATTCTAAATACAAAACTAGTAGTTTCAGTAGGTAGTAATAGAAATAGAAAACATTTATTTACGTCAAAAATATTCTTACATAACACAATTTTGGTACATTTTAAGCTATCTACCTTCTAGGTCTTCATGTCCCATCTTAAACCACATCGTCAATTTAGATCAAGTGAAATTGTGGTCAAATGAAGGCTTATCTTATCGAGAATAACAAAAAAAAAATTAAAGTACATCGATTCGTTTAAACATTAAAGTGAGGTATATCACTTTTAAAAATGATTAAGATTTAAAAATGCTTTGTTGCAGTGTTCCAGTCTAAAATAATGGCGGAGAAGTTGCGAGAGAAGAGGAAGTACGACCCGGACAACAGGGACGAAGGTACGCGCATGTGCATGTTGTTACAATTAATTTTTACCTACTCCTAGTCAATACTAGTAGTGCCAGATTTTCCGCGAGTTTATTTATTTACGCGGTATAAAGTAGCATATGTCCTCTCTCAGGTTCTAGAGATTGTGTGTACAGATTTTGATTTGAATCGGTTCAGTAGTTTTTGCGAGAAAGATTAACGGACAGACAGAGTGACTTTCGCATTTATAATATTACTAGCTGTGCCCCGCGGCGTTACCCGCGTTATAATGGATTTTCCCGCGGAATGACGTTTTCCCGCGGTAAAAAGTAATTTTTCAGGCTCTAGAGATTCTGTGTACCAAATTTCATTTAAATCGGTTCAGTAGTTTTCGCGTGAAAGCGTAACCAACTTACATTCACATTTATAATAATAGATTAGGATTAATGGATTAGACTCTCATTTCTGATTCGAACTCGTAAGGCTAGAGTTACGAGTTCGAATCAGAAATGAGAGTCGAGAGACTCAATAACAAGACGTCTTATGAATTGTTTCTATACCATAAATCATTGTTGATTTATTTATTTACATGGAAAGCCAACAGCTTTAATAACAAAGAATTCAAAATAAATAAATGAATGTAACATCCCCTTCCTGTTGTCCTGCTAAAGTTACAAGATTTAAGCTTTAAAACATATACTGAGAATGAGAACTGAGTTCCTGTGTTCTGATATATATTTATTTATTTATAAAATTTTGGGAAAACTAACAGTTAGTATAAATTGTAAACTAACATATAAATGCTTCGAACTGTAACAGTAACTTACAAACACAGAGATGGCCAATTATAAGTTAGTTAGAAACTTAAAATTGACCATCTCTGAAAGTGTATTAAAAATTACTTAACCTTTTATAATCAAGACAAAATACTACTTACAAACATTACAAGACAAGACAATGGAGAGGTCAACTTAAACTAAAAATAATCAAGGAAATAAGATTTTATTTCCTTGATTATTCTTAGTTTAAGTTGACCTCTCCACATATGCCATGATCGTTTAAGGAAATAAACGTTTTGACTTTACGAAGAATTATACAACTTTTCAGCAATCAACTTGTCCCACTTAGTTTTATATACTTTCCTTTACATTTTTTTATCTTGCATTCTCACCTGTTTTAGAAACTTAGTTTCAAACTATAAAGTTTCTTCAACAAACGCTTTAACTCTTCAGTGATTGACGTAGAGGCACACGCTGAGGCTCAGGCGGCGGCGGAGGAGGTCACCAAAGCGGCCATCGAGGCGGAGAAGAAGTCAGTGGCGGAGAAGGAAAGGATGGAGAAGGAGCGGATAGAGAAGGAACGCCTCGAGAAAGAGAGAGCTGAGAAGGAGAAGGTGGAAAGGGAGAAAGCTGAGAAAGAAAAAGCGAAGGCGGATAAGAGTCGGCCGGTTTCGAGCACTCCTATTTCTGGGACGCCATGGTGAGTCAGCATTATGTTTGGAAATAAAGGCAAAGCTAGTTTTCTATTAAATTAATTAAGATTTCTGGACAATCCACGCAACAACATCTAGCCCAGTGGTAAGCTGTAAGCTTGTGTTACGGGTACTAGACATCTGATATCTTAATATTATAACATACATATATAAATATTCAAACAACAAAACCAAGAGAAAGTGCTTGCAGTACATACAAACACCTGACCGCGGTATCCAACCCGCTACCTTTTCCGCCGCAAGTGGACCATTTCCCAACGCGCCACTGAGGCAGTATTAAAAAAAACTCAGCTCAGTTGTTGACATGTTGACATATTTATGGTATATCTCTCTCTCCAAGAGAGAAGTCCCTGTGCCCCAGCCGTGGGTACTTTAATAGGGTGATGATAATGATTACTCTAGTCAGTGCGCTCAGCTGTTAATATATAAATAAATAAATATTTCCAGACAACTCACACAGCATCACCTAACCCCATACTAAGCAGAGCTTGTACTATGGGTGTTAGGTGACTGATATACTACATAGATACATTTTTTTTGTAAATACATACATAATGATACATAGAAAACACCCAGACCCGAAACCAAAGATAGTAGATCGTACAACATCTGGTCCCCCGGCGGGAATCGAACTCGCAACCTCCTGCGCCTCAGGCGGACGTTCGCCCACCGAGCCACAATGGTCGTCCATATATATATATGTTATATCCCTCTCCATAAGAGAAGAGGTCCCTGTGCCCCAGCAGAGGAAACGTTAATAGGGTGATGATGATGATGATAACTCATTTCAGTGCGCTCAGCTGTTATGATGTGTTTGTGTGCAGGTGCGTGGTGTGGACGGGCGACGGGCGCGTGTTCTTCTACAACCCGACGGCGCACACGTCGGTGTGGGAGCGGCCGCCGCAGCTGGCGGGCCGCGCCGACGTCGACAAGGCGGTCAGCCAGCCGCCGCACGCCATAGCCGACACGGTACCTACTATTATACTTCTACAACCCGACGAGGCACACGTCGGTGTGGGAGCGGCCGCCGCAGCTGGCGGGCCGCGCCGACGTCGACAAGGCGGTCAGCCAGCCGCCGCACGCCATAGCCGACACGGTACCTACTATTATACTTCTACAACCCGACGGGGCACACGTCGGTGTGGGAGCGGCCGCCGCAGCTGGCGGGCCGCGCCGACGTCGACAAGGCGGTCAGCCAGCCGCCGCACGCCATAGCCGACACGGTACCTACTATTATACTTCTACAACCCGACGAGGCACACGTCGGTGTGGGAGCGGCCGCCGCAGCTGGCGGGCCGCGCCGACGTCGACAAGGCGGTCAGCCAGCCGCCGCACGCCATAGCCGACACGGTACCTACTATTATACTTCTACAACCCGACGAGGCACACGTCGGTGTGGGAGCGGCCGCCGCAGCTGGCGGGCCGCGCCGACGTCGACAAGGCGGTCAGCCAGCCGCCGCACGCCATAGCCGACACGGTACCTACTATTATACTTCTACAACCCGACGAGGCACACGTCGGTGTGGGAGCGGCCGCCGCAGCTGGCGGGCCGCGCCGACGTCGACAAGGCGGTCAGCCAGCCGCCGCACGCCATAGCCGACACGGTACCTACTATTATACTTCTACAACCCGACGGCGCACACGTCGGTGTGGGAGCGGCCGCCGCAGCTGGCGGGCCGCGCCGACGTCGACAAGGCGGTCAGCCAGCCGCCGCACGCCATAGCCGACACGGTACCTACTATTATACTTCTACAACCCGACGGCGCACACGTCGGTGTGGGAGCGGCCGCCGCAGCTGGCGGGCCGCGCCGACGTCGACAAGGCGGTCAGCCAGCCGCCGCACGCCATAGCCGACACGGTACCTACTATTATACTTCTACAACCCGACGGCGCACACGTCGGTGTGGGAGCGGCCGCCGCAGCTGGCGGGCCGCGCCGACGTCGACAAGGCGGTCAGCCAGCCGCCGCACGCCATAGCCGACACGGTACCTACTATTATACTTCTACAACCCGACGTAGGCTTTGGCTTACCCGACAGCTAAGCCAATCTTATTTCCACTTCCGTTGCATCCGGTTTCAAATCACAACGGTTCTAAAGAAGTTTCACTTCAATAAATTTCATTTCATTTCATATGGTAGTCTTTGCCCATGTTTGACCTTTCGCCTACTGCGCCCTGAGGCAGTGAATTTATCCTTGCCGTTGTTTCAGCAGAAAGACACGCCCAGCTCGCAGAGGTCCTCGAACGGTGACAGCAAACGGAACGATTCCGATAGCGATGATTCTGACGACCAGCCCGGGAGGAAGAAGGCGAAGCAGGAAGAAAGTAAGTTGAATGTCAACTTGTTAATGTACGTTTTAGGGTAAATAGATAGATACAAAATAGGTATCTTGTTTTGTCCGTCGGTCAGCACTTCCACTACTACTAGTAGTATACTTGTAGTAGTAGTAATACTGGACACCTATTTTTAGCTTTATCAATTTAATAAGAAAGAGCCAATATATAGAATATCAAAGTTACGGAGTGGGACGTTGTGACGTAAACATTTAATACATTTTTAACCCCCGACCAAAAAAGAGGGGTGTTATAAGTTTGAGTTTGGCGTGAGTGTTCTTAGACATGAAATGTTCCATGAAGATCGGTTGTGCCGTTTAATAGTTATGGGGGTTAGAGTGGGGAAGTAAAATCTGCAAATATACTCGAGTGGGGTATCAAATAAGAGCGCATACAAACATACAAAATATTATGGTGTTTAACTTTTAAGGAAATTAAGGCATTGGAATCGATGGTTTTTCTTAACTTTGAAATTTAGATTTATGTTCGAAAGCATTACGTCACGCAAAACTTCAATGAGTTTTTACGTCTTGATATTTGCACGACCCAAGTGGTCGAATATAGTGACACATATTCTCATCAATCAATTCCAACCGACTGTAAAACCTATATTTATGCAAATATTTCATTTCATTGATATTTCGTTTTTTTTAATTATTTCATTATCAACCTATTAATTTTCCCACTAATGGGAAACAGGGACTTCTACCTTGGCGAGAGAGATTAGGCCATAATTCACCACGCTGGCCAAGTGCGGGTTGTGAATGTGACTTGTTCTTAAAACTCTTTAAAGTTTTCAGAACATGCCGGTATTTTCACGATGTTTGCCTTCACCGTTAAAGCACGTGTTTTATAGCGCACATTTTCATGAAGAAAAATCCAGAGGTGCGTGGCGGGGTTTGAACCCACGACCTTCGGAATGAAAGTCAAGTGTGCTCCCACTTAGCCAACACGGTTTTTTTTTCATTTTTCCTGTACAAGCTTAGTATTATAAATGTACAATTTGGCCATCAGAGAAACCTCAGTAAATAGACCTCGGCAAGGAAGCGGCCATAGAGGCGGAAGTGCGCGCGGCGCGCGAACGTCAGCACTTCCACTACTACTAGTAGTATACTAATACTAGTAGTAATACTGGACACCTATTTTTAGCTTTATCAATTTAATAAGAAAGTGCCAAGATATAGAGCATCAAAGTTACGGAGTGGGGCGTTGTTACGTAAACATTTAATACATTTTTAATTTGGCCATCAGAGAAACCTCAGCAAATAGACCTCGGCAAGGAAGCGGCCATCGAGGCGGAGGTGCGCGCGGCGCGCGAGCGCGGCGTCGTGCCGCACGAGCAGCGGCTGCGCAGCTTCCTGCAGATGCTGCACGAGAAGCAGGTGTCCGCCTTCAGCACGTGGGAGAAGGAGCTGCACAAGATCGTGTTCGACCCCCGCTACCTGATGCTCAACTCCAAGGAGCGGAGACAGGTATTTTCATTTTATTTGTCGTAGGTAAAGTCAAAGTCAAAGTATCTTTATTGCATTATTACATGCAGTTTAAATGGTAGGTATTACATAAGGTTTGTATCAATGTAATTTGCCCATTGGAGCGTGCAACATTTTGATGATTTACAACAATTTAACAATAAGAAATTTCAAAGAATAATTGTATATAAATAAAAAATAAAGATGTCAATAATTTTATGAATCAGATTAAATAAAAACAAAATAATAATAGTTAATGATAAAAATTAATTACACATTACATTTATTTACCAATGGTTTTGTCATTTAAATATTCGGCAACTGTATAATAACATTTATCACAACTGTATGTAACACTGTACACTTGACTTCGTTCACTCTATTTAACTAAATATTATACCTATTATCTTAATTAAAACATGTATATTACAAAATAATAACAAAAATAAGCACTCTGCAAGTCACAGACAAGACATAAATGTCATATTATAAAATCCAAAAATAAAGAGCACATTTTGCCAAAAGTTTTTGCATTGACAAAACATACAATAAATGAAGAATGTCATAATAATTAATAAATGGAGCTGCTGTACAGGGGCATTGTCAAATTTTGCTAAAATACAAATAAATTTAATTAAAAAATTTCATTTTTGACATGTCATGGTGCGTGTCCTTGTCTATCATTTGCCACTTTCTTGAAAGTCTAAGAAAGTGGCTCACTGATATGGTACTGTATGATATCAGTGATTTTTTTAGTTTACCCTTTATATGAAATTTTTATGTGTAATATTATATTATTTGTAACTATATAATTTAACTACAATCATATTTCATTAATTCATTTCTGACATGTAATAATGGTATTATGAATAAATTCTGTATTTCTGTATACGGGGTATCCTCGACCCCAGCTCAGTGTGCTAGCCTGTACGGGGTATAGTCTACCCCAGCCCAGGTTGTTCGACTTATATTTTATTCCACTCTTCTAATTTTCACTAAAATCCTACCGTCATAGAACACTATGCAATATACATAGTTATGGATGGATATTAACATTAAAGAATCGTCTTTTATCACTAATCGGCAAAATATTCGAATGTTGTTAAGGTAAACTATTTTCTTCAGAAACACTCCTGTTGACATTCCAACTTCTGGAGCACAGGGCCAGATTAGGCCTTAATTCAACACGCTGGCCAAGTGCGGGTTTCTGAATGTCCTTGAAACTCTTTAAACTTAAGATGTTTAGCGGTCACCGTTAAAGCACGTGTTTTAAACGCGCACATAAATTTCTCAAGAAGTAAAATCCAGAAGTGCGCTGCTATATTTGAAGCCACGACCTTGGGAATGAAATTCTAGTGTCCTCCCACCTAGCCAACACGGCTCTCCAACTATTTAATTAATAAAATGTATATTTCTAATGCCCGCTTTCCACTGCGAGCGGAACGGACCCATTACGGACTCCGCTATACTCGTAACGATGGTTTTCATACATGTGCTTCCACCAAAGCGGAGCGGAGTGAGCGAGTTCAGTTTTCGTTTTCAGTGGAAGGCGAAATAAATGATTTTTTAAAACTCTTTCTTAGTGGAAGGGCAAAACTATTTTATCATTTCAAACTACGTTCCGGTTGACTATTTCTCGCTCATTTCACTTACGCAGTGGAAAGCGGGCATAAGAGGTGGACCACGCCCTCTGAAAACTCTAGAATATCATCAGCTATTAATTGGTTACTTGTCGCAGGTTTTCGACCAGTACGTGCGTGACCGGGCCGAGGAGGAGCGCAAGGAGAAGAAGAACCGGCTTCAGCAGAAGAAGCTGGTCTTCCGCGCGCTCATGGAGGAGGCCAAACTGCATTCCAAGTGAGTTACCTTAAATAAAATAAATATTTCCGGAAAATCCACACAACAACATCTAGCCCCGTGGTAAGCTCTTAGCTTGTGTTACGGGTACTAGATATCTGATATACTTAATATAATAGTCATATACATATATAGATATTTTTTATTATACATATTAAACACCAAGACCAAGGAAAAAGTGCTAGCAGAACATACAAACACTTTCACCCTCATACATTACAACCACATACATTACCTAATACATTTTGTTTTTATATATTTAGCAGTAGCCATTTACGACTTAGTTCCTAACATGTTTTCGTTTAGCACATGCACCCCGATTTACGTTCCCACTGCTTCAACTGTACACAAGGACAACTCTCTTGACGAGATAGATCAGGCTTTAATATAACACGTGGTCTGGCCAAAGGTGGGTTGCTGTTTCGTTTAAAATTATCAATAACTTAAAGAGCATCGAACATCGTTGGCATAGCTACTCGACCGCCATTTTGAAAAAAATGTGATTCGGCGGCCAGTGATGAAACTTATGTCAATCGACAGAGTAAATGATTACAAACAAAAAGTGTTCTATGATCGAATCTCCTAAGTGATACGGTTTCTGAGATATTTAGGTCTAAAACCTATAGAAAAAATCTGACCCCTGAATTCAAATTCAAATCTTTATTCACTTTTGGAACATTGTTGTACACTTAGTTTCGTCAAAACACCCAATTTAAAAAAACAAAAATAATAATTAAATTAAACACAAAAAAAATCAATTTATTAATAAATATTGCAGCTGTACAGGGGCTTTGTCAACTTACATAATAATAATAGCAACTGTAAAGAGGCCTTGTCAAAGATGTCACAAAAGATGTCCGAACAATTTTAATACATTAATTACATTTTACACTTATTTATTTTGATACGAAATTATACATTTAATACAATCACAGAAACATCATAAGGGACGAGGGCCAAAAGCTTAATTTTTATGAGCTATGTTCTACTTTATTTTTGTTTTTTCTGACCCTAATATCTCGAACCCTTTTTTTACCTCACAGGTCGTCGTTCACCGAGTTCTCATCAAAGCACGGGCGAGACGAGCGCTTCAAGTCCATCGAGAAGTCCCGCGACAGGGAGGTCTACTTCAACGAGTTCATCACCGAGCTGCGCAAGAGGGAGAAGGAAGATAAGGAAAAGAAGCGCGAACAGGTAGGCGTTAGACGGAGATGGCAGATGGGCACCTTCTTTGAAGGTGTGAGAGACGTATGTAGACTTATGACGTCACCGGCCACTTAGATCTATCAACCACTACATCCAGCTCTTTGGTGAGGACGAAGCTTGTGTACGAGATAAATACGTGTCATTTTTGTGTGCGGGTTGAGGCAAAGGACTGATTAATAGAAAAATAAAGTCGAGCCCTTGGTATCGAAGAGATATGGTATTATTAACATCAATATGATGGATAGAAATTTTGTCTTTGGGTTCAATCCCCAAAAATCACCTATAGTATCCTATATCACCTGAGACATAGTGCTGAAAGTATTTTTACTGATAACGATAAAAATAAGTGCACAGATATATGTACAATGATTAAATACACTAAATGATCTAAAATGTAATGAGAATATTAATATCATAATGATTTTGTGTTTATAATTCATCATCATTTCAACTTTAGCACTCCCACTGTTGGGCGTAGGGAGGCCTATGCCATTGAAAAGTCAGGAGGGGTTAGCTAAATCTCTCTTGAAAGGCCAGTTGGCTATTACATTTTGGGTTCGATACCCAAAAATGTTGTACAATTCAGTACATTTAAGAATGTTATGCTGATAAAGTACCAACTTATCACCACTTTCCCAAATTATATCGTGAGAAGCCCATTAGTTGAGTGAGGGAGAGTGAGAGTGAACTCTGAAGATAATACAGCATAGCGACTGCATAGTTAAGATTACAACTCAGATTATAATGAGTTATTTAAAATTGGCTGGTTCGAATCCGGCCACATAGTGATATCGTCTAATATTTTCTTTCAGATTTGTATATCAAAGTATTGATGGTATATCCTATTAAAATGTGATTAAAATTTGATAAACTATTTTATTTTAATATCATTTGTGGAAATTTATTTTTCTGCTATAAATAGCTCATAGTGATGTACCTCCTATCCTTTGATAACGCAATACTAGAGTTATCATGGGTAATTAAAATATGTTTGCATTACTTTATCGAAATATTTCCCAAATTGTTTTGAATGCTCAACATAAACAATTAAACATTTAATTAATTGATTAAACTGGATTTTTACCCATGTTTACTCGTTATCCTTGTGAATGTATCTCGATAAACTCCAATATTATCGTGGGTTCGAGTCCTGCGATGCTGAAAGTGTAAAAATCCATATAAATAATTTCCAACGTTTTTAGCTTGATAAAAACGTCTCTTGGACATTTTAAACGTTAATAAAATGCTAGAAACTTAAAATATATATATATTTGTGAGACGTTTTTGTTATTCTTAGTTCAAAGTTTTTTTATTTGAAACCAATGAAGGATTAAATTATGAAAGCGAATGTGTTTCATGATTATGCCCTGAATGTATTTATTGTTGCTGTGCTATGTTTAAAAGTGGTGACATTATTTTTATTGTAAAATTTCAAATATAATTACAAAATTTAAAAAGGAAATGCAGACAGAATCCAGCCAAAAGTATCAGTAGCAATCTGAGGTGACAAATTACTCGTTTCCAGGTCATTGCTGTGCATACACGTAACTTAAATTATGTATATAGGGCATATAAGACATTAGCTAAGTAAAATTACCTTATATGGTTCAAAATTACGTAAAGCTATTTTTTATAGTGTCTTCTTAAATTTGTAGACGTTAAAGCTACCTAACCTTTGCAATTGCCTCCGAAATCTAACTAATGACACGGTAATACTGTCTACCAGTATTCCAACTTCTTACAAACGGTTGAAACGCAAGTTATACCTACGCGCCTCGTTCGAAAGTTATTCGAGGGATACTAACAGTCGCGAGAGTGCCACAGAGGCGATAGCGCCAAGTGTTGCGTTTCAAATTTTAAAATGTAAAAAAAAAAACAATTTTGTGGTGTGATTGGTTGCATGAATTTGCCACTATCACACCCAGGTGATGTAGGTGGGCGTTCCTATCGCATGTTTACATACCGCGCGGTTGTAGTTATATAAATGGGCCGAGTATTGGCCCGAGTTGGAATACTGTTTAGATAATAATACTGTGATGCAGTAGTATATAAATTATTTACCGTGACTAAATTCGAAGCTATCCTCAACTAGTTTTTGTTAAACTATCATTAATATGAGTTACAAATCTTTAGTGTAAAATGCCATTTTTAGTTCAGGATCTATTTGTAAAGCTTTGCATTCAACATCGCATCTACTCTTACCCGACAACGGCGACGCAAAAAGGAGGGTTATTATTGAAATTATTCCGTTTGCTCTAAAGCTACTTTTTCTTGTTCTTTACTAAATCTTCATAAAAGGTTTCGTCTATCTAAATTTCTGTAAGATTTCATCAATGCAAAAGATGTGAGAACCTCTAATGCTATAATATTTATTATCTGTGGCTTCCGTAATCATCTTTATTTTTGCGACAAGGACAAGTCATATCTAATTGGTAATTAAACATTAATAATGACAGCTGTCTGTTAGTTTAGTTACAAAAGCTGTATTAACTCGTATTCATTAACACATTGTTTAAAACTTAAAGGCAAATATAAATTTTGATATTAAAATAAAAAAACTTCTTTGGGCATTTTCATGGCAACACCTTCGTTAATGCGAATAAGAAGCCTCTCGACAATTTACATAAAAAAATTAAACTCACATAGTTCTATCAAAAATCTTTATATTTCTACTATTATTTAAATCATCAGGAGGTTTCTGAAAGCATTTGCAACTATTAACGTTTTCTGGCCAGACTATCTTGAGCTGAAAAAACACTACTAGAAATCACAATTTACGCGCGCGATCGTTAACAATAAAGCTTACACGGAAATGTATAAATGTCGCACTGTCGATCAGAAATCGCGAAGTATCAAGTATAGTAATATAAAGGGTTTAAGTACATAGAGGAAGTGTCAAAACAGTCTGGCTAGATGACATTTGTATGCTGACTCCATTATAAATCCCGCACTATTTAGCGAAAGGCAAGGCTGTTGCAAATACGACTGGTGGACGCGGCGGCGGCGGCGCGGCGTGCCGGCCCGGCGGTAGTTGCTGATCATTTGACGATGACCGTGCGCGCTTTGCGGATCATATGATACCACCACGGCCACTCCAATGGTGATTAGCTTGGATTTGAACAGTTTGAGATTTTAAATTTGGATTGAACATGCTGAAATTTCGAAGTTTGAACGGTAGTTTTGATTAATTTTGATTGGACGTGGTGAAATTTCGAACGCATTTGTTTTTAGTTGTGAACAAATGTTGATTGAACATTATAAAATTTCGAAAATAATTTATTGAATATTCTCATGTTCATATTCTTATAAAACCTGAGTAAGGTTTCATACGTGATTTCCTCAGTTCAGTAACAAAATGTATATGCAGACAAAAGGCTGTATAATTATTGGTACATTTTAAAATATTTCAAAGTATCTGTAATTTTTTGTTAATTTCAATTGATGTTTAGTTGATATACAATTATTTAAAATACCTACCGTAATTTCAGACAAACAGAGCCAATACGTAGTAATTAATAATTCATTGGAATCGTCAAATGGTCACAACTCCTACATCGAACTACATAAGGTTAGACATTATTTTAAGATACAGCGCTCGAGGTATTATTAAGATACAGAGAAGGAATAGTTTCTCTTAGAGAACCCGATGCACAATGTTGTTCAGAGGAATTTAACATGTCTTTGGCATTTCAACTGTCAAGAATTCCCAATTTTTTATCATTATATTATATAAGTTATTAAATTTCCATACATAATTCAAAAATTTGTCAGTGTCATTTAATTTAACCTGACGAAGCACTACTAATTAGCCCAAAATGGTAGGTATTATAAAAAGTAAACTGTGAATATCTACAAATTGTCTTATCAACTCTAAGATTTCCAAATATAATTCTTACTTTTCCATACATATAACAAAATAATTGTCAATGTAATATTCATATAATTTAACCTAACGATTATAAAATAGTACTTCTTTGACCCATTTCGGTAGGTATTATAAAAAGTAGCCTTTGAATATATACAGTGTAACAAGTATTACTAGTGAGCTAGCATCAAACATATTTTTGGATTAAATACGTGAAGGGTCTTTGCAGTCGTAATGTACTAGACTTAAGCCTTCCTCTTAAACTTAACATCTTAAAGAGGCGTTGCTATACTCTACACTATTAGCAAGTAGTTTGGTCGTAGTCAGCTCAAAGAGCCAATATTTAATGGGACACAAGTATATCTCATGTAAATCAACTGAGTAAACAAAGATGAAATTACAACAAAATTCTATAACTCAGTGTTTCAAAATTATAAATACGGTGTCGTAAACTCACGCGAAAATAATTTCATTACCTTGTTTGCGGCCATCATCATTATCTTGCCCTCATCCCACATTACGTGGGATTTACTTGTTTACGGCTAATATGCGATTTAAAGTAGCGTTAGTGGCGCCATTATTCAGTCAGTACACATCTACTTTTTTAAGGGTTTGTGGCATATATGACCTTTATGATCAAGAAACTCTTTTCTTGAAGGGTTCTTCTATAATACTTCTATTGTCAGATAAGCTCTCATCAACTTTACTTTCGTATATTTGACAGTTACACTTTACCTTTATTATATTTGACAGTTAGTTTACCCTCATAACCTTCTGGGTAAACTCTTGTTGCTTTAGCAAATGTATGCGGTGTCTCTGATTTGGTGCCCCAAAATCCCATTTCACAAGGCCCAAAGACCCATTTCTAACATGTTTAGAGATATCTCAGACAGTTTTGTGCCAAATAATAAAATGAGTTAATTCCACTTTGAAAATAGCATAGTACTATAATACTTTAATTAATCCGTCTCAAAAATGACACAGCCACTTTTAGGTAGCATTACTCTGAACATCATTGTTGGCATCGGCTAAGTGAAATAGGCATTATTAGGAGAAAAACGTCTATACAGTGAAAAACAGGGTGATTCCACCGTAGTTGTTGCATCAATTACTAAGATTCTCTTTGAATTGTTATCAATTTATCGTTTTAAAAGTATTTGTTATATGTGCTGTTGGTGGTGCCATAATAAATAAATAAAATGTCTTGAAAGATTCAACGGACCGTTATTAGTAGCTTTTTTTTTGTTAAACTGAACCCCCGAAACCAATCTGAACATTAATCTGGTGTTTTCCAAAAAAACATAAACCCCTGTTAGCCCTGAATTACTTGATAGATAACTCAAATACTTCGTTTGAATTTGGTGGTCAAAATTTATCTGAGTAAGCTACTTTTGGGTCCGCTTCATATATTGATGTATTGTCATAATACTAACATACCGTGTTATCTCGAGAACATCGACTTTTCAGGTCGATTTCTGGATATTTAATCTTTTCAAGTACTGTAAATTTTTAAAAATACCACCGCGTGAAAATCTGTTTTGTGTAGTTTAGAAATTATCACCAACATTAGGCATTGATGAATAACTAAAGTCAGACGTACTTACATTACTTCCTGTTCTGACAACTCCGTGGAATAGGCCGAATTAATTCATTATTAAAGTTGACAAATTCGTTATTAAAGTCTTTCAATTTAATAATCTATGGGAAAATCTTAGTAATTTATGTAAGTTTAATCCAAGTGACTATAAAAATCACTTAATTCACAATATACTAATTGCAAGAAAGATGCATGCCGAATATAGGCCTTTGAAATCGGCCTGGTGACGGTTACTCTCGAGGGATTTCCAGCAACCAAATTATTATCCAGTGGATAAGTAAAGTATCTCATAAATGTCCAAATGTATAAATGGGACAATTAAAGTTCAATAAATAAATGTATCATAAACTAAACCAATCCCAGCCGAGGATTAGTTTGAGATCTTTCTATATTTAGCGCTTATAATTTATTTATTTACTAAAAACTATTTTTCCTATCCGATCTCCATGTTTGTCAGCGTTATGTCTGTGATCTCTAGCTTCAGTCAATACCAATTTTTTTGAAAATTGGTATTATTAACCCAATAATAGATATAAAGAACAAGCAGAATAACTTATCTTCTAACATCTCTTCGTGCCAATGGCTATGGAAACTGAAAATCCCTCATTGTAAATATCATAAGAAATATGGTATGTAATTTAAAAGCTTTCTGGAAAAGAATCTTGTGTAGGAATAATACCTTAAAAAAAACAAAAATGCCCTTTGTATCGGGTCTAGAGACCAATCGAACATTAGATGCTGATTTGTCAATCAGCTCAGGGTAGACACACTAATCATTTTTTTTTCAGGTCACCTTATTTTTAAGATTTGACAAAATAAACATTCAATATCGAGGTATAGGCATTTTGTGGCAACCCTGCATATAATATATATTGTAATATAATATTCCCAATATAATATGCCAGGCTTTAATCAGTATTGAATGTTTTGAATAAAGTAATCTTCTAAATACCAACCAGAGCGCCATTATAATCAAAATATTTAAATAATATAAATAATCCCCTCAGGATATTTTATTGTTAAAGAAACGTAAATAATGAAACAAAAAGTTAGTCAATCAGTAACACATTGTCATGTCACGTGATAAAAATATTCAAAATTAGTTTATTTTTACAAAAATATTTCTCCATAGTCTTATAACATTTTGTTTAAGTTGATGTCACTTGAAATGACTGTGTTTTTCTTAAATACATAGATAACTTGACCGGCGGAAATGTGATAAGTTTTACAGCTTAATGTAGAATATGTTTAAGTATTCGGTTAGCTTAGGTTCGAATCCTGAGCTTAACTATTTGTGAGTGAACATTACCTTGGAAACGATAAAGATGCATAGAGAATCTAGGGTTGCCAGAAATTTATTTATTGTTATTTATTCTAAATTAAGATATAATGACAATTCCGAAAAGAAGTGTAGAATTTTTTAATGTTTTTCTTGATATATTTGTCTGGCAACCCTTAGCTTACATTTTTAATAAATTTGCGTTTACCGATTGTGGTTGTAATTAAATATTCTTGATAAAATGCCGTTGTTAATATACGAAACGGTTAATTGAAATAGTTTCAGCTTACATTAAATATTAAAACCAAGGCTTTGTCCATATCACAGTTAATTACACCGGGGTAAACAAGCCTATTTTATAATGTTGAATTAACAGTTCAGTTGATGTAATGAGAAACTTTTAGATTTCCACGTTACAAAAAAGTTTAATTTATAAGGAATTTATTGATATATATATATATCAGCACTTGTCCTAAACCGTAAAGATCAATTCATGATGAGATAATCCTGTATTAGTATTGATCTTAAACCAGCCCGCCCGCACATGGTCAGGCGTGGTGAATCGAAGCCTAACCTTTCGTCAAGAGAAGTCCCTGTGTCCCAGCAGAGGGAACGTAAATAGGGGTACTCATGATGTTATGATACATCTTAAAGCTTTCTTATATCAGTATCGCAAAGTATCGGTAAACGCAAAGTGTTAACATTTAAATCAACTTATAAGAACTTATGAATCTTAAATTATCTTATTATGTTGATGGTGGAGGTTATGTCAGCAGTGGATTGAACTGATTACCTTTATCAATGGATATCTCCAGCAGTGGTTGTATATGATAAATACACCAAGGTTTTAGGGCTTAGAACTAGGCTAAAATACACATGGACATAATTAATGTATTATCAAATGCTTATTTTACTTATTCTCAATGTAATGTGTCCATTTGTAAGTTAGTAATTCTGTATAATTTATCATGTTTCTGCTTTGAATCAAGTAGTTAGGGTTAGGTGTCTTACCTTTGGGTGCTGATAATTATGTGTTTATGTAGTTTTTGATGATCAACATTTTAATCGAGAAGTTAATTGTAATTTTACACAATTATTGCACCCAACGAAGAGGAAAATACTAATCATTTCTTTCTTTCAGGAATTAATGCATTCTCTTTCCACAGCAACTAATTTTTCTCATGTTTTCAGCTTCTAATGATATTTTCTTTCAGGAGCAGTTACGCACTATGTGCTTTTAGGCCCCCTTGCGTATTTAGGCCCCCTGTGCTGGCAAGGGGTAGTGGAGTTTTTTATTTTTTGGTTTATTACTGCCAAGCGAATATTTTGACGACACACTTGTAAAACATCCTTTAGATCCTCTCCTCACATCTCTTATGCATTCTTAAAAAGTCCAATTTATGAATTATCTAGTAATTTATTAAAATAACTCGAATTTATTACTTACACGAGATACATAAAATGTGTCCAATTTATATTTATACAAAAATATCCTCTAAATTCAATTAAATTATTGCTGTTTGGGTATCTTGCATATTATTTTCAAATTGAAATAACTTATTGACATAAAAATTATACAATAAATTCATGCGACCAACTACCTAACTCCACAATTGACTTTTCAAACTTCTACAAACTCTCTTTCTTATGCTTAAACTGTCGCAGACAATCAAGACAAGACAAGCTTCTCGTTAATTACAAAACAAAAAACATACGCGTCGAATTGGGAACCTCCTGTTTTCGTTGTAAGTCGGTTAAAACTCCCTGGTTTATGTTTATACTGACACAGAAATATGTATATGTATACATACATATGTATGTCTATGATATTAAGTATATCAGATGTCTAGTACCCATAACACAAGCTCACCACGGGACTAGATGTTGTGTGGATTGCCCTTTAATATTTATTTATTTTTTATCCCATCCGCTACCACGAGTTTAAAAACTAGAGATGTACCCCTATCCCATCCGCAACCACGAACATAAAGCCTCCACTGCCCCAGCCGACACTTCGCGTCGCTAACCACTGCCGGATCTAACCTGCTTCTTCCCCCCAGGTGAAGGCGGACTATCTAGCCATGCTTAAGGAGAAGGGCGTGGACCGCCACACGCGGTTCCAAGAGGCTAAGAAGAAGATTGACTCGGACCCTCGGTATAAGGCGGTCGAGGGCGGCGCGGCGCGAGAGGACTACTACAGGGAGTACTGCAAGCAGTTGAAGGACGATCGCAGGAAGGATAAGGATACTAAAGGTTACATTATTGTTTATTTATTTAAGACATTTATTTCCAACTAGCGACCCGACCCGGCGTCGCACGGGTAAAAAAATTTTTCCTTATTTACTCACCGTTTAGACCTACCCTGGACTACGACAAACATTTTAAAGCCAAAATCAGCTCAATCGGCCCAGACGTTCTCCAGTTTTAATCAGACTAACGAACAACAATTCATTTTTTTATTATATAGAAGATTTTCGAACTCTGTGGCTCGGTGGGCGAAAGTCCGCCTGAGGCGCAGGAGGTTGCGGGTTCGATCCCGCCGCGGGACCAGATTTTGTACGATCTACAATATCTGGTTTCGGGTTTATTTATTTATTTATTAAACAACAATTTTGATTACACTTATCTTCACAAGATGTTTCCTATTAATAATTTCATTCAATTCAAAAGATTATTCAAACACATAAAAAAATTAATTATCAATGAAATAAAATAAAAAGATGTTTGTGTGAGACACCTGTTTTCCATACTATTAAGATTACTAAAGTAAATAAACATTACATTTTAAAGCCATGTGCATATTCCTTATTGTATTAAGGGGTTGAAGCCCCTTATGGGGGGCTATGGACAAGGCATCATTTAATAACTTTTTACAGAGCGCGACCGCAGCTTGAAGAAGGAGAAGAAAGAAAAAGATAAAGACAAGGAGGGTAAAGAGGGAAAGGAAAAGAAGAAGAAGGAGAAAGCTGAGGTAAGTAGTTAGCTGTTAAGAGCCTTTAATATGTCTAATTGCTTGTTTAACATTTATATCTTCGAAGTTACTCAGTAAATGTATTTTAACTGGCCCTTACCAATCAAGCCAGCACCTCAAAGAGGTCACAACCCTAATTAATTCCAAACTAGAGGCGCATGCGCAGATGGCGCTATTAGCACAGACATTAAACATTGACTGGCTAGTGACCTCTATGATCAAGAAGCTCCTTTCTCGTAATCTCTTGCTCTTAGGAATCGTAGATAATTTATTTTTTTAAATAGATAACATTTTTAACCTAAAATTAAGAAAATCTTTTCTTCTCCGTCTTCGCTCATGCTGTACTCTGGATGGAGTACATTGCAGTAATATCGCTCATTTAAATCGTTTTGTGATTGCCAATTACGCATAAGGACCTCTCGCAATGACGTCCTCTGGAGAACACCAAAGGTGCCATCAGTGCTCTTCGACCGGGAACAGCACCAGTAAATCAATCGATCATTAATTTCTTAAAAACCCAATAAGCATTACATTATTACCGCATTCTTTAAGATTTAACCTCTTGTTTTAGTTGGAAACTGTGTTACAGCTAGGTAACCTGCATAATACATATAAAATACAAAGCCATGTAGATAAATACCATACGGACATCATATACTATGATAGATAACATAATAAGGTGTCCAGTGTTCTCAGCGTGCTATTTATTGGCTCTTAATCTAAATAAATTTCATGATTACTTTTTAGTAAATAGAACACTATATAAAAATATTATAGTAACCGTATTTAGCACTACTATTGTTAATTTTGAAAAAGGGTTTTACTCACGTAAACCATGATGCTACGATGTACGGCTACATTACCGGCCTACGGCGAATATTCGCGTCCAAGTCGTCCAAGTATTCGAGCGAAGACGATGCTTGTCGTGGCCATGACTACAGTAACATCACTTATGAAACCTGTAACGCGCAACGCGATACACTACGACACTCCATCACTATGTTATGTATATCCGACGTTGCTACTCCCCTCAAGAGGGAATTCTCATCAGGGAAGCGACAGCGCCTCTCCTGTGAGTGTCGCTGCTATGTACTACAGTTTGTACGCTGTTGGGCGTACTATAATTTTCACTAACTTGAAACACTTCAACCCAAGGCGAGGGAATATTATTTTTCAGAATTATCTACTAAAGAGGCAAATAAATATTAATTCTAATGTACTCACCGATTTTGTTTTGTGTGTGCTTATACATAAGTTTACCATGCTTTTGCGATTATCTATTGTACTGTGTCGGACACGATAGCGTTCTATTTCGGCTCGCGGGTTATTTAAAGTGCTTCGTATGAATATTGTGATGGAAAGTAAGTATTATTATCTTTTTTTTTTCATTAGATATATTATTGTTTTGTTAGATACAGTAGGGATAGTGTAGCTTTCTGTATAACAGCTGTGAATATATATAAATTGTCTTTTAATTAATGTTGTACGTGGATATGCTTAATATTCAACAATATGATAGATGACTTAAAAAAAAAATTGTCAGTTTTTTTGAATATTTAAAACAAAAGGTACCATTTTTTTTTTCTTAATTTGGACGTTACGCATTTGTGCTGAATTTCGCAGTCACAAGGGATCTTGGATGCTCTTGATCTTAGCAATTTCTTATTAAATTGATAAAGCAAAAAAATTTAGACTAGTATTTTGGACGGGCTATCTGACTGACTAACAAAATACCATATTTTTGTGTATGAGGATAGATAGATAACACTTTAATAACTAGTAACCATAAAAAAAAAAAAACAAATCTCCATATTTCTGGGTAGGTATATATTTTTATTTTGCTAACTTAACAAGGGATTGTGATTGGGGCCATAAGATAATAGACCTCGATACTTTTGGTCAATAACTTTATTAAGAATTGTTATATTATTTTCACTAGTAAGCGTCTGCTAGTAAGATCATTGCATTCATAGTTCTCGTGCTCATTGCATGAGCAATTAATGTCAATTATTGTACGATTTCCCTCGCTTACCATACGTACCATGTACAATTTTCTATACAAGTAGTTAACGTGTTTAAATTGCCCCATTGTCTTTAAATTACGGAAAACTAGACTCACGACTCTGTATTCTCATATTCTCTGGGTTATTCGTTATAAAAAGAGATAAATCACTAGTTTTATTTATAAAAGGGTTCCAACATCTTTGCATACCTACTAGACCGCCATTTTGAAAAAAAAAACATTTGGCAGACAGTGATTAAACGTCCGAGTATGTCAATCGACAGAGTAAATACCAACGAACCAAAAGTGTTAAGGAATCAAATCTATATGACTTACGGTTTCTGAGATATTTGTGTCTAATAATATGTTTATTATAGTAATAATAATCTTTATTGCGCACACAATTATAACACAAACGTGACAATAATATTCTGAACAGCGACAATTGTCGGTCTTATCTTGTTTATAGTTTTTGAACCTAAATATCTCAGAAACGGTACAACTTAGAGGCTTGGTTCCTTGACACTTTTTGCTTGTCTATTGTCATACGTTTCATCACCAACCGCTAAATAAAAGTTTTTTGTCAAAATGGCGGACTAGTATGTATGCCAGGCTCCATATTAAAACGGAACGGAGTGTCGTAACCCCTTTCGTTAAAATGTAGCCTAAGTTTAACTCAATCGGACATAGCATAAGTGTAGTATGTTTGCAGTTCGGTGGGTCAGCACCAACATCGGATACGGTACGCATATCGGCGTACTTCCAAGCCTTGTTCCTAAATATACAGTGTAGAACAAAGCGTAGGGACCAAACTCCTCGTCTGGTACCTATTTTTTGTCACACCCTGTATTGTTATGTTAATTTTTCTGTGGTCAGACTAAGATTTTTTTATTTTAATTCATAAACTTTTTGCAAATATGAAAGAATATGGATAAAAAATGAAAAGTAATCTTTTTTTTTAAATTCGATTTTATTATTTTACTTGTCTAAGATTTGTTGTAATATTAAACAATGCCATCCAATTTTGGAATATGCCAGATTTAATTATTAATCTGTTTTGTGTAAAATCAAATGAATATTAAATATTTGTTTTTTGACCACAAATGGCCAATTCATGGCATACCAAAACACAATGTTTTTTTATATCCATGCATATTCCTTATCTGAATTATTCCATGTATAAAACTTCTAAACCATACATACAACTACTAAATTGAATAAGACTATCCCGTATATTAAAATTTGACAAAAGGCCAGAAATAAGAACCGAGGCTCTGAGAAACCACCGATATGACCCAACGGCCTTAGGAAATACACAACAGACATCGCATTATCAACCTTATTGATACTAAACTAAAGCTCAATGTTATTGTAATAATCATAATGTTATACATAGCTATGCGTTTTATTCATTACACCTGAGGCCGTGAAGCGTTTATATCGTGTCCGATGCAGGTTTATGTGATCGAAAACCGCAAAAACTATTTTTACTATTTTTATGAAAAAAAATCATGCATCTCGTATTCATAAAAACTGTTTCTGGCTTTTATGCCTCATCATAACCCGATTAACGTTCCCACTGCTGGGACACAGGGACTTCTCTCTTGACTAGAGAGATAATGAGGCTTTTGTGCCTTATTTTGCTTTTGTTAAACAGATTTATCACTAATTTAGATTTAAGATATATTTTTTTAACAAACGTTCTATTACACTCTTATGAGCCTGACATACAAGAAATATTTTTATGAATACGGGGGATAGTATTTATGTCACTACTTAATCTATAAATCTTATGATACATATTGATTGTATTATATCTTACTAACATTTCTCAGACAACTTGGGCAGTTGAACAGGACAGATTCACTGATTTATCAGTATTTAGTTCCCAAGTTATTGACTAGATGTCGCTACAAAATGAACCCCTTACTTGAATCCTACGTTTATACAAACTGAGCCCTGGTTTTGCGATTATGGACAAGCGTTATAATGTATTCGCCTTAGCCAAATTTTATATTTTTTTGTAGTAGCAAACCCAATGAAAATAGTAGAAAATAGTTCAGATACAAATTGCCAGCACTATTTAAATCTTAGTAAGAAAATTAACTAAAATTATATTATAATATTAAAAATCATATATTCATTCAATATAAAATTTGATTGACATAATTTAGAGATAATCATATTAAAAGTGTCGGGTACTTTTCCCTCTCTGAATGCCTATAATTGCTTCTGTAATTGATTGTAGAGCATTCTCTACCGTTCTGCCTTATCTTTACTACTTCCGGAGGCCAGTCGTAGTTAACAATCTGTTTTGTGTAGGAGAGTGAGATGGATATTATTGTTAGACCCTTACGTGACGTTTAAGTGATTAATTTCGTACTCTTAGTTAGTCTGAGCCTAGCGATTAGTTTTCGTATCTAACAGAAAGCTGCACTAAAACCCAAACCTATCCATAGATTTAGCATTGGCTTGTTATCTTTTTTATTCACATAATAATTATTCCACAGACCGCAGAGGAAGACCCAAAGCGGCAGCCAACGCCGCCGCCAGAACAGTGGGCTGACATCATAGGCGTTCCCGGCGATGAAAAGGCCAGAGCCAAGAAGCAGCAGGAACCTGAAGAATCCGACAGGACCTCCATCTCCAGCCAAGACGAACAACCCTCCCCCAAGCAACTGCGCTCCTCCAAGAAAGAACCCCCCACCCCCACAAAAGTAGAGGTCACCATAAAGTCCCCACCGAAAAAACGGAAACTCCTAGAAGAGTTCAAAACCCCAGAGGAGGCGAAAGAGAAGCGGGAGAAGAAGAAACTCCCAGAGAAGACTGAGAAGAAGAAACGGAAGAAGACGGAGAAGGATTAGTGTTTAATGAATGTGTTCGGGAAGCAGTTGAAGAAAGAGTGAATGGACATGTGACGGGTTCTCTCGGTTTCGTTTTATTTTAGTTTGGCGGGTAGTTTGATTTTTTGAAGATTTGTAGCTTAGATGGCGGGTGGTTTGTGGTGAGCTTCACTCGTGCTTAATTTATGTTTATTGTTGCAAAAGCGACCTTTAAATGCGTGTTCAAAGTAACGGTTAAACCTAGTTTATCATAATCTACGTTTACCCATTATTGAAAAGTAGCTTAGCTTGACGATTTTTTGTTAAGACTATTCATAGGGAACGTGCAGAAACTATAGGTGGCAGCACAGTTAGAATGACAAAATGATTGTCCGTTTCCGTAAAACATTGCACCAGTTGGCATCACCGTCTATGTGTGCACGTTCCCTATATGGTTTATTTGAGGCAATAGTGTGGTTACTGTTAATAAGGAGTTTATCAATCGCTCGATGTTAATTTGCAGACAGAGCATAAGTATGTAGCAGGCATGATATATATTTCTGACGGACAGTCAGACAGTGTGATAAGTCGTATTATTTACTAATATGTTAGTGTTGTGTTTATTAACGGGTTTGCCTCAGAATATCTTTGTTTCGCGTATTTTTGCAATTTCTCGCACCTACCTAACTATTGTATAAAGCATATCATTCAACTTTGCCCGTGAGTAAGTAAATTGCAGATAATATGGTTGATGACGAAGAAAATAATTAGTATGTTTATTCAGATTATTAAAAAAAACCTTTCGTGTGATTTCTATAACATTTCGCAGTCACAAGCTCCCTTTTCGGAACTTCAATGTCCTATACCTTCAACATTCTTATTAAATTGATAAAGCAAAAACATTTGTCCAGTATTTTTGGAAGGGCTAACAGACAGATTAAACATAATACCAATTTTTATATAAAGTCATCATGCATGTTACAAACTATTTTGTTATCTGCCTGTATCTACATTTTGGTCAAGACATTGTCAAGTACTTGAAAATCATGTAACATTTAACCACACTTGCCCGACTTGTCTATATTACTAGCGAGTGAACACAAACCATCTTGTATTCACAATATCGAAATAGAATGATTAATAGTTGAGTATTAGCAGCGGGGAACATATTTATGCTCACACGCAGTAGTTGGTTGTCTTCTCATACGGCGACGTATCGTAAGTGGAATATTCTTTGGACGAGATTGCTGTTTTATTGATAAACCAATATGAATGCTATAATATGAATGGGTATTAAGATATCAGCATGTCTACGATCTATGATGAAATTGAGTCGCAATTATGGTATCAATTATTGTGCGGAAATGAGAGATTAGAAGAATTGATCTAACAAGTGAATCTCAATTTATCACATCTACCTTCGCATGAGGCAGTTTTACAATATTAATAAAAACATCTGAGGCACTGATGCGCCATATTTAACAGAAGCATAATTGGCATAGTAGCAACTTAAATTCTAGTACTAGTTTTTTGTTGACTTTATAGACTGTATCTAATATATAAAATTCTCGTGTCACAGTTCCGAAACGGCTTGACTGATTCTCATGAAATTTTGTGAGCATATTGAGTAGGTCTGAGAATCGGCCAACATCTATTTTTCATTTTGCAAAACAACGTTTGCTAGGGTCAGCTAGTTTAACAATATATTTGTATTGCTGAGGCTACTTAACGTGGAGTTAGCTCCCGCTAGTTAGTCCCCCTGTCAAATACTAAGTTGAACAAGATAGTTAACCATGGAGTAGGTACGTGATGGTTTTGGCGCATCAGGCCCCTTGCATGTGGTTACTTACCACAAGAATGTTGTTAGTTACAATACGTCGCCGCAGAAGACCGTTCTTTATTTCAAACTACTCGCATTTTTTGCAAAATTACAAAGCAGCGTCACAATAAATGTTGTATTTAATCAAATTATGTGGAATATTATAATTGTGTATGTTTCTAATGTGTTACGTATGGCTGTGTGTCTTAGGGCGCTTGTCGCTGTCTGCAGATATGTTGCGATCAAAATATGGTTTTGAACGTGGTTGCCCAATGCCACAAATTTTTCAAAATAATATCATAATCTTAATGATATTTAATAAGTGATAAACCACTTTGCAGGTTAAACTATATTTAAATTTGATCCTGTGCGCGAAGGTTACGGATGTGTCTTAATCTTTTTCTGCATAAAACTTAAATATAATATCGTAATTATTCTTAAATGTCAAATTCTGAAATACATTAATAATTTCAATTTTTCACAATTATCATTAACAGCGAATTATCATTAATTAATCGTTATATCTAATTATACATCAGTTCGATGAAGGGAAATTGTTAATTTCAAATGAAAAAAAAATACATTATTATTTTGTTATTGCAACTTTTATTTTGTTTTGTCAGAGACTTGCTTTAGATCCGTATACTTTCTTTTTTTTAATTCTAGGTTTTATTTTTGCTCAAAATTACCTATTGAAATTCTAAAACAGCGTTGTTAAATTTTACTTGCAAAATGGCGTTTGTTTGGTGTTTTTTTTTTAAGTTGTTTTATTACCTTCGTAACTTATATATTCTTGACCCAAGCAAGCATCTTGATAAGATTAATTATAGCTACAAATACTAAATCAATCATATTTTTTATTGTTCGTGATAACCGCTCTATATACCTACTACAAATCAAAATTAAAAAAACCCCCGACTCTAAACCTTAATTTCCTTATTTTGTAATGCACACGTGATGCGCTTTTATTTAATGCCCCACTATAGTATATTTGCAGATATTCGGTTTTCCTTCCCCACGCTCACCCCCATAACTTTAAAACGGCTCAACCGATTTTATTATTTTTTTATTTTTATACAAAAAAAAACTAAATTGAAATCGCTCCATCCGTTCGGGAGCTATGATGTCCCAGACAGACAGACAGACACGTCAAACTTATAGCATCCTTCTTTTTGGTCAAGGGTTAAAAAATACCTCACAAAGTTAGTTATACAAATTAAACACCTTCAGACTAACATATACCATGAGGCAACTTAAAACGAAAATTACAAGAAAAGATGTGATTATTTGAAATTTCAAATAAGTGCTCTAAGATTCAAAAGTTGTGCAGAAAAAAATTAGACGAAGTAACGTAGCGAGATGCGGGACTCTTACCCACGTCTTCCATTATACGCATGGATGTTCTGACCAACTAAACTAACCTCACTTTGGTTTATCACTTTGTAAAAAACATAAAAAGTGCTCTAAGGCACACTGACGCTTTATATATACAATGCTATATCAAATTGCAAATATTGGAATTGTAAATATTAAACGAAATTGTAAAGTGTTATTGTAATTACTTAAGTCTAAACAATTTACGAGTGAGACTGCCTTCTTAGTGTAAAGAATCTGATTATAGAAATGTCGAGGCATAAGACAATACTGTATAGTTAGCGTGCTTGAGAATTTATAAGGCTCCAGTCCGATTGAGCAACAAGCCTGCGCGACTGCCTCCAGCAAATATTATTTTCTTTTAAAGCAGAACTTAAAATAATCGGTGGAAGCCTTAAAAAAATTCAATTTTGCATATGTGCAACAGAAAATCTGTATATTTATTGATTTACTGACTGTAATTAACGTTTATAAAAGTACTTGTATACAAAATTATGTAATGAAATTTAATTTAATATGTTTGCTGTATGTTTGGTTGGATGCGTTTTATATTTAGAAAAATATGATTATGTTCTAATAACTATAACAGATATATTGTACGCAACAAAAGCGTTTTTCTCGCTTTCGGGTAGTTTTTTCAATTTGAAATGTTTAATTAAATAATTGATGTTAGTTTAAAACATATTTTAATAGAACCAGTTCAAAAAAAAAATCTAATAAATTTTTTTATTCATAGTTTGTCTGAAACATTTTGAAGTAAACGAAAGAGTAATTTAAAAAACATGTACCTAATATAAAACCAACATCATGATATTAATTTATTTGATCCATCACTAGTAACATAGTTTAAGATTATAATTTTATTCCGTTCGCGATTAAAGTCCCTTTTAGACAAATTATATTCAACGAATCACTGAAGTTTCAGTGAATTAATTCGAATATTCTGACTAGATATTTTTTTTAACCCTAGCACCTCTAGCGGTGATTTCATGGGTTAGCCTAATTAATTATACATAACCTAAATACAATACGATAATAATATGTGTGAATTCTGAAGGATAATATAGGCCGAAAGGGTAAGGTTTGTATGTGTTTCAAATAGTTTACCTTAATTAATCAGTAATGTAGATTATACAACTTTAATTATATGGCTAAGTACATTAATTGATTTCTTTTTTTATTAATCCATACATTGACTTTTGACCCAATTCGTATGATTGATAAAAAAAAAAACAAATTACAAGACAACCAATTTTTATGAGCAAATTGGTAAAGTTGTATTTTAAGTGAATCCCGTTATAATTATATTTAAGTTAGCACATATTCTTATAATTTATTATAAAATTTTTCCTAAATGTATTAAATAATAAAAGAATTGAATATAATATTCTAATTTGTGTTGAAAAAATCAAAACGAATTAACGTATCTTAGTAACGGAATGCGAGATTCGAACCCACATCTTGGGTTAATATAATGAATACAGTGTCACTGACACTATCCTACCAACATAAGTTAGTTACATAACCCTGTGACCACAGAACTACGGTTCCACATAACGTATATAAGTTGTATTGTTGATACTATTGTAAATAGAAAACTATAACTACGAAATACTATAGGGAACGTGCAGGAACTATAGGTGGCAGCACTAATGCGACATTCAGAATGTCAAATGTCGATATGGCATAAATCTCAATTTAAAATTTAAGAAAAACCCCCGATTCCAATGCCTTAATTTTCTTAAACGTAAAACAACATAATGTTATGTAATGTGGACGCGATGCTCTCGTCCACATTACATAACATTATGATTACATAACGCGATTTCATTTGATACCCCGCACTAGTATATTTGCAGATTTTCGGTTTTCCTTACCTACTCTCACCCCCATAACTTGTAAACGGCACAACCGATTTTCATGAAACATGTCTAAGAACACTCGCGCCAGACTCACCTTTCATACAAAAAAAAAATCGCTCCATCTGTTCGGGAGCTATGGTGCCACAGACAGACAGACACGTCAAACTTATAACACCCCTCTTTTTTGGTCGGGGGTTAAAAACATTCAAATTGATTGCACCACTTAGCAGCACCGTCGGTATGCACGTTCTCTATATGTAATACATTTGACAGTTAAGTCTGAATAAGGTAGCAAGTAAATGAATGTCAAATATCCGTCTAATAGCGTTACAGAAAGTTATTTTTGAAAACACTTTCACGACGATACTCGAATATAATTATGTGGCTTTATGCAGGATGTAGAGTTTGGGAGTTAGTATTTATTTCGTTTTGTCAGTTAGTTTAGAACCTATAAGTTTTCCAACATATAACAATCTGATGGTATATTTCACAGTAGATAATTTTTATCCTCTTGTCTGTTACGTGGTCATTGTGAGATATGGGAAAATACCATAGTTACTTGCACGGATACATATAGTTTGAATTAACAAAAATCGTCTGGGCTTTAAATTACACCATCTTTTATCTTAAATACATTGCTTGCGTATTCCATCCACTTTAAATCGCACTGCAAGGATTTGGAATTCGCTCCCTGCTGCTGTATTTCCTGATACCTAAAACCTGAGTATCTTCAAGTCAAGAGTGAATAGGTACCTTCTAGAACTTTGTGATCCATCCCCGTCCACTTCGACACTTACCATCAGGTGGGATTATGGACAAACAAAAATCTATCGTCCATAAAAAAAAACTTAACGAACCAGAGTTCGTAAACTCAACGTTTCGACTTTAAGACGAGAGAAATCATCATCGCGCGATTATGTTCTTACTGTTAAAGCTATATCATCCATGCCACAGTTTAATCTAAATTGAGATCTGTCGAGTAATCGAGATCTGTCGAGTATTGTCGTGGTTGAGAACAAACGTAAATGTAGTTTTGTTTATTTTTACGATGGATGTTAATTGGTGTTCAAATAAATGTTGTAAAATCAGCTTAGAGTATTGCGTTGCCGAGAGTAATTATTCATTAAGTGCAATTATATTTGTTACAGTGTTTTAATTTTACACTTTGTTTTTTTTTATAATTATATTGCAATTATGAGTATTTTAATGTAGATTTGTAAACTTTCGCTTAAGGCTTTATACGCGTAATTATGTATGAAAGTGCCTCTAAATTAAATTTTCTGGAGTTTTATGTTTACTTTTCAATTTTCAGAAAGTTTATATCAGATTTTTTATATATTTGACAATCAGACAGTGTTCGAGGAATTAAAAATTGATCTTTTATTGATTTAAGGGCATAAGTGTATTTAATTATATAATTTATTAAACATTGAGAAAATCCTGCCTTGTTAACTGTTTTGTAAACTAGAACTCAGGGATATCTATCTATATAAATAAAAATGAATTGTTGTTCGTTAGTCTGATTAAAACTCGAGAACGGCTGAACGGATTTATCTTATCATAGTCTTGAAATGTTCGCTAGAGGAAGGTTTAAAAGGGGAGAAAAAATCGAATAATTGCCGGGAATAAGTATTTAATAAAAACTTGTGCGAAGCCGGGGCGGGCCACTAGTTTTTAATATAAATCATGACATGTGGCATGACGATAACATCGCCGAGATTCATTCGATAGCGCTCGGATAGCCATTTAAGACTGAGATGCTTTATCGTCAAAGAAAGAGTAAATAGGTACCTTCTAGGTGTTCATGTGGCTTCTTGGACCACATCGTCACATTATATCAGGAGAAATTGTGGACAAATGAAGGCTTATCTAGTATATATAAACAGGGATATTTTCGACATTTCTATATTTCTATTCGACTGAGTTATCTTATGCCATTTGTCAATATTCAACAGATCGTCGCTATCAGTAACAACTACGCCTTGTTTTCTCTGTTAGAGTCAGTTAATAGCTATTTTATCGATCGATAGGCATAACAATCCGTTTTATTTATTTAAAAATGAGAATTTGTATTAAAAGGATATTATAAGGTCCTTGAGTTCTAGTTTCCAAAAACTTTTAGGTTAAATTATAAGCATTAACAGTAGCTCAATAAATTTTATGGCTTAATAATTATTATACGCATCAAAGTACACTAATGTACGATTAAGTTTTATGAATATTTTAATTGTTGTAAATAGTTTTGGAATTTTATTTGTATTTTTAAAGATTGTGAATAAATTGATATTTGTGGAGTGTCTGTTTTATTTATCAACGCCTATCCTACGCTGAGCGTGATAGTAAGTTTAAAAGAAATCTAGAATAACTGTTGATGTGAGCCTGTAATGTAATCCGAGATAAGCATCATCTTTTCTGCCATAGGCCTCCCTCAAATACGGTAGGTAGTTAGTCTCTATATCATAAAAAACATTCCCTTAATAACCATGACTGCTGGTGCTGGCTTTAACAATCATTAGTGGCACGCACCTCTGGATTAAGAAAAAGCCGTGTTGGCTAAGTGGGAGGACACTCGACTTTCATTCCGAAGGTCGTGGGTTCAAACCCCGCCACGCACCTCTGGATTTTTCTTCTTGAGAGATTTATGTGCGCTTTAAACACGTGCTTTAACGGTGAAGGCAAACATCGTGAGGAAACCGGCATGTTCTGCGAACTTTAAAAGAGTTTGAAGGACATGTGACATTCACCAACCCGCACTTGGCCAGCGTGGTGAATTAAGGCCTAATCTCTCTCTTCAAGAGAGAAGTCCCTGTGTCCCAGTAGTGGGAACGTTAATAGGGTGATGATGATGATGGCTATAAGCTCACCTGGCAATTTATTATATTTTTTTATTGATTATTGCTAAGCATTATACAAACTTGTTTGTGAGCTTTATCCTGCATTTAGGTACAAAAACCCCTTTCTGTATGTCTGGTTTGTCTCTGCAACATATCCGCATGTGTGGGAAAGTAATGAGGATTTTGTCTCGCGAACAGACAAATATCCCGTATGTACATGCAGCTATCCGTATTCCAAGCCCCACAGTAGCCTTCCTGGATAAATGGACTATCTAACTCGGAAATATGTTTTCAATCGGACCATTAGTTCCTCAGATTAGCGCGTTCAACAAACAAACTGTTAAGCTTTATAATATTAGTATAGATTTGAGCGGACACACAATCCTTGAAGCTCCTGATAGTGTTGGAACGTGTTAATAAAAATACAAATTTTATTAAGACAAGAGGTTTACAAAGCGTAAGATCTATAATAAAGTGTTATATGAAAGGGGGCTATTGACATTATAATGTCGCGGGCGCAAATTTAACCAAAAAAATATTAGTACGGAATTTACGATATCCAACATTAAATTCTGTATTTAAAAATTGATGGTATTGATTTTTATATTGACATTGATTATGATGATAGATAAGTTTGAATAAGAATCCTACTACTATTATAAAGGCGAAAGTTTGTAAGTATGGATCTATGGATGTTTGTTACTCTTTCACGTAAAAACTACTGAACCGATTTAAATGAAATTTGGTACACAAAATCTCTAGAGCCTGAAAAATAACATAGGCTACTTTTTACCGCGGGAAAACGTCATTCCGCGGGAAAATCCATTATAACGCGGGTAACACCGCGGGGCACAGCTAGTATTGTATAAAATTGTTTTTCTTTTTTTAATGTAATTCGACGCAAACCCAATTTGCAGTCCCCCTCCGGGGTGCATGTACATATCGACTTAAGATGTAACAATTTACCTATATCTG
This sequence comes from Gymnoscelis rufifasciata, assembly GCA_929108375.1. Classification (NCBI taxonomy): domain Eukaryota; kingdom Metazoa; phylum Arthropoda; class Insecta; order Lepidoptera; family Geometridae; genus Gymnoscelis; species Gymnoscelis rufifasciata. Next base: position 4,673,274 of record OV815332.1, on the reverse strand, counting down.
TATAAATGTACATGTGAGCAAATAAATAAATAAATGTAATCCGGTTCACCCTTCCTGAATAGAATTAGGAAATAGGACGTTTATATGTAACCTTTTGTTTTGCAGCATTCTCTAGTGCATAAGCCTAAGCACTTCTATTTACGTTCCCACTGCTGGGACACGGGGACTTCTCCCTCGACGCGAGAGAATAGGCTTTAATTCACGACGCTGGCCAAGTGCGGGTTGGTCACAAGTGGTGGTTGAAAGTTCTCAGAACATGTCAGTTTCCTCGAGATGTTTACTTACCGTTACAGCACGTGTTTTAAAGCAGACATAATTTTTTTCGAGAACAAAAATCCAGAATTGCGCGTCTGGGTTTTGTAGCCACGACCTTCGAACGAGTCAAGTGTGCCCCCACTCAGCCTTTTTAACCCCCGACCAAAAAAGAGGGGTGTTATAAGTTTGACGTCTCTGTCTGTCTGTGGTACCGGTTCGGTTCGGAAAATCGGTTGTGCCGTTTAAAAGTTATGGGGGTGAGAGTGGGTATGGGTAAGGAAAACCGAAAATCTGCAAATATACTAGTGTGACTACTAAATGAAATCGCAACGCGTCCACATTACATAATATTATGTTGTTTTACGTTTAAGGAAATTATGGCATTGGAATCGGGGGTTTTTCCTAAATTTTAAATTGATATTATGTATTTACTTGCAGAAGAAAGAAGACACCACAGTAGAGGAGATGGAGACTGAGGACGCCGAGGCGGAACCGGACGCGGCCGCGCGCGAGAAGGAGGCGCGCGCGCAGGCGTCCATCAAGGAGAGGGAGCGGGAGGTGCAGCGCGCGCTCGCCACCAGCCTGCGGGACAGGGACAAGGAGAGGGAGCAGCACAAGCGAGACGAGGCTGTGCAGGTACGAGAGAGTGAGGGAGAGGGTACAATGGAACCGGACGCGGCGGCGCGCGAGAAGGAGGCGCGCGCGCAGGCGTCCATCAAGGAGAGGGAGCGGGAGGTGCAGCGCGCGCTCGCCACCAGCCTGCGGGACAGGGACAAGGAGAGGGAGCAGCACAAGCGAGACGAGGCTGTGCAGGTACGAGAGAGTGAGGGAGAGGGTACAATGGAACCGGACGCGGCGGCGCGCGAGAAGGAGGCGCGCGCGCAGGCGTCCATCAAGGAGAGGGAGCGGGAGGTGCAGCGCGCGCTCGCCACCAGCCTGCGGGACAGGGACAAGGAGAGGGAGCAGCACAAGCGAGACGAGGCTGTGCAGGTACGAGAGAGTGAGGGAGAGGGTACAATGGAACCGGACGCGGCGGCGCGCGAGAAGGAGGCGCGCGCGCAGGCGTCCATCAAGGAGAGGGAGCGGGAGGTGCAGCGCGCGCTCGCCACCAGCCTGCGGGACAGGGACAAGGAGAGGGAGCAGCACAAGCGAGACGAGGCTGTGCAGGTACGAGAGAGTGAGGGAGAGGGTACAATGGAACCGGACGCGGCGGCGCGCGAGAAGGAGGCGCGCGCGCAGGCGTCCATCAAGGAGAGGGAGCGGGAGGTGCAGCGCGCGCTCGCCACCAGCCTGCGGGACAGGGACAAGGAGAGGGAGCAGCACAAGCGAGACGAGGCTGTGCAGGTACGAGAGAGTGAGGGAGAGGGTACAATGGAACCGGACGCGGCGGCGCGCGAGAAGGAGGCGCGCGCGCAGGCGTCCATCAAGGAGAGGGAGCGGGAGGTGCAGCGCGCGCTCGCCACCAGCCTGCGGGACAGGGACAAGGAGAGGGAGCAGCACAAGCGAGACGAGGCTGTGCAGGTACGAGAGAGTGAGGGAGAGGGTACAATGGAACCGGACGCGGCGGCGCGCGAGAAGGAGGCGCGCGCGCAGGCGTCCATCAAGGAGAGGGAGCGGGAGGTGCAGCGCGCGCTCGCCACCAGCCTGCGGGACCGGGACAAGGAGAGGGAGCAGCACAAGCGAGACGAGGCTGTGCAGGTACGAGAGAGTGAGGGAGAGGGTACAATGGAACCGGACGCGGCGGCGCGCGAGAAGGAGGCGCGCGCGCAGGCGTCCATCAAGGAGAGGGAGCGGGAGGTGCAGCGCGCGCTCGCCACCAGCCTGCGGGACAGGGACAAGGAGAGGGAGCAGCACAAGCGAGACGAGGCTGTGCAGGTACGAGAGAGTGAGAAAGGGGGTACAATACAATACACTTTATTGAACACTGTAGGGTGCATCACCGTTCCTACACGCAGAGAAAAATCTGGCTACCAATACAAGAAAAAACCCTACTGCAACTAGAACTTCTGTTTGCAGTCGTGACAGCAAGACCCACGAGTTTACTTTACAAAAAACATTCTGTTATTATATCTACCAGAGATTTATTAATGACAACTAGATGTTTAGAGCAACTGACCAAGCAATGTAATACTCACTACAAGGTAAATAACGCGCCTGTTACAGTACCCATGTTAATGTAACCATACATAGTAGTAGAGATGACCGGACTGATTGTATGGACTACTAAGCAATCTAGTAAACATTAACTATTCGTATCGTAACACTAACTTTTTAGTATTGTTATGTTAACTTTATGTTTTTGTAACATGCACAATACACATGGTAATGGTAGCATTCTAGGTATTGTTACCGCTACTGTTTCGTATCGTATATACTTAATACCTACTAGCTTAGGTGGAGCCTGCAATCTAGTGCACTTGCAGCACTAACGGATCCTCTCAGGCTTTTAATGGACAAAAATACAATTTTGTTCGTCTTAGTATAAGCAACCAAAACTGTATTTTCTCAATTATTAAACCCAATAGAAATCCATTTTTGGTGTTGCCAGTACACTGGATTGCGAGCGCTCCATCTAAACTCTAAAGAGCCTTCAGTAAGTGTGACGCCTTTTAATGAAAAATGCCCGTTTTTATTATAAATTCTACTTGTCTTCGATTATCTAGTTTTAACTTAAAATAAATCAAAGAAATTAAGATTAACGGCATTTTCGTTATTAGGACGTCCCACGTGCTTCGGCTCCATTATGTAGTTTGAGGTTTCCTGGAATAATAAAAAATATTAAGTAGGTAAATAGAAAAATAACATTTATTTTATAATCATCACAATCATTCAAAATCTTGTCATAATCTTAATCAGCGCATACCTTTATTACTTCTTATACAAAAGTCAAATACAATGAAATATTTATTTATGTATGCATCAATGGTCATTTCCGTAGTTTCTATTTCTTTAAATCTTTTCTTAGCTGTACTATGCCACTTCTCTGTCACTAAATGCCAAGGTTCCGTACAGTTTGGCGCCACTGGATGTCTTCATCCGTTTCACTTTCTGGAAAGATACACGTATATAAATAAAAAATCAGAAAACAAATAAAGTACATAGTTTCATTTAAATAAAATAAAACAAGTTACAAGTTTATTAATTAATATAATTTAGTTTATTGATAAATTCCTTAACTAGATTGCTGTCTAGCATCGAGAGTGTAGATATTGTTACATTGTTTACTGAAATATACATAAATAATCTATATACATATATAAAAATGAATCCCTATTTCCCTTGGTCACGGCATCACGCCTGAACGGCTGGACCGATTTCGCTAATTCTTTTTTTGTTCTGTTCGTTATTATCAGCAGAAGGTTCTTATGAATGAAAAAATTAAGGAAATTGCGCGAAAAATTAGAAAATTTTAAATTTCTTAACCACTATATAAAAATCTAGCGAATGTAACCTTTTTAAATGTAACCTTAAGACATTTGACATAGAATTGACTGAATGCGTGCTGCAAATATAGTCAAAGAGGATGAAAAACAAAAAAATGACGTTTAAAACAAACACTTCTGTCAATCTTATTTTGAGTGAGAAAATGCATTTGAGTGGGTGTTCACATATGATTCATTGAACGTGGTAAAGAAAATTTATCGCCCTACGTTCGTGAGTCACATGTGACTCAAAAATAAACTAGTAAAAAAAAATGGTTATTATAAGGTATATGGTATATAAGTTATTTTTATGTTATTATAATGATGTTATTTAGCGTAATAATAAAAAAAACCTGTGGACGTGGGACACTATCAAAATGAGTTGTATGGGGACAGGGAAGTTGTTAATGACAACTAGATGTTTAGAGCAACTGACCAAGCAATGTAATACTCACTACAAGGTAAATAACGCGCCTGTTACAGTACCCATGTAAATGTAACCATACATAGTAGTAGAGATGACCGGACTGATTGTATGGACTACTAAGCAATCTAGTAAACATTAACTATTCGTATCGTAACACTAACTTTTTAGTATTGTTATGTTAACTTTATGTTTTTGTAACATGCACAATACACATGGTAATGGTAGCATTCTAGGTATTGTTACCGCTACTGTTTCGTATCGTATATACTTAATACCTACTAGCTTAGGTGGAGCCTGCAATCTAGTGCACTTGCAGCACTAACGGATCCTCTCAGGCTTTTAATGGACAAAAATACAATTTTGTTCGTCTTAGTATAAGCAACCAAAACTGTATTTTCTCAATTATTAAACCCAATAGAAATCCATTTTTGGTGTTGCCAGTACACTGGATTGCGAGCGCTCCATCTAAACTCTAAAGAGCCTTCAGTAAGTGTGACGCCTTTTAATGAAAAATGCCCGTTTTTATTATAAATTCTACTTGTCTTCGATTATCTAGTTTTAACTTAAAATAAATCAAAGAAATTAAGATTAACGGCATTTTCGTTATTAGGACGTCCCACGTGCTTCGGCTCCATTATGTAGTTTGAGGTTTCCTGGAATAATAAAAAATATTAAGTAGGTAAATAGAAAAATAACATTTATTTTATAATCATCACAATCATTCAAAATCTTGTCATAATCTTAATCAGCGCATACCTTTATTACTTCTTATACAAAAGTCAAATACAATGAAATATTTATTTATGTATGCATCAATGGTCATTTCCGTAGTTTATATTTCTTTAAATCTTTTCTTAGCTGTACTATGCCACTTCTCTGTCACTAAATGCCAAGGTTCCGTACAGTTTGGCGCCACTGGATGTCTTCATCCGTTTCACTTTCTGGAAAGATACACGTATATAAATAAAAAATCAGAAAACAAATAAAGTACATAGTTTCATTTAAATAAAATAAAACAAGTTACAAGTTTATTAATTAATATAATTTAGTTTATTGATAAATTCCTTAACTAGATTGCTGTCTAGCATCGAGAGTGTAGATATTGTTACATTGTTTACTGAAATATACATAAATAATCTATATACATATATAAAAATGAATCCCTATTTCCCTTGGTCACGGCATCACGCCTGAACGGCTGGACCGATTTCGCTAATTCTTTTTTTGTTCTGTTCGTTATTATCAGCAGAAGGTTCTTATGAATGAAAAAATTAAGGAAATTGCGCGAAAAATTAGAAAATTTTAAATTTCTTAACCACTATATAAAAATCTAGCGAATGTAACCTTTTTAAATGTAACCTTAAGACATTTGACATAGAATTGACTGAATGCGTGCTGCAAATATAGTCAAAGAGGATGAAAAACAAAAAAATGACGTTTAAAACAAACACTTCTGTCAATCTTATTTTATTGAAAAAAATGATTTTTTTTTCACAAATGAAATCTATAAAATTATGGTATTTGTTTTAGATTTTAAGAAATAAACGAAAATCAGATGAGGGCGCCACTGACGGTCGGCGCAGTCTTAATGCCTGGACACAATTTGAATACTCATTTAAAATACAGCCTGTACCCATATAAAATACTTATTATAAATTCTAGGTAGGTACTCGCCTTTGTCAAGAATTTGCAGTTGTTCCAGTATGTCTTTAACTTCTAATAATCCATAAGATCTTTGATTATTATAGTACAAATTTTTCTTCGCCCATTATTTGATAATTTGCCTTGTTCAGAGTATAAATTTAGCAGGCCTCGTCCTTCATTTGATTTTAGGAGGAGATTTTTCAATGGCTGAAATGAACACAAAATACCTATTTATTAAAAGAATTAGGTAGGAAATTATATTGAAGTTTTATTTGCACATAATGTCTGTCTGTTTTATTTTTAGATCAAGTAGTCTTTATTTGAAGTATTCATCTTACCAAACATGCATCTTCATTACAGATTGTCATATCCTGATCTCCAATAGTGGTAGCCACCTCATGCTCATTAGATGTAGCCATCTGATCCTCACTTTTGGTTGCTACGATGATGATGTTGGAATCATTTGATTGGGTAGAGGTATCATTATTACTTAGAGGGACCAGAAATTCACTAATACTATGTATTTGTTTGTGCTTGGGATTAAGCATGTCTTCAAACATAGGGGCCTGCAAAATACAATTATAAGTTATTAAAAGTACGTACTACTTATATAAGTGTACTACACAACACAAGCCTATGTAAAATAAATAGGCTAGTGTCGGTCAGGAACTAAGAATGAAAATTTATGAATTCCCATCACAGACCGAAAGGAAATACTAGTTCATCATCAAAAGTTTAAATCGTTCATTGCTCTTTAGTTCACACCGCTTTCCAAAGACAAAAACATGCAAGGCGTTCATACAGATCTTAAAGTTCCAAGCTCTTATGTCATTCTGTATGTTCATAAGTTAAGCTAGCCCTGCAGCTTGATAAAACCAATTTTTGTTATATCATCAGGATTGCAATACATTTGCAAATTTTCTGATCAATACAACAATTCTAAGTTGGTTAAAATCGCCTTCTAAGATTTGTTCCAATTACTTCGAGGTGAAGCTAATAGAAGCATGTTAAAAGTAGAAGATACTTACGGGGCTGCTGCTAGTAGGTGGCATTTCGCACTCTTCTGGGTTACTAGTTAATTTTTTCCAATTTTCCAGGTTTCTCAAAAATTTGGCGCGGTCTCCAATTGGAGCGATCAATTCTTTGACTAGATTGTTGTCTAGCATCGCCAGTGTTGATATTGTTACATTGTTTACTGAAATATACATAAATAATAATATGTAAATAAAGATGCCGAAAACTGCCGGGACAACAACTATCAAAACACTTTTATATAACAACTTACCTTCAAATGTATTGATATATTGAGGTAAACCCCACTGCAGTACCTAATAACTGCGGGATATCACCACCTTCGTCCCCATCCATCTTTGTGAACTATCACCAATTATTATTTAAAAAAAAACACAGAAAACTGTTTTATATAGCAAATATACGAAGTAACTTGTTACTTTGTTTAGTTCAGTTTCTTGTAACTGGACTGCGCGACAATTTGCCAGTGTTGAGTTAAATAAAATTAATTACAAAGTGAAATCATGTACTTTGTTGAGCGCGGTCTAATCTAAATCACAATGGCGGCTGGCTGACAGTGACAGAGACAGAGAGCGGCGCGGCGCGGGAGTCGCGGCTATCCAACTGTTCGTTTTGTTGTGCGAGTTTTTTTATTGTTTAGAAAAACATTTTTACTTTAAAACACACTAACGGAATAGCATAGAATAATACATACATTGTAGTGTTTACTGTTTATGGAGTAATCTTTACTATAATATTCTGGTAAAACCAAATTGACACTGTTCTAAAGTAAACCAAACTAAACGAATAGTATAATATACTTGGAATAATATTTATTGCACACAATAATATAGTTGTAATAAAAAAAAATTTGTTTAGATTACAAACAAACATGTAGTCCACAATTAACGTTAGATCATTATTCGGAACTCGATCACTTATTACATGCGAATTTCTTTTTCTTAGTACATACAATACATTTTATGCATATTAACATAATTATTGTATAAGTTGCAATAATTATTGATGTTTTATTTCAATGATATTTTATTGTGTGCTACATTTATCAAATAATATTATGAAACATACGATTAGTACGACTGAATAATTAATCATAAAGGTAACTAGGACCAAGTATTTCAAACTGGAATTGTTGTAACCTACTTTTAACAATTAGATTAAGTACTTCTGTTTGTCACCGATTTCTCTGCGTGTATACTTATATTATCTGTAGCCAATCAATGTATCGAGTAATCGAAGACTGTGAACGGTCGAAGGGGAGCCAATCAAATGATCGATATGTAATCGATCATTTGATTGATTGATTTCCCGCGCCCGTGCCTGTGGTCAGTTGGGTTCTAGCTTGGCTCGTATTGTAAAGGCCACCATTTTACTAGGATGAATAAAAAGTGATTACAAGAAAACCGTCTTTGCCAATGACCACCAACCCTATAACACCAATTTAACAAAACAAAAAATTAAATATACATTATAATAGTGTCACAATGGGCGGCCTTATCACTAAAAGTGATCTCTACCAGACAACCTATGGATGGACTGGAATAAATGATAAAAGACGGAAGAGGCAACATTGGTAATTACAAAAGTAAAAAAAATAAGAAAGAAAATAATACAAGGGTAGGCCTACTTGATGGAACGAGACAAGGAGTGGGACGCGCTCAATCGTTGCCCCTTGTGAGATGATACCGTACGGCGACAGAAGTTGCTAAGGCAACGGCGGCAGTATAACTTGGAAATGTTTTATATTACCAAGCTTGTTAAGGAAAATAATGATATGCACTGATATCTAGCCAACATAACTCCTTGATTAAGCAGACCTTGATTTTGAGGTTTCACAAATTCCAGTATTTCCGAGGCTATTTTGGTCTCAAGAGACTGGGTTTTTTAATTTTTCAAAGCTACCATGACACGCACTGATATCTGAGGTTGTCTGTAACTCCTGCCTACAATATGATGTTTAAATTAATCAAATTTTAAATATAAAAATGTTTATTCCATGGACTTAAATAAATAAATAAATATTGCAGAACAATCCACACAACAACATCTCGCCCCGTGGTAAGCTATAAGCTTGTGTTACGGGTACTAGACATCTGATATACTTAATAAAATAGACATATATATATATAGATATTTTTTATTCTACATACTAAACACCCAGACCAAGGAGAAAATGCTTGCAGAACATTAAAACACTTGACCCCTATGTATGACTATTATATTAAGTATATCAGATATCTAGTACCCGTAACACAAGCTTAGAGCTTACCACTGGGCTAGATGTCGTTGTGTGAATTCTCTGGGAATGTTTATTCTTTATTATATTGACGAGTCCTCGTTGGCAGCACTTCAACGCGCTGCTGGCGGACCTGGTGCGCAACCCGGAGCTGGCGTGGCGCGAGGCGAAGAAGCAGCTGAAGAAGGACCACCGCTACAACCTGGCCGAGCTGCTCACCAAGGAGGACAAGGTGAGCCTATGCTTACATCTCAACTTGTTACAAGTTATTACAGACAGGGCGCTATGGCGCTCATTAGGGGAGGCTCATTTTGGAGGTTTTGTCTGTTCACTTCCGTAAGTGTAGTAATAACCCTCTGAATCCTTACACGTGACCTCCGGGTGGTGCTAAGAACAGTCTCTGGTGGTAGGCTTCGGCCGCGGATTGTCACCACCCTCCGGGCTGGGCCAGTGCGTGAAACAATTTTTTTTGTGTTTTGTAATGTGTCTAGGTCTTCATGCTCCAACTTAGACCACATCGTCACTAAATTGACCACAATCTCACCTGATGTAAAGGGGAGATTGTAGTCAATTAAAGGCTTATCAAAAAAAGAAAAACATGTTAAAGTTATTGAGGTCACGTATACCATACATTTCTTCTAAAATAATATTTCCGGACTAAGCAGAGCTTGTACTATGGGTGTTAGGTGACTGATATGTTGCATATATACATATTATTTTTAAATACTTACTTTTTTTATATGCCTTTTTAAGGTATTTTATACGTGGTATTACTTTGATGTAACACAGTTTCTGAGAACCACAAGGAGTAAAGTCCTAAAGATTGCTTTAATTATGTAATATATTCATTTTTTTATTTTTTTTATGCTGGATAGGCCTTCATTTGACCACAATCTCACCTGATGTAAAGTGACGATGTGGTCTAAGATGGGACATGAAGACCTAGGAGGTAGATGGCTTCTCCAGGCCACATTACGAAACACGAAAAAATCGCTTCACGCACTGGCCCAGCCCGGAGGTGGTTTTTAATAAATGATTGATTTATTTTCGTTTTCACAGGAGCGCCTGTTCAGCTCCCACACGCACCTGCTGGCGTCGAAGCGGCGCGACAAGCTGCGGGCCATCCTCACGGAGCTCGGGGTGGGCTGCACGGCGCACTGGAAGGAAGTGCGCGACCAGCTCAAGAACGAACCCACTACCCCGGTCTATTCCTCCGCCTCGCAGGTACTACACCACTGCTGCTTACTGGAACTAGAATGTTGATATGAAATGTTTATTGCTTTCACAAAACTTACAAAATACATAAATTTTAAGAATGCAAGGTGTTAGTGTGAATGGCACGCACCAGGTGTAAAAGCACAGGCATACATGGATAGGTCAACTTAAAGTTAATTAAACTTACAATTTTATTTAAAAACTAGCTGACCCCAGCAAACGTTGTTTAGCAAAATGAAAAATATATAGTAGCCGATTCTCAGACCTACTTGAATATGCATATAAAATTTCATAATATTCGGTTAAGCCGTTTCGGAGGAGTACGGTAACTAACATTGTGACATGGAAATTTTATATATTAGATATCAAGGAAATAACACTGTCTTGACAGTTTTCTTAAATTTTTTACACTAAGTCAAATATTTTTTTTTTTTTGCTTGAACTTTATCAGTGACGCTCCTTTTACATTCTGCATTTTAAGGACTGCGAATCATAAATAATATTAATAAAACAAAATGACAGCTATTGAAAGAAAGAAAAGAAAGAAATGATTATTTGTCACAGAATGAAAACCAAATATACCTTAAAGTAAACAAAATACAATAATTAATGTGACAAAAAGGTGATCATTATTGAGTTTTTGTCATCTTTCACACATTCTTATAGATAGATAGATAGATAACACTTTATTGCACACCACACAAAACAGTCAAAAAAAAACAAACAAACATAGACTTAGCACAATCATAATGTTGGAGTACAATGGGCGGCCTTATCGCTATAATTAACCCTACAACGATTTTCTATAACCGTCAGATGGAGCGAGAGTTCCGCGACTTCCAGCGCGACAAGCAGTCGCTCGCGAAGACGCAGCTGCGGCAGCTGCTGCAGGAGACACGCTCCATAACGCACCGCAGCCTCGCGTCCGTCAAGGAGAACAGCGCGAACCTGCACACGGTGCACGACGCGCTCAAACACGACGCCAGGTCAGTAACACACGCGATTACGATCGTTGTCTTCTGTCCCTCGTTTGAGGGCGCAGGGTGGGGCCTCGAGCTTGCGCTCCTTACCCCGGCTGGGGGTAAGGTCCGGGGGTGACTACCCCCGGGTCTCGTGATATTGCCTAAGGCGGGTATAGTATGTACACTCGATTATAGACACCAGACCCATATTTATTACGCCCCACCGCCACAGGAGCGACTATTGTTACAAATTTTTTGTCTGTTCACGTCCGTAAGTGGTAAGTTACCCTCTGAACAAACAAAAACATTGTCTTGACAGTTGGCAGACAATTTTTAACACTTCGATTGGCGATTAGCGCGTTAAAACAAAAAAAAAAACACTTCAGCTTAATAGTATTAGAATAGAGTATTGTTACTATTTAGATTTATTTACGGGATATTTACCATAGTACAAGCTCTGCTTAGTTTGGGGTTAGGTGATGCTGTGTGATTAGTCCGGAAATATTTTATATTATTATTATTAATTGGAGTCCGAGTCGATTAGTATATTATATTAAAATATTTTACAGATATCTCGCGTTGGAGCATATACCGGACGAGCGGCAGGCCATCATAACAGCGTACCTGGAGGAGCTGGAGAAGAAGGGCCCGCCACCGCCGCCCACCGCCACCGAGCCCAGCCGCCGCCCCAAGCCTTGATGGTGAGTTTCTGAGGCGGGCAGTGCCTCTGCACTGACACGAGAACATTGTACAGTCACAAAAGGGTTCGAACATTTTTGTATGGAGCCTGGCATACCTACTAGTCCGCCATTTTGAAAAAAACGTGATTCGGCGGCCAGTGATGAAACTCACTCATGTCAACCGACAGAGTAAATGATTACAAACAAAAAGTGTTGTATGATCTAATCTCCTAAGTGATACGGTTTCTGAGATATTTGGGTCTAAAAACTATAGAAAGAATCTGTCCCCTGAGTTATGATGTATCATTGGCCGCCGAATCACATTTTTTTCAAAATGGCGGTCGAGTAGGTATGCCAACGATGTTCGATGCTCTTTGGAAAATAATCACTTGATTTCATAATTTTAGGAACTGTAGCGACTAAACGTAGCTGCAGTGTTTGGGCTGACGCGTAGGTTTTTTGTGCACGGTGTCGTGTCAGTCGCCTCGCCCCGCTCGTTAGGTGCACTCATGTATTCATATTGTAATCAAGTAGAAATGTAAAGTTTGTGTCATGGAACCTGAAGTTATTCCTGACCTCCTCTCATGATCTTAACAAGACACAAATACATAATTGGTACAGAAATATCACGTCAGTCAGGCCGTTTTAAAGTTTTTTATGTGCAACCATTTTATACCAAGGTGTTCTTTAATAAATTATAGTATCAAACATTATATAAAACATATCTACGACATTTGTAAATTTTTTTTTTTTTTTAATCTAGTTTATTAATGGACTTTGAGTCATTATAGACTATGTCAGTCCCATCGGAATACAATTTTAAATTATATGTTTGATTTATGCACGTACATTTTGTCCAGGTGTCCATGCGTAACGCATTTAGTAAACGGCTGTTATTATTCTAAGAACATTCAACTTTATTTATGACTTATATTTTTCTTTCTTTCCAGTTTACCAAAAATGAATCACCAAAACAAGACCGCGCAGCAGTTTGCGTTGCTGAAGGATCGAGTCATTGTGAATAATTCCTCTAGTTGATATTATTAAATAAATAAAATGCATTTTCCAGTTTATATGGCGTTTATTTTACAAATATACTAAAAACATTTTAAATAAATTAATCATTATAATAAATGTAACAAACTGCGTATAATGGTCGGGACGCACGGCGACACTTTACATTAGACACTCAATGTATACATCGAATGTCTGTGTGTGTCCACAGCCGCGATACTTAGTTGCAGTTGTTGTGGCAATGCAATCTACACTAGTGTCGACATTTGTGATGAGTGTCAGTGTGTCGTCGTGTGTCCCGAGCATAAACCTCGCGCGGCAGCCGCGCAGTCAAGCATTGTCAACGTCCTAACAGAACTCTAATCAGCGACTAGACCGACGTTCGTTCTCGCTAATAATTATTCATAACTTTTTCACACATTCATACAGACAGACACGTCGAACTCATAGTTACCGTCAGGATGGCGAGTCACCTATCGTATTTAACGTTGAAATGCTATCCAAAAATTGCTTCCCATTTGCTTCTACATCTGCTTCCTTCAATAAGAGATTTGCTTCCTTTATATTTTAGAAGATATTAGAACTTTCAAGGTGACCGTTCATTCTGACGTCAGGATGGCGAGTCACCTGGCCGTAGACGATGTGCGGTGTGGAATTGCTGTGATTTATATAAACCAATGATTGCTTCCTATTTGCTTCCTTCAAAGCTTTCAAACCTAGATCCTGTACCTATCAAGGAAATAAAGATATATCGATATAACATAAATGTGTAAGCCCAGCGCCTGACAAAAATGGAGAGCAAAATACATTCATAGCTTTTGCAAATTATTTTTTTTAACCGACTTCAAAAAAAGAGGAGGTTTCTCAATTCAATTCGACCGTATATTGTTTATATTATGTAGAATTTCATTAACTACTATTAAGGTAGGTATGTATACAAAAGTATTACTTTATACTGTACATCATTACGTTACAATATTAGAAGGTTTGAAACTTACCGTGCCATAACACAGTTAAATCTAGCACGGACGTAAGGTAAGGTTTAATTTAATAAGTATAATAAAAAAAATCTAAATATGTATGACTTTTATATTAAGTATATCAGATATCTAGTACCCGTAACACAAGCATAGAGCTTACCTCGGAGCTAGATGTTGTTGTGTGCATTGTCTGGAAATATTTATAACTGAACTTACTATACTAGCACACAGTGAAAATGTTATCTAAAAACAAGGTAACCTAGTTTAGTTATAAGGTTATTCTGTACCTCGTGAAATTAGAAATTCTCTTTATCCTTTTTTTTATATTAACTAGGTAATAAAATCTAAGTACCTACCGGTTCGTTCCAAAAGAAACGGTTGATTGCCTAAAAAAATAGAGCTGATCCATTAACACATAGTCAAATCAAGGTCCAATATACGAAAGCCATGTCCACACACAGAGATCGAATCAGTCCATTAAACAAGCCAAGGTGTCGCCAAAATATTATTCTAAACATGTGAATGTAAACATCGAATTCCCGGGATTTGTGTCATGTCCATATTAAGATAAAACATACATGATGACGACCTCTGTGGCTCGGTGGGCGAACGTCCGCCTGAGGCGCAGGGGGTGCGGGTTCGACTCCCGCCGGGGAAACAGATTTTGTACGATCTACTATTTCTGGTTTCGGGTCTGGGTGTTTTCTATGTATCATATGTATGTATTTACAAATATATATATATCTGTGCAGCATATCAGTCACCTAACAACCATAGTACATACAAGCTCTGCTTAGTTTGGGGTTAGGTGATGCTGTGTGAGTAGTCCGGAAATATATAAATATATATATATATATATATTTTAAATATGTTTACGTAAAGACAAAGCATCATGCAACCATCAGTATTACACTTTTACATAATAAGGATAAAGATCATTTCCTATTTCACGAGGTACAGAATAACCTTATAACCAAACTGGGTAACTTATTTTTAGATAACGTTTTCACTGTGTGCTAGTATAGTAAGTACAGTTATATTAAACCTTACCTTACGTCCGTGCTAGATTTAACTGTGTTATGGCAGGGTAAGTATCAAACCTTCTAATATCGTAACGTAATGATGTTGACGAACGATGTACAGTATAAAGTAATACTTTTGTATACATACCTACCTTAATAGTAGTTAATGAAATTCTACATAATATAAACAATATACGGTCGAATTGAATTGAGAAACCTCCTCTTTTTTTGAAGTCGGTTAAAAAAAATAATTTGCAAAAGCTATGAATGTATTTTGCTCTCCATTTTTGTCAGGCGCTGGGCTTACCCATTTATGTTATATCGATATATCTTTATTTCCTTAATAGGTACAGTATCTAGGTTTAAAAGCTTTGAAGGAAGCAAATAGGAAGCAATTATTGGTTTATATAAATCACAGCAATTCCACACCGCACATCGTCTACGGCCAGGTGACTCGCCATCCTGACGTCAGAATGAACGGTCACCTTGAAAGTTCTAATATCTTCTAAAATATAAAGGAAGCAAATCTCTTATTGAAGGAAGCAAATGGGAAGCAATTTTTGGATAGCATTTTAACGTTAAATACGTTACGTTTTAATAGGTGACTCGCCATCCTGACGGTAACGAACTTATAACACCCCTACACGCAGAGAAATCGGTGACAAACAGAAGTACTTAATCTAATTGTTAAAAGTAGGTTACAACAATTCCAGTTTGAAATACTTGGTCCTAGTTACCTTTATGATTAATTATTCAGTCGTACTAATCGTATGTTTCATAATATTATTTGATAAATGTAGCACACAATAAAATATCATTGAAATAAAACATCCTCCGGGACCTCCGGGTGGTGCTAAGAACAGTCTCTGGTGGTAGGCTTCGGCCGCGGCTTGTCACCACCCTCCGGGCTGGGCCAGTGCGTGAAGCGATTTTTTCGTGTTTCGTAATGTGGTCCGGAGAAGCCATCTTCTAGGCCTTCATGCTCCATCTTAGACCACATCGTCACTTTGCATCAGGTGAGATTGTGGTCAAATGAAGGCTTATCAATAATAAAAAAAAAAAAAAAAAAAAAAATCAATAATTATTGCAACTTATACAATAATTATGTTAATATGCATAAAATGTATTGTATGTACTAAGAAAAAGAAATTCGCATGTAATAAGTGATCGAGTTCCGAATAATGATCTAACGTTAATTGTGGACTACATGTTTGTTTGTAATCTAAACAAATTTTTTTTTATTACAACTATATTATTGTGTGCAATAAATATTATTCCAAGTATATTATACTATTCGTTTAGTTTGGTTTACTTTAGAACAGTGTCAATTTGGTTTTACCAGAATATTATAGTAAAGATTACTCCATAAACAGTAAACACTACAATGTATGTATTATTCTATGCTATTCCGTTAGTGTGTTTTAAAGTAAAAATGTTTTTCTAAACAATAAAAAAACTCGCACAACAAAACGAACAGTTGGATAGCCGCGACTCCCGCGCCGCGCCGCTCTCTGTCTCTGTCACTGTCAGCCAGCCGCCATTGTGATTTAGACCGCGCTCAACAAAGTACATGATTTCACTTTGTAATTAATTTTATTTAACTCAACACTGGCAAATTGTCGCGCAGTCCAGTTACAAGAAACTGAACTAAACAAAGTAACAAGTTACTTCGTATATTTGCTATATAAAACAGTTTTCTGTGTTTTTTTTTAAATAATAATTGGTGATAGTTCACAAAGATGGATGGGGACGAAGGTGGTGATATCCCGCAGTTATTAGGTACTGCAGTGGGGTTTACCTCAATATATCAATACATTTGAAGGTAAGTTGTTATATAAAAGTGTTTTGATAGTTGTTGTCCCGGCAGTTTTCGGCATCTTTATTTACATATTATTATTTATGTATATTTCAGTAAACAATGTAACAATATCAACACTGGCGATGCTAGACAACAATCTAGTCAAAGAATTGATCGCTCCAATTGGAGACCGCGCCAAATTTTTGAGAAACCTGGAAAATTGGAAAAAATTAACTAGTAACCCAGAAGAGTGCGAAATGCCACCTACTAGCAGCAGCCCCGTAAGTATCTTCTACTTTTAAGATGCTTCTATTAGCTTCACCTCGAAGTAATTGGAACAAATCTTAGAAGGCGATTTTAACCAACTTAGAATTGTTGTATTGATCAGAAAATTTGCAAATGTATTGCAATCCTGATGATATAACAAAAATTGGTTTTATCAAGCTGCAGGGCTAGCTTAACTTATGAACATACAGAATGACATAAGAGCTTGGAACTTTAAGATCTGTATGAACGCCTTGCATGTTTTTGTCTTTGGAAAGCGGTGTGAACTAAAGAGCAATGAACGATTTAAACTTTTGATGATGAACTAGTATTTCCTTTCGGTCTGTGATGGGAATTCATAAATTTTCATTCTTAGTTCCTGACCGACACTAGCCTATTTATTTTACATAGGCTTGTGTTGTGTAGTACACTTATATAAGTAGTACGTACTTTTAATAACTTATAATTGTATTTTGCAGGCCCCTATGTTTGAAGACATCCCAATCCGGTTGCTTAATCCCAAGCACAAACAAATACATAGTATTAGTGAATTTCTGGTCCCTCTAAGTAATAATGATACCTCTACCCAATCAAATGATTCCAACATCATCATCGTAGCAACCAAAAGTGAGGATCAGATGGCTACATCTAATGAGCATGAGGTGGCTACCACTATTGGAGATCAGGATATGACAATCTGTAATGAAGATGCATGTTTGGTAAGATGAATACTTCAAATAAAGACTACTTGATCTAAAAATAAAACAGACAGACATTATGTGCAAATAAAACTTCAATATAATTTCCTACCTAATTCTTTTAATAAATAGGTATTTTGTGTTCATTTCAGCCATTGAAAAATCTCCTCCTAAAATCAAATGAAGGACGAGGCCTGCTAAATTTATACTCTGAACAAGGCAAATTATCAAATAATGGGCGAAGAAAAATTTGTACTATAATAATCAAAGATCTTATGGATTATTAGAAGTTAAAGACATACTGGAACAACTGCAAATTCTTGACAAAGGCGAGTACCTACCTAGAATTTATAATAAGTATTTTATATGGGTACAGGCTGTATTTTAAATGAGTATTCAAATTGTGTCCAGGCATTAAGACTGCGCCGACCGTCAGTGGCGCCCTCATCTGATTTTCGTTTATTTCTTAAAATCTAAAACAAATACCATAATTTTATAGATTTCATTTGTGAAAAAAAAATCATTTTTTTCAATAAAATAAGATTGACAGAAGTGTTTGTTTTAAACGTCATTTTTTTGTTTTTCATCCTCTTTGACTATATTTGCAGCACGCATTCAGTCAATTCTATGTCAAATGTCTTAAGGTTACATTTAAAAAGGTTACATTCGCTAGATTTTTATATAGTGGTTAAGAAATTTAAAATTTTCTAATTTTTCGCGCAATTTCCTTAATTTTTTCATTCATAAGAACCTTCTGCTGATAATAACGAACAGAACAAAAAAAGAATTAGCGAAATCGGTCCAGCCGTTCAGGCGTGATGCCGTGACCAAGGGAAATAGGGATTCATTTTTATATATGTATATAGATTATTTATGTATATTTCAGTAAACAATGTAACAATATCTACACTCTCGATGCTAGACAGCAATCTAGTTAAGGAATTTATCAATAAACTAAATTATATTAATTAATAAACTTGTAACTTGTTTTATTTTATTTAAATGAAACTATGTACTTTATTTGTTTTCTGATTTTTTATTTATATACGTGTATCTTTCCAGAAAGTGAAACGGATGAAGACATCCAGTGGCGCCAAACTGTACGGAACCTTGGCATTTAGTGACAGAGAAGTGGCATAGTACAGCTAAGAAAAGATTTAAAGAAATAGAAACTACGGAAATGACCATTGATGCATACATAAATAAATATTTCATTGTATTTGACTTTTGTATAAGAAGTAATAAAGGTATGCGCTGATTAAGATTATGACAAGATTTTGAATGATTGTGATGATTATAAAATAAATGTTATTTTTCTATTTACCTACTTAATATTTTTTATTATTCCAGGAAACCTCAAACTACATAATGGAGCCGAAGCACGTGGGACGTCCTAATAACGAAAATGCCGTTAATCTTAATTTCTTTGATTTATTTTAAGTTAAAACTAGATAATCGAAGACAAGTAGAATTTATAATAAAAACGGGCATTTTTCATTAAAAGGCGTCACACTTACTGAAGGCTCTTTAGAGTTTAGATGGAGCGCTCGCAATCCAGTGTACTGGCAACACCAAAAATGGATTTCTATTGGGTTTAATAATTGAGAAAATACAGTTTTGGTTGCTTATACTAAGACGAACAAAATTGTATTTTTGTCCATTAAAAGCCTGAGAGGATCCGTTAGTGCTGCAAGTGCACTAGATTGCAGGCTCCACCTAAGCTAGTAGGTATTAAGTATATACGATACGAAACAGTAGCGGTAACAATACCTAGAATGCTACCATTACCATGTGTATTGTGCATGTTACAAAAACATAAAGTTAACATAACAATACTAAAAAGTTAGTGTTACGATACGAATAGTTAATGTTTACTAGATTGCTTAGTAGTCCATACCATCAGTCCGGTCATCTCTACTACTATGTATGGTTACATTTACATGGGTACTGTAACAGGCGCGTTATTTACCTTGTAGTGAGTATTACATTGCTTGGTCAGTTGCTCTAAACATCTAGTTGTCATTAACAACTTCCCTGTCCCCATACAACTCATTTTGATAGTGTCCCACGTCCACAGGTTTTTTTTATTATTACGCTAAATAACATCATTATAATAACATAAAAATAACTTATATACCATATACCTTATAATAACCATTTTTTTTTACTAGTTTATTTTTGAGTCACATGTGACTCACGAACGTAGGGCGATAAATTTTCTTTACCACGTTCAATGAATCATATGTGAACACCCACTCAAATGCATTTTCTCACTCAAAATAAGATTGACAGAAGTGTTTGTTTTAAACGTCATTTTTTTGTTTTTCATCCTCTTTGACTATATTTGCAGCACGCATTCAGTCAATTCTATGTCAAATGTCTTAAGGTTACATTTAAAAAGGTTACATTCGCTAGATTTTTATATAGTGGTTAAGAAATTTAAAATTTTCTAATTTTTCGCGCAATTTCCTTAATTTTTTCATTCATAAGAACCTTCTGCTGATAATAACGAACAGAACAAAAAAAGAATTAGCGAAATCGGTCCAGCCGTTCAGGCGTGATGCCGTGACCAAGGGAAATAGGGATTCATTTTTATATATGTATATAGATTATTTATGTATATTTCAGTAAACAATGTAACAATATCTACACTCTCGATGCTAGACAGCAATCTAGTTAAGGAATTTATCAATAAACTAAATTATATTAATTAATAAACTTGTAACTTGTTTTATTTTATTTAAATGAAACTATGTACTTTATTTGTTTTCTGATTTTTTATTTATATACGTGTATCTTTCCAGAAAGTGAAACGGATGAAGACATCCAGTGGCGCCAAACTGTACGGAACCTTGGCATTTAGTGACAGAGAAGTGGCATAGTACAGCTAAGAAAAGATTTAAAGAAATAGAAACTACGGAAATGACCATTGATGCATACATAAATAAATATTTCATTGTATTTGACTTTTGTATAAGAAGTAATAAAGGTATGCGCTGATTAAGATTATGACAAGATTTTGAATGATTGTGATGATTATAAAATAAATGTTATTTTTCTATTTACCTACTTAATATTTTTTATTATTCCAGGAAACCTCAAACTACATAATGGAGCCGAAGCACGTGGGACGTCCTAATAACGAAAATGCCGTTAATCTTAATTTCTTTGATTTATTTTAAGTTAAAACTAGATAATCGAAGACAAGTAGAATTTATAATAAAAACGGGCATTTTTCATTAAAAGGCGTCACACTTACTGAAGGCTCTTTAGAGTTTAGATGGAGCGCTCGCAATCCAGTGTACTGGCAACACCAAAAATGGATTTCTATTGGGTTTAATAATTGAGAAAATACAGTTTTGGTTGCTTATACTAAGACGAACAAAATTGTATTTTTGTCCATTAAAAGCCTGAGAGGATCCGTTAGTGCTGCAAGTGCACTAGATTGCAGGCTCCACCTAAGCTAGTAGGTATTAAGTATATACGATACGAAACAGTAGCGGTAACAATACCTAGAATGCTACCATTACCATGTGTATTGTGCATGTTACAAAAACATAAAGTTAACATAACAATACTAAAAAGTTAGTGTTACGATACGAATAGTTAATGTTTACTAGATTGCTTAGTAGTCCATACAATCAGTCCGGTCATTACTACTACCATGTATGGTTACATTTACATGGGTACTGTAACAGGCGCGTTATTTACCTTGTAGTGAGTATTACATTGCTTGGTCAGTTGCTCTAAACATCTAGTTGTCATTAATAAATCTCTGGTAGATATAATAACAGAATGTTTTTTGTAAAGTAAACTCGTGGGTCTTGCTGTCACGACTGCAAACAGAAGTTCTAGTTGCAGTAGGGTTTTTTCTTGTATTGGTAGCCAGATTTTTCTCTGCGTGTATTTTTGCGTCGGGGGTTGAGCTCAAAGTAAATATTAAGGCTACATGCTATCTACAATCCTAATCCAAACGTGCTCATGCTCACATCAACTTTATGGTCCCTTAAGTCGACAATCGCATTGTGCGAGTGTCAGTTATTCACCAACCGGTCTTCGTGGTGAATTAAGGCCTATCTCTCTCGTCATGGGAGGTCCCTGTGTCCCAGCAGTGGGTACGCAAATAGGGTGCTACTTGCGTACCCACTGCTTGGACCACACTACACTTCGTCAGTTAAAACACCGCGTTTACCGCGTTTTTATAAAGGCGTGTGTGTTTGATCGTACAGAAAGGTGTGTTGTGTGTATTGATTCGGTATACTAAAAACCAGCGAATTTACATAATTCCTTACAGCTTTCTTTTTCTGAACTTTGTTAATTCTCTTTATTTACCTTAACCAAAGAATAATAAATTGCCTTAACTGTGTGAAAATGCAATATTTCCTGGCACGGCTGTCTAACAAAAATGTGAGAACTAGTACGTAGCAAACAGTGGCGTAGCTAGGGGGGAAAGGGCCCTTGTGCATAGTGAGAGAATCGGGCCCTCCCCCTCTTTCCGAGTAGTTTTACCTTATTGATATGAGAATGAGTGACATCGAAAATGTAGATCTTGTCAACACCTTTCATTTTAACCCATAATGGAACGTCTAGGATGTGTAGTTTCAGACATATATTTACTGTTTTTGTTTTGACAGCCTGTCACCGAAAATCTAGATCTCATCAACATTTAAAAAAAAATACGCAACCAAAATGTAACCAAGCACCACCAAAGCTGGCGCGACACTATTCACGTAACCCCGCGATGTTTTATGGTTGAGGTACGTGTGGGCTGGCCCTCATTGGAATATGATTTTTAAACTGAAAACAGGAATATCCATCCATCTCTGAACAGAAATCATTTATTAATTTTTGCTTTAAAGGGTTCTTGCTTACAATCTCTGTGTGATCACAATCAGAAATTATTTATACTATGGTATGACCGTAAGGTCACGTGATTGTCGCGGGAAACATGATCCGTGAAATGGTCCGTCCTCCGTGAGCGCCAGAGAGCGACTGATCGGTTTTACGAAACGAATTTATCGTGCATTATGTAAGTATTCTTTCACAGGCATTAATAAAATCCATGTAATAAAGTTTTGCTTAGTACTAGTAACTCATTTACTAAGTAAATGACGAACTCTTTCTTTTGATATAACTTTTATATGTTTTGAAGTTGAAACCTCAGTAAAGTTGGTTTAAAAATCAATTTAATGTCGTCTTTTACACATTTTATTACCGTGCAGATTTATATTTTTTTAATTTTATCTTTAACAAAAAATAGCGTATTAACAAAAAATTATGAATTTTAATTTTATTTAAAAAAAACGTGCCAATCCTACTACTATTAAAAAGGCGAAAGTTTGTAAGTATGGATGTATGGATGTTTGTTACTCTTTTACGCGAAAACTACTGAACCGATTTAAATGAAATTTGGTACACAGAATCTCTAGAGCCTGAAAAATAACATAGGCTACTTTTTCCGCGGGAAAACGTCATTCCGCGGGAAAATCCATTATAACGCGGGTAACACAGCTAGTTATTCATATTTACGGAGATAAAATCGTTAGAAAAATTGATAATTCGAACCGGATCTAGCTTTCGCAATTATTTTTTAATTTCTTGACGTTATTTCCGCTTTGCGGCTCCGGTACGTTCTTTTTTTCTTTCCATAATTTTCAATTGGTAGCCATCGAATTTTTAGAAATTCGGAGTACCTACTTACTGAGATTTTTCTTTAAACAGGAAGCTCAACAGAAAATAACCATAAAAAAGCTTGTTTGGTAATGATGCCGTAAAATCAATATTAACTCATAAGAATTAATTATATCTTATGAGTTAATATAAAGTTTCTATAGTACTTAGCTCGTCTGTCAATTTGAA
This sequence comes from Gymnoscelis rufifasciata, assembly GCA_929108375.1. Lineage (NCBI taxonomy): Eukaryota > Metazoa > Arthropoda > Insecta > Lepidoptera > Geometridae > Gymnoscelis > Gymnoscelis rufifasciata. The sequence goes on along the minus strand of OV815332.1, from coordinate 4,649,766 downwards.
CTTGCTTCTTTTTTTTTGCGAAGATGAGTTTTACCATACTTTCGTGCCAGATGGATGGATGTGCAGAATAGAAATCATATCATTAGTAGTGGTGACACTTGATGAAATAAGGCTGTTAGTAGGGAATTACTCTCGATCTAGTTCTGTGGGAATTACGAATAACAACAGTCAGCAACAAACAAACAGTACGTTCCAGATCCAAGATAGTTGAAAAAATTGCCGGAAATATCATAAATAAGAACAAGACAAGAGCGAATTAAAACTTCATTAAAAAGTAGATGGGCGGGATTTGTGAATTTCATCTCACGACCGTGAAGCACGTGAGCTGATCTTCTTTTTTTTTTTTTTTTCAAAGATGTGGCTAGAGGGCCCCCTGAGCTCAAGGGCCCTTGTGCACTGCACAACCAGGCCCTATGATAGCTACGCCACTGGTAGCAAACCGTTTTACGTTTACTACGTTACTTTAATACGTTTGCTAAAACCTAAATTTGATAAAAACCTATAGAATTCGGTTAGCCGTTCGGTTATTTTTAAGTTAGTCTGCAAGTATTGGTGTGCATTATGGAAATGCTCTATCTATCAAAAATATCTATATTTGCAGATTCAGTTCTTCTTCCCCACTTTCACTCCCCATAACTTAAATTTAAAACGACTCAACCGATTTTCATCAAACATGTCTAAGAACACTCGCGCAAAAGTCACTTTCCATACAAGAAAACTAAAGTAGGTAAAACTTTGCAGTAGCAACAGCATCTGATCTGTTTTAACCAATCGCGTAGCAGTCGCTGCCGATTTGCTGTTGCCGTCGCTACTGCAAAGTTTTACGCAATAGACCTACGGGAGCTATGATACCAAGGACATACAGACACGTCAAACTGAAAACACCCCTCTTTTTCGATCTGGGGTTTAAAAATCATACACGTACTGGTAAAGTTGTGCAGAAAAAATTAAGACGAAGTAACGTAGCTTGCAAGAGCGAGATGCGGGACTCGAACCCACGTCTTCCATTATACGCATGGATGTTCTGATCAACTAAACTAACCTCGCCACTACGTCATCGCTTCAATTTCTTCTACACTTGCAACTACGAGTTACGCCTCGTACGAACCCTGCTAGTTGTGCAACATACACGAAGGAAAGCTAAGCTTTCGCCAAGGTCTAAACGCTCGCGGCCGCGCGAAGTCATTACGAAGTTACAGAGATATTTAGAAGTCCAAATCGTCGGCTGCGAAGCGGATGCGAGACGGTGGTAGTTCCCAGATCTTCACGTGTCCTTCTTGGTCCCCGCACGCGATTCGGCAAACCCTGGAAGGATAAAGATAAACTATATTTTAATACAATATATAGACTCCATGACCGAATACGTAAACTGACGATACAAAACACTTTAAACTAAACAAAAAATCGGGATTAATCCATTGCGAGCCGATTGCAACGTACGATTATTCGACTACGCTTTGGCTTTTAAATGTTTAGTATGCTACCACGACACATACACGGACTGCGCTTTTATGACGCACTGGACGCACATTCATAATGTCTTGCGTCTGTAAACGCAGGATGTGTTCTACCTTTTCAATAATTTATTTTTATGTATTAATTATGTACCTATACTAACTATGAACTCCCTATGAGAAGCTGAAATAAATAAATTGAATTGAATTATCTGTAGCGTACTAAACATAACAACTACTTACTCACTACTTGTGACTAATTTGTGTGGTGTTATGGCAACAAGGCATCGCATTTTTGTTTATAAATGCCGGGTTTCGATGCGGGCGGTGCGCATAGTGCAAGCAGTGCTATGAAAAATCATACAAAGCAATCTTATATCCGTTGCGTGGTGCGCGGGGCAGCGGTGCAGTGCGTGAAGGTTACACGGCGAATTTTGGGGCTCTTAGGGAGAAGCCTTTTTGAAAACGCTTATTTTTTATTGCCGCATTACATGTGGTTGGTGAACTAGCGGGTTTCGCAAAGGGGGAACACGCCGCTTCATCATCATCACCCTATTAACGTCCCACTGCTGGGACACAGGGACTTCTCTCTTGACGAGAGAGATTAGGCCTTAATTCACCACGCTGGCCAAGTGCGGGTTGGTGAATGTCACATGTCCTTCAAACTCTTTTTTTTAAGTTCTCAGAACGTGCCGCCGCTTCACACTCTGCGATTACGTTAATTGCCATAAGGTATTAATGTGAGTGAACTAGGAATTCGGACAGTTTACTATCCAGGAAGTGACCGTAAGTGGATCCACCATCGTAGCTCGTACTCACCCGTGATGCGCCACAGCCAGAGCACCAGTGTTGCCCTGCGCCATGCCCTCTACAGGTAGCCGTCGACCGCTTCTGACGTTGAACAGCAGGGCTCCAGGGTGCGTGCCCAGCACGGCCACGCTCGCGTGCCGCGGCAGCCACGACACGCACGAGATCGGCGTCTCCACTTGGAACACCTGTGTTTCAAATGATGGCTTCATAAATAAGGCTCAACTTGAATGCACATCACTGTTTTATACATGGCAACACAATAATCATGGTGGGTATAGCCTATTTTATTTTCTCGTCTATATATGGATGTTGTCTGAAATTAAACCATTTTATTTTATTTTTATTATTATAGCCAGTTTTTATTTATTTACAGTCGGTAGGTATTTCGAAATATGAGGAATTAGATACTTTTTGGCAAACTCCATATTGTTTAAAGAGAATAATAAATAATTTACGAAATCTCGGAAACTTATGCTATTTATAAAAGCAAGGTGTGATAATTTTATAACATGTAACGAATGGGTTTGGGAGATATCAATTTACTTCTGGGTTTTTATTGTTTAGGGTTACTTTACTGCAGGAGGTCACTTAATCCATTAGAATTTGGACAAATAACCGCCGCGTTGGACAGTAAACTAATCTATAAAACAAGTTAAAATCACCTTCAACGGACACGCCTGATTTATATCATAAACCCGCAACTCCGAATCAATGGACGCAGATATAAAAATCCCCGGCTTCTGGAAACTGAACGCCACATCCAACACACAAGTGCGATGCCCTTCCAACACCTCATACACCGGATCACTGTCCGACTTGATCTTGCAGAGGAAGAGCGTCCCACTCTTGGTTCCCACAACGAATATATCACTGGGGACCCTTTCATCTGGTGGACGGAGCGGGCAGGTCTTTATGAAGTCGAAGCAAGTGATGTCAGGCGGGGGCACTTTGCGAGTGCTATTGATTTGGTAAGAGACGACGATCTCGAAGATGCGCAGGTTGGCGTTGACTTGCCAAACGTTGATGGTGCCGTCTGAACCGGAGGATATTAGGATCTGGTCGGACGCGCCACGCCTTTTTCCTGGAAGATAAAATGACAGCTCGTCCCAAATTTCACTATACATAATTAAGCGTTGAATATTATAGCTTAGAGAGCGTTTGAATCTCATTTTAAAACGAATGTGCCTCCCTATTTAGGAAAGAATTTGAGGGCTATTTTCTGATCTGCTAATACTGTCATCTAAAGCGAACTTAAGTTCTTTACGTACAATCACAAATAAAGTTAAAAATTGATGTTTGATAATAATTTGTTTTTATTTTGTATTACTATTTATTTGTACTTCATCAACTATCCTTTTTGTTAACGAATTGATATTTTTGATAAGCGTAAAATGTCAATACCTACCTACGTTAAGCTTCAGCCAAGTATAGAAAAGGGTATTGGCATTGTGTATCAGTCGTTTGACAACTCTTACTATCAATTTTTACCAGTACTACATCAACATAGACAAAGACATAAAGTTTTATAAAACCTCTGACCTACTCACCAGTGTTACTTATCTGCATAGTCAAATATGTCTCCGCTAGCGCAGAGTCAGCCCAGTGCAGCGCCGACACCCGCTTGGACCCGTGGCACCCGGAGGGCGAGGCCAGGTGCCCCTCTCCGGAGTCCAGGATGCAGCACAGCACCACCTCGCCCGTCGTGGTGCCGTATGCGAGTAAAGCCGCAACTGATATGGTACAACAATGCATCAACTGTGGTTGGAAAATTGAAAATGTCGTAAGGGACAAACCTACGCTATACAGGAGAGCAAAAAAACAAAATGTGTTCTTTTAAAACGTCACAACTTTTTCATTTTTTTTCCTATTAAGATGCTTTTTAGACAGAATGTTGTAAAATAAATTGATTTATAGCTAAATATAACTTTAACCTCGTTATACTCAATAGTTTCAAAGATGATGCCCCGCTTACACTTTGACATTGGCCAAATTGGTCCAGGCGTTGTTGAGTTATGCGCTTAGCAAAACGTTTTGCGATTCATTTTTATATAAGAAGATGATTGATTGATATCGATTGACTTATACGATTATTTAAGACCCGACTTGTATTCATTATAATGTATTCTCGCAATTTAAATAACCCATAATATTGATGTTCGATCAGTTTTCTTCTTCAATAGTAAAACTATTGTTATAAAAAAAGACCAAAATTATGAATAATTTTGTTGATTTATCCACCTAAGTTCGCTCGAGTTCTTGATATCTACATCTATAATATGTTATAGTTATTGATATCTAGATCTATAAGATATAATGGCACAATTGACACTACACGAGGAAGACTTACCTGAATGATGATACTTCACAACAGAAATACAATTCTTCTCCGCAATATCCATCTGATGGACCAGTTTATCGCCAGCCGTTCGCTTCACCGTGTAGATCCTGATCAAACCGTCATGCGTACACCAGTGCTCGTGCTGCGTTTTGCCTGTCGAAATAGCTATGGAGTTGCCAGCGCTGCTCCAAGACAACGCTAAAACCGACGTGGACTGATCACCAGCGCCGTTGCAATCTGTGACTACTATATCTTGAAACAACTTCGCCATGATAATGTCTTCTTCGTCAGACTCAGAAGAGTTGGTGTAGCTCTTTTCTCGCTCGTTCTCGTCCAACTGTTCGATCATGCCAGGGACAACTCTACGGAGGAATTCGTTGAGGCCTGGTGGCGGGTATTCTTTTAGTATATCGTCTTGGGCGTCTAATTCTAAAGGCGAGGCCATGGAACCACTGCTTTTGGATACACTCGTCTGGGATGAGGTCCCGGATTCGTAAAACTCTGTGGTTTGAGTTGAACTGGTTGTTTCCGAACGCTTTACGGATGAAATTGAATCGAAGCCTACAGCTTTGCTATCGAAACCACTGAGGTGCGACATTTTCTTATCCTATCAATAATAGAGCTAAATTATGTATTTTTCCTTTGATATGGAAAAATATCTTCTGACAGTCACTGTTTACAAACATTCTTTTGTTTGGTATTGGTTGTCATGGTAACGAAAAGTTTTTCATGCAGGGTTAAGGTTGCTATCGCATCCAATGAGATTGTATGGGATCAGATCATAGATTTAAAAATCAGACGGTCAAAAACCGTTTTTAACTTTTCTGGAAAACGCCATATTGGAATAAGACGACACTGATACTCTAAGGGGTTGTATCTTTAAAGATGGCGCTGATGATGAGTATTAAGCCTGGTTTGTGCGAGCTGCTGTCTGGCCAGTAGACAGCTACTCGGTTTGTCTACTCGTACGCCAGTAGCTCAGCTCGCCTTTGCTGTTTACACGACACCTGCTACTGCCCAGTCCGAGTCGAGTCGCGATGTCCAGTGAACTTGTTTTAATTAAAAAAACGGTATGGCGAGCTACTGTCGCATACGTCCAAACGATACGAGCGACGGCCGAGCCGCTGTCACGTGCGAGCTGCCGGGCGAGCAGATGAGTGAAAACAAAAAATGTTGAAGTAACTCGCTTGCGAGCTACTGACCAACTGGCACGTACGAGTTACTCGTAAGTTACGTCCAAACAGCGCGAGTTACTGCAGTACAGCTACTCGGAAGGCTAACTCGTACGCTAGCTCGCACTGTGTAAACCAGCCATTACAAGCTGTGCTTGCCTATTATTTGCACACTTAACATAATAGTCTGACGTAGATGATTAAATTAGCGTTTATTATATGTGCTGTTGGCTTGCCTCTTCTTAATTATTAAGATCGTAGTGTACAACAGAGAGTATAATATAATCACTAAGTTTGGTGTACCATTAATGGTGGTCAGAAATTCAGAACCTAAAAATTTTATAACGTAAAGTAGATTGGCTGTCGTAGAATAGCATCAATAAAAATAGTTTATCATGGTCTCAGAAGGTACAAGTTTACAATTTAAATGAAAACCATCGTTTTCATTTAAATGAACTCATGTCATGGAACTGTATTTGTTATAAATAAACTAAGACGCAATTCCCAACGCTCACCTCCAAGAACCATGGGTCTAGGCTGTAGCATATGTATTTAATTATACTTCACCACCCATACCTACCTATTCTAACCAAAAACACAAAATAAAAAGAGACACATATGAATAAATTCTTTATTAAGCATTATGAAAAACGCTCTTAGCTTTCTTCTCTCGCTTCTGCTTCTCTCTCTTCCTCTTTGTCTTCTCAGTGCTTCGGAGGAGCTTCGCAATGGCGTCTTCGGTGTCTTCAGTGCTGCCCTCTGTTGAAGGTTTGGAGGACTCTATGACATTGCGTTTGGCCTTTTTGGAGGGAGGAGCATCAGAAAGTGCTATTTTGTTAGTCTTCTCTTTTTCTCTGTAAAAAAATGAAAAATAATTATAATTAACTTAATTTCCTAATAACATTATAAACGCGAAATATTGTGAGAATGTAAATGTGTTGCTCTTTCAGGCAAAGCTTCTGAATGGGTTTTGATGAAACTTCACAATAATATGATAGTAAGAAAAATCTAAAATTTAGAAAAATGCCAGTTTATCTCACATATATTGATTGCGATTGCGTCTTTTATATGAGGCACGCGCAGATGCAGTATTATCCACCATTTCTGGGAAGCCCAGTATATCACACGTTACGAATACATGAAAAAGCTAAAAAATTAAATGTAACCCGCAGTCATATAACTCCATACCCGATAGTCTCCATCTTGTCAAAGAGCGCGTCCAGATCGTCGCCGATCTCTTCCACTTCTCTCTCCTCTTTTATTTCCTCTTCTTTAACGTCTGGTGCGTTCCGGAGAGGCGTGGACGTCTCCGATTGTACCAACACACAGGATAGCTTCGAGGTTAGGTATTGCTGAAACAATGACATTTTAAGATAATTAATTTTAAAAAGTACTTTTAACTCCTTATAAATTAAATAACAAGATTACGGCTGATAGAGGAAAATGGAGGGAGAAATATATGATAGATAGATATTTTCTTTTCTTCTTCTTTTAACAGATGGCGTTCAACGATAGTTCAGGCGGCGATATTTTCTTTATTGCACACCCATACTTAGGGGCTAACTTAAAAATAACAATCAATAGTAACATTACCAGTTGTACAATCGGCGGCCTTATCTCTCTTGATCTCTTTTAGACAACCTTTGCACCAACTCGACATAATACGTGACAAAGGGTTATTTTTTACTTAGCTTTTTAAGCCCCGACCAAAAAAGAGGGGTATTAAAAGCTTGGCGTCTCCGTCCGGGACATTATAGCTCCCGCACGGATGCAGCGATTACAATTTAGTTTTTTTGTATGAAAGGCGAGTTGGCGCGAGTGTTCTTAGACATGTTGCTTGAAATTGGGTTGTGCCGTTTAAAAGTTATGGGGTATAGTGAGAGTGGGGAAGGATGACCGAAAATCTGCAAATATACTCGAGTGGGGTATCAAATGAAAGCGCATCGCGTGCACATTACAAAATAGTATGGTGTTTTACTTTTAAGGAAATTAAGGCATTGGAATCGGAGGTTTATCTTAAAAAATAAATATAAATTTATTTTCGAATTCGGATTTTTTATAGATTAAAATGAAACTATTTCGTGTATTGTATGCATATAAGTTGTGTTACAATCAAGCTTAAGACATATTTACTTATCTTTAAGACTAACACTTTTTTTGTGTTATATGTTTTGTGCGTCTAAAAAAAACCATTGGAGGCGAAATTTTAATAGGTCGCAAAATCTACCAATCAACAAATTATTAAATCATGCTTTTTCATTGAATACTTTCTATTCCATCTACAAAATATTTAATTTATTTGTATAAAAAGATAATTTGAAGTTTAAAGATATTTTGAAAGACAATTTGGAAATTCAAACGAGGCAGATGTAATTATAATGCCAAAGGTGGACCTTATCGCGTGTTCACGTACCGCCCGGCTGTAGACATATAATTCAAAACTAGGCCGAGTTTAAATACTGTATAGATTTTTATCTATTCAATATTTCAATTCGGCCTAGATATTGAATTTATGATTTAAATAGTCACCTTATAGATGAGGTCCTTGGTCCCAAACTCGTGTATCCTGAGATGCCTGTCCAGACTAGTGCTGAGCACCAGGCGGTTCTCCCTGGAAATGCTGATGGAGGAGATGGCTCCAGCGGACCCCTTGAAGCCTTTATCAGGTCTGCCGGCGCGCAGATCCACCTGGTGTATCTGACCGCGCCCGAAGCCGACTAGGAGTTGTCTGAAATTAAACGTGTACTATTATTTCTAACTTCACATAATCTTAATATATATATGTCGGGGCGTCAGGATTTTTGTCCATTTTGGTAGGAAGGTAGTTGGTCCAAATGAAAGGTGATGTGCCGATTTAACAATGTTGTATTCTGATAATTAACTTTAAACAAAATATCGAACACGGACGGGGTGACAGTTTCGCGTCCGTCTCCGCCGAGCGCCGGGAATAGAATGACGGGGAGCTATCGCTGCCGCTCGCTCGTCGACTGGGGCGGTGACGTCACGACTCTGTCAGGCGCGCGCGCTGTGAAGTTAGCGTTCGCAACGCCTCCGTTCGTGTTGGATGCGACATATAAATCTCATGTCACAATGTTTGTCCTCAATGGACTCCTAAACCACTTAACAGATTATAATAAAATTCGCACACCATGTGCAGTTCGATCCAACTTGAGAGATAGGATGGTTTTTACGGCGAGAAAAATTCGAATAATTTCCGGGAAAATTTTATATCCGTGCGACGCCGGGGCGGGCCGCTAGTGTATTATATTTGCTAAGCCGTGTTGGCTAAGTGGGAGGACACTCGACTTTCATTACGTCGTGGGTTCAAAGCCCGCCACGCACCTCTGGATTTTTCTTCTTGAGAAATTTATGTGCGTTTTAAACACGGGTGTGCGAAAGTCCGCTTGCGGCGCAAGAGGTAGCGGGTTCGATTGCCGCCGAGGGCCCAAGTGTTTGTATGGTATAATCCTACATAAATTAACAACTTACTTATCATCAAAGCTGGGAACCATGCAAGTAGCGGCCATTTTCTCAAACTCCACATTCACGACGGGCCGTCTCTGCGCTCTTGTGTCGTACAATCTGCAAAACATATTTTTATATTATGACTTTGACTTTGCACCTCTTGATTTTTCTTATTGAAAACTGTATCCCATCAAAAACAATACTTGTCAAAAAAACCAAGTCGCGCAACTCAGTTGTTCTGCGGTAAAAAGTTGTGAGATCCAAAGTAAATCCAAGTCTTCAAATTTCGTCTCAAAATTCTTTAATGTTTTATATAAATATATTAAGACTTGGCCATCGCCTGAAAACACGTGTAAATTCAATTATTTAGTGCAATGGCCAAGTCTCAATATATTTATATAAAACATTAAAGAATTTTGAGACCAAATTTGAAGACTTGGATTTACTTTGGATCTCACAACTTTTTACCGCAGAACAACTGAGTTGCGCGACTTGGTTTTTTTGACAAGTATTGTTTTTGATGGGATCTCATTTCTTTTTGTATTTTGTAGACAGTTCTACTTTTTCCATTTCGGTACCTTCTACTTATTGTATATATGTCCATATTATTTTCTTTTTGCCGGTCTAGATTGGATTTTTTTATATTTCGCATTGTTATTACTTTAGTACATATTTCGTATATACGTGGCGTTGCGACAGCGCCCTCTATACCGGTCTTTTCTAGATTTTTTAGTTTTTCCTTAATTCATACACCAAACACTACTTATATTCCAAATTTGAAGCTTCTAGGTCTGCTAGAAGTGCCTTAGAATTTTGATGATCGGTGAGTCAGTCAGTGAGTGACAAAATTACGAAATTTGACCCGTTATAATTCTTAAAATACTGGTTCAAATTGAATGAAATTTGAAATATACTGTGTCTTTACAATCCTGCATGGTTCCTGAAAATTTCAGTCTTCTAGTTTTATCCACAACGAAGTTACAGGGGGTCGAAAATGGCCTGAATTGCTTCGAGAAAAGGATGGTACGGCCGTGCCGCTTTTTTGCTCGACTTGGTGGGGGCACTGCCGTGCCCCCAGATATGTGCGCTTTCAAACACGTGCTAGGCAAACATCGTGTGGAAACAGGCATGTTCTGAGAACTTTAAAGAGTTTGAAGGACATGTGACATTCACCAACCCGCATTTGGCCAGCATGGTGAATTAATGCCTAATCTCTCTCGTCAAGGGAGAAGTCCCTGTGTCCCAGCCCCCAGCAGTGGGAACGATCATCGGGTGATGATGAGTGTGTGCCCATGCTGCTAGGTTTAAATGTTATCGACAATACAAAATACAAAATCATTTATTCAACAACTTAATAATTATACAGCATACAGTAACAAGATTTGAGATCCTCTTTTAAGTAAAATAAATACCTGTGTTAGAGTAATCTCGCTCTGCCTGTTTCAGAAGATTTTAATGACATTTCTAATTAAAATGTGTTACTATAGTATAAATGATTTCATGACTGACAAAAATGTAACTAAGATAATGACTTTTTAAATTGTATAATTAGTAGTTTAATGAATTTGAAATTTAGCTTACTATGATGATTCCTAATTCTTTTATTATTTTAGTTTATTCAATAATGTAATGCTATAATTGCATTCCTGGACAGGTAAAATACATTGATCCATGTAAGACTTAAGCCAAAACATCGCTGTAACATGTGTTTACGCAATAAATGAACTTTGAACTTGCCATAAATACTAACAATACAGTAAATTAAGTTAAATGTTATCTTACTATTAATAATTTTGTATGTATGTGCATTGGTGTGTGTAATAAAGAATTTTCTATCTATCTATACATGGTTAGTTAGTTAGTTAGTTAGGGGGGCCCTGTTTTTCCGCACTTAGACTCAAAGGTGGTCCATTGTGCGCGGAGTGGGGCGCTAGTGTAACCAGCCCAACTGCGACCAAAAGCGCAGAAGTTTCCTGGGGTCTTCGCAGGCTTCTCGGAGTGACCTTGGGTTCTTAAGGATTTCACGTCGCTGTGCTGTTACTCCCTCGCATTCCAGGATGACGTGGGCAGCTGTTTCGTCTATCTATCTACTAGCTGTGCCCCGCGGTGTTACCCGCGTTATAATGGATTTTCCCGCGGAATGACGTTTTCCCGCGGTAAAAAGTAGCCTATGTTATTTTTCAGGCTCTAGAGATTCTGTGTACCAAATTTCATTTAAATCGGTTCAGTAGTTTTCGCGTGAAAGAGTAACAAACATCCATACATACAAACTTTCGCCTTTATAATAGTAGTAGGATACATGGGTATGAACACTAACCTCACATATCCGTGTCTGGAGCACGCCGCGGCGAGGTGCCCCCCGGCGCCCGGCAGCACCGCCAGCCCCGACACCCACACCGGCTGCCGCAGCTGCAGCCAGTCTGCCGCGAGATTCTTTGCTGTGAACACCGGCTCCTCAGTGCCGATTCGCCACAGTTTGAGGTCGTTCTCTTCGCCTCCTGTCAAAAATTGCAATAATCAAAATTTTCCATTCTAGAACTTTAGTTCCCTTAAAATTAAGAGTCATACTACTTTGTAATGTGCATGGGATGCGCGACCCCGCTCGATTATATTTACAGATTTTCAGTTTTCTTATCTCACTTTTACCCTCATAACTTTTAAACGGGTCAACAAGTCTAAGAACACTCGAGCTATACTCACTTTTCATACAAAAAAAAACTAAATTTAAATCGCTTCATCCGTTCGTAAGCTATGATGCTACAGACAGACAGACACGTCAAACATATAACACCTGGCTTTTTTGTCGGGGCTTAATAAAGTATAATGAAGGCAGTATGACATGTAGTCTATCATGTCATTTCACTACGAATTTAATTGCCTTATTTATTTTTTATCATATTCCTGTAGTTATTAAGACATGTTCCTAAGTAAAAGTCTATTAAAGTCTCAGTCTATTTATGCTCATATTTTATGCAGTAACTCGAAAACAAAGTTACTGCAAAGCATTTATGTAAACAATTACATTAGTTTTTATTTAATTTAAAATTACCAAGTGATTGTGATTTTAAAGGCTTTTAATGTTCTTCTGTTATCAAACTCTCTCTCTCTCTCTCTCTCTCTCTCTCTGTTCTGTTATGTTGTTCTTCAAACAAACTGAACGGATTTAAAGTAACGTAAGACATCGCACTTTTAAAAAAAAAAATACTTATGATCTGTATGTAATTAAAAGTGTTTTAAATTTATTTATAGTTTTTATGTAGGTATATAGCAAAAATCCTGTAATATTGTACTTAATCTGTATTTAGTTTATTAATACTCGTATCTCCATTTTGATTTGCTACTCCCGTCTTATTCATGCTTTTTGATTTGTGTCTATCCCAAAGTTGCCTGGAAGAGATCGCTATCAGCGATAAGGCCGCCCATTGATTCACAATTTTTGTACATATTAATGTTTTTTTTGTGTGTTATTATTTTGATTTCAATAAAGAGTATTGTATTGTAATATTTTGAAACTACTGGAGTAATTTATTCACAGGTATATTTATTTTTTAGCAGAGCAAGTGAAAGCCTAAACTCCAAAGTAGTGAATTGCTCCTTTACATGTATGCATACAAACACTTAAATAATTTCACATGTTCTGTAGATGTAGAGATATCATCTCCTAACTATTTTATCTTTGAATGTTCTAATACTCAGGAGAACAGAGTACTTTGGAAGGTTTATGATCTTAAAATAGGTTATGTTACAGATGTGATAGGGTCTCATGGAAGCTATGTTCAAGAGCTAAACCTAGGAATACAGTGTTGTCAATGAGCTGAAATTTGGAATTTAATTTAACTTTTATTTTAATTTAATCTCTTTTAAATTATTATTTTATTCAATGAATAAATCAATTTCACACCTTAAAAATTTAATGGGCTTCAGAGTGAAATGCCTAAGTACATAATTAATAAGGCCTGCATTTGAATTCTTAGGAACAGGCTTAATTTATTAAAATTAAAGCAATAAAATTTCTCACAATATTAAATAAAGCCAAATATACAGCGTAATATACTATCTGACTCTTACACTTTTTTCAAATTATAAGGTAAATATTAAGATTTTTGTAGTGCCCAAACAGGGTACATGTTCTGTGCTCATATATTTTATAAGACCTTAATGTTACAACATGGTTGCAATAAACATAGTTTAAGATATATATATAATAGTTTAGTTGTAAATGTTGTAATGTGTTTTGTTTGTCTCAAAATAAAAACAATTTATTATGTTTGAAGATTGTACATACCTGTAGCAAACAAAGTAGGATCCTCATCAAACACCTTCATAACATCTAACTTCCCTCCTGTCTGGATCACTGTGTCAACCTTCTTGCTCCATATCCGGACTGCGCCTGTAGAGGTTGCTGCAAGGAGTTTGCGCTTACAGCGGCCAAGACCAACCACATGGCCGGGGGCAAAATCTGCACTGTGTGACAATGTTGTTAAGTCACTTGTGGAGTATACTTGGATCTGTGGATCAAAAATTGGTTTAAGGTAATCTTTCAAGTAACTGAATGACACTGGCAAGCGCGATTCCAATAATAAGAACTGAACTGAAGATTCTTAAATCTCTTATAAGATACTTTGATAATAAGACTAAATTCTTTGTATATCATTTTAATAATATGTATTAACAAATACCTATAGAGCATTTTGCAGTTTAACATAAAAATATATTTTTTAAGTATGATGATGATGTCTTTTTATCTCCTCTCATCAGAGACATAGAGCTCTCTGAAGTTTCTTCCAAATCTATATCTGCCGTCCGTTATCTAAAAAGCGGCTAAGTCGCAAAAGCAAGTTTCGAGAAAAACGCAAAAAACGCGGCGAGAGTTTTGAAATTGCTGCCATTTGATTACTATTATTCATATGACAGATTTTTTGACACTGAAAAATAGAATGACGTGAGTACTATCGAATAGTTTTGCTTTAAACTTAACTTCCTAATAAAAATGATTCACAAAATGATTTTTTTCATTTAGTTTTAGCAATGATTTAATCAAATTGCTTAGTTTACACCACTTTAAAGCGGCTATGTATACCTTAACGGCGCTTTAGTTAAGGATTTGCACATAACTGCTTTTAAGCGTAGGATAGTTTATTTTGACATGGTGGCACCTGCCAAGCTAAAACAGGGTTTCTGTATTTTACGGCTTTTAAGCTTAGCATTAGCACGTAAATTGTATTTTTTGTTATGTATATCTTGATGCACATGACTAAAACGCAGCTATATACAAAACCTGTTTTAATAACCGCTTTATAGTTTTGTATTAATTTATTGATAATTCAGGGTTTCTACTAAAGAATTACGTTAAATGCTAAAATAAAAGTAATTAAATTGCGAAATTCAATATTTCATTTTAAAATCAAATTGTCTGAGGTCAATTATGTACTTACAGACTTATATCTTAGACAAGGTACTTATCTACCTATGTACTTATCGCGAAAAGTATAAATAAATATTTCCGGACTACTTTGACAGCATCCTAACCTAACCCCACACTAAGCAGAGCTTGTACTAAAAATAAATAAAAATAAAATCATTTATTTCGTATAATACAAGATTTACACGTCAATTACATTTATATATAAGTTTTACTTTCGTAAAAACTATACATGATAATGATTGTTTCATAAATTACTAACATGTCAATATAGAATAAAATGCCATGCAAATATAGAATACTGTGGGTGTTAAGTGACTGATTATATTACATAGATATATTTTTTCTTTTTTTTGTTAATACATAGGTACATAATACATAGAAAACACCCAGACTCGAAACCAGAAATTGTAGATCGTACAAAATCTGGTCCCCCGGCGGGAATCGAACCCGTAACCTGCTGCGCCTCAGGCGGACGTTCGCCCTCCTGGCATTTTTATTCTTTTATTAATGTTTTGAGTTGAAAAAATTGTAGTGTTCTCCTACTTCTTTTGGCTGACAGGTAAATTTTGCTAAAATGATGGAATAATTGTAGAGAGTTTGCTCAAAAGAGCTTCTTTTCTTTCAGGCTGCACACCTACAAAGGTGTGCAGCCTGAAAGAAAAGAAGCTCTGATCGAAAAGTTATTATCGGTGTATAGTTATTCTTTAAATATCAATTATTTAAAACTCTCAATGACTTAAAATCTTCACTGAAACCGTTTCTTTAAAGAAGATCATAATTATTTCGTTTGAAACATAATTCTGCCATATTTTTCAAATACGCTCTGGAATTAGAACTAAGAATGCACCTATCAGATACAACATTTAAGACGTTGATCAAATTTTCTGGCTTCATTGATTTTACTACCACTTTAGAGCTATTTATCGAAGCCACTGCTTCTTCAAAATCTTCAAAGTCGTTCCTACCTTCCTTGTTATAGAATTATATTTTGTGGTGTATCTGGTCAGCGCTCATGAATGTATGACCTGGTTCAAAATAATACAGTATGATACTTCCAGTGGCAATTAGATCACTATTTATCAAGTGTACTAACAACGAATACAGCAACCAATTTTGGGCACTGCAATTATCAATAATAATGGTGTAATGTTGACATTTTTGACATCTCGGTTCAGCAATATAAATAGGTTATATGTACCTATTATAATTATACTCATTATATCTTCTTGTTTTCTTCCTGCTATTTCGTCATTCCAAATTACGGCTACAGGTTTGGATTCGTTGATGGTTGGAAAGTTTGATTAAATGACACGAGCCGCTGACAAAATATAACGGATTTAAATGATTCCATCCTTGGTAGCATTGTCACCTTTTCTAAATCAGCAAAAAAAAATATCTGAGTATTGTTTTGTGCGATCTGCTTATGCGCATCGTACATTTATCTTGCTTTCTTGTACCTATTATGAAGCTGGATGCACATAGCACAGTCATTACAGTCAGCTTGAGTCGTTGCATCATGGGCAGACTGCAATTTGTGTAGTCTATAAGATTCTCACATTTCACACTCTTCATTTCCAAGCCGTGTGAATTTTTTTTTTTTTTTTTTTTTTTTTTTATTATTGATAAGCCTTCATTTGACCACAATCTCACCTGATGCAAAGTGACGATGTGGTCTAAGATGGAGCATGAAGGCCTAGAAGATGGCTTCTCCGGACCACATTACGAAACACGAAAAAATCGCTTCACGCACTGGCCCAGCCCGGAGGGTGGTGACAAGCCGCGGCCGAAGCCTACCACCAGAGACTGTTCTTAGCACCACCCGGAGGTCACGTGTAAGGATTCAGAGGGTAACCACTTACGGACGTGAACAGACAAAACCTCCAATGATATGTTCATTTGCCTGACATGCTTCCAATAAAGTTCGTAGGAAACTTTATTTAATGGATAATTTTATTGAAAGTGTGTGTGCATTGTTGCAAATCTAATATCGCTTGGAATGTATTGCCGTAAAGGGGCGTGTTCGCGTCTGTAATGTGGTTTTACCGGGTTGAAAGATTCAACGTGTTGAGCTAGCAAATCTCGATCAAGTAGAGGTGTTCTTCTATGCAATCCCCCTTTTTAAAAGATTCGTCACGAGTGAATGGAGTATATAAAATCTTATCATTTGATTTTTCGATGCCTAATATTGTCAAAAAGAATACTTTGCAAACATCAACCAAAACGCCATCCACATTTTTCAGCGAAAATTTACGTTTAGGGTTCCTTTTCGGAACCTTTGTGATTTTTATTTTTGGAATCGGGGGTGGGAGTGTGCATGGCCGATCGTAGATAACGGCTTTATAGCGAAGGAGTGCGACATAGCCGCCATATAGTGTTGTGGTTGTATCAAAATCAAATCAAAACACAAAGCTATAAAGTGGTTAGGCGACTTTAACTTCTTTATAGCGTAGTAATTTGCACATAACCACTTTTTAGCTTAGCACTGCAATAAATAATAGAAAAACAAAACTAGACTTAAGAGGAGTTATGATACCTTAACCCCGTTGTAGCTTACCAAAATTGAGTAACGGCGTTTTAGCTGTGCATCTCTGGGCATGTTTCCTATAGCTCAGAATGGTTATATGACTTTAAATGCTTTTTAGATAAGGATTAGCAGATAGCCGTAATTTAGCGTTGTAATTTTAATATTGTGCATTTTTTAACCGCTTTCTTCCCATCGCTAAATCAGAAAATATAAACGATACGAATACGTGTCCTAGACAGATTGATAGAGAATTTTGAACTGACTATCATGGCATTTAAAAGTCAAAATTGACTAAATGTCACTTAGCCGCCTTTTAGGTAACGGACGGCAGATATATTATCTTTACATGTGTCTATACTAGTATTATAAAGCTTAGCTAGTTTGTTTGTTTGCTTGAATGCACTTATCCCATGAACTACAACTGATCAGATTTATAAGTTTTTCCTGTGGAAAAATCCATAAAACAAAGACAACGCCGTGGGGTAAAAAGCTAGTGTTTATTATTATATTATAAACATTTAGCAGTCATCAGAACTAACCTGTTGATTTTTCTTCCCGAGCAGAATCTCACTTTGTTCCTTGTTTCCCCACACCATGCAGGTGATGCAGTCATCTTTCTGCAAGGACTTGATGTCCACAAGATTCTCAACACATTTTTTGTTGTTTTTAGTCTTGTCTGAATGGTATTTTATGTCTGAAAAAATTTATGGTTTTCTTGGTTATTATACTTCGGTAGGTACCTATACCGCTTAGGATTATGAGATATTCGTGATAAAGTCAATTATTATAAGTATGCATATAATATTATCCAAGAATATATTTCCTAGGTATGTAAATTGTGCTAGTAAGAATAAGTAAAACGCGGCTACTTACGCTTGAATGATCCTATTCTACTCGCTACAAATATGTCCACTTCGTAGTCCGTGGACTCTGGTGTTATAATCATAATTACGTTTGTATTTGATTGAAGATTTTACAATAAAATTAATTCTAGATCAGAGAGTATATAATCACTATTCTAGATAACAAGAACACCACACAGCAAAATATAAACACGTGAAAATTACTGTCAAAAAAAATTGACATACCTTTAGTTTGACGGTTGACTTTGACGTTCAACATAATTACACCTACGTGGCCAATAACTGCAATATTATAATCAGTTTACCGGGGAAATAACTCAATCAATACCGCAATTTGTTTGTTGTGTTTTTATTAATGATCTAATTTCTGCAGCATTACAATTTACATTATGTATGTGCATTAGAAAGTAGTGATTATTGTTATATTCTCTGCATTACATTAACATATATGTTCACCCAGGTGGACTGGGAAAAATAAGGCATATAATTATATTTTAAATTAAGTTATTTGTTGTCATGCAATGGATTTTAACGCCGTCTGCCGAACATGCCTTGGATCTACAAATTTGATTCCAATTATAAAAAAATGGTCGCTTATGACCACATTTTCAGTAACAATGCTGAAAATAACAGGATATCAGGTAAATTTCTGTCAATTTAACTTTGTTGTAGAACAATTTCAAAATTATGTGATCTCTTTATTTTTTTTTATGATAAGACTTATTTTCAGATTGCGCTAAATGATAAACTTCCTACAAATATCTGTAGACAATGCTTAGAGAGTATAAAGGATTCTCTTATGTTCCGAGCTGAATGCAAAAAAACAGAGAATATACTACTACAGGCTTTAAAAGATATGGAACAAAGTAAATTGGATGATGATTTTCTAAATCATGAAAATGATATTGATGATATTGATAATTTGACAACAGCTTTTAATAATGGGAAAAATAATGATATAATTGTTAAAATTGAAAATTTTGATAACAATAAAAATTATAGTGATAATGAAGATGATATAGATAATCAAATTAAGATAAAAGAAAATTACTCTGAAATTGAGAATAATGCTGAAAAAATCAAGCTAGAGTATAACAAAAACACAGCAATTGCTCCAATAAATAATTATATTAATGTTATTGAAGACAATACAAAAAAATCAAAAACAACCTTTTCCCACTACAAAATTAGAAAGAAAAGAAATACATATATATCTAGGGATGTACAGAATCAGTCGGATTTAAATAATTCTGCAACTAATGTGCAAAATGATTTACAAACGAATGCAATATTAAATGTGGAAATGATTGGAAAGGAAACTAAAAAATTAGAAGTAGATGATGAAAAATGTTGGACAGAATGCTCTTCGGATGCTTCTAAAACTTTGTCAATACCTGTAGAACCACCAGAAAACATTAAATTGATTGAATCACAACATAAAATAAACTCTGTAAATAAAGGGAGGATCAACTGTAAAATATGTTCTAAGAATCTATCAGTTAAAAGTCTCAGAAATCACATGGTTCATAAACATTCTGTTAAAATGAAGTGTGAATACTGCGAAACATATCTTAAAGACGATAAATTGGAAGAACATATTTTTAAGCATCATGGACCTGATTGTCGTAGATGTAAGGTAAAATTCTATGTTCATTGTAAATTATATATTTTTTTTTAATTGGAGTATTGTTGAAAATGTGTTGTCACATGGCAATATTTTAATTTAAAAAAATGGATTTAAATATTGGTCCTGTCCTCTAACACGTTCAATAGCTGAGCGACAAAGCGTCATCGCCATACTTGTCTTAACGTCACGCGCTTTTTAAGTACACTGAAAGTGTTAAAATGAGACATAGTTTTGGGTAATGCGAAGAGGAGAATAGCAAGTTTTTTTTGTTTTTTATCCGTAATTTTGAAAGCCCTCTCTACACTCGCGCCGCGAACGCCCGCGAAAGCGCGAAACGCGAGTGTAGATATTGTTCACGCCTTCGCGCTCGCGGTTCGCGGCGTTTCCCGTCCAGTGGCGGTTTTTTGGACCGCGACAAAGGGTACGCGGCGCGCGAATGCGAACGCAGCTACACTCGCTGTTTTATCGCAGTAGCGTACAAGACTTTGTGGGGGATGGCTGTACGTGCGTTGACGGTTGGCTTTCATAAAAAAATGACTACTAAATGGGATAATGAACTCGAACTGACGCTGCTGGTGTGTTACCAAGCTGAGCCGATGCTATGGCAGTCGAAACAAGAGGACCATAAAAATAAGAATAAGGTTCATGATGCCTGGACACGCATAAGTGCTATGTTAAATATACCAGTGCTGAGTTAAAAAAATGATTCGCTTATGTCACAATAAATAAATGTCAATAAATCACGCAGTCACCCATTTTCATTGAAGTTGCGAACAACACTGCGAAGCTTTGTGAGTGTGGAGGGAGACAGCTGTGGGCGAACCGCTGCGTAAATTCACGCCGCGGATTCACGGAGCGACTTCGCGGCGCGAGTGTAGAGCGGGCTGAATAGTTTGTGATAAATTATTGGATAATTATTACTGATTAGTTTTCTTTTGTTTTGTGTGCTCCATATTTAATTTTCAAGCTTACAGTAGGTATAGGAAAATGGTCACATTAAAATCGCAGAATCTTTTTGACGATTTCTTATTGCGGAACCTGCAAAATCCACTTTTCTCTTAAGCATTTCATGTTACAGTACTGCAAGCAAGAGTTGGAAACTCAGTTTAAGCTTAAGAATCACATAGCTGCCTGCATGCTTGTCACCAAGTGTAAGAAAGAGAAACGCAAGAAATATACAACCACGGTAAATATGACATGCCAAATTATATATATATCAAACAAAAGGAAACTTAAAACTTACTACTACCACTGAAGTAAGATTTCTGTCGATCTTCGCCGCAGGACTTAAAAACATCGTCCTATGCTCGTGCGATAATTTGTGTAAACAGAGTTTTGCTTGGTGTTTTAAAACAGTCATATTATATGACAGTTGTATAAAATACTATTTATACGCATTGTCACAGAGGGTTAATCTTAAAACAGAACACAATGCGCCAACACAATGTATAGAGGTGTTTTTTAAGTGGTAGATTCTACCTACCACTTAAGGGCCCCTTATACCGCAAATGCTGTTTTTAAAATCAATATGAATCAGTCAAAAATTAACGTAAAATTTTGAAAAAAATATATGTTTCAGTTGAGGATCTTACAGAGTGCAATTCGCTTACATTTACACAATAAGATGAACTTCGCTCGATAGAAAGAAATACCAAAGTTGCCTCTTTTTAAAAAACATTTTCAATACTGTGCCTAAAATAATAAATTTATTGACCTTATTTTTACACCAATCTTTAGATAAATCATTTTTCTAGTGCAAATCGCTGAGGTGTGTGTTGTAGTGTTATTTTCCTATTAATTATGCCTAAATACCTACAAACCCGCGAGCGGCGCGACGCCCGTGGGCTTCGTCAGTCGCGCGGTGGCGCTTACCGACGACGGACCTGTGCCAGTGCTCTTTCCGCCCGACGAGCGACGTGCGACGTGAAAAAAAAAGGTGTGTGTGCGATTCACACACGACAGAAGTGAAACTACAACAATTAATAAAAACCGTAATTGGTTTTACAAGTACAAGGACAACTGCGCGACATTGCTGTCGCGACGGCAATGTCGATTTGGTATTTGGGCCGGGGAAAAAGAACCAGTCAAAGTCAAAGTATCTTTATTGCATTATTACATGTAGTTTAAATGATAGGTATTATATAAGGTTTTGTATCAATGTAATTTGCCCATTGGACATTTTGATTAACAACTAAATTGTTGTTAATCAATAATAAGAAATTTTAAATAATAATTGTATATAATTAAAAAATAAATATGTCAATAATTTTATAAATCAGATTAAATTAAATAAAATATTAGTTAATGATTAAAAATAATTACACATTACATTTATTTACCAATGGTTTTGTCATTTAAATATTCGGCAACTGTATAATAACATTGTATAATAACAGTACATATCGAAAGAATCTAAAAAGATGATGAATTTTGGAAATCAAAGATGGAATCAAAATTATCACACTTTTACCACCTGTCAAAATGTCTACTGCCAGAAATCGTCAACCCCAGACACACTCTTGGTTGCCTCTATACGGAATCTGACACTTGAATGCGAATCCCGGTGGATTCGCAAAATCAAAATCCGAAAATAAAGAAAAAGAGATTTTTTTATCGCAAAACATTATTAATTTGCAATCAGGACCTAGCACTAGAACTCTAAATTACAATGAAATAAAAAAGCATTTTATTCCTTATATAAAATGTATTTTTTTTTTATAAATGAGAATAAATATTGTACATAATAATTATGTTTGTTTTCATTTTGTTGTTTGTATTCTTTACCACAAATTCTTCAATCATAATTATCATCTCACTAATTCAAAAAGTTTAGTAAGAAAAATTATGTTTACATTCAATACCTACATACCTACTACAATAAACTTTCATTTCTATCAAATAAAAGAATATAGTCAATAAAATAATCAATATACTAAAAAAATACAGTCAATAAAATTAAAATCACCGTAGCTACTGCATTATGCTGTATTGTGGCGTTCTTGCTGCCTACAAAGTTCGCCGGAGTTCATATCAAGTCGGCTCCCGCGTAACGCGCATGCAAGTCGACTGGGCGAGTAAAATGCCTAAATCTTCGAAACAAGGTGGCCTTAAAATGTCTTTGCATTGTGTTGCTTGTTTAATCTGAAATATCAATTGTATTTTGTTTGTATTATTGTATTGTCGTAGTCACTTAATCATTACCACCACGAATATTATTTCAGGTTTGGAGCAAGCAAAAAGTCGAATGCGACGTTTGCAAGAAGCAAATGATGAGAGGCAGTTTGGGTTGTCATAAAAAGATACAACACGCGGGATTAGGACCTATCTGCGATGTATGTATTTAAATTTACATCATTATGTCCCATTAATTGGCGTCTGTTACGGTCGCATATCAATAAAGGATAATTGAACAAAAAATATAGCCTAATTAGTGCAGTAATAAAAGCAGTGTCTCTTAGGTTAGCCAAAGATATAGTGACCATTCTTAGCACTGCCTCTAAGGATGGGCAAAGAAATGTGACCGTATTTAGGTGCGTTATGGTTATGTTACGCTGGTGAACACATAGCTATAACTCGAAAACGGTTAATACTATTGCAATGAAAATTACCCTAAAATAAGTCCACAAGTTCTTAAGTCATGCAAAATATTACAACTATTATTAATATCGAGATATCGAAAAAATATTTCTTCATTCACACCATCGCCGCCATCGCTTGTTAAATAAACAAATATATCCGGACAATCCACACGTACGGGTATTAGACATCTGATATACTTAATATAATATACAAACATAAATATAGATATTTTATTACGATACATTTAAAAAACCTAAACCAGGTAGAAAGTGATTGCCCTAAAACGCCCTCAAACATTTGGATATGTGTGTGTTGCTCGCCTCGCGGCCCGGACCGCTTCATGCCCCGCGTGTGAAACGAGGCCTTATACTTTTACTACACAATTTATTTGATTAATTACCTTAATTTCAGTATTGCGGCAAAAGATTCACTAACAAAGGTTGCATCATCCGCCATATGCGAGCTAAGCATGGATCTGCCAAGATAAAGTGCTCGCAGTGCGATTTCGAGAGTGCCACTTCTGCTGCTATGCAAGTAAGTAGACAGCATAAGCGTACCCCTATTTACGTTCCCACTGCTGGGCAGCGGTCTGTCGTCTGTCCCTCTGTTGAGGGCGCAGGGTGGGGCCTCGAGCTAATGCTCCTTACCCCGGCTTCAACTCCGGGGGCGACTACCCCTGGGTCGTCGCCCCCGGAAAAGCCGTGTTGTCTAAGTGGGAGGACACTCAACTTTCATTTCGAAGGTCGTGGGTTCAAACCCCGCCACGCACCTCTGGATTTTTCATCTTGAGAAGTTTATGTGCGCTTTAAACACATGCTTTAACGGTGAAGGAAACATCGTGAGGAAACCGGCGTGTTCTGAGAACTTTAAACAGTTTGAAGGACATGTGACATTCACCAATCCGCACATGGCCAGCGTGGTGAATTAAGGCCTAATCTCTCTCGTCAAGAGAGAAGTCCCTGTGTCCCAGCAGTGGGAACGTTAATAGGATGATGATAGATGAGTTTTTTTTTTCCTGTATCTCTATCGTTTTTTTTAACATAATAAACTAATAATAGTAATAATGGAATCGGAAAGGAAATATATGTAAGTCATAATGTGGGGACAAAATACATATGGATACAAGTGTTAGTAGGGGAGGGAATTATACAGAGCGAGTTGGAGGGGGAGAAGAGTAGAGTGGGCAGCGAAGAAAAGAAAAGAATGGCTGCTGGGGCACAGGGCTCTCTTGGCGAGAGAATTGAGTAATTTTTTTTAATTGATGTATGCCAGGCTATATACAAAAATGTCGAAACTCCTCTAATTCGTAATTTATTTGTTCTACAGAATCACGAGAGGCGGCACAGCGGCGAAAAACCTTTTATTTGTGAAATGTGCGGCACCAGTTTCCACGCCCCCTACCTTCTCTCGCAACATAAACAGTTGCACCGCACCGAGAGGTTGTTCAAGGTATGCGATAACTCGGGGTTTCTCGGCGGGATCGAAAAAGTAAAAATTTTTAGATACGCAGGCTGGTTTTATATTAAAAACCCAATAAGACAGATATTTTTTTAACCGACTACTACATAAAAAGATGAAGTTATCAGTTCGACTGAATGACTTTTTTTTGTATGTTTGCTAAGCGATATCTCTGTAAGTTGTAAACTGATTTTGAAAATTCTTGTTTTATTAAAATGTATGCTGGTGAGTGGTCCTATTAGTCATCATGTAAAAATCTTATGATGGGATCCCAGAGAAATCGTGAGCTACTCTGGAATTTTATAAGATGTGTTAATAGATATTTTGTATGAGATTATTATTTTTTTGGAATGTCTTTATTTTCTTCCCTAAATTGATGTATTATCTTATCAAACAACTTATATATAGAGGTACATTAGGATTATAATTAGTTGTTTGATGATACTTTTTATTTAATTGTTGATATTCCCAAAACGGTTCTAGTTAATTTTAGTTAGTTATCTACTTCACTATTACATACAATACGTAACCATTGGCCGTTTTAATTATTGTTTGCTTTTACTGTGTTAAATATTTATTTAATTCTGTTTTCAGTGCAACCTATGCCCTGCCACGTTCAAGAGAAACAACGGCCTGCACACACACCGCGCCATGCTGCACAACATCAAGCGACACACTTGCGCACTCTGCCCGCGCGCGTTTAACTGTCGCCATTACTACGTACGACATATGCGCGCCGTGCATCACTACTACGGTGTCGTGCCTCACGTAGAACAATCTGCATAGCGTTGTACTATGACCTGGCTAAACAGTAGTACACTGCCTCACCACTGACCTTAGCAGTCAGTCTTAGAACCTGAGCACTCAGTCTTAGAATCTGAGCGGTCAGTCTTAGAACCTGAGCGGTGAGTCTTAGATCATGTGCAGCCAGTCTTAGAACCTGAGCAGTCAGTCTTAGAACCTGAGCACTCAGTCTTAGAATCTGAGCGGTCAGTCTTAGAACCTGAGCGGTGAGTCTTAGATCATGTGCAGCCAGTCTTAGAACCTGAGCAGTCAGTCTTAGAACCTCAAGCAGTCACATAGCTATAGACAGTACTATACTAGCCCAAATCCCATAAATCTAAGATGCGGCCCTACATCAACATTCACAGAGCTGATAATAGAAGGAATCATATTTGATTACAAATTTAGTATATTAGAAAAATCATTTTAAAAACGGGATTTTGTCACGTATAACTAGAAGTTGATCAGCTTTCGACGGTTCGGGATGTTTTTAAATGAATAGTGTAACTCAAGATAACTTTGAAAGTATTAGAATGGGTTCCTTAAAATATCCTAGACCGACGATTTTTAATAATTAAAAACAAATGATTAAATGTTGCGGCATCAAGATAATGGAAAAAATATCAATATAAACGCTGCGCTGGTTTATTTGCTTGTCTGCAAAAAAACTTATTTTAGGAAATAATAAAACCTGTTTTTTCTGATACATATTTTTTTAAATAAAATATGTCATTCTCTTAACAGCTCGGTAAGGGTCGATGTATTCAAGATACAAGTTACAAAATAATTTGGTTTTACAAAACTTAGACACGTCAAAATAAATTTATGGTATCTGGTCGCTTCGATTTTTTTTACAGTAGATCAAAGAAGCTATTAGAAACTCTAGCTCATTTTTGTATTTATTGTATGCTCGCTAGATACTTTAAGTATGCTCGGTTCTTCTACTACAAACTAAACAGTCTGTGAGCACTCTGCCTTCAAGTTCAATTGCCACCAGTACAAAGTACACCACATGTTCCGTGCATAGTCCCATTTATATTGTATTCATACTCTATCAAGCTACAGCTTACACAATAAATAAATGTAGCTACTTATCGTCAATAATTAAGGTATAATAAACATATTTTGATGTATAATTTGAAATCCGTGAAAATCTTAAATAAGCTTTCTGTTGCTACATCGTCAATAATTAAGGTATAATAAACATATTTTGATGTATAATTTGAAATCCGTGAAAATCTTAAATAAGCTTAGATCTTAAAATCTGCCTCGAATTGAGAACCTTTGTATCACAATTAGAATGTGTACTGTACATATAAAATTTCCTAATTACGCAGTAAAGTTGTAAACATGAGCAAAAATACGTGTGTGTCAGGATGGCGTGTCTCATGTCTGAATAGTCACAGGTTATGCACCAAATAACTTTACTTTACTTTACTAGGTTGGCGCGCATAATCGTGTATCTCCCCAACGTGTGGGAACTATGCTCTGGAACATATATCAATAAACTGTACCTAAACTGTACCTCATAAAACTGCCAGCAAAAAAAATGTATTCACACGCGATGTGAATTTAATGTTATATTCTAATAATATTAAATGTAATTATTACGAGACACAAGCGCCTGCTGCAAATTGATCGGCAAACATGCGTCATGCGATTATATCAAATAACTAAGGAGTAAAAAATTTTTTGTTGATTTGACAGATATCGCGTGTGAATAATTTTTTTTTTGTTGGCAGTTTTATTAGGTACAGTTTAGGTATATTTTATTGATATATGTTTCAGAGCATAGTTCCCACACGTTGGGGAGATACACGATTATGCGCGCCAACCTGACGTCAGAATGGCGTGTCCATATCACAATTTATTTTATATCTAATTGCTTGAGGTACAGTTTTTTTTCATATAGTACAGTTTAGGTACAGTTATTTGGTGCATAACCTGTGACTATTCAGACATGAGACACGCCATCCTGACAAACACAATGTTACATACTACCAGGTTACATACTAATATTGAACGATTTTAATGTTTCCAAAGCTTATATACAAATATTATTGTGATTTAAGTTTTAACAAAATTTTGTCATTATTTGTTTTTTGAATTTACTGTTATTAATTTTGATTTGATGATAATTTATTATTATTTGTATTATGCTATGCACCTTTTTAATTTACTTTTTAATAAATGTTATCAATTGTTCGATCTCTAATCTTTACTTCCTAACTGCATTTAATGTACTCACGTAGTAAATAGATTCACTAACAATAACAGAACATCCACGATATGGGCACGATGGAAATTATATTTTTATGTATGTTAGTCTGTAAGGTATATGTTTATATGAGCATGAGATGCCTAAAATAAATGACTTATTATAATTAATAATAATAAATATTATTAATAATAATAGATATTATTAATAATAATAGATATTATTACTGACTTCGCGGCATTACCCGCGTTATGATGTACTTACCACATTGAATTAAAATCGATCCAGCTATGTAGGGTTGAAGAAGTAAGAAACATTCACACACACTCACAAAATTTCGCTTTAAATAAATAAATATTTCCGGACAATCTACACAACAACATCTAGCCCCGCGGTAAGCTCTAAGCTTAACACTTGACCCCTGGGACAAGCGGTCCTCGCTCGGCCCAACACGCCACTCAGGCGATATAATAATCTAATAGTCCGGTCAATTTAGACATAAAAGAATGATCAAATAAAGAAAATTCCGACACAGCCAAATCTCCGTAGAGACCTTAGGTTTGCTATAAAAAATAAAGTGTCAAAAGTCCCCATCGATCCCATGTGAGCTAGGGGAGTAATTCGCGCCCAAAGGTCAACATTCTGGGTTTTTTGGATTTTTCTCGAAAACGGTAATTTTTATTAAAAAGTACCTCAGGGAAAACCTCGAGGTTTCCCCGGTAGGCCTATTATACCCTATAGCGCTGCGCCAACACCACAGACTAATTTCAATTGTCTATATTGACCGGACTATAATGTCTCTTCTTACTACATTGTTTTGATGTTATATTATGTATACCTAGAGCTATTTTTTCTCTTCCATAATATAGTATTAATTCTGATATAAGTATATTACTACGGCGTCTTTCACGCCGCCTTGCACTTGACACGGAACCACCGCTGTAGCCTGCTGCTTACCACCACATGCTGAGTGGAGTGGCAACCAATTTACGTCCGAATTTGTTACACATGTATTTCCATTCTAACTTAAATTAATATGATAGTTGCTCTGTATAGTATTTGTTTTTTTTGACGTAGGTAAAGAAACTTTTTTCTATTTCTATTTATTTTATATTAGTGTGAAGTGTGATAATGATAATGCAATTATAAGTACCTACTGCATATCCGCAGCAGTAAAAATAAAATAAAGATTTAACAAATATCCATACATTTTATTTCTTACCTTAGTCCTAGCATTAATAATTAATTATTGGTAAATTACTACCTATGCGAAGTCCTTCTGCTTCGCTGATGAGTTTCCCGAATACTGCGGGCGCTGCCGGCAATACTCGTTGCTTTTGTAAGAACTAAATTATTACATACTACTTCTAATTACAAACGGAGACAATTAATTATTAGGAGTGTTTTCCTTATCCGGTGTGAAGGGCCACCCTGGCGCTGCGGTGGACTGTATGAGCGTCCATAGGGCTTCGCTGTCGGTCGCAGGCACTTCGAACGGCTGCAGTAGCTTGCGTGATTCGGATTTGATGTCTGTATGTTGTTGAGGAGATCAAACTGCTTGAAATTATAATTATATATATATAGTACATAGATATGGAATTACTATGACAAAATTATTAGGCCGAAGTTCGGCTTAATAAAGCCTATCTATGCTATATGAATTACTGATGTCATCGACATTATGTGATTGAGATGCAATATGTCTTTTTGTATTCGTACTACAGACAAGGCAAGGCCCTTTAGGCAAGAGAAGAAAAGGTCGACCACAAGAGAGATGGGTAGATGACATAACCCAGATTGCAGGAAAAACATGGACAAACAAGGCAGAGGACAGAAATAAATGGCAAATGTTGGAGGAGGCCAATACCTGTACTTACAGTGGTCCTGTTAAAATGTTTTTTTTTTTTCCTTCGTGCGTGGCAGCCATTTTGCAGAAAAATAAAGGCTTTTTTTATTTTATTTATTTTATTATGTCTTTTGTGTCAATTCTGTAAAGGCTAAAACGGGACCCTATTACTGAGACGTTGTCGTCTGTATGTCTGTCACCAGTCTGTATGTATATCAAGAACCGTAATATATATAGGTAGAGTTGAAATTTTGAGGGATGATGTATCTATCTTGCCGCTATAACAAGAAATACTAAAAAAACATAATTAATAAATATATAGAGGGCTCCTATGCTACAAACTTGATTTTTAACTAGCTAAGCAAGGCCAGCACTTGGATGGGTGCCTGCTCTATCTGTATCTTATTGCACTTGTAAATATGTTTTTTGTTTTAGAAAATGTGTATAAACTGTACCCAGAATCCTAGATGTAGTATATCTCATACTTATCAAATTTTTAATCATTACTAGCGGCCCGCCCCGGCGTCGCACGGGTAAAAAAAGTTCCCGGCAATTTTTCCTTATTTCCTCACCGTTTAGACCTATCCTGGACTACGACAAACATTTTAAAACCAAAATCAGCTCAATCGGCCCATCCGTTCTCGAGTTTTAATCAGACTAACGAACAACAATTCATTTTTATTTATATAGATTTTCCCTCCCCTCTACTACCTGTTGTGTTCCCTCCCCTAGTAAAGGCCTCCCCTAACACCCTCATTAATCAAATATAGTTATTATTATTAAATGTAAAAGGATACATCCTTTGGCTACAGTCGGCGGCGCCCTGAAATCCAGGCGGATTCCTGTGAGCTCTTTCTCTAGTTGATATGTTTCTCTGAAAGAGATAAAATACATGTGAAAAAAATATTGATGACATAAGTTTAATCACTGGCCGCAATACCACGTTTTTTTTTTCAATGGTTGACTTCTAGGTATGCCAGGTAAATAATAAATATTTCCGGACAATCTACACAACAACATCTAGCCCCGTGGTAAGCTCTTAGCTTGTGTTACGGGTACTAGACATCTGATATACTTAATAGGCATAATTACAGATATTTTCCCTTATTCCTTGACCCAGTCAATTTATGTTGGGGGTGAAATACAATAATAGATAGATGTTGTGAAGTATATTAGTCGGAGAATATAACTTACCTGGCATTATCCAGTCGTTTCTGATCACTCTCTGCAATAGTAAGGTGTGCGCTAAAGTTAGCACAGACTCTGTCTAGATCTGTGCTCCGAGCTGTTAGCTTCTCCAACTGCTCGGCAAGCTCTTGCTGGAAACATACTTAGTTTAGTACAATGACCCTGACAACGCTCATAGCAAAATATTATTATTTATTCAACAACAATTGTAACTTTATTTTTACAGGATGTTTCCCAATGCAATAGAGTAACTCAAAATACATTAAAATACAATATTACTAGCTGACCCCAGCAAACATTGTTTTGCAAAATGAAAATAGATAGTTGCCATTTCTCAGACCTACTGAAAACCCATATAAAATTTGGCAATAATTGGTAAAGCCGTTTCAGAGGAGTATGGTAACTAACATTGTGACATGGAACTTTTATTTTTAAGATTAATTTATTCAAAAGATCATATAACATCTAACATAGTCAATCTAACTTAATAATATAACGGCATGATATTTTGCAGTTAGCTTTCAAAACAAGTATAAAATTTTGTGTTTTTGAATATCAATTTAAGGTTTTCAGCAATAGATAGATACTAAATTTTTTTATATGTAAATTGGGTTACTGATAACTAAATACATAATTTATTTGATTGCGGAAAGGCACTAACACATATAAAATTACCTTAAAAAGATTTTTACACTCCAGAATGGTCTGAGTTATTTGAATATTTGTCTATTTATATTTCTTTCCCATGCAATACATAGTAAAATCCAGTCATACAAAAATTAATACTTAAAAAGTTAAATTAGGCCATTTATTTGAAATACAGAAACTTATTTTGTACGAAAGTTGGTTTAAGTAAAGGGTACAAGTTTCTAGAGCTTATCCTCGAGTGGATAAGCTAAATGATAATAGTTATGCAAAATTATGAAAATGTTGAAGCTATGACAACAATATTAGTTTTTGTTTTAAAATTGGATTAGAATATCTTAAAATCTATATACATACATGTAACTTCATTTCTTGAGCGAGTTTTAACTCCAATTCTGTATTCTTTTTACAGGCTTTGAGTTGCTGTTGTTCTTTATCGATTTTATCTGAAAATATATAGATTTTTGAATACATTATCAATAACAAAAACAAATAACCCAAAATA
Source organism: Gymnoscelis rufifasciata (assembly GCA_929108375.1). Taxonomy (NCBI): domain Eukaryota; kingdom Metazoa; phylum Arthropoda; class Insecta; order Lepidoptera; family Geometridae; genus Gymnoscelis; species Gymnoscelis rufifasciata. The sequence goes on along the minus strand of OV815332.1, from coordinate 4,617,866 downwards.
CGACTTGTTGCAAGTCGACGATACTAACCATCCAGACTTTTACAAAATCCATCTAGCAGATCAAAAACTTCTAAGCACATATTTAGATTTTCATTGTTGCCCATTTTGCTAAAAGAAATAAAAATAATTCAGAATCAGGATTTTATTTGAAAACAACGCAACGGCTGTTCCTTTTGAAATTAAAAATAAACAATGATTGAATGAAATGAATGAACCAGAGACTACTATGTTGAATGAACAATCATTTTAGTCATTTTCATTCAGAAAAGAAAAAAAAACCGGCTTTTTTTCGAAAAAAAAACCTTAAAAGCCTAGTAGCCAAGCCAAGAGAAAAATTATTGTGTATGAGGCGCCACGGTGCGTCGAATACTTGAACTACATAATCGCCATTTTTGTGATGGCGGCTGTTATTTATAGATTGTAGGGGTGTTGTTTTTCAATAAATAAATGCACTAAAAATGGAGGAAACTAAAGTAATTTACTACATAGATGACGAGGAGACGCCGTACTTAGTGAAAATTCCCATATCCCCTGAGAAAGTGACGTTGTTGGACTTTAAAAATCAGCTGAACAGACCGAATTACAAGTTTTTCTTCAAGTCGATGGACGATGACTTTGGTGTTGTGAAAGAAGAAATAGTTGATGATAACGCTCATCTACCGTGCTTCAACGGTCGTGTAGTATCGTGGTTAGTGTCTGCGGAGGGCTCAAACCCTTCTGATGGGGCGTCACAATGTACAGACAGTAACCCTGGCAAGGCAAAGACAACACAGGGAGCTCCTCCTGCGCCCCTTACTCGGGATACTTGTACGGACACAGACAGCACAATCAGCTCCCGACCGGGCCACAGGGCTTCCTGCGACAGACACAAGTACAAAGGCCTCAGAATCAATGGAGTATCGAAGTACGCCAACCATGGTCTGGAATACGAAACAGCATCTGTCTTGAGCTCGGATCTGGACTCCACTAGTTTATTTGACAGCCAATCTGAGATCACCACAACTACAGGCAGACATACAAATGCCTCTGTTGATAGAGCATTGACAGAATGTAGTAGTGTCTCCCATCTTCAAGTCAGCTCGAGAAAAAGACCACAGCGCAGACGGAAAAGACCGCAGGTTATGTCTAGAACATCATCCTACTCCTCTATTACTGACTCCACTATGTCTATGAATATTATAACTGTTACACTGAATATGGACACAGTTAATTTCCTGGGTATATCTATAGTTGGGCAGTCTAATAAAGGTGGAGATGGCGGGATATATGTAGGGAGTATTATGAAAGGAGGTGCTGTTGCTTTAGATGGTCGGATAGAGCCTGGTGATATGATTTTACAGGTAAGTTCACTTTTATTACAGCTGTTAGATAGCAGATGCTTGCATTCAATAGTTTTGTTTATCGTAACTTACACATTAACCAATTTTAAGACAAACTGAGCCGTGGCCTCTTTGTTTTACTGCAACGCACACATGCACTAATCATGTTAACTTATAGGTAATCTTAAGTTAATAATGTACCCTATTGATTTTGCTTGATTATTGTATGTCCCACACATACACATTGGAGTTACAAATAAATGCTTCATCTATCTATCACCTATCTAATTTTTTTTTAAATTATTATTGATTTTTACTACATTTGACATTGCCTTATAATTTTTATTCATTTGTTTTATTTTGTAAGTAGTGACACAAGATGTAATGTTTGTGTGCTCAAAGTAGTAGAATATGTTGATCTCTAATTAGAGATCAACATATTCTGGTACTTTGTACGTTACGTTAATTTTTATAGAGATATATTGATAACAAAACAAGATGAAATTATAAAATATATTTTGAAAAAAAAAGTCTACTGCACTTCATACAGTATTTTCCTGTTGTTTTTCATGTTTGAAATAGGTGGTACAATAAAAATCGTAACCTTATCTTATCACTACAATCCTGACATTGTGATGCATTATGATTACAAATGAATATTACATTATACAGATGTAATTTCTCCATCCATCATAATCTAACACTTAACAAGCCAATTCACACTTCCTCTTAGCACTTGTTTGTTTTGTTGATAATTTCTCTTCAACCACATCCTTATTTAAATTGTATAAAATTCAAAGAAATATCTGTAAACTGTTTGAATAATAACAATTGAAACAAGAATGGTTGACAAACATGATAATTTATGAGCAAATATTGTTGCTGTGTTTACAATGACCCATTGATGTTTTGAATAAGATTTTTATGGTTCGCTAGACAATGGGCTCTTCTGTTGGAATTCAAGGTTATTTTTAGGAATGGGTGAAGGACTGTTCTAAACAATGCTCATTTGAATTGCAAATACTTGTAATGGATTATTCTTATTTACTGTAATTTTGTTAATTTATTAAATTTTCAAGAATTAAATTTTATCTTTATTATGTAATTTATTTCATATGTTTAAATATATTACATTGTGTAATTGATTTGTAAGTCATGCTAATTAATTGAATAAATAAATACATACTTTAGAGATTTTGAGTATCTGATCTGCTATAGTATGAAAGTTTATAATCATTTGTAAAGTGAGATGGCAATAAACTAACATGGCACAAAATATTATCAGCAATGGATGACTTTTATTGTGTTAATGTTACACATAAAAGTCAACTTTGAATTATTCAAATTAAAGAATGATTTTAAATAAAAAACCGTGTTGACTAAGTGGCACAATCAACTTTCAATCTATAGGATCAAACACCGAAACCTTTTTCATGAAAAAAATACATGCTTTAACGGTGGACAAATATCGAGAGGAAACCGGCATGTTCTGATAACTTTGTAGAGTTTGGAGGACATGTGACATTCACCAACATGCACTTGGCCAGCCAGCGTGGTGAATAAAATCCAGTGATTCCTTCCTCAGTTCCTTAGTAATTCTTAAATCTATGTTATGCCACATACATATAATTATAGTTTTGGAGCCATTTAATTGGCTAGATTTAAGAAGTAACATTTCACGTCACGGCATATGGATTTTGCCGAGGGAACGACGTATTATCCTGCGGTAAAAAGTCTATATCCTCGATAAATAAATACACTGAAATAATTTTGAATTTTGTACTAGTAGTTTCTGACGTTCAAACAAACAAACTATTACTTTATAGTATTAGGTATCGATAGTGAATTAAAAAAAAAAAAAAAGTGTGTGTGTGTCAGCTTCGACGCACGATTGGAGTTTACTCCTTACGAACTATAATTATGATATATATCGAATAGAAAAAAGGGTAAATGAACGCATCTGCTAAAATGATAAGAGAAACAAACATATATCTGTAATTATTCGGATTATTTATATTACTTCAATAGAGCGTATTACATAAAGTATGTTACAAAATAATATAATAAAATACAGCAATACCTCTTTGCGCGATACTTCGTAGTCTCAACTACGAAGTATCGCGCAAAGAGGAGACCCCGAGAATGAGATACGCTGTGTAATGTATTCCATCTCATTATTTTACACGTTCAATCCTACAGATATATATGTTTGTCTCTTTCTACGTAACGCCTCAACTTTTCATGTTTCACTTTTTGATTTTACTCCTCATAAAATTTCCGTACCGGGCCTTATAACTCAAATCGTTTCTTAAGGAGTAAACTCCAAAAAAATTAGACACAGTACAGTTTACACAGTTTGTATTTCTTTATTTTAAGGTGAACGACGTGAACTTTGAAGACATGACAAACGACGAGGCAGTGAGGGTCCTCCGAGAGGTGGTGCAGAAGCCCGGCCCTATTAAACTGGTGGTGGCCAAGTGCTGGGACCCCAACCCTAAAGGGTACTTCACTATCCCACGCACCGAACCTGTCAGACCCATTGATCCTGGTAAGTTTACAATACAATACAATACAAAACACTTTATTGCACACACAGGGAAACAAAATACAGCAACACGTAGGAAACAAAATGTACAATGGGCGGCCTTATCGCTAAAAAGCGATCTCTTCCAGGCAACCTTTGGATGGAAAAATAACCTTATATATGAGATTAAATCAACAACTCTCGAAATTCCTAGCTGCAAACGGTATACGAGAATTGGTTCCTCCTAACAGGTCTCATTATAATTTTATAAATAACGGCTTATTGATTCGAAAGTTATCTTATACAATCGGTTATAGGGTAGATGACTAAAAATAATTAGTTCGTCAATAACATTGTTAAAAAAAGAAGACCAGTACATTATTATTAGTATTGTATTAAAGTTTCGCAAGACTTTGATGTTTCAAATCTAGGCATTTTCTTATTAAATGGATAAAGCGAAAAATAGGTGTCCAGTTTTTTTGGACTCTTTATGACGTCATCATGCCTAATTTCAAAGTCTTAAATAATTTTTAAAGTCGGTAAGTTTTGATGTCAAATTCTCTCAGTTTACATTGAAAACTGGTATTGTTCACGTAAACTGTGGCGATATTATGAAAACTTTAACAGGAGAGGCATTCCAACATCACTTATGACTGTTTCTTCGTGTGTAATACCCAGGTTAAATCAATACGATAAGTACACTTCTACATCTTTTTGAACTCAATAATTTTCTTTCGAGTGCTAGAAGATGCTTTCGGTCAGTCACCCATACAAGTACTGGCCTTATGCAACCTTAATCACATAAAAATCACGTTTTTTCTATGGCAGCCACCTTTTTTATTTATTTATTAAGTATTTGTTGTTAGAGCGACAACAGAAATACATTATCCCTAAAATATTAACCCTTTATCTAGTTCAGTTTCTTGTAAATTGGACTCTGCGCTTGAAGCGACAATTTGCCAGTGTCGAGTTAAATACAATTATAAAGTGAAAAAGATGTTAGTCAGTTCAACGCCATTTCGCGTCACACCCTCTATCTATCACGGTGCTAGAGATGCAGCCTGGTGACAGACAGACAAACCGGCGACGAGGTCTCAGTAATAAGGTCCCGTTTAACCCTTTGGATACCCTTCTTAATTTAATGCTCTAACTGATATACCCGATATCGACTTGTTTGATACAGAAGCCAGCAGAGTCAGTAGCTTATTGACAAAACGCTGGTTTGACTCTGTCAATTGTTAGTCATTTATTATTTTGCCAATTTTGTTTTTGAAGTGAAACTTCTATAGAATCGTAGTGATTTCAAACCGGATGCAAAAAGATGAAACGGAAATGGTAAGAGACACAAATACAATGCTTTATTTAAATTTCTTTGCGCGACTACGAAGTATCGCGCAAAGAGGTATTGCTGTATTTTATTTATATTATTTTGTAACATACTTTATGTAAATAATCCGAATAATTACAGATATATGTTTGTTTCTCTTATCATTTTAGCAGATGCGTTCATTTATCCTTTTTTTCTATTCGATATATATCATAATAATAGTTCGTAAGTAGACTGTAGACTCCAGTCGTGCGTCGTAGCTGACACACACACACTTTTTTTTTATTCTTCTTATTCTTTCGTCGATTTACTGAAGTTTATTTATCTTATTATTTGTTTTTTTTTTTTCAGTTCTCTGCTTGTATTATTCATTAGATGTTTTCAAATTTAGCTATGAGTAAGTGAAGAATAAGAAGTTGTGTTTTTTTGTTTATTAGTCACGCTATGTGGAAACATGTAAATGGTTCTGAGTTGTTTGTATTGTGATTTAGTTAGTAAGTAAAACTGTTTGTTTTCCGAATAAATAAATACTGAACCCTAAAATAATAGTGTAAGGAACTTTGTTTAGTTTTGAAAGTGTAGAAGTATATTTGTTTGTTTCCAGGCGCATGGGTGGCGCACACCGCAGCCCTGCGGGAGGCCTACCCGCCGCCGCCGCCCTCGCTGTCCGCGCTGCCGTCCTCCGTGTCGGAGCGCGCCTCGGACGCGCCGCCGGAGCCCCAGCTGTCCGTCAACATGGACATGGCGCTCGTGGTGCGCGCTATGCTGCGACCGGACTCGGGTAAGGGTCGCTATATTTATTTAGTAGCTTTATTCAATTCAATTTATTTATTTCAGCTTTACCTATTAAATATTACAGCCATAGGGAGTTAATAGTTAGAGTAGGTACATAATTTATACATAAAAATACGTTATTGAGAAAGTAGAACACATCCTGCGTTTACAGACGCATGACATTATGAATGTGCGTCCAGTGCTTCATAAAAGCGCAGTCCGAGTCCAGCCTGCTAGCTATAACGTTCAGATAGCTACTATGACTACTCTGATATGAGCAGTGTGAGATGTCATATATATTTAAAAAATATATATATCTCCGGACAATCCACACAACAACATCTAGCCCCCTGGTAAGCTCTAAGCTTGTGTTACGGGTAACTAGACATCTGATATTCTTAATATAATAGACATACATAAATATATATTTTTTACTAGTGGCCCGCCCCGGCTTTGCACGCGTTTTTATTCTTTTTTTTTCCCGTCAATTATTCTATTTTTTCTCGCCTTTTAAACCTTCCCTAGACCTTCACGAACATTTCAAGATTATGCATATTTCATGATTATTATATATATTTTATGATAAGATAAATCCGTTCAGCCGTTCTCGAGTTTTAATCAGACTAACGAACAACAATTCATTTTTATTTATATAGATTACACATATTAAACACCCAGACCAAGGGGACAAGTGATTGCAGAACATACAAACACCGCTCGGCTAGAATCGACCCCGCTACCTCTCACGCCCACCGCGCCAATGAGGCAGTAAAATAATAAATAATCATAATATTAGTATAGATTACTACTGTGCTTCATTATATTGATCGAGCTTTTTGTCCATGTCTATAATAATTAGTCTTTAATTCTTCCACAGGGTTAGAGATCCGGGACAGGATGTGGTTAAAGATCACGATACCCAACGCGTTCATCGGCGCCGACGTCGTCGAGTGGATCCTGCACCACGTGGCCGGCATCGCGGACCGCCGGGACGCGAGGAAGTACGCCTCGCATATGCTCAAGGTAAGTCCAAGCAGCATGCCCACGGACCATTGAAAGAAATCAAGATATTTATTTGCACAACACAAATACAGAAAAATACCTCACTAAATAATAAAAAAAAGTGTGTGTGTGTCAGCTACGACGCACGATTGGAGTTTACTCCTTACGAAATATAATTATGATATATATAGTCCAATTATAATAATAATTGGACAATATTATAAATAAATATAAATAAATAATATATTGGATAATAGTCCAATTATAATAATAATTGGACTATGCGCTTGAAACATATTTTTTTCTGTGTCAATAAATAAAATTATTAAGAGAGAAAAAAAGTGTGTGTGTGTGTCAGCTACGACGCACGATTGGAGTTTACTCCTCACGAACGATTATTATGATATATATCGAATAGAAAAAAAGGGTAAATGAACGCATCTGCTAAAATGATAAGAGAAACAAACATATATCTGTAATTATTCGGATTATTTATATTACTTCAATAAAGCGTATTACATAAAGTATGTTACAAAATAATATAAATAAAATACAGTGAGACTACGTAGTATCGCGCAAAGAGGAGACCCCGAGAATGAGATACGCTGTGTAATGTATATCATCTCATTCTTTTACACGTTCAATCCTACAGATATATATGTTTGTCTCTTTCTACGTAACGCCTCAATTTTTCGTGTTACACTTGATTTTACTCCTCATAAAATTTCCGTACCGGGCCTTATAACTCAAATCGTTTCTTAAGGAGTAAACTCCAAAAATACTACATAAAAATCTAAATACTTTGGCATTTGAACTGTTTGTAAACCGTTTAATCACTAATTTAGGTTTATGAATAATGTTTCTATCAAACGTTATATTAATTATTAATCAACATCACATAACTCAACATCTGTCGACGTTCCTGAATGAGCAGTTTTGGCCGCAAGGGGTCAAGTTTCGACGGTTCATCGGTCGCCTACACTGCAAGGCGACACCGCCGTAACAGATGATCCACGATGATGACACTTTAGTTTATAAGATTTATATTTTTATGTATGTTAGTCTATAAGGTATATATTTATATGGGCCTTAGATGCCTGAAATAAATGATGATTATTATTATTAAGCTACAAGTGTGACATTAATAGTGACATATTTTTATAAATATAGGAGTAATTTTCAATTCAGCTAAATATAGGAAAAGTTGTCTTAATATGTGTGTTAAGTTAATTTATAATAAAATTCCAAATGACATAAAATTAATGAATAATTATATTTATAAATTTTTATGCAGAAAAAGAATAATGCACATCCGTAACTTTCACACGCACAGGATTCGAACCTGCATCTCTGGGATAGCGCCCCAGCGCGCTACCAATTACACCAACGTGCCATTACGTGATAGGTCGAAATTCTTCTGCACTTTGTATTATCGAGTGAAGCCCCGAGTAACGCTAAGTTACGGATGTGTCTTATTCTTTTTCTGCATAAAAATTTATAAATAGTTTCACCTACAAAGTGAGGTTTATCACTTATTAAAAATATTTAAAAAGAATAATTATATATTTAAGAAAAAAATATTTAAATAACTGAATTAAAATAATTTTTATGACATTAATGAATTATTTTGACATTTATACTAGATTTAATTAATTATTGCATGCTAGTTTTTAGTGAAACATGTGGACCTTATATGTAATTATTATCACCTTTATACCATGTTTGAAGCAATAAAGACATTCTATTCTATTCTATTCTAATTAAATAACGTGTGTACTATGTTCCAGGCCGGCTTCATCCGCCACACGGTGAACAAGATAACATTCTCCGAGCAGTGCTACTACGTGGCAGGGGAATTATGCGCGGAGCTGGCCTCGCTGCGGCTGCGCGGGCCTGGAGACGCGGACAGCCTGCTCAGCACCACCCTGCCGCCGCTGCCTAACCCCAAGTATGTGCTTTGACTGCTTCAGTGGCGCGGTGGGCGAGGGTCTGCTTGCGGCGCAAGAGGTAGCGGGTTCGATTCCCGCCGAGGGTGAAAGTGTTTGTATGTTCTGCAAGCACGATCTCCTTGGTCTGGGTGTTTAATATGTATAATAAAAAATATCTATATATGTATGACTATTATATTAAGTATATCAGATATCTAGTACCCGTAACACAAGCTTAGAGCTTACCACGGGGCTAGATGTTGTTGTGTGCATTGTCTGGAATTTTTTTTTTTTTTTTTTGATGTTGCAACAAGCTGACATTTAATCTTAACTAGCGGCCCGCCCCGGCGTCTCACCGTTTAGACCTACCCTGGACTACAACAAACATTTCAAAACCAAAATCAGATCGATCGGCCCAGCCGTTCTCGAGTTTTAATCAGACTAACGAACAACAACTCATTTTTATTTACATAGATATATATAAATCTCGTGTCACAATGTTTGTCCTCAATGGACTCCTAAACCACTTAACCGATTATAATAAAATTCGCACACCATGTGCAGTTCGATTCAACTTGAGAGATAGGATGGTTTTTACGGCGAGAAAAATTCGAATAATTTCCGGGAAAATTTTATACCCGTGCGATGCCGGGGCGGGCCGCTAGTAAAATTATATAACCCGACTGAGGGTCAATTTTCTTTAAATTTTTTACTGTCTATAAATAAATATTTCCTGACAATCCACACAACAACATCTAGCCCCGTGGTAAGCTCCAAGCTTGTGCTACGGGTACTAGACATCTGATATACTCAATATAATATACATACGTACATAGATATTTTTATTATACATTATAAAACACCCAGACCAAGGAGGAAGTGCTTGCAGAACATACAAACAATTGACCCCTCGGCGGGGATCGAACCCGCTACCTCTTGCGCCACAAGCGGACTCTCGCCCACCGCGCCACTGAGGCAGTCCTGTAAATAATCCTGTTATGTGAGAATGATAGTGTAACTTTAAATCGGCATACATAGATCCTATACGGTTAGTCGGATCGAAAAATGATGAAAGAAAATTCAAAAAGTATTTATAAATACCTAAACAAGAAAAACTAGAAAAAATATTCAACGCTCTGTCTTGTGGGGTATCGTTGAATAGGTATTTAAAAATCATTGTTAATTTTCTTTAAAAAATTCGACTCGCTTGTATTAACACGTTGGTAGTCGGGGCGCTTTCCTTGAGGTGCAGGTGCGAATCCTAGACTTAAATGTATGATGACTATGTATGTTTTTCAATCGCGCTTCAAAGAAGTCTAAAGCCCGTTGCATTACCGTTAATCTCCTAATCAGAAACAAAAATGTATTACTAAAAACAAGCCTTTGGAAGAATTCCTTAAAGATTTAAAGAAAAGAAAGGAAGACATTTATTTTCACAATACAGATACAGAATAAATATAAATATTAAAATAACAAAAAATACCACATCAAATCTAAGTACACAGCACATTTCGATGATTTGAATTAAGTATGTTTCAAACAATACTATTCTTTTACTTAAGATAATGACATTATGATGACTGCCTCGGTGGCGCGGTGAGCGAATGTCCGCTTGCAGAGCAAGAGGTAGCGGGTTCGATTCCCGCCGAGGGTAAAATTGTTTGTATGTTCTGCAAGCACTTTTCTCCTTGGTCTGGGTGTTTAATATGTATAATAAAAATATCTATATATGTATGTATATTATATTAAGTATATCAGATGTCTAGTACCCGTAACACAAGCTTAGAGCTTACCACGGGGCTAGATGTTGTTGTGTAAATTTACCGGAAATATTTATTTATTTATTAAAATAACAAAAAATACCACATCAAATCTAAGTACTCGGCACATTTCGATGATTTGAATTAAGTATGTTTCAAACAATACTATTCTTTTACTAATGATGATGACATATGATGTTGTTTTAGTATGATGGGTCCCAACTACATGCCGTATGCTGGCTCGTACGGCTACCAGCCCATCCCCTTCAAGTACGCCTCTTGTGTCAACAGCGAACACACTGTGTACGGGTGAGTGATTTATACATAACCAGCTGACCCATCATCACTGCATGAATGCACTAGGAAGGCGGCCACCAGAGAAGAGTGGCGGCGTGTTGTGAAGCTTGCCACCAACACCTGAAATGATGAACACGACCACTCTTTCAAATCAAATTTATTTGCTTAAATGTAGGTACAATAGATCTTATTTTTATGTCAATATTAGTTCCATTACATTCTGCCTGTCAAGACGTGCAAATAGTGATAGTATAGATAGTCAAGAGTGTAACCGATCTGTCAAGAGTGTAACCGACGAAGAAGTAGCTGACCCGACAAAATTAAGCATAAACACGTGCTTCAACGGTGAAGGCAACATCGTGAGGAAACCGGCATGTTCTGAGAACTTCAAAGAGTTTTAAGGACATGTGACATTCACCAAACCGCACTTGGCCAGCGTGGTGAAGTAAGGCCTAATCTCTCTCGTCAAGAGAGAAGTCCCTGTGTGCTGTTCCCAGCAGTGGGAACGTTAATAGGGAGATGATGATTATTATTAATATGTAAGGACGTCGTATATGAGTGAAAAAGGCATAGAACGAGAAAATATATAAAACAAATGTATTTAAATTTTGTAAATTCGGTCTCATCCCCACTCCGTGCCTTTTACTGATCGAGAATTGACATCGGTAGACGCCTGGAGGGGATAACTTACCAAGACAGTGATAATTGATCAGTTATCGAGCGAGATAAAAAAATGATTAAATTACTAAAACAACTATTAAAAAATAGGGGTTGGTGATAGAAAATTTAGGGTTGTATGTATTTTTTTATGTCATTTTAAACAAATTAAAAAGCAATAGCTCAAAAAATTAAAAAAAATTGTTATGGCTGGAATACTCTTATATTCATAGTCATATTCATTTATTTCTTAACAATTATTTTACAAATCGTGTTGAAAATTATTCTTAATTCTAAATCTTAATCTAAAAATTAAAAATTAAAATAAAATAATAAATTTATGCATGCAAAAATATTAAATAACAATAATAGTATATATTTAAAGGAAGTTCTCAGCCTCATATTCATCTATGGTATAGTAGCAACCTCGCAAACAAAACATCCTTCAGTTTCTTTTTGAAGATGTATGGACTATCAATGCATTTTAAATCTCTGGGTAGCTTGTTGAAAAGTTTCACGGCCTGATAGCGACAATCATGCTTAGCTATATGTAACCGGGGACAAGCTACAATAGCAGCTATGTTTTTTGTCCTAGTCGTTAGCCGATGCCTGCGCTCTTCTGAGGTTTCATACTTAAGAGGATGGCGTATTATATCCATCAGTAACACTAAAATATAACTTATCACTAATATGAAAAATTGATAGTAGTCGATTCTCAGACCTCAGAATAAGCATAAAAATTTCAGGAGTCAACTTACTTTTTTTTTGTCTTTAGCCTATATTGTCCCACTGCTGGGCAAAGGCCTCCCCCAACTCCCTCCAACAATCCCTGTCCAGAGCTGTTTGCCACCAACTTTCCCAAAACTCCTGAAGGTTGTCTCGCCAACGTTTTCGTTAGCTGTTTACTTATGAAATTAAAAAAACCTACTTATACAGTCCGAAAAAAGTGTTTACTTAGTTAAAACTCAACATGCAAGCAATAGGGCTTCCGTTTGTAAAAAGTATTACAAATGGAAGGAAATTTCCGGAAATTTGGAAAGAGTCAAGTTTAAAACGTCGATGAAATGCTTTAGCTTTAAGTTGACCTGTCCATGTATGCCCAGTGCGTATAAGGAAATAAACGTTTTGACTTTGACTTTGACCTCGCTTATTTCATTTATTTATTTTATTTATTTAAGGCACAACCAACAGCACATATACCAAAAAAAAATTAGTAGACATTGTTAATACTATTAACTATGGAATATGTGCCTATAATAGGCGAGCACAACACTGAGCACACATTTCATTGCCTCTTCCGTATTTGTGCGGTGTATCGCGTGTTATCCTGCCTTTGCGTCACATTTATCCGCTAAATAATCTAATCACTTTTGTAGATACAACAGAGAAGAAAGCGTGGTATCGGGCTCCGGCGGGTCGGGGTCCGGCGGGTCGGAGCGCGCCGCCGAGCCCGCGGCGGAGCGCCGCAGCACCTCCTCCGGCTCCGGGGCCTCGCTGCCGCCCGAGCCGCGCCAGGCCATGCAGCGACCAGTGCTGTTCCTCTAGGTAACGTGGTGTCGGGCTCCGGCGGGTCGGAGCGCGCCGCCGAGCCCGCGGCGGAGCGCCGCAGCACCTCCTCCGGCTCCGGGGCCTCGCTGCCGCCCGAGCCGCGCCAGGCCATGCAGCGACCAGTGCTGTTCCTCTAGGTAACGTGGTGTCGGGCTCCGGCGGGTCGGAGCGCGCCGCCGAGCCCGCGGCGGAGCGCCGCAGCACCTCCTCCGGCTCCGGGGCCTCGCTGCCGCCCGAGCCGCGCCAGGCCATGCAGCGACCAGTGCTGTTCCTCTAGGTAACGTGGTGTCGGGCTCCGGCGGGTCGGAGCGCGCCGCCGAGCCCGCGGCGGAGCGCCGCAGCACCTCCTCCGGCTCCGGGGCCTCGCTGCCGCCCGAGCCGCGCCAGGCCATGCAGCGACCAGTGCTGTTCCTCTAGGTAACGTGGTGTCGGGCTCCGGCGGGTCGGAGCGCGCCGCCGAGCCCGCGGCGGAGCGCCGCAGCACCTCCTCCGGCTCCGGGGCCTCGCTGCCGCCCGAGCCGCGCCAGGCCATGCAGCGACCAGTGCTGTTCCTCTAGGTAACGTGGTGTCGGGCTCCGGCGGGTCGGAGCGCGCCGCCGAGCCCGCGGCGGAGCGCCGCAGCACCTCCTCCGGCTCCGGGGCCTCGCTGCCGCCCGAGCCGCACCAGGCCATGCAGCGACCAGTGCTGTTCCTCTAGGTAACCTAGAGTGTGATGTGAGATTAATTAAGGGAGATTTCCTTCATAGGAAGGACTAAGGGTCTGGAACTAGTCAAAATACCTTTTTTTTTATGCTCGATAAGCCTTCATTAGACCATAATCTCACCTGATGTAAAGTGACGATGTGGTCTAAGATGGGACATGAAGACCTAGAAGGTAGATGCTTCTCCGGGCCACATTACGAAACACGAAAAAATAGCTACACGCACTGGCCCAGCCCGGAGGGTGGTGACAAGCCGCGGCCGAAGCCTCCCACCAGAGACTGTTCTTAGCACCACCCGGAGGTCACGTGTAAGGATTCAGAGGGTTACCACTACGGACGTGAACAGACAAAACCTCCAAATTATATTAATATTGCAGTTGTGTTTATACTTTCGTATCCTGCACATAGGTCCCCTTGTTTTTCCCCCAATTATAACAATAAATTATTTTATTTCAGGCATCTCAGGCCCATACAAACATATACCTTACAGACTAACATACTTAAAAATATAAATGTTATATACTAAATTATCTATCGTGTCCGTATAGTGGATCATCTGTTACGGCGGTGTCGATGTCGCCTTGCAGTGTAGGCGACCGATGAACCGTCGAAACAATAGTCTTATCCATTCAAGGTTGTCTGGTAGAGATCGCTCCTTAGCGATAACACCGCCATTTGAAACGTATTCTTAAGTGTATTATTGTGTGTGTTAATTATGTGTATAATAAAGATTAATCATCTTATCTTACAGATTCAAATTAATATAGTATATTTGTTCGCAGGAGTAAGCCGAGTTCGCGTTACATTGCCAAATATCCGAGCATCGTGGACGTAATGTGTACATTAACTAGTTATCATAGGTTTTTCTAACGGTAATACAGAATTATAATGTATTGTCAACATTCCCATGTATATTATGACAGTAATCGCACAGCAAAGTGTTCCGCATTTAACAAATATTATACATTTTCATCAATGAAACATAGAATGAACAAAGGATTAATATAGTAATATCGTCGGTGTTTGTGAGTTAAAAGAAACTTAAGTTGTTTTTAAAGTGAACCAAACAGAACTGAAAATAGCAAGTGAATTGAAAGTAATTGTAACAGAGAAACAAGTGGCTTCATGGTTTGTAACAGTCTAATTGAACAAACCAACGAGCGTATAAGTGTAACATTTCGTCGAGCCTAAGCGCACCGCTCCACAGTAAACGCGCCGCCACCGCGCAGTCAAAGCCTACCGGTCCTCTACACGGGTGTTAGGTTGTTTACATTGCCAGTTATGATGATCATTACAAGTTACATTGCCAGTTAGGAATATCTAAGTAAGCAGCGCCGCGTGTGTTCAGTGGAGCGGTGGCGGCGGCGGCGCGGTGGTGCACAACCATATAGAAATTCATCAATGCCGTATGTACCAGAACTAAAATTGAGGCTGCTATAAACTGTGAATAAAATTAACTGTTTTGGGTATAGGACTTGTTTTACTATCTCCAAGTAAAGTTAGACAATGTTTTAAATATAAAGCTATCTCGCTCAGTCACATGTGTTGAAGCGAGATAGCTCATAAGTCTCATGACATTACTAACCATTGACAATTATTATTGGCATAAGTGCTCTTTGCTTAGATTACTCGGATATAGTAAAAAAAGCCCTAAGGAAACGATATAATTAAAAAAAATCTTACAATTTCATACATAGTCACAAATATACTTGGAATGTTACAGGTGTGTACATAGTTAGTTTAGTTATATACATATATGCGTATATATTGGACATTATTCATGTATAATGCAGAACATATTGATTGAATTACGTTGGTAAGCGTACATACAACAGTAACATAATAATTGTATTTAGTTTATTTTGTGCCATTTCTGCGTTTAAATCATGTTTTATTTTATTGAAATGAAAAGTTTAAAATATTTCACAATCTGTGAGGAATGCTTTGTTAAAATTATAAATATTATTTTGTGATTTATTTGATTTTGTGACAGCTTTGACATTATTAAGGTTGTGATAAGGCAACTATGTAATTAATAATTATATATTTTGTTTGTAATTTTATAAAACCAACAGAACAAATAAAACTATATGGGCCACTTAAAGGCAGATTGAAATATATATTTCCCGAAAATCCACACAACAACATCTAGCCCCGTGGTAAGCTCTATGCTTGTGTTACGGGTACTAGACATCTGATATACTTAATATAATAGACATACATACAAAGATACTTTTTATTATACATATTAAACACCCAGACCAAGGAGAAAGTGCTTGCAGAACATACAAACACTTGACCCCTCGGCGGGAATCGAACCTAAAAATATAGATAAATTCTAAGCCCCGATTTCACCATTGGCTATAAACGCGTCCAGGCCAGGCTAAACTCGTTTAACTTTACTTTTAAATGAAATCAAATTGTCATTTTACAATGGTTCAACTAGGTTCAATTAAACTCGATTTGCAGCTTAAAACGGTGAAATTTCGGCTAAGTTAAGAAGGCGAATTTTTAGAACGAAGCCGTAATACGTAGTTGGTTCGATTACCGCCGCGTGACTAGATTTTGTACGTTCTACATTCGAGTCTGGGTGTTTTTTATGTGTTTAATGTATGTATTTACGAAAAAAGTAAAAGTTTTGCTTTGTTTGGGCTTAGGTGAAGCTGTGTTTTTAATCCGGAAATATTTATATTTTGTACATTATCTGTCATATTTGAGTGGCCTACGTTTAGTTGCGTAAAGATAAATAAATCATTATCATGTAATTACTATTTTTTGTAATTAAGTCAATGCCAATTAGAATTTTAGAAATGCCATAATTTAATATAATGTACATATAATCACTGTAAATAAATATTATTAAATGATTTTAAAATTACCAATTTTTATTGGAATTCTTAAAAATGTTAACCGATCATGTCATTTATATCAAAATGTAGTATTTTACTTTCAACGCGAGTATACAAAGATAAGCCATATTAATCACAAATTAAAAATATTTTTGGTTTCCATTAAAAATTTGTAATTTCAAAACCAATAAAATATTACTAGGTAAAATGCTGATAATAACATAATTATCGTATAACTAACGAGCGCGACGATAGTCGGCCATTTTATATTGTCTATGGATATTTTCACCATAGATTAACAATATGAATATAGACTAAGGGTTGTATTTATGAAATCTTTGATTTTCTTTTGCCTTTTAACATATTCATTGCGTAACTCAGCTCAGTTATTATTTTAAAACGCTTGGATTGGTTGGATTCTACTAATTTAAGAAAATCGACATTCAAGTTAAAAATATAAAATGAACAAATATCGCTTAAAAATAAATTAAATTAGTCGAATCAAGCTACTATTAAATTTACTGTTCTAAAATTAAAATACACGGAATTTTTTCCAATTTTATTCTTAAAAATATATTATTGTAAAATGGAAATTACTGTTGTTTATCCGTTTTATAAAGTTAGATTTGAGCTAAGACCTTTTGTTGTGAGCCTAAGCATTGCTGTGGAAAAATCTTTGGCTGCGGCCGATAACATGAATACTTATTCTAAGAATAAAAAATTGTATACGTAGAATTGTCTATTAATGGATGTTTAATGAGGGTTAACGAAACTTAATTTATTGATTGAAAATTCTTGTAAGCGCTATTTTACCGTGACTTTTTATACAAAACATTTTCTTCTAAAATTATAGGTATAATGTGATAGCATAACAAAATTGAGCCAGCTGTTTTTAAATACAAAAATACTGTCAAAATCTGTTAAATATTTTTACATGACCGAGTAAGAACTAAATTCAAGAGTTTCATCTCCAAAATGCAAAGTCGTGGATTCTATTTTTTTAATGTTAGAAGCTTTCTATGATTGCACTAGAATAGCGCTTACGAGTAGAAGATGTTGTATTAAAATAGATGATAAATATAGTGGAAGATGTATTATGAAATTATTTAATAACATACTGCAGAAAATAGTCCAATGTTATTTGTATATAACAAATAATGATACTTGGTTATTCATAGCATTTACATTTTACTTTTCTGTAGTTGATATCTTAAAAGCCCTATTTACGTTCCCACTGCTTGGACACAAGGACTTCTCTCTTGACGAGAGAGATAAGGCCTTAATTCACCACGCGCGGATTGTTAGAGTTGATATAAATCATATTAACCCTCGAGGCACGCAAAGTGCCTCGAGGGTACATCACAGGGCACATCTGAGTAGGTGATATATCTATTTATATTTAAATTATGCTTTTGTCAATATCATCAGAATGGTAACAAAATGGTATCTTGAAGTTTGTTTTTTTTTTGGAAATATAGTTGTTTTTCCGTTTTTTTATTTAATCAAGTCTTGAGCTACGAATTTAAGGTTATGAAAAATACCTGCTTGAACTTACATTGCAAGATATTTGACACGAACACTTGGGATCTTAGTTATTATTATATTATTAAGTTCAAGGCATGTTAAGCTAGGGAGGGGGAATTTATAATGATGACGTAGTCAAGAAATGATTTGTACAAAACCAGCACTAAAACTTTACGAGTTATTTATTTATTTATTTAGTTGCATCAACAAGCATTAATACATTTAAAAAATAACGAACTTGTGTATTTATTTTTGTCATGGTCATGAAAACCACAAGAAACACGATTTGACTAGCGAAGTTTTCAAGGCATTCTGACTATTTTTTGCAGTATGAGTTTTTATAGTGCTGATTATTTAAAATATGTTTATTAGTTTTACTTTTTTGGACATATCAACAGCATTTAATGGCGTCAATATTCAATATTTTTAATAAGGCCAAAAATAGGCACATTTGGCATTTATACACGAAATAGAGAATAATCTGAAAATGTAAAAGAAGGCATTGAAGACGGTGGAGTTCTCTTGTATTAAAATTTGAGAGTGGGATGTCCTCAACTAATACAAAACAAACCCTAAATCAAAGATTGGTAGAATGCATGCCACAGTCGATACTTAGATAACGAACTTCTTTTGAAACCAATGATTTTAATTTCATTTTTAGGTTCAGGCAGGTGTCTGTGGTTTCCAGTGGCCGCTAAATTAGTGTGAGACCCTGAAGAAAAGTAAAAATTAATTGCTAGACAATCCACACCACAACATCTAGCCAAGTGGTAAACTCTAAGCTTGTGTTATGGGTACTAGACATCTGATATACTTAATATAATAGTCACACGTATAAATCCTACTACTATTATAAAGGCGAAAGTTTGTATGTATGGATGTATGGATGTTTGTTACTCTTTCACGCGAAAACTACTGAACCGATTTAAATGAAATTTGGTACACCGAATCTCTAGAGCCTGAAAAATAACATAGGCTACTTTTTACCGCGGGAAAACGTCATTCCGCGGGAAAATACATTATAACGCGGGTAACGCCGCGGGGCACAGCTAGTATTAGATAAAACTCGCGTAACCATGGAACTCATGTCATTTGCCATTTTGGACCTTACGCTATACTAGACCCTCTTGCGAAGAATTAACTTCAGGAGTTCTCAAATCAAATTAGTTCTGTCCTTTGCATAATGCATAATATATGCATTATGCAAAGGACTGTACTAATTTCTAATAATAAAACTGTTCGACCGCCCACCGAAAGATCTTCAACGCACTAGTCTTCTTAATAACTGCTTTCTCACTGTTTAATTTTATTCCTTATCCAACCTAAGATAATTAGCTTCTGTCTTCTAAGAAGTGTAGCTCTTACCTAAAGTATCTCTAGGAATATTTGTTTAAGAAAACCGAATTTTAGGGACGTATTTGATGTGATTTAGACGTTAGACATCAAACGCGGGACGGGACCACTGTTTGAATTCAGGCGCAGTTCAAAGACTTCCTTGCATTGCGATTAGCAACTTATATTCAAATAGCGCTGCTTCTGTTCTGCCTTTGGTGTCCAGAAGCACTTCTTGAAAGACGTAAACTTAGAAACCGGAATAGGTTTTATTCCGGTCTGGTGTTCTTATTTTGTAATAATATACAAGCTATTTTGATTCCATGGAAGCTATTTTGATTCCTTGCGCCTACAATACTGCCATTTTCGTGCTGGCCAATGAAGATGTTATACGACATTAAACTGTTTTAAGTTTATTATGTTTGGTCTGAGTAGGAAAGAAATATCGACCAACAGAATTGCGTACAGACCAACTTTACTATTATTGGTCGGAATTTCTGTGGGGTGGGATCACCAACGAGTAATTATTCGATCGTTCGGAGAACTTTGATGTTTAGACACTTGTGTAGCCATTGTATGTAACTTATTGAAATACTCATTTTATTTGTTAAAAGTTTACTAACGTTTTTGTATTGAAAATGTTAGTGTGACTACCTTCTGCTGTTTTGAACTTGTCTTCAATGTTTCTATCTTTAATGTTTCTTTATGGATGTTTTTTTAAATATCTGCTTCCTGTACTATCTAATAAGAGCCACCGATGTTGTGCCCACCTGTGGGCGCCAAGAGTGAGGACCACAGGCAGCTAATCAATCAATTATTTAATTCTCATTCAGAAAACAAAATCGCGTCACCATAGATACCTACATTTAATGTTATTTGACATTTAGGACCTTACGCTACAACAAATTACGCCGAATTCACTCGCGGTTGTCCTCGTTGCTTTTTCCTACATTATTTAATATTTCTGTGTTCAAGCTAGCATTTTCAATACAATTTTAAACTAACATTTAGTTGTGATAGCCTAAGATGTATTTAATATCTTTTCTTTATGTAAATTGTAACTGTAGTTATTTTTTGATAATTATTGAAGCTATGCAATGTTTATATTATGTAATTTTTAATAAAGAAATAGCATTTTGTAATTATTTTATTGTTTTATTTGACTAGAAGGTCAATGGAGGATGACCAATGCAAATATTAGCACAGTCCCTACTCAGGTAGATGTTAAAATATACCTAAAATATAGTTTCAATAAAACTAGATAGTATCTTATGCAACTGATATCAGTTTATGGACATTAAACACACAAGTCTGCATTACACTGCCCACACGCAACATACCTACTTTTATTTATTAAAGGAAAGGAAACGAATTTTCAATAGTTCTAAGTAAATTGCTTACCACACCCTGAACCTACCAAACCTATCTGCCAAAAATATGTATATTTCGTGTAGGTATTATACATTTTTAACAGGTTCCCGGACTATTCGTGTGAATGCAATTCAATTTAATTTCTTAAATTGGACTCTGCGCTTGAAGCGTCAGGTTGCCATTGTCAAATAAAATTATAAAATGAAAAAGATATTGCTCAGTTGAACGCCATTTTGCGTCTTTTCAAGCCATCGTGATGAAGTATAATTCAATTTCTTTTAATTGGACTCTGCTGCGCTTGAAGCGTCAGTTTGCCAGTGTCGAGTTAAACAAAATTATAAAGTGAAAAATAAGATGTTAGGTACTCAGTTGGAGAAAAAAAATGGCGCTCAACTGAGAAACATCTTTTACACTTTATAATTTTATTCAACTCGATACTGGCAAATTGTCGCTGCAAGCGCAAAGTCCAATTAAAAGAAACTGAAACTGTTACTCAGTTGAACGCCATTTTCGTTTGGATGGTGTTAAAGTCCTTCTCGTCAAGCCAACATAGCCACCATGGTTGACTTTTTATTGAAAACTTTTCTTTATTATCTCTGGTATTTACTATAATAGAAAACGTTCGTAACTAACGTAAATAACGTTCTGAAAATTGAGACTATTTGTGATCTATGGTAAAGTTTCATCGCTATAGTCGCTATAGAACGTAGTGATTATATTATATACTCTCTGGCTATAGTGCCGATTTCATGGCAATGGGCAGTGGCGTAGCTATAAGTGACCAAGGGCCCTTGATTTGTGGCAAAAAAACTGGGGCCCTTAATTTGTGCAATGCTGCATGGGGATCCTCTTGTTTAGAAAATAGATGCTCAGAGTATAAAGATTACTTTCCTTCAAATGGCATTACTTACAAAAATCCGCAGGAAACTCCATCGTTAGACTCAGTGCCGCGGTGGGCGCGGTCCGCTTGCGGTTCAAGAGTGTTTATATGTTCTGCAATAACTTTTTCCTTGGTCTGGGTGTTTAATATGTATTATAAAAAATATGTATGTACCCGTAACACCAGCTTTAGAGCTTACCACAGGGCTAGATAGTGGTTCTGTCACTAAATGCGTTTGAAAAACCTACACAGAAACGGAAAAAATAAGAAAAAATGATTTCGTGTAAAAATAATTTATTATTTAAGACACTAACCACAAAATACGGTCAGTGCGCATATAACATATTGGATTCTGTAGGTATTCTCCATCATCATTATAGAAACAGATAAAATATTCGACTAATTTTAAATTAAATTATACTTAAAATATTTCGAAATATAATACTATTGTAAATTTAAACAAATGCGTTTTATGGTTTAAATAAAAATATATGATAAGGATTACATAGATATAACTTAACCTCAACAAGGGTTGCGAATGTCGACCAGTTTTTAGTAAAATTCAAGTAATAAGTACGTGCAGTTTTTCTAATAATCTAAATTCAAAAGATTCCAAAACCTTTATTGCCTTAGAGGTCAATAGATAGTATTTTTTCCTGCTGGTAATCAACACAATGCTGAGTCAGCGACCATTTCGTTGTGTTTAGTTTACATGGACTGTATCGGTATTGTTTTAGTTATTACCATCACATTATTTAGCAAGTAAACTTTACATAACGAATGAATTGATTTTTATTTATTTTTGATTGTAAAGTAAAAATCATATTGCGATGAGCTTTCACTTAATACCCAACTCGAGTAGGTATATTTGTACACATTCGGTCATCTTCTCCACTTTCACCCCCCACAATTCAATTTACATTGAAACTAATGTCTATATTTAAGATCTTTTATGTACATGTAAATGCCATAAATGACTACTTTACTTACTTACTTTACAACTTTTAAACGGCTCAGCAGATTTTCATCAAACATGTCTAAGAACACTCGCGCGTAAGTCCTCTTAAATATAAAAATTAAATTCGAATCGCTTTATCCATTTGGGAGCTATGTTGTCACTGACAGACAGACACGTCAAACTTATAACACCCCTCTTTTTCGGTCGGGGGTTCAAAAACTATAAATATAAATTGACGAAACATTATGTGAGAGCTTTATAATGGATCCTTTGAGTAAATAATTGCTCGTTATTTTAAATAACCAAATCTGTATCTAATCGTTAAAAATTATAACAATCGCGTCAAAATGTATTTGTGGAACGAATTGAATCTACATATACTTACTATAAATAAGTCCCTAAAAGAGTCTGCCTGTCTTTACTTTATGTTCCCGATAAACTAAAAAACTACCAACCGGATTCTAATGCGGTTTTCAGCAATAGGTAGAGCGATTCAGCATTGCTTAAATTGTTTTTGGAACTATTTACTAATACATATTTTATTAATATACCTACTGTTTTAATGATTTTTAAAAAGTACATAGTAAATCTTCTAAGTGTATTTACTAAAAACCGGTCAAGTTTTACAACTTTGAATATATAACTTAAAATAATACTAAAATTAAAATTATACCTTAACTTATAATTGCGATTAAATTATTCTTAAAAATATGGATTACATACTGAATTCAGCATAGAAAATGTATTTGTAAACGTAATACTATTTGAAATAAATCATTGAGAACAATTATTACACCGGGATCTGTATAAAAAATGGTGCGTGCTAAATATGAGGACCGCATTATATATAACGTTCATATACAGAAAAGCTTGACGAATTCTGAATATATAGTATTTTGTACTTAAAACTTTGTTTTGTAATTTAAGCCTTTTTTTCCTATTTTAGTCTCTATTTTTAACTTGTATATACATCTCTACCTACTTTGTTTTAAATTTCTTCATCACCACAGGTTTGCTGTAAGAAAACTCTTATAGAGTTAAGCTCGCCTTTGTATATGACCATTGTTACTAAACCTTAATGTATCCTTTTTGTGTACAATAAAGAATTTATGAAACGTTAGTAGGTACATTTTGGCGTACCTTGCTTATTTCCGCCATTTTGTAAGAAATATACATGAAAATGCAGCCATGAGGCAATCTCGGGTATAATATAATATAACGAATTAGATTTATATCGTAAAGTCGATATTAGATATTAACAATCACAGACAAAATAATTTTATTTATTATTATTATTATAAGCCCCCTGTGTACCACTGCTAGCTAAAGGCCTACCCCCATTAAAAAAAAACGACTGGTTTTTCGATATATTTCCAATTTGTTATAATATCTAATTGTTTTCTATAATAAGAAACGTATGATACACAATAGATATAACGCCTCATCAAGAGTGATACTGATATCTCAAGAGACCCACTCACATAGAGAGTCACTTCCAAAAAATTAAGTTTTTTTTATTTGTCCACTTGCAAGGGCAACAGCTGCTGGACACATGTGATATTTCGACATTGGGTACAGTTATACAGATATTTCCGGTCCTCACATTTTGCATACTCAATTTACTTAGGCGACTTCACTACAAAAACAAAAAAAAACACTATCACAAATGTGTTTCTTTTGAATTTCGTTTAACGAACGGACCCTGTTATGCAGAAAAGATCCAACCCACATTTGAATGAAGCGTTGCTTGTTTGGTTGGATCTTTTCTGCTTAACAGGGTCCAAACTATATTCTAGTTTCAAACATGTTTGTGACAAAATATTTAGGTTAGCATAGGGCGAGCGGGGTAAACTGACCTATTGATATTTAAAGTAAAAAAATGTTTTTGTTTTAAACGATATAGGTATAAAATTATTGTAGTCTTTGTCGTTAATACAACAAGCACATAATGTATGTAGGAAAAAAATATTATATTCACTTGAATCTATTGAATTAAGAATAAGTTAGGTCCGTCTCAAAGAATAACAGACTTTACTTTGAAGCATCGTATCTTACAAAATTTTTTAGAAAAATATTTGCTACAATATTTATTATAATATAAGACTCACTGTCATTTACTTACAAATGTAAATTGGGCAGTAAAAGCGATTCCTTACCTCAAAATGAATGCTGATTTGTGTAATTAAAATAAAATTAATAAATGACAAACTTTTTGTGTGGTCATGGATTCATGACATTATAGAATTGGGGTTTGGTTTATTACAGCTTGGCAGTGAATACAAAAAATCTTATACATACATCTAGCCAATTTTAAACACGTCTCAGTTCTTGGCCTATTTCAATAATGAATAGTTTTCTATAGCCTGTTCTTTGACCCGACATACCAATAGCCGCGTGTACTCTTTTAAGCGTAATTAAAATAGGTATTTTCATTCTTGCAGCTCTAATGAAGAATCCAGTGGTACTTAAGTATTATCTGAAACAATAGAACATAAAATTAGTGAAATGTTACCTAAATAGAAGTATCATGATAAGGTACAGTCAACATTAAAAGGAATACTATAAATGACAAACTAATGGAATACTATATATGTACTAGTTTATGAGATCTTGACATGTTTGTTATAATGTATTCTGCAAATAAATGATTTGATTTGAACTGATGAAAAAATCGTCCCAAAATAATATATACACTCGTATAATTCTCAAAACTTTATTATAAAAAAACAATTTATTACAAAACTAAAAATAAAAACTAACCTCAAAATAACAAAATTACAACAAGAGAATCTACACTGAATTTACACGACACAAATGATATGACACCGAAAAATGACAGGCCAAACGGGCAGAGAGATGTTTCTTCGACGACGGTTCGCAGGCAAAAGAGAGCTGGCCTTGTTTGCGCGCGCTATTTATCGCATCGTGCGCTGCTTGGGGTTTTTGTATCCTTTACGGCCTTTTCCTGACTGAGTACGTCTCGGACTCTTTAGTTATCTAAGTCCGTATCTAAGAGAGGCATGACATAGAGTCTCTATTCTCGGGCAAGACTGGATCTGGGCTAGAAGCTTCTCCTCCTGGCGGGACCTCTTCTTGGGGCGTGCAGACACGCGGCTCCGACGTGGTGTTCGCATCAGCTTCCATAGGCAGTGTGACCTCCCGCGATGTGCAGGGTTGCTGGTCACCACCCAAGGACAGCTGTGCAGACGCCGGTGCTCGCTCTCCGAATATAGGAGAGCTAACAGCGTCTTCGGTGGACTCCACAGAATCAGAGTCTGCATCTAAGCATAAGAATGGTAGACCCACATGTATGTAACATACGCACAGGCCTTATTAGCACACAAATTCATGTAAATAACTCAAGCAAATACACATAGGGAATCAACCACATTATGTAAATAGCATAGGGCCCATAGCTAGACACACAATGAGTCGTAAATAAGCGGTAACAGAAGTGTGGCTCAACGCAAAGCCTGGCTCAATGCAAAGCCATGGATAACCAGAGACGTGTAACAAAAGAATGGCTCAACGCAAAGCCTGGCTCAATGCAAAGCCATGGATATCCAGAAGCGTGTAACAAAAGTATGGCTCAACGCAAAGCCTGGCCCAACGCAAGGCCATGGATAACCAGAACAAAAGTATGGCTCAACGCAAAGCCTGGCTCAACGCAAAGCCATGGATAACCAGAGGCGCGACGTGAGGCAATTAGCTATCCCTTAGCCTTGATCAAGTGACGCTTGACCATGGCTATCACTGACACTGAATAACCAGAGGCGCGACGTGAGGCAATTAGTTATCCAGGGTGACCTTGGTCGTAGCGCAACGCAACGCTACCTCAGAAAAGACCAAGTCCACCAAGTTAAGAAGAAGGGGCCTCCTCCTCCTTAACCCTGTCTAGGTACAGAACACATTATGTGTTCAGCTTATGTACCTTCAGCTGCATTACCTTCAAAGAATGCAGCACACACATCAGGGGTCCACTCTCCACGCCAAGGGATAATGTACTCCGCTGCCGCCTGCGTCGACTTCCCATAGGAGCCCGCCAGGAGTTGCAGCTCGTAGCGCCCATGCGGCAGGACCTTCACCACTCGGTACGGTCCTCGCATACAAGAGTCCATCTTGCCCGTTGCCTGCGCTTGTTTCCTGACAAAAACCAAAGAGTCAATTTCATAAGCTCGAGGTGGATGCCCACCTTTATTAACATAAGCATCTTGTTGACGCTGATTTTGTCTAAGACGCTCAGAGACTCGTTGTCTGCTCATCTCGCGCAGAGATTCCCTGTTAGGATTCGATCCTTCTAAAGCTACATCCCGAATCAGACTGCGAATGAGAGGTGTAGCAGCATCAATACCCACTAGTACATTGAGGGGTGATCGTTGTGTAACTCGGTGTTTGGTAATGTTCAAAACCAACTGAACCTTCCACGTAATTGTTGGCCACTCATGCTGACGGTAGTTACACTCGATCCGTACCATGTTGAGCACAGTTCGACAGTAGCGCTCAACCTGCCCGTTTGACTGATGCATTTCAGGTGTTATCAAATGTGTGTCACACCCCATACCTTTAAACCAATCCAGAAATTAATTGCTTTGGAACATCCTACCCCTATCTGCTACAGTTGATCTTGGGGTTCCAAACAAAGATATCACCTTTGTAAAATGTCGCTTCAGCTCACCAGCATCTTGGCGGTGCATTGGGTACAAAAAACAGAACTTTGAGAAAATCATCAATGACTATAAGAATATGGCGATATCCGCCTGACTCTGACAAAGGACCCAGTACATCCATATGGACTGTATCAAACGGGGTCTCGGGTTTTTCCCAAGAATTAATGGGTTGTAATGGGGCTTTTGCAATTTTCTTGTGAGTCATGCATACTACACAATGCGTGACATATTTTTGAACATAATTTCGCAACCCCGGGAACCAAAAATGTTTAATTATGAGATCAAACGTTTTATCAATGCCAGGATGATTGTGTTCGTCATGAAACACCCGAAGTAAGCTAAGTCTATGACCTTTCGGTATGTAGCAGAGAGAAATTGTGACTAAATTAACTGGGTTTCCACTCAAATAGTCGGCATGATTCATGTGTGTACCTTTTCGGTATTGTAGTTCAAAATCAAAATCCTGTAGGTACACCCACCATCGCGCCACCCTGGGTAAAAGATATTTTTTGCGCTGGGTGAGTTTTAATGCATTACAATCTGTGACCACAATGAAGTGTATACCTACAAGATAATGTCTAAAGTGCTGAAGGGCTTTGACCACGGCGAGGGTCTCTAACTCGTAAGAGTGATACTTTCCCTCCGCACCTTGAGTCAACTTTGAAAAGTAAGCTACAACTCGCTTGAAACCACCCACCCTCATGAACCTGCATAAAAACCACCCCATATCCTATCGAGCTCGCGTCAGTATGCACCTCGATCGGGAGTGCTGGGTTGTAAATCGCTAGCACAGGCTCACTTGTAAGTCATTCAAGTCAGTCAGTTGACAAACATTTTTTTTTTGTTGTAAATGTTAAACTTATAATAGTTACCTATAAATAAGAACTCCAAAATTGTAATAACTACAAAATTGTAATAACTGATAAAGCTGTGTTGTTCTATTCGCTTCTCAACTCAGTATAAAACATTGAAGCGAACTGTCAAGACTTATTCTTTTTATTTCCTTGATATTTGTTATTTAAGCAATTTAGTTTTATTAATTTTAAGTTGACCTGTCCATGTAGGCTATGTGCTTCTAAGGAAATAAACGTTTTGACTTTGACTTTGACTTTGATTCGATGATCTCCTTATGAGCAACCTGTTGCTCTGGTCCCGAAATAAGAAATAAAAATAAAAAAATAAATTAAGACTGTCGAACTTATTTAAGGTTCGCGGGTTCAGTAGAATCTAGAATCAACGAGTGTTCTAATCTTTGCATGACTCGGTCGTACCTGACCCTGACTTATATTGAGTCACTCAGACCTTTGTTTTGCAAAACATTGTCCTACGGTATGGCCAGCTTTTTTACAAAACGAACAACTTAGATCGTTTTTATTTGAGGGTGAAACTAATTTTAAATTATCTTGCACATTTACTATTTCCTGCCTACCGGTTTTAGGCTTTTTACAGTTAATCTGCTTATGGCCCTCGAGACCACAGGAAAAGCATTTACCTGACTCAAACTTACGCTTTCTTTCAACAATCGAGTTTTTAGAATTAGAAGAAAAGTGAGGTACGGGGGCGGTGCGAATTCTAGGCTTTACATAAATAGAAAAGAACTGGACTAAGTCGCTAGGCAAAAGTTTTGCGTTTGTGGCTGACGCTCGGATGTTCGGATCAGTAATACCCCGTATAACAATAGCAGAGATAAGCTCTTCACTAAGTCCCTGTACTATACGCAGGCGAAGCAACGAACGACGCGCATAGTCGGCATATGTTACGTAATTATCGGAGTTTTTACTCATTACGTCATACAAAATATTAGCTACGTCTGGTGTTTTTGGACATAAGGGCTTGAACTCCCGTTTAAAATTTGACCATGAGCGGTCACTAGTAACCCACTCACTCATCCACACTTTAGCATCCCCCTTAAGGCAATTACCTATGCGTGACAGACATTCACAATCACTCCAATTATTTAAAGATTTGGCTCTATCTACCTCAGCACACCAATCATCAATATCATGTAAAATTGGGTCAAAACAGGAGATATAAAAGTTTTGGTTCGGTCTTACAGTAGTATTGATAGAAAGGAGCGCATTCACAATGCGATCCGCTACCGTTTGTTGTGAACCTTGGGAACCTACAGCCGGTGAGGGAAATGGTGCTAACATAGCACCAGCCTGCAACTCAGGCTGCGTTGGCGCCGGTGACGGAGGCGCCAACAATGGCGAAGGTTTCAACGGCGTGGGTGACGCCAGCGGCGCGTGTGGCGCCAGCCGCACAAGCGGCACCGACGACGCGGGCGGCGCCAGCCGCACAGGCGACACCGACGGCGCGGGTGGCGCCAGCTGCACAAGCGGCACAGACGGCGCGGGCGGCGCCAGCTGCACAGGCGACACCAACGGCGCGGGCGGCGCCAGCTGCACAGGCGACACCGACGGCGCGGGCGGCGCCAGCTGCACAAGCGGCACAGACGGCGCGGGCGGCGCCAGCTGCACAGGCGACACCGACGGCGCGGGCGGCGCCAGCTGCACAAGCGGCACAGACGGCGCGGGCGGCGCCAGCTGCATACTCAACACCGACGGCGCGTGCGGCGGCAGCTGCACAGGCGGCACCGACGGCGCGGGCGGAGAACGCCTCACGACGCATGGAGACCTCGAACGCCCGCTGCCGCCAGGCACGGACAACGAAGATGGGCGCCTCTCGGTGTGATGCATTGGTGAAGGTGTGCGCCTATTACGGCGCCGTGAGCGCCTTTCAGCGCGCGGCGAGCGCCTCTCTGCGCGCAGAGAGCGCCTTTCAGCGCTCGGCGAGCTCCTCTCAGAGTGCGGGGAGCGCCTTTCAGCGCGCCGCGAGCGCCTCGAATCTGCTCGGCCACGTGGCCATGCAGACAAAGGGCTGCGGTCTCGGGATGCCGACGCGGATTGGCGGCGACCGGCCCGACAACGCCTGCTGGAAGAACGACGCTCATGCGACCGTGATGATCGCAAAGCGGGCCGTTCCTCCAACACAGCGAGTCTAGCCGCCATCGCTTCCATCATCCTCTGGATCCCGCCCTCCGGTGTACGGCCACGATACCTATCGTGTCGTCTGACCGAATCATCTCGTCTACGACGACTAGCCCGGTCTGACATTTTTCGGTAAATACAACAACAGACAAAGGATTTGTTGGACGACACAAAGCGAAAGGCAAGCGAGCAGACTGGATAAAACACGCAAGAAAACGTGCAGTATCCCACTTCTGAACTCGTATAATTCTCAAAACTTTATTATAAAAAAACAATTTATTACAAAACTAAAAATAAAAACTAACCTCAAAATAACAAAATTACAACAAGAGAATCTACACTGAATTTACACGACACAAATGATATGACACCGAAAAATGACAGGCCAAACGGGCAGAGAGATGTTTCTTCGACGACGGTTCGCAGGCAAAAGAGAGCTGGCCTTGTTTGCGCGCGCTATTTATCGCATCGTGCGCTGCTTGGGGTTTTTGTATCCTTTAATACAGTATTTTTAGTCAGAAGTTATTGAAGTTAAGTTTGTTTAGTTTTCAAATAAAATAAGCAAATAACGTGTAATACTTAAGTGACACATTTATTTAGATCCTAGCTAGGTGATAATATGATAATTTTTAACCCCTAACAAAAAAAAAACGTGTCAGTCTGACTGTCTGGGACCATTATTGCTCCCGAACGGATGGAGCGATTTCAATTTAGTTTTTTTTGTATGAAAGGCGAGTTTCGCGTGAGTGTTCTTACATGTTTGATGAAAATCGGTTGACCCGTTTAAAAGTTATGAGGTTACAAGGGGGAAGGAAAACCAAAAATCTACAACTATACTCGAGTGGGATCTCAAATGAAAGCGTATCACGTGCACATTACAAAATATTATGACGTTTTACTTTTAAAGAACTAAAGTTTTTTTTTTAAATTTTAAATGTATATTTTTAGTGACTAATTAAAACTTAATTTGAAGTTGACACTTTGACATGCCATGTTACATCTGGCAAGTCATACTTGAAGATGTTTTGCTGCTGACTGTACGTCCTAGATGGGTACAGGATCTCAGTTAACTGTAGTTTTTATTCAAATTTAATTGGTTGAAATACTCTATGGTATCATGCTTATTTAGAAGTGTGTTTTAAATGATTGTAACCAAGGTTAGGTAGTTTTAGGTTCAAAATGTTTGATAGGTTGATATTTTTTTTTATTATATTTTTCTTTACAGACTGTCGCTGTTGAATGCGACAACATTAATTCACTCTTAACAAAACATAGGTAAATTATGTAATTACAAAACATAATTTTGAATTTAAAATTATCATGGTAATATTTCTAAACCAAAAATGTAAAGGTTGATATTTATCAAACTTGCTTTGTTTTTGGTTTTCTGAGTAAAATATCTGTAATCTGTATAAGTAAGGTTACACAAAATCCGAGTCAACTAACCACAAGAAAAAACTCACCTATCAAACAAAAAAAAATTTTTAACGCTTATAAATATGGCAATTTTGTGGTTAGTTTTCGTTCTTAGATATTTATTGTTACTATGTAAGTTTACCATAACTGTTACTTTTCCGAATAAAAAAAAAATCAATCGCGTACGATACCATAAAAATTTTAATGATCATTAATTTGAAACGTAAAATCTTATCAAAGCGTATATGCGTAGGAAATACCTGATAATACAAAATACATTATGTCCATACAACACGATATGAAAGTTATACTAATAATGCATTGATTATAGCAACTCTTGTCTGACTGTGTGTCATATAGGCACTTCCGTCCTATTTTACGTCACTTCTATATAATAATAAATAATTTATTTCTGGCATCTCAGGCCCATATAAACATATACCTTACAGACTAACATACATACAAATATAAATCTTATATACTAAATATCCATCGTCCGTACCGTGGATCATATAAATATATGTATAATATGTCTATTATATTTAGTATATCAGATGTCTGTACCCGACCGAACACAAGCTTAGAGCTTACCACGGGGAGATGTTGTTAGGTGTTGTCTCACAGTCCAGTATTTTTTTAAATTTTATTTGAATTACTAGTTTTACTTTATACTTAATAACCATTTTGATGGATTCCACACAGGATAAACAATTCCCTTCTAATTTTATTATTTGACCGGAAAATATCGCCTGTAACTGTAATCGATAATCTGAGCCACAATTACTACAAACGAAGTCATTTTTGTGATTGGTCCAGCAGTTTCTTAGATTAGCGTACAACCAAATATATAAAAAAAACTTCAGCTCTATATCATAATTTCATTAATTTAAAAACAATTTTTAGTTACCTTTGCAGTTTCATCATTACCTCAGTAATCTGTAAATATGTACATTATTCTAAATGCCTCATTATTTATTGCCAATGTTTTTGGTGAAGTATGTGAGCAAGATGATGTGATTAAAATTTTAATATCTTGTATGTACCATATTTAATGTAATGAATTATTATTATTATTAACCGCCGACCAAAAAAGAGGGGTGTTATAAATTTGACGTGTCTATCTGTCTGTGTGTCTGTCTGTCTGTCTGGGACATCCTAGCTCCCGAACGGATGGAGCGATTTTGATTTAGTTTTTTTTGTACGAAAGGTGAGTCTGGCGCGAGTGTTCAAAGACGTGTTGCATGAAAATCTGGTGTGCCGTTTAAAAGTTATGGTGGTTAGAGTGGGGAAGGAAAACCGAAAATCTGCAAATATACTCGAGTGGGGTATCAAATGAAAGCGTATCGCGTGCACATTACAAAATATTATGTTGTTTTACTTTTAAGGAAATGAAGGAACTGCAATCGGGGGTTTTTCTTAAATTTTATATTTAGATTTTTTATTTATTTGGGCTCGCAAATTTGTCATGACGGCAGTTGTGTTCCCGAGATTAAAAGACGTATTGGGATGACCAGAGATGCTATGACCCGTCTTAACAACATTTGGAAGAAGACTATGAATCCTTATTTTTGTTATTATTTATGAATCCATAATTCTGTTACTATTAATTGACTTACGATTTCCTAGATATTGATAAGTTAAATGTTTTAACTAAATAAAACGTGTTTTTGTAAAAAGGTTTTGTACTGTCTCTACTGGCCTACACATTATGCAAAAAATAATACAAAAATATTTATTTATCAACTCACACGTTACAATTTCACATATCAGCGGTCCCCGCGCGAGGCAAGCCTGTATCGCGGGAGACCTGTTACAAATTGGAATTGACCGGGTATAGAAAAGTGCATGTAAAACAAAGGAGTGACAAAACGGGAGAAATTATAATCATCATCATCATCAGCACCCTATTAAAGTTCCCACTGCTGGGACACAGGGACTTCTCTCTTAACGAGAGAGATTAGGCCTTAATTCACCACGCTGGCCCAGTGCGGGTAGGTGAATGTCACATGTCCTTCAAACTCTTTTAAAGTTCTCAGAACATGCCGGTTGCCTCACGATGTTTGCCTTCACCGTTAAAGCACGTGTTTAAGAAATTATAATATCTCTATAAAATAATATAAGAGAGGGATTGAAATCAAAACCAAGATGCGATTGATTCGAGTTCACTTGTGTACCCTATCTTCCTGTATGGAGTAGAGACGTGGACCATTTTAGCCCGCGAGATTGACGATATCTATACTAATATTATAAAGCTGAAGAGTTTGTTTGTTTGTTTATTTGAACGCGCTAATCTCCGAAACTACTGGTTCGAATTGAATAATTCTTTTTGTGTTGGAGGCTATATAACATCACGCTACGACTAATAGGAGCAAAGATATAGTGGTAAATGTGTAAAAAACGGGAGAAATTGTTCATCTTTGAAGCCTTCCGTTGCGTGCGCCGTGAAAACGGTTCAAGATACACAAAACATATGTATTAAAGAATAATAGCTCTTTTAATGATCTAAAAAACAGTCCGCGATAGTATATGTCTATCTTTTAAGCTAAACTCACAAAAACCGTTTTTATGGTACCTAATTTGGTCGAAATAATTTGTTTAAGTTGTATCAACATAATAATATTAATCTTTATTCAAATAAATACTTCATCCATTATAACGCGGGTAGCACCGCAGGGCACAGCTAGTAAAAATATATGTTGATTTTTCTTTTTAATAAGCCCACAACAGCAGATACACAAACAAAGTCAGACAAAGTCGCTATAACATCGATAAGATATAATATCGTATCGGCATAATATCAATTAATAGTATATTTTGTAAGTCTACCGATAAATAAGGCTCATAACTAAACTATACTTAGATTTAAAATGGGAATTTATAATTCCAAGAGTTTTTAATGTGTCTTACGATTTTTGAATGGAAACTGGAGACAGAATAGGTTGCCACAGTCTTTTGATTACGGGCAATTAATTTAGTTAAGAGACTAAACAACTAAAATAAAATACAAATATTTTCAGAAAATCCACATAACAACATCTAGCCCTGGTGTAAGCTCTCAGCATGTGTTACGGGTACTAGACAACGGATATATTTATTTATTTATTTTGTTTTTCTTTATTCGGAGCAACAAACAATTATACTCTAGTCTAGTTAAATAATCTTAAACCCTTATACTCTAAGAATAACCAGCACCGTTGCCCTTGTTAATATACTTTATTTATAAGACATACGTAGATATATTTGGATCGAAGCTCCTTACGGCAGGCTTGGAGGAGATTGGGATTTTGCAGCGCGATCGAACTGAAAAAAATGTGATAGTAAAACCGTAAGAAAAAGTCTGTCGAATAAAACCGTTAAATGAGACGTGCGCAAGCGCGACAGTCGTTTACACAAGCGATACGTGTATACGTGTGTGTGTGTGTGTGTGTGTGAGTGTGTGTGTGTGTGTGTATGGGCGTGTGTGTGAAATTTTATTTTTAAAAGTAAATTCTTTCCTATATATATATGTTATTAATAATTATATTTATTTTTTTACAAATTGTGTCGATTCTACATTAGCCGAAGGAACTTCGTTCCTACCACACCTACGAAACCACAATTTTTATTATACATATAACACAGCTAGACAGAGGAGAAAGTACTAGCAGAACATAGAAACACTTGACCCCTCGGCGGGAATCAAATCCGCTACCTCTTGCGCCGCATGTGGGCCGTGGCCCACCGCGCTACTGAGGCAACATAACCTAACTAAAGACAGAAACAATTATATTCTCAATATTTACTCAAACCAATATATAATTAGTTGTGCAATTATTACCTTTTGCCAAATAATGACGCGCGTATTACGTCAGTTCAATCGCAACACACCTGTTGCAACAAGCCATAATGATGAGTGCTAATTACTTCCTCATTAAGACAATGTACCATATATATATATACAGGTCGTCCCAAACTTATGGAACATGAAGGGGAAGTACCTTAAGTATCGTAGATAGGATATTTTGCTGAAAGAAGACTATAGTTTAATATAAAAGTTAGTAATTCTGCATTTATAGATTAAAAAAAAAACTTGCTTCGTCCGGGAATCGAACCGACTTAAATGTCAAAAAAAAATCATCCTACTTCTATGATGCCAATCGAAAGAATAGCTAAAAAATAATAGCTTTGCTTAAGTAACATAGTATTTAAAAAAAAAGGAACAACTATTTAAGGTACTTCCCCTTCATGTCCCATAAGTTTGGGACGTCTTGTATATACAGGGTGTGGCGTAATGAGTGGATAATCCTTTACCCACGATTGGGGGGCATCGCGACTGTTCGGAAAATGATAATTTGTATTCAGTAAAAGTGTCACGGTTTTCGAGTTATCAGGCATTTTTAATTTTTTTTTAAAAGTTTGACCTGACCCACTTTTTTAAGTACCAAATTTACAATACAAAGAATTTTCTCAGTCTGTTTTCTGAATAGCATTCCTAGATAGTGGTGCTATCAAATGTAAACTACCAATTTTGTACGACAGCCATAAGTTTTTCTATTTTTATTTTTGAACGCAAAATTTGTGTTTTCATTTTATTTTTATCTAACTTTGGTATCTCGTGGTGTAAAAAAAATGTATGGTGACATGAGTGCCCAATTAATAAATAATTAGCCTATTTCATTAGGATTCCAAAATGGTATAACATACGATATCTCTAGCTCTGAATTAAAAAAACTAATGATTTTAAGATGAGTTAGAAGCATTTTTTGAATTTACAAGATAATTTAAAATTGATTTAATTTTAATAATTAATACCAATGTTACAACTAGAAACTGTATGAGAGCGTGTAAATGAAACAAAAAGTCATCAAAATTACATTTATTAAGTTTATTTACAATAAATGTTCGAATTGCCCACCGTGAGCTCGAATGCATGCCCTGCACCTTCTAATAAACGATCGCTTAACATTTCGGGCATGCCCCGTTTGATTTATGGTCTCCGCTGCCCTGTTTATTCACTCCCGAAGTTGGTTGATGGTGGATGATGTAAACCATGTCCTTGAGGCACCCCCAGTAAAAAAATCCAGGGGGCTTAAATCAGGTGACCGAGGTGGCCACGGAGTAGTTCCCAAGCGCCCAATCCATCTTCCGGAAAATGTGGTGTCGAGATGTTCGCGCAGGAACATCTTTACTGGGGTACCTCAAAGACATGATTTACAAAGAAACCATATTTTTTTTTTATGATTGATAAACCTTTATTTGACCACAATCTCACCTGATGTAAAGTGACGATGTGGTCTAAGATGGGACGTGAAGACCTAGAAGATGGCTTCTTCGGACCACATTACGAAACACGAAAAAATCGCTTCACGCACTGGCCCAGCCCGGAGGGTAGTGACAAGCCGCGGCCGTAGCCTACCACCAGAGACTGTTCTTGGCACAACCCGGAGGTCACGTGTAAGGATTCAGAGGGTTACCACTTACGGACGTGAACAGACAAAACATCCATTTAGATATTCATGATTAACCAACTTTGGGAGCGAATAAACAGGGCAGCGGAGACCATAAGTCAAAGGCATGCATTCGAGCTCACGGTGGGCAATTCGAACATTTATTGTAAATAAATTAAATACCTAAATGTAATTTTGATGACTTTTTGTTTCATTTACACGCTCTCATACTGTTCCTAGTTGTAACATTGGTATTAATTATTAAAATTAAATCAATTTTAAATTATCTTGTTAATTCAAAAAATGCTTCTAACTCATCTTAAAATCATTAGTTTTTTTAATTCAGAGCTAGAGATATCGTATGTTATACCATTTTGGAATCCTAATGAAATAGGCTAATTTTTTATTAATTGGGCACTCATGTCACCATACATTTTTTTTACACCACGAGATACCAAAGTTAGATAAAAATAAAATGAAAACACAAATTTTGTGTTCAAAAATAAAAATAGAAAAAACTTTGGCTGTCGTACAAAATTGGTAGTTTACATTTGATAGCACCACTATCTAGGAATGCTATTCAGAAAACAGACTGAGAAAATTCTTTGTATTGTAAATTTGGTACTTAAAAGAGTGGGTCAAGTCAAACTTTTTAAAAAAAATTAAAAATGCCTGATAACTCGAAAACCGTGATACTTTTACTGAATACAAATTATCATTTTCCGAACAGTCGCGATGCCCCCCAATCGTGGGTAAAGGATTATCCACTCATTACGCCACACCCTGTATATGTTTAAACATCTATATATAATAAGACAATAAAAACTGTTTATTCGTAAGGGGATGCTTTTATAATTATTTTTTACCTGAAATTGCTTATTGACAGCAGCATCTATTATAAATATAGATTTTTTTAATGAATTCTTTTTTATTCGACGCCTCGCAATATTTTATGCCTATTGTTGACATTGTAATGTCTTTTAATATAATTAAGCTTTTGATCCTCGTCCCTCATGGTGTTTCTCTGTTTGTTTAATGTATATTATTGTATTATAATCTAAATTTACAATTTTAAAACACTTCCGATAAAAGTAAAAAGTCATATTATTTTGTAATGTGCACGTGATGCGCTTTCATTTGAGACCCCACTCGAATATATTTGCAGATTTTCGGTTTCCCTTCCTCACTTTTACCCTCATAACTTTTGAACGGGTCAACCGATTTTCATCAAAAATGTCTAAGAACACTCGCCCGAAACTCACCTTTCATACAAAAACAAACTCAATTGAAATCGCTTCATCCGTTTGGGAGCTACGATGTCCCAGACAGACAGACAGACACGTCAAACTTATCCCCTCTTTTTTGTCGGGGGTTAGAAACAAGGAAAATGTGATATTTCTAAAAAAAATTAATAGAAATATTTATAATGCTAGCTAACATATCTATTTCCCGCGGTCGAAGTTGCGGGTTACTTCTAGTACTATATAGAGTACATAATTATCTCGGTTTTCTTTTAAGCCGCATTAGACGGTAGATTAAATGATAAATAATTATCTACGTATTTCCTATATTAACAAAACACGTTTAACTAATTTAATACAGAACACGATAACTGATATCATCGGTTTGTCTCTTATCATGATTAATTTATTAACTTTCGTTATTGTAATACAACTGATGTTGACGCTAAAAATGTCATATATAATCTAGACTTTAGATATAATATTAAAAGGTGAAGTTTGTTTGTTTGAATGCGCTACGTTGGAGGTTTTTTCTGTTCACGTCGATAAGTGTTAACCCTCTGAATCCTTACACGTGACCTCCGGGTGGTGCTAAGAGCAGTCTCTGGTTGCCACCAGAGACTGTTCTTAGCACTCTTAGGCTTCGGCCGCGGCTTGTCACCAACCTCCTGGCTGGGCCAGTGCGTTAAACGATTTTTTTGTATTAGTCTTCATGGTGAGATTGTGGTCGAATGAAGGCTTATCTAGCATAAAAAAAAGAAAAGCTAATCTCAGAAACTATCAATCCAATTTGAAAAAATAATTCAATGTTAAATAGCCTTTTATCGGGGAAGGCTATAGGCTACTTTTTACAACGGAAGAATACGGTGTTCCCGTGGAAAAATCCAAAAACACGTAAAATTTGTACACAATAAAATAAAACTGACAAAAATAGATCAAACATTGTTCTCAAAAAATTTGAATCTTTGCAACTTCTAATAATTTAAAACATAAGTATTGAAAATTCTACTGAAAACCTACCAACGTGTCATATTTCTCAAAACAATAAACGCACAAAGGTCATATCTATTACCACAAAGGTTATAAGGTCAGACGCAATTGATTGTCTATGGCCCAAGGTAAGTCACGAACGAGCCTCGAGCGGACATCCTCAAATTTTAATTATGGAACGTGATGGATGTCTGATTGATTTCCGAGAGCTGGCAAGATTCAATTAGCTATTAATGGTAACGAGTCTTTACTTTTCATGGGAAATACCGTTAGAAAAAATTTTAGACACACGAACGAACTATTTACCTTCATACCATACGTTTACTCTTACTTGACTTAGTTTCGATTTCCGGCGGGTCAAGTGTTAGTATGTTCTGCAAAAAAAATATCTATATGTCTATTATATTAAATATATCAGATATCTAGTACCCGTAACACAAGCTTTAGAGCTTACCACGGTGCAACAACATTTAGCGTTGTTGTGTGGTTTGTCCGGAAATATTTATTTAACTACGGTCTATGAAAATTATATTAAGGTTAACCAAAAACTTGGGTGACCGCTCTGATTGCAACTTTTTGTACAATTTTTTGATTGATTTTATTATTTTTTTCTAGCAATGGTTAATAATGTCACATGTGACAGAGCGAAATAGCTTTATATTTAACCACCGTCTAAGTTTACTCGGAGATTTTGACACAGGGCTTTAGTAAGTAACCCTTGTTATATAGTAAGTACATATATGAATCCATGTTATAAGTACTAATAAAATTTAGATATGCCTCTTTTCTGAACCTTTTGCTGTAAAATTGTACTGATACATACCAATTTCTCAAGATTAACCGTAGAGATGTTGGATCGTTCGTGTCTCAAATTAATTCCTACGGTACTTTGAATAGCTATGTAATCATCGTGTCGTACAGTCAACAGCAAAATAAACTGATGAAATATGGTCCCAAAATAATATTATAAACTAAATTAAGTCAAAATATACTGACTATTGTTTTGTTAGTAAAGTGACAAAAGTGATCACATTTATTAAGATCATTTTCTTTTGTCTTCTTAAAACTTGAAAGCCGTGTTGGCTAAGTGGGAGGACACCCGACTTTCATTC
This sequence comes from Gymnoscelis rufifasciata, assembly GCA_929108375.1. NCBI lineage: Eukaryota > Metazoa > Arthropoda > Insecta > Lepidoptera > Geometridae > Gymnoscelis > Gymnoscelis rufifasciata. Next base: position 4,577,273 of record OV815332.1, on the reverse strand, counting down.
CGAAGGTCCCTGTGTTCAAACCTCGCCAGGAACCAATGTTTTTTTTTTCTTGAGAAATTTATGTGCGCTTTGAACACGTGCTTAACGGTGAAGGCAAATATCGTGGTTACCGGCATGTTCTGAGAACTTTAAAGAGTCAAACTCTTTTCAAGTTCAAGAGTTTGAAGGACATGTATCAATCACCAACCCGCACTTGGCCAGCGTGGTGAATAAAGGCCTAATCTCTCTCTACAAGAGAGAAGTCCCTGTGTCCCAGCAGTGGAAACGTTAATTGAGTGATGTTGATGATGATGACTTAGAACTTAATTTGAAATTGACGCTTTGGTATCACTTGTTACATCTAGCATGTCACACTAGAAGATGTTTTGAAACGTTGGTTAAGATCACTTTATTTATTATTAAAAAAAGTTACCATTAACAGATATATTATAATAAAACATTCTGAAAACCTGGGTTTGTTTAATTTCAAAATTTGTGAAATTTCCATTCCTCGATAACTTAAAACTTAACAAAAATGAAAGATAAACTACTTAAATGATTTTAAAAATAAATATCATCATCATCATCATTTCAGCCGTAGGACGTCCACTGCTGAACATAGGCCTCCCTCAAAGACTTCCAGTGATTTCGGTCGGTAGCTGCTTGTAACCACCGCGAGCCCGCTACCTTCACCAGGTCGTCCGTCCATCTGGTTGGTTGACGTCCCACTCTGCGTTTGCCGATTCGTGGTCTCCATTCAAGAACTTTCCGGCCCCAACGGCCATCTGTTCTACGCGCTACATGGCCTGCCCATTGCCACTTTAACGAGCTAATTCGCTTGGCTATGTCGGTGACCCGCGTTCTTCTACGTATCTCCTCATTTCTGATTCGATCACGTAGAGAAACCCCGAGCATAGCCCTTTCCATAGCTCGTTGCGCAACCCTGAGCCTATTCATGAGGCCTATGGTGAAGCACCACGTCTCGGAGCCATATGTCATCACTGGCAACACACACTGGTTAAACACCTTCGTCTTCAGGCACTGAGGTATATTGGATGAAAAGACGTTACGCAGTTTCCCGAACGCTGCCCATCCGAGCTGGATTCGGCGATTGACCTCTTTCTCGAAGTTGGACCTACCTAATTGGACTGTTTGTCCTAGGTAAACATATGCGTCAACAGCTTCGAGCATCGAGTTCTCAACCATAACAGGGGTGGGCACTACATGGACATTCGACATGACCTTCGTCTTGTCCATGTTCATCCTGAGGCCCACCCGTTGGGAGACTCGATTGAGGCCTTCTAGCATTGTACTAAGTTCCTCCGTCGATTTCGCCATGACTACGATATCGTCAGCGAATCGAAGGTGAGTGATGCATTCGCCATTGATGTTGATGCCTAGTCCTTTCCATTCTAGGAGTTTGAAAGCGTCCTCTAAAGTAAAAATAAATATAAAAATTACAAATTATGGTACCTTACCAACCCTACTACTTAAAATCTATTTCGCTATTCAAGCGCCTCGATAACACAACATGCCCCGCCGCCGCGCCGCCGCGTACAAATTGTCACCTGAGCCGGCCGAGCGGCCGAGCGATAACAAAGCAATAAAGCAACCAGGCAACCACCGATCAGAACATTTGCTGTTGACTGTACTAGCTAACCTCATCTTAATTTGGGTTATCGACTCTAGCTCTGGGTGACTACATAAAAAAGTTGGTATTCTGTTTAGTCTATTATTATTTTATTATTATTAATACCAATTTTATTTTTTTTTCTGTTAGGTATCCGTCCGTCCAAAAATACTGGACACCTATTTCTCGCTTTATCAATATAATAAGAAAGTGCCAAGATAAAAAGCACAGCAGATGAGGGGGCATAGATTTAGTACAAATCACACAAAAGCATTACGTCACGCGAAACTTCAAGAATAAGAATAATGTTTATTTGCAAACATGGGTTACAATTTAATTACAAATAGATGTTCAGTTGTTACAGTTCCATACATGTTTTGCTTATTTAGAGCATGCAAATATTTTATGTAAATAACAAGGAAAATATTTAGAAAACAGATAAAATTACGGAAAATTAATTATAAGTAAAATCAATCCAAATGTCAGATTCAATTAAATTCAATTTCAATTATAATTTTATTTATCAGTCAAAAATTCATTTACGTGATAATAACATTTAGTGGTCAAAAGTTTATGGAGTTCGTTCTTAAACATTGTCAATTGTAACTCCTTTATATTTTTGGGTATTTTATTGTAAATTTTAGGTGCCATTCCTAAAAAACTTTTGCTCACTAGTGCTGTGTTTGCTCTAGCAGAGCACAGGCGATGTTCATCCCGTCTACTACGTGTGTGTGACGGTTTTTCAAATAAATGTAGGTTACATTTAACGAAGACGGAAACCTCGAAAATGTAGAGCCCCGGCAACGTTAATATGTTTAACGACTGAAAATATGTCTTACAGCTTTCTGTGGGTTTCAGACCATACATTGCCCTAATACATCTTTTTTGAGCTTTAAATATAGTTTCCCTCTGAGAACAATTCCCCCAAAAAATAATAGCGTATCGTAGTTTAGAAGAGACATAGCCATGATATATTGTTTTTAGTGCCTCTAGACTAACAACGTCTTTCATTTTGTAGAGCATGTACGCTGATTTACTCAGTGCTTTGCATATTTCTTCAGCCTGTAAATTCCAGTTTAGCTGTTTGTCAATTTGAAGTCCTAGAAATTTTGTATTTGCAGTATTTTGAATATGTCGATTTTGATAAAATAATTTAATGTCAGGAATATGTGTCCTTTGTGAAAAATGCATTATTTTTGTTTTGTCAAGGTTGGCGTTCAAATTATTTTTTAGTTAACCACTCTAATATCTTCTGTAAAGTAGAATTTAAGTCCGTCTCGTAAGTCTTAATGTCTCTACATTTTACGATCGCAGTGCTATCGTCTGCAAAAAGAACCATAGGGTGCGGAATATGCAAAGGAAGGTCGTTAATGTAGATTATAAATAGTAATGGCCCTAACACGCTTCCTTGGGGTACGCCATACTTGATTGTTCTTTTTCCAGATATGTATTTGATTTCTGTTTTATTTTTTGTGCAAATTCTAGAAATTTCTGTCATTTGTTCCCTATTAGTGAGATACGATTTAAGAAGAAGAAATGCGCTACCTCTAATACCATAAGCGTATAATTTACTTAATAGAATATTATGATCAACATAGTCAAACGCCTTGGTCATATCCATAAATATGGCGCTAATGTGAGTTCTGTCGTTCATATCAGTAATGATTTTAGACAGTAAATCAAAAATATGCCCCATTTATGGATCTACCTTTTCTAAAGCCATGTTGTTCATTTGCAAGAATGTTATTTTTGTCCAAAAAAGTGTTGATATTGTTAAATATCAATTTTTCATAAATTTTTGAGAAAGCGGACGTTATTGCTATAGGTCGATAGTTTTGTAGCTCACATTTTCCTCCCTTATTTTTATACAGAGGCTTAATAATTACGGGTTTGAGTCTGTCAGGAAATATGCCATCTGTCACGCTGAGATTGTAAAGATAGCTTAAATGACCACATATAGAGTCACTTACAAATTTTATAACTATAATCGAGATATCATCATATCCGGTACTTTTTTTATTTTTTAGCAATTTAATTACGTTTCTAACCTCTTGCGGAACTGTTGGTGGGATATATATAGAATTCATAATAGAGTTAAAAGTAATCTTATGGTTTGGAGTATTGTTTTTATTTGAGTCAATTTGGTCACTAAAAAAATCATTAAATATGTTTGCAATGTCATGTGGGTCAGTAAAGTTGGTATTGTCGCGAATTATATTAGAAATATTTACTCTCGGTTCTGTTTGTTTTGCGTTTTTTATAAGTTTCCAAATTGTTTTTGATTTATTATCAGATTTTAGTATGTCGTAGCTATTTTGAGATAATTTAGTTAATTTAATAATTTTTTTTAGTCTTTTCGAATATGTCTTTAAAGTTGATTGATTTATTTTATTTGGTCGTTTACGATATGTCAGAAGAAGTTCCCTATGTTTTTTAACACACAGTTTAATACCTTTACTCATCCATTTTTGTTTGGCAAGGCACTGTTAATAAAGAATTCAAACTTTATAGGTGTATAATATTATACACCTATAAAGGTTTATATTATTATTGGTAGTAATTTTCCTTATTCTATTTTCATATCATATCTCGCTTTGTTTATTTATTTTACTTAAATGTATTTGTTATTTCGTATAATATTAGGTCCTTACATATGAAATTGGCGTTTTTCGTACTGGCCACTTTAATCACAAATTTCTCCTCTTTGGTAAGGAATTCCAAATTCAAATTTGTACAGCTATAGACTCATGTATTTGTGCTTCGATGATCGTCATTCATTTGTTTTTTTTCTTCTGTTTTTTTCTGTTTGCGTCACTCATTTTACAAAATGGAAAACTTAAAATATCGCATTATTTACGAGTACGAGTTCCGCCGTGGCACTAGTGCTGCGGAAACAACTCGAAGGGTGAATGATGTGTATGGCGGTCGTGTTGCAAAAGAAAACACAGTTCGTTTTTGGTTCCAACGTTTTCGTTCTGGAAATTTCGACTTGCAGAACAAGCCCCGTGGACGGCCTGAGACTCAAGTTGATAATGAAGAGTTGAAGGCTATTGTGGAAGCGGATCCATCGCAAACCACGTCCGAGTTAGCTGCAGGCTGCGGTGTTAGTGATAAAACTGTTTTAATTCACTTGAAGCAAATTGGGAAGATTAAAAAGCTTGAAAGGTGGGTACCTCACGAATTGACTGAAGCAAACCGGCAAACGCGCGTCGACTGCTGCGTTACATTACTAAACCGGCACAATAATGAAGGTATTTTAAACCGAACCATTACCTGTGATGAAAAATGGGTTCTTTACGATAATCGGAAGCGCTCAGCGCAATGGTTGGATCCTGGCCAGCCAGCCAAATCCTGCCCCAAGCGAAAATTAACCCCAAAAAAGTTACTTGTAAGCGTTTGGTGGACTAGTGCCGGTATTGTTCATTACAGTTTTCTCAAATCTGGCCAGACTATTACGGCTGATGTCTATTGTCAGCAATTGCAAACCATGATGGAAAAGCTAGCGGCTAAACAACCTAGGCTGGTCAATCGCTCCACGCCACTGCTGCTTCACGACAACGCTAGACCACACACTGCGCAACAGACGGCTACTAAATTAGAAGAGCTTCAATTGGAAAGTCTAAGACATCCTCCGTACTCCCCGGACCTTGCTCCAACAGATTACCATTTTTTTCGAAATTTGGATAACTTCTTGCAAGGGAAAAAATTCAACTCCGATGGGGCAGTCCAAATCGCCTTCAAAGATTTTATTGATTCCCGTCCGACTGGTTTTTTTAGTAAAGGGATCAATGAACTACCTATAAGATGGCAAAAGTGCATAGAAAATAATGGTTCATACTTTGATTAATTAAATATATTATATTAAAAAATATTCGACTTTTTGTTCCTCCCATACAAAACGCCAATTTCATATGTAAGGACCTAATATTTAGGGTTATTATATGAGTAGGTACTTATTAACTTCTAAATCTATATATATAAAAATGAATCCCTATTTCCCTTGGTCACGGCATCGGCATCACGCCTGAACGGCTGGACCGATTTCGTTAATTCTTTTTTTGTTCTGTTCGTTATTATCAGGAGAAGGTTTAAGAAATAAAAAATTAAGGAAATTGCTCAAAAAATAAGAAAATTTAAAATAACTTAACCACCATATAAAAAGCTAGCGAATGTAACCTTTTTTAATGTAACCTTAAGACATTTGACATAGAATTGACTGAATGCGTGCTTCAAATATAGTCAAATATAATGAAAAAAAATGACGTTTAAAACGGATTCTTCTGTCAATCGTATTTGATTGATAAACAATACAAAAATCTGCTCATTTATGGCGTCTAAGGCGGAACAAAGTTCGCCGTGTCAGCTAGTCATGTATATTATTAACTATCAAATCATGGTATGTTACCCGATTTAAGTCATAATCATAATATTGAGTAAGTACATTATGTTTTTTTTTAATGTTTTACGCCACTGACTTTTCGTCCCTTTTATTTCCTGTCCATCCCAAGGTTGCCTGGAAGAGATTGCCGCCCTTTGTACCCTGTTTTTAATTTAGTTAAGGTTTTTGTAAAGTTTTTTATTAATTTGTGTGGTGTTCAATAAAGTGTTTTCTATTCTATTCTAATTTAATTTAAACAAATAGAAAAAGTATACTATGTATATCGTTCTAGACGCTATGTAGAAGGCCCATGGTTTCTTATATAATCATTTCTGACTGGATCTTGTAAAAAAAACATTTTGGACCGAATCACCAAAGACATTCATAACTAGAAAAATATCGGCATTACCAAAACTATTAACTCGTTAAATAAATATTTATCTCCGTGGAGTTATTTATATAAACTTCCAACCCACAAAGCCGCACTATTTAAGAATTGTGTAAACAATTGCAAGTATTATTAGATTGAGTTTTAATTATTAAAACAGGGTCAAATTTTAACACAACAACCGACTTCTTATATGAACATCATCATCATCATTCTATTGTCCTTATTCCACATTACGTGGGGTCGGCACAACATGTTTTCCTTCCATTTTCCTCGGTCACTCGTCATCTCAACACTCACTCCTTTCTTACACATGTCATCCTTCACACACTCCAACCATCTTTTCTTTGTCTACCTCTTCCCACATATCCATCAACACACATATCTAACTCTTTTCGTCACATGACATTCATCCCTTCTCATAATATGTCCATACCATGCCAACCGATTTCCTCTCAACTTCTCTGTAACTGGTGCTACTTTCAAGGTTCCTCCTATGAACAAGGTGAAATTAAGAAAATATATAACCCAACTGCTACTTAACTTTTTTTTTTTTTTTATTGTCGTAAAAGACAAAGATCCCTAAACGATCAGTCGGATTGAGAAATGTTGAAAGAAAACAATCAATATTTTTAAAATACCTATTGAACGATAGGTACCCCACATGACATATTTTGTAGTCTTTATTTTTTTTATTTTTACATAATGCCGTCCTGTGGATAGTCCAGTCCAAGAGGACCTTCGCCCACGGCCAGCCCACTGAGGCTGTTAAAATATGAATAATTCATAAATATTTAAGATGTAAATTTATTACTTTTCACAATATAATACGATTATTATAATCACATTTTGTGGCTTGGATCCTTTTATAATAAAATTCAAAGTTTTTTTAGATTATCGATTATTTACTACGAAGCATGGGTCCTATTAATTAATTGTACTACTGTCGATATGTGAGTTAGTATCTTTGTCGACTAACCTGCGAAATAGTTAACTAACTCTATTCTAGGATAACATGCCGCTAGCATTAATTTGTTTTTATCGATCACATTAACATTTGTGTTTGTGAGAAAGAGATAAAATGAATACTAAAATAGAATAGGTTTGCTATCCATTTTGCATAAGAACGTCAATGTTTTGTCAGTCAAAATTTCCAGATCACTGTGATCTTAACTGAGTAGATTTATGGCGTATTTCAAAAGCTTTCTGTGTACTTAACTCAATTAAATTAAATAAAGTAATAAAGGCTATTACTAATTTTTAATGACGACCTCTGTGGCTCAGTGGGCGAACGTCCGCCTGAGGCGCAGGAGGTTGCGGGTTCGATTCCCGCCGTGGGACCAGATTTTGTACGATCTACAATTCCTGGTTTCGGGTCTGGGTGTTTTCTATGTATCATATGTATGTATTTACAAAAAAAAAAAAAAACTATGTAGTATATCAGTCACCTAACACCCATAGTACAAGCTCTGCTTAGTTTGGGGTTAGATGATGCTGTGTGAGTAGTCCGGAAATATTTATTTATTTAATTTTGACATGAGTGTGGGTTGGCTCCGTTTCGAGTTTTAGAGAGAGTCCTTCCAATTGTTCCTTCATCATCACCCAATTAACGTTCCCACTGCTGGGACACAGGGACTTCTCTCTTGACGTGAGAGATTAGGCCTTAATTCATCACGCTGGCCAAGTGCGGGTTGGTGAATGTCACATGTCCTTCAAACTCTTTTAAAGTTTTCAGAACATGCCGGTTTCCTCACGATTTTTGCCTTCACTGTTAAAGCACGTGTTTAAAGCGCACATAAATTTCTCAAGAAGAAAAATCCAGAGGTGCGTGGCGGGGTTTGAACCCACGACCTTCGGAATGAAGGTGTCCTCCCACTTAGCCAACACGGCTTTTGTTCCTTAGAATTACTTATTGGTCGTTTCAGCTTGGTCAACGACAGCGGTTTGTGCAAAGTCAACAACCTTATTAGTATTTGTCACGCAATCAGCGCACGGCAGATACATATGACTAAGATTAATGCAAGGGGAAAACACGATACCTTGTCGATTAATCATTAATTTATCATAATCATTTTTTCATTACAAACTTTCCGTATTTTAAAAGATTTACTTTTGTAGTGAATCTAAATATATAATATATGTTTATCATAGGCTATCGGCGATTAATTTTTGTATGGTTTGTCGAAGCGACTATTTAGATTAAGACGAAAACTTTAATAATAAAGTCAAAAGAAAGTAATTTAATCGATACTAAAATTCTATTGATTTGTATAGATTTCAGTGAGGAATTTTATTTTATAATATACACCACAGGCGTCTGCTAGTTTAGAAAAAGGAATTGTAGTTAAATTTTAATCTGATACGTTGTAATTTTTTATTCTGTGTTTTTTGTATTGAATATTCTTTTCTGTTTTTCCTGTGTTTATTGTATTTATAACTGTGTCTGTTTCTGTGTACCGAATAAATATTTTCTATTCTATTGTAATTGTATTTTGTTAATGATAAAAATAAAAAAAAAATTGAAAAAAATTATGGCCTTTACTTTAAATCCTTTAGCTTTCTCGAAATGCAAGGGACATTTTATCCGGAATTATTACCTATAGATTCGTATAATAAAAAAAGTATTTTGTTTAATTTATTACCGGGTGAGAAAATAAATTTGGTAAAATCTTTGTATGCAGTTTTGTATATCTCCAAAAATAAGGGAATGTTTCCTACTGCATACTAGTTGTCCAGTATAAGGATTTATAGCAGTTTTCCTCAAGAGCCAATATATATTTTTAATTTATATTATAGCTCCATCCCAAGGTTGGAGGATAAGGCCGCCCTGCGTACTTCTTCCTCATACGTAATTTTTTTTTATGCTGGATAAGCCTTTATTTGACCACAATCTCACCTGATGTAAAGTGACGATGTGGTCTAAGGTGGAGCATGAAGACCTAGGAGGTAGATGGCTTCTCCGGGCCACATTACGAAACACGAAAAAATCGCTTCACGCACTGGCCCAGCCCGGAGGGTGGTGACAAGCCGCGGCCGAAGCCTACCACCAGAGACTGTTCTTAGCACCACCCGGAGGTCACGTGTAAGGATTCAGAGGGTTACCACTTACGGACGTGAAAACCTCCAAAACTATTGTTTTGTTTTGGTGCACAATAAAGTGTTTTTGTATTGAATTATATAATAATAGCACACAATACAGACACAGTGATTTTAGATTCGTAAGTTTATTTGTTGAGCAGTCAACATTATCTTACATTGGCTTTACCCAACCGGTTTAAAATTCATGAGTCATAAAACAACACATGCGAATTATTATCTCACTGGGTTTCCGAGAACGGGACAGGATAATATCTTATTTGGTTTAGCAGACGTTGCAAGGATAAGATTGCTGCTTCGTTCATATAAAATAGATTCTTGACATTAACTGCAAATGGTTTTGTAGAGATATTACAAACGAATAAGAATAGTCCTTGGATTTTCTACGAGATGTCATTCGGAACTTCACTCGATATTACAAAGTGCAGAAAAAAATTCGACCTATCACGTAATGACGCGTTGGTGTAATTGGTAGCACGCCGGAGCGCTAGGTTATGGATGTTTCTTAATCTGTATCTGTATAAAATTTAAAATAAATTTCAAACGGTCTAACGAGACTAACACCGCAGGGCGCTCTGCTACGAGCCGAGTTTTACGAAATTGTTTTTGCATTGTGAATAGTAATATTTGTATTTATTTAACTAAGTAAATTCAAGGCGACTCAGTTTTAAACCACGGACAAAAAAGAGGGGTGTTATAACTTTGACGTGTCTGTCTGTCTGTCGCCTCATAGCTCCCGAACGGATGAAGCGATTTCAATTTAGTTTTTTTTTTGTATGAAAAGTGAGTCTCGCGCGAGTTTTCTGTAGGGCTGTAGAGAGAGGAACCTCCTGACTCTTGATCCAGCTTCCCGGCGAGAGCCTCTGAAGGTGTTGGTCGAGACTCTTCGCTATTAGGCCGTTATACGGACACGACCATCGGGATAATAATATTATTATTATTATAACTAAAATTTATGCTAAGAAGTTCTCACATAAATGATATGTTTCATCCTTGTAGTATGTACAAATACGCTTAGGTCAGACTCTGATATTTTATTATGAGAAATAGTTAAGAATGTGAGATGAGCTAATATTTATGCCATACCTGTTAGATATTCTCACATGATATTATAGCATGACTGTTACATATAGAAATAATCCGAGTAGAACTCGCACGGTACTTTAACGGTAATATTAATATGTAATATTTATTTTATTCCTTCAAAGTTTAAGTTTATGAAGTGGGTACTTCCTATGGAGTGAACGTTCGGTTCGCTAGAATAGAACCGAATAGAATGTCTTCATCGCTCCAAGCATGGTATAAAGGGATAATAATATATATATATTTATTTATTATTTATTACTTAAAAAGTCCTCATGTTTCACTAAAATCTAGCATGCAAAATTAATCAAATTAAGGATAAATGTCATTATAATTCATTAATGACATAAACAATATCTTCATTCAGATAAATTGTTTTTTCTTTAATAAATACTTATTCATTAATTTATGCCAGTGTTGGCTAAGTGGGAGCACTCTTGAATTTCATTCCGAAGGTCGTGGGTTCAAAACACCGCCAGGCACCTCTGGATTTTTCTCCTTCATAAAATTATGTATTAAAACACGTGCTTCAACGGTGAAGGCAACATCGTGAGGAAACCGGCATGTTCTGACTTTTGAACTTTAAAGAGTTTTAAGGACATGTGACATTCACCAACCCGCACTCCGCCAGCGTGGTGAATTAAGGCCAATGGATGCCGAACGTACTGGCATTGGCATGGCATTACGTAACCAAAAATTCCAACTGACATAAGATTAATCTTCCTCTTCATCACCCTATTAACGTTCCCACTGCTGGGACACAGGGACTTCTCTCTTGACGAGAGAGATTAGGCCTTAATTCACCACGCTGGCCAAGTGCGGGTTGGTGAATGTCACAACATGTCCTTCACACTCTTTTTTAAAGTTCTCAGAACATGCCGGTTTCCTCACGATGTTTGCCTTCACCGTTGAATCACGTGTTTACAGCGCACATAAATTTCTCAAGAAGAAAAATCCAGAGGTGCGAGGCGGGGTCTGAACCCACGACCTTCGGAATGAAAGTCGAATGTCCTCCCACTTAGCCAACACGGCTTTTTAAATATACTAGTGTGGGGTATCAAATAGAAGCGCATCGCGTCCACATTACATAATATTATGTTGTTTTACATTTAAGGAAATAATGAAGGCATTGGAATCGGGGGTTTACTTAAATTTTAAATTTAGATTTATTTCTCATGCATACCTGTAGACAGACTGAACCTCTTTCACCGCAAGACGTATTTAAAGTTAAAACTTAGAGCTCAAAAATAACACATTTATTTTTTAATTTATGTTGCATAATCCATAATGATGCCAAGGAGTTCTATCAATGTAAGTAGGTACCTATTTTATAAACTTTTTACAACAATTTTTAAAGCAGCCTGTATCTTTTCATTGGACCTTTCGGTGGACGTGATGGACTGGAGAAAACTAAAAACGACGGATGACGAATCTACAGCAATTTTACTACGCAATGCAGCTTTTACAAACTAATCTGAACTCTTGATCATAACATTTACCAGACAAAAAAATAAAGAAATCTATTAAAGCGTGTACTGTTATGTATAAAAAAATAAGAAAACAAAAATTATGTTAAGTAATTTTTTTTTATCTTTATCTCTTATTAACTAATTCTGCTTAGATTCATAGACGGGAATTTTTCGTATGGATTTATCAGACAAATATGTTCGGCGGAACTAAACAGATTAGATTGCGTTTTAGGTTATCTTAATCACATATTAATAGCCCACCTTTTGTACAACTCTGTATTTTTATTGTGCAATAAAGTATTCTTAATAATAATAATAATAATTAATTTAATTCTTCCAAGAATTTGTATAACTACATAATTATGTTCATGAGTGGAAATTTAGGCTTGTCCCGCAAAAATAACTGACCAAATAGAGTCCCAAAATAATATTCATATTCATTTATTCATGAAACAATTATATAATCGTATTTGAAATCATTACAATGATATATTTGACTGCCTCAGTGGCGCGGTGGGCGAGGGTCCGCTTGCGGCGCAAGAGGTAGCGGGTTCGATTCCCGCCGAGGGTCAAGAGTTTGTATGTTCTGCAAACACTTTCTCCTTGGTCTGGGTATTTAATATGCATAATAAAAAAATATCTATGTATGTATGTCTATTATATTAAGTATATCAGATGTCTAGTACCCGTAACACAAGCTAAGAGCTTACCACGGGGCTAGATGTTGTTGTGTGGATTGTCCGGAAATATTTATATTTATATTTATTTATTTATATTATCCAAACGAAACACTTAAATTGAATTGCATTGAAAATTGATTACGTTAACGGAAAAATTACTTTAGAGCTTAAATTACAAATGTCAAGGGAAATAATGTCATGTCAGAATTAATGTATAAAATAAAAATCAATAATTTAATGTCCTCTAAGGATTAATGGAAAAATTTTCGTTCAAAAACTCGTCAATAGAATAGTAGCATCCCTTTAACAGAAGTGTCCTTAATTTACTCTTGCATACAATACACTAAACACGTACTTATGTGTATAAACACCCCGCGTAACCCAACGTCTAGCCATAATGCCGTACATATACAACTGCATTATGCAACATGTATAGAAAATTTTGGCACAAATAATGGAAAATCTTTCAAAATTATAAAAAAAATGATTCATGAATGAAGTTTCGATTTTGAAACGAGATAAGTGTAGAATTAAATTCAGCCTAAAATAAAATATTAATCTCAAAATCATAAATTGAATAGAGAACTAACTAAGACGATCTACCATGCAATACAATACAAATACATTCAGGAGGGTTTCCGCCGAGAGGTACCCCCCTGAATATTTCCTTGGTCTGGGTGCTTAATAAGTATAAAAAAATATATCTATGTATGTATGTCTATTATATTAAGCATATCAGATGTCCAGTACCCGTTACACAAGCTTAGAGCTTACCACGGGGCTAAATGTTGTTGTGTTTTTTGTCCAGCAATATTTAATTAATTATCTCCATAATGAAACAAATTTAACAACATTACAAAATAATAATAGAAAGATGTAGGTACAATATTTTGTGTATGAATAAATAATTTTGGCAGTAAGTAAATAAATCATTGCAAATCTTAACCACGTGCATTAATTTTCCAATTAATAATGACTCGACCGCACTGATATAATGTCGCGTGCCAAATTCATTAGTCCAGTGTGATAATGTCGGCACAGGAATTACGATAAAACAACCCAAATAAAAGCAACCACAATATGTACGTATATGTATATTACATTTTTGTCATACATCCCGGGGACCAGATTTTTTACTTTCTCTACAACAATTACGAAACCTTAACGTGGACATTGGCAAATGGTATTCAGTATTCATTTATTTAATCACTATCTGACCCCAGCAAACGTTGTTTTGCAAAATGAAAAATTGATAGTAGCTGATTCTCCAGACCTACTGTATACGCATATAAAATTTGGTAAAAATCGGTAAAGCAGTTTCGGAGGAGTACGGTAACTAACATTGTGACATGAAAATTTTATATACTTTTGATAGATATGATCTTTGACGTTAGGAACACACCTACATTGCTTAGATAACAGTGAGTGCTTGTAATTTAATATGAACTTTATACCATAGCAATAAAGCTCAAATTGACTACGTTTTAGTTACAAATCATTTGTATGGGAAAAAGAAAAGGGCTATTTTTAGGGTTTTTCCAGCAATAATTCTTATTTTCTCGCCGTAAAAACCATCCTTGAACTTCAACGAACATTTAAAAAAAAGATTTGTCCAAATTGGTCCAGGCGTTGTTGAGTTATGCGCTTACCAACACATTTTGCGATTCATTTTTATATTATAGATTAGTTTGCATACACAAAACTTAGACAGGTCAAAAACACACTATAATAAAGAAATTTACTAAATACTTACAAATGAAATAATAAATTTATATAAAATTATTTGTCGCGCATCAAGCGCAGAGTAATAGAGAGTACTGAACTAGCTAGCTGAATAACATTCGTCAGCTCAGTATTAGCGCGCGGCAACCATATTTTTAAACCCCGACAAAAAAGATGGGTGTTATAAGTTTGTCGTGTCTGTCTGGGACATCATAGCGTTTTGTATGAAAGGTTAAAGTGTTACTAAAATGTGTTAAATATACTCAAATAAAATCGCATCACATTTACAAAATAACACCACTCTTTTTACGTCGGGGGTTAAAAATACCTACGAATCTTGTCATATACATCGTATTTTATCCTTAGGAATCTAATTGAAACTCAATCTAATGCGTACTGTATTGATTCTCGAGGTATCGAAGGCAATCATTCCGATCATGGTCAAAGAATGGCCATGAAAGATATTGATTATATGGCTTGGTATACAAATCCCCTGCAAAGGGGATTTCTATACTTTTTGTTTATAAATCCCCTTACAATCAAAAAAAGCTGCAGCAGGGGATTATTAAACAAAAAGTATAGAAATCACCTTACTAATATATAAAATTTCCATGTTACAATGTTAGTTACCGAACTCCTCCGAAACGGCTGTACCGATTTTTACCAAATTTTACATGCGTATTTATTAGGTCTGAGAATCGGCTACTATCTATTTATCATTTTGCAAAACAACGTTTGCTGGGGTCAGCTAGTTATTAAATAATAACGAAAGTATTTTAAAAAAGTGAAATTTGTATGCTACTAATATTACAATACCCTCTTAAACTGCCACGATGAAAAAATTGATACTTAAGAGTTGGACTCATACTACACCTAGGGTATATACAGTTTATACACATTTTGCAATAAAAAAATAAGTTAAAAACCTTTTTACAAGTGCAAACAGGTGCAGTTCGAGTCACCCATTAAAGTACAGGCATCGCGCAAAGTTTATTAACCTCGTAAAAATCAGGTTTGTTTTATGGGAGCTCCCTTAAATATTTATTTATTACGTGTTTTTAGTATTTATTTGTAGGAAATCGCGCTAGCTACTTCCTTGATGCTGAATAATAGAACCGAAATCACTTGACAATAGATTTATTGCTTATACGTAATTAACGATTCTAATGATTGTGATGAGTGCGACACGGATGAACGCTGCTTAAGCACTGTCTTACGTAGATTCGCTGGGTTCAAGGTAGTAACCGTGCGACCTACATAAGACAAATCGCTGATGCTGCTGAGGTGTTCGAAGTGAATCGAACATTATTATTTATAGCGGCAACATAACATACATACATACATACATTCCTCAGAATGTCAACTCTCTAGCTATCACGGTTCTAGAGCTACAGTCTGGTGACAGACAGAAAGGCAGATAGACGATGCAGTCTGAGCAATAGGGTCCGTAGTGATATATTAATAATACATTTATCGTTTATTATACTTATGTATTTTCTCCTGTTTTTCTTATTTAATGTATGTATTTATTATTTCTTTTTCATATTATTTATGTATATGCTATGATCTTTGTGCACCGTCTTTCGTGTTCCTAACATATCCTATCCATCCAAAGGTTGCCTGGAAGAGATCGCTTTAAGCGATAAGGCCGCCGATTGTACAACGTATGTGGCTATTGATTGTTATTTTTAAGTTAGTCTGTAAGCATTGGTGTGCAGTAAAGATATTATCTATCTATCTATCTATCTATCCGTAATACAGTAGTTTTACTATTTGGGTACGGAATCCTTAAATTAGGTAGGACGTTAATTTATTAGTAGGTGAAATTAACGGTTAAATTTAAAGGTACAAAAGTTCGAAGCTATATCTTTGCTTTCCAACACGAAAGGGGTTTTGTGAGGGAATAGCTGAGCGGAAAGGAGTAGATAGCGCAAACGGGGCTGGCGCGCGTAAAAATAGATTTTGTAGCGGTAAACAGTGGCGAAATTGTAGTGGAAACGGACTACAATACTCATTGTACGAATAGACGACGTTTCTATCTATATATACTAGCTGACCCCGCGAACTTTGTTCCGCCTTAGACGCCATAAATGAGCAGATTTTTGATTTTCTTAAGCTAATTGTTAAAGTTGTCAGGTTGATCTAGCTGACCCGATAGTTATAACTATGAATATTAAATTCGAATTGGGACTGTCAATTCTATGTCAAATAGTTAAAGAGCCAGCTTAAATCTGACAACACATTCTTTACGGTATCTGAAATTTCGTCCAGTGAGACTTCTATACCCAGTTAACAAGCAATGGGTACTAGCTAACCCCGGCCGCGGTAGGTTTGGGGTCCCTCAGGTGAGTCAGGTATGAAAAAAAGTAAATTTTTAAAGTATTTTACGGCGTCTGCCGTTTTAATATGTTTTAATATATCTCTGGAAAAATTGAAAAATAATTATGGCTGCTGATTTTAAAGGTTGCAACATCCTGGCAGCCACTTTTCAAAATTCGAAAAAAAAATAAAAAATTAAAGTATTTTACGGCGTCTGCCGTTTTAATATGTTATCTATTGAACTATTTTAAGTTAATATTGAAAATGGCTGACATTTTTTCCGGTTGTAACTATCCGTTTTACAGCGAAACATTACCCGCAGTCCGTGCATACGTATGTCCACAGTTGTAATTTTTACATTCGTAAAATTTATGAAACATTAAAATTATATCATCATCTCAGCCGTAAGACGTCCACTGCTGGGCATAGGCCTCCCTCAAAGACCTCCAGTGGTTTCAGCTGGCAGCGGCCTGCATCCACCGTGAGCCCGCAGCCTTCATCAGATCGTCCGTCCATCTAGTTGGTGGACGTCCTACGCTGCGCTTGCCGATCCGTGGTCTCCATTCGAGAACCTTTCGGCCCCAACGACCATCTGTTTTGCGTGCAATATTGCGTGCCCACTGCCACTTCAAAGAACTAATCCGTTTGGCTATGTCGGTGACCCGCTTTCTTCTACGAATCTCCTCATTTCTGATTCGATCCCGTAGAGAATTTGAGCGACTCTGAGCCTGTTTATGAGACCAATAGTGAAGCACCACGTTTAGGATCCGTATGTCATTACTGGCAACACACATTGATTGAAGACTTTCGTCTTGAGGCACTGCGGTAACGCTGCCCATCCGAGTTGGATTCGGCGACTGACCTCTTTCTCGAAATAGGACCTACCTAATTGGACTGTTAAATTATATTAAAAAATATATAAATATACAATTAAACGAACACATACGGAACACATGCGTACTTTAAATGTGCATAATAAAATAAGGAAAAAAAGTTCCGTTCTAAGGCTGTAACAAATATAAAAATATTTTAAAGATGTAAAAAAATCAAACATTAATTAGATATATTTATAATTCATATCAGAATATATTTATTTTTGGAAATAATCTATAATGATAAAATATTTTATCATTAATTTTCATCTTCGGAATCACCTTTAGAAGGTGACAAGTGACTATAAAAATAAAATATATGGAAGGATCAAGCTTGCTTCAAAGCTCCGGACTTTTTAATAAAAATTTTCGTTCATATCTACAAGGCTGTCCTTGTAGGAATTAATGAACAGTTGAAATCTCCCATCATCAACATCGATGGATTTTTTAGCATT
Source organism: Gymnoscelis rufifasciata (assembly GCA_929108375.1). NCBI lineage: Eukaryota > Metazoa > Arthropoda > Insecta > Lepidoptera > Geometridae > Gymnoscelis > Gymnoscelis rufifasciata. The sequence continues at coordinate 4,559,202 of OV815332.1, read as the reverse complement.
GTACATACTGCAAGTGTACTTCTGGAACTTTCTTCTAACATCAAACAGTTCACGTAAGGTATTCTCAGTCAGGCCAATGTCACCGAAAGCAGCAAATGCTTTTTGAAATTCAACGTTATTTTTTAGTAACATGAAAGGTTTTTTTTCTCAGATTATAAAAAGCTGGATTTAAATCACAACCAGTGAAAGCGTGGAAGCCAATTAAGCTTTCAGCTAGAAGTGGTCCAAGTTGTGTATATATTTTGCTGACATTAATAAACCTTTCGATGTTTCCTGTCCAGGTTAGCATACAAATGTGAGAAGATTTTTCAAGTTAACCATATTGCCCAGCATGATTATTAAAATAATCTGAACCTCTAATAACAATATTAGACTGATCAATAATGCTACAAGCATGGAAAATAATTTTACTGTAAGCCGTACGGGCCAGGTGTGCCTTTGTTTTCGTAAAAGGAACTAAATCCCCACCACTCAGCCCTAACACAAAAGAAGAAAATATTTGACTAAAGAGATAGACAGAGAGAGAGCATAAACTACCACATGTTTTCTACGCATAAACTGCAAGTAATGTTTCGCTGTAAAACGGATAGTTACAACCGGAAAAAATGTCAGCCATTTTCAATATTAACTTAAAATAGTTCAATAGATAACATATTAAAATGGCAGACGCCGTAAAATACTTTTATTTTTTATTTTTTTTCGAATTTTGAAAAGTGGCTGCCAGGATGTTGCAACCTTTAAAATCAGCAGCCATAATTATTTTTCAATTTTTCCAGAGATATATTAAAACATATTAAAACGGCAGACGCCGTAAAATACTTTAAAAATTTACTTTTTTTCATACCTGTCGCACCTGAGGGACCCCAAACCTACCGCGGCCGGGGTTCGCTAGTACCCATTGCTTGTTAACTGGGTATAGAAGTCTCACTGGACGAAATTTCAGATACCGTAAAGAATGTGTTGTCAGATTTAAGCTGGCTCTTTAACTAAAATGTCTTAAGGTTACATTAAAAAAGTTTAATAATTTTCATATGGTGGTTAAGTGATTTTAAATTTTCTAATTTTCCGCGCAAATTCTTTAATATTTTCATTCATAAGAACCTTCTCCTGATAATAACGAACAGAACAAAAAAAGAATAAGCGAAATCGGTCCAGCCCTTCAGGCGTGATGCCGTGACCAAGGGAAATAGGGATTCATTTTTATATATATAGATATCTCTCTCTATATATATTTGTTGGAGGTGTTCTTTTATGCTAGATAAGCCTTTATTTGATCACAATCTCACCTGATGTAAAGTGACGATGTGGTCTAAGATAGGGCATGAAGACCTAGAAGGTAAAGACTTCTCCGGCCGGACCACATTACGAAACATGTTAATTAGGTATAATAAAATATATCTATATAATGTATGTCTATGATATTAAGTACCTATATCAGCTATCTAGTACTGTAACATAACACAAGCTTAGAAATTATCACGGGGCTATGATGTTGTGTGAATTGTCCGGAAATATTTATCTATCTATCATATCATTATCAGGGTTTAAATTCACGACTGCAGTTTAATTGTAGCGGTGATTAAGCCCGACTACACATTGCTACGACACGCGCCGCGTCGCGTCGGCGTCGTCGCAACATTTATCGAGTACATAGATACAAGTAGTTTGCTAATGTTTTCGTAATCTTAAGAAAGCCACTTATTCATTGATTATTATTCTTTGATTTATTCAATACTGTTTAAATTCTCATAAGACATCTTGAAAATAAACATTCTTCGAGTCGACTACAGTAATAATAGTACTTACCGGTAGCTACCAAACGTATTAATTAAGCGGTTGTAAATCTAAGGCATAGTAATGGGGCATTTCCTTAATCAATGTTGTGTACAATAAACACTCGTTAAAATACAGTTAAAACACTGGGCAGCAAATATATGGGTGTAATTTTCATATTCAACCTTGTGTTCAAAAAAACATTTATTTGAGAAGATAGTACATATTTTTTACTGATTACTGAGGTAATGATGAGACTGCAATAGTTACTAAAAACTGTGCCGCAGTTTCATCGCCCGACTTATGGTATTAATTTGTTGTACGATATTCATGTAAGCAAAAATAAAAACCAAATAGGGTTTCAAATATAATTTAAGCAAAAATAAATAATGAACAAAAAGATCGTGCGAAGGGATGGAATGATGGACGGATAACGAATTCTTTGTAATGGGATCTCGTTTTACCTGTAGGAATGGAACCCTGAAAATGAATCATAGTTATGAATACTGGTATCTGAGGAGGAAATAACTTACCTTATCTAAGGCATGGCCTGGCTACCCTGCGCTCGAATACTGCCGTTCCTCGCCAACCTCTTCCCGATAGTCTGAACATGGAAGCCAATCCGCTGAAGACCTTCATGATCCAGGATCTTCCTCCCATCAAACAGATACGCTGGCTTCATCATCACCTCATAAATTTTCTTAAAATCTAACAGTTTAAATTCATCCCATTCTGTGCAAAGAATAATAGCATGTGCGTTTGTTACGGCCGAATATGCTGTATCATGTATTTGAACACATTTCTTTATTTCAACATAATCTTCTGATACATAGGAGTTGGTGAGTTCATAATAGATTTGCTCCGGTTCTACCTTCGGGTCATATATGTGTAATTTTGCTCCCTCATCGAGCAAAGTTTTGCACACATGAATAGCAGGAGACTCTCTAGTGTCTCCGGTGTTTTTCTTGAATGCAAAACCAAGTATTGCAATGTTCTTGTCCGTAACCGTGTTAAATAGAGATTCAATGACTTTACGAGTGAATCTGTGTTTCTGGAACTCATTTAAATTGAGGACTTGCTGCCAGTATGCGGCTACTTCGTTTAAATGCAGACATTCACACAAATAGATGAGGTTTAGAATGTCTTTCTGGAAACAACTGCCTCCAAAACCGATGGATGCTTCTAAGAATTTAGGGCCAATTCGGGAGTCTCTGCCAACTGCTCGGGCAACTTCAGATACATCAGCACCGGTGGCCTCACACACAGCTGATAGAGAATTGATGCTAGATATTCTTTGAGCAAGGAATGCATTTGCTGCTAGTTTTGAGAGCTCAGAACTCCAGGTGTTTGTTGTTAGTATATTTTTAGCAGGTATCCAATGTTCATAAACCCAGCAGAGCTCTTGAATCGCTTTCTGGCCTTCTTTGGTCTCCTCGCCTCCAATCAAAACTCTATCAGCCTCAATCAGGTCCACAACAGCTGTACCCTCAGCCAAGAACTCTGGGTTAGAAAGAATTTGGTACTCAACTCCAGGTTTGGTGTTAGCCCGGAGGATCTTCATTATAATTTCAGCTGCTTTCACTGGCACTGTGCTTTTTTCTACTACAATTTTATTACTTGTGGCCAATTCTGCGATCATTCTAGCCGCGCTTTCAACATATTTCAAATCTGCCGCCCGCCCCTTACCGTTTCCTACGATTTTAGTCGGTGTATTCACAGAAATAAAGATCAAATCTGCTTCTTGTATACCTTTTGTAATATCTGTTGAGAAGAATAGATTTTTGCCGCGGCATTGTTGCACAACATCGTCTAAACCCGGTTCGTAAATCGGCAATTTGTCCGAGTTCCACTGTTTTATCCTCTCCTCGCTTTTATCGCAAACGGTTACTGTAATATCCGGGCATTTTAGGGCAATCACACTGCACGTCGGGCCTCCGACGTATCCTGCGCCAAGGCAACAGATTTTTTGTATCACCATTTTATATAAACACTGCACGCAGAAATCTGAAAAACTCGTCTGACTGAACTACGTCTGGCCACAAAACAATCTGAATTTAGTGGAGTTTTATGTGATAGAGATTAAATTTAATTTATCTGTGATAACGGAAAGGCGTGTGAACGCGGGCGGACGACGAAGCCCCGGGCACAATTAACGGGCCGCGAGATGTTGTGCGAGTTTTATTGCAGAACAAGCCGCTTGTTGCAAAACTACCGTGTGATGAGATGAAGTCAATGACATTTAGAGAGTAGTGATGTGCCAGAATGATTGTTTTGTTGTTCTTGTTTTATAACAATCAGCTGTTTAGTGAATTACATTTAGTTTTGGTATTTAGGTAATTATTTTATTAATATTTGCACACCCGATTGCGGTTTGTAAACACATGCTACAAGTACTTCTTGATCTTGACATGAATTCTTGATTATGAAGTGCAAGTAAATAATAATTGATTCGATTTGATGATTAGACGTAGGAATTTCTGGGTTAATTAAGAAGGTAGGTACCTACTTTGTACCTTATTATTATTGGAGTTTACTCCTTAAGAAACGATTTGAGTTATAAGGCCCGGTATGGAAATTTTAATGGGAGTAAAATCAAGTGTTAACAAAAGTTGAGGCGTTACGTAGAAAGAGACAAACATATATATCTGTAGTATTCAACGTGTAAAAGAATGAGATGGAATACCGTCGAAACGTCACGTTCGAAATAAGAACTTTAACGCATTTTGATTGGTTGTTTGTTGTGTCTCTGGAATGCGAGTTACCATTTTTGACATTCGAATACGCATTCGAAAAAGTATTCGTCTAGCATTCACTTAGAATTTCTCAGTGAGTAGAGGTGAGAGTGCAAAGTTATTCAGTAAAATCATCAATATTTACAAAAAAAATTTGGCCGGACGTTTCTTTTTCACTTGGATATCGTCTCACAAAGATAGCTTTTACGTTTTTGTGCAGGGAACTAAAACAATTGACGAATTTATGGTCCTCTCAACGCGTTTCGTTGGAACATATATTAAGTGCCTTCTGTTATTTATTAGTTAAAATATTAAAAAGAAGCTATAGTTTCGACACCTAATTAATTTGTTCTTTGCAGTATTTAAGAATGATATTATAATTCAAAGTGAAAGAAATCAATCATCCTAAAATTGGATTTGTATAAATTGAACACAATTATTATTATTTTGTAACATGTAATACGCTTTATTGAAGTAATATAAACAATCCGAATAATTAGAGATATATGTTTGTTTCTCTTATCATTTTAGCAGATGCGTTCATGTACCCTTTTTTTCTATTCGATGTACATATATCATAATATCGTTCGTAAGTAGTAAACTCCAATCGTGCGTCGTAGCTGACACACACACACACTTTTTTTTTTACCTGATAATTTTGGGTTGCAATTGCAACTGAAATTGATGTCATTATTTTTACAACAATACAACAATTTTAGCGATTAGGCTAGCCGCTACCCAAGAGGCTAATGGGATTATTGCTGATTATTTTATTTGGCGAGATATTAATGAAAGCCAGCCCATAATTGCATTGACAGTTTTTTTTTGAAGCGTATATTTTATATAATGTTTTTACCCGAAACAATTCATACCTACCTGTTTAAAGTGATCTTCATGGTATGAAATATAATTTATAAAACATATTCTTATATCACCATAGTTCGTTAAAAGTGTTGTACATTGATTATGTTAATGTAACTGTTTGATACACAAATAAACTATTTTGTATTATAATTTCTATGACATTCTCATATTCTATAGGTGTACATGAGCTTAGAAGCTTTTAGAGAAAGAAATTTATTTTAAACATATTTTTATCGTTGCACGTTATATAGGCCAACCCTATAAACGTCATAATGACAGTCCCACAGTGCTGCCAGCTACAGAATTTAAAATAGTATTGGTGGAAAATTTGAAATGTTTAAGCCGACTTTTAAAGACGGTTGTCTCTATCACAGATTACATAATCTCAATTCTATCATATATTACGTTTGCGTCTTACTCTGTGGCTGGTTAATAATCCGATTATAAAAAAACTTTTTTTGTTGTTCTAAGTCCAAGTCCAATATTCCAAGTCTGGTTGGTCCCATTATTCAAAGGAAACCAGTATCAGATTGTTTTTTGATATGTAGAAAACAAAACACACTGATTTTATTAGTTACCTGCTGCTAACTGCGTAACTAATAAAAATCAGCCTTTGACGAGCTTTAGGGAATCTGTTTATAAAATATATAATATTGTCTTAAAGTGTTTCCCGCCATATTTTCCCGAACACGACTCATTTTACTGTTATAAGTAATAAAATAACCCAATCGGACTAATAACACAGCATCATAAATGAAAGCGCATCGCGTACACATTAAAAATATTATGATGTTTTTACTTTTGAAATTAAGGCATTGGAATCGGGCGTTTTTTCTTATATTTTAAATTTAAATTTATTACCCGCCTTGACGACAAAGGCGGAGCATCTCAGTCCCATCTGAGTCGGAGTGGCGACTCCGGGACTGAGATGCGCTTTATATTTTACTTCTCTAAAATACAAAGCAAAAAATAGGTGTCCATTATTTTTGGACGACTTAGCAGATGTACTTATCAGAACTCCTGCCCGCCGCGGGTTCGATTCCCGCCGGGGGACCAGATTTTGTACAATCTGCAATTTTTGGTTTCGGGTCTGGGTGTTTTCTATGTATCATATACAGTAGAACCTCGTTAAGTCGAACCTCGATAAGTCAAAAACCTCCAAATCTCGAAAAAATGTTTTGTTCCCTTCCCTTCAAACACCAAAACCTACCTTACTGGAAATCTTGACCCTCTGTTAGTCGAAATAATCACCGAGTCCCTCCAAGCCATTTTGGTACATATTTTCACTCTAGAACTCGAAAAATTAAATTTGACCTCTGTATCTCGAACATAGCAACGTTCTAATTTACAACCTTTACAACTTGATCATTTGGAATTTATTTCCTCTATTGTTCGAACAAAAATAAGTTACCGACTTTAAGAACTTTCCGACAATGTGAGTAGGTACACTATTGTTTCTTAGAAAACATTTTAGGAGTATACGATAATAAATTTATGACTCACGTAAACACGTGTTTGCTTGCTTGGGGTCAGGTGTTAAATTTTGATTTCCTTTGAAAATTAGCTAAGCAAGTCATTTGTTTTCGATTTAAATACTGTCAGATGTAGTTTGGTTCTACTGCAATACACATCGATTAGTACAACAGTTAACATGAGTGCTGTGAAACGTAAACTAAAAACTTTGAGTCTTGCTGAAAAATTAGAAGTGTTCGAAGCTGTGAAGAGGTGTCAAAAAAATAAAGATGTTGCTGAACAATTTGGCCTGCCAATGAGTACTCTTTCAACAATAATAAATAATGAATCAGACATCATGAGAAAAATACAAAACGGTCAAATAATTAAAAATATGTTTGTCACCTCTGCAAGTTGAATTTTTATTTATTTTACCTCTCTAACTCAAAATTTAAAAGAATAAATCTCAAACTCTTTATGTCGAATCAAAATCCGCCTAAGTCGAAATCCTCCATAAGTTGAAAACTCTATAACTCGAAATTTTTGGCGTCTCCCTTGATGTTCGACTTATAGAGGTTCGACTGTATATGTATTTACAAAAAAAAATGTATCTATGTAGTATATCAGTCACCTAAGACCCATAGTACAAGCTCTGCTTAGTTTGGGGTTAGGTGATGCTGTGTGAGTAGTCCGGAAATATTTATATTTAACTCTAATATTTAGTATGTAGTCGACTCACCTATTACGGGCAACTTGGTAAAATGTACTATAACTATTCACGTGGACAGGACTATTCTCTCTATGTGAAGAAAAAAAACATTTAGTTTGTGAAAATATTTATTCATCTTAAACTTAATTAAAACTATGGTTAGTATTAATAATAATTACACTCAGAAGTTGGACTCCATTACCTAAACTTTGACGCACACTCACAATTCACATACCTACATCTTAAAACCATCATTATATTACAGTACATTAACATTGTGATTAGCTTCTATTCACGATAAATACTTTTTTTTAAAGACAGAACCAAAGACAAACATTATGAATCTATCTATGCTTAAAAATTCCTAAAATATTTCTCTACACATTTAGTAACTTTCTTGCGAAGGCTAGACACACTATCCGGCGTAATCCTCACTACGAGTGAAATTTTACCAGTCTCATTTCCTTGTAAACAAAGCATGTTAAATGGGTTAATTAGGACCTGTCTCGCCATCTGCGAATAAATTAGTCAAAGGAGTTATCAAGCCACATGAGAACTGTCAGTGAGTGACTGGCCGAGATTGCTCTATATATTAACCATTGTTTATTTTACTCATAGATGGTGAAATAGCCTTTAAGTCGTCAGTGTATCTCACATAATAACTTCAGTATGAAGCTAAAGTGTTTTTGGACCGGTTCGTTACTTAACGCGCGTAACAGCCCCAGTCTGTCTGGCTTCCCTTTCTTTCTCCTCTCTCACACTAACACAGCCCTACCCAAATTTTATGACTTCTGTGAGGCGTCCCGAGATGGCGACCTGTTTTTATAGTCAAAGCAATCGTGTACAGAAGCTAACGACAAGTTAGTAATTAGTTATCTAAATACTGAGTTCTACGGTTCGTCCGTAGCGCCGAGCACAGCGCCGCTGTACGCCAGATCCCAGTAATGCTCTACGTTGTATTTAGCAAAGTATTCGCGCGCCATCTTCTCTGTTGGCATCACCTGATAAACAAGAAAAAAATTAGTAAATTAGATAACATTATCGTTCATTGCACACCAAAATTAACATATCTAGAGCTGTTCCAAACAAATACTTCAAAGTAAGAATAATGCAGGAGCCAATTGACGGCCTTAATAGCACACGCAAATTCTTCCAGGCAACAGTTCGATGAACAGGATCAGAAAGAATAGTACATATTTAAAATACAATTAGTATTTGTTTGATGTGACGCCTTTGTAAATATCATAAAATGTGAACAAGAAATACAGAAAAAAATATTTGCCCATTACAAGGATGCTTAAGGCTGTAAAATGTCATCCTTAAAATGTTTGCTTAAGTTTAGTGTTTTCTATGTATCATATATGTATTTACAAAAAAAAAAAATATCTATGTGGTATTATCAGTCACCTAGCGCCCATAGTGCAAGCTCTGCTTAGTTTGGGGTAAGCTGATGCTGTGTGATTAGTCAGGAGATATTATTTATTTATTAATTAGACGCGGTCCATCATCAGACGCGTTAGCTTGAATTACATGTCGTAAAAAGGCTCTCTGTTGTATTCTGTTACCCTTCCACACGAGGTGACGCGAGTTCAACAACTCAATAGACGCGGTCCGTAATCCGTTAGACGCGATAGGTTATGAGTTAGACGCGTTACCTTAAACTTGATGTCGGAGAATGCTCTCTGTTGCACTACGCCCTCCCACACGAGGTGACAGGAGTTCGGGACGTCGTTGCCGTCGTTGTCCTTAACTGTGTCCTCTTCCCATTTTATACGGTTCAGCATCAGTCTGTAAAGGATACGAAATAATCAACTTTAAAAAAAAAACAGTGGGATGTACTCCGTGAGTGCCGAAGGCTGTCACCGAAATGGTATTTTGAAATGAAATGTATTTGCCAAAAGTATGGTACAATAATATATGTTTAGTTTGATATAAGGATTCACATACTTTACCAGTAAAATTGCATGCAAATGTTTTAATGCTTACACATAACAATTGAAATTAATTATATTGTTAAAATTAAATTATTAAAGTGTAAAATTTATATTATTTTATGATGAGTGCTTTTTTTTGGTCAACCGCTTTTATAAAAAGATTAATAGTAATAGTCATAACAGTCATTTATTGATAATAAGGATAAAAGTCACAAAATGGGTTTTAACGTGGTTGCCCAATGCCAGAACTTTTTCAAAATATTATAATAACTAATATCACAATTAATTTAAATGCCAAAATCTGATTATAACTACAAAGTATTATATTTCATTTCATTAATAAATTTTTTACATGTAATTATGCTATTTAGGATTGAAATGGTCTACCGTATGGCAGGAGAGAGCTGTAGGCAAAATGAAATAAAGAGAATAATAATAAAAAATATGGTATTATGGTATGGGGCCGAAAAGTTCTCGAATTGAGACCACGGGTCGGCAAACGCAGCGTAGGACGTCCACCAACTAGATGGACGGACGATCTGGTGAAGGCTCACGGTGGATGCAGGCCGCTGCCAGCCGAAGCTACTGGAGATCTTTGAGGGAGGCCTTTGTCCAGCAGTGGACGTCTTACGACTGAGATGATGATGGTATTAAGAATAAATAATGTAACAGAGCTTCCTATTAGAAAATTTAAATAATTTATTAAGAGAAGTCTAATGAAAAAAGCGTATTACTCTATAAATGATTATATAAAGGACTAGCTGACCCGGCGAACTTTGTTCCGCCTTAGACTTCACAAATGAGCAGATTTTTATCCAAACTTACCAAAATTCCATATTAAACTGAACTTTTAATATTAGGCCTGATGGCTCTAAAGTAACCGTCAAGTGAACTAAGAAAATCAGGTTTCTTAGATCTTTTAAATTAATTATTTTAAATGTATTGTTTATCAATAAAATAAGATTGACAGAAGAATCCGTTTTATACGTCATTTTTTTTCATCCTCGTTGACTATATTTGCAGCACGCATTCAGTCAATTCTATGTGAAATGTCTTAAGGTTACATTAAAAAAGTTTAATAATCTTATATGGTGTTTAAGTAATTTCAAAATTTTCTAATTTTCCTTAATTTTTTCTTTCATAAGAACCTACTCCTGATAATAACGAACAGAACAAAAAAAGAATTAGCGAAATCGGTCCAGCCGTTGAGGCGTGATGCCGTGACCAAAGGAAATAGGGATTCATTTTTATATATATAGAAGATGCTGCTTGGATAGATGTTGCTTAGTTCCACATTGACAGGCTCTAATAATTCTGGTTGACCAGGAATGATATGCTCATATTATAATAGCTACCTTATATGACAAGCATTATTTTATTGTAAATCTTAAACTTATAATAGTTACCTGTAAATAAGAACTACAAAATTGTAATAACTGATAAAGCTGTGTCTCTATTCGCTTCTCAACTCAGTAGATAACATTGAAGCGAACTGTCAAGACAATGTTATTTCCTTGATATTTTTTGTTTATGCAATTTAGTTTTATTAATTTTAAGTTGCTCTGTCCATGTAGGCTATGACTATGTGTTTCTAAAGAAATAAACGTTTTGACTTTGACTTTGAAATTGGAGGACTTTTGGAGGTTTTGTCTGTTCACGTCCGTATGTGGTAACCCTCTGGATCCTTACACGTGACCTCCGGGTGGTGCTAAGAACAGTCTCTGGTGGGAGGCTTCGGCCGCGGCTAGTCACCACCCTCCGGGCTGGGCCAGTGCGTGAAGCGATTTTTTCGTGCTTCGTAATGTGGTCCGGAGAAGCCATCTTCTAGGCCTTCATGCTCCATCTTAGACCACATCGTCACTTTACATCAGGTGAGATTGTGGTCAAATGAAGAGAAATGCTGTGTTACCTTTTGTACTTGGCGCTCTGCCTGGGCCCGCCCTCCACGGCGACGACGCAGCAGCCGCGGTGCAGCACCACGGTGCCGCTCATGTGCAGCTGGCTCGCGTTCACTTCCACTTTGAACTTCGCCGACGCGCACTCGAACAAATCCCGCACTCTGGAAGATAGCTTTCATTAATACTGAAAATTAATCCTATCCTATACTATCATATCATACTGATATTATAAATGCGAATGTAAGTTTGTTTGTTAAGCTTTCACGCAAAAACTACTCAACCGATCATCATGAAACTTTGTACACATATTCTTGGAGGTATTAAAAGTAACATAGGATACTTTTTGTCCCGGGAGAAATATGTAATTCCGCGGGACAATCCATTTAAACGCGGGTAACACCGCAGGTCTCAGATAGTTGTAGATATAAATCTAAATTGAATATTTTAGAAAAACCCCCCGATTCCAATGCCTTATATACTCCATAATATTTTGTAATGTGCACGCGATGCGCTTTCATATGATACCCCACTCGAGTATAATTGCAGATTTTTGGTTTTTCTTCCCCACTCTCACCCCCATAACTTTTAAATATTAACAGTCTTAATGCTCATTTTTCTTCGTCTCATAACATGGATGTGGATGCTAAACTTAGCACTCTCAATTTTCTGTCTTCTTTATCTATTCCTAACCATCCTTCTCTTGTCTTCAGCCAGTTCACCGCCAGTGATGTTAGAAAAGGAATTCTTTCTATTTCATCAAATGCTTTGGGAGGTGATAACATAGGGCGTAATATGATTATTCCTATAATTGATGATATACTTCCTGTGTTATGCCATCTTTTTAATTTTTTTATTATTTCTGAAACTGTACCGGCTGTCTGGAAAGAAGCATACATTTTACCCCTTCCCAAAAAACCCAAGCCTAGCTCTTTTTCTGATTTCCGACCTATCTCTATACTTCCTTTCCTTTCGAAGGTACTTGAACGTCTAGTTCATGGCCAGCTTAATTCCTTCCTCTATTCCCGCAATCTTCTAAATCCCTTTCAGTCCGGCTTTCGTCCTGGTCATAGTACAGTTACAGCTCTTGTCAAGATTACTGACGACATTCGATTGGGTATGGAAAACGGACAACTCACTATCTTAACTCTCCTGGACTTTAGTAATGCTTTTAATACGGTTGATTTCGATATTCTCCTAGGTCTTATGCGCTCACTAAACATTTCTTCATCGGTGACTGGCTGGTTTCGAAGCTATCTGCAAGGACGTCGGCAAAGGGTCCGCACTGATGATTCCTTCTCGTCCTGGTGTAAAACTACTGCTGGCGTCCCACAAGGTGGCGTGTTATCTCCTCTCCTATTTGCTTTATTTATTAATACTATCTCTAATAATCTCAATTCTTCCTTCCATCTCTACGCCGACGATCTTCAAATATACATGCATACACCAATCCAAGATCTCAGTAATTGCATCCATAGCATGAATAGAGACTTAGCTGTAATACACGACTGGAGTGTTGCACACGGTCTCCTCGTAAATCCTTTGAAGACCCAAACCATTATCTTAGGTAGCTCGCGGACTTCTGCTAAAGTCGACTGGCCTACACTACCGAATATCACGTTCAATGGTGTCACTGTGCCTTTCAGCAGTAGTGTTAAGAATTTGGGTTTGATGATGGATTGCAATCTATCCTGGGTCGAACATACAGAGATAGTTAGTCGCAAGGTTTTCGCATCTGCCGCTTCTCTGAGAAGACTACGAAATTTTCTGCCTTTTGCCACGAAAATTGCGTTGGCCCAATCTCTTCTAGTTCCGATCCTTGATTACGCCGACGTTTGCTACCTCGATATTTCGGAGGAACAGCTGAACAAGCTGGAACGTCTTCAGAATGTCTGTATACGGTTTATTTTCGGACTCCGTAAATACGACCGTGTGTCGGAATTCCGCAGACAACTGAAATGGCTTCCTATCCGCCTTCGTCGCAATTCTCATATCCTCTCACTCCTTCATAACATACTTTTTAACCCTCTTACTCCTCCGTATCTGAAAGAACGATTTAATTTTCTACATATTTCCCATTCCAACTCATCCCGCGTCCTCCGTTCATCTGACAACCTTCTTCTTAGTGTTCCTGCACATCGCACCAACTTTTATGACAAATCATTTTCTGTGCAAGCTGTAAGATTGTGGAATGCTTTGCCTGAAAGATTGAGAAAGATACGTTCCTTGTCAGTTTTTAAAACGTGTGTCAAAGATTTTTATCTGTCCTACTAATAAGTGCTAATTAGAATGAATCCTTTAAAATTAATATATATATATTTATTATTATATATTTATGTAATGTATGTATTTTATTTTATTTGTACGCATATATTTATATTTGTCATAAGGAGTAATTATAATCTAAATTATTTTATTTAATATTGTACACCCCTGCCTACTAATTATCTTATTAAAGTAATTTTTCCATCCAAAGGTTGCCTGGAAGAGATCGCTTTTTAGCGATAAGGCTGCCGATTGTACATTCTGTTTTCTACGTGTTGTTGTATTTTGTTTCCCTGTGTGTGCAATAAAGTGTTTTGTATTGTATTGTATTGTTTTAAACGGCACAACAGATTTTCATGAAACATGTCTAAGAACACTCGCGCCAACCATTCATACAAAAAAAACGAAATTGAAATCTCTCCATCCGTTCGGGAGCTATGATGTCCCAGACAGACAAACAGACTAATCAAGCTTTTTTGGGTTTTTGGTCGGGGGTTAAAAATCATCTGTGAACGAGATCATAAGGGGAGAATTCTGTCATCATTTTTGCGAGACTATAACCAACCTAGGATGACCTCTGTGGTCAGGAGGGTAAAGGCTCGCCTGAGACGCAAAAGATTCGATTCCCGCCGGGGGACCAGATTTTGGACAATCTCCAATTTCTGGTTTCGGGGGTCTGGGTGTTTTCAATGTTTTATATGTATGTATTTACAAAAAAAAATATCTATGTAGTATATCAATCACCTAGCGCCCATAGTCAAAAGCTCTGCTTAATTTGGGGTTAGTTACTTGAAAACAGCCGCGCGCCGCTCAATAGGTTAATGTTATTATATAATAAGTATTTCACAAACATAGACATTTTTGCTAGTACATCTAACTATTTTTTAAAAAAGCTGTGGTTGATACACTAAACTCCCATTTATAATTAGATTGTCTCCCTCTATTTATTTGTGTTTTTGTTAAATTGTACCTTTCTAGCACTTATTTTCATTGTTTAACCATTACTAGTACTTAATAAATTAGCTAGTATTCACTAAATCTATTTAAGTATAATTTTTCCAATGTACTTATTGTGTAGATATGCATTGCATATTATTTTTGTTGTTATGTAAATGTTTCTCTTCAAAATTTACTAGACGATACTCCATATGTAATGTATTTATAGTATAAGTATAAGTATACCCTAAACTTTCTACTGTTCTCTCAGTGCTCGCTATGTAGAATGTGGCTTTGTAGTACTGTCTTGCCCTATATCTTCATTATAATTTAATATGCGGACAACGGTGCTGATTACACTTAGAATATATAATAGACTTAAGTTAATATTAGTTGCCTAACTTTATTAGTGTAATTGTTTGTTGTCCTAAATAAATAAAAATAAACAAAACAAGTGACATGCTGTGTGATTGATTAGTCCGTAAAAACAACCCGATTGCGAAACATTCTTCATTGGTGCTACGCTCTTTTTAATATTAGCGTTATGATATGATATATGTAGCCTTCCTCAATAAATGTGCTATCTAATATCTGCATCTTTCAAATCAAATTTTTTTCCTTATAAATTTTAATTATCGAAAGAGTAGTGTCGTACCTGTATACTGAGACATTAACACCGACCGTTGTGTCTTCTCTAATCTTTCGATCCACCTGAAAATAAAAATAATTTTTAACTAAATTTTTTCATCATAATTAAAATTTCTGCACCATTTTATTACAAGATACAAAATCATTTATTTCCATAGTTTGGTTTTACAAAACTTAGACACGTCAAAATAAATTACAAAAAAAATCAAAATTATCAATCAATATTTGGCGCCATGTAAGAGCGAGGTCCTCATAGCTGTCAATGTCATCATTATTTTATTATAATTCAGAACTTGCCGGTTTCTTCACGATGTTTGCGTAAATGATATTTTAAGAATATTTTAAATGGTAAGAGTGTTGTCAGCATAGCACCCAAGGTGTAAAACAAAATACCAAATGACATTAAAGCATCATAAGAAAAAAAGTTTAAATACAAATTGAAACAATTATCAATTAGTAAGTGTTATTATAATTTGAATGATTTCTTAATGGACATATTAACATAATTATTGCGTCGTATTAATTGTTTGGCATCTTGGAATAATATATTTTAATGACATTATGTGATAAATTTCTGCATGCTTAACCCTAATCAGAGCATCATCATCACCCTATTAACGTTCCCACTGCTGGGACACAGGCACTTCTCTCTTGACGAGAGAGATTAGGCTTCAATTCACCACGCTGGCCAAGTGCGGGTTGGTGAATGTCACATGTCCTTCAAACTCTTTTTAAAGTTCTCAGTACATGCCGGTTTCCTCACGATGTTTACCTTCACCGTTAAAGCACGTGTTTAAAGCGCACATAAATTTCTCAAGAAGAAAAATCCAGAGGTGCGTGGCGGGGTTTGAACCCACGACCTTCGGAATGAAAATGAAATTAGAGCATAATTGAGACTAATTATTTTTCAGACCTTTGTTATCCACATTATGCTGATGCAAATAAATATTCTTATTCTTTTAAAAAGCATATACACACCTTCTCCCTCTTCTGTTCCTTGGTGAGCGCGCGCGCCTTGTTCGCCTCGAGGTGTGTTTTCTGCCGCTTAGCGATTTGCTCGCGCACTTTCGCCTCTATGGCCGTAGGATCTTGCACCGCCTCCGTGCCTAATGCTCGCATTAGATTCGATATCCTGCAACAATAGAATAAATAAATAATAAATATTTCCGGACAATCCACACAACGACATCTAGCAGCGTGGTAAGCTCTAAGCTCGTTTTACGGGTACAAGACATCTAATAATAATAAAATCATTTATTTACCAAAGCAGAGCATACAGAAAAATACAAATATCAGCGAAGCTCAAACTAAGCAAATCTGCTTGTATCTTGAGACTTCTGATATACTTAATATAATAGACATACATTTATAGATATGATTTTATTATACATATTAAACACCCAGACCAAAGAGAAAGTGCTGCGTACAGAGCATACAAACACTTTACACCTCGGCGGGAATCGAACCCGCTACCTCTTGCTACCGATTTTGCAAGCAGACCTCCGCTCACCGCGTCGCTGAGGCAGTCAATTTTATTATCATATCTTAGGAGCACTGTATGTAGTTCAGTTGGAAGACCAGCGCTATGACAGGACCTAATTCTGTCATAGCACATGTTGATTGGTGACCATTTATGTCATTAGGAATCTCTATGTAACATCTGTAGAATATTTATTTTACTTTTAACTTATAACATAAACGAAGACATAACAAAGCCGTGTTGGCTAAGTGGGAGGACACACGACTTTCATTCCGAAGGTCGTGGGTTCAAACCCCTCCTCGCACCTCTGGATTTTTCTTCTTGAGAAATTGATGTGCGCTGTAAACACGTGCTTTAACGCTGCAGGCAAACATCGTAAAGAAACCGGCATGTTCTGAGAACTTTAAAGAGTATGAAGGACATGTGACATTCACCAACCCGCACTTGGCCAGTGGTGAATTAAGGCCTAATCTCTCTCGTCAAGAGAGAAGTCCCTGTGTCCCAGCAGTGAGAACGTTAATAGGGTGATGATGATGACATAATAAACGTTTTTTACCTTTATCTTTTTATCTGTATCTTTTTATCTTTATCTTTTTATCTTTATGTTTAGTTGGTAGGAGCCACGGGTACGTACCTGAGCTTGGGCTCGGGCGGCGCCTCCAGGCCGAGGCGCACCTTCTCCTGCTCCTCCTTCCACGCCTCGCGCCGGCTCTGGCGGCGCAGCTTCTTGCGTTCCTTCTTCGTGAGGAACACCGGCATGTATGTCGGCTTCAGCGGTTCCGCTGGAACATTCAATATATACTCATTACAATAGAATAGAAAATACTTCATAACACACACCATATGTTATACAAAAATACAAAATAATTAAAACGAAAATTAAACCTAGCATGCGTAATGGGAGCTAAACCTAGCTAACCCCTAGCCTAGTTAGAAACTAGCTTCACTCTTGTTTTTGGATTTATAACGATTTTTCCCGGGGTGAAGAGTATAACCTATACACAAGGTGTTTTGTAATCTTAATATATATAAATCTCGTGTCACAATGTTTGTCCTTAATGGACTCCTAAACCACTTAACCGATTATAATAAAATTCGCACACCATGTGCAGTTCGATCCAACTTGAGAGGATGGTTTTTACGGCGAGAAAAAATCGAATAATTTCCGGGAAAATTTTATACCCGTGCGACGCCGGGGCGGGCCGCTAGTGTATATATATATTTTTATGCTTGATAAGCCTTCATTTAACCACAATCTCACCTGATGTTAAGTGAAAATGGAGCTTTTTGAAGAAATTCTACCTTGTGAAAAGTTGAGACATAGTAAAAATAAAAAACTATAAAAATATTAAGAAAAACTATGATAAATGCAAAAAAACTACAATACTCTTATAGGATTAAAAACTCTCATAATAAAATAAAAGAGTCCTGGAAAATTGTAAATGAAAAAATTAATAAGAAAAATAATCTAATATTACTACGAAATGATAAAAATGAAATTATTACAAATCCTCGAAAATGTGCAAATATGTTTAATGCCTTTTTTCAAGATATAGCTAAGAATATTACAAAAAATATAAATATAGACGCGAAAAATTGTATTTACTACTTAAACAAAGTTAAAAAAACTGAAACAAAAATACAATTTAATAAAATTAAAAATTCGAATTTATACGTATTATTAAAACCATGAAAAATAAAAAATCGACTGACGCATTCGATATGAACTGTAGAATAATTAAAGAACTAATTTTAAGAAATGACATTTTAATGAAATTAATATACAATATTATAAATGAATGTTTACATGATGGTGTGTTCCCTGATGTTCTTAAGATTGGGAAAGTTGTACCAATTTTTAAAAAAGGCAACGAACATGTACTCAACAACTACAGACCTGTGTGCATATTGCCTTGTATATAAAAAATAATATATAAAATAAAATTGTGGATTATTTTGAAACGAATGAATTGTTTTCAACAGCTCAGTATGGTTTTCGGAAACACAAAGGTACAGAAATGGCAATCCAAAACGTAACTTATTTCATATTAAAGGCGATGGATGAATCGCGGAAATGCGCAAGTATCTTCTGCGATTTGTCTAAAGCTTTCGATTGCTTAAGACACGATATTCTACTAATAAAACTAGAGTACTATGGTTTTCAGGGACTTGCGCTTCAATTGATGAAGTCTTACTTTCAAAACAGGAAACAATATGTAACTATAAACGGAAGTAGATCAGATGCTAGGTTGATTGACATAGGTGTGCCACAAGGGTCTATCCTTGGGCCAGTTCTTTTTTTTATCTATGTCAACGACCTACCAAATAGCTTACCGGCTTGGGCATTCATTAATTTATTTGCAGATGACACACATGTGGGTCTAAAAGATGCGTCAATTCTACAACTACAATTTAAAATTGATAGTTCAATCCAAATCTTAAAGGGATGGTTTGAAGCAAACGGAATAATCTTAAATGACAAAAAAAGTATTATACTGAAATATCAAACTAAAGTAAACCAAACTATACAAACACGAGAGCCATCAAATCATATTTTTCTCGGGTATACAGTAAACCAGACCATCAGCCATAAGGCACACGCAGAAACCCTTTGTAAGAAATTGGCCAGCGCAAACTATGTTCTCTTTAAGTTAAAACCCTTTATTGATAAGCGATCACTTGTCAACGTTTATTACGCTTACGAACATTCGTTGATAGGTTATGCAATAACGACATGGGGAAATTGCTCCGATATAAAAAAAGTTTTAGTGTGTCAAAACGTGCTATTAGAATAATCAGTGGTATAAGAAAACTAACCTCAGCAAGAAATTATTTTGTTAAACATAAAATTATGACTGTAATTTCTCTATTTATTTACAAAAGTTTATTAGAAATATATAAAAATGACCATCCGAAAAATAAGGACATGCACGACTATAATCTTAGAAATAAAGAAAAACTACATAAACCTAAAATTAGACTAAGAAAAGTACAAAAACAGGGAGAATATACTAAAATATTAATATTTAACAAACTGCCTCTGGCTATAACAAACCTAGAATCTCTATCTGAGTTTAAACAAAAAATCAAATATTTCTTTACAGTTAATCCCTTTTATAGCCTAAACGAATTCATGAATTTTAACCTGACAGAATACTCATTTTTGCAAGATGATCAGCTCCAAAGTTAACCCTTAAAAGAGTAATCCTGAATGAATAATGAAATTAAAGTGATTATTTTAGTCTAAGTCAATAAATTAAATATTTAATTGTTTAAGTCTGATAAATATTTAATTTAATGATTTAATCTATTTACATATTTACGTTGAACTCATTTATTTGGAAAATGTATTTAATTAATTGACATCTGATTTTTTGTAATTTATTTATGGATAATAATTTAACTAAGAAATAATGTACAAAATGACTTACCTAGTATAGCAACCATTGTTATAATAAGGTGAAATAAATAAATCTGAAATCTGAATCTGACGATGTGGTCTAAGATGGAGCATGAAGACCTAGAAGGTAGATGGCTTCTCCGGGCCACATTACGAAACACGAAATAATCGCTTCACGCACTGGCCCAGCCCGGAGGGTGGTGACAAGCCGCGGCCGAAGCCTACTTACGTTCCTGCTTACGTTACGTTGTTCTATGTTGTTGTATGATAGCTTTAGGTACAAAAGCAAAAATGTTATAGAAATAGTAATAACTAATTACGCACCATATTGACATAAAAAAAATCTCAGAAAAACATTTTTAGCCGTAATTATTTATTTATACGCTTGAAGATTTAGTACAGTCAACAGCAAAAGTAGCTGATCAGACTCAACGTTTCAAAACATCTTCTAGCGTGACGTGCCAGATGTAACAAGCTATAACAAAGTGTCAGTTCTTAATGAAGTTTTAATAAGTCAAAAGTAAATGATCATAATAAATCTAAATGTAAAATTTAAGTAAAACCCCCGACTCCAATGCCTTAATTTTCTTGAAAGTAAAACACCCTAATGTGGACGTGATGCGATTTCATTTGGGTATCAAATCACACGAGTATATTTGCTGTATTTCGGTTTTCCTTCCCCAACAACATCCACTGCACTCACCCCCATAACTTTTAAACGGCACAACCGATTTTCATGAAACATATCTAAGAACACTCGCGCCAAACCTTTCATACAAAAAAAAACTAAATTGAAATCGCTCCACCCGTTCCGAAGCTATGATGTCCCAGACAGACACACAGACAGACAGACACGTCAAACTTATAACACCCCTCATTTTTGGTCGGGGTTTAAAAACACCGAGGATCGACAGATATGATCACTTACTTATGACAAGATATTTGTTCTTTTCATCATCATCACCCTATTAATGTTCCCACTGCTGGAACACAGGGACTTCTTTCTTGACGAGAGAGATTAGGCCTTAATTCACCACGCTGGCCAAGTGCGGGTTGGTGAATGACACATGTCCTTCAAGTGGTGAATTAAGGCCTAATCTCTCTCGCCATAGAACAACTCAGCTTTCATCTCTTATGTTGTTATTATAACAATATTGGTGTCTAACAGGGTTACCACATATACATTTAACATTAGGATGATGATGATGATATTTTGGGACCCTATTCCATCAGTTTATTTTGCTGATGACTGTAAATCATATCAGTTTCGGGAATTGTAGGTATATTTATGCCTCACGGGTCGGCGTTTTATCAATTAAAGATAATGCAGGTCAAAGCCAATATCCATAATATGTTTATTAATCTGAAATACATTCCGTCGTGGTTACTCTAATATTGGAGTTGTGAATTTAAATTCATAATAATATTTAAATGTTTAATGCAGAATATGATAAAGACATTTGTAACCTTCGCGCGCAGTTTAAACAAAAAAGTCAGGTCATTTATTAAAGATCATTAAGATTTTCGTAATTAAATTAATCAGGATAAAGCATTTATCAATCAAGAAGTGTCCTTATGTGTGAAGGTATAGTGTGAATTTTCGAAAAATGATCGAAACAGTACCCATTTTGCTAACAATCGTGACTGTGTGGGCGCAACTGAGCAACTACGGAATCGACGGACAAAATCCCCAACTGAGAGATATCCGAGTTAAAAGAGAACTCTACGACGCACAAATAGAAAAAAGCTGGACTGAAGATTCAATAATTCTGAAGTCTCTCAACAAACGAAACGAGAAACATGAAGATACGCAAGAACCAAACTTTTATGCTACCTTCATGAAAAAATTGAGATCTAAAAGACAACTTAAAAGTTACAATGGAAATTTTAGTCAACAAGTCAACACAAAAACTGACCAAGGAGCACCGTTAGCTAGCTATCCTCCAAACAGTCCATATTACTCACAAAACACAGACAGTGTGACTAATTACAACAATGGTTTTAACAATAATGTTGGTAATGGAAATAATAATTATGGAAACGGAAATAATCAGTACGGTAACGGAAACAATCACTATGATAACGGAAATAATAACTACGTTAATAGAAACAATTATGGCAATGGGTACTACAACCCTAGTAACCAATTTAATAGCTATTCAACCACTAGTTCTTATCAAAATCAAAGAGTTAACATCACTAATGGAAAACTAGTGTTACCGTCGTCAGTTGAAGCATTTAATAGAAGCAATATGTATGCTGCGAAAGACATGGATAAATACGTTATGCCTCGGTACAATATAACCGGTCAACGTTCTAACGTCAATGTTTATAACCAAGGCGGTATCCACAGCATCTCAAATACTCAGACATATACGAACCAAGGACATGTGTATACCACTCCTATCCCATACTATAATCATAACAAAACTAATATAAATAACCAAGGAAATAATAATTATTACCAGAACGTTCACAGAAACACAAACATTACACCATATAATAATCAAAATATAATGAACGGTAACTACAACGTTTATAACCAAAGAAACGGTACTTACGCTCAATGGAATGCAAACAGAAATATTAGTACTAACATCCCGCCTTTATATAATCCTTTCGCACATTCCAATAATAACAATCAGACGAGTATACTTAATTACATAAACGGATATAACACAACCAGTAACTGGAATTACAGTGGAATTAATAATTATAATATAAATAACAATGTTGGTAACGGAAATAATAATATTGGTAATGGTGATAATAATATAAACAGGACGGGTAACGCATTGTTTAATAAAAACAAGAAAAATGACACGACATTAATAGCAAATGTGATTGGTATGGCGGGCTGTCCCGAATTTTTAAAGAGTGTCTCTCTATTTGGCACGAAGATGTGTGTAGATCCAAATGACTATGACTATTGAAGTCTATTTAATAAATTAACAATATTCATTCAGAAAATCACTCAAGATCACTTAACATATATAACGCCATAGCTGAAAATAGCTATGGCGGGCGTATCGGAGCGACACGAGATTCAGTGGCGGATTGTTAAGATTACTTTGTGTATTTCACTGTTATGTTAATAATAAATAAACGATAACAATACTTTATTTTAAGTTCCTTTACTAGTAAAAAGTCATACTATTTTGTAATGTGCATTTTATGCGCCTTCATTTGAGATCCCACTTAGTATATTTTCCAATTTTCGGTATTTCTTCCCCACTTTTACCTTCATAACTTTTAAACGCTTTAACCGAATTTAATCAAACATGCCTAAAACACTCGCGCGAAACTCACCTTTCGTACAAAAAAAAAACACTAAATTGATATCGCGTCAACGGAGCTATTAACAAAATAAAATTAAAATTCCTTTATTTCCGACACAGGTCCATATTTGCAAAAATTATACATAATACAATTTATATTTAATATGAGTAAAATAAACCCTCTGCAAAAGACACCTCCACACCTATGATGACACATACAGATACCTCAAACTTATAAATAAATATTTCCGGACAACTCACACAGCATCACCTAAACCCAAACTAAGCTTGTACTATGGGTGTTAGGTGACTGATATACTACATAGATACATTTTTTTTTTGTAAATACATACATATGTACACCCCTTTTTTTGTGTCGAGGGTTAAAAACTTTATGAAAAGGATTTAACTGAGAAGGCGATATTAGTGATCTTTAATTGTCGCTTCTATGTATTTTCAGGGAGGATAAAAGTGTAATTAGCGTAGTTAAACGATAATTGTTGTAATATTGTGTTAACCAAATAAAAGATAAAACTTTGTATTTTCAGAGAAACAATTTGTGGTTTATTTTGACAATCTTCAATAATATTCCTTATAAATATAAAAATATGTTAGCATGTTGCGTGCCATTCATACCGTTTCCGCTTTTTATATAAATTTGAAACACCTTGTATAGGTATAGTTTTAGTTATTATAACTAGCTGGCCCCTTCCAGCTTTGTTAGGAAGTGAAAACCTTAATCAACATTAAATAAATAAATATTACCGGACAATCCACACAGCAACATCTAGTCCCGTGGTAAGCTCTAAGCTTGTGTTAAGGGTACTAGACATCTGATATACTTAATATAATAGACATACATATATAGATTTTTTATAAGAATAATGTTTATTTGCAAACATGGGTTACAATTTAATTACAAAAAGATGTTCAGTTGTTACAGTTCCATACATGTTTTGCTTATTTAGAGCATGCAAATATTTTATGTAAATAATTCAAGGAAAATATTTAGAAAAACAGATAAAATTACGGAAAATTAATTATAAGTAAAATCATTTTATATGTCAGATTCAATTAAATTCAATTTCAATTATAATTTTATTTATCAGTCAAAAATTAATTTACGTGATAATAACATTTAGTGGTCAAAGTTTATGGAGTTCGTCCTTAAACATTGTCAATTGTAACTCTTTTATATTATTGGGTATTTTATTATAGATTTTAGGTGCCATTCCAAAAAAACTTTTGCTCACTAGTGCTGTGTTTGCTCTAGCAGAGCACAGGCGATGTTCATCCCATCTACTGCGTGTTTGTGACGGTATTTCAAATAAATTTAGGTTACCATTAACGAACGATATCATACATATTAAACACCCAGACCAAGTAGAAAAGTGCTTGCAGAACATACAAACACTTGAACTCTCGGCGGGGAGTGAACCCGCTGTCTCTTGCGCCGCAAGCGGACCTTTGCCCACCGCGCCACTGAGACAGTCTGTCTGTAGATGTATGTATAGCTAACTTACTTGGTGGTCTCAGCTGTTGCGGGTGTTCGACTAGGTTAGTCACCGCGTCCTCGTTCAAATTGTTAACTGCAACAATAACAAGTAATTTAAATAAATAAATAAAAATTTTATTGCGTTTCTTATGTAGTAGGTACAGGGTTGATTTCTCCTTTTAAGCAATAAGGTTTGCTTGTGTTAGGAGGAATCGCTCTTAACAATCAGCATATCTAAACTAAACTACATATATACTGCATTATGACATCATAATTTTAATAAGAAAATAAATATAACTTAAACTTAGTAGAACTTAAACAAGAGAATCAAAATAAACATAACAATAAATAATAAATTTCCTATAACCTTATAGTTTGTACAATATACTCTATAATTACATAATTTTGTAACCTAAGGCCACAAAGATACAGTTTTGTTGCAGTCAAATAGAATAAGAGGAATTTAAAATCTCATCTGTCTGACTGCTTAGTGGTACAAAGCGAATATCGGTTCAATAGGCAATAGGTTAAGGAATCCCTTAGCCGACAAATGTTATTATAGTTTGAAATAATTTATGGACCATTTGGACTTCCAGGCATCATTTGGATGGATCTGAAATTGACTAACAACAGAGAGCAGTGACGCTGTTAGATAGCTTGTTTATCGAGGAAGACTATAGGATACTACCGCGAGAACATACGTCGTCTCATCCATTAAACTTAAAGATAAAGATAAAAAACGTTTATTATGTCATAAGTCAAAAGTAAATTAAATATTCTATAGATGATCTCTATAAATGGTCACCAATCAGCATGTGCTATGATCTTCCATGGTGACCAAAAATAGCGAGAAGCGTTACTGACAGAAACAGTAAACAATATTAATTAAAAAAAAACAACATTATATAAAAAACTTAAAAATGTTAAAATCCAAAACTAATTAAAAAATATTGTTAAACATCCACTTGTAAAGTTAGTGAGATTATAGATGATCAAACGAACTGCTAAGTGCAGTTCGATCACTATTATATGAGTCACTTCATTCTTCAGATATATTTAACCTGATTTTATATCTTCGAATGAAGTGACTCATATAATAGTGATCGAACTGCACTTAGAAGGTAGTATAAAATCAGGTTAAATATATCTGAAGAATGAAGTGACGAAATATTAATATTAGTGTTAAATGCGACTTACTTATATCGTCGTCGCCGGTGTGGCACGCGGCCACCTTCTGCGCCTCGCTCCTGTAGTCCGTGTTATGCCTCGCCTCCCGCTCCTCCGGCGTCTGCAGAATCACGCTGTCCCACCTACCAAATAAATAAACTAAAAAACTTGAAAGGTGCCAAGGGACACCCGGATGGAACCAAGTTCACAACGAACGAACGAAGAAACACTGTCAGGATTCATTATTATTATTATTTTTTATCATAAAACCTGTATACACTCAACAATAATAATCGTCGCGACACCACACTGTTCAATGCGAAATAGAAATGAAAATATCTGGCTTGCTTTCTAATCTAAGTTTAATTTATTATGTTCTCTATTATATTTTTGTATAAATATTTTTCTTTCTTTCTTTCATCGAAAAATATTATTAAAAAAAACCTTGATTCTATAATTTTAGTACACCTAAAAGTAAAAAGTCATACTATTATGTAATGTGCACGTGATGCGCTTTCATTTGAGACTCCAATCTAGTTTATATTTGCAGATTTTCGGTTTTCCTTCCCCACAGTAAATGTGGCCTCATAACTTTTAAACGGGTCAACCGATTGAAACTAAATTGAAATCGCTTCATCCGTTCGGGATGCCACAGACTTATAACCTTCTAGGTCTTCATGTTCCATCTTAGACCACATCGTCACTTTACATCAGGTGAGATTGTGGTCAAATGAAGACTTATCCAGCATAAAAAAAAAAAAAAAAAAATAACTCCCCTCTTTTTGCGTCAGGGGTTAAATATACTTCATTTTAAAATCTAAAGCGAGTTATATTATTAATTCTGCGTTGAACTGTGACGATATAATGTATACAACGGGTTATAATGTAACCAGTTTTAAGCTGGATTTCGTTATTCCAAAATTATTAAAACAATACAAAAAAAAAAAATACAAAAATGTTTATTTTCATTAACAGTGTTTACAATTTTGCACAACAATATTGGAGACCTTCTGTTAAGTATGGAAATACTTGTATTAGAAGGCACCCTCTTCCGTAACTAACAATTATGTTCACTTAATTATAAAGCACCACGAAAACATTTTGTGTTAAATATCAACATACGAAACAAAACAGTAACCTAAATATTTATAAATACATTTTTCCTAATTGAAGCATATGCCATGGCAAGATAATGTTCATACGTAAAGCGTAAGTTCAAAACAATGGCTGCTATGGTGTATGGTACAAGTTATAAGAATGTACAGAATTTTAAACTTTGAGTGTTTGTGCTTCGATGTGAAATGTTTAATATGGAATTAAAATTTATCAGTATGAGTGAATGTGTATGTGAGTATGTGTGTGTGTGTGTGTTTGTGTGTGTGTGTGAGTTTTGTGTGTGTGTTCGTGCATGTGGGTTGTGAGTGTGCGGGGTATGTGGGTTCGTGGTTGTGTGTGTGTGTGTGTGTGTGTGTGTGTGTGTGAGAGAGTATATGTTAGATGAAAGGTATAAATGCAGACATTAGCTATTTGAAACTAAAATATTCTCTGTTTCGTCGTAGCTTAATGGGGTTAGATATGTTATTAAGCTACATTTGCACTTGTAGGTATTCATTGAGTAAATGTTTAAAATTTTATTTAATTTATTATAAATATTAACAGAACGTGAGTCATACTGGCGCGCAGCAAAAGTTGTCTTGGTTTGTTTTTTATTTATAATATTGATTTTTTTGCTTTTTCTGTTACTTAATAAATTTGGGTTAAAGACTAAGGATTTATGCAACTTGATGGTTATATGTAATATGAATAGTTTTCTTATTGATAATGTATCTTGAATAGAATATAGCAAGGTGGTTGGGTATCTATGATTTTTAAAATACATAACTTTTAATAATGATCTTTGTGCTCGCTCAAGATCCAGAAGTTTTGTTTTAGTAGCTCCACCCCATACGGGTATACAGTAAGTTAGAATTGGTTGTGCTAAGGAAATATAAATTTTATGAAGTAGTTTTTGAGAAGTTACATGTCTAAGATTTTTAAACAGCCATATGAGTTTTCTTGTTCTGTTCATAAGAACTTCAATATGTGCGTGCCAAGATAGCCTTTGATCTATTATGATTCCAAGGTATTTCGTCGAGCTTACTTTTTTTAAAGAGGAACAGTTGCACGATGTATTTAACATGGAACAGTTATGAAGTTTTAACTTATAAGTAGATGCAGGTTGACCACTATTATACTTTGAAAAGCATATATAATTGGTTTTTTCTAAGTTAAGAGACAACAAATTAAGTTTTAGCCAATTTGCAATTTCTTTCAAACCATTTTCTGCTATGTTTCTTACTTGATCCCATGATGAACCTGTAAACACAACTGCAGTGTCGTCAGCGTAAGTAATTATGTTTCCGCCAGGTATTTGAAGATCACACAGTTCATTAATATAGGCCAGAAACAAGGTAGACCCAAGAACACTACCTTGAGGTACACCGTAATCAATGTTAATACAGTCGCTTTCTACCGTATTTATTTTAGTTTTTTGCTTTCTTGAATGAAGATAACTTTTAAGCAAACACAGGGGAGCCCCTCTTATTCCGAACTGTTCAAGTTTATCTACAAGAATGGGAATGGAGACGGTGTCGAAAGCCTTTCTTAGATCTAAGAACACAGTAAGACATTTCTGTTTTTTGTCTAACTGCGATACTATAAGATCAGCAAGTTTAGACACTGCATCTTCAGTAGATAAGCCTTTCCTAAAACCATATTGGTTTTTAGATATAATATTATATTTATCAAAGTACCCTTTAATTCTACTGTTAATTATTTTTTCCAGAATTTTGGATATTGAAGTTAGCACCGAGATAGGCCGATAGTTACTTACTTCATCTTTATCTCCACTCTTGAAGATGGGAGTTACAATTGATTGTTTAAGAAGATAAGGAAATATTCCTTGTGCTAAGCAAAGATTAATTAAGTGACAGACAATAGGGCTTATAATTTTACTAGCTGTTTTCAAAAATGTTGTTGTAATTCCGTCCCAGCCTGCTGCACTTTTTGATTTTAGACTCTTTATAACTTTTTCTATTTCAGTAGTGTCACTGTCTAGTAGTACGCAAGATGAACTGTGTTTGAGCAATATTTTCTTACTGATTTGAGGTAGACTTTGCTTTTTGATTTTCTCTGCCAATTCTTTGCCAACATTACCAAAATATTGATTAACAAAGTTCACTGAATCTACTTTAATAGGTTTAATGTTAATGAGCTGATGGCTTTGAGTGTTTTTTGTTTTATATTGTACTGTTTGATTGATTATTTTCCAAAGTTCTTTACTATTCTTAGATGCCTTTTCGATTTGGTCTTTCTCGTATTGTCTTTTTAGTTTCTTTATTAAGTTGTTGCAAAAGTTGCGGTATCTTTTATAGCTTAGTCTAAGTATGTCATTATGCGGATCTTGTTTTAGTGTCTTTTGCATTTTGTTTCTGTTTTTAATACATCTCAAGATCCCATTTGTTATCCAGGGTTTTAAAATTCTTTTGCTTCTAGGTATTTTTACTATTTTCGTGTTTTCATTTAAGCTCTTTTGTATTCTAGATATAAGTAAATTACATATTTCTTCTGGGTCATTTAATTCTAGTAAGTCGTTAATATTCTCTGTGAGGCTTTTAACCGTTTCTTTGTAGTCAATATGTTTTTTAGTTTTATGGCTGTATGTGATATTTGTCTTATTGCGAAGTATTAAAAGAACCGTAAAATGGTCTGTGATAGATGTTTCTAAAACTGCCACCGTTGCTTCGTTTTTATTTTTATTTAATTTTAGGTTACAGTGATCAAGACAGTTTTTATCTCGGGTGGGTAAGGAATGACCCGGTAGAAGACCATTAGCCGATAAAGCATTCAAATAATTGAGCCTGTTTCTAGTTTCGTTATTACGTTCTTCATGATTAGGGTTAATATTAATATTTATGTCACCTGTTAGAATTATTTGGTCATACGATTTTATTTTAGTTAAGTGTTGGCATAATGAGTTTACAAAGTTATCAGCATTACGTATTGATGGTGATCTATAAATACATAATATAATTGAGTTGTTAATAGTTACTTGTAGGCATGTAGCATCTTCAAGTTTTATTTCATCAACATTAGCTTCATAGTCTTTGTGAATATAAACTACAACACCATCGTTTTGATTACGATGTATGGTAGTGGCAAATGAGTTATAGTTAACTATTTGGGGTATCGGTTTCTTTTCACTTAGTCTACATTCTGTAAGAGCAATTATGTCAACTTTAAAAGTAAATTTAGTAAAGTTTATTTGTAGGTCATCAATGTTAGCATATATGCTTCTTATATTTTGTGATAGAATAGTAAAAAAATTAGAAGTACTTTTAGGAAGCCTAAGATATAGCTCATCTATAGCACAAGTAAAATTTTCTGCAATTTCTACACTGTCTAATTCCTTTGTAATATTAATTGTGCTATCCATGCTTACTACACATATAGGTAATAACTGTCATGATCAAGAAATAACGCGTGTTTTGTACGATAAATGTTGCAAAGTATGTCTGGTTTGTATGTTCGTGCAAGTGTTGAGAATTTGGTTTGTGTGTTTGTGAGTTATGTTGTGTATATTTTAGTGTAGAAGTGTGTATAAAATAAAGATAATCTGTGTTTTCTAAGTACCTAATACTGTCTTGAATCCCAACTGTCTCTAGTTGAGAAGGTAGTCATGCGATATTGAAGAGACTGTTAACCTGGTTCTCGCTATGTATTGTTATGATTGGTGAAGTTTCATCTTTTCTAATATATACCTTTCCATATCCAGTCCAACAGAATTTATAGCCCTTCGACTTTGCGAGATCTCTCGCAAGGAAATACAGTCGTGAGGCTTTGACCGTCAGCTGTTCTGCGATAAATATTGGAGTGTCTTCATTTCTCTTGAAGCCTAAGTGCTTGGCACATAATTTAGTTTTGTGTCTTCGGTTGAAAGTTTTACCCATTTTAAGAATATCAGACTTCAAAATAGTTGACGCTAACTCCACAACGATCGGAGTATTTATCTGTGCCTCCTTCTTTCCTCTGATTCTGAAAATATCTTTTATTTCAGATTTATTAATTTTGCAATCAATTGTCGTTCCCAGATTCATAATCATATCAATCAGATCTTCTTTTGTTTCGGTCTTATTCTTAGGTACGTTTTTTATTTCAATGTTGTTCTTCCTTTCAGATCTTTGTATGTCCTCTATTTTGTTTTCCAGAGTAATAATATACTCTTTATCTTTCTTTTGTTGTTATTCTAGAATCCCAACTTTCTTTGTGAGTTCCTCATTATTACTTATAATAAGACTAATAGAGCTTTCAATATTTTTATTCGTGGCCTGGATTTCGATCAGTGTCTGTCTGAAGTAGTTTTTAAGCTCAGTGTCATTATTTTTAAGGAGGTTTTCCATCATAGTGCTCATTTCTTCCTTAAACGTGTCAAGCTCCGTATACCATTCGTCATCTCTGTTCCGCTTACCGCGAAGAAAGACGTAACTAGGGGGAGTTTTTTCAACGTTTTGGGTCGATTTGTGGATGTTTATGTCACTAGCCGATTTTTCCAAGTGGACTTTTGGTGTGTGGAATGTGTCCATTTTTTTCTGAGGGTTTTGAGAGATTTTAAAAAGAAATCGCTTCCGCTTGTGATTTACGGCACAACGCAATATGATTTTTTTGCAATGGGTTTGACCAGTGGCGCAAGCGCTGTGTACTCACAGAAGTATTTCTGTCTCTGTTCCACAATGATGATTGGTATTGCGCCGTCTCGTTCTCTTGCTTATCAGGCTTCTTGCACTTATGATTTCCTGGTAGAAGTTGCGAAATTTGTCGAATTTAATTTACTAATATTATTTTTAGAATGCAGAAATATGGTTAGACGTCTTTATGCTTTCGCGGTCCGGAGGGAAGAGGAAAAATACAATCTTACAAAATAAATAAACAAAATTGATAAACCTTTCTACTTTTTGGACAGGAGATTAAAAACTTATTTGATTTTATTATTTAGTGAATGTTTTATTTTGACTCGATTCAATTACTAAATTATTTTGTTTGTTTAATGGCATGCTGTGACTCAAACTCTTCTAATGGAAGATCAGCGTTATCTTGTTACATACAAAACAAATGCTGAGTAGGAAGCCTTTTTGGATCACTGTTTATGTGTCTTTGCTAATTAATTTTACTTCTGTTTAATATTTATTGTGTCTTAAACAAAAGGGTTCGAACATTATTGTATGGAGCCTGGCATACCTACTAGTCCGCCATTTTGAAAAAAACGTGATTCGGCGGCCAGTGATGAAACACATGTCAACCGACAGAGTAAATGATAACAAAGAAAAAGTGTTCTATGATCAATTCTCATAAGTGATACGGTTTATGAGATATGTATTTGGGTCAGAAAAAAGAAAAATAAAGTAAAGTAGAACATAGATCAGGGTACAGATCAGAAACCGTATCACTTAGGAGATTTGATCATAGAACACTTTTTGTTTGTAATTATTTACTCTGTCGATTGACATAAGTTGCATCACTGGCCGCGGAATCACATTTTTTTCAAAATGGCGGTCGAGTAGGTATGCCAAAGCCCTTATTTTCATTTCATTATACTAAAGTTTATAACTATACCATTCAACATCAGGAACTTTGTCGGAGTCGGGCGCGTCGGTCGACAGCAGGGCCAGTTTGGTGGCCGAGGAGATGCCGGTCTTCCGAGCGATCTGGGATATCTCGTTCTGAAGCTTCTCCAGTTGCGCCTGCGCATAAACCGATATATAACATCAGAAAAGGGGTTCAAAAATTAAATTATTTTTAAATATTATGGCCTACTAAGCCCGCCAGTTTGAATATAAAGGCAGTCAACTAAGTAACATTCTTTTCAAATAAATCTTTTTCTCTTAATAATTTTATTTAAAGACACTGTAAAAATTATGTTTCAAACGCATAGTCCAATTATTATTAAAAGATATCAAACTGAATTGAGTAAATACTTACAAAAAAGGGATTAAATCGATCTCCAAGTCGAGCGGTTTTAAAATTGTTTTTGATTGATTTTATGGATTTTAGTCAGAAATATCTTTGAAACCATATGACGTAGGATTTGATTGCTTAATTTTTTTGGTCTGACATCGCTTTGTAGTGCATAACCCCTTTGCCTATGCATAAAGAAAGAACTCCAAAATTGTAAAACTGGTAAAGCTGTGTTGTTCTATTCGCTTCTCAACTCAGTATAAAAAATTGAAGCAAACTGTCAACACATATATATATTTCCTTGTTATTTTTAGTTTTATCAATGTTAAGTTAACCTTTCCATGTATCCCTGTGCTTCTAAGGCAAAGTTTTGACTTTGACTTTGAAACCAGCCATCCATGGAGCCGAGATGACACAGCTCCTAGCTCTGATGCTAGCCTGGTAGTTAGTTACCTTCATGCGCAGCCGCTCCGCCATCTGCGTGAACTTGCCGGGCTCGTGGAAGCGCAGCGGACGTCTCGCTCGCACCGCCGGCTTTGCTTCCAGGCGGCCATCCATCCAGGAAGCCGAGCTCGCTGTCGCCTCCTCTGTTAGCTGGCCTGAGAGCTGCGCCTTGAACTCCTCGCGCCTCTTCGCTCTTATGTTAGCCTGGTAGAAATTAAATGTATTTATTAAATCAAATCATTTATTTGCAGAATACATTATTACAAACATGTCAAGATCTTATAAAGTAGTGGTGTCAATTGTATTCAACCCGCAAGCAGGTGTGTAAATATTACTAAATGTCAATTTTAATGCATAAAAATAATAATAAAAATCATACGTGTATATGAAAAATAAAAATTGGATTAATTCATCATAACAAAATTAATATTAATTGAAATTCAAATATTCATTTACAATTTAAAAACATTTTTCCACAAGCCAATTATTTAGTTTTATTTTAAATAAAATACCCTTCAGCTCTTTTAAGGTTTCAGGCAACTTATTATAGATCATAATGGACATATTATATGCATTTTGTTTGTAGATCTTTTTGTTACATTGAGGATTGTAGAGAATGCTATTAAATTTAGTTCTTTTCTATCGAGTGATAACATCCTTGCGCATGGTAAAGTATTGTAGGTAAGTTTTTACAAAAACGCATTGACAAAAGTATGGTACAATAATAGATGTTTAGTTTGATAAAAGGTTTCACATACTTGACTAGTAAAATGGCATTGCAAATGTTTTAATGTAAGCATAACAATTGTCGACGATCGACGATTTCAAAGTTAAATCTATAATCAAAAAGATCATTCATCATCAAGGTTCCCACTGCTGGGACACAGGGACTTCTCTCTTGGCGAGAGAGATTAGGCCATGTCCATGTCCTTCAAACTCTTTATAGTAGTCAGAACATGCAGGTATCCTCACGATGTTTGCCTTCACCGTTAAAGCACGTGTTTAAAGCGCACATAAATTTCTCAAGAAAAATCTAGCGGTGCGTGGCGGGGTTTGAACCCACGACCTTCGAAATGAAAGTCGAGTGTCCTCCCACTTAGCCAACACGGCTTCTTTTAAAAAGATCATTAATTTTATAAAAACATTGATCTACTAGCCACAAATACAGTTTTTTCTTAAACTGAGAAGAAACTAGAATTTATTTATTTATTTATTTACAAAATTTTGGGAAAACTAACAGCTAGTATAAATTTTAAGACACTTGTATAAAAGCTTGCAACTGTAACAGTCAGTATAGTAGAAGATAGTAGAATTAATGGGAACTTATCAACACAAGATGGATTATAATTAATACAGGCTTCAACCCACATTATTTGGCATCCTTATGATTAGGAGGATGAATATACATCTACCAGATTAAGAGAAAAAGTATTGTTCTTTGACTTAAAACTTTATTATTTAGATTAAGTTGTATTTACACAACACTTACTAGGCTAAAAATGTACAGGCTTCTTCGATACAGGCTTAGCCTAGTGAAGAAGTCACCAGATACAGTCTGCTCTATAAGTTATCTGCAAATAACTGAAGGACACCTAACGTCTATTAGTTTTATTTCAAAGTGTGTTAAGATTATAAGTCCTAATGTTTTTTTGCTGAAATATATATTTTTTTTTTATTATTTCTTGATGTGTAGATCCGGGAGGAGGACAACGAGGGCAATCCACAGTTAAACTATAACTATCCACCTACCTATATTTTATGATGGTTTTTGTAAGAAATTTTTTATTTAGTCTTATTTTGTGATATATTACGAATAAGATTGTTGAAATGACTATAGGGCTCTCCTGGCTGGGGGGCCCAGTGGCAATGCCCCGTCTAGCCCACCGGTAGCTACACCACTGGTCTTAGGAGATACTTATAAAGTAGACTTCTTCCTTCCTACCTTCACATGAAAAATACCTACCTTTTTTTTTTTTTTTTTTTTTTTTTTTTTTTTTATTTCCTACCTTCAGCGTAGGAGCAACTTGAGTGAGCTGCACAAGTTTGCCCGTGTTGTCGATGGTGCGGCCCTCCTTGTCCAGGATGAGGGGCGCAGGCCCCGCGGCGCCCTGCAGCGCCCCGCCGGCGAGTTTCCGCTGTATCCGAGCTTGGAGTTCCGCGATCTTCTGCTGTTTCTCCAGCTCTTGTGGTGTTAAGGCTGTGGAAAAGACACAACTAAAATAAACAAGAGTTAAAATTAACCTAAAAACTAACTAAGTTTTACGAACTTCTGAAAACAATTTTTTACTATGACTATAACGATTGGCTTTTGTACGACAAGCATACTTAAAATATTTATGTATTAATTTATGTTGTTGATTTTGATGTATTTAATGCGAACTAACAGAGAGTTATTTTTTATCGAAAACGACTACACCTTCTTTTTTTTAAAACTAGTAATTTTTACGGTTTTCCTAAATTTCGTTAACTTTTTCAAACACATGGTTCAAATGCATGCAATGCATTAGAAAAATACGTAAAATAAAAAATATTATTTTGCCCCAACTTCAATTGGAGAACGCACTCACCTCACTCGTTCATAAAATAATTTTAGCAGTAGCTAGTCCACTGCTGTACATAATGTAGGTCGCAATCAAAAAACCCTTAGCCAATACTCGCCACGCTTGGCAGGCGGAGCCACTTGTTACTGAAATAACTGGAACTCATTGAGTGCGGCCTATGTCCAACAGTGAACTTTCTTCGGCCAAAACTATGATGATAATGAATGAAACATTATACAATATACTTACTTGGCTTGGTATACATAGAAGGTTTAACAGCACTAGCTGTAGCCCCGGTGGGTAGTTTATCTTTGAGGAACTGGGTCGGGGCCGAACTGGATACAGTCTTGGAAGGGCCTTTGAGGACCGCCAGGGCTCTCTTACGTTCTTCTATCTCCTTCTGAGCATTTACCATCATCGCCTGAAAGAAAGAGATAAACAACATTACTGTTCGCTCATAAGGTTGATTCATAACATTCAGGGAAGCTACGTCACTTACACTGACAAGTGAGTTCATAGAGAATTTATGAAAAAATATTTCTCTGAGGAACGCACCAGGCGTTTCGACTCGGAAAATTGGACTTCTTTGTTGCGCTATTAAACAGATCGAACATAGGATTGGAAATACAGCATTTTGCTGCCTTATACCTAAAGGAGCTCAGAAGTTTAATTCAGAAAAATCCTAAAAACATACAGGTTGTAACAAAAGTTACGATCAGTATGGAAAGGTCTGAAAATATAAGACAGGATTTGTCCTTAGGAACCATCAACCATGTCACTAATTTTAGCAAAATGAATCTGCATAAATAAATATCAAAATAAACTTGTACTTTGCTTAGAACTAAACTTTTTTCAAAAAAAGAAAAATACACAATATTTATTTATATGTTGATTGTGTAGGTCATAAGCACAAAAATTTACTAAGAACAAATCTTCCTATGCCTTATATTTTCAGACCTTCTCATACTTATCATAACTTTTGTTTCACCCTCTATAAACAAACAAACAATATCTCATATACAATTTCCATGTCACAATGTTAGTTACCATACTCCTCCAAAACGGCTTTACCGATTTTTACCAAATTTTATATGCGTATTCAGTAGGTCTGAGAATCGGCTACTATCTATTTTAATTTTGCAAAACAATGTTTGCTGGGGTTAATTAGTTGAATTATAAATCTGAGAAACCTTAATCTATAAGCATCATTATTATATTACCTTGATTCTATCAGCACTTAGGCTGGACACCTTTGTCACCGAATTGGAATCACCTCCGGCCGGCTCCGAGCCATTCTTCTTCTCTTCTCTATCTCTGTCCTTGTCCCTCTTCTCGTCGCGGCGGTCTTCTCTCTCTTTATCGTCATGTCGCGATCTAAAATTATTCAAATTATTTAAAACAGATAGTTACTTTAAACAGAGTGGCACTCATTTTCCATTTCTATACAATAATTACCAGTTTAATTTTCAAATCTCGGTGGCAGTTTGATTTCATAGAGTACCAAAAAGAAGGAACAATTATATAGTTAAGCCACAAATTATTGTCTTTACGAAAATATGGTTAGCACTACAGCTGTATTTTTAATAATAATTTATTAAACTTCTTTCAATTATTTGAAAAAGCTGGGCACTTATTTTTTCAGGATTTTTAACTAACTTCAAAATAGGAGGATGTTCTCAATTTGACTAAATTTCTTTAATTTTTTTGTATGTTTGTTAAGCAATATCTCCGTAAGTTGTGAATAGATTTTTAAAAGTCTATTTTTATTCGAAAGGGTATGTTTGCTGTATGAGTGGCCGAATTGTCACAATGTCAAAATCTGATAATGGGATCCCAGAGAAATCAAGAGCAGCTGTGGAATTTAATTAGATGTAAAGTCAGATTTTTAAAGATAGTACATACATTGCAATTACAAGCATTTATATGGTGCCCGCATTAAAACTCCTTTGGCCTTACCCCAAGTATGATATGAATGAACAGCTGAGAACATTAAAAAGTTTACCTTTTGGTATCCTTGTCTTTATCACTAGTGTCATGTTTCCGCTTTTGACTTTTCGAAGATGATATAAGCTCTTGAGCGAGTGCTAAAACCTTATCTGCTAATTTGCTGGCTTTTTTCGAGTCTATGTGTGACGATAATCTATCTATTATCTTACGGCGCTCGTATCTGAAAGTTTATGCATTGTTTTAAATGATTAATAAAGAAAAAATCTAATACCTTTTACATAATAATATAATTTATTAAATGTAAATTTAAAAACCAATCAACTTTCCTCTTTATCTCTCTACAGTTCTTATATGAGATGTTGAGACAGTTCCAAAACAGTAAGTATAAGGATACAATATAAAGTATAGTATAATATTTCTAGTAGAGTATTCTACTTGAGTTGTGTTTTGTTTAATAAATAACATCTTTGCTATATTGTTTTCCCAATAACAATTAATTTATATATTAAACATAAGGTCAAAAGCTACCAATTTAGGTCTGCTAAAGGAAAACCTTAAGAGGTATACAAATAACAAACAAAAATGCTTACCCGTTGTTCAAACACGAAGATACTGTCGACAGCACAGAGCTGTCGGATTTACCTAAGGTCCGGTAAATAACGCGGTCCAGCGACGAGCGGAGGTCTTCTACTTCTCGCCGCGATAGCTGCAGCGCCATATCTTCAACCACAATCAGATTACAAGCAAAATAACCCAAAATAAAATCGCTCCAAATTCTTTTGAGGTTATGTTTTACCTTAATGGATTTTACATTCTATTCCTTTTGGAATAGACGATTCACATTCCAATTTTTAGAGCCGCTACTTGTTTGTTGTTTGGTTTCTTTGAAAAGGTTTCGATAAAATTTAGAATTTTCGCATCAAAACCTACACACTGACGTAAACAATAACCAGAAATATTTTTTTTTACTTTATTCCAATTAAACATTCATTCAATGAATGATTACATATTCGGAAAAACCGGTTATTGTGCAAAGAAAACAAGAAGAAGAAGTGAAGATAATTTCGTTTTCTATAGTTTCTCTGTGTAGACGTAAAAATAGCCGAAGTAGGGTTATAGTTTTGTTTTGGGTGGCCAAATACTAAATATCACTACGTTTTAGTTAGTGTTTTTAGCCAAAAAAATAAACAAACAGTCTGTGATTCCATTATTCTTAAATGGCTCTCTTAGCTATTTGCAAAGGAGACAAATGCTAATATTATCATCATCATCGCATATGCTATCAAGATAATTTTATTTTTAATTACTTGACCCATCAAAAGCATAAACATAACCTTAAAATGTCTGACGACGACGATGTTATTCTTGTAAAGAGATCGAAACACATCCACTATGGTTCCTTGGAAGAGCAGGAGAAAGCGCGGCTTGCAGCCCTCGCCGCTGCGGCCAAGGAAGGCGCTGCTGAGGACGATGGACCAGAACTGGGTGATGTTCAAGTTTCCAACGGTGAGCTGGTCACTGAAAATCGACACCTATTAAATTATTGAACCAAAACTCCAAGGGTGTAGAGGAGTTATGAAGTTTAATAACTGTTTTTTTAATGATCATTGCTTGAACAGCCAAAAACTGATAATAAAAAAGGCATAGATGCACATCTTTAAAATAAATAATTAAACAGCTAAAAAGTATTTCTGGGCTGTTCTACTATCATTTAACACTAATCTAAACAGAACCTCAGCCTGAGAGATACAAATAACACTCACCCCATGCATAAATTAAAGATTTATGCATGGGATTAAACTGTGCAAGTAAAAACTGTTTGTTAAACGTTTGTTAACAATATATTAAAACATTTTTAACAGTAATTTATTTTCTTTGATATATAGAGTATATGGACTTGGAGGATGAGGTCTCCAGAGATAAAAAAGCTCTATTGGAAGAGTTTGAACGGAGAAGGAAGGCTCGACAGCTGAATGTGTCTACTGATGATGATGAGGTAACATTTTAGCATTAGTATTTAATATTGTGTGGTAATAGATAGTTTTTCAATTTAATTATGTTATTTAAAACCATACATTTCAATAATAATGTCTACTTTAGCTTTAAGTGCTTTTGTGAATAAATAATCTTATTATTATTTGACATTTACAAGACTGGTGTATATTTTACATACTACAAACTGGAATTTCATAAAACTATGGCATAGAACTTATTTGACTAATAAAATCAGAACACCAAAAAAATAAAATAAATAGAGCTTATAGAGTTAACAAAAACTTTCACATTTATAATATTAGTTGTAAATAACATTTTTCTTAGTAAAATTCAGCATAGAGGATCGAATAAAGGTTTGAACATTTAAATTTATTTATAATTTGTGTTATAGGTCCGCAGAAGTCTCCGGCAACTTGGTGAGCCGGTTTGCTTGTTTGGAGAGGGCCCGGCTGAAAGAAGAGTTAGATTGCGAGATTTACTCAGCTAGTAAGTTCTTCAAATTCTGATTCTGTGTGACTGGAAATAAGAGACTGCATATCAAAGTTGTATTGTGCATTATTCCCTGCCTAGCTATGTTTGTGTTATAATTGTGTGCGCAATATTCCT
The DNA here is from genome assembly GCA_929108375.1 of Gymnoscelis rufifasciata. Classification (NCBI taxonomy): domain Eukaryota; kingdom Metazoa; phylum Arthropoda; class Insecta; order Lepidoptera; family Geometridae; genus Gymnoscelis; species Gymnoscelis rufifasciata. Next base: position 4,518,652 of record OV815332.1, on the reverse strand, counting down.
TATTGCTATTATTATTATGCACATCAGCACACCTTTTTTGTGTTTCCCGCGGGTCTAATGTGATTTTCGTCATAGCATATTATAATTCGATAATTAATTTTTAAAAACAGTATTTACTCAAGTTTATGACTAATGTAGAAAACTTTTAAACATTGGGTGTAAGGAGTGCTTCACCATTTTTTTAAATGAAGTGATAATTTGGAAAGAGAAATAATTTGATAATGTCAATCATGCCTGAGCTTTATTTATTTATTTATTAATCATGTCCAGCCAACAGCACACATAACATACACTTAACTTAATCAACTACATCAGACTATATTACATATAATATGTGTGCAAATAATAGGCATGCGCAAATACAGATTGACAAACAACAGCATGATAATCATACACTAAAAAATTATCCTTAGCTTTAGCTTCTGTGTGTGAATCAACTGATAGGAACATAACATTTAATGTTTCCGTTCTTACAGCCTAGGCGAAGATGCAATCAACAAGAAGCTGGAGGAAGAAGAGGCGCGTATGTCCCTCACTCGAGCCAGAGAGGGCACGTGGTACCACGAGGGCCCGCCGGAGCTGCGTGTAGCGAGGCGCGCCATAGCCGCCTACAGCCTGCCCCGAGCTAAGGAACGGTGAGTTAAGTCAGCTGTAGATGAGAATTGATAACTAAAGGTTGAATCTCTAAGATTTTACAGTTATTTTGGTTGAGCGGCCTGCACCGTAAACCCGCAGCCTTCACCAAGTCATCCGACTATCTATCAGGTGGACGTCTTACACTATAATGAAGATGCATTACAAAAACCCACATGATCGCTAAAACTGACGGTAAAAATCAAATTAAAAAAAAAGTTTTTTATTGTCAGTGCTAGAGATGATGTGCGCCATCTACGCTGTTAAAGACGCAAAATGGCGTTCAACTGAGTAACATTTTTTTCACTTTATAATTTTATTTAACTCGACACTGGCAAATTGTTGCTTCAAGCGCAAAGTCCAATAACAAGAAACTGAACTGAACTGCGCTGTTATGTTCTCTATTCCCAATGAATTAAAAATAATGTAATATTTTCTATTCATAGGTTAGCAAAAGCCCGGGAAGAGTTGAAACTGGCTGGCAGCGTCCGCGCGGCCGCGCGCCAGGAGTCGCAGAGAAAAGCCTCGGCCATGTCCATTTACTGCAGTCAGGTAGTTAATACATATTAGTAGACAAAAAAAACTAATTATTAATTTGGTTCTTTACACATAACCTCCGGGTGGTGCTAAGAACAGTCTCTGGTGGGAGCTGCTTGTCACCACCCTCCGGGCTGAGCCGTTACGTGAAACGATTTTTTCGTGTTTCGTAATGTGGTCCGAAAAAGACTTCACCATCTAGGTCTTCATGCCCCATCTTCAGACCACATTGTCACTTTACATCAGGTGAGATTGTGGTCAAATGAAGGCTTATCTAGCAAAAAAAGGTTCATTACATTGTGATATTTTTTCTTTATAGTGATCAATGGTAAAGAGTGGAATTATATTCCAAGGTCTGCTTTACCAAACTCTTTTAAGACTGAATAGTCTTCTTCTTTGAACTTGCTCTAAAATGGACCTCGTCTCTGTCTACAGGCTTGACAGCTGTCAAAGTGTATGAATCAATTTTATAAGTATTGTTCCGTGTACAGATTATATACATTTCGAAATAAAAAGAACAAAATTAGGTTTTTATATTTTAAAAGTGCAACAACTTTCATTCCGAACAGTCATCCAAGTACTCAACTTTAATATTATTGTGAAATAAGTCTAAGCCTTTGCTTTTAATATACACATTTATAAAATAACGACCTGAGTGGCTCGCTGTGCAAAGGTTATTGGCGCAAAAGGTTGCGAGTTCAATTCCCGCCGGAGGACCAAATTTTATACGATATTACAATTTCTCGTAATTCCATGTTCTTCTTTTACAGATCGGCGATTCTAGACCAATAAGCCATTGCAGATTTAGCGGCGATAGCAAAATGTTGATGACTGCCAGTTGGTACGTTAAATTTAACAGACTTATTAAAAGAAGAAAGCTATTTTTCTGTTTTTTTTATTAGTATCATCATCACCCTATTAACGTTCCCACTGCTGGGACACAGGGACTTCACTCTTGACGAGAGAGATTAGGCCTTAATTTGTTAGTATATTAGTATCACGTTAATTATATTAAATTTTAAAATATGACTACCTATGAGCGATGGCATAGTATTCCACCATTTAGTGGCAGTAAAACGTACACTGTATGTGTGTATGTCCATATACATAGTATTGATCATCACGACAGTCAGAATGAAAACATTTATTTATTTAACCACACTATAACAATGTATGTTATATTGGGCGAGTCAATTTACAATATCTCAGAAGAATACATGATATGACAGCACACTTAAACGAATTAAATATTTATACTTTGCCTCATTAACGTATTCGTTCATAAACGAATTATAAATTAAATTATGTGTTGCCTTTTTTGTTATCCTCCACAATCTTTAAATTCATTTAAATATTGAATAAAATTAATACATAATAAACGTTCACATGTAGAGGTATAATAAACAATGTATCTATGACTATTCTATTAAGTTTATTATTATCAGATGTCTTGTACCCGTAACGGAAGCCTAGAGCTTACTACGGATCTAGATGCTGTGTGGAAAGTCCGGAAATATTTATTTATTTATATCACCCAGGTCCGGGTTAGCTAAGGTGTGGTCGGTACCAGACTGCTGCGAGCTCCAAGTACTGAAGGGACACACGTGCAACGTCAGCGGGGTTGCCTTCCACCCCACGGCTGTCATGCCGCAGCATTTCCAGAACAAGGTAATTTCTAATTAATTGTTTTAAGCAGAAAAAGATTAAAGAACAGTCTCTGGTGGCAGGCTTCGGCCGCGGCTTGTCACCACCCTCCGGGCTGGGCCAGTGCGTGAAGCGATTTTTTCGTGTTTCGTAATGTGGTCCGGAGAAGCCATCTACCTTCTAGGTCTTCATGTCCCATCTTAGACCACATCGTCACTTTACATCAGGTGAGATTGGTGAAAACGCTTTCGTAACCCTCGCACGCAAGGATTCGAAACTGCACCTCAGGGAAAGCGCCTCGTAGTATAACTTAAAAATCACTTATAATAATAATAAATAGTCTTTATGCATATAAATCTTCTGTATGTGTGTTAGTCATTGAACTCCTACTAAACTGTCCTCCTCCGACTTTGATGAAATTTTTGAAGTGAAACTTTTTTAGAATCGTGATTTCAGACCGGATGCAACGGAAATACGTCAGGTAACGCTAAAAAGGTTAAGCAACTTTCCGGAACGCCAGTACTTGGATGGGTGACCGCCCGAACAAAATCTTTTTGCACAGTATTTTTTTTTATTCATCTCATTCTTTTGTCTATTTACTGAAGTTTCACTTCTACCGTGTGTGAATCGCACACAACCTTTTTTTTGTGTGTGTTTAAGTGGTTTCGAGAATGGTTTAGATTCACAATGCAGTCAACTAGGTGCGAAGCGGGGGTGGACCCCTAGTCACTTATAAATATAATTTAACAATCCTAGAAAACCAATTAATAAGATAATTGTATTACTCCTCTCTGTAAAACTAATCTATGGTTTAATTTCACATAAATTACCTACCTGACATCGATATTTTTTTTTTACTGTAAACAATTTATGTAAGTGCTAACGTAATAAATATTTCTTGTTAGTCTCCTTACCCTGATGCGAAATAGTCAGCAAAGCCTATTTTAGATAAAATGCCGCTAACGTTCGTTCGTCCTTTAAGTTCACTTTGGCACTTGTGTCTGTCAAAAAGTGACAATATGCGCAAAATAAATTAATATAATTAAAGTTGCTATCTATTTTGAAAAAGAAGTATTATTTTTTAGTTTAAGTTAATGAAGATTGACAAACAACAGTGTCAATCTGTAAGTGCTGTGCATGCCTGTTACTTGCACACATATCATAATATAAATATACCTCTAGTCTGATATAGTTGATAAAGTTGATTAAGTTAAGTGTATGTTATGTGTGCTGTTGGCTTGCCTTGATTTTTAATTGACTGCTTCAGTGGCGCGGTGGGCGAGGGTCCGCTTGCGGCGCAAGAGGTAGCGGGTTCGATTCCCGCCGAGGGTGAAAGTGTTTGTATGTTCTACATGATGTCCTTGGTCTGGGTGTTTAATATGTATAATATAAAAAAGGTGTGTGTGCGATTCACACACGATAGAAGTGAAACTTCAGTAAATCGACAAAAGAATAAGAAGAATAAAAAAAAACAAAATAAAAATACTACTTATGCAAAAAGATTTTGTTCGGGCGGTCACCCATCCAAGTACTGGCGTCGCGCAAAGTTGCTTAACCTTGATAGCGTTTAAGATTGGCTTACCCGACAGGTAAGCCAATCTTATTTCCATTTCCGTTGCATCCGGTTGCAAATCACAACGATTCTAAAGAAGTTTCACTTCAAAAATATCGATATATGTTATCATCATCATCATATGTATGACTATTATATTAAGTATATCAGATATCTAGTACCCGTAACTCAAGCTCAAGTTCTAGGTAAAACATGTTGGGTGCTGTATCTTTATTTTACAATTGTTAACAACCTACAACCCCTGTTTGCAAATGAATGTTTTGATTCAGATTTTTCTATCTTTGATGAATGTTGTTGTTGAATTGAATTGTCTGGAAATATTTATTTATTTATCCAGTGTAAAATCAAAACATTTATTTGCAAACAGGGGTTTTAGGTTGTTAACAATTGTAAAATAAAGATACAGCAGAGAACATGTTTTACCTAGAGCTAAGGCATGCAAAGTTATATAATAATAAAAATGCAGATATAGTATTTATTTATTAAATTAGTAAATTTTTGCATTCAAGTCTGTCAGAAATTAGTTTTTTTTTGTACTTTTTGTTAATGTAGTTATATTGATAATGCACTATTTTAAAGCTTTACGGAAGTAATGCGGTATCAAAAGCTAATAAAATCCAACCGTATGTATTGTATTTATTTATTACATTTATTCGAAATCTTTTCCACAGTTGGAAAACAAGGTAGCGGAAACACCGGAAGTCATGGAGACAGACAAAGAGGGCGCCTCTGAGGCCTGCGCGATGGCGACCTGCGCGTACGACGGCAGCGTGCACCTCTGGAACTTCGCCAGGTCAGAGGTTTTTAGAGATTCCTACTTTAATAACATATAAGACGACCACTGTGGCTCGGTGGGCGAACGTCCGCCTGAGGCGCAGGAGGTTGCGGGTTCGAATTCCGCTGGGGGACAAGATTTTGTACGATCTACGATTTCTTGTTTCGGGTCTGGGTGTTTTCTACGTATCATAATGTATATATTTACAAAATAAAATCTATTTAGTATATCAGTCACCTAACACCCATAGTACAAGCTCTGCTCTTAGTTTGGGGTTAGGTGATGCTGTGTGAGTAGTCCGGAAATATTTATTTATTATTTATTTATTGATAGTAGCAAACAAGAAATCGGAAATATGAAAAAAAGATTGGGAAGTCATACCCTCTTGCGCTACGAGCGGACCATCAACCACTGTACTGGGCGATAATTAAACACCAGCCATTAAGGGCTGGCCGGTAATCACTTGAAGCTTGAAAGGGCGGGAGGGGTTTTACAATAAAATCATTAAATACCACGAGCTCCAGCTAGTAAGAAATCACTTTATTTTATCGTTAAACTTGCAATTTCTAAACCGAAAAGCGGCATAGTGCAAGCTTTTTGTCTAGACAAAACAATCACGGTCTTTAATTTCAAGATAAATAAGATTAAACATATAGCTATATTTTAGGATTATTCCGATATTCCGATTGAGAACTTATAATTATAAATAACTAGCTGACCCCAGCTAACGTTGTTTTGCAAAATGAAAAATAGATGTTGGCCAATTCTCAAACCTACTCAATATGCTCACAAAAATTCGAGAACCGGTCAAGCCGGAGGAGCACGGGAACGAACATTGTGACACGAGAATTTTATAAATAATTATTGATTTTTAGTGAAGTGTTTTAGTATGCATTTATGTTTATTTATAATTGAGGATAATATTGTATTTTAATTAATCTCAAATTAATGATGTCCCGAATGCTAGATAATAATTAATTCTAATGTATAAAGTGTTCTCATTAAGTGAATTTTTTGTAAATTGTTTTGAGATAAATACCCCTTTGTACTCCAATGTATTGTCTTGTTATTGTTTGCAGTTTGTATTTTATTTGTGGTGTAGATACAATAAAGAGTTATCTATCTATCTATCTATAAATAAACGTTCTTAAACCTGAAATAAGATGTATGTATTAATGTATTGTTGCGTTCCCAGTGACTCCCCCCTGGCCTCCCTGGAGGGGCACGGGCCGAGCCGCGTGGCGCGCGTGGAGTTCCACCCCTCGGGCCGGTTCCTGGCCGCCACCGTGTTCGACAACTCCTGGCGCCTCTGGGACTTGGAGATAGGTAACACTCATTACGATTTTTTTTTATTTTGAAGTGAAACTTCTTTAGAATCGTTGTGATTTCAAACCGGATGCAACGGAAAAAACGACAGGTAAGATCTTAAACGCTAACAAGGTTAAGCAACGTTTGCGCGACGCCAGTACTTGGATGGGTGACCGCCCGAACAAAATCTTTTTGCACAGTATTATTTTTTTGTTTTTTTTATTCTTCTCATTCTTTTGTCGATTTGCTGAAGTTTCACTTCTATCGTATGTGAATCGCGCACACACCTTTTATTTTTTATTTTGCTGTTTTTGTTGAGCCAATTAAATAATCCTCTATAATAAATCAAACATTAACTTCAGGAAGCTCAGGACTATATAAATGCAAATACCCTTCAGACTACACATCACCGTGTCCGTATCAATACAATACTCTTTATTGTAATACCAATATTACAATACAATAAAACAATGCTGAGGAATGAAAATGCATGTAGATAATACTGTAACAGTAGCCATTTCCTTGGCCTGGACGTTCACGGGCCGAAAAACCATCAAAATACGATCACGAAGAAAATATTCTAAAAAAGAATTAGAGGAATCGGTCTAGCCATTCGATTCTTATGCGCATTACAAATTGTTTTTTATATAATACTAGCGGTCCGCCCCCGCTTCGCACCTTGCACGTATTGTGAATCTAAACCATTCTCGAACCCACTTAAACACACACAAAGAAATTCATCGAAATCGGTCCAGCCGTTAAAGAGGAGTTCTATGATTACCACAGGCGCAGAATATTTTTTTTTTTTTTTTTTTTTTTTTTAATATTGATAAGCCTTCATTTGACCACAATCTCACCTGATGTAAAGTGAAGATGTGGTCTAAGATGGAGCATGAAGGCCTAGAAGATGGCTTCTCCGGACCACATTACGAAACACGAAAAAATCGCTTCACGCACTGGCCCAGCCCGGAGGGTGGTGACAAGCCGCGGCCGAAGCCTACCACCAGAGACTGTTCTTAGCACCACCCGGAGGTCACGTGTAAGGATTCAGAGGGTTACCACTTACGGACGTGAACAGCCAAAACCTCCAAATAAATATGTATATAAAGATAGGTTCAATTTAATTTTAATTTGTGCAGGGAAAGACAATTAGTAGTGGGGTTTATCAATTTGTAAAAACATAAAGGTTTATTTTATTTGTTAAAACATGAACTTTTTTTCCAGCCAAGGAGGTGTTGCATCAGGAGGGACACGCAAAGCCGGTTTATAGCATCGCTTTTCAAGCGGACGGATCTCTTGCAGTCACAGGGTAACAAAACATACCTAATTCATTGCTAATACATAAAATTAGTTAAAATTTGTTCACGTCCGTAAGTGGTAACCCTCTGAATCCTTACACGTGACCTCCGGGTGGTGCTAAGAACAGTCTCTGGTGGGAGGCTTCGGCCGCGGCTTGTCACCACCCTCCGGGCTGGGCCAGTGCGTGAAGCGATTTTTTCGTGTTTCGTAATGTGGTCCGGAGAAGCCATCTTCTAGGCCTTCATGCTCCATCTTAGACCACATCTTCACTTTACATCAGGTGAGATTGTGGTCAAATGAAGGCTTATCAGTAATAATATTTTCGGACTAATTAATTACACAGCAAAACCTAACCCAAACTAATCTTCTTCAGATCTTGTACTATGGGTGTTAGGTGTCTGCTATACTACATAGATATATAATTTCTTAAATAGTTACTTATGATACATAGAAAACCCCCAATCACGAAACCAGATATTGTAGATCGTACAAAATCTGGTCCCCCGGCGGGAAGCGAACCTAACCTCTTGCGTATCAGGCGGACCTCGCCCACCGAGCCACAGAGGTCGTCAACATAGCTCTTACTAACTTAGCTGTATAAATTGAATATTGAAATTGAAATCATGTCACAATGTTAGTTACCGTACTCCTTCGAAACAACTTACCGATTTTTACCAAATTTTATATACATACTAGTGGCCCGCCCCGGCTTCGCACGGGTTTTTATTCAAGTTTTTTTTCTCGCCTTTTAAACCTTCCTTCACGAACATTTCAAGACTATGATAAGATAAATCCGTTCAGTCGTTCTCGAGTTTTAATCAGACTAACGAACAACAATTCATTTTTATTTATATAGATTCGGTAGGTCTGAGAATCGGCTACTATCTATTTCTCATTAAGCAAAACAACGTTTGCTGGGGTCAGCTAGTAACTTATAAAATGTGATTGAATTACAGAGGTATGGACGCGTTCGGGCGCGTGTGGGACCTGCGCACGGGGCGCTGCGTCATGTTCCTGGAGGGGCACCTGGGGCCCGTGCTGGCGGCCGACTGGGAGCCGCGCACGCCGCGCCTGGCCACCGCCGCCGCCGACCACCAGGTACCGTCGCGGGACCTATGTGTTCCATGAAGGAGCAATCATGATAAAATAAATAAATATTTCCAGACAATTCACACAACAACATCTAGCCCCGTGGTAAGCCCTAAGCTTGTGTTACGGGTACTAGATATCTGATAAAGTCAAAGTCAAAACGTTTATTTCCTTAGAAGCACATAGCCTACATGGACAGGTGACAGTATATACTTAATATAATAGTCATACATTTATAGATATTTTTTATTATACATATTAAACACCCAGGCCAAGAAGTAAGAGCTTGTAGAACATACAAACACTTTCACCCTCGGCGGGAATCGAACCCGCTACCTCTTGCGCCGCAAGCGGACCCTCGCCCATCAAATATGGCTAAGCGTCCGCATCTCGCGACCGCTTTCGCGCGACAAGGACATTAGAGATGGGTAAATCCTGAGTTGAAGATTTAAAGATTCGAATCTGTAAGGTGATCTGAATCCCTTATCGACTCTCTACAAATCTTTTTTTATTTTTTTTTTTTTTTTTTATTTATGTAACAAAATCAACAGCCCTTAAATTTATCTTATTATTTACCTAACTTATCTATCTTACGGCCAATTATAGATTTACTTTATATAAACAAATATTATAGTAATTGACAGTCAAACAAAATTTTTATGTTTAGATTACAAAAGAAGCTTATGTTAGAGAAATGTTAATATGTTAACAAACTAAATAGATTAACTTGGTAGATAACAGATATTCACAATATACATACAACATACACAACACTTATAGCAATGTTATCATAATTTGTTTTTATTAATTAACGAAAAACTAGGTATAGGTCTAAATTGTCTCCTGAAGTATCCTCAAAATATCTTTTTTAAATGATATTTTACTGGCATGAAATACATCGCTACTATGAAATTGCTTATTGTCTAAATATTATCGAATCCTAGGATTTATTAACTCCTACTGACTAAATCGAGCCATTCGGTACCGGGAGCCGAATGAGCCGATGACCGATGAATGACTGTCTGTGAGCGAAGTGAAGTTGAGCATGGGCACGGGTGCGGCTATGCTGTGCGGAGCGGATTGGTTTAAAAGACTCATTGCGCCAAGGATTCAAAAGATTTGACGAGCTGTTAAAAGATTTGGTATCGCCTACACGAGGCGCGAGCGCGAGCCGATTTGGATTTCGTGTTTCGAAACACCGCGCAGAGTTGTCAAAATCAGGTGATTCGAAAGATTTGAAGAGTCGATAAGGGGATTCGGATCTTCCCGGTGAGTTAGATTTAGTGAGTCGGATCAGAGTGCGGAGTCGAGATCGCCCATCTCTAAAGGACATGTCGTGGTCCTCGCTCCCGACTTCTGACCTGCAGGAGCCGTATATCGACGCTTTAGGGATGCGTTCACGGAAAAATTCCCTGATTAGTTTTAAGTTATATTTCATAGTATGTATATAAGAGAGAGAGAGAGAGAGAGCGAGACATTTACAATACAATACAAAAACGCTTTATTGTACACAACACAGGGACATAAACACGTAAAACAAAATAAATAAATAAAATATGACACATCAAAAAACAAAGAAAAACAACAAATCACAACAAAATTTTGTGATATGATAGAGTGTTGTATTAAATGAAATATTTAGATGCCTTTGTAAGGTATTGTATATGTGTACTAGGCATTACCTTGCTGCACACAATTTCTTACTAGCAAAGGAGGTAAAAAGCCGTGTTGGCTAAGTGGGAGGACACTCGACTTTCATTCCGAAGGTCGTGGGTTCAAACCCCGCCACGCACCTCTGGATTTTTCTTCTTGAGAAATTTATGTGCGCTTTAAACACGTGCTTTAACGGTGAAGGCAAACATCGTGAGGAAACCGGCATGTTCTGAGAACTTTAAAAGAGTTTGAAGGGCATGTGACATTCACCAACCCGCACTTGGCCAGCGTGGTGAATTAAGGCCTAATCTCTCACGTCAAGAGAGAAGTCCCTGTGTCCCAGCAGTGGGAACGTTAATTGGGTGATGATGACAGGAGGTAAAGTCTTTAAGACTGCGTTAATTATGCAATACTTTCTTTGGTTTTTAATAAACTATTGATTAATTGCTTCCCGCGGAGTCGCGAGCGCGTCCCATTTTTACAAAAATAGTTATACCTTGATAAATACTGTAGCTGTCAGTTCAAAAATCATTTACATTAGAAATTCTAAAATTTAATACAACCTATAAATTAATAGACTTTAGTTTTAAAAGTAACTGGATGTCCTCAAATTAAGGCGCAACTTAACATATACATGGAAGTATGAAATCATATTCTTTTTCCTTAATTTTTATGCAGTTCTAACTATAAGTTAGTTGTATAGAATAAGTAGATTAATAACTAGAAGAAACGACCTAGTATGCGATCTTTATGTATATTGATTGCCGGCAACGCATTCGCGTTAATGAGAATTTCTCTTCATGGTGCGACGTTACTGCTGGGGTACCGCAGGGTGGTGTTCTCTCTCCTCTTCTCTTTGCAATCTTCATTAATTCAATTTCTCTTCATATTTCCTGTTCCTATCACCTTTATGCGGACGATCTTCAGATTTACACGCAGGCACCGGTACATGACCTGGAATCTGCTATTACTAGGATTAACGTAGACCTTGAGCACATAATAGAGTGGAGTAATTCATATGGTTTGACTGTGAATCCTAAGAAAACGCAGATTATCATACTTGGTAGCTCTAGGATGATTTCCCGGGTAGACAAGGCTACGTTACCGCCAGTTACTTTTAACGGGGTTCCGATACCGTTTAGCAAACAAGTTCGGAATCTTGGTTTAATTTTGGACGAAGAAATGTCTTGGAGACCGCAAATGTCCGAACTCAGTAGAAAGATGTTTGCATCTGCTGCATCCTTGAGACGATTACGCAATTTCCTTCCGACGTCCACGAAAATCACGCTTGCACAGTCACTCCTGCTCCCGATCCTTGACTATGCAGATGTGTGCTATCCGGATCTCACTGAAAACCAGCTTAACAAACTTGAGCGGCTCCAAAACTTCTGCATTAGGTTTATTTTTGGCCTACGCAAATTTGACCATGTTTCAGAGTATCGCAGTAAGCTCAAGTGGTTGCCCGTTCGCCTTCGCAGGAATACTCACACCCTAAGTCTTCTATTCAACGTATTATACTATCAACTCTCTCCACAATATCTCAAACTTCAATTTCAATTTCTTTCTGACTCTCATGTTCTATCTCTTCGGTCATCAGATACTCTTCTCCTTAAAATTCCTTCTCACACAACTTCGTTCTTTGAAAATTCGTTTACTGTCCATGCCATTAAACTGTGGAATGCTCTTCCATTAGAAATGCGTCAAGCTAAATCTCTTCCTGTTTTTAAAAATAAGATTTTTTCTCATTATTTGTCTTCCTTAACACACTAGTTTTCCTTATTCTACTCTACATATTATATATCTCGCTTTATTTCTTTACTTTACTTAAGTGTTTTTGTTATTTCGTATAATATTTAGGTTTATTATATGAGTACTTTTTGTATTTTTATCTTTATTATATTTGTTATACGCCACTGTCTTTTCGTCCCTTTTATTTCCTGTCCATCCCAAGGTTGCCTGGAAGAGATCGCTCATAGCGATAAGGCCGCCCTTTGTACCCTATTTTTAATTAGTTAAGGTTTTTGTAAGGTTTAATATTAATTTGTGTGGTGTACAATAAAGTGTTTTCTATTCTATTCTATTCTATTGATTAGCTGTTAAAGAGACATTTAAAGAGACACTCTGCAACACAGTTTTTGCAAACTTTCGCAGACGCCATCGTTCGAATCTAATTGTGGAACATACTGTTAATGTCCAAATAAACGATTTTTGTTTTTTTTTATTTTGATTTAATTTGATAATTATGATTTCAGGTCAAAATCTGGGATATGCGGAAACGGACTTGCCTGTACACGATACCAGCGCATACACATCTAATTAGCGGTATGTATTTGACCACGTGACTTATATGAAACGATGCTGAGTGTACAAGCTCGCTTTGGGATTAGTCCGGAAATATTTATATATTTTTAACCCCCGACCAAAAAAGAGGGGTGTTATAAGTTTGACGTGTCTGTCTGTCTGTCTGGGACATCATAGCTCCCTAACGGATGGTGCGATTTCAATTTAGTTTTTTTTTGTATCACCTTTCATACATAGTTTGGCGCGGTTGAGCCGTTTAAAAGTTATGGGGGTCAGAGTTTGGAAGGAAAACAGAAAATCTGCAAATATACTCGAGTAGGGAATCGCGTGCACATTACTAAATATGATGGTTTTATACTTTTAAGGAAATTAAGCCGTTGGAATCGGGGCTTTTTTTTCAATTTTCAATTTATATTTATTAATTTCAGATGTGCGGTACCAGCGCAGCAACGGGCATTTCCTCATAACGTCCTCTTACGACAAAACTGTGAAGCTCTGGTCCAATCCGTCCTGGCACCCGCTGAGAACTCTCTCTGGGCACGACAATAAGGTACACGCCGGCATACAATATCAAAATAAGTAACATCTTTTCACTTTATAACTTTAACTAAAGGTATTTTTTTAACTAAAGGTAACTTGACACTGTCGAATGGAGACTGGAGTCCAATTATAAGAAATTGAATTGAATGACTCGTAATAAATTTGCTAAGTATAAAATAGAGTCATAGGCGTGATGTCTGGAAATATTATTATATAAAGAATTAATATAATAATATTTCCAGACATCACACAACAACATCTAGCCCCCTGGTAAGCTCTAAGCTTGTGTTACGGGTACTAGACATCTGATATACTTAATATAATAGTCATACATAGAGGTTATATATATTTTTTATTACACATATTAAACACCCAGACCAAGGAGATCGTGCTTGCAGAACATACAAACAATTTCACCCTCGGCGGGAATCGAACCCGGGAAACATCGCTACCTCTTGCGCCGCAAGCGGACCCTCGCCCACCGCGCCACTGAAGCAGTCAAAAATTGAAACGCAATGTCATAATTTCATAACATATACGCACGAGTGAAACCAGTTTTCTAAATTAAATAAATAATATAAATATTTCCGGACAATCTACACAACAACATCTAGCCCCGTGGTAAGCTCTAAGCTTGTGTTGCGGGTGCTAGACATCTGATATACTTAATATAATAGGCGTACATATATGGATTTTTTTTAAATTATACATATTAAACACCCAACACACTAAGGGGCGATTTTTACAATGTCAGTTAAAAATTAACAAACCAATAAAAGGTAAGATGGCGGCATGTCATTGTCACTTACCCGTTAAACATTTAAAAGAGACGTTAGACAACTTCAATCTGCCATATTATAGTTTATTGTCCTGTTAACTTCATCCTGACATTGGAAAAATCGGCCCTTAATTAATCATGTAACTAGCGTTAGTTTTGATTTCTCCTTATTTCATGTTCTGTGGTTTTTAATTTCTTATATATAAAATTCTCGTATCACAGTTTTCGTTCCCGTACTCCTCCGAAAGGGCTTGACCGATTCCCATGAAATTATGTGAGCATATTGAGTAGGTCTAAGGATCGGCCAACATCTATTTGTTATTTTGCAAAACAACGTCAGCCGGGGTCAGCTAGTGCTGTATACATACTTGTTTAATTTCAGGTGATGAGCACGGACATATCGCACGACAACAAGTACATCGCCACCTGCTCCTACGACAGGACGTTCAAGCTGTGGGCGCCCGACATGTCCTAGACTAAGCAGGACGTTCAAGCTGTGGGCGCCCGACATGTCCTAGACTAAGCTAGCTTTACGCTTATGTAATTACATTATTTCAGTAAATTATCGTACAAAAAGTGATTTTAATTTTTGCTTTAATTGGTCAGAAATGTCGTGTTTTGGGAATCAGTAAAAAGTGATAATTTGGTGTAGGAGGGTAAACATAAAAATAGATAACAAAGAATATAAGTCCATCATTCAGATTCTTAAAAAAGCATTACAAAAAAAAATCGAACGGCTATCTTTACTAACACAGACCATACATACATCTATCTATATGACGCAAGTATCGCGAGAAATATTAATTGTTGTTGTGCAGTTAATTTATGGTATAAAATGAATTGAACACCTAAAGAATATACATTTTACATAACACATACATACAAAATTTCCATAGTTTGATTTTACAAAACAAAACTTAGATGAACTTAGATGTTATTATTTCATAATTACTTGCGACCGTTCGGCTGCAACGACGCGCGCGGTCTGAAGTTACCAGCGACTAACCGCGATAACGCAAATGCATGTACATTTGCGTACACATGCATGTACACTTACATGCATTTGCGTTATCTAGGTAGATCTAGTATGTCTTTGCTATGATAGAGGATCTAGTATGTCTTTGCTATGATAGAGGAGAGGATCTAGTATGTCTTTGCTATGCTATTATAACACTGTTTGGAAACAGAAGGGTCGCTAGCAGGTACTACAAGAACCAAACATATTATCAATAGACACTGTTTATTTACTGTCGATGTAGGCTATGTGCTTCTAAGGAAATAAACGTTTTGACTTTGACTTTACAAGGTGTTAGTCGGAGTAGTGCGTGTCCTTGGCGCCGCAGGTGGAGCATACGCTCATTGTGGAGCAGCCCGAGGACGGGCCAGACCGGGACAGGGAGCCCCACGATGACTTTGACACGTGCCTTCTGAATACAATAACATTTTATTTTAACTTTTTTTTTGGAGTTTACTCCTTAAGAAACGATTTGAGTTATAAGGCCCGTTACGGAAATTTTATGAGGAGTAAAATCTAGTGTAACATGAAAAGTTGGGAGTGTAGAAAGAGACAAACATATATACCTGTAAGATTGAACGTGTAAAAGAATGAGATGGAATACAGTACACACACAGCATATCTCATTCTCGGGGTCTCCTCTTTGCGCGATACTTCGTAGTCTCACTGTATTTTATTTATTTTATTTTGTAACATACTTTATGTAATACGCTATAATGATGTAATACAAATAATCCGAATAATTACAGATATATGTTTGTTTCTCTTATCATTTTAGCAGATGCGTTCATTTACCCTTTTTTTCTATTCGATATATATCATAATTATCGTTCGTAAGGAGTAAACTTCAATCGTGCGTCGTAGCTGACACACACACACTTTTTTATTAATTTTATTGGTCTATAAAGTACATACATTCTTAGATCTATGGTCTCCAAACTAGGAATAACCTGTATCTTCGAGACCTCCTTCCATTGTTACAAAACAAAGTATGAAAATACAAGTGAGTGGACATATACATCAATCAATAAAGTTATAAAAGACAAAGAATATAAAACAAACATTTAAGAAAATAAAATATTAACAAGGTGATAGATTAATTTAAAAAAATAAAGCGAGTTGGTGAACCTATATTGAGTGCGCGTATGGCCGTGTGAGTGTGTGTGTGTGTATATGCGTGTACCTATTTATTTATTCAATTAATTAGCACGACTTACAAATCAATTACACTAATTAATATAATACATATGAAATAAATTAATAAGGATAAAATTTAATTCTGAAAAATAAAATTAAATAACAAAATAGGAATTTTCAATAACAAGTTAAACATAATAAAAGTCCATTCATACATTAAAACAATTCACATTCACTCTTCATACTCACAAAATCTCAAACAAACAGCAATAATGTTTTCCCATTTATCGGCAAATAAATCGGTCTCTATGTTTTGGTCGAGAAGTGTGTTAAGGGCTTGAAGGGTGCGAGGAAGAGGAGATCTGGCACGCGCAACCGTCCTACTTGACGGAACAGAGAAGAGTCGAAGACGTCGGTGGCGAATATAACTGTTGGGTACAAAAAGTCTAATCAAAAGGTTGAGCAGATCAGGCCGCGGAGTATTTTTAGGATAGTCGTTTTCTGCTCAAGTGATCTTCTTGTTTCCAAAGAGTTATACCCAAGGGAGCCTTGCAGGAACTTCGTTGGATACATGTATTGGGTAGTAGCCGAATACTTTTTTTATCTATGTAGTATATCAGTCACCTTACACCGTATAGTACCGTATAGTCACCGTAGTACAAGCTCTGCTTAGTTTGGGGTTGGGTGATGCTATCAATCTATGCAATTTATGCAAATTGCTCAGAAGTTGCGACACGCGAAACTTCAATGAAATGATTTATTTGCATGTTACAAAATTATTAATACATGTCGGATCTTAAAATGTAAAAAGTCAATGCATTCAGCCTACACGTAGGCATGCAAATGTTAAGTCAAATACATATAATTAATTTTTATTACTGTCATTACTTATTTTATTTTATTTCTTTATTTATTATTATAATTTAAATATTCACTAATGCTGTAAAAACACTTTTCGAGCAACCAACTAAATAATTTTGACTTAAAAATATATCCATGAACTGTTTAACGTCTTGATTTTTCGTTTGCAAATAAGAAAGAAAAAATACAAGTACATTTTTATAGAAAGGTTGCCTGGAAGAGATCGCTTTTTAGCGATAAGGCCGCCCATTGTACATTCTGTTTCCTACGTGTTGTTGTATTTTGTTTCCCTGTGTGTGCAATAAAGTGTTTTGTATTGTATTGTATTTTTTTTTAATAATCTTACTGACGAACTTATATTTTATAATCATCTATTTGAATAATAAAGTATTTTAACTCAAAGAGCACCAACGTTCAGGAGTTAGATGCTTAATAATATCTTTGCACTTTCTTATTATATTGACATGTTTTGTATATCTTATAACCAAATTACATTTCTAATTTATCCATTTTAAATTTGCAAATTATTGTTAAGATTTTGCATGCCAAATGAATGTGGTAGAACATAATGCATCTATAACTATTTTAAGACCTTACTTTTTTTACTTATGTTCGTGCAAATAAAGGAATTTGAATTTGAATTTTGAAAGCAAAAAAAAAATGTCCAGTATTTTTGGACGGACTAAAGTTGTTGCCAGATGCGCGCCGGTCCTTTCAAAAAGGTTAAACACAAGGTCATCGAATTGTTAGTTAATAGTCCACACTCGCAGTTGTTTACCTCCTTTTCCGCAACCTCTTAGCCCGGTGCCCCCTCCGCGTCTTCGTCAGCTTCTGCCGGCTCCGACGGTCCCCTTCCTGCAGTCGCTTGCGCTGCTCTCTGTACACTTCGCACGAATCTTTCGGCATCAGCTTCCACGAGCCGTTGCTCTTGGACCTGACTGACTTCTGTAACCATAGACAGCCACTTCTTTTTATAATTTTTTTTTATGCAGAAAATATTATTTATTTATCTAAACACAATATAACAATGGTTGTTATATAAGGCAAGTCAGTTTGCAATTTAATCCTTAAAATATTAATACACAAAAAAGAAAAGATTAAGACACATCCGTAGCCTTCGCGCGCACAGGATTTTTTTGTAAATAGTTTCACCTGTAAAGTGAGGTTTATCACTTATTAAAAATCTTTAAAAGCACACTTCTTGATTAAACTTTTCAGTTATAAGTCCTTGGGAATCATGTAGAAGCTTTGTGACGGCGACTGCTGGAGACAATCATATCGAGTTGGGCTTGTAGAATATTTGTAAGTGTTACAACTTTTAATTTCAGTAGTTATTTATTACCATAAAATCGTAACGAAGTTGACATACAGCAAGATTAAAGCTCCCAGGAAGACTTCCAATTATTTCTACTCGATTTATAGTACCTAATTACGATAAATATATTAACTAGTAAAATATATTTAGGGCTTCATAAATATGCAAAGAGGTTTGTCTTTGAATTTAATACGTAGCGATTGACACCAATATGCTAATCTAACTAGCACTCAGTGGCGCCGCTCGGTCTAACGATTTGACCTCGTTACGACTGCAGTGTCTGTCAGAGAACCCCATTAAACCAAGCATAAAAATGAAGTATGGATGGCATTAGTACCAAGTCTATCAAATGCATCAAAAACCTTATTATTGATCCGCTAATGCAATGCATTAACGCAAGCCTAGTAACCGGTATTTTTCCCGACTCTCTTAAAATTGCTAAAGTTAGTCCAATACATAAGGCAGGGGATAAAAGCAATCCCAGCAATTACAGGCCGATATCGGTACTACCTGTTATCTCTAAACTATTTGAAAAGATTATATACAAAAGATTAAACAAATTTCTCACGGCAAAAAACTTTCTTATAGATGAACAATACGGCTTTCGAGCAAAGTCAAGTACTCTTACAGCAGTTGTTGACCTTGTGACTAATATCAAAATTAATATAGACCAGAAAAATGTGGCTTTAGGTATATTCATTGATATGAAGAAAGCCTTTGATACAGTTAGTCACTCAAAACTACTTTTAAAACTTCATAACATAGGCATCAGAGACAAAGCACTAGATATTTTCACATCATATCTTACAAATAGACAACAAGTTGTTAAGATAG
Source organism: Gymnoscelis rufifasciata (assembly GCA_929108375.1). Classification (NCBI taxonomy): domain Eukaryota; kingdom Metazoa; phylum Arthropoda; class Insecta; order Lepidoptera; family Geometridae; genus Gymnoscelis; species Gymnoscelis rufifasciata. The sequence goes on along the minus strand of OV815332.1, from coordinate 4,499,360 downwards.
ACACCTTTACTAGCAGTGTTGAAAGTATTCACTATGGAATACCACAGGGTTCAATACTTGGTCCATTAATGTTTCTTATATATATAAACAACATAAATTCAATAGGTTTACAAGGGAATTTAACTCTATACGCCGATGACACCTGCCTTTTCTACTATGGAAAAAACATAAATGATCTAATAGCTGTAGCTCAAACTGATCTAAACTTATTGAATGAATGGCTCAAGTATAATTTACTAACAGTTAATACAGCAAAGACATCATTCATGATATTTAAAGCAAAAAATAAGATAATACCGTGTTTCCCACCACTAATCATGAATAATGACATAATTAAGCAATCTAACGTAGAAAAATATTTAGGTTTGTTAATAGATGACAAATTATCATGGACAAGTCACATTGAACACGTTCGAACAAAACTTAAATCTTTGTTAGGAGCATTATACAAAGTTTCGAAATGTATACCAAAAAAAGTGCGTAACACTATTTATGATTCTCTAGCAAAATCACATCTTGAGTATTTAATAGAAATTTGGGGTACGGCTGCAACTACGAATTTAAACCCACTACAAAGAACCCAAAACAAATTAATAAAAGTGCTATACCATTATGACTATTTTACACCAACTACCGAACTGTATAAAAAAACTAAAATTATGAATATAGAAAAACTTTACACTTATAATACATGTATTTTAATTAAAAAACTCACAACAAACTCTATTCAATCAAAAATAAAACTGAATATACGAGATATTAGATATAGTTTTAGAAATAAAATTAAACTACAGTTACCTAAAACGCGCACAAATTATGGCAAAAAAACAATACTGTCGGAAGGTGCTAAATTATTTAACAACTTGCCAAAAACCATAAAGGAATGTGATCAATTGAAAACCTATAAATTGAAACTTAAAGAACATGTGCGTAACCTATAGCTTGAAGTATCAAATTTAATTATTAGTAGTTTATAGTAAAATACATTATTTTTATAGTTAAATAAGATAAATAAGTTGTAGAATTATTTAAGGTACCAGAGGTTAAGTAATATTTATGTAAAACCTAGATTAATTTTATTATGTATCTCATTTTAAGTGAACCATGTGTTTTTATGAGAATAAAGTTCTTTAAACCTAAGTATTACGGTCTTATTGTATCAAAATCTTAAATTACAAGACCAATATAAATATTTTTCATTCCTCTGTGTCTTTTATAACCCATGAAGTGAAGTAGCAAATATGCATAGGCTTGCCGCTATCCATTTAATTTTCTACTTCCCACTGTTCCAATACCTTCGACATCAATTTATAAATGTGCCGGCAGGAATCGAGATCTAAGGATCGAATTCAAAAATAATGAAGTAGGTAGGTACATAGTCATAGTCAGCGATTACATTAATTCGAAATGACTCGATTAGCTACGATACACGATAGTTGAGTTAAGGTACTATCTGTTACGGCAAACGCGCGAGTCAAAAAATAAATATTTCGCCTCGACTGGGATATACGAAATGCTATATGATCATTTATTGAACCAAAAATATTAATTGCAGAATATATTTTACTCGTCATAGTAAATAGGCACATGTACTTATATTTACAAACAAAATCAGGATATTTAGTTAAAAACAACACGCCGACCGTTCGCCACAGGGTCGCGACTGCCTGTATCCCTCGTGCAACCTTCGAGGCGCAAAAGTATAGCTCGTAAATCGACTGTTAATATGAAGTTGGAATTTGTTTATTTGGACCTCTAACAAGAAAATACACTATAATAACTTTAAATTAAAGCACATAATATTTACATTCTAGTGCTTTCTTGATTAAAGGTAGCCACAGCAAGCGCACATAAGTGTTCAACTCAACTACATTAACATACCGTCACATCAATGGTAAACTTACGAAACTGAAAAAATGACTTTTTACAGGGGAGCGTTTTGAAATATTCGATTGACAATAACTTTTGTTAAGAGATTAATGTAATAAATCCTGTGATATATTTAAAAATTAAAACCATGCTATTATTAACTACAATGAATGGATTTTAAATATATATCAAGAATCAGAAATAAATGCATATTCGTAACTTTACACTTCCATACATGAATGTTCTTAGGTATGCAGTTTCGCTTAAGCATATTAACGAAAGTGGTAGTTTCGTAAGTTACATAGCAAAAGTATCATATTTAATGTTTGCTAAACTTACGAAAGTGCCACATTCGTAAGTTTACCAGGGCATAAATTACTTGTTTTAGAGAAGAAATAGATTATAAACAACATTGTTTTCCAAATAATTAAAGTAAAATCACAAAATTATGAATGAAATAAAGGTAAAAAAATAAGTAATTCAAATTGATATTATTTTTAAGACAAAAACCAAACTTATTAACACGTAAAACGAAAACTTTCTACAATCTCACAATCAAAATAGTACACAATAAAATCAAACCAACAAACTTACAAGCAAAAAAGAGACAAAAATCAATTCATACAACCATTAAGAGACATCGAAAATTACAGGGTTTTTGAGACATCAAAATTATTAGCAAACCTAGGCTAGGTTAGTTAGACAAATGTAGGACACCTAACCGGGGTTTAACTAGGCTAGGTTAGCTAAAAGTTTACTAAATAACCCTATTACAAGTAACCTTCCAGTATGTACCTACAATTCCTCTTCTTCTTCATACTCTGATTCGGACAAGCGGTCCTGAACTCCTTCCGAATCAGGTAGGTTTTCGTAAAAATAATGGTAGTATTTTGGTATATGTAATGGTAATCAATGTAGAGATAATCTACATAGATTGATTAAATCTTATTTTTTTCCTTTGTTAATCGGTATTCTTTGTGTATAAATATTACTCGGTATAAATATATCCGCTGAACTCTTTCCTCTTGTTGGTTTTATTTTAAGTTTCTTTGAAAGTCGCGTCATTGTAATCAGTTTTAATATGGATTGATTTAGGTTTGTCTTTACGGTACTGAATCCACACAGCATGTTGGAAATAAAATTTATCTTCAGTTTTGGTCCTGTATCGTCTAGTTCTTCTTCATGTTGTTCATTATTTCTTTTAACTTTATTTGTACATTTCTTTTTTCTTTTTCGATATTCGACTTTTATTTCGATATTACTTTCACAAACTGGCACTGATTGGGATTAAAGAGTGTATATAGCTGTATTTTTACATTTTAGAGTGTATGGAGTCACACTCCATGTGACTATGTCCAGAATCATAGAAAGCATGATCAATTATATTTATTGTTGAATATTTTGATACTAAGTGCAGCAACATGCAACAAATTTTTTTTTTTGCTGGTTTCCATAATTGTCTGACATCATTCTCACATTCTCACATGACTGTGTTATGCCTTGATTGCGACCACACTACAAATATATTTGTAAACGAAAGACGCAATTTCAACACTTCCCCTTTTACCTTCTGTTTTGTCCCATGTATGTACAATAATCGTCTTGATCGCCAAATTCAAAAAAGGTCAAATTGTATAAGTACAGCTAGTTTTCTAACATAAAATAATGGGCCCTGGGGCTTGGAGGACAGCTTCTGGGTCAAAATTCAAAGCCGAAGTGTTCGGGTCATCCTTTCCTGCTGCTTTGTCAGCGTCGCGACGCAGATAGGCATCGTCGCGTCGTTTATGGTGCTTGGAATGACAAATATAACCAATGTAAATGTACGAAATTGCCAGATTCGTATTTTTGCTGTGAGTTGCTCGACCATAAAATGAAGTATGCTTCGATGTAAATTTACGAATATGGCAGATTCGTACGTTAACTGTGGTACATTTTTGTCGGATTCTTCATATTCGGCTACGCCTAAACAATTTCGTTAGTTTGCTGTTGGGCGTATCAACAATAAATGGAGATTCGAAATACTTGATTCCAACAACCGTTAGAGATAGACGTTTCAAAATTTCCCACATTATGTAGTACAACAAAAGGTGTAGTTTTCTGAAGAAATGTCAAAATCACAAAAACTGCAGATTCGTAAGTTTACCATTGAAGTGACGATACAATACCTACGGAATACTGTTTAGATAGTATTACCGTGGCGACCATAAACTTATACCTAACCTAACCGAAGTGTTTCCTATCGTAGAAAAGGAATACATTATAGGAACTAGTACTAACATTCATTCGAAGAACTTCATTGATATTTTCAATATTTTTATCGGTCACGTGCGCTCCAAATGGACGGTGCCTGTTGTTGCCGTTTCGTTTCTTTCTAATCTTTCTTCTCGTATTACTCCTAGTAAATTTTGAATCCTTAGTTGGCCGCATAATAGTGTGTGCCCATTCATTCCAAGCAGGAAAAAAATAAATTACCTATGTTTTGAGTTTTGCATTGAAGGCCGAGAGTATTTTAATCAGAGAGTATAATAATCACTAAGTTTTACATGGAAGACAAGTAGACGGAAGAAAATTCTCCGACTTGTTTTACATCTACAAATCTTCAGTTCAGTCACGTAGTGATTATATACTCTCTGGTTCAGTTCGTATGAATAACAGAGAGTATATAATCACTACGTGAATAAGACTATTGATCTATAAATCAGAGAGTATATAGTCACTACTATTAATGACATAATTGTTGAGAAAAGCAGAAAAACGTTGTAATTATATACTCTGTGGTACACTTAAAAAAAAAAGGGCTGAAATGTAGGCTACCAGATGTTGGTTAGATTCTCCAAGTTCCAGATTCTAAAGTCCGCGTTTCCATGTAAGACGCGAAGGTAATTTGTGGGTATCAATCGGCAATCCATCTTACCTATTTATTTGCCCACCTATCGCAAAAAGAATATCATACTTGAAACTCTAAATAGGTATAATTTAATTAGTGGTTATTCGTATAATCGCAGCATGCTCTATGATGGGAGTCAAAGAGAAGGCACTTCGCTTAAGAACAGTAGGTAGTTTGATATTTTTTTGTCTGTGGTAACTTTTTTTTTTTATTGACGTGGTTATATTCTGTGTTGTGTACAAGCGTTTTTGTATTGTATTTTTTTATCTATGAATTAGTGTTCCGCGTAGTCTTTTGTCTTCCGCTACGGTAACCGACATCTAGTGAGGAGTAGAGCTATACAATAGTTTAGCTTCTCAACAATAGATGGCGTTCAATAAAAATACTACGTTCCGTTATTTAAGTGAATCTAAAAAATTTCAACGATAGAAAATTTTACCAGTTTAGGGAACGGAACGTAAATGTCATATGATCGAAGCAGAATATACTGCCAACATAACGAAAAAACCACCATCTTGGTTGGTGAATTCTTGTTTGTTTGAGATTTTACTATTTAGAATTTCTAACTAGATCTCAAAATGGGCTACGCATTTCTTCCCGTTGCTATTTTCACCATCCTCTGGGGTGTTGTAGGTATTATTGGGCCAATATTCGCCCCTAAAGGACCCAACAGAGGGTAAGTTTATCTACCACAAATCGTTCTTTTACTTTATTTTTACTGGTTTTCATTCATTAAACCTTGTTTCTTTGGTTTTCAGGATAATCCAAGTTATTTTGATGCTAACAGCAGCTACCTGCTGGCTTTTGTAAGTATATTCAGGGTTTAATCATAAGATATTTCAAAGTGGTAGAACAGTTCAAGAATGAATCAGAAATGGGTTTTTCTAGCTGGAAAAAACATTTCAACTCTATTGGCTAGCAATTATTATTAATGTAAACTTATGGATATATGTATTTTCTATTATGATGAACTATGTGGAACAAAACTTATGTTTCAAATGTTTCATCATAACAGATGTTCTTGATGATCTCTCCCCTTGACGAATGTTCATAATAACATTCATAAATATGAAACAATATAGTTTATGATAGGATTTAAATAAATAAATCCAAATTTATATTTGAAACATGTGTGTTAACTAATTTGAAGACAAGCAACAAAACTGCGAAGCAGTGCTTGTGTGTGCAGTGGATTTAATCAACCAAAACTTGTAAATTTAAAAAATACTGCAGAAATTCTATAATAATTTAACATACTAAAGTAAAAATTTTTCATAGTTCTTTCCTCGTTACAAATTAAGCTAATTGTTCCATTGTAATTTACAGCTGGCTGTGCGCGTACATGGCGCAAATGAACCCTCTCATCGGGCCCAGACTCACCAACGACACGCTGATTTGGATCCAGAAATCATGGGTAAATTTTTCATAACTTACAAAACAATTTCTCTATGGCCCACATTAAAGACAAGTTTTACATGCCATGGCTATAACCATGTTCAAGTGGGATATCCTGTAGGAACATATTTTCTATTGATAAAAAAGATTAACAGCAAAATATATATCATAAATCTACATCAAGTAGTTGAGCAGGTTGGGGCCTGGTTAAGCAGGGGGATAATGCACCAAACACTCTTAGGTGAGATGTTGGTGCAGTTCTCAGTTCCCTAAACTAGAATTAGAACAGCAAAAGAGTTTTATAAATTGATTCAGTAGTTTCACTAATTCAAACTACTAATTAACAAACAAAATAACTCAGCTCTGACTTATTCCTAATTCAACAAGCTAAGTTGTTCCTTGAGATGTAATCCAAGTTTATTTTTTATGGATGATTGATCTTTGTTTGTCCAAAATCTCACTAAACAAACAAATAATGAAGCAAGAAGGAAATGATAAATCTAAGTCTAACTTCCTTTTAAAAAGTATTTACAAAAGACTTCTTATCCAACAATATAAATACAAATGTATTGTTTGTCTTTATTAGACCACAATCTCACCTGATGTAAAGTGACGATGTGGTCTAAGATGGGACATGAAGACCTAGAAGGTAGATGACTTCTCTGGGCCACATTACGAAACACGAAAAAATCGCTTCATGCACTGCCCCAGCCCGGAGGGTGGTGACAAGCCGCGGCCGAAGCCTCCCACCAGAGACTGTTCTTAGCACCACCCGGAGGTCACGTGTAAGGATTCAGAGGGTTACCACTTACGGACGTGAACAGACACAACCTCCAATTATCAATCCGATTATTTCTTGAGGACTCATACAAAATACAAAATCATTTATTTCCATTGTTTGGTTTTACAAAACTTAGACACGTCAACGACAAGCAGTTTTGTCCTCAAGGTAATCCGATATTTTATAATAAGCTTTTTTACAGAGATTTTTTTTACAATATTTTTCAATACGGGATTATACCTCTATACTCCCCCTATTCGCCCTTCAATAGCCTATATTAGCAAATTTTAGTAAATCTCTATATAAATTACAATAACATTTCTGCAAGTGTTCATAGCATAAAATGTGAGTCATAAAACCTTGTAAAAAAGTAAATAACGCATGACTAAGTTTAAGTTCCAGCTATAGCAAGAATAACATAAAAATATAATGCCCAATGTAAATATTTAACGGACCGTATATATAACGCCTCGTTTCCTTATACTATTTATGAAATAGAAATATAATGTTATCGACGTAGAAATTTTAGCGGTTTGTATTAAAACGATCCGTTTTCTTTATAGATTACTAGGAAAAATTATAATATGCAACACTAGTGACATCTTACGTCATTCAGTTAGCAACTTTTTTTGACAATAACACTGAGTTTAAAGTTTTATTTGGGTAAAAATATTTCTAGACTCAAATGATGGATAAGTGACAAGAAAGATCTAACCAAAGCTAACGAAAAAACGCTAAAAAAGAACTAAAGAGTAACCCACAGCTAGTTTTTATTTATTTAAAATAAAATCTACTGTTTGTTGGAATTATACAATTATAATATACTTTATTCAATCCACAATTTTTGTATTGGAATATTAGTTACAAATAATTGAATACCATTCTTAAAATTGATATTAAATAATGTCACCATTATGTTGTCTTCATTTAAACAATTCAATTACGGATTCGGTTATGGATGTGTCTTAATCTACTTATGCATATAAAGTTAAAAATTCATTTAAACACTCATGCAAATCACACCAATCTGACTTAATAAATATATAACAGTGTCTAACAATAATTACCATTTATTGATACTAACAGAACAACCAACTACTGTATGATTTTATGATGTGATGATAGTGATTTTTGTTAACCCGAGTTCAAATTCATATTGCTGGTGATGGCTAAATGGAAAGAGGATTATTTTTAAATATTTTACCTTTTACAAAGGTACATATTCCCAAACATCGCTTAATAGTTACAAATGGAACAGACAAAATAATATTATTATTATATAAATAATTAATAATAATTTTAATCATTTGGTTTGGGTGTTTCATATGTATAATAATAAAAATATCTATGTGTATGTATATTATAAAATATATATCATATATCTAGTACCTGTAACACAAGCTTAGAGCCCCGTGGTAGGGGCCAAATGTTGTTGTGTAGATTGTCCAAATATTTATTATTATTATATTTAATCATCTGAACAAAACCTAAGTCGAATTTCTTAGTAAAGTTTAAAAAAAGTGTTAGACGCAAGAGTTACAAATGTCGGTTTTTGAAATCCAACTGGACAGAATTCAATTTGAGTTAGTTCAAGTAAGGCTACCATAAATGGTTTCCTACATTACCTTAAAATAAATTAGTGTCCTTAATCATGCGTTGTAAGGTTTGATAAATACATATTTCCGGACTAATCACACAGCATCATCTAACCTCAAACTAAGACATAGATATTTTTATTTACCACAGAAACACACACAAAAATATGCAGACTCAAATTGAGCATACATTTAAAAATTACAAAAACTCAATAGTGGCTCACTCACTCACAAACTAAGGGTGTTAGGTAACTGATACATAGATACATTTATGTAACATAGATAATGTGTTTATGTTGTTACAATAAGTGAAATGTTACTGACCTTCTTGTCCTAGATATCTGCATATTATAGTAACCTACATTTAGACATATGAAAACCACACGTGTGGTTAAATTGATCCTCAGTTTTAAGGTCATTAATATCTTAGACGGGCAGCAACTAGACTTAAATTGGATAGTGACTGCCTCAGTGGCGCGGTGGGCCAGGGTCCGCTTTCGGCGCTATAGGTAGCGGGTTCGATTCCCACCGAGGGGCCAAGTGTTTGTATGTTCTACAAGCACTTTCTCCTTGGTCTGGGTGTTTAATATGTATAGTAAAAAATATCTTATATGTATGTCTATTATATTAAGTATATCAGATGTCTAGTACCCTTAACACAAGCTTAGAGCTCACCACGGGACTAAATGTTGTTGTGTAGATTGTCCGGATATAGTTATTTTTATTTATTCTATCAAAGTAGTCCTTTTACGCAAAAAAAAACATTTGCAATGTCTATACGAGCAATAAATTCTCAAAGGTGGTCCTGAACCTCACATTGTCCGACACTACGCAACGCGATATGGTTATTACGACGACACAAGTCGTATCGCATGGTTATCAAGCATTCCATCCTAACGATCAGTGTCCGAGAACTTAGGGTCAGCTATCGTAACTCTATCCCTGTCTGGCATTACACGATACACTTGTTTAGAGTGAGAGCGATAGTGTTCTTGACCTCACGTTTATGGTTCAAATCATGTTATCAATTGTCAACGCAGATTAGTCGCTGTGAAGTGTCTAACTTCTTAGCTAACCGTGCAACAATGGTTTTTAACCTCCGACCAAAAAAGAGGGGTGTTATAAGTTTGACGTGTCTGTCTGTCTGTCTGCAGCATCATAGCTCCCGATCGGGTGGAGCGATTTCAATTTAGTTTTTTTTTGTATGAAAGGTGAGTTTGGCCCGGGTGTTCTTAGACATGTTTCATGAAATCGGTTGAGCCGTTTAAAAGTTATGGGGGTGAGAGTGGGGAAGGAAAACTGCAAATATACTAGTGTGGGATATCAAATGAAAGCGCATCGCGTCCACATTACATAATATTATGTTGTTTTACATTTAAGGAAAGTATCTGTTTAGAAATCGAAGCATTTTCTTAAATTTTAAATTTAGATTTATGTTAATGAATATTTTGTGTACCAACTAATTTTTAAGCTTATTTAAAACGATTTCGGATAAAGGTCACTCTAGCTATGTCATAACGAGTGTTTAGAGATAATGTGGCTTATGTCATGCACACTAATACTAGACTAGACCCTAGTACTAGAGTAGACTATGCCAGACATCTGTTAAACTCAAGGAATTTATAACCACAGGAAGCGAAATGAGCTGAAGATACTATGAAAACTCGTTCGACCAACATTGGCGGGGGGTGAGGTTATTATTCGACCAAATACGAACGAATTGTGTGTCTTGCTCTCTTTCGTGTTGAACGTATTTTGCTATCTATTTTCCAAAGAACACTAATGACCTTTTTTATTTTATCGAGTGATATTGCTGTCAAAACTAGTCAAAACTAGGGATGCCCTAAGTTGATTATCGATATGAACGAACTAATGAATGAATGAAATGTTCAAGTTAGGGTACTGCGATTTAGTAAAGAAGAAGTAATTAACTAAAAAAAGTAAAACATTTATTATGCATAATTTGGACAAGTTTTACAAGTGATTATACCAGTACCCAGTGTAGGTAAGGGGGCACCAATAAGTTTAATACTTTCTAGGTTATTACCTACTTGTATATTTTACGTGGATTCATAGAGGGTATCATTAGTTACTACTTTGGTTTTTCTTTTGAAATAAAACAAGTACTTGTCAAGTAGTTGTTGTTTATTTATTTTTCTTACCATTAATCTAAAAAGTGAAGATTTTAGTTCTAACTAGCAGTGCCCCGCGGTTTCATCAGCGTAGTTCCCGTTCCCGTGGGAATACCGGGATAACAAGAAGCCTATGTAGGAATAGCATCTTTGTGCAGTTTCCTTTGTTTAGTGGCATTTTCATTAAAACAATTTATCGTGAAATGCAGACTGCATATTCTATGATGCTTTGTTAGGATCCATGTTTGGTGTCTCCGAACCGCTTTTACACACTCTCTTTTCTTGCTGGATCGGTCGGGAATCTATAAAAGTTATAAATAAAACGGTTGTAATATTGACTGTACGAAACGTACAGTCAATGTTACAAAAATAAAAAGATAAATAATTATTATACCGAATATTTCCTTATAATATTGAATATCACAGGTAGCTTAAATTAACAAGTTTAAATAAAATACCAAACAAAAACTGTCCTAGATATTTACAACATTACCCCCAATACAAAATTTCATCCAATTTGGTTCAGTGGTTTAGGCTCTAGTGCGAACGAAGGAAAACAGGCGCACGCACATACAGAAAGTAAAGCATTTGATTTTTTCGGACTTTTTTTACCGTAGAGAATCAATCCTCAATCTCATTTTGCTACGATTACAATACTTCCATACTCACTCCGTTCGCTCGAAAGTAAACAGTTTCCTACACTTTTGGTACCTCTATACGTGATACTTTTACCCCCTTATCTTTGTATGAAGAATTTCATTCACATCGATAAGGCCCTGTCCCTATTGAACGAAGAACGAAGTAAAAATGGCGTGAGTGAATGGCATAATCCGTCAGATTTAAGTAGGACAGGTTTACTGTAAAATATCCATTAGAATGTAAGACTTTTCGTTTTAGGCGTATTATTTTTCAAATTTGTTATTATTTTATTGATTTAACATAAAATAAAGCGCAAATACATTATAAATTCGTACTTACGGGTGAAAGGAAACATCAGTTGTTCGATTGCTGTAGTTTTTACACATTAGCACTGCACATTTCGTCATTTTTCGACGTTGTGAATTCTTCGAATCGTCGATTGCAACTGAGACACATGCATCGTTTACCGAGGTCAAATTTCCCGGTTGTCGGCTAGAGGGGTAAGGGCAAGAATGACAGTATATCGCTTCCTGTGGTTATAAATTCCTTGGTTAAACTGAATATAATAGACATACTTGCAAAGATATTTTTTAATATAAATATTAAACACTGAACAACATAAATTACTTTATATCTACAACATCAGAGACTGTTATACTGAATATAATAGACATACTTGCAAAGATATTTTTTAATATACATATTAAACACTCAACAACATAAATTACTTTGTGTGAACTTAAGGTTTTCCTTAACCCCATGATAGTATCCGTCTCATAATAGTATAAATAACCAAAATCCTTTAAAGTAATGTTAAAAAAATTTAATTTTTGTTTTATTTTTATGTTAGATAGCTTTGTGTTTAAGTTGACCTGTCCATGTAAGCATAGGCTTCTAAGGAAATAAACGTTTTGACTTTGACTTTGACTTTGTGAATAATTCGTAAATGTTGTATTATGTGAGCAGCCAATAAATGTTTGTCTATGTCTCTGTCTAAAACACCAAATAGAAATTTGTAACGATTCAAACGCGAGAAAACCATAATTATTAAAAAAATTCTGTTTTATTCGTAACGTTTCAGAACAAAAATGAGCTATACTTTCTAATCATTTATTTGTTATAGTGTAAAAAAAGCGAAGCGACCAGATACGATAAATTTATTTCCTATTTATCTTTAATAATAATACTAAAAAATTATTTTCTTACAAAATAACATATAACACATACAATAATAATTGTTCAGTACACAGATTGTAACAATTAAGTACCTACTACCTATGTTCAATTTGTTTTTATTTTTTGTATATAATTTTTTATGTTTCTTAGATTTTTAAAATCAAACAATGGAAATAACTGATCTTGTATCTTGATTAATGGTCTGGAATACGTAACCACGTTGGATTCTAAATATACAAGGCAGCTAAATTGATGCATTATTTTCGGGATCACTCGAATGCTGGCATGTATTTACAGTGGTTCTGAATTTGCGTGTCCCACGAGAGATAACACATTTACCTTATCATGTTTCATTATGGAGCGATTGCTAGTTCGAAATACCGTTCTATCTGTACAATATAAAGCTCTCATATAGCCATGTAGATTCCTAGTTAAAGATAAACCTACTCGTGAATCCATAAAAAATTAGTACAATAGGCATGATGAGTACGTAATAGCTATTATGTTTATTCCGTCTGAAAGCCCTTCCATAAATACTGGAAACCTATTTTGCGCTTTATCATTTGAAGAATAAAGTGCCAAGATATTAGGGCATCGAAGTTTCGAATGATCGCACAAACGCACTACGTGACGCGCAATTTCAACGCATTGTATCACCTCGATATTTCGTTTGCTAAAAAAAGGCCTATAACTTGAAATAATCTTTGTAACAGTAACAGACTATTTTATTTTTGTCTTTAACCCTATAACATGGACTCCAGTTTTTCAATCAGCAACATAGACTCATGATTATTACAGAAACTTAGAAAGATTTGGTTTGGCACCGTTGGAGTAACAGCTTAAATGTCGATGAACAACAAACAGTAATTGTAACCTATTTTCTCATCATTGTAAAACGGGGTGGCCTTTCGTCGGCCTTGATCATAGCGCTGTATTTATAGAGCTCACGTGCCGGCCACAGAATAGCGCAGACGTCACTTACTTTTATTGCTCGCGGTGCTGGTTAAATTCTTGTGACGCGGCGTTGTCTGCCGGTTGCATAATATACTGTTGGCTTTGACAGATGTCGCGAACAGATGTTTTCTCACCGCCATTTTGTAAAAACTGTGGAATTGAAAGGCTTGACGAACTCCCTTAGTTTAAAGTTCTTTATTGCAACCTTGTCCATCAATAGACAGACTTAACGACGAAATAATTTATATCTGGAAATAGTACGGTAATGATTCTTGTTACTTAATGGACTAGTATGGGTTATTTCAAAAAGGGTATCCTGAAGCATTAAGGGGTCGGCAGCGCGCAGGTAATGGCTCTGGTGTTGTAGGCGTCCATAGGCTGCGGTAGCCGCTTTCCATAAGGCTGGCCACATGCCTGTCTCCAACTTTGTGGTATAAAAAAACTGCTAAACAGTTTTAAATGATTCGTTCAGTTCAGTTTTATAAGCACTATCAAAGCATAATAATCGCTATGAATTGAGACGTTCGAAGCATATTTGCATTCAGAAGAGTGAGATTTGGTGACATTATTATCACAGAAATTACCAAATAAACCACTTTTTTTATTAAATTACTCAATTACGATCGACATCAATTTGGAGGTTTTGTCTGTTGACGTCCGTAAGTGGTAATCCTTACACGTGACCTCCGGGTGGTGCTAAGAACAGTCTCTGGGGTAGGCTTCGGCCGCGGCTTGTCACCACCCTCCAGGCTGGGCCAGTGCGTGAAGCAATTTTTTCGTGTTTCGTAATGTGGCCCGGAGAAGCCATCTACCTTCTAGGTCTTCATGCTCCATCTTAGACCACATCGTCACTTTACATCAGGTGAGATTGTGGTCAAATGAATGCTTATCCAGACTAAAAAAAAACATCAATCGTTCGTCATCGACGTTCGTAGAAAAAATAAACATGTATAGTATTCGTTGTGTAAGTTCGTCAGTCATCATCATTTTTTCAACAATGCAAGACAGAGGCCTCCCTCAGTAACATCCAGTTATTTCGGTCGGAAGCGGTTGGCAACCACCGGCACCGTGAAGCAGCTTTCACTAAATCCATCTTCATCCTGTTGGTGGGCGTTCAACGCTGACTTAACTTCCTTAATAACCATCAAAAAACTTATACTTACAAGAATACATTAAGATATATATTTATACTAGCTGTAATACCCGCGGAATTGCCCGCGTAATAATAAACTCTCCCACTGTAAAAAGAAGCGTTTGTAATCTACTGGGAAAACGGCTATTTTGTGCCAAATTTAATCAAAATCCAACTTTATTCGCTAATAATTGATTAATTTTCCGCGTAATCTGCATTTTTTTTGCGTGTATGACCAACAAATACACAGACTAACTTACATTCTCGCTAACTTTCGCGTTTACTAATATTATGGATTAGCGGTTGGTATAGGTAAACCCAAGTTTAAAGTTAATAATTTAAATTGTATATTTAACGTTCCTTATCCGTCCAATATCAGTTCTAAAGTGTAAAAGAGATAGCAAGATTGTTACCGCCACTGAAATTATGAACTCCGTAGATATTGTTCCCACCTTGAGCGCAATTTATAAGATAAACATACTCACACTACACATAATTATAATTTATTCGTTGTTCCATGATAAAGATCTCTCATTTCTTTTTTACATTTCAACATTGACTAAGGATTAGCATATAATATAACTAACATATATATGTTAAGAAAGGTTTGTATGCGACACATGACACGCGCTAAGCAATCGCACATAATAAATATAAAAAATAAAATAAAAATCATTTATTCACATAGAGTTTGAAAACATAACATTTTTGGAACTCTGTCACCGTATAATATAAATATGTTCGATATAATGTATAATATAGGGTTCGATTCCCGACAAGGGGTCAAGTATTTGTATGTTCTGCATGCACTTTCTCCTTGGTCTGGGTGTGTAATATTAATAAAAATAAATCTGTATGTATGTCCGTTATATTAAGTAGGTAGTATATCAGATGTCTAGTACCCGTAACACAAGCTTAGAGCTTACCACGGTGCTAGATGTTGTTGAGTGGATTGTCAGGAAATATATTTTTATTTATTTATGTTATTTATTTGTTTCAGGGCAACCCGATAAACAAAACTGCAGTATAAGTGTGAAGGCGAAATGTATTTATCTAAAGAAAGTTTAATAGTTAAATAAATACTTGTGTATATTCTTGAAACCTTAAACGCAGCTTAAGAAATGTAATATCTTAATAGCATAATATCTTGGCTCTAATCGCTACACGTGTCATTTGAAGTATTTAAATGGTGGCAATGACATTTTACAAGCTAAATTTACCATAACCTTTTGATCAGGAAATCAATGTCACATGATTAGTGTCTCAATTTCCACAATACTTACATCATTGGTTAAAATAAAACAAAAATAATTAAAATCTAGTTTAACTAAACCTTCCCCCGGTTTCACGATTGGCTTTAATCGCGATCGGATCAGGCTAAACTCTTTTAACCGCCTCACTCAGATCAATTTGTTGAACTTCAATTCAATAACCGATAGTTTTTTTTTTGTTTCGTAATGTGGCCCGGAGAAGCCATCTACACCGACCACATCGACACTTTACATCAGGTGAGATTGTGGTCAAATGAAAGCTTATCTAACATAAAAAAAAGAACTCGCTTTGTAGCATATAATGGTGAAATTGGGGTTAAGTAAGAGGTTCGCTCATTTTGTTACACATTAATCATTTTTAAGAATAATTCTTTAACATTCCTAATGGAGAAATAACAGTATGTTTTGGTATTGAACACTAAATTGTATTCTAGTATGTTTGTACGTTATTGTAAATAGAATCAGTTAAGTAAATATATTATGTTGGTCATTGAGTTGTTTCACTCGCCGCTCGCCGATTTGTTACAGCCTAATCGAACACACTAACGATCGTTTAGGTGTAACATTTCGACGACTCTATTTAAGGGGGGGGTTGCGTACATATTAAGTTGTTAGTTTGTTAGTCGGCGAATGTAATATCACTTGCAGCGAGCATTACGCCAAATATTCGCAAGATTGTTAGGTACATTACATAGATATGTATTTTTGTATCAACTCCTCTTGATTTAAAAAAAAATTATAACGATTGATGCGTTCCGTGAATGGTGGAATGGCGCACAGGACCGGGACACTTGGAAGGATAGGGGGGAGGCCTTTGCCCTGCAGGGCGACGTTTAGTATAATTAAAAAAAAAAACAAGGAATAGATGTTTATCGTAGCTGGTACCGTAAGAATATTGGCTCTCATCTCTTCCGGGCGCCGTAGAATCCAAGGGAGCGCACCAGAAGATGGGCTGCATCGTCTGCTTAGAACATGAATTACCTACCTAGTGAATATTGTGCTCACTAATCCGTCTGCCAAGCGTGGCGGGTATGGCAACGCCTGTGTTATGTACAGATGAAGATAATAAATAATAAATTTAATTTAACAGTAATTTTCTATATTTGTTAGAAACATCTTACAAAAATTACTTACAAAGTCAGCTTCAGTTTCTTGTAATTGGACTTTGTGCTGAAAGCGACAATTTCCATTGTCGAGTTAAATAAAATTTATCACGTCTAATTTATTATTCTATGATAACGTGAAAAAGATGTTACTCAGTTGAACGCCATTTTGCGTCTCACTTACAAAGTCAAGATACTTTATTAATTTTGTCACTTTTTCACAAATATTGATAGAAATTGATACAGTACTTGTCCAAAAACTAACTTATTAAAAAAATGATTTTGTCTTCATGTGATTAACCTAAATTTGAGTACACCTAATAAGCCCTTAATATTTTTTATTGAAGTGAAACTTCTATAGAATCGTAGTGATTTCAAACCGGATGCAAAAAGATGAAACGGAAATGGTAAGAGACACAAATACAATGCTTTATTTAAATTTCTTACTAGGTACTGCTGTATTTTATTTATATTATTTTGTAACATACTTTATGTAATACGCTCTAATATAAATAATCCGAATAATTACAGATATATGTTTGTTTCTCTTATCATTTTAGCAGATGCGTTCATTTACCCTTTTTTCTATTCGATATATATCATAATTATAGTTCGTAAGTAGTAGACTCCAATCGTGCGTCGTAGCTGACACACACACTTTTTTTTTATTCTTCTTATTCTTTCGTCGATTTACTGAAGTTTCACTTCTATCGTGTGTGAATTGCACACACACCTTTTTTTTTTTGAATGATTTATAGGGCCTTCTTTATATTAACTGCGTTTGAAAGCCGAGACAATTTATTTATTTAAAAGATCAACAGTATAGGTATCTTAAATAAACCTTTAAAATAAGTATATTAGTGAAAATAAAATTGCCCAATTATAGGTCTTTCTATTGGCGGCTATAATTCATAATGCTAGTTAAAAATGTTGGCATATATTGTTTAGTACATTTACAAAGAAAAATACTCAGAACCGCAACGAGAAATTGTAGATTGTTTAAAAACTAGTTCCCTGGGGGGATGCCAGCCTACCTTCAACCTTTGCCTCCGAGCCACTGGAGTTCATCAAACCTATTCATACCTAGGTACTAACTTTACTTAATACATTTGAAAAGGACCAACCCACAACAAGTTGATAAACCAGGAAGCTACAGTAAAAATAACTAGCAGGTAGTTCAGTTCAAAATCGAAGCCAAGAATGTGTCAATTTTTTAGTGAGGAAGAGATTTTAAAAATTTCAGATACCTACCTATCAGATTCATAGATTCATAAATAATGTTTCATTCAGTGGCGCCAAGGTGAGCTCACCTTGGAACTTCAGTTGTCAAAGATTAGATAATGTACCTTCACGTAGTTACGCAACACTGGCGTAATGACGTAACAACCAGCATTGTGTCTCCTTGGTTACTTATTCTTCGGCAAAACGTGCTCGTCAGCAACGCGGGAAGCGGGACGCGACATGGGAGCGTCTGCAACGCGGGATATTTTAACCTGATACAGTCCTTTTTTGTGGTCGTGTAGGTGTGCAAAGACCCATAATAAAGTCACAGATTATATTAATAGTAAAGACATAGAATAGTACCTATGGGTAGCGTACGCCGCGCGGCAGACGCTACCGCTTCGCAGTCGCTCTGGTCGCGGGGGTTTGCCTAAGCTTTAGTTATTAAGACACGTGGATGATATTTTAATATAAGTATGCAGTGTAGTTTTGGCTATTAGTAAGAATATTTAAGGCAGCGAAAGTCACCAGATTAGGATTACATAATGGCCTTACTTTTCCCTAAAACGGAAATTATTTTAGTTAAAACACAGACTCCGAAGACTTTCATGAAAAGTATGCAGTTTAATCAATCTAAGTACATACCTAGTTAGAAAATGTTGATGCATTACAAAACATACCAATTCCACTGTGCATTTCATAAATCAATGCTCGATGGAACAACATTCGCGAGCGGACGCTATGTTTTCTCTCTTTCACACTGCTGAAAGATAGAATACATTCTCTCTCGGTATGACCTAGATAAAACCTAGGCCTTCCTGAATTTTATATAGGTGGGTAAGTTACCTGTATTCAGTGGAAACGCCTTTAGAGAACAAAACCACGAATTTTAAAGGTTTGTTTCGGCGTTCGGACAACACTCTAATGTTTAACAACATTACCTCCTATACCTCTATTATGTTATATTTATACTAGCTGACCCCAGCAAACGTTGTTTTGCAAAATGAAAAATAGATGTTGGCCGATTCTCAGACCTACTCAATATGCTCACAAAATTTCATGAGAATCGGTCAAGCTGTTTCGGAGGAGTACGGGAACGAACATTGTGATACGAGAATTTTATATATAAGATTTATCTTACTTCTCAATAATTATGTATGTATCTGTTTTTGCTAACCATTTAATTACCTTTAATAAAATTCTATAAATTTGACATCTTTAACATGTAAGTAGTATACTTTCTTACTAATTTAATTCATAAATAAATTAAAATTCATTAGGTTGTCTGGAAGAGATCCCTTTTAGTGATAAGGCCGCCCATTGTTACACTATTATTTAATGTATTTTAGTTCTTATGCATTGTTCTGTTGTATTATATTTTTGTGTTTCAATAAAGAGTATTGTATTGTATTCATTTAAGGAGGAACCTTATTTCTGTTCTTATTTATAAATTAAAATGAGATTAAGAGTGTTATCCGAAACATTATTACGTGGTTTTGTGTTCTAAAAGCCACTGAATATACAGGTATTTTGTTCCTCTGAATATACAGGCAAATATCTTGTTTTTCATAGAAACGTGGTTTGCGGCTTGCTGTAGGTATCACAGTTTCTTAAGTAGCACAGGAGGAAAGTCTTGAAGACTGCGTAATTGCACGTAAAAGAAGTTAAATTGTGTTTACCTACTTGACTCTACGAAAGACGGTACTTCTCTAATGGTGGATATAACGCCCCACAGTAGAATTCCACTGAGAAGCGACCATTTTTGTGGTCGTGTAATTTTTTTTTATTTTAATGTCAATTTGTTTAAAGAAGGCTAAATTGCTTAGCTAATATAATGAGTCTAGTACTGTACGAGTAGGTAATGAATACCAGTACTCGTTATAGCTAATGCCCATTTTATATTCAACATACCGTCGTCAGTAAAAGCTACGCCTCGTCTTATCTTACTATTAAATGTGTTTAAGGGTTCTACGCAAAACGACTTTTGTTAAACTGGGATTTAGAGACTGGAGCCAACTAGTAGGCGAGTTTCGAGTTTCAATCACCCTATTAACGTTCCCACTGCTGGGACACAGGGACTTCTCCCTTGACGAGAGAGATTAGGCCTTAATTCACCACGCTTGCCAAGTGCGGGTTGTCACCTGTCCTCCAAACTCTTTAAAGTTCTCAGAACATGCCGGTATCCTCAGACACGTGCTTCACGAGTCGTCAACCCTCATTCAAGTCAAGCAGATTCGTATCTGTTGAAAGAACAGGAAGCTTGATATACTAGTGCAATTTGATAATATTTAGTTGAATTGAATAAAATAATGGAATACTATAAATTATTTATAATATTAATTATTGCTCCGTAATTTTTTTACACCCGACCGAAAATGAGGGATGTCATAAGTTTGACGTGTCTGTATGTATGCCTGTGGCATCTTAGCTCCCAAATGGAAGTTTTTTTTTTGTATAAAAGGTCTAATGTCTGTAACTATTTTAAGACCTTCCTTTTTTTTACTTATGTTCGTGCAAATAAAGAAATTTGAATTCTCGCTTGATATTTTATGAAAATCGGTTGAGCCGTTTGTAAGTTATGGGGATTAAAGTGGGGTATTATTAACAAACAGCAAAATATACCCGAGTGGGACATCAAATGAAACGCATCGCGTGCACATTACAAATTAATATGAATTTTTACTTTTGAGGGAATGACGGTTAGGAATCGAGCGTTTTCTTCAATTTAAAATTTGATTATTTTCTATTGCTGTTTAACAACGACTTTAAATGTCTGTTTATATTTGATAACCTCTTATAAAATCTTTGTGTGACAATTCTTCGAAACGGAACGGTTCCAACGGAAGACCAGCGCAGACTTCACAGCCCGCATTACGCTGAGTTGGGACCTTTTTGAAACTAGATAGGTACATTTTAATAGTAAATACTGCATCAAAATAATACTAGGGGTCAGCCGCGGCTTGTCACCACCCTCCGGGCTCCATGAAACGACTTATTCCTGTTTCGTAATGTGGTCCGGAGAAACCATCTATCTTCTAGGTCTTCATGCCCCATCTTATACCACATCGTCACTTTACATCAAGTGAGATTGGAGTCAAATAAAGGCTAATCTACTTAGCATAAAAAAAAACAAAAAAAATATTACTTACACCACATAAAGAAACAAGAAAATAAAAACTAAACAAACTTATTAGTGCTCAAAGCAATTTCTTCCAGACTACTGTGTGTGGAGAGAAAAATTACAAAAGGTTTTCGACAGTGGTTTTAATAACATAGAAATAAGAACCTAATATTTAATGCTGAACATAAAAAGTAACATATACTTTATTTAACTACATTCACCTTTATGATGATACAAGAGATGAAAGATAATAAATCCATTGACAATTTTCATGCTATTTTATTAAAATACAAATTTCTCGCTGATACTGCGCCCAAACGCAGTCTGCAGTGCAGACTGCGTTTGGGAGTGGAGTTCTGGAGTGCAGAGTACTCCAGAACCTTTATTGCCCAATGGCCATTGGTTCTTATACCTGTGCACTGCTACTCAGCCTACCTACTGTAATAATAAATAACTATACTATACAATGTTTATTTTCGAACCTTGATCAAAAGAAATGTGCGGATACACGACATAAATCTATCGATAAATATCGGATAAAAAAATTGTAAGTTGGCTATTAAAAAAAACAGATTTAATTTTTTTTTTCCTGAAAACTAGGTACCTACTTCATCTGGATTTTTCTTCGTTTCTGTTTCAGTAAACAGTGTATTTTATTCAAAGTAGTCTCATTTGAAAGCTACATAGTTTACCGAGCTAAGAATATTAAAAGAAAATACTATATCGGTACAAAATCCTATTAAAAAAATATTTTTTTGTAGAAATTTTACATTTTTATTTTATTTTTGATGTAATAAACATATGTGCTGTATGATGAAGTAGTTCTTAACATTATATTCCTTTTTTTTTGCGTCAGTCAAGTCCAAGTCCGGTACGTTACATAACGAAGGGCACATCGCGCCTGCGCGCTGGCGCCCCGCCAACAGCCAGCAGCCAAGGGAACCAAACCGGAACAAGGCCGCACCAGGTCAACTTGAAATAAATGCTCTAAATAACTACAATATTAGAAAACAAATAAAATAAGAAGTTATTGTCTAGTAATGGACAGTTATCTAAACAGAGCTAAAATGGAGTTGGGCAGGACACTTGGCGAGACGAAATGATAAGAGATGGAGTAAAGACAATCACTTAAGATATTTGTACCCAAACAGGGTCCATGTTAATGTTCTTATATATTTTATAAGAGCTTAATGTTACACAACATGGTTAAAATTAAACGATTTATGAGTGGCGTCCAAGGAACGCCTATAGGAACGTCGGTCGTCGTAATTAGCGCAAGACCGTAAAGGCGAGAGCAAGAGGATGCCTATACCTAGCAGTGGGTAAAGTCAGGCTGCGGATGATGATGAATGATGGTTGGACAGTTTCAGCCTTGAAAGGCACCTAAGAACTCGGGAACCTAGGTTACGTACCTACCTAATACTACTTACCTACTTATCAAAATTAGGTTAGAATGCGGCGTTATCTTAAAAATTAGATAGATGATAGATTAAACTTCAATCACACATATACAATAATCGAAGAAATAACATAAGAATACAGTATTACAAAACTTAGGACTAGTTAGGTTAACATTATTTATTTATTTTTTAGTATTTAAACTAGTCTTTAGTGATAATGTATGTGGGTTGGTTGAAATAAAAGAGTTTTAACGCGTTTGCGCCGCGTACTTTTATGCTAATCTGTGTCACTACAATTTATTGCAACACAATAACACAAACAATTGGCACAGGAAATCTTAAAATGTAAACAAGTTACTTTGTGATCTTCTACTTACGGGTAGCTAAATCTTACATAATTACAGCATCTGTGCGTTGCAGAAAACAGCTAAGCGTAAAGTTGCTAATAAATAAATTAATAAATAATAATTCCGGACTAATCACACAGCATCACCAAACCCCAAGCCATACCCAAGCTAAGCAGAGCTTGTACCTACTATGGGTTAGGTGTCTGATATACTACACATAGATATTTTTTGTTGTACCTAAATACATACTTAGGATACATAGAAAATTGTAGATCGTACAAAATTAGGTCCCCCGGCGGGAATCGAACCCTCTTGTGCAAACTTATGTAGAAAACACTGATTTTCAGCTGTCACCATAATAGCTCGCAAGCTCAATGGGATTCAAAACGAAGGCTTTTGACTACCGCGAATTCGTAATTTTAGCCGTAGAAATTTTTATTTCCATTGTTTGGTTTTACAAAAATTATACACGTTAAAAATAAAATACAAAATAAACATAGGTGCTTATAGAGCTTGTTGTTTGTTATGTGTTCCGAAACAAACTAATCTTATTCTTATAAATCCCTAAAGTTGGCAGGTTCATCTCTTCGTGTGGCTCCATATCTAAGTGAAGCTGCATTTGTCCAGAACATTCAGGTTAGTAGTCCTTGCTACTGGGCATGCTCAGACCAGGTCACGACCTTGCGCCATCGATCGCACTGAACAGCTTACTTTTAGCCAATCCAGCAGTCTATATGATAACTTGATCTAATTAAGCACCAACTTTATAAAACCTTATTGATGCCCGCTTTCCACTGCGTAAGTGAAATGAGCGAGAAATAGTCAACCGGAACGTAATTTGAAATGATAAATAGTTTTGCCCTTCCACTAAGAAAGAGTTTTAAAAATAATTTATTTCGTCTTCCTCTGAAAACGAAAACTGAACTCGCTCAACTCGCTAACCTCTTATGTGACTCTTTCAACTCGCTCACTCCGCTCCGCTTTGGTGGAAGCCCATGTATGAAAACCATCGTTACGAGTATAGCGGAGTCCGTAATGGGTCCGTTCCGCTCGCAGTGGAAAGCGGTCATGAACTTGAAACGGGTAATAATATATCATGATTGGACGGTGTAAACCGTTTCAAGTTTTAATATTGTTGAAAACCATTATAATTTAAATTTTAAATTTAAGTAAAACCCTAAAGTATCAAATGCCTTAATTTCCTTAAAAGTAAAACACCATAACATTTTGTAATGTGCACGCGATACGCTTTCATTTGATACCCAACTCTCACCCCCATAACTTTTAAACGGCACAACCGATTTTCATGAAACATGTCTAGGAACAATCGCTCCAAACTCAAAAAAAATAAATCACGGTTTTTTTACCCGCTATACGTCAAAAAACCATGATGATTAAAATAGATTTATATTTATGTAAAACCGTTATAACTAGCACTAACGTTTTCAACAGTTATATTATTAGTTATACATATATGGTAACCTTTGTACCCTGTACCACGGGCAAAATATAGCATCCATGCCCGTATTATTGAACATGTATTTTGTAACTTAAGTCAATATTACTATTTGTTACGATTATATAGCAATTGGATAGTAACTGAATTTATATCTACTAGCTGACCTGTTCCGATACTAAAGCCTTCGTCTTAAATAACCTATCTATTGCCGAAAGCCGCTTATAAATCCCTTCAGTATTTTAGGAATTAACCGGAACAGGCGCCTGTGAATTTATAATAAGTGACAATTGACCAGCGTGGTGAATTAAGGCATTATCTCTCTCGTATAGAGACAACATCAATAGCTATATGCTAGAATGGAGACCACGGATAGGCAAGCGCAGCGTAGGACGTCCACCAACTAGATGGACGGACGATCTGGTGAAGGCTGCGGGCTCACGGTGGATGCAGGCCGCTGCCAGCCGAAACTACTGGAGATCTTTGAGGGAGGCCTATGTCCAGCAGTGGACGTCTTACGGCTGAGATGATGATGATGATAGAGAGAAGTCCCTGTGTCCCAGCTGTGGGAACGTATGTTGGGATGCTTACGAATAGAAGTATTATTTTGTGACAACTTGTCTTTAGACTTCCAAAGTTAAGTACATCATATATTATATTCTATCTCCTCCATGCGTCGCTTTCCTCATTACTGAGGGTCGTGATTCCCTATTTGTGGGATGATCTTCTTTCGGACCGTAGCTCGCCACTTGTTCCTCTCCTTGGCTGTGTGAAGGGCATTATAAATTGGTGGCCAAGGTTGTTCTATACCTACAAGATAATAAAATTATCTAGAACCTAGGTTTCAAATTCAATTCATGGAGTCCTCGGAGTTATTGATACTAGGTTTGTAGATATTTGGTCATTTAGAGTGCCTTCGTATAGGTATGTACATTATTATATTAAGTACCAGCTTTCACGGCGCCGGAGTTGGCCGTGTTGTATGGATATTCCCTGGGAAATGACTTATTTTCCCGCGTAAATGTAGCCTTTTTTGGTACATGGCAGCACAGCCTGGCAGCTAATTTTCTGTTTGTGGTCTTTTTATGTTTTTTTTTCTTGTGTCTGTTTGTTTGCTGTCTACTGTGCTGTTATTTGTTTGTACCAAAATAAATGTATTTCATTTCATTTTTCATTTCATTTCATTTCTATAGTATTCCTTGATAGCTGGGCTATCACTATCAAACAGTGAAATAATGATTTAAATCGGTCCATTAGATCCTGAGATTACCGCGTTCAAACAAACAAACTCTTCTTTATAATATTAGTTAATCTTGATTATAGTTATTAATCTTGTAAAGGTACATACGTAAACAGGGAGATAATATCAAATTGCAATTATTTAACCATCTACCAATTGACACAACAAATATTGATAAAATCCAACATTTTAAAAATGTAATTAAAAAATTATTAGAGAGTCATGCTTTTTATAATATTAAATTAATGAATTTATGAATTAAAATTTTTCACAACTTTCTTTTATTACTAAAATTTGTCATTATTATATTTTATTAGAATTACAAATTGACATTATCTAAAAAATTTTGATTAATGAATGACTTAGCTGTAACTCTTTTTATATTAATTGAATGAATGTACATGAATTTGTAAAAATATGACGTACCTTGAATAGTATTCATTGTTATTATATGGTTAATTAATAAATAAAATAGTTTAAATTCCTTTTTAAATGGTGGTAGGAACGTACAGAATATGCAACCGTAATCAATCCAGCCTTCACCGCGGTAATACTATTTAGTAGAATTTAATAATGGAAGAAATACACATGTTATGCCCCAGATAGTGTCATGGGCTGGATGATAATGATGATGATGGCGTTGACTACTCGTATCTTCTACAACCGTGACTTCGCATTCCTGGTCTTTATATTTTCTGATTACCTTGGACTGAAAAGGAAAAATAAACTCCATGATATCCGTCTTCCACGTCACGTCGTGTAGATAGACGAATTATTTCTGATAACAACTGATAAACTGGTTATCGTCTGTCGCCATTAAGTCGGCGCGTTGCTTAGTATCAAAGTTAAATATTTTTTTTTGAAATGGTTACCGTATCGTGGGCGCCAGCGCAAGAATATTGCTTCCATTCTCCTATGGCGTCGTAGAACCCGGCCAAAACTGACCAGCAGATATGCAGCAGTCTCGCCTGTTATACGTGACAAAAATTTACAAATGGGGCATCTTATAATCATTATTGTGGGAGGACTATGTGCTGCAGATTACTTCATCATCACCCTATATTAACGTTCCCACTGATGGTACAGAGCGACTTCTTTCTTAGCGAGAGAGTTTAGGCCTTAATTCACCACTGGCCAAGTGCGGGTTGTTGAATCTCTCATGTCCTTCAAACTCTTAAAGTTCTCAGAACATGCCGGTTTCTTCACGATGTCTGCCTTCACCGTTAAAGCACGTGTTTTATAATGCACATTAATTTTTCAAAAATAAAAATCCAGAGGTGCGTGGCGGGGTTTAAAGCCACGAACTTCGGAATGAATGGAGAGCTAGCTCCCACTCAACACGGCTTTTAAGGCAGATTACTTCCTACAGCCGAAGCGAACAATTCTACCTAATAATTTATTTATTTATAGGTACTTAGATATGTGTATAACGCAACGCGAAATTTTTGCTCATTGATAGCAATAGGCGTTAAAGATGACTTAATGTACTGAACTAATGTACCTTTACTACCTGTAGAAGTACGAAATTAATTTTAGAACCATTCCTGGTTCACAACTCGACAAGACACTCACTGAAAATTATCGAGGAAATAGGTAGGTACTCGTGCAGTGAGTAAGCCCTAGTCGGTTCCAGGAATCCAGGCCTACCTACATGCATTGTCGGGTCAGACGAAACATTGCTATAGGTACATAACTATGCCTACATATATCTACAAGGTACCTAGTGTCTGGACGGTTGGTTACAATGCAGCTAAGCTATCGATCAATACAATACTCTTCGTTACGTAACGGGCCGTCAAAACCAAGAACTAAAATGAAGCCTTCACAATGTGCCAGCAGAGAATTTTCTTTAGTCACGTAAGGCCTGTTTCACCATCTCTAGAGTCAAGTTAATCGATGGTTAATGTAGAGTTATCTTCGATAAAAATGTACCTGAGGTACAGATATTTATTTTAAGCACTGATTAAATTTACTAAGAGACGGAAAAACAGGCTCTTCTATGACTCAGACTAACAAGGATCCAGGAGGTAAAAAGTACCTACATGCCCATCTTTTTATTGTAAGATATAAATATCTCCTACTTAAACAGTCAAATTAAGTAGGTACCTGCACCATACATAGGTATTTTTATTTCTTAATTTCATGAATGAAAATGTTATTTTAGGGGCTAAAACTGAAAGTCTTCTTTTTCCTTAGAAAACTCACTCACTTATGAGTATGACCCAAGTAAAATTTAAATCAGAGACCTTTTATTAATTTTTTAAACTTAATTATGTTGCAAGGTTTTAAATTTGCCTCATAAAACCAGTGCTTCAGTTTTTTACTATAATCTCGAAACTTACTATTTTGTGCCAGTCTTTCAGTTGCTTGCGGTTATTACAATCTCAACTGAATGGACTTTAGACCTCAGTCATGATTCACTGCTGTCTATTATGCCAACTACTAGCCCAGATAAAACAGAAATGGCTATTCGAATAGGAAATTGCTTGGAAATAAGCAGTTTATTCTGGTAGTAACCTAAGCTGTATTTGTCTAACTGGTTGTGCGTAAGAGTAGGATAGGTAGGTTACTATAGTTAGAGCAAAATTAAAAATCATAAATATTTTTGAATTTTATTTTCTATTTCTTTTGAGGAACATCACTCGACCTGCATGACATTTTCTCAAGAAAAACACATGCCCGAGGAAATATGATTTTACATTTTACAGGTTGACCCTCAGCGACCGTATGAAGTGGACACTAGACAGCACTTAGTTCAACTAAATAAATTAGCCTACAACCATTCATCCATAAGATACATACAGTTATATAACAGCATAATCACATGATTTAACAGCGCACAATGTGAGCACTACAAGAAATGTGTACTGGTAGCTCACTCCCTGTTACATAATCACAAGCAACCGTCACAAACAGCTGGGATGTTCTAGAATTGATTCCACTAGCCGGCCTTGACCTCGCAACTGATGTCCAATGTAATGAGGTTACATAACTGTCACAGGTTGGTTAAGTGATCACAGAGATTTAAAATTGGAACACTTTTATCCCTCACTTTTTTTTCACAAAGGTAAGTTATGTAACACTTGAATAAAACAATTGCTATGGAATCATTTGTATAACATTTATTTAACTAAAAATAAGTTACTAGGTTGATTTTCGTGTCTTCTAATAATACATGATGTTAGGGGAGTGGCTATCTGGCGAATCACATTCGAAATTATGGTAACAATCCTTACATTAGATTTACAGGACCTTCTTGATCTCATCATATAAGACGAGCACAAACGCACCACCGGTGCCTCTGAGCACGTTGGAGAAGGCACCCTTGAAGAAGGCGCCAGTTCCCTCAGACTTGGCGATGGTAGCCCAGCAGTGGATGGTGTTCTTGTACAGGATGTCGCTCTTGGCGCGGCCAGACTGCATCATCATGCGCCTACGGACAGTGTCGAAGGGGTAGGAGATGATACCGGCGACGGTGGTGACGGTCTGCGCGATAGCCCAGCTGATCACGAGAGGAGTGTTCTTGGGGTCGGGCAACATGCCACGGGCGGTGTCGTAGAATCCGAAGTAGGAGGCACGGTAGATGATGATACCCTGCACGGACACTCCGAAACCACGGTACAGACCGATGAGGCCATCAGACTTGAAGATTTTGGAGAGGCAGTTTCCGAGACCGGAGAACTCGCGCTGGCCGTCGCCTTTGCCGACATCGGCGGCGAGACGGGTACGGGCGAAGTCCAGGGGGTATACGAAGCACAGGGAGGTGGCTCCGGCGGCACCACCGGAGGCGAGGTTACCGGCGAACCAGCGCCAGAATTGAGTCTTCTTGTCGACTCCTCCAAGGAACATCTGCTTGTACTTGTCCTTGAAGGCGAAGTTCAGCGCTTGCGTGGGGAAGTACCTGATGACATTAGCGAGGTTTCCACGCCAGAAGGCGCTGAAACCCTGTTCCTTGGGAATGCGGACGAAGGCATCTACGATACCCTTGTAGCGCTGGTCCGCGGCGATCTGCTTGCTGACGTGCTGAACCTGGAGAAGCAGCTTGACGCGCTCGATGGGCGCGACGGCCGTCTTGGAGACGGCGGCGGAGATACCGCCAGCCAGGAAGTCTTTCGCGAACGCGACCGGGTCGGCGAGGTTCGACATTTTGTTCGATTAGGTGGCCTCGCGGGAAGGAATCTATAGGATCACAACCGGAATGGAATAATCACGAAACACGAACCCCTGATATTTTTCAGGAGATATGCGGGTAATTTCGTGATCACGGGAGCACAGGGGTGGGTGTGTGCCTTTTTTGAAATTCGATCGATCACGTTCCCTCGCAGTTCTGCACAGAGGAGCGGCGTAAAAGAAGGAAGGAAGGGGCCGGTGTTACCAACCTAATGTAAAAGTACCACGAGGTCAGTGTTACCACTAAATGCCTTAACTTTACCTATAAAAAAACGGGCGCTATAGATTGAATTTTGAGTTTAGACCGGTTAAATTAATAAAAATGCAACAACAGATTGGAAATGAATCTGGACGCACGTCTAGATTAATCGCTTTGTTAATTGTTTAATTTTAAGCGTTGTAGATAAAATTCATTTAATATAATTTATTTTAATTTATCATAATAGAATAGAATAGAAAACACTTTATTGTACACCGCACAAATTAATAATAAACTTTACAAAAACGTTAACTAATTAAAAAACAGGTTACAAAGGGCGGCCTTATCGCTATGAGCGATCTCTTCCAGGCAACCTTGGGATGGACAGGAAATAAAAGGGACGAAAAGACAGTTCATATTGTTAGTTTGATATACAAAAAATGGAACACGTGCTCGAAAAACTACTGATGAGTTGGTATGCAAATTAAAATAAATTTATTTCAGATGAGTTTGATGATTTAGTTTAATAGACTAGTACTACTCACTCGACATCCATCGTATCTTATTTTATATCCATCTAACCTAATTTTATAAGGCTCTCTTATTATTATTATGTTTAATTAATGACTAAAACAAGAACTTTTTTTTTACAGAATTGATGCCAAGGTGCAAAATTTTAAATACTAAACTTTATCAGTCGCTTATGGTGGCTCTTCGTACATTTATTTAAGTTATTATAGTTAATTAACGAATATTTATTTTTCCTCGTTCATTACGGAGTTTAAAAAGAGGGTAACACTGCAATGACGTGCGCAATTTGCGTTTCGTTCGTACCATTTAATAATATAACATAATATTTTATATATTTTAATATCGTTATTTCATATTAAATATATGTTTATTATGAAATTATTAAGCTCAATGATTCATAACATGCTGCTTAATGGAATAAAATTAAACAAAGGTTACCATTTATGATTAAAAAATCTGCGTGGCGTAGAAACAAAACGCTTTTCATTATTGCCAACTTAAGAAAACGAATACTCACCCATTCAATAAAAATTTAAACATTTAACCTAATTTTGTGAAACGTTTATCTTCTTCTAATAAATAAAATTTCCATGTCACAATGTTAGTTACCGTACAGCCCCGAAACGGCTTTACCGATTTTTACCAAATTTAATTTAAGTATTTTGACACAGTGCAATAAATATCTTTTCATTATTGCTTGCATTGAATTAATCTTATTTTTACTGATAAATATGAATAATTGTTCATTAATTTAATTCACCCGCAGTTGGCAAAGTAGTGATTAGGTCTAAGCCTTCTCGTCAAGAGAGAAGTCCCTATGTCCCAGCAGTGGGAACGTGAAAAAGGTGTTGATTCTAAATATTAAATGATTCTAAGTTTAGGAGAATCCTTACTGCCAGATTGAGATTAGATGGAAACACTGGATAAATACAAGTTAGTCTGTATCTATCCAGTGTTTCCATCTAATCTCAATCTTGACTTGACAATCAAAGTGACGGATGGATACCACGGCACGGCCATCAAATAAAAGAAGAAGAAGATCAAAGTGACATAAAAAATATATATCTACCAAATTAAACTTACATTACATTATTACATTACAAACTATACTCTCTGTTACAAACTTACAAACAAGCCCACGGTAAAATACGTAGAAAAATAAGCTAAGTTGAATTTGGTCAGGCAGGTCTAGACTATCATAAATATTAAGTTATCGGGCCAACAAAAAACCATTTGAAGTTTAGTTCGGAAGGAATGCAATGAGTCGTATGGGATCACCTTCCATCGCAATGGATGAAGATTCTGGTGCTGGGCAAGCGTTGGGTGACTTTTTACTCCAGTTAGAGAACTACAACCCGTCTATACCTGATTCTGTAGTCTCTCATTACTTGAACATGTCGGGATTCGAGTCCCAAGACCCAAGGTACGTTGACGAAGTTTATTATTTTAATTAATTACATTCATGTTTAGTGAAGTTCTATGGTTAGAATTAACTTATACTCAGTATTTACGTCTTCTGAAATTGACATACATCACCTGGGCTGGTAAAGGTCATACATCATCAAAAAGTACCTATGTTTGGTAATTGTTAGAGTATATTCTTAGTTTTTATTTAAATTAGCTTTAAGTTGACCAGTCCATGTATGCCTAGGCGTGTGGAAATAAACGTTTTGACTTTGACTTTAACCCTGCTAGTGCATAAAACTGCCTTAAGGAATATTTAAACATGATTTATTTTTTTTCTTTTATGGATTTGCAGGTTGGTGAGACTGATTGCACTGGCTTCACAGAAATTCCTCTCGGACATAGCCAATGATGCTCTACAGCACTGCAAAAT
Organism: Gymnoscelis rufifasciata; assembly: GCA_929108375.1. Taxonomy (NCBI): domain Eukaryota; kingdom Metazoa; phylum Arthropoda; class Insecta; order Lepidoptera; family Geometridae; genus Gymnoscelis; species Gymnoscelis rufifasciata. The sequence continues at coordinate 4,466,904 of OV815332.1, read as the reverse complement.
GCGTACCTCGAGCCAAATGACACAAAACTCAAAGAACCAAAAAGGTCCTAAGGAAAAGAAATATGTCATGACAATGGAAGATTTAGCTCCAGCTTTGCAAGAATATGGAATAACTGCAAGGAAACCACACTATTTTGTCTAATCACTGTTTATTATGGATAAATAATTAAATATTTAAAAATAGCTTGTTTCGCTATACATAATTGAATTTCAGATAAGACTTTGGTATCATGTTTTGTGCTTTTAAGACATAAGAATACATTTCTCACGCTAGATCTAAGCTCTTTGTAAAGTATAAAGCTCTGGGATGTTATCTAAGGTCAATAAGTTCTCACCATGTTTTAATAACTTAACAACATAGAAATAAGAAATAAAAAATACTATATCTCAGAAATCTTTTATTTATCCACAACTGTCTGTCCTAAAATATAACTTATTAAAAAGTAATCCTAAAATATGGGTTGCTCCTGTTAGATCTGTCTTCCTCCCTCTAGATTGTAATCACTAAGATCTGTTTATTAATTTTCAGATATTTTACTGTAAATTGCTCGTAAATGTCCTGTCAGTGGTGTTGTATCTGTCTCCATTTCTAGAGTCAGTTCCAACCTATCAGGTTCAATCAGTCTTAGTACCCTTCTGAATTTCTTAACAATTGGTGGCTTATTCTGAGCTCGTAGCAAGTCTTCACTCTGTAGGACTATCTCCTTCTTCTCAACATCAACGGTGCCAAGTTCCATAGAAGAAATGCCAAAATTGTGGCTCACTACAAATGAGAGTTCATTTGTTCCTGGCTTTATGCGCAGAAAACCTCTCTCTTGATGCATTGGTTTTGAAGTCTCTGGGTGCTTAGATGTGGAAGAAAAGTTGAACATTGGTTGGCCTGAAAAAATATGTATATAGGTTTATTGAGGTTTGATAGTATTCTTTAACTAAGATTGTACCTAATAAGAAATATACCCTGACAGCAGCGGATAATTTAATCAATATTGTTGTTACTAGAGATTTTTCTTAAGACTGGGTGAATTAATTATTCCTTATTAGCTTTCTGGCTTATGCTTTTCATCTAGGGGTTTTCTCAGTGCAAAGCCTACATGGTACCTTGATATAATATACCTTGATTTAACCAAGACAAGAATATTTAAAAAACAGCGATATATTAAGAGTAGGTCCAGTTTAGCTAACTTATATCATGAATGCAAAAGTTTGTGTGCATGATTGTTTCATAACTTTCATGCAAAAACTATAGACAGATTGGATTTGACTAAAACTCAGAAAATACGAAGAACATTAATATTCCTGAAGGCACATTCGTTTAACAGAATTGAGATCTCAAAATAACATACCTATACAAATAAATTCCATTGCATCATGGTATGAGAAGTCATCTATATTAGGGTAGCTTCCTTTGCCATCAGTAGAAGTCCAGCGCCCGGAGAGCCAAGATATTGGAGTCAAAGCCTCATGAAGAACCGGCATCTCTAAATAAAAAATATTAATTGTTACGTTTGGTTTCTCGTATTAGGTAATGTGAAGAATATCTACAAAAAAACATATAGTATTTCAATAATTAAAATCAACAAAAGGTACTTACTAGGTTATTAAAATATAAATTCCCAAAAAACTCAATTGTTTTTGTTTGTGATTGAATTGCGCGATTTTCCAAGCCACAGCCGAAAATTAAGAAAGCAGAATGGAACGAAACCAGAATTAAAAATAACAGCTGTCATTGTCATGGCTAAAACACGCTTTTCAACTCAAAGCGGGTAGATGTTTTTTAAATATTTCTTAGCCTATTTTAATAAATAATGTAGAAAAAAATAGGTACCGTCGATTTCCCTAACTTCGCCTGGGTTTTGACACTTTTTTTAACGTACTTTTTTAAATATTACCACTGCAGGCAAATTATTAACATTTTATGGAACAATTAAGGTTTCTTAATAATCACAAGCTAAAGTAACTCTTAAAATCATCGATTTAGAGATAAAAATACCTTGCAAAAGCCAGTAGGCGAAGATCGGGCCGTTCGTTGGCCTAACTTCGCCTACCTATGTTTCCTCGCTTTTTTTTAAGACGTCTATGGCTAGTATTTTTTTGGCTATAGAGCGATGTAGTAGAAACGAAACAGAATCTTTTTATAAGTGCATAGAGATCAATTTTCTAAATTACTATCGAGTAGGCGAAGTTTGGCACGGTAATTTACGCTTTCCATACAAATGTGAACAGCCAACCAGGGTTGTCACAATTAATATGAGTCGCAGTTGTAGGTAAAAAGATACAACTCATATCGAGAGCTAAGTCCATCATTTGCTGATCATGATGTGCAGTATACGATCTTTTCTTTTTTTTTATTGAGGCCATTTTGCTGAAAAATAAAATAAATAAATATGTAACTTGACAATTACAAATCTTCACTTAAAACATTTCCTAAAAAACATTGCTGTCATAAGGCCATCTATGTATGTACTAGGGTTCTTCAATAAGGACGTGGGTGGTAAAGTTGAAATGGAATAAAACAAGCTGTGTATCAGGTATTCACGAAATTATTTTTTTATTTGATAGGCCTGAATATATGTAATAATACTAAGAATAAGGATCTACTACTAGATACACATCAAAAACATATTTTTTATTGAAATGTTTGTTTCTGTGTACATATGTATGTACACACATATGTATAGATATGTATAGACCCAATAAAAATGTACCTAACAAATTTTTTATAATAAATAACCGTTGGATGAAATTGGTTTAATATGTAAATATAAAATATACTACTACTACTAAAATGTTAATTGCATTTAATTTTTTTTAAGACAATTATCTTTATTAATCTACAATGAAAATACTGATAATCTTTGCGACAACCCTATGGGTAGGCGAAGTTTGGAACATTATGGCCACTCATGTGTCTCCGTACTTAATTTCAATGATAGCAATTTATTCTTAAAGATTATTGACAAACTGATTAGGTACATTATAAGAATCTACGATAAATTTACTATATGATACACTTTATAGTATAATATTACCTGTTCTCTGAAAGCGGATACAAACGAAGTTTTTCGCACTTCACTTAAAACACCTCACACCACGGACACTTTCTGATGTAATGACCGCCAAACTAAACGCATTAGCTGGGTGATATCAGCAAAATATTGCCATGACTAAATAGAAATTTGAATGTGGGTGTTTATTTTGTAACTTACTTCTAAGATTTCGGTGATATTGAGAATTTTATAAATTCAGGCGAAGATTAGGCGACTAGGTGAAGTTAGGGAAATCGACGGTATACTAGTTATAGGATTCCGTACCTAATAAATAACATATGTCCTGTTGGTACACCAACAGGAGATATGTTATTTATTAGGTTCTTGGTGTACCAACAGGAGATATGTTGTGTTAAACGTAGTGATTATTTTCTCTTTGTGTGTGTTATCCACCAGTTTTATAGTTCCGTGCATAATGGAAGGTGCGGTGGTATCCGCGTTATAATGGATTTTTATACGCGGTACGCCATCATACCGTTAATAACGACCCAGAGGTCTCCCTTATGTGCCTTGCCTATGTAGTGGGGATTGGTAAGAAAAAAGGTAGGTAACTTAAACGCACCCTAGGCAATTTAATTTATTATTCTATGCCTAGGCTAAAAATGCTTGAAATATGTTACCTAATTTAGTTTATGTTAGCGAAGGAATGTAAGTTTAATTTACTTGTTTTCAGATGAACAAACATTCATAATCATCCTCTTAATGTTCCCACTGCTGAGGATGAGACGGCATATTCGGGGACGTTGGCATATCATTACAGGGTGGCATAAACGCATGTTTTGGTTTAAATGGCTTTGTAAGCCTAGGAGGTCTCGGAAATTGCACGGTACAAGGATCTGTGTGTCGTGGTGTTGAAAAGGATTGTGGCTGAAAGTCACAGTGTGGGAGTACCCGGTGTCGTCTGGTGCGAGGAGGTGGTATAGCGCAGTGAGGCCTGGTTGCACGAGGTGGGGATTTTGGTGGACACGGTGGTGCCATACATGTGAATGGCATATTCAAATTTGAGCAAGGATTTCCATGCCCAGTCGACCTTCTACACGGCATATTGGTAATAAAATAACTTCTATATTTATGCCTCACTTTAGTTTATTTACATCATGTTTATTATTGCATTGTTAATGCATATTTTGTTAGGATTTTTACCAGTTTCCTTACCCTATTTTGTGAAAAGAATCAGTATTTTTTTGTATCATTTGTAAGGGGTTTTCGGTCATGTTTTATTTCAGACTTTACACATTTACCATATAGTTCAGTTCAGTTTCTTGTAAATTGGACTCTGCGCTTAAATGATGATGATGCTGACACTTTAGTTTAGTTTATAAGATTTATATTTTTATGATTATAAAAAAAGCCGTGTTGGCTAAGTGGGAGGACTCTCGACTTTCATTCCGAAGGTCGTGGGTTCAAACCCCGCCTCGCACCTCTGGATTTTTCTTCTTGAGAAATTTATGTGCGCTGTAAACACGTGCTTTAACGGTGAAGGCAAACATCGTGAGGAAACCGGCATGTTCTGAAAACTTTAAAGAGTATGAAGGACATGTGACATTCACCAACCCGCACTTGGCCAGCGTGGTGAATTAAGGCCTAATCTCTCTCGTCAAGAGAGAAGTCCCTGTGTCCCAGCAGTGGAAACTTTAATAGGGTGATGATGATGATATTTTTATGTATGTTAGTCTATAAGGTATATGTTTATATGGGCCTTAGATGCCTGAAATAAATGATTTATATATCTATATATATAAAGCGACAATTTGACAGTGTCGAGTTAAATAAAATTATTAAGTGAAATGACCCCCAAAAAGAGGCACATGGACGCAACTAGACATATCGCACGTTTAATAATAAACCGAAATAAGTCAAAACTTAAGGATTCCTACTTTTAATGATAAACTGAAGTAACTCCCCTCAAAGAATAGGTACAATCCGGGCGCCGAGCGAAACAAGGCATAATGGCCGATTTGGAAGATCACCCCTCTCTTTTTTACTAAAGCGCGCGATAACCCATTTCGTGATACAGTGAGTCATTCTGTGATGCGACGAACGCGGTGTTAGGTGGACGTACACTTTTTGTAACTAGAACGTATTAAGACGAAATAGTTCAGTATATTTGCAAACGCAGGTAAGATTATTCCGTTCCATTTATTACAAAACAAGCACGATTTCGTTTTATTACACTTTCGTTGAAAACGGTGTTCTATCATTGCATGAAATATTTAGACTTTTTACAGTTTATAGTTAAATTCTTTTAAAAGATTATAAAAAATTGTGTTTTAGTTCAGTATAGTTTCAAATTAAAAATTGAAATCAGGGAGCAATACAGTTTATGTCTCTTTATTATGAAATCTATAGTCACGTATGAATAGTATTTGTATTTGATTCTGTTTATTATTTAATTGATCCAAAAGTCTAAAAGTACTGTTAAGATTATTACAGTATATTACAAAATCCCGTTTTGTTTTATTTTTTCAAATTAGTAATAAAATTAATTTATTGTTCAGTTTATAGTTCTGGTTTGAAGATGACGTCTTATGAATTGATAAAGAAACGCCAGCTGAAACCAAAGTAAGTAATCATTTTATTAAAAAGTATTCAAATTATATTATCCATAAAAAAGGTACTTAGGTAAGGTATTTCTAGGTCTTCATGTCCCATCTTAGACCACATCGTCACTTTACATCAGGTGAGATTGTGGTCAAATGAAGGCCTATCGATCATAAAAAAAAAAAAAAAAAAAAAAAAAAGTATTTTGTACTATTTTAGAGTTTGTCCAATGAAAAAACTGATGAGCAGCATCTTGGACCCGATAGGTCTCCGCTGAAGGAACCCGTTTCTCTTTACAGAGTCTATATCACCACAACCGCAGTCCAGATCACCCCGTAATGAGTCTAGATTACCCCACAGGGAGTCTAGGTCACCCCGCCGGGAGTCCAGATCACCCTGCAATGAGTCTAAATCATCAATCAATCTAATTTTGAGGCTATTGTGAGTCCGAACAACATACTCTCGAAGAAGTTTCGGTTAGTTATTTGAAATAAGAACAGTTATAACTATTTTAGTTTTATAACGCATAGCATTAAAACAGCATAGTTTATCGTTAACTTTGTTATTTACAGGATCCATCTAGCTGTCGAGTGAATCTGAATGTTCCAAATTATGTGATTTCTCCCTGTATACACAGATGAAAGCGACATACATCTGAGTGAGTTGTTTCCATCGTCATCTGGACCTTCATCCAGTTCCTGTGATTCTGATAGTTCAAATACAAAGATAGTAAGAGGCCGGAAACGACTGAGAGACACTTCAAAATGGAAACAGAACAAAGTCAAGCCTTACGTAACAGCGGTCATTCTTACACCTATGTATCAAAAACGGATTCCAGCTCGCTGCCTTCAACCACCTTGTATGGAGAAATGCAAACTTGAATGCGCAAAGAAAATTGGTACGGACTCTAGATATCAGCTATTACACACATTATTATTATTATGATTACTACACAATATTGGAGCTTGAACGATTTGTATCAACAAAGGGCTTACATCAAATCATCTATGGTAGATAATTAAACTAAGATATCAGTATACTAATGCAGAAAAGCCCAGTAACCCAAACAAAGCATATTATTTCACTATTGACAGTCGACCAATTAGAGTTTGTAAAACTTTTTTTAAAGGCACAGTCATTTCGGATCGAATGATATTCACCACACAAAGAAAAATAAATAAAAATAACTTTTTAGAAGAGGACCTACGTGGTAAGCATGGTAACCACAAAAAAAATAATCCAGGAAAAATTAAAGACATCAAAGACCACATAAATTCCATCCCTCGAATGGAATCACACTATGTTAGAGCTTCTACGTCAAAAGAATACATAGATGGGGGAAAGACAATCAAAGATCTTTATGATGATTTAAAAAAATACAAACACAAAACAAGAAAGGGACAGGAAATTATATAAACTACTATAACGTATTTACAAAAGTGTTTAACATATCTTTCTTTCAACCTAAAAGAGATATGTAAGATCTTAGTTTGTCTTATGATAACTAGACTGCTGTTCAGAAAAGAGAGCTTAAGGAAAAATACGACCAACATCTTGAAGAAAAGATATTATGTAGGAATGAAAAAAGGGTAGATCGAAAAAACGTTACTGCTAATAACAAAGTTGCCGTTTATGATTTACAAACTGTGTTACAGTGTCCACATGGTGACTCGTCAGCGTTCTGAGTTGACAGTTACTGAGTTATCTAAGTTAGATACTGAGTTAGATAACAGAGGCGCTTTTGACGCTGTACATAGCTATTTTTGGACTGAATCTGATGCAAAGCGTGGAGCTATCGAAATAGGTAGGTAGGTACGTGCGTTTGGAAATACTTGGAGGAAATTGCCAAGACGATGAACGTCCAATAAACATCATATTTTATTCTGATAACTGTGCTGGACAGAATAAAAATAAGTTTATAATGCCAATGTACATGTATGCTGCTTATCAATTTAATTTTCAAAGCATCATTCACAAATTCTTAATCCGAGGCCACACGCAGAACGAGGCCGATAACATACACAGCTTAGCAGAAAAATAAGTCAATAAAAATCTAAAATCTGGCCCGATATACACCCCAGTTCAATACAAAAAAAGTAAACCACTAATTAATGTCCATGAGCTAACGTATGATAGTATTCTGGACTTCCAAAAGCTGCAAGAGGAATGGGGCTTTAATTATAGTACGGATGAAAGCGGCCAAAATGTCAACTGGAATGATATTAAGGTATTAAATGTCACAAAAGAAAACCCTCATATTTCACTACAAGACATACAAGGAAGAAAACTTCAAGCAGGTGAATTTGCGAAATAAAAGAAGAAAGATGAAATTGGTCACAGAAATACGTTTAAACGCAGCATATACGCAGAGGCAGGAAATAAGTGCCAACAAAAAGAAGGACTTGAAAGAATAAATAGCGAAAGATCTGATTCCATCTTATTACGCTGGATTTTATAACTCAATTTTTTACATTTGATAAAAATTTGTGGAGTAATTTTCTTGTATTTTATAAGTATTAATCTAATTATTGCAACCAACGAGACTGATTCAGACTAACGGGTTAACCTACAGTTATGCTGATTTTAATTGTGGTAAAAATAATTATTATAATTGTTGTTTGTTACCTTGTTTAGTTCAAGTATTTACTTAAGAAGCTTCCGTTTCATAAATTTTCTAATTAAGTTTAGTAAATTTAGATCTCAAAAAGCATTCGTGATGCTATTGACTGTTAAGTTTTAATTTGTATTTTTTTTTAAACATAATTAAAATGTTAATCATATTGATTAGTATGTGCAGTGAAGAACAGTTTACGCTTTACTTACCAAATGCCTAAAATATCTTCTTCGACGAGCTTCTGGAGCCTTAGAATACACCCGAAAAAACTCTTCACTGTACTTATTTGTTCAAGTTCCTATTACGACTGATTACTTTAACCGAAACGATTATTAAGATAACCAAACCAGTTTTGATAAAACTTTAAAACTAAACACTATTAAATATTAAAAAGAATAAAGAAGTTTAACAAAATATTTCTGTATTTTTATTTTTACTTTAATACATAAGTGTAATATGCAACAAACTTATAAATAGACTTTATAACTTTTTAATAATAAACTGAATTATTATGGATTAGTTTGCAGAGTTTTACAAAATGTATAATTTATTTTTATACTAAACAGGCATAAGTCGAAACTTTATAATACAAATATATTTATTTAATTTTATATAAATAATTTCATTAAACTGGTTACTCAATTGTGTCCGCTATACATTGCCCTACAATTATAGACCAAAAAAATAATGATAACACCAAAAACACGTAAGATACATCAAAACATTTGAACAAGGCAGAGACTCAAAAACTTTGACAGCGATTTACCAAAAAATATACTTTTTGACTTATTTCGGTTTATTATTAAACGAGCGATATATGCATTGTTATAATTATTGACACATTCATGATTATGACAAACACCTACCCATCGGGAAATCTGATCAAGAAACTCTTTTTGAAGTGAAACTTCTATAGAATCGTAGTGATTTCAAACCGGATGCAAAAAGATGAAACGGAAATGATGTAAGAGACACAAATACAATGCTTTATTTAAATTTCTTTGCGCGATACTTCGTAGTTGAGACTACGAAGTATCGCGCAAAGAGGTATTGCTGTATTTTATTTATATTATTTTGTAACATACTTTATGTAATACGCTTTATTGAAGTAATATAAATAATCCGAATAATTACAGATATATGTTTGTTTCTCTTAACAATTTAGCAGATGCGTTCATTTACCCTTTTTTTCTATTCGATATTATATCATAATTATAGTTCATAAGTAGTAGACTCCAATCGTGCGTCGTAGCTGACACACACACACTTTTTTTTTATTCTTCTTATTATTATTTCGTCTGACGATTGTTTTGACCTTTAGAGAATCAATGGTCCAAGTTTAGACCTTAATACCCTATTAATACATTAGTTTTTCTTAATAATGTTAAATTACGTCAAAGATCCAAGGTATGTTAGGTATGTCAAAGAGCTGATCCTCAGTTTATATAATACTATTACTTATACATATATATATATATATATATATATATATATATATACTAGCGGCCCGCCCCGGCGGCGTCGCACGGGTATAAAATTATCCGTATGAAATTATTCGAATTTTTCTCGCCGTAAAAACCATCCTATCTCTCAAGTTGGATCGAACTGCACATGGTGTGCGAATTTTATTATAATCGGTTAAGTGGTTTAGGAGTCCATTGAGGACAAACATTGTGACACGAGATTTATATATATTAAGATACTAGCTGTGCCCTGCGGTGCTACCCGCGTTATAATGGATGAAGTACTCTTAACCAACAACATATTTATTTGAATAAAGATTAATATTCTTATGTTGATACAACTTAAACAAATTATTTAGACCAAATTAGGTACCATAAAAACGGTTTTTGTGAGTTAATCTTAAAAGATAGACATATACTATCGCGGACTGTTTTTTATATCATTAAAAGAGCTATTATTCTTTAATACATATTTTTTGTGTATCTTGAACCGTTTTCACGGCGCACGCAACGGAAGGCTTCAAAGATGAACAATTTCTCCCGTTTTTTACACATTTACCACTATATCTTTGCTCCTATTGGTCGTAGCGTGCTGTTATATAGCCTATAGCCTTCCTCGATAACTGGACTATCCAACACAAAAAGAATTATTCAATTCGAACCAGTAGTTTCGGAGATTAGCGCGTTTAAACAAACAAACAAACAAACTCTTCAGCTTTATAATATTAGTATAGATATATATAATAGTTTATGAGCGAAAAATTTTCCATTAATCCTTAAAGGATATTAAATTATTTATTTAATAAAAATTCAATTTAAGTGTTTAATTAGGTTAATATATCGTTGTATTATTTCAAGTACCACACCACACAGTAGTAGTATTGGAGGTTTTGTCTGTTCACGCCCGTAAGTGGTAACCCTCTGAATCCTTACACGTGACCTTCGGGTGGTGCTAAGAACAGTCTCTGGCGGTAGGTTTCGGCCGCGGCTTGTCACCACCCTTCGGGCTGGGCCAGTGCGTGAAGCGATTTTTCGTGTTTCGTAATGTGGCCCGGAGAAGCCATCTACCTTCTAGGTCTTCATGTCACATCTTAGACAACATCGTCACTTTACATCAGGTGAGATTGTGGTCAAATAAAGGGTTATCCAGCATTAATAAAAAAAAAACATTATAGAATTGTTTTATGAATAAATGAATATGAATATATGAATAATTTAATGGCTGAACAGAGAAGTGCAGGAAACTTTAGACTATAATGGCCTTGTTTGTTCGCTACGTTGGTTGTGTTGCTAAGAGCTGAGTTTTTGCCTCAGAATAAATAACACAGTGGTTACCAACGGGGGAGTTATTTTTAATTCAGCAGTTAAACGGTTACCCATTAGGTATGACTTATTGATTCGGAAAAGTAACAAAATGTTTAGTAGGTTTACCTCTATCTGCTAATCAAGTTGTTATCTTCTAATTTCATGAATGAAATTGATTTCACTCATTATTGATTGAAACGAAACGGGTTCTAAGGCTCGGTGCAAACGGGTTATCGACTACAGCCACCGGTGGACAGGCATAAGCAGTTCACAGGATTTATCACACATGTTGTTTAGAAAATGTTTTTTTCAATGATATTTATCAAAAATTACCCGGATTGGGTACCGCAAAATAATGCATGCAATAGGTACAGCATAAAAAGCTATATAATAGTAATAATTAAACAACACGCAACAAAATTATTGCCCTATTAACGTTCCCACTGCTGGGACACAGGGACTTCTCTCTTGATGAGAGAGAGATTAAAGCCTTAATTCACCTCGCTGGCCAATGTCACATGTCCTTCAAACTCTTAAAGTTCTCAGAACATGCTGGTTTCCTCATGATGTTTGCCTTCCCCTTTAAAGCACGTGTTCAAGAAAAATCCAGAGGTGCGTGGCGTTTTTGAACCCACGAACTTCGGAATCAAAGACTACTTAGCCAAAACGGCTCTTAAGTATAATAAAAAATAACTCAATAAATATGTTTTTCTTAACAAACTGTAACTACCTACTAGTACCTACTAACTACTAATGTTGGGGCTTCCGCGGTTTTGCAGTGAGTTCAGCATGGTTGCCGAAGCCCGCACAGACGACTTTTATGCCTGCTTGAGAAAAAAAAGGTGTGTATGCGATTCACACACGATAGAAGTGAAACTTCAGTAAATCGACAAAAGAACGAGATGAATAAAAAAAAATACTGTGCGAAAAGATTTTGTTCGGGCGGCCACCCATCCAAGTCCTGGCGTCGCGCAACGTTGCTTAACCTTGTTAGCGTATAATATTTACCTTACCTGTCGCTTTTTCCGTTGCATCCGGTTTGAAAACACAACGATTTGAAGTTTCACTTCAAAAAGTCGCGTCTTTACCGTGCAGAATTCGCGTAAATACCAATAACGTTCTGTCTGCTTTTAGTAGTAAATGGGATACCCCATTTATTAAAAAGTGTAATCAAATTTTAGTAAAATAAATATATGTTTTTATTATGTTTAATTTTAAGTTATTAAGCTATGTATGATTGCTGTCTAAAATATATGTTTTTTTTTATTTATTAATATTAAGAAGCTAACGGATAAGCAAAAATTTTGTTTTACATTGTCAAAACTATTAACTATGTGAAATTGTATTTTTTTTTTGTATGAAATATTTATAATTTTATAACTTAGAAAAGATACCAAAATAAAAAATGGTACTAAAATGTGTTAATAATAGTATCATGTCTTACATAATCTGCTAGAATAGGTTACATTTGAACTCATTGTAAAAAGCGGGATTTACTGATGTAATAAACTACAGTTGATAAACAACGAATAGTAACTCACGATAACTTTGAAAGTGAAATACATTTGAATTGTTTAAGACCCGCTACAGACAGTAGTCTCCGTGACTCGCTAATTGTGGTCGCTACAGGCCGCACAGTCGCCAATACGCGCCACTATCGCGCTACTAAACCCACCCCGCTTAAGCCCTATTTAATAGTGGTTAGCTTCCGAACACCGGTGGCTGTCGCTCACTTCTGACACTTTCAAAATTATACCGATGTAACGGTAGCGCGAGATCGCCAGCGATGGTTGTAGTCGGTTCGGTAGTCCGTTAGCGCCTAGCCTTATTTACCTACTTGCGCACATAACTTTACAATTATAACTGCTGTTGATAAGGATGCGTCAAGTCGTCGTGATTTTTCTATCACTGAATTTAGCGCGTGAGTCGCATTTTTTTTTATATAAATATTTTTTTACCTGGCTTCGATCTTCGAACTGTTGATTGGTTAGGTAGATTCTCTAACAAGGCACAAATACAGAATGTGTGTTAAAGAAGAAAAATAGTGTAGGTAAATTTTTAATTAAAAAGGAGTTCGAATTGCGAATATTTTTGTATGGAGCTGGCGGCGTACGCAAATAATGTAGATACATAATACATTTTAATGGTTTAATGCATTTAGAGACATATTTAAATTTAAGTAAACATGTTAATTCAGCAATTGTTTAAACATTAAATATTAATTTATACCTCAATAGTGACAAGTTCTCGAGATATTTCGAAGCGAATATACACACTTGATGAACCAAAGATGGCAATTTATTTTTATCAATAATGTCATTTTATAGCGGATAACATCACGGGGCACTCCTAGTAGTAAAAACACGTGGTGTTTTAAAAGGGGCTCGAATCGAATCCGGGTTCCCTGTACTTAGAACTGAAACTTGAAAATATTTTAAACAATAAATTATCAACTCATAAAATATTTTATTAAACCCATAGGTACCTACGTGTCTATGTCTACGTATTCGACTATGGAAAATTACTATTAGGGCTACTGATTATTTTTTCTCAACAAAATAGTTTGCGCGTGAGACACTTGCAAAGTGGTAAAAATATGTGTCCCTCCGCCTGTTACTTCTAAAGTAAGAATAATAAAACAAAAATATATAAAATGTAGCTATGTAAACTTCCAATGAAAATTGGTTTGATCGAGATCTAGGAACTAGTTTTTTTTAATACGTAATTCACCGCAAATTGAAAAGGTTTCAGGTATAAAGCGACGCTAAGCGAGGTCAGTATTTGGACAGTATTTTGGACCCAAGGGTAAGACTGTCTGTCTGTCACCAGGCTACATCTCAAGAACCGTGACAGATAGAAAGTTGAAATTCCCTTAAATTTTCAACTATCTATTACGGTATATAGGACCATGATGTATTTTTGTGCCGGTTTGACAACAAATACTTATAGCCCACAATCAATATAAATAAAAATGAATTGTTGTTCGTTAGTCTGATTAAAACTCGAGAACGGCTGGGACGATTATGGTTTTAAAATTTTTGTCGTAGTCCAGGGTAGGTCTAAACGGTGAGCAAATAAGGAAAAATTGCCGGGAACTTTTTTTACCCGTGCGACGCCGGGGCGGGCCGCTAGTAATTAATATTTATGGGGCCTCCCATACAACAAATGTCACGGAACCTTAGGTTTAATTATGATTCCATTCCATATAATACCCTATTTTTTTTTAATTTTCAGTGTTGCTGATCGCCTCATGCGATGCAAGCTGGTATGCCGTGGTGGATTCTGATTCATTACCACCTCATTCGAGGAAATCCTTCGGACTATCCAGGATGCTGATAAGTCAACTGGCCCCCGGTGCCGCGAAGAGGTCCGGACGGATCACTAATTTTGGAAAATTGCCAATGATAGGCTAAATTTTTGCCTATTACCTATTATATTTAAATAAATATAGATATTTTAATTATAATAAAAGTGCCCATAAAGAATTTGATCCAAGGAAAACATAGTTTATCTTTATTCGGACAAAAACCTATATTGATTATAATAATTATATTCCCCTCAGTTGAATGGCTCCCAGCTTTATTCTCGTGCTCTCCAGTATTAAGGATGTATCTTAGTCAATATTGAATTAATTACTCTTATATACCTATTTTGGATGGTGAACAAAATTTCAGAAATTCTATAGCATTTAAATATACATGCAAATTAACATAAATTTTGACAATTTGACTAATATTTTCCCCTGAGGATAAAATAAATTTAATTTAAAAAATTCTGACGTCACCGTGGCAAATATTACGCTGTCAAGTGTCGTGTCGTCTGACTACAAATAATTAATCGTTTTAGTCTTCTTTTAATTAAATGGCGTCAGAATGGAACCATATTCACAGTTTCAGTTTGTTGACATATAAATAAAATAAGGATGTCACGAATAAAAAGTAAACAAAATAGTAATTATCGGTAAAAAAAAAATTTTTTTGGGAAAAAACACAGTATTCTCTAAAATATGGCTTTTTCTATGGAATCAACCATAGAAACAATTATTTCAAATGAGAAGATAATAACCTATCAAATAAATTATTTTCTTTTGAGTACAATAATTATTTTGTTTATGTACTGATATTACTACAAGAACTCCTACTTGCTCAAGTAAGTAAGTTGCTAAAAGTAACAACCTCTATTGTTCTTAGACTGTTAGACCTAAGCTAACTTATTTCGTTTTGCTAGTGACACTGCTCTATTCGCAGTTCACTAAACACATTTATAATATTAATCTAAATTTAAAATCTAAGAAAAATCCCCGATTCCAATGCCTTAATTTCCTTAAATGTAAAACAACATAATATTATGTAATGTGGACGCGATGCGCTTTCATTTGATACCCCACACTAGTATATTTGCAGATTTTCGGTTTTCCTTCCCCACTCTCACCCCCATAACTTTTAAACGGCTCAACCGAGTTTCATGAAACATGTTTATGAACATTCGGGCCAAACTCACCTTACATACAAAAAAAAAACTAAATTGAAATCGCTCCATCCGTTCGGGAGCTATGATGTCCCAGACAGACACGTCAAACTTATAACGCCCCTCTTTTTTGTTAGGGGGATAAAAAATAAGATAACATCAACAATGAGGTAACTTTGCTATAATAGGCTCACAGAAAAAAGTTAACAACAACCAAAATATAAACATTTTCATTATTGTATTCAAATCTTTTTGGTACTTTAGGGGAATTTTTGGGAATAAAAAATGAGCCACCTTTTTAAATACTGCCAACATAAAAACATCAATTTGTTTTGCCCACCCTTGCCATTTTCCGAACGTGTGCTGACATCTGTAGAGTTTAAATTTAAGTTTTTAAATATTCTACTCAACACGAGATGGCGCAACGTATGACCGAAACTGTACAATTGATTAACTTTTATATGAATAAAACATTATTTATCAATATTACATACAGTCTTGTAAATATTAATTTAAATCATTAGTTACTATTGTTTACAACATATATTTTTTAATTTTCCTGATTAAATAAGACATTATCATGTACCATGTGGGCACGTTATATAATTTCCGCAGTGGCGCTGTCATCGGTAAATCCATTTCCTTTAGCACTTTGCGTCAGGTGCGGTGTGGTGTTTTCAGTTGTGTGGTGGAAATTTTCATCGGATAAAAAAACATGTAAGACTTATTTTTATTTATTTTGCTCTAAAATACTAATAATGCATTACTTTTGCTTATGATGTTTACAAATAAATTCCATAACTTAATGTAATTTACGTTTCCTTACGTAATGAAATTAGGTTTGCACGTGACCTTGTCCTATTTGGCTTTGGGAATAACTATGTAAAACTGATTTGCTAAATAAGTACATGATCTCTTCATTCTTCATATCTTTATTCTTACTGATCTTTTACATATAATATTTTTGGAGTTGTAATTTTGTCGCATCGACGAAAAGTACATTCTTCACCTCGAGCTTGGTGTAACTACCTACCTATAAAATTAATATTATTGACTGAAATCTTTGTATTATCATTAGAGTGAGCATCAAGTACTATTACGATCCTACACTCTACAAAAGTAAAACAAAAGAAGTATAACGAACCAAATGACTACCTACCTACCTAACATTAACTAACCTAAACAGTGTCGGCGTTTTGCATTTATTTCTAACGTCTCATAAATCTTATTTAAAAAATTTCCAGTTAGTAATCGTACTCCTCCGAAACGGCTTTTACCGCTTTTTACCAGATTTTATATGCGTATTCATTCAGTAGGTCTGAGAATCGTCTACTATCTATTTTTCATTTTGCAAAACAACGTTTGCTGGGGTCAGCTAGTTTAGAATAATAATTTGAAGTCGTTAATAATTAAATTGTTACGAAAGGTCTATGGCACAAATCTGCCGTGGCGTGAATTCCACCATTTTATCAATAATTTACTGTTCAAGGAAACTTGTTAGTTTCGTGTAGCAGTGTAGGCATTGTACAATGTTGTCAAGTTACCAATGGTCAATTCATGGAACTAACTGTATTGTAATTTTATTGTTACAGAATAATGTTCTCATCCTTGTTGGAGTCTGCGAGGAACTCCCCATTCCGGGGACCCTTTGCGCAGGCCCAGTGCCAAACATCCACACCAGCTATTGAATCCGAACAGGTAAAAAATATTTTAATGACTTAGCTGTAGTTAATTTGGCTTTGTCCTTAAAATTTTAGTGATTTAATGAGTAGCTACTGATGGCTAGTTTGCAGCCAAGTTATATAAATAAAAAAAAAAATTAAGGTAATTATGAAGTAAGGAATGAACAATTGAGGATTAGACTGCCCAATGACGACAAAAAGCGCTGGAGGGAGAGCCAGGCCGGGGGCGATTAACATTGCTCTGTAGTCTGTGATTGCAGTGTACCTGGTCTGGTAGTTTCCCTGTGACTATAAGATTATGAGATCTGAGGGCTTATGTTTATTCAGTAGTTATGCACAAACTAGATAACATACTTATTTAAAGTATTTGACTGTCCTTAGCTTTAAGATTTGAATATGTAATCTTTATGTAATAGATTAAGCAAATCAAGGTATTGGAAAGTCTAAAAAAATTATTATATTATTGTATAATGTGCCATATTGAAATATAATCACAATGTTCCATTCAAAGATTCTAAGATCATTTATGTCATAAATACATGTTACAACAATGTTATGGTTTAAATCTTACATGGATCAATGTAGTTTACCTGTCCAGGCTGCAATTATAAAATTAGCATTAAATTATTCAAAAACAAACAAAAAGTAATAATAATAAAAAAAAATTAACAAAATTCTGTATTAAATAATTTTATCTATAATATAAAAATGAATCGCAAAATGTGTTGGTAAGCGCATAACTCAACAACGCCTGGACCAATTTGGCCAAATCTTTTTTTAAAATGTTCGTTGAAGTTCAAGGATGGTTTTTACGGCGAGAAAAATTAGAATTATTGCTGGAAAAACCCTAAAAATAGCCCTTTTCTTTTTCCCATACAAATGATTTGTAACTAAAACGTAGTCAATTTGAGCTTTATTGCTATGGTATAAAGTTCATATTAAATTACAAGCACTCACTGTTGTCTAAGCAATGTAGGTGTGTTCCTAACGTCAAAGATCATATCTATCAAAAGTATATAAAATGTTCATGTCACAATGTTAGTTACCATACTCCTCCGAAACTGCTTTACCGATTTTTACCAAATTTTATATGCGTATACAGTAGGTCTGGAGAATCAGCTACTATCAATTTTTCATTTTGCAAAACAACGTTTGCTGGGGTCAGCTAGTATTACTATAAATTCAAAGTAAAATGTGTATAGAACAATAAGTTCTTTCTATGTAACCATTCAGAGCAGAATTGTATGAGTCAGGTTAAACTTTAGCCTATCACAAAATGAGAATATAACCTTGCAGAACTTATCCAAACTGAGTATGCATTTCCTAATAGTATAAATAATAAAGCTTGTTAAAATCAGTATTTAGTTCCTAGGTACAGGATCAAAATTTTCTTCCATTGATTAGATTATGTTCTCAACACTTGAGATTGTATTGAACTTATCAACCTCGTTTATCAAGTAGTATCAATTAAGTTGTCCAAAATGTGATTTAGCTTGACTGCAAAAAGTCTGCTACAATAATTCAATACAATGTTCTTTAGTGAAACCAACAAAAAGGGAAATAATACAGAGATATGTATTATGTTATGTATACCTACATAACATGAACTATTGCTATAAAGAAGTAAAAAGGAGGACATACTGTTAATAAAAAAAACAAATAAATCAAATTAAACAACTCTTAATTTATTATATTAATTAAATTATATTTTGACTAAACATTTGCATGCCTACTTGTAGGCTGAATACATTGACTTTTACTTTTTAAGATCCAACATAATATACTCACTATTTAGTATTAATGAAAAAAAATATTTTCTTTTTATAAAATAGTTAATTTCGAAGGCAGTCCACTACAGGAAATTTTATATTTAAAATAACTAACTTTAGTGGTGAAACAAAGACTTCCACCGGTCTCTATCCTGCGCTCTGACCAGTCAACCCCAAACTCATGCAGTATTTAGTTAATAATTTGCTAATAATTGTAACACTCAGCAGGTGAAATGAATAATATAATAATAAAAAGCTTTTAATTTCCTTTGTTACAAAATATTTTAACTTATGAATATTGTTGAATCTAATTAAAATTAAATCTGTTTCTAAAGGACTTTCCTATGGGTATAGGCCTCCTCCAACAGTAGTTAATATACATAGGTAATTATGTGAGTATTCTAATATGATGATGAATGATGATGGCTTTATGTCCAGGGTATGGCAGCCGCCGCGGTAGTTCCAGCCGATTCCTGTGAATTCGCCTCTTCTAAATACTTCGCCCTATGCGGTATTGGAGGCATCCTGTCTTGCGGTAAGCCATTCTTATATTTAACCCCCGACCAAAAAAGAGGGTTGTTATAAGTTTGACGTGTCTGTGTCTCTGTCCGTCTGGGACATCATAGCTCCCGAACGGATGGAGCGATTTCAATTTAGTTCTTAGACATGTTTAATGAAAATCGGTTGTGCCGTTTAAAAGTTATGGGGGTGAGAGAGGGGAAGAAAACAGAAAATCTGCAAAAATACTAGTGGGGTATCAAATGAAAGTGCATCGCGTGCACATTACAATATTATGGTGTTTTACTTTTAAGGAAATACGACCATTAGAATCGGGTTTTTCTTAAATTTGAAATTTAGATTTATAAATTCATATAACTTAAGTTTATTTAGGGCCTAGCTAGGCATGGGGTTAATTCACAATACACCAAAGCGAGACTTCAGTGCAGTCCTTAGTCCCCCCAAAGAATTAGAACTTATTTAAAATACAACATAAAGAACTTGGAAAGTTGCTGAATGTATCAGAAATAAACCGGCAATTCTGCCGGCCATGCTTGAGACTAGAGCATAGAGAGTTGTGATTTTGACCTGTATCTATCTATGTATGTGTATGGATGATCATCTGTTTCCTCATAACTTCTATACTAATTATCATAATTACACAATGAGGTGTCATTGGAAGACTTGGATCAACTGCTGGTTATAACATGACGTCACTTAAAATGGCTACAGCGCCCTCTACGGACATGAAATAATTTAAAGATTAACAGTTATGCTTACCACGGGAGTAGTTGATATTGTGTGGATTGTCCGGAAATATTTATTTATACATTTTTTTTTCTAGGCGGTGTCAAATCGGATTTCTAATGAAAGAGCTTTGTTTGCACATTTCAATTAAGTTAATATTATTAGCTGTTTCTCACAGCTTTGCTTGCTGATACCTGATAAATGCATAAAATTATGCCTTACACAAATTCTCCTGACTCTCAAAATAAGATAAAAAAATTAAATACAAATATATCTATATACATGTTTCATCATCACCCTATTAATGTTGCCACTGCTGGGACACAGGGACTTCGCTTTTGACGAGAGAGATCAGGCCTTAATTCCTGGCTGGCCAAGTGCGGGAATGTCACCTGTCCTTCAAACTCTTTTAAAGGTCTCTTTTAAAGAACATGCCGGTTTCCTCACGATGTTTGCCTTCACCGTTAAAGCACGGGTTTAAAGCAAACATAAGTAAATTGAACCCACGTCCTTCGGAATGATAGTAGTGTTCTCCCACTTTAGCAACACTGATCTATAAGTTCTATATATACATATATGCCATATACATACTGTTTATATTATTATTAAGTGTATCAGATGTCTAGTACCCCTATTGTTTGTATTGTCTGGATATATTGATACTAAAAGCACTCACCAGTACGAAGCAAGAATATTACTAAGACTTTGATTTATTTAATAAATACGACTACGGCCTTCGTTTAAACATACATACCTTTATGAGTATTTTTTTTCTAGTTTAGTAAAGTTTTAGTTTTTAAACTTCTTTCTTTATACTAAATATCGGGATCAGTTTCAAGGACATTATAATTGCGCCACTATCTAACTCGAAACGAGTCTGCTATTCTCATAAACTGGCAATGACTTTAATCTTGAAAATATTATCTTATCTGATTTAGTATCATGCTGTAATCCTGATCAATCGTGTTCGTTTATTATAATACGGATTTTAATTAATACCTGTCAAAAAAGAGGGGTGTTATAAGTTTCACGTGTCTGTCTGTCTATCGCATTATAGCTCCCGGAGGAGGAGGAGATTTAATTTTTTCAAAATTAATTATTTCCGGACTAATCACTCACACAGCATCACTTAGATAGATAGATAGACACTTAACGCCAAACAAAGCAGAACTTGTACTATGGGTGTTAGGTGACTGATATACTACATAGATTTTTTGTACATATAATACATAGAAAACACCCAGACCGAAAATAGTATGACTTTTAACTTTTAAGGTCTGGAATCGGGGTATTTTTTTTAAATTTTAAATTTAGATTATATTCATATGTGGTGAAGACCAATAGTTGATCTCTATTTAACTTTCTCAATGACGGCAGTTTACAGGTGAAAGATATACATACACAGATTCATTTTGTAAAGGTTTTATGACGTTCTGGAAAGGCAAATAAGTTTTTGAAAAATGGGAAGATTCTTAATAGGTATGAGATATTATAGCAATTCGCTCGTGGCCTGTATCGCTAACGGTGACAGTAAACATTTTCTTGATTTTGTTAACCGTTTGGTTGGTTATCTACATAATTATGACCATTCTTAACGAGTTGAGTTTAATTTAAGCCATAAATTAGTGTGTGCGTTTGATTCTGTATTTTATTTTTCTGTAATGTGTTGTTGTGTCCAAAATAAATGTTTTTCTATTTCTAATTCTAGTAGTGGGGCACCCACCCACTAAACTCAATGTAGTATAGTAGCTTTCCGCGAACACAGCGGCGCCTAAGCACGGCTCTAGACGCCAGCCTAGTAGAGACTCCTTTTAATACTTATAAGTAATAAAAATAACAAGTTTCTGAATAAATATGAAATTAGTGAGTCTGAAAGGCGCAAGGGAAGCTCACGCGCGATCTTTCTAAGTCATTAATTATCTACCTACTATTGATGAGCCGAAGCGCGTTTTCATCGAATACCGATTACTATTACAAACTTCAGTTTCTGATTTTGTGGCAAATGGAAAAATATTTTTTGTCAATTCCTTCTGAAGATGATCGATATCCTTGACCCAAATCTTTAAGTTCTAGCAAAATAGTTTTACCTGGTATTCATTAAAATCGAATAATCCTATCATGAAGGAAGGACTTTGTTCTAGCAAAAAATTCATTACATAATCTCATAGTTCTATGTTCTTTAAATAAATTCAATGTTGTACACATAACATTGTGTACAAATGAACTTGGTAGCTTGCCAAAATTCAATCTAGTCAGCTGATTTGACTAACTCTTCATTCATCAATGCTTAAATACTTTGCCATAGAATTTACAACAGAGAATTTAAATGTTTTCCGAATTCAACAACGAATTTTAGTTATTCATTGACTGCATTTGAGAGGGAGAGGGGCGCTTATGGGCACTGACACAACACACACTACAAGGAAAAATACAACAAAATCGTTATAATAATACCTAACCGCTGTTTCGTATTCACTAGGATGAAATGTCAAAGTCAAAATCATTAAAAGTAAGAAACTGGTTTGAATGTATAATGAGGATATAAGCACAACACTATTCCCATCCTTGTTCAATCCATGTCACCTCCCTAATCTACCAGGTGCGGCGATTGAACTGTCCGTCTCTATCTAACTGTTTTAAAATTCGAACCACTGAATTGATCGCCGCCAAAATTTCATATGTTGTTCGTTGACATATTCTTTCATCATTTGAAGTGTTTTTGTTGTGAGAGCAACACATTTGAATTTAGAAAAATGGATTTAAAAGAAATTCAGTGATTGCTCTTCATTTGGAGGGAAAATCGAATATTGAAATACGTCGAGCGCTGCCAAATCTTCAATTGAACGAGAAATTTGTGCATCGCACTATTCAACGTTATAATGAGACTGGTAGCGTTAAAAAACGCTACGGTGGCGGACGACGCTGTACTGCAACGGCGCCAGCAGTTGTCGAAAAGGTGCATCATCGCCTAGACAGAAATCCAGCGCGCTCAGCAAACCAGCTCGCGAAGGATCTCAAGGTGAGCCATCGCAGCGTGTCGCATATTAAAGGAAAAGCTTAAAGTCAAACTATTACAAAAAAAACCTTTCTCAGGAACTCACTGCTTTACAGCGTAGCCAACGGTTGGATCAAGCGAAATTGCTGATTCGCTTGCTCGACTCTGGCGAGCTTCCCAACTTGGTGTTTTCAGATGAGAAAACTTTTTGCATTGAACAGTTTTTATACAAACAAAATGACCGTGTTTGGTTGAAGGGACGTGTCAGCGACCATTCTAACGAATGACGTAAAGGCTAAAGGCGGTCTTATTCCTTCGGAATAAGTGATAATAAAACGTTGAACTTTCTATTTTCACATGGCAAACGTGTAAAAATAAATATTGAAAATTAACACAAATATTTCATTTTCAAATACAGACAGTTCAATCGCCGCACCCGGTATTTCAGCCCCCTCACCCTTCTCTTACATTCTACGATTCGAACCGACATCACTGCTCTTGCAATGAAAAATCAAATTAATTTTAAAAAGGTGTTCTCCCAGTGTCCAGAATTCCTGAAAACCCACCAGTAAGGGCTTTATATCTTTCAACCGCTAAATACTAGTTAAACATAAATTATTGAATGTGTTGAGCCAAAAGGTCCCACCTATGAAACCTTTATGTCGAATTGCATTGGTTTTCAGAAGAATTTGTTTAAAATTTGTTAAGATAGCTGGCATAACCTAAATCTACTTTATAAAATGTGGTTTTGGCTTAAAACACATATTTCGGAATACTGTGGAACATGTGCCTTTTAATGGTTGTTAACAATATTAAGACCACCATAAACCTTCTAATTATGGTATTCCAAGTCTTAATACTCTGAAGGCCTAAATTCAGCAGATTGGAAAATGTGTATCCTATACTATCAAATTAAATTTTGTACCTATTGCATATTATTAGTATAGATTCCTTTAGAACAGTAATTATCAACATTTATAATCTTGTTCCAGGTATCACTCACACAGCCATCGTGCCCCTGGACTTGGTGAAGTGCCGTCTCCAGGTGGACCCGGACAAGTACAAGAATGTGTTCACCGGCTTCCGTGTGTCTGTCAAGGAGGAGGGCATGCGTGGCCTGGCCAAGGGATGGGCACCTACCTTCATTGGATACTCACTCCAGGTATATGCGCCTTTTTATTCTGTTTTCTAAGGTAAATGTCCTACGGTAAATTGACGACCTCTGTGGCTCGCTGGGCGAAAGTCCGTTTGAGGCAAAGGAGGTTGCGGGTTCGATTCCCGCCGCGGGACAATTGTACTGAGATGCTGTGTGTGATTAGTCTTATCCACACAACAACATCTAGCCCCATGGTAAGCTCTAAGCTTGTGTTACCGGCACTAGAAATCTGATATACAAATAGTATAATAGGCGAGACAATTACATAAAAAAATAGGTATTCTACTAAGTCCCTCTTTTAGACCATTTAACTAGACTGGAGGGGATCTGTTTAAATATACTCAGGTTGTGTTCGGGAGCTATGATGTCCCAGACAGACAGACACGTCAAACTTATAACACCCCTCTTTTAGAAGGGGGTTAAAAAAAGAAATCATAGGTATGCAACCTGCAACTATACATTATGTATATAGGACAGAGATAGAAGCAAAAATGAACATGATTATAACTTAAATCCAATTGTTCCTACTGAACAACCTTGTGGAAATTCGAGCATAATGACAACATCAAAACTAAAACATAATCACCTTACAGTAGATACAGTGCTAACAGAATTATTGTTTCAGGGACTGTGCAAGTTCGGTCTGTACGAGGTGTTCAAAGTGCAGTACAACAACCTGCTGGACGATGAGACGGCGTACACCTACCGTACGATGGTGTACCTGGCGGCGTCCGCTTCCGCCGAGTTCTTCGCTGACATCGCCCTGTCACCCCTAGAGGCTGCTAAGGTTCGAAAAATAATAATAGTAACAATCACTTCAGTCTCTTGACCTTACTAAAAACCTGTACACCATTTAAATAAAAAACTGGTATTTTTAACACTTGCGGAATTGTCAGAACGTTTTTGCAAAGTGAACTTCCTCAAGAAACCAATTCATCTGATGTACTCTCTGAATAGGCCCATGTGCAATCAGGCATATCCGGTTTGTTCTTAAACTGAGCAGGTAAAACCTATTCATAAATAATAATATGAAAGCCTCTTTATTTAGAAAAATAGGCTTATAAAATACTGGTATGTATTCTACTTAGTTGATAGGGCCTAAGCCCTCTTTTAGACCATCTAACAGAGGGGATCTGTTTAAAGATACTCAGGTTGCGTTCGGGAGTCATGATGTACCAGACAGACAGACAGACACACGGACAGAAGTACACGTCAAACTTGTACTTGCCTTACGCGCCACGGCGTTGCTCGTATTTTATGGATTTTTCCAGCGGGACGATGTATTTTACCGTAAAACAAGGCTATAGCTTTTCTCTGTAGGTAGGGTATCTAACAGTGAAATAATTATTCTAATCGGACCAGTAGTTCCTGTGATAAGCGCTTTCAGACAACGAAAACTCATGAGCTTATAATATTAGACTAAATTTATTCAGATATCAGTGACGTTCATCACATTAGTAATGATACTTGAAACATAATTCATATTCATTTATTTACCAATTATAACACGGGGCGTTATATAAGGCAAGTCAAGTTTACATAA
Organism: Gymnoscelis rufifasciata; assembly: GCA_929108375.1. Taxonomy (NCBI): domain Eukaryota; kingdom Metazoa; phylum Arthropoda; class Insecta; order Lepidoptera; family Geometridae; genus Gymnoscelis; species Gymnoscelis rufifasciata. The sequence continues at coordinate 4,441,077 of OV815332.1, read as the reverse complement.
AAAATTGTATTTAGTCTAGGTATATTATTAAATGTCCAAATTTAATTAAAAAAAAAAAAAAAAAAATATGATAACATGATAATGAAATATTTTACATACATTAGCTACGCACGTATTTACACTTGTGTCCACACTATGTGACGCCACAGCTATCTCAGAGAAACATTTTTTACACTTTATAATTTTATTTAACTCGACACTGGCAAATTGTCGCTTCAAGCGCAAAGTCCAATTACAAGAAACTGAACTAAGAACTGAACTGAACACGGCCGCTACATGGCGTTCAACTGAGTAAAATCATTTAAATTTTATAGTTATTTTATATTATTATTAAAGTAATTTTATAGTATTATTAAAAATGCGTCCACACATTGCCAGGCAGCTTTTTTGGTATAGTGCCGTCTTTGGTGCAAAATTATTTATTGTCTAATCTTGACACTGATCTGTCATCCTATTATTATCTATGATTCTACGTCATAATTTCCATAACAAATTGTTATGAGATTAGAAGAATGGTTGAGAATAAAAAACACTAGCAAACTGTCGCTTCAAGTGCAGAGGCCAATAACAAGAAAGTAAACTGAACTGGAGATTCTGTCTTGATTTGATTCAGAATCGAGACGCAAAATGGCGTTCAACTGAGTAACATCTTTTCACTTTATAATTTAATTTGACACTGGCAAACTGACTGACGCATCAAGCGCAGAGTCCAAATATTAGGTCCTTACATATCGAGCCTTTACCGCCATTTTAGCGCAACCGACAAAAACCAAATTTTACAGGAGAAGGTTTTTTTTAAATATTTTTAAGCAGAGGTGTGCTAATAACAAGAAAAATCACATACGTTAATTATTTTTGAAGATTTATATATATGACTGAAAATAAAACAAAAATAATAAGTATTTATGCCATATAAGGCGCATACAATATTTTTGCTGTCACATTCTATAGATATTCGGGCGTTTACGATAACATAACCTATCAAAATTACTATGACCAAGAAATTATAATTGTTAAAAAAATATGCATTTTAAAGGGTTTTTGAATGAAATATCCACTAAATTTAATGATTTTTAATAAGTGATAATTGATAAACCTCACTTTGCAGGTTAAACTATTTTTAAATTTCTTAATCCTTGTGCGCGAAGGTTACGGATGCGTCTTAATTTTTTCTGCATAAAATTTAAAATTACCTACTGATCAAAAATTATTTATTCATAGTAATCGTTACAAATCATGAGATCAAATTAACTTTTACTTATTACTAACATTATAAAACGAAATGAGAAATGTCTTCTTGTACAAATCAATTAACACCTTGGTTTTTAATCAAAATAATATTATGTATTATTAAAAATATAGTTATTTATGTAAAACATTTAGGATAGTGAGATCAAGAAGATTATGCAAGTAAACTAGGTACTTCAATTCTCCTTATTTGAGTCATTTTCGTCCGTTTTAGCTAAAGTGTCACGTATGGTTTCATTATGCCTCTTAAATAAGTATTTTTCATGGTATCTGTTTGGTATTAATTACATTTTTGTTACACAGCTCCTTTAGATCTTTGTATTTAGCTGCTGAAATACTGAGCTCGTTGTCGTATAAGGGTGTGAGTTGTACAGTAGCATTGTTTGCTCTTGATCTAATGACGAAGTCCACTTTAAGTCAATAAGTATAGTAAATTTTCGGAAAATCTATATTTAATTAAAACAACATGATTACTTTTGTGACATTGCACCACTCTCAACTTATTAAAATTTATTTCGAATTTGGCTGGCAATAAAGCTTGTGAATAGGGCTTCCAATCCATGAAGTCCCCATAATTTAAAACATTTACAACGTAGCTATAAGGTTAGATCTGGCATTAGTAATCATAGTCAACCACTCAGATGGAGCCCATATTGTTCTATTACGAACAAAACTTTCAATGGTGCTGTGTATAGAGTCAACAGGCATCATGGTGTGTCCAGGTAAAAGATAAGTAACCCTTATTTCAGTAATCGGTTTCGCAGTTTTCAAGAAATAAATCAACATGGATATTGCACGATTTCAATTTTGCCCAGCACAACTGTCAGAATATAGATAGACGACAGCATGGGTACCTTTTTGATCTAACATATTCGAATACTTAAAAAGAACTGTAACTATTTCATTACAGCCCCTTTTTCCCTGGCCTTCACCCCGCACATTACAATATCCATTCCTTGGCCACTTTCATAGATACTTTCATTGTAATATGCACATTTTCTTGAGTAATAAAAGGTCACACTCTTACCATGTGGCGTCTTCAGGACTTTTTCTAAATCAAAGCTCACGCCTAAGGAGTTAGAATCCGCTTTTTTGGAAATTTTCTGATCATTTTTCTTTATCCAGCATGTGATTTTTATATTTAGTGGTTTGTTCTCAGATCATTTGAATGAAAATAATCTAGAATCATTCATGTTATCAAAAAGAGTACTTCGTACAAATTTCAAAACAGTTTTTAATATTGGATTTCATGTGCCTAAAAAAGAAAAACAAAGAAAACAAATTAAAGAAAAAAAAAGTTTTTGTGAGAAATAGTCGCTTGCGATAAAATGCATGTGTCGCTTACGTTAAGTTTTAGAAAAAATGTGTATTCACGATAATTTTAGCACTTGCTATAACTTTGTAACGGTTTTTTTTTGGCGGGTAACACCAACAGGGATGGGTCCGTTACGGTTTGAAATACTAGTGTCGATAAAAAACGGTTTTTGACAAAAATGTCGCTTACGATAATTTGGCGGTCACGGCTCGATATGAAATTGGCGTTTTTCGTACTGGCCACTTTAATCACAAATTTCTCCTCTTTGGTAAGGAATTCCAAATTCAAATTTGTACAGCTATAGACTCATGTATTTGTGCTTCGATGATCGTCATTCATTTGTTTTTTTTCTTCTGTGTTTTTCTGTTTGCGTCACTCATTTTACAAAATGGAAAACTTAAAATATCGCATTATTTACGAGTACGAGTTCCGCCGTGGCACTAGTGCTGCGGAAACAACTCGAAGGGTGAATGATGTGTATGGCGGTCGTGTTGCAAAAGAAAACACAGTTCGTTTTTGGTTCCAACGTTTTCGTTCTGGAAATTTCGACTTGCAGAACAAGCCCCGTGGACGGCCTGAGACTCAAGTTGATAATGAAGAGTTGAAGGCTATTGTGGAAGCGGATCCATCGCAAACCACGTCCGAGTTAGCTGCAGGCTGCGGTGTTAGTGATAAAACTGTTTTAATTCACTTGAAGCAAATTGGGAAGATTAAAAAGCTTGAAAGGTGGGTACCTCACGAATTGACTGAAGCAAACCGGCAAACGCGCGTCGACTGCTGCGTTACATTACTAAACCGGCACAATAATGAAGGTATTTTAAACCGAATCATTACCTGTGATGAAAAATGGGTTCTTTACGATAATCGGAAGCGCTCAGCGCAATGGTTGGATCCTGGCCAGCCAGCCAAATCCTGCCCCAAGCGAAAATTAACCCCAAAAAAGTTACTTGTAAGCGTTTGGTGGACTAGTGCCGGTATTGTTCATTACAGTTTTCTCAAATCTGGCCAGACTATTACGGCTGATGTCTATTGTCAGCAATTGCAAACCATGATGGAAAAGCTAGCGGCTAAACAACCTAGGCTGGTCAATCGCTCCACGCCACTGCTGCTTCACGACAACGCTAGACCACACACTGCGCAACTGACGGCTACTAAATTAGAAGAGCTTCAATTGGAAAGTCTAAGACATCCTCCGTACTCCCCGGACCTTGCTCCAACAGATTACCATTTTTTTCGAAATTTGGATAACTTCTTGCAAGGGAAAAAATTCAACTCCGATGGGGCAGTCCAAATCGCCTTCAAAGATTTTATTGATTCCCGTCCGACTGGTTTTTTTAGTAAAGGGATCAATGAACTACCTATAAGATGGCAAAAGTGCATAGAAAATAATGGTTCATACTTTGATTAATTAAATATATTATATTAAAAAATATTCGACTTTTTGTTCCTCCCATACAAAACGCCAATTTCATATGTAAGGACCTAATATTACAATAATTAAAAATTATGACAATTTTAATACTAAAACAAATGTATGTTCTTCTTTTTATAGGTCCGCATTCAGACCATGCCTGGCTTCGCCAACACCCTGCGCGAGGCGTGGCCCAAGATGGTGCAGAACGAGGGCTACGGCACATTCTACAAGGGCTTGGTGCCACTGTGGGGTCGCCAGATCCCCTACACCATGATGAAGTTCTCCTGCTTCGAGAAGACCGTCGAACTTCTCTACAAGGTATGTGCAAGTTGATAACGAGAGATACCACATCTCACCTTCCACACCAGTTGTCAATGAAGATAACTGTATCATTTTTGTTTTTATTTTTAACTAGTGGCCCGTCCCGGCTTCGCACGGGTTTTATTCAATGTTTTTTCCCGGCAATTATTCGATTTTTTCTCGCCTTTTAAACCTTCCCTAGACCTCCACGAACATTTCAAGACTATGATAAGATAAATCCGTTCAGCCGTTCCGATGTTTTAATCAGACTAACAAACAACAATTCATTTTTATTTATATAGATCAAAGTCAAAGTCAGATATCTGTATTTATTGTGTAAAGCCTTGTCTATGCTATGTGATGTAAAGAAATGGTTAAATAAATTAAATAGTATAGTTAATGAGAACACACAGGAACATCTAGAGAGTATGATGGTGTGGAATTTGCCCTATAAAGAAAAATGAACAGCTGCGTATACAGTTCTAAGTGATGCTAATTTGCCTTTGCAGTAATTACACCTTTTAAAACACACATGACTTGTATTAGTCAAATTGTTTATTGCATTCATGTGTACATGATGTGGTCTTCAAAATTAAAGTTTTATAATTATGTTTATTTCCTTAGAAGCACATGGTCCACATGGACAGGTCAACTTAAAATTAATAAAACTAAATTGTTTAAACAAAAAAATATCAAGGAAATAACATTGTCTTGACAGTTCGCTTCAATGTTTTATACTGAGTTGAGAAGCGAATAGAACAACACAGTTTTCTCAGTAATTACAATTTTGTAGTTATTACAATTTTTGAGTTCTTACTTATAGGTACATAACCTAACCTAACTATTATAAGTTTAACTAATCTATTTTCATTCTATTTCATTGCATTGTGGCCACTTTGCTGAACAGACGTGCCTTTCAATAAATATCATTGTTAATTAAATTTTGCTGAATTGTGACCTCGAAAGCTATCTGTGTCATACTTTGATTTGTATTCTACTGAGTGCATTAGTTTGTGGAAATGTTTCAACTGTAAAAAAAAACTGTTAAATAACGAAAATGAACAGCCCCTTTGATAGGAGTAGTAGTAGGACGGCTCGCACGCCGCCCTCCACCCCGCGCCCCGCGCCGGCGCCTGCGCCCCCTGATGAGTTGGAAGTCATCTCAACGCCCGAAATCCAGAACTGGATGTCATCTATAGACCAGTGCCTGAACGAAGTGTGCGCTATTGCAACAGACGGAGGAAAACTAAATACAGACCATAAACTACGCATAAGTAGTCTGTGTAGAAAAGTTAACCACGGCGTTTCTATGATGGCAGTGCAGTACCAGTCCCTTAAAACTAAAGCTATAAGAGCACACGACGCTGTCAACAGCCTTGAGGAGCAAGTCGCAATATCGGAACAACTAAAGGATATTAAACAACGCGTGTCATCTACAGAAACATCTGCTCTGAGTCCTTCTACTTTTGCCGACATGATTAAAAAGGACTCAAAAAGTTTTGTTAAGCCGTTGAACCTAAGCTCTGTAGCCATTTACCCCAATGACAAACAGAAAACCAGTGACGAAACAAAATCCATAGTCCAACAAATAATTCGGCCGCAAGAGATGAAACTACAAGTTAGAGCTCTAAGAAAAACAAGGAACGGTGGAGTTATTATAAGCACAGAGACCCGGGACGATATTGAGAAGTTGAAGAATCTTACGCAGATTACGAACTCTGGCCTCTCAGTTGACGAGCCTTACAAGCGTAGACCTCGACTAGTCGTCTTAGGGGTGCCCACATCTATGCAGGATAAAGATTTTTTCATGTGCCTGTACAAACAAAATTTGGCCCATACAACAGAAGACCTATCCTTGGAAAAGTTTCTGTCAGTCGTGAAAATCAGCCATAAATCAGGGCGGAAAGATTCTGATTCCTGTAATTTCATCATTGAAGTTTCTGCAGATATTCGGAGAGCTCTAATTAATAACGAAAGGGTTTTTATTAATTGGTCTTCTTGTCCTATCAGAGACTTTACACTCGTGACCAGATGCTATAAATGCCAACAGTACGGTCACGCGGCCAAGACATGCAGGGAGACCATATACACTTGCGGCCACTGTGGTGACCAAGGCCACACCGTGAAGGAATGTACTAGAAAGGGGGATGAGCCAAAATGTGCCACATGTCATCGCTTTAAGAAACCATGTGGACACGCCACAGGCTCTACAGAATGTCCAGCAAAAACATTGGCGGAAAATAGATATATTAATTCTATAGATTACGGGACTCCAAAAAAATAGAATCAGTGATTTGATTCCTATAACAATGATTACGTAATAGTGCAACAGTTACTAACACAGTTATACCTACTAACCCACATTCTAGTTTTTGCAAACTCAGCTGCACAGCATGTTTATATTTATTACTTAACTAGGTTATTTTAATTAGTTACTAAATTTTTTGTTATATTGATGTTTTTAGAAATACTGTTTATTAGTTTATTTATCTTGCCTATTGTTTATGTGTTTTAGCCTGAGATACAGGATTACCCTAGTTCAGGCTCAGGTATTACATACCTATTTTAAACGTTTTGATACCTATAGTTATAAGTGAATTTTGTTAATATTTGAATAAAATTTATTTATATTTATTTATTATTTCAGGAACTTGTCTTTTCTTTTGTTTCTGAATTCATGTCATATATCAAGAGTCCATTGAATTTCATTGAATTGTCTCATGCATGAGGTCTCATGTTGAGGCACTACTACACTTTTGCAATGATAACTAATCCATATGCTTGTAACAGCACGTGGTGCCGAAACCCCGCGAGCAGTGCACCAAGGGCGAGCAGCTGATCGTCACCTTCGCGGCCGGTTACATCGCCGGCGTGTTCTGCGCCATCGTCTCCCACCCCGCCGACACCGTGGTCTCCAAACTTAACCAGGTATGCGACTTCTTAACCTGATGAAATATACTGAAATACTACTTTAGCAGCATTGTGCGTTAAGACTTGTGTAAGTCTATGTCATATTTTTAATTCTCTTTTAAAGCGCTTGACGATTATGATAATATGCTGTAATGTTAATGATCAAGTTTTAAATTCAGCCGGCTCTCTTGGAGTGCAATCTGTTCTTTATTTATTTATGTTTTACTTAAAAACATTATCAATTAAACACTAATATAGCAACAAAAAACCACTAAGGTTTAAACTAGTGCTATTATAAAGTTTGAGACTTTTATATGCACATATAAAATTTATGTGTGACTCATATTTAAAACACTTGTAAATTTATTGATGAATTATTTATTTGACTTAAGGCATTTATACCCCCAAGTAACATGCCGAGTAGCCAGTTTATACAAAAAGAGCATGCTGGGTAGGAAGTGGAACAAGAAATAGTAAGGTTCATTTAGACTATTACAACGGACACTGAAAACCCTGTGTATACATCAAGTTGATCCTGTATAAACATGAGTTTCTCTGATTGAAAAACAGAGATACTCAATACATACATGCACACCTCTGTTATATGCCGAGTTGTAGGTGTCCAGTGTCGTACTTGAAATTTGCATTTAGAATGAAGCTTTAGTTAAATTCAGATTACATGTGAATGTGCTGTGTTTTAAATTTTTCATGTTGCTTTTCTTCTGTGCCATTGCGCGAGGCAATTTGACCATTGGCGAGCCAAAACTGGTTTGCTGCGCCGAACATAATTTAATACTTCCTCCATCATAATGTTACATAGGAATCATTTAAATTAACTGTGTCCTATCGCAAAACTTAAGTAAATTTTGTTCACACAACGGAGTATTTTGAATTTATTATGAAGATGAAGAAAACTTCCAAATATTTTTTATGTAAGTAAGTCTTTTAAAAACAAATCAAAATGAAAATCATAATTAGTCTGCGAGGGCATCATCAAACTCTGTAATCTTAAACATTTTAATAGAATTTGAAAATCCAACCCCAACTACCAGCTTTGGTGTGAGAACTAATCATTTAAAATCAGAAGATGGACTGATCTTTATCTATTTATGTATGGGCTTAAAAAGTTTATTGTGAAGTTAATTCGGAATCGCATAGCACACATTTTGTACAAAAACTTTTGTCAAATAAAAAAACTCACTTCGTTTAATATAAGTAAGAGAAGTTCACAATATGATTCGATCTCCCATCCACTTTATGACCGCGCGCTTAATCTAAAAAATAACGTTAGTCGTCTAGTCTAGGAGTCAACAGTCTATTACGTCTGGGAGTCAACAGTCTATTACGTCACAGATGGATGGACAGTAGTGGTCGCTTAGTAATAGACTTATATACTTATACAGTATAGCACCATACAATTTGAATCCCGCATTATCCCTGAAATCATATCACTATCATACGAGAAGAGTAGGAATCAATAAAAATTTCATACGGCCGTATTGTGAAGCAGTATAATTATAATATAAATTACGTCGCGGTGGAACATCGGAAAGGATGTAATATGGATATCTGCAATCCATTTCTATATTATATGTTCAGTAAACATATATACATATAATATTTGAGTAGTTCAATGCTAGACTTTAATATTTATTACATGTTTTAAACATATGCATCTTGAACGCGCAAGGCATCAAAATGACGGTAAATTTCATCAAAATTTTGAAGACAAAACTGAATATTAATCATAACGTTATACCGTGGATTTGTTTCTTTGGACCGCACTTTTCAGTGCGATAGTCGATCGTGGTAAAAGTCCGAACTAAAAAGCCGAATTCATTTTGGGATTACAAGACCAAGATATTCTGAAGAAATGTCAATGGAGAAGAATATAGATGATGTCAGCGTTGGATTATTTCAAAGACCAAAGAAGATTTGGAGCAATGGAGAAACTGAAAGAAGATCAAGAAGAAATCACATCAAGAGAATCCCTAGAATTTGGCTTTAATAAACAAAATACATAAATAAATATATATTTCCGGACAATCCACACAACAACATTTAGCCCCGTGGTAAGCTCTAAGCTTGAGTTACGGGTATTAGATCTCTGATATAATAAATCTTATAGATATGTACAGATATTTTTTATTATACGTATTTTAACACCCAGACCAAGTAGAAAGTGCTTGCAGAACATACAAACACCCCTCAGCGGCAATCGAACCCGCTACCTCTTGCGACGCAAGCGGACCCTCACCCACTGCGCCACTGAGGCAGTATTACAATAAATACGCACTTTTCAGTGCGACTGTCATCTATCTGATATTGTTTCTGATAGAAACGCATTTTTTCCCTCAATTTTCATGTATTGTATAGTCATAAATACTGACCTTTTATTACTATTACTGAATTACTTTGAATTATTATTTTTAACCAACGAAAATAAAGAGCGCGGTTCTCAATTAGACGTATTTATTTATGAATGTTTTTTTTTTTTTTTGGAATTTCTATGGTCTACTAGATGATTTTTACGGATTCTTTAAAAGAATACTTATCACTGCTTCACAATTAAACGGCTGCACGAAATGTACCTCTGAATCATGAAAATGTGTAACTATAGTTCGGCCGTTCAGAGAATGCTTTCCTGACAGATGTCAGAAAAATCACGCCTATGAAGTCCTGAATTTCTTATTAGTACAGACAATAGCTGTGATTGTAATACTTAATGGGCATGCCGAACTACCTAGTGATGGGAGATTAATTATCGTGCATAGTTTATAATATAAGTTACTGATATTTTAAAAAAGTTTACAGTTTTTTTAGGTTTATTTACGTACTCCTGTAATATACTTGATAAAATAAAATATTAGTAAGTACCTATATAAAATTATCTAATCTAGTCTGGCTGCTTAGAGATTGCGTTTCTGACAGGTCGTGATCGAATAGGCGATGTAACTTGGAACTGGCGTACAATTTACTTAATTTAATAAATTATACTTTATTCAATAGAAATACTATTTTACTGGTGGTAGGCTTCGGCCGCGGCTTGTCACCACCCTCCGGGCTGGGCCAGTGCGTGAAGCGATTTTTTCGTGTTTCGTAATGTGGTCCGGAGAAGCCATCTCTAGGCCTTCATGCTCCATCTTAGACCACAATCATCTTCACTTTACATCAGGTGAGATTGTGGTCAAATGAAGGCTTATAAATAATAAAAAAAAAAAAAAAAAATACAGATTGTAACTTTGTAACAAAGAATAAATAAAACAATTTTATTATATTAATATAACCTTTTTTTGGTTTCCACTTAAATACTAAAATATAAATTTTAAATGATTCCGCCAATTTCAAACTAAAATAATCTTAAAAATAACGCGGCTTCATTTTGGAGGAACGGTAACGAACTCAGTGTTATGTTGCCCATCACTAGTCGTGACTAACTGATAGGTGTCAAACGCATTCTCTGAACGGCCGAACTACCATCGTCTTAAAAGAAAAAAATCAAAGAAAAATAATTAATCGCAAAAAATCAAATAAAATTGGCGCCCTTAGTAAAAAAATGATGATTGACTAAGCATAATTCAATAAATTAATTAGTTCATTACTTATGCATAAATATCGTTTGTATGTACTTGTTTCTATGGGCTCAGTACTTTTCAGTGCTATAGTCAAACGTATCGTGTTCATGTTTCCTACTTATCGTGGCACAATGCAAATCGTTCCATAACGAAAGATGACAACTTGAGACATTATTCGGCATAAGAAGACACCATGGGACCAGAAAAGGCATCGGAGACAGGAAACCCTACAGAATGGAAACGGGATACTGACACTGCCGACGACAACAAATAAAAAGAAATAACGAAAAAAATATGCACTTTTCAGTGCAATTATCTTCTGCCGTTGGCGAAGCTGTTTCTTTTATTGAGAGGCGTGTTGTATGTACTTAAAATTTTATTTTATTATGCTTAGTCGAAATAATTCAACCAAACTATAAACCGCAATATCCACATAGCACTCCACAATATTAACTTGAAACTGGTGAACATAACTTCGCAACAGTTCGTAGATATTGAAAAGTAGCTAAGACGCTAACTTAGAAGTATCTGGAGGCAGAAACGGTTCAAACATTCTATTATATGATTTATTGTCCGTTGTGTGAATCAAAATTACTAAATTAAGACTAGTTTAGAGATTTAATAGTTTTTTTCAGTAAACGATCTGTTCTGAATGTTTTGTGTAGTGACAGAGTTTATCAGAGCGTATAAAGACTTACTAAAACCGCACTTTTCAGTGCGACTATTGTTTCTTGCCAAAATCGCACTTTTCAGTGCGACTTCTGTTTCTTACCAAAACCGCACTTTTAAGTGCGACTATTGTTTCTTGCCAAAACCGCACTTTTCAGTGCGAATTCTGTTTCTTACCAAAACCGCACTTTTCAGTGCGACTACTGTTTCTTACCAAAACCGTACTTTTCAGTGCGAATTCTGTTTCTTACCAAAACCGCACTTTTCAGTGCGACTACTGTTTCTTACCAAAACCGTACTTTTCAGTGCGACTATTGTTTCTTGCCAAAACCGCACTTTTCAGTGCGACTTCTGTTTCTAACCAAAACCGCACTTTTCAGTACGACTACTGTTTCTTACCAAAACCGCACTTTTCAGTGCGACTTCTGTTTCTAACCAAAACCGTACTTTTCAGTGCGACTATTGTTTCTTGCCAAAACCGCACTTTTCAGTGCGACTTCTGTTTCTAACCAAAACCGCACTTTTCAGTACGACTACTGTTTCTTACCAAAATCGCACTTTTCAGTGCGACTTCTGTTTCTAACCAAAACCGCACTTTTCAGTGCGACTACTGTTTCTTACCAAAACCGCACTTTTTAGTGCGACTTCTGTTTCTAACCAAAACCGCACTTTTCAGAGCGACTACTGTTTCTTACCAAAACCGCACTTTTCAGTGCGACTTCTGTTTCTAACCAAAACCGTACTTTTCAGTGCGACTATTGTTTCTTGCCAAAACCGCACTTTTCAGTGCGACTTCTGTTTCTAACCAAAACCGCACTTTTCAGTACGACTACTGTTTCTTACCAAAATCGCACTTTTCAGTGCGACTTCTGTTTCTAACCAAAACCGCACTTTTCAGTGCGACTACTGTTTCTTACCAAAACCGCACTTTTTAGTGCGACTTCTGTTTCTAACCAAAACCGCACTTTTCAGAGCGACTACTGTTTCTAACCAAAACCGCACTTTTCAGAGCGACTACTGTTTCTTATCAAAACCGCACTTTTCAGTGCGACTGTTTCTTGCCAAAATTGCACTTTTCAGTACGAATGCCAATAGTTTGCGTGCAATTTAAAATAACACCACAGAAGAGGATGATTCACTATAAAGTATGAAATTCAACTCCGACTGGAACACACGCCATATTTAGATTGGCGTTATGAAGTTCATGAAACGAAATCTTCAAGATACAACCCCAAAACGCACTTTTCAGTGCGATTATTGTTTCTTAGCACTTGAACTGCACATTCTACTTTATTTTATTGGGATAATAGTCAGTCATTTGGTTCGAAAAATAGTGTTTACTGTGTTTATTTGGTTCGAAAAATACTTTTTACTGGAAAGATTACCGCAAGTTTGCAAATTTTCAATTTTATAAATTTTGGTGTGCTATTCGAATTTTAACTGCCACCTCGTACTTTTGCCGCTCGCGCCGTAAACATTAATTAATCAGGCAAGTCCCAAATGACTGTACTGTACATTAATCCAATCAAATATTTTTTTCACTTGAGATACAACACTGTGGATAAAATATCTGTTAAAATTACCTTTATTTTAATAACCACCCTAATTTTGCAGTCTTCTGGAAGGATCGAAAACAAGCGTAAAACTTTCATTTATTATGACAAGCTTCATGAACCATACCAACTAATCCCAATAAAAACCATAATAATGATTATTTATAAGTGATAAAGTGATAAACCTCACTTTTCAGGTTAAACTATTTTTAAATTAATCTGGGCGTCATCCGATATCTTAGTGCAGAAGGATGTGACATATCACGTGATTGACGCTCTTGTGTAATATGTACCACTTGGGGCGCATTCCCGGAGGTGCAGGTTCGAACCCTGCGTGCGAGGGTTTACGGATGCGTCGCTAATCTTTTCGAATTTTTTTATTTGTAAGCTGTGTTTAATCATCTTGTATATAGTATTGTAAAGCTTGTCTGATTGTGTACACAAATAAATATAATTCTATTCTATAAAGTTCTCATATTCGTAGCAAAATGACGGGTTTACGTACGTTTTCGCTCTGTTAGAAAACTGAAAAATTTCAGGTCCAGTACCTAACATAATTTATCATTTCATTTTCTAAGTTTTAGAAGACGGAAGATTATCGCCGGGCGTCCGCTCTGGATGTGTTTGGTATCATTTCATCTTTATTTGCTTTAATAACTTTTTTTAAACTCGTATAGTGGAGACTATCAGTATTATTTTGATTAATTACTTCTTGTTCAATCAAAAATGAAGTATACAATTATATTTTTAATTAATAAATGAGATTTAGACATTTTACAGATGGAAAATTTAATACCACTGGTATTCTCCATTCTTATCATTAAACCATGACATTATCATTTAAATATGAAAAGATTAGGTTTAGATCATCCTCATCATGATTGTAAGATATTTTATTTATTGATGCAGATTTAGGCTGGAAACAGCTCGATCGACCGCCAGCGTTCCAGCCTTGTCTCTATTTAATAATAAATTTTATAGTCGGTCTAAAAAAATATTGGTAATAATAATAATAAATCATTTATTTCTTCAGGCATCTAAGGCCCATATAAACATTATACCTTATAGACTAACATACATAAAACCATAAATCTTATAAACTAAACTAAAGTGTCATCATCGTGGATCATCTGTTACGGCGGTGTCGCCTTGCAGTGTAGGCGACCGATGAACCGTCGAAACTTGACCTCTTGCGGCCAAAACTGCTCATTCAGGAACGTCGACAGATGTTGAGTTGGAACCTGCACCATAAATGAACCGAAGCTCACATTTCTGCGAGATTCCAACCTTTCGACGCGAACCAAAAATGCAGTCTTGGTTCGGATGTATTCTAAACTTATTAATAACAAATAAAATATCTAGTTACAGTATATTTGATATTCAACCAATTAATGCACGTTAGTAATGCAACCTTTTCGCGTGTTTCCAGGACAAGACCGCGACAGTGGGCTCCATCATCAACAAGCTGGGAATGGCTGGAGTTTGGAAGGGACTCGGACCTAGGATCGTGATGATCGGTACCCTTACCGCCCTGCAGTGGTTCATCTATGACGCCGTCAAGGTAAATGTTAATATAAAAAAAAAAGATTTCAGAACTTTTTCTCTTAAACGTAAAAAGTCATACTATTTTGTAATGTGCACGTGATGCGCTTTCATTTGAGACCCCACTCGAGCATATTTGCAGATTTTCGGTTGTCCTTACCCACTTTTACTCTCATAACTTTTAAACGGGCCAACCGATTTTCATCAAACATGTCTAAAAAAAAGTAAATTCGCGCAAAACTCACCTTTCATAAAAAAAAAACTGAAATTGCTCCTACCGTTCGGGAGCTATGATATCCCAGACAGACAGACACGTCAAACTTATAACACCCATATTTTTTGTCGGGGGCTTAAAATTAAGTCTATATCTTTCTAATGGAAATAAAAGAACATAATGAGTTTGTGTGTCAATTGCAAAACAATAGCATCTTCATCATCACCCTATTAACGTTCCCACTGCTGGGACACAGGGACTTCTCTCTTGACGAGAGAGATTAGGCCTTAATTCACCACGCTGGCTAAGTGCGTGTTGGTCAATATCACATGTCCTACAAACTCTTCAAAGTTCTCAGAAAATGCCGGTTTACTCACGATGTTTACCTTCACTGTCAAAGCACGTGTTTTAAAGCTCACATACATTTTGCAAAAAGAAACATCCAGAGCTTTGAACCCACGACTTTCAGAATGAAAGTCGAGTGTGCTCCCACTTAGCCAACATGGCTTTTTAGAAACAATAGCAAATATCATGCATATATAGCATACACAATTTTAAAGTGATTATATAATTAACCAATTGTTCCTACTGAAATTCCATGTGGAACTACACATATGTATGAGACTTCATACAACAGCGAAAAGGTATCTTATTTTGATCCATTTTTTAACTGTTTTAATCTAATTTCCAGGTTTGGCTGAGGATGCCCCGACCACCGCCAGCTGAGATGCCCGAATCTATGCGCAAGCGACTGGAAGCGGAAGAGGCCGCCAAGACTAAGTGAACATAGCAAATATACATAATTAATTTCTACACTACCGACCGCGTCTTACTCGTATCCATTGAATCATAGTTAAAATCTCTGTGCTTAAATGAGAACAGTGTCCTCAGTTGAGTACAGTGAATGCTCATTTGTCTAAATCTAAGTCACTAAGCTTAGTCCTTGCAACATCCACGCTGCTATAATGTAATTTTCACCCCAATTGGTGAGATGTTAGAGATAGAATGGACAATATGGTCGAGTTACCAGTGAAAATGTATGCGCAGGTCGCGGTCGCATTATGCAACGGTACTTGCGGAATGGACATGGGGTGATTCTGGCTTGTCCTAACTTTATCACACTGAATTATCGATAATTTTCAAACGAATTTCATAACTTGTGCGTAAATGCAAGGGTGTTGTTTGTATGTGACTTAATATCTGATTTAAATGATAGAAATGCTACTTAACTTCAATAGAAGATAAAAACGCAAGACAATTGATAATGAAGGCCTGTAATAATTGTGATTTTATGGACAAAATAGGAATCAATTGTGTTTTATCATAATTAATCCAATTAAGAGATTATTCAGTGAATCTTTTACATTAATTTGATAGTTGTTGTGATAATTTTGGGTGTGTTTGTATCACTGCTGAGAATCACTTCAAGACTAGGATATTAAGTGATATTCATGTATGATATTAGGCTCGAGCAAGTCCGTAGTGTGATGTTAGTGAATTTGTTCCACACCTTTATGTATGTTATATTACCATGTTGCAGTATAATTAAGTAATACAAATCGTGTTAATTTATTTTGATGTAATAAATATTATTTTTATTTTTGTTTTCTATGTACTTGTAATTAGTAGGGTAGATTGCGCGGATAAAGTTAATAAAATTATAAATAGATGCTGTTGGTTTTAATAATGATTATTAAGCCCTAATATTTCTGTTGCCGTCTTAATGTTGGTTGTGTGTGAAAATTTAACCTTTTTTATTACAGCCCAACTACAAGAATTTCAGGTTTCTTGTGTTGAAACTCAGCCTTACGTCTATTAATTTCCGTTCCCGATGTGAGTCTTAGCCAAAGCCGGCGTTCCCACTGTGCATTCCCATTTTTTGTTTTCTTTTGTTTCTTACTCTCCGTTATATGAAACTGACGTACCCCTTTCAGCAGTTCCTCCTTCCTCAATGGAGTAAAACCTAGGAGTTCCATCTCCATTCTCTTTTTGTTAAACGTGGCCACTGAAGGTCTCAGGACGTTGTATCGCCGATGTTCTATGATGTCCGAAGTTTTCTATGATGTCCGAAGTTTTCTATGATGTCCGAAGTTCTATGTGGGTCGTATAAAGAGTAGTAGAGCGTGAGCTCGCCCGGGGAAGTACTACCGCCATATGTCTGCAGCCTATCTGTGTTTCGGCTGAAGGTATGGTTGCCGGTTTGTAAAACTACCAAATGGTTACTTTCATAGGCAGTAATGCGACGATCGGTATTAATAATGAGATATTATCTTTATAGAAACGCTTGATAGAAAGTATTTGCGACAGCAGCGTACTATGAAGCGTCTCTATACATATAATTATTCTGAAGGTTTATAATGTCTTGTTATTAATACTAGTTAGTCGTTACGTCGCGGCCATCTCGGTCTGCTTTGAGCCTCATTGGTCCGTGGTTCATTCCTTTGTTTAGTCAAAGCTTATTCGATACTATTCATGTAACCCAAATTATGATAATGGCGTCAGCCGTTTTCCGCATTATGTGTATTATCATTAAAAAATATCTACTCCTTTTTTGGTACATGGCAGCACAGCCTGAAGGCTAATTTTCTGTTTGTGTCTGGTTTTTATGTTAATTTTCTCGTCTGTTTGTTTATGCTGTCTACTGTGCTGTTGTTTGTTAATGCACCAAAATAAATGTATTTCATTTCTTTTCATTTCATTGAACTTGCTGTCCATTGCAATCGTTTAATAATAATTTATGCTGCTTTCCAATGCATGCTAAAAAGCTTTTTCATTGTTTTGTTGATGTTGTTTGCACGCTAAAAGCTCTACATAATTATGTTGTTTTATTTTTTATGTATTTCAATCCAGGTGGATTTTTTTTTTTCAATCTGCGTGCTGTCTTTAAATATATTTTGTTATTTATACTCATATTGCTTTCCATGGCACGCTGTAAGGGTCTACGATTTTTTTTATATTTATCATTGAAGTTTTTGTCACGCAAAATGCCTATATTATTATTTTTTAACAGACTTAAAAAGGAGTTTCTATATACGACGCGTATGTTTTTTTTGTTAAAGTCTGTTCATTTTTTTCTATGCTCGCTAAAATGACTTTTTTTTTTCCAATCAATGCACGTTATAAAAGAATTTGTCATTGATTCTTGAAAGTGTATTCAAATGCACGTTAAAGGTAATTATTTTGTTAAAAAGTTTATATTTTTATTTGTACTTCCATCCCAGTGGATTACTCCGTGTCCTGTCTTTAAATATTATTTTCTTATTGATCAGAGATACATTCTATTATTCTTTTAAATGCTTATTTTAGTTCCCTTAAGTGTGTAGTAAGTACCTATGTACGTGTTTTTGTAAAGGTACAATGCTACACTGATTTTGTTCTCAATCATTGAAGTTGTGTCCTAATAATTTGTTATTAATGTTCTTTTTTATAAAAAAAATGTTGATTGATTGATGTTGCTTTCTAATGCACGCTTAAAAAAGTCTTTTTCATTATATTTTTGGAAGTTGTTTTCTAATGCACGCTAAAAGTTCTACGTAATAAAATGGTTTTTGTGAATTTCAATATTTTCAAGGTGGATTCATTCTGTCTTTGAATATCTGATCGTGCTAGTTTAAATATGCTACTGCCCTTCACTCCTAAAATGGTTAATGGAGTAGAAACTTAAACCGGCACGACCCGAATACATGGTTTGACAATTCAAAACAACGTTCTTTTCTTTTATTTGATTTCTACATGGCTTAGGAGTCTCGAGTCAGTCAGAGAGCTGTTAGGCGTTGAAGCGTTCCGCGTTTAGAACAACACAAAAATCTCAACAACAGAAAATGTTTTTAAACGCGGAACATTTGAAGGGCTGTATCTGACGATTACCCTTATTTATTTATTTATTTGTTTATTTATACTTTGTGCACAGAAAACAATGTACAGAGGAGGACTTAATGCTAGAAGCATTCTCTACCAGTCATCCTGGGCGTGCAAGAAAATAAATTAGGGACTATCAATATAATACTTATTTAAATATTATATATGTATGTACATACATATAAAATGATTTAGCTTTAATAAATATATGTGATGTGAATATTTCTGGTTTCGGGTCTGGGTATTTTCTATGTATAATATGTATTTACAAAAAAAAATGTATCTATGTAGTAGTTCAGTCACCTAACACCCATAGTACAAGCTCTGCTTAGTTTGGGGTTAGGTGATGCTGTGTGATTAGTCCGGAAATATTTATTTATTTTATGCAAGTAATTTCTCTAGAAATATTATGTAAACTGTGACTGACGTCAATCAAATGACGGTCACGTTGTGCTGACGCTGCTGAGACTGCGATGGCAAGCCCCGAAGCCGGGAATGGTGTCGATGCTTCTGAAGCGGTTTCCATACACCAGAATTGCACACGTAATAATAAGAATCATTTTTCAGTCGTATTAGAAGTAAACAAAACCCACAATTTTGTCCTCCAAAGTCACAGACAAAGATTCGGCACGTTTTCTACAGCGTAAAGGTTGGATCGGCCTACAGGATGTCGACTGGTCTTCCGTGGTGGTGACCTTGGCTTGCGAGCTGCGGCTACTGCGTCACTCGCATTAACATTATAATAGTAACATTAGATTATAATACAATGAAAACAAAGCAAATACATATTAAAATACAACACAAACAACTACTGAGACAACTTAAAATAAAAAATAAATTATACCTCTAATACCAAAATACAATATAAATATAAATACAAAAACACAATACAATTAAAACTAAGATAAAAAACATTGAGATCAACTTACCATATAATTTACAATCCAAAATTACTGTCATTTAAACTATTGAAGAACAGAACGGCTGGCCCTTTGAAAATCAAGATTGCACTTACAGCTGTACAAAAACGAGTTGTTTAATTATGTTACTCCCTTCACTTTAAAGGGTTTATGGAGGAATATTTAACCTGCACGACCCGAGCACACGATAATTCAAGAGAAGGTTTTTCTTATCCTGACAGTATATATATTATTTTCTGTGGTTTCTTCGAGTTTTAAGTATTATCAGACAGAGCGGATAGTCGAGCAAGCGTTTCGTGCGCGTTTAGAACAACACAATTGCAAAATAAAATAAAATGCTTTGAACGCCTCTACTCCTATGTTTGTGATGCCAAATTTGATAAGACCCTGATATGGGTGTGATGGATTATTTATTTAGGGTTTATCATTTTCGCCAAGAGGTTCAACTTGTTGTAGTCATCCAAATCAAACTGTCTTTTTTAATTGTTTATGCGCATTGCCGCCCACGAACCCATATCTCAAGATTTGTCCGGAGATTACCGGATTTTTCAACTTTTCTCCAGGATTGCGGCCGGATTTTGCAATCTCGTGAAATCTCAGGATTTTTAACAAAACACAGGTTACACTTTAAAAATATATTTGTTTAAGTGAGTAAATAAAAGAAAATCAAACTAAAAATAATCTTCTTTTGGTACTCGTAACAATTGAGCTGTCAAACTATACTAATTAATTAACCTAGTAAAACAAACTAAAAATAATCATCTTTTTGTAAAAATTGAGCAGTTAAAATCAATACTTATTTATCCAGTAAAACAAACTAAAAATAATCTACTTTTCGTAACAATTTCAGTTTAACTGAATACTTATTTATCCAACTATTTCGGCTCACAATCTTAATGTGTCAACCAAATGCGTAGTATTTAGATTTTTTGTTGTATTTTTTGTTATTTTAGTTTGGTTAATAATAATATTTTTTTCTGTATTTGTTGTGTCTATATAAATGTCTTTCTTTCTTTCTTTTTCTTTTCAACTTATACTACTTAATCAGTTTCGTTGTATTTCATATTTGAAGAAACTTTTTTGAGTAAGTTTTTTTTCTTTGATTATTGATTTATAAAATGCCTCACAAGTTAAACTCTTCAAGTTATAATGAACTAAAAGTATAGCTCAAACTGAAGGGACGTTTAGTCGGTTTCTTTCTTTCGACCATTGAGCTCCCGTGATTGAAAAAACTTTTTCTACGTTTGCATTCTGGGCCGTGGCAAATATGTATTGAAAAATACGCAGTGTCTCTGGTATGGTAATCGTGAAATACCTATTGACTTGAAAATGTTTGCGCATGAAGCATTAGGGTCAATTCACACCGAGACGCGACGCGACGCGACGATACTCAAAGAGGCCAATGATTTCGCGCTACGCCGCTCGTCGTCGCGAGACGCATCGCAACGTCGCGAGGCGCATCTTAAAATCGTAGCAGGACGACGCCTCGCTGCGCAGCGAGATGCCGCGAGGCGCAGCGGAACGTATCTACTAGCCGCTGGCGCCGCGCGGCCCCGCCCGCGCCCTCCCGCAGTCTACCACTGGCAATTGTAATAATCATAAAACTTTTCTGGATAGTTGGCAATGTGGTCAAAAGACAACGTATGAAATTCACCATGAATTCTTCTATTTCTCCATAAATTATGCACCCAAATACTCCTGTGTGATGTCTTCTTTTTAATTTTATTTTTGTAAACTTCTTCCTCTTCATCTTCTGCAAGAAGTCCGATTATAACAAGATCCCAGTCTATCATTATATTTTCAATCGAGCACTCGACCGAACTGCATCAATTCTAAACGAAGTCTGAACGGAAATAGTAGAGAAGTCGCTACAGCGGCCTCAGGCTGCGCCTCGCGGCGTCGCGCGGCACCGTGAGACGCAGCACCGCTCTTGCACGCCGCGCGTACCGGCGATACACCGCTGCGTCACGATACGTCGCGCTACGCCGCGAGGCACCTCGAGGCGCAGTGCTGCGTGGTGCAACGTAATCTGAATTCTCACAATGTAATGTGTATCTTTTCGTGTAGTAAATAAAGTATATTCTGAGACGCTCTATGAAAAATGTGCGCGCAGCGTCGCGTCGCGTCTCGGTATGAATTGACCCTTACGTCAAAAAACGCTACTTCCTGTTTTGTAGAAAAACTATTCAGAGATGCAATTTCATCGAATAATTTCACATCATCGATGTGTACTCCTTTTCCGTTCAGATAATGAATTGATAAAGCAATCTGATCAAAATCATTTCGGCCTTTTTCAGCATCAACCAAAGACTTTGAACCCATCTAACGGCGTCATCCACTTGATAAGATAATCTATGCAAGTCTTATACATATTTTAAGGTCTTGCTTAGAAAAAAAACTGAACTTCTTAAAACTTACTAAATAAACCAAGTTGGTTTATTTTTCAGTTCACTTAGCCAGTAATTCTCGCACTTTGAGTGCATGAAAACATGCAGTTTGCGTTTGCTCGTGCAACTAAAATCTCATTGTGTGGATTCAATAATTCTTGCTTGAATTGCTTTCTTTTTGATGTCTTCAATTTTTGTCTGAAAGATTGATATTAATGTGTCAGCAAGAAATAAATAACCTTCGCTGATTTTCAAAAAAGTTCTTGAATGTGATTGGTACACCGCGAGTAGACAAGAAGTACTGCTTCAACGGCTCATACATCTTCAATATTCGTTCCATCGCTAGAAAGAGAGCCATCGTGTGACGTGTCTTGATCAGTGATGAGTCGTCATCTTCTTTTCAGTCGACGAAACCAGACCGTTTATCGTTCACGGTAAACTAGTTTATAAAACAGTCTAATTTTCGACTAGTTTAAGCCGTTATTCGTGTAGGACATGAACGATCGTTGAACGTTGATTCACTGATTGGTTGGTAAACGACGACTAGAATAAACTGTTTATATTATATAAGACATAATGTCTTATGGTTGAGGCCGCCAAAAATTGTACATTAACATTCGTGAATTGGTAACACACGGTAATGCTGGCTGTACACACGCGCCGAGACACCCCGAGACAGGCCGAACGCGCGTGTGTACAGGGCGCTCTCGTCTCGTCTCGCTGTCTCGTTCTCGTCTCGGTCGCTCTCGGTGGCTTGTCGGTTTTTTGCGCCCGAGTCAAAGGGTCTCGTTGGCTCTCGCGAGGTAAACGAGAGCGAGCATGTACACACTCGTTCATTTACTTGCTCGCTAATAGTATTTAATATTTTTTTAATTTAATTTTAATTTAATTTAATAAAATTAATTTTTTTCTTATTTCTTCATGGTTTACGAATTTTATTTTTATAGTAAATGTTAAAAAAATTATAATAGCTCATGGCACAAACACAAATAGCAGCAGCAATTTCTACGTCCATTGTCGCGTGAGTCTTCAGTTCAAATGTTAGAACGCGTGTGTACAGGCATGCTCTCGACGAGACCCCTCTCGGCCGAGACATTCGCCGAGAGGGTCTCGGCGCGTGTGTACAGCCGGCATAACATACGTGAATGAAAGTAACACACGTGAACATTGTAAAGCCGAGAGCACACCATGAATTAATTTATTTAAAAAGGTAAGCCGGTGGAACAATATAATAAAATAGAATAAAATGTTTTTTTTTCTTTTTTTTTTTTATTTCGATCTGCATTTTTATGTTTGGCTGCTTCAAACTTTTCAGGGTTATTAGCACGCATGCGCTCTCTATTTTTTTTTGTTTTTCTGCTGGTGTTAACGGCATCTGAAATTATGTTAAATTGATATTTAAATAGGCAGGTAATCCTCCTTAATAACAACGTATTTTTTTTTTAATATTGTTAAATCTTTAACAAAAACCATTAGGGATGCCGTTTTTTTTACAAAGCTTAGCATGTTAACAAAAATAACCGAACACACACTAAATAAGAATCTAGCTTTGTGATGTACGTAGTATTGCATCGCGCCATAAAGCTATAATATTTAAAACAATAAAAAAATGCTTTGAACAGCTCATAAAAGTTAAAGTCTACACTAAAAAACTGTATTCCTAAATAAAAAAAAAACCTATTGAAAAAAAACCTTAACAAGTATGCACTATGCACTCTGCTTAAGAACATATCACGAATGTTACGTAACACACATAGTAAGTAACACACGGTAACATTCGTGAACGGAAATCACATCGGACATAACCTAAAAACAATATAGTCATGCGAAATTTGCAGTTACAGAGCACCATACAGTCTAATTTACTAAACGAATAGTGTATGTACTGCCTATTTAAAGTAACAGAGTAAATTAAATGACGTACCTTACTTTATTCGCTCTTGAATATTTATAAAAACCTCAAGACAAAAATTCCACCTGGCGTGTTTAGACATTTTACCGAAAACAAGATGGCTGATCCTTTTGTTGGTTTGGTCAATATGAAGTTTGGTGTTGCCAGACTAAATCAACTTTTTTAGGGTTTGAATGCACGACATTTTAAGGCAAAATAATGATAACATACGTGAAGTAACATACGTGAGTGAAAATAGGGACACTTTTTAGAAATGAGTTTTTTATTATATTTTTATAGATATTTAATAAATAAAATTTATCAGATGATAGAGAATTTGATAAACAATGGCAATAAGACTAAATATAAAAGGAACTAAAAAAAATTATATAATTTTTTGCACTAACTAGTAACTAAGTCGGTAGTGGGACAAATGCTTTTTGTATGGAGACAAAATTGAACATTTTCATAAAACCTCTCGCATTGAAAAAAAAAACTTATTCAAACGTTATCACAGTATTATAATGAGATTAAACATGAATTCTGCTATACAGAACAATAAACAAAAGATCAAAAATTAAACAAAAACATGTTTTTTTTAAAAAAAAAAACTGTAGAGACACTTTTTTTTTGAAAATGTACAATTTTTGGCGGCCTTACTCTTATATAATATAGACACAGATATTATCTGTGTAGTGTCTAGGTATCTGTGTGAGTGCCTGTGGCGTGAAAAATGGTCCGATTTTGATGCGGTTTTTTTCATATGATTAAGTTCGAATAAAATGAACTTCCCTTCAAACTTTTTCCAGGATTAGGACTGGCAGGCTTCATTATAAAGTTATTTTAAATAAGAAATTTTGTAGTAGGTACATTCAGAAACACCTATATATGTGTAGACCTGGCGTATTTAAAAGTTCATTTCATTTGTGGGCAGCTTACCAGCACACACACATTTATATATAATTTATTTTTTGTTTGTGTAGTGAGTGGAGTACTAATTCACGATGCAGTAGAAAGATGGACAATGATTCAGACTCTATCGAAGAACGAAATCATCCGTACGAGATCTTTTCTGACCCCCGGACTGGGAAAAGCTTCATGTGAATCATGTCATGACCCATGTTGGCTTACCAAGTGGGACCTGATATGAGTAGGCGAGCGGCGTCAGTTTCGTCAATAAATGTAGTTTCATAAGGACTTGCACTCCCAAGATAATAGATCTGGCCGCCGTAGTTTTTCTTCATCGACACTTTATTATGGTAAAAGTGCTTTCATGTACTTTAATTATCTTCCTTACGTTTCTGTCATTATCAATTTTGGTATAATCAATCGATATTATATCTGGACTTCCTGGAGGGAAAGTGCCTCGAGAAATACGTAAAGAGAAGGGTAAATGTATCGTTAACCGACCAACAAGCGAAAATTCGCTAATAGCCTCGAGAGCGTCGTAATTCCCTAGCATCCTCTCGAGTGCCGGGATATTGATCTCATTATCTCTAGGCTTTCCGACATTAGGGGCTAGAGCTTCCACATCGTCGTTGTAGATATTCGTGTATGGTGCATTGCGCCCGGCCATCTCTCTGCTCTGAGCCGTCTGAGTCTTCTCATTGGAACAGTCGAGCGCATCAAAACTCGAGGAATAATTCCCAAGTCAAGTGGACGGTTGCATTATGATGTTCACTATCGCATGATGCATTTCAAGCATCGGTTGGCCTTCAGCGCATACATCAAACTCACCCAAATCACTCATCACTCATCTTTTTTAGGTTTTTCAACATCGGCGCTAGTAGATGCTGTTATTCTGTCGTTTTTAGAAATACATGCAGCTTTTTCCTTCGTTTTCGTTGCTTCGCATGTATCTGAAAACGCCTGCATTTTGTATCGGGGGTCGAAGAAGGTGTACAGGGTTAGAGTACCACTCTGCTCCACACCTCGAAATCTGTCATTTATGCCCGACATTAGTAGCAAAAATTCATCATCATCATCATCAGCCTATTTTAGTCCACTGCTGGACATAGGCCTCCCCTAATGAGCGCCACAGCGCCCTGCCCTCGGCTTGACGCATCCAGCATCTGCCTGCAGTCTTCCGCAGGTCGTCATCCCACCTGGCCGGAGGGCGTCCCAAACCACGTTTGCCGAGTCGCGGTCTCCACTCGAGAGCACGTTTACCCAACGGTTATCAGTTCTTCATACGATATGGCCGGCCCACTGCCACTTCAGCTTGCTAATCCTGTGAGCTATGTCGGTAACTTTGGTTCTCTGTCGGATGTGCTCGTTCCGCATTCTATCCTTCAGAGAAACTCCGAGCATAGCTCGCTCCATAGCTCGACGAGCTGCGCGACTTTGAACTGGTGGACCACCACCACCCTATCGTAAGTGTGTCCACGTCTCGGCACCGTACGTCATTACGTCATTATGGAAAAATTACATAGACAATTTACGCTTATTTTAAATTGGTTGATTTATGTCGTGTAATAATGATAGGTATTATGAATAAAAGCTGTATTTATTTTTTCTTGATGGACCTTTCTATATTTCCCCATGAACCTAGCTTATTCCCACATAAATACCTATCTGTGTTTTCCCATAGACCTACCTCAATCCGCGCGCTCAATAAATGATTGAATTTGGTAATAAAGAGTCGGAAAAACTAAGTCGTGTGTGTCTCGAGCGAGGTCCTGGTAGTCTGTACTCACCGCCTCCCCGACTTTGACCGCTTGCCGCGGGGCAAGGCGAATCGAACCCTAAAACGGACAAACAAACAGCCCGTTACGTCGCGTCTCCCAAACTCTATATATCAAAAAGCTAAGAGTTAACTTGATTTGAATTATTGATATTGATTTTTATTTTTAGATTAAGACTTATAAATAAGAATAAATTTACAAAAAACGATATTTAAAATAATTGTTTAGAAATAAATGAATATGAATTATAAGAAATATATTACAGATATATTTTATCTGAAGGGAACGGACTGGTCGAGTGTTACTTTACAGCACTCATTACAAAAGCGATGTAGGACTTTAACCATTTTTAATTCTCAAAATTTGAGGACCACGCGACTGTCAACATGGAATCTATAACACCTCGGGGGCCAGGCGGGTGTGGCCAGTAGGACCATGGGAACTCGTGTTCCTGTTCTGCCAACAGGAACACAAAGGGAATATTACCTGTCGGCAGTAGAAGCCTAGGCCGGACGTATGGAGACTATCGCAGTATACTACCGACCGGCAAAAGAATTCAACTTACCTTCGCCTACGACGGACACGTGCCATGTGTCTGTAAATAAAAAGTAAATAAATATTTATCAAGTAATTTAGTAGGTATTTTACATTAAAACCAACGCACTATTCATTTTGAAAACCGTCAACGTATGAGGCATGATGTTGTTAAAAACCATGATAATTTAAAAAGCTGGGACCAGATTTTGTACGATCTACAATTTCTGGTTTCAAGTCTGGGTGTTTTCTATGTATCATAAGTTCATAAGCATGTATTTACAAAAAAAATGTATCTATGTAGTAATATCAGTCACCTAATACACATAGTACAAGCTCTTTTAGTTTGGGGTTAGGTGATGCTGTGTGAGTAGTTTGGAAATATTTATTAATTACTAGTGGCTTCCCCGGCTACCCCGGCTTCGCACGGGTTTTTATTCTTTTTTTTCCCGGCAATTATTCGATTTTTTCTCGCCTTTTAAACCTTCCCTAGACCTCCACGAACATTTGAAGACTATGATAAGATAAATCCGTTCAGCCGTTCATGAGTTTTAATCAGACTAACGAACAACAATTCATTTTTATTTATATAGATTTATTTATTTATTAAAACCAGTATTACACAGGGAAGTCATGTAGTCGGTTAAATAGTAATATTACTGAAACATTTATTGTAAACTCTTGTACAATGTCTTAGCGGGCTAGCTTATTATGAAGATGAAAGCACAACCCGGGTTTACTATGTATGGGCATATCTAATATCTAATTTTCGATTTGTATAGATACGTTTAGCCTATCTGTAAGTAATAACAAGAAATACCTATTACTATTTCACAAATATGTTCACTGTAAATTTAAATCCATCAACGTCACTAAAATATTAAATTACACTTAAAATAATAAATAAAATAATAATCTTGAAATATTTTTCACAAAAACTTTTCAAAAAAGGACATGATCTGTCTAGAAGCAAAAGCAAACAGCATCGTTCTTTTTGAAGGAGATTTCAAATATTTTTTTAAGACAAATGTCCAAAGGACGAAAAAGTTTCTTATGGAAAATTTAATTATTCCTCAGAGCTCTATGGTAATATAAAATGATAAAGGTTTGTTAGAGAAAAACATTTCTTCAACCTACCCATTTGAACACCGTATGAGTGGTCATGAACAGCGATAGTGAAACGAATTATCTTAATTTCTAAACACCAAATTCCAAAACATTATTTTCATAAAAGAAAAAAGTATAAACTGTGACTTTTAAGGGAACTAAACTTTAGAAATCGGGGGTTTTACAGTATTTTTAAATTTGTTAATAACTTTTGTATTATAAATGGTTATAAATAATGGTTTAGTGGTTTAGGAGTCCATTGAGGACAAACATTGTGACACGAGATTTATATATATTAAGATATTTTCAATTATCCGATACAGAGTCCTTGACGTTTACCCCTAGCGAGTGTTGCAAACTCGGCTAGTTAATGTTGACAAATAGACGCTCACCAAGAATATAAAAATATTAACGTTTCTCTTGCTACACTATAAAATAGCCGTACACCTTGAAATAGCTTCATGCTGGAATTAATGGAAAATCGTGAAAATAGCACGAAAATATATGTTTATGCTGTCGTTCGTTTGTTTTCCTTTTATTTTATTTGCATTTATTGTGTGGAGACGATATAATTGAGATTTTAATGAATGGAGAAGCATCATTAAGTGATGGCTGAGGCACAGTATTGCCGCACATGCCTCGCGGAGCGCGACTTGTGCGCCATATTCGCAATCGCGGAACATCACGAAAAGTACTCTCAAGTCATTCTGGAGGCTACAGGGGTGCATGTAAGTGTATTTAACGCACTTATTCGGCCTTTTGAATTGTTTGTAGACTTATTTATTGGTCCCTGACCTTGTATATTACAGTATTCTAAATTCCACTGAATTGCCGGCCGCGTATATTGGAATAAATTAGGATATTTTTGAGGCTCAGAAGAACTAGCTTACCTACACGTTTTGAGCAAACAAAATCCACCTACAAGTCTCTATACATTATTTATTAGGCTTTCGTTTATTTATTAAATTATTATTATTTATTTACAAATTACTGTAGTTAAATGTCTATGTCCAAATGGTTTTAAATAATAGGTTTCTCAAGACAGAATGCACAGTAATTACAGACCATAAGAGACCTTAAAGATAACTTGAACAAATAACCCCTGCATCTTATATTAGGTCCTTACATATGAAATTGGCGTTTTTCGTACTGGCCACTTTAATCACAAATTTCTCCTCTTTGGTAAGGAATTCCAAATTCAAATTTGTACAGCTATAGACTCATGTATTTGTGCTTCGATGATCGTCATTCATTTGTTTTTTTTCTTCTGTTTTTTTCTGTTTGCGTCGGTATTAATAATGAGATATTATCTTTATAGAAACGCTTGATAGAAAGTATTTGCGACAGCAGCGTACTATGAAGCGTCTCTATACATATAATTATTCTGAAGGTTTATAATGTCTTGTTATTAATACTAGTTAGTCGTTACGTCGCGGCCATCTCGGTCTGCTTTGAGCCTCATTGGTCCGTGGTTCATTCCTTTGTTTAGTCAAAGCTTATTCGATACTATTCATGTAACCCAAATTATGATAATGGCGTCAGCCGTTTTCCGCATTATGTGTATTATCATTAAAAAATATCTACTCCTTTTTTGGTACATGGCAGCACAGCCTGAAGGCTAATTTTCTGTTTGTGTCTGGTTTTTATGTTAATTTTCTCGTCTGTTTGTTTATGCTGTCTACTGTGCTGTTGTTTGTTAATGCACCAAAATAAATGTATTTCATTTCTTTTCATTTCATTGAACTTGCTGTCCATTGCAATCGTTTAATAATAATTTATGCTGCTTTCCAATGCATGCTAAAAAGCTTTTTCATTGTTTTGTTGATGTTGTTTGCACGCTAAAAGCTCTACATAATTATGTTGTTTTATTTTTTATGTATTTCAATCCAGGTGGATTTTTTTTTTTCAATCTGCGTGCTGTCTTTAAATATATTTTGTTATTTATACTCATATTGCTTTCCATGGCACGCTGTAAGGGTCTACGATTTTTTTTATATTTATCATTGAAGTTTTTGTCACGCAAAATGCCTATATTATTATTTTTTAACAGACTTAAAAAGGAGTTTCTATATACGACGCGTATGTTTTTTTTGTTAAAGTCTGTTCATTTTTTTCTATGCTCGCTAAAATGACTTTTTTTTTTCCAATCAATGCACGTTATAAAAGAATTTGTCATTGATTCTTGAAAGTGTATTCAAATGCACGTTAAAGGTAATTATTTTGTTAAAAAGTTTATATTTTTATTTGTACTTCCATCCCAGTGGATTACTCCGTGTCCTGTCTTTAAATATTATTTTCTTATTGATCAGAGATACATTCTATTATTCTTTTAAATGCTTATTTTAGTTCCCTTAAGTGTGTAGTAAGTACCTATGTACGTGTTTTTGTAAAGGTACAATGCTACACTGATTTTGTTCTCAATCATTGAAGTTGTGTCCTAATAATTTGTTATTAATGTTCTTTTTTATAAAAAAAATGTTGATTGATTGATGTTGCTTTCTAATGCACGCTTAAAAAAGTCTTTTTCATTATATTTTTGGAAGTTGTTTTCTAATGCACGCTAAAAGTTCTACGTAATAAAATGGTTTTTGTGAATTTCAATATTTTCAAGGTGGATTCATTCTGTCTTTGAATATCTGATCGTGCTAGTTTAAATATGCTACTGCCCTTCACTCCTAAAATGGTTAATGGAGTAGAAACTTAAACCGGCACGACCCGAATACATGGTTTGACAATTCAAAACAACGTTCTTTTCTTTTATTTGATTTCTACATGGCTTAGGAGTCTCGAGTCAGTCAGAGAGCTGTTAGGCGTTGAAGCGTTCCGCGTTTAGAACAACACAAAAATCTCAACAACAGAAAATGTTTTTAAACGCGGAACATTTGAAGGGCTGTATCTGACGATTACCCTTATTTATTTATTTATTTGTTTATTTATACTTTGTGCACAGAAAACAATGTACAGAGGAGGACTTAATGCTAGAAGCATTCTCTACCAGTCATCCTGGGCGTGCAAGAAAATAAATTAGGGACTATCAATATAATACTTATTTAAATATTATATATGTATGTACATACATATAAAATGATTTAGCTTTAATAAATATATGTGATGTGAATATTTCTGGTTTCGGGTCTGGGTATTTTCTATGTATAATATGTATTTACAAAAAAAAATGTATCTATGTAGTAGTTCAGTCACCTAACACCCATAGTACAAGCTCTGCTTAGTTTGGGGTTAGGTGATGCTGTGTGATTAGTCCGGAAATATTTATTTATTTTATGCAAGTAATTTCTCTAGAAATATTATGTAAACTGTGACTGACGTCAATCAAATGACGGTCACGTTGTGCTGACGCTGCTGAGACTGCGATGGCAAGCCCCGAAGCCGGGAATGGTGTCGATGCTTCTGAAGCGGTTTCCATACACCAGAATTGCACACGTAATAATAAGAATCATTTTTCAGTCGTATTAGAAGTAAACAAAACCCACAATTTTGTCCTCCAAAGTCACAGACAAAGATTCGGCACGTTTTCTACAGCGTAAAGGTTGGATCGGCCTACAGGATGTCGACTGGTCTTCCGTGGTGGTGACCTTGGCTTGCGAGCTGCGGCTACTGCGTCACTCGCATTAACATTATAATAGTAACATTAGATTATAATACAATGAAAACAAAGCAAATACATATTAAAATACAACACAAACAACTACTGAGACAACTTAAAATAAAAAATAAATTATACCTCTAATACCAAAATACAATATAAATATAAATACAAAAACACAATACAATTAAAACTAAGATAAAAAACATTGAGATCAACTTACCATATAATTTACAATCCAAAATTACTGTCATTTAAACTATTGAAGAACAGAACGGCTGGCCCTTTGAAAATCAAGATTGCACTTACAGCTGTACAAAAACGAGTTGTTTAATTATGTTACTCCCTTCACTTTAAAGGGTTTATGGAGGAATATTTAACCTGCACGACCCGAGCACACGATAATTCAAGAGAAGGTTTTTCTTATCCTGACAGTATATATATTATTTTCTGTGGTTTCTTCGAGTTTTAAGTATTATCAGACAGAGCGGATAGTCGAGCAAGCGTTTCGTGCGCGTTTAGAACAACACAATTGCAAAATAAAATAAAATGCTTTGAACGCCTCTACTCCTATGTTTGTGATGCCAAATTTGATAAGACCCTGATATGGGTGTGATGGATTATTTATTTAGGGTTTATCATTTTCGCCAAGAGGTTCAACTTGTTGTAGTCATCCAAATCAAACTGTCTTTTTTAATTGTTTATGCGCATTGCCGCCCACGAACCCATATCTCAAGATTTGTCCGGAGATTACCGGATTTTTCAACTTTTCTCCAGGATTGCGGCCGGATTTTGCAATCTCGTGAAATCTCAGGATTTTTAACAAAACACAGGTTACACTTTAAAAATATATTTGTTTAAGTGAGTAAATAAAAGAAAATCAAACTAAAAATAATCTTCTTTTGGTACTCGTAACAATTGAGCTGTCAAACTATACTAATTAATTAACCTAGTAAAACAAACTAAAAATAATCATCTTTTTGTAAAAATTGAGCAGTTAAAATCAATACTTATTTATCCAGTAAAACAAACTAAAAATAATCTACTTTTCGTAACAATTTCAGTTTAACTGAATACTTATTTATCCAACTATTTCGGCTCACAATCTTAATGTGTCAACCAAATGCGTAGTATTTAGATTTTTTGTTGTATTTTTTGTTATTTTAGTTTGGTTAATAATAATATTTTTTTCTGTATTTGTTGTGTCTATATAAATGTCTTTCTTTCTTTCTTTTTCTTTTCAACTTATACTACTTAATCAGTTTCGTTGTATTTCATATTTGAAGAAACTTTTTTGAGTAAGTTTTTTTTCTTTGATTATTGATTTATAAAATGCCTCACAAGTTAAACTCTTCAAGTTATAATGAACTAAAAGTATAGCTCAAACTGAAGGGACGTTTAGTCGGTTTCTTTCTTTCGACCATTGAGCTCCCGTGATTGAAAAAACTTTTTCTACGTTTGCATTCTGGGCCGTGGCAAATATGTATTGAAAAATACGCAG
Organism: Gymnoscelis rufifasciata; assembly: GCA_929108375.1. Taxonomy (NCBI): domain Eukaryota; kingdom Metazoa; phylum Arthropoda; class Insecta; order Lepidoptera; family Geometridae; genus Gymnoscelis; species Gymnoscelis rufifasciata. Next base: position 4,407,851 of record OV815332.1, on the reverse strand, counting down.
TGTCTCTGGTATGGTAATCGTGAAATACCTATTGACTTGAAAATGTTTGCGCATGAAGCATTAGGGTCAATTCACACCGAGACGCGACGCGACGCGACGATACTCAAAGAGGCCAATGATTTCGCGCTACGCCGCTCGTCGTCGCGAGACGCATCGCAACGTCGCGAGGCGCATCTTAAAATCGTAGCAGGACGACGCCTCGCTGCGCAGCGAGATGCCGCGAGGCGCAGCGGAACGTATCTACTAGCCGCTGGCGCCGCGCGGCCCCGCCCGCGCCCTCCCGCAGTCTACCACTGGCAATTGTAATAATCATAAAACTTTTCTGGATAGTTGGCAATGTGGTCAAAAGACAACGTATGAAATTCACCATGAATTCTTCTATTTCTCCATAAATTATGCACCCAAATACTCCTGTGTGATGTCTTCTTTTTAATTTTATTTTTGTAAACTTCTTCCTCTTCATCTTCTGCAAGAAGTCCGATTATAACAAGATCCCAGTCTATCATTATATTTTCAATCGAGCACTCGACCGAACTGCATCAATTCTAAACGAAGTCTGAACGGAAATAGTAGAGAAGTCGCTACAGCGGCCTCAGGCTGCGCCTCGCGGCGTCGCGCGGCACCGTGAGACGCAGCACCGCTCTTGCACGCCGCGCGTACCGGCGATACACCGCTGCGTCACGATACGTCGCGCTACGCCGCGAGGCACCTCGAGGCGCAGTGCTGCGTGGTGCAACGTAATCTGAATTCTCACAATGTAATGTGTATCTTTTCGTGTAGTAAATAAAGTATATTCTGAGACGCTCTATGAAAAATGTGCGCGCAGCGTCGCGTCGCGTCTCGGTATGAATTGACCCTTACGTCAAAAAACGCTACTTCCTGTTTTGTAGAAAAACTATTCAGAGATGCAATTTCATCGAATAATTTCACATCATCGATGTGTACTCCTTTTCCGTTCAGATAATGAATTGATAAAGCAATCTGATCAAAATCATTTCGGCCTTTTTCAGCATCAACCAAAGACTTTGAACCCATCTAACGGCGTCATCCACTTGATAAGATAATCTATGCAAGTCTTATACATATTTTAAGGTCTTGCTTAGAAAAAAAACTGAACTTCTTAAAACTTACTAAATAAACCAAGTTGGTTTATTTTTCAGTTCACTTAGCCAGTAATTCTCGCACTTTGAGTGCATGAAAACATGCAGTTTGCGTTTGCTCGTGCAACTAAAATCTCATTGTGTGGATTCAATAATTCTTGCTTGAATTGCTTTCTTTTTGATGTCTTCAATTTTTGTCTGAAAGATTGATATTAATGTGTCAGCAAGAAATAAATAACCTTCGCTGATTTTCAAAAAAGTTCTTGAATGTGATTGGTACACCGCGAGTAGACAAGAAGTACTGCTTCAACGGCTCATACATCTTCAATATTCGTTCCATCGCTAGAAAGAGAGCCATCGTGTGACGTGTCTTGATCAGTGATGAGTCGTCATCTTCTTTTCAGTCGACGAAACCAGACCGTTTATCGTTCACGGTAAACTAGTTTATAAAACAGTCTAATTTTCGACTAGTTTAAGCCGTTATTCGTGTAGGACATGAACGATCGTTGAACGTTGATTCACTGATTGGTTGGTAAACGACGACTAGAATAAACTGTTTATATTATATAAGACATAATGTCTTATGGTTGAGGCCGCCAAAAATTGTACATTAACATTCGTGAATTGGTAACACACGGTAATGCTGGCTGTACACACGCGCCGAGACACCCCGAGACAGGCCGAACGCGCGTGTGTACAGGGCGCTCTCGTCTCGTCTCGCTGTCTCGTTCTCGTCTCGGTCGCTCTCGGTGGCTTGTCGGTTTTTTGCGCCCGAGTCAAAGGGTCTCGTTGGCTCTCGCGAGGTAAACGAGAGCGAGCATGTACACACTCGTTCATTTACTTGCTCGCTAATAGTATTTAATATTTTTTTAATTTAATTTTAATTTAATTTAATAAAATTAATTTTTTTCTTATTTCTTCATGGTTTACGAATTTTATTTTTATAGTAAATGTTAAAAAAATTATAATAGCTCATGGCACAAACACAAATAGCAGCAGCAATTTCTACGTCCATTGTCGCGTGAGTCTTCAGTTCAAATGTTAGAACGCGTGTGTACAGGCATGCTCTCGACGAGACCCCTCTCGGCCGAGACATTCGCCGAGAGGGTCTCGGCGCGTGTGTACAGCCGGCATAACATACGTGAATGAAAGTAACACACGTGAACATTGTAAAGCCGAGAGCACACCATGAATTAATTTATTTAAAAAGGTAAGCCGGTGGAACAATATAATAAAATAGAATAAAATGTTTTTTTTTCTTTTTTTTTTTTATTTCGATCTGCATTTTTATGTTTGGCTGCTTCAAACTTTTCAGGGTTATTAGCACGCATGCGCTCTCTATTTTTTTTTGTTTTTCTGCTGGTGTTAACGGCATCTGAAATTATGTTAAATTGATATTTAAATAGGCAGGTAATCCTCCTTAATAACAACGTATTTTTTTTTTAATATTGTTAAATCTTTAACAAAAACCATTAGGGATGCCGTTTTTTTTACAAAGCTTAGCATGTTAACAAAAATAACCGAACACACACTAAATAAGAATCTAGCTTTGTGATGTACGTAGTATTGCATCGCGCCATAAAGCTATAATATTTAAAACAATAAAAAAATGCTTTGAACAGCTCATAAAAGTTAAAGTCTACACTAAAAAACTGTATTCCTAAATAAAAAAAAAACCTATTGAAAAAAAACCTTAACAAGTATGCACTATGCACTCTGCTTAAGAACATATCACGAATGTTACGTAACACACATAGTAAGTAACACACGGTAACATTCGTGAACGGAAATCACATCGGACATAACCTAAAAACAATATAGTCATGCGAAATTTGCAGTTACAGAGCACCATACAGTCTAATTTACTAAACGAATAGTGTATGTACTGCCTATTTAAAGTAACAGAGTAAATTAAATGACGTACCTTACTTTATTCGCTCTTGAATATTTATAAAAACCTCAAGACAAAAATTCCACCTGGCGTGTTTAGACATTTTACCGAAAACAAGATGGCTGATCCTTTTGTTGGTTTGGTCAATATGAAGTTTGGTGTTGCCAGACTAAATCAACTTTTTTAGGGTTTGAATGCACGACATTTTAAGGCAAAATAATGATAACATACGTGAAGTAACATACGTGAGTGAAAATAGGGACACTTTTTAGAAATGAGTTTTTTATTATATTTTTATAGATATTTAATAAATAAAATTTATCAGATGATAGAGAATTTGATAAACAATGGCAATAAGACTAAATATAAAAGGAACTAAAAAAAATTATATAATTTTTTGCACTAACTAGTAACTAAGTCGGTAGTGGGACAAATGCTTTTTGTATGGAGACAAAATTGAACATTTTCATAAAACCTCTCGCATTGAAAAAAAAAACTTATTCAAACGTTATCACAGTATTATAATGAGATTAAACATGAATTCTGCTATACAGAACAATAAACAAAAGATCAAAAATTAAACAAAAACATGTTTTTTTTAAAAAAAAAAACTGTAGAGACACTTTTTTTTTGAAAATGTACAATTTTTGGCGGCCTTACTCTTATATAATATAGACACAGATATTATCTGTGTAGTGTCTAGGTATCTGTGTGAGTGCCTGTGGCGTGAAAAATGGTCCGATTTTGATGCGGTTTTTTTCATATGATTAAGTTCGAATAAAATGAACTTCCCTTCAAACTTTTTCCAGGATTAGGACTGGCAGGCTTCATTATAAAGTTATTTTAAATAAGAAATTTTGTAGTAGGTACATTCAGAAACACCTATATATGTGTAGACCTGGCGTATTTAAAAGTTCATTTCATTTGTGGGCAGCTTACCAGCACACACACATTTATATATAATTTATTTTTTGTTTGTGTAGTGAGTGGAGTACTAATTCACGATGCAGTAGAAAGATGGACAATGATTCAGACTCTATCGAAGAACGAAATCATCCGTACGAGATCTTTTCTGACCCCCGGACTGGGAAAAGCTTCATGTGAATCATGTCATGACCCATGTTGGCTTACCAAGTGGGACCTGATATGAGTAGGCGAGCGGCGTCAGTTTCGTCAATAAATGTAGTTTCATAAGGACTTGCACTCCCAAGATAATAGATCTGGCCGCCGTAGTTTTTCTTCATCGACACTTTATTATGGTAAAAGTGCTTTCATGTACTTTAATTATCTTCCTTACGTTTCTGTCATTATCAATTTTGGTATAATCAATCGATATTATATCTGGACTTCCTGGAGGGAAAGTGCCTCGAGAAATACGTAAAGAGAAGGGTAAATGTATCGTTAACCGACCAACAAGCGAAAATTCGCTAATAGCCTCGAGAGCGTCGTAATTCCCTAGCATCCTCTCGAGTGCCGGGATATTGATCTCATTATCTCTAGGCTTTCCGACATTAGGGGCTAGAGCTTCCACATCGTCGTTGTAGATATTCGTGTATGGTGCATTGCGCCCGGCCATCTCTCTGCTCTGAGCCGTCTGAGTCTTCTCATTGGAACAGTCGAGCGCATCAAAACTCGAGGAATAATTCCCAAGTCAAGTGGACGGTTGCATTATGATGTTCACTATCGCATGATGCATTTCAAGCATCGGTTGGCCTTCAGCGCATACATCAAACTCACCCAAATCACTCATCACTCATCTTTTTTAGGTTTTTCAACATCGGCGCTAGTAGATGCTGTTATTCTGTCGTTTTTAGAAATACATGCAGCTTTTTCCTTCGTTTTCGTTGCTTCGCATGTATCTGAAAACGCCTGCATTTTGTATCGGGGGTCGAAGAAGGTGTACAGGGTTAGAGTACCACTCTGCTCCACACCTCGAAATCTGTCATTTATGCCCGACATTAGTAGCAAAAATTCATCATCATCATCATCAGCCTATTTTAGTCCACTGCTGGACATAGGCCTCCCCTAATGAGCGCCACAGCGCCCTGCCCTCGGCTTGACGCATCCAGCATCTGCCTGCAGTCTTCCGCAGGTCGTCATCCCACCTGGCCGGAGGGCGTCCCAAACCACGTTTGCCGAGTCGCGGTCTCCACTCGAGAGCACGTTTACCCAACGGTTATCAGTTCTTCATACGATATGGCCGGCCCACTGCCACTTCAGCTTGCTAATCCTGTGAGCTATGTCGGTAACTTTGGTTCTCTGTCGGATGTGCTCGTTCCGCATTCTATCCTTCAGAGAAACTCCGAGCATAGCTCGCTCCATAGCTCGACGAGCTGCGCGACTTTGAACTGGTGGACCACCACCACCCTATCGTAAGTGTGTCCACGTCTCGGCACCGTACGTCATTACGTCATTATGGAAAAATTACATAGACAATTTACGCTTATTTTAAATTGGTTGATTTATGTCGTGTAATAATGATAGGTATTATGAATAAAAGCTGTATTTATTTTTTCTTGATGGACCTTTCTATATTTCCCCATGAACCTAGCTTATTCCCACATAAATACCTATCTGTGTTTTCCCATAGACCTACCTCAATCCGCGCGCTCAATAAATGATTGAATTTGGTAATAAAGAGTCGGAAAAACTAAGTCGTGTGTGTCTCGAGCGAGGTCCTGGTAGTCTGTACTCACCGCCTCCCCGACTTTGACCGCTTGCCGCGGGGCAAGGCGAATCGAACCCTAAAACGGACAAACAAACAGCCCGTTACGTCGCGTCTCCCAAACTCTATATATCAAAAAGCTAAGAGTTAACTTGATTTGAATTATTGATATTGATTTTTATTTTTAGATTAAGACTTATAAATAAGAATAAATTTACAAAAAACGATATTTAAAATAATTGTTTAGAAATAAATGAATATGAATTATAAGAAATATATTACAGATATATTTTATCTGAAGGGAACGGACTGGTCGAGTGTTACTTTACAGCACTCATTACAAAAGCGATGTAGGACTTTAACCATTTTTAATTCTCAAAATTTGAGGACCACGCGACTGTCAACATGGAATCTATAACACCTCGGGGGCCAGGCGGGTGTGGCCAGTAGGACCATGGGAACTCGTGTTCCTGTTCTGCCAACAGGAACACAAAGGGAATATTACCTGTCGGCAGTAGAAGCCTAGGCCGGACGTATGGAGACTATCGCAGTATACTACCGACCGGCAAAAGAATTCAACTTACCTTCGCCTACGACGGACACGTGCCATGTGTCTGTAAATAAAAAGTAAATAAATATTTATCAAGTAATTTAGTAGGTATTTTACATTAAAACCAACGCACTATTCATTTTGAAAACCGTCAACGTATGAGGCATGATGTTGTTAAAAACCATGATAATTTAAAAAGCTGGGACCAGATTTTGTACGATCTACAATTTCTGGTTTCAAGTCTGGGTGTTTTCTATGTATCATAAGTTCATAAGCATGTATTTACAAAAAAAATGTATCTATGTAGTAATATCAGTCACCTAATACACATAGTACAAGCTCTTTTAGTTTGGGGTTAGGTGATGCTGTGTGAGTAGTTTGGAAATATTTATTAATTACTAGTGGCTTCCCCGGCTACCCCGGCTTCGCACGGGTTTTTATTCTTTTTTTTTCCCGGCAATTATTCGATTTTTTCTCGCCTTTTAAACCTTCCCTAGACCTCCACGAACATTTGAAGACTATGATAAGATAAATCCGTTCAGCCGTTCATGAGTTTTAATCAGACTAACGAACAACAATTCATTTTTATTTATATAGATTTATTTATTTATTAAAACCAGTATTACACAGGGAAGTCATGTAGTCGGTTAAATAGTAATATTACTGAAACATTTATTGTAAACTCTTGTACAATGTCTTAGCGGGCTAGCTTATTATGAAGATGAAAGCACAACCCGGGTTTACTATGTATGGGCATATCTAATATCTAATTTTCGATTTGTATAGATACGTTTAGCCTATCTGTAAGTAATAACAAGAAATACCTATTACTATTTCACAAATATGTTCACTGTAAATTTAAATCCATCAACGTCACTAAAATATTAAATTACACTAAAAATAATAAATAAAATAATAATCTTGAAATATTTTTCACAAAAACTTTTCAAAAAAGGACATGATCTGTCTAGAAGCAAAAGCAAACAGCATCGTTCTTTTTGAAGGAGATTTCAAATATTTTTTTAAGACAAATGTCCAAAGGACGAAAAAGTTTCTTATGGAAAATTTAATTATTCCTCAGAGCTCTATGGTAATATAAAATGATAAAGGTTTGTTAGAGAAAAACATTTCTTCAACCTACCCATTTGAACACCGTATGAGTGGTCATGAACAGCGATAGTGAAACGAATTATCTTAATTTCTAAACACCAAATTCCAAAACATTATTTTCATAAAAGAAAAAAGTATAAACTGTGACTTTTAAGGGAACTAAACTTTAGAAATCGGGGGTTTTACAGTATTTTTAAATTTGTTAATAACTTTTGTATTATAAATGGTTATAAATAATGGTTTAGTGGTTTAGGAGTCCATTGAGGACAAACATTGTGACACGAGATTTATATATATTAAGATATTTTCAATTATCCGATACAGAGTCCTTGACGTTTACCCCTAGCGAGTGTTGCAAACTCGGCTAGTTAATGTTGACAAATAGACGCTCACCAAGAATATAAAAATATTAACGTTTCTCTTGCTACACTATAAAATAGCCGTACACCTTGAAATAGCTTCATGCTGGAATTAATGGAAAATCGTGAAAATAGCACGAAAATATATGTTTATGCTGTCGTTCGTTTGTTTTCCTTTTATTTTATTTGCATTTATTGTGTGGAGACGATATAATTGAGATTTTAATGAATGGAGAAGCATCATTAAGTGATGGCTGAGGCACAGTATTGCCGCACATGCCTCGCGGAGCGCGACTTGTGCGCCATATTCGCAATCGCGGAACATCACGAAAAGTACTCTCAAGTCATTCTGGAGGCTACAGGGGTGCATGTAAGTGTATTTAACGCACTTATTCGGCCTTTTGAATTGTTTGTAGACTTATTTATTGGTCCCTGACCTTGTATATTACAGTATTCTAAATTCCACTGAATTGCCGGCCGCGTATATTGGAATAAATTAGGATATTTTTGAGGCTCAGAAGAACTAGCTTACCTACACGTTTTGAGCAAACAAAATCCACCTACAAGTCTCTATACATTATTTATTAGGCTTTCGTTTATTTATTAAATTATTATTATTTATTTACAAATTACTGTAGTTAAATGTCTATGTCCAAATGGTTTTAAATAATAGGTTTCTCAAGACAGAATGCACAGTAATTACAGACCATAAGAGACCTTAAAGATAACTTGAACAAATAACCCCTGCATCTTATATTAGGTCCTTACATATGAAATTGGCGTTTTTCGTACTGGCCACTTTAATCACAAATTTCTCCTCTTTGGTAAGGAATTCCAAATTCAAATTTGTACAGCTATAGACTCATGTATTTGTGCTTCGATGATCGTCATTCATTTGTTTTTTTTCTTCTGTTTTTTTCTGTTTGCGTCGGTATTAATAATGAGATATTATCTTTATAGAAACGCTTGATAGAAAGTATTTGCGACAGCAGCGTACTATGAAGCGTCTCTATACATATAATTATTCTGAAGGTTTATAATGTCTTGTTATTAATACTAGTTAGTCGTTACGTCGCGGCCATCTCGGTCTGCTTTGAGCCTCATTGGTCCGTGGTTCATTCCTTTGTTTAGTCAAAGCTTATTCGATACTATTCATGTAACCCAAATTATGATAATGGCGTCAGCCGTTTTCCGCATTATGTGTATTATCATTAAAAAATATCTACTCCTTTTTTGGTACATGGCAGCACAGCCTGAAGGCTAATTTTCTGTTTGTGTCTGGTTTTTATGTTAATTTTCTCGTCTGTTTGTTTATGCTGTCTACTGTGCTGTTGTTTGTTAATGCACCAAAATAAATGTATTTCATTTCTTTTCATTTCATTGAACTTGCTGTCCATTGCAATCGTTTAATAATAATTTATGCTGCTTTCCAATGCATGCTAAAAAGCTTTTTCATTGTTTTGTTGATGTTGTTTGCACGCTAAAAGCTCTACATAATTATGTTGTTTTATTTTTTATGTATTTCAATCCAGGTGGATTTTTTTTTTTCAATCTGCGTGCTGTCTTTAAATATATTTTGTTATTTATACTCATATTGCTTTCCATGGCACGCTGTAAGGGTCTACGATTTTTTTTATATTTATCATTGAAGTTTTTGTCACGCAAAATGCCTATATTATTATTTTTTAACAGACTTAAAAAGGAGTTTCTATATACGACGCGTATGTTTTTTTTGTTAAAGTCTGTTCATTTTTTTCTATGCTCGCTAAAATGACTTTTTTTTTTCCAATCAATGCACGTTATAAAAGAATTTGTCATTGATTCTTGAAAGTGTATTCAAATGCACGTTAAAGGTAATTATTTTGTTAAAAAGTTTATATTTTTATTTGTACTTCCATCCCAGTGGATTACTCCGTGTCCTGTCTTTAAATATTATTTTCTTATTGATCAGAGATACATTCTATTATTCTTTTAAATGCTTATTTTAGTTCCCTTAAGTGTGTAGTAAGTACCTATGTACGTGTTTTTGTAAAGGTACAATGCTACACTGATTTTGTTCTCAATCATTGAAGTTGTGTCCTAATAATTTGTTATTAATGTTCTTTTTTATAAAAAAAATGTTGATTGATTGATGTTGCTTTCTAATGCACGCTTAAAAAAGTCTTTTTCATTATATTTTTGGAAGTTGTTTTCTAATGCACGCTAAAAGTTCTACGTAATAAAATGGTTTTTGTGAATTTCAATATTTTCAAGGTGGATTCATTCTGTCTTTGAATATCTGATCGTGCTAGTTTAAATATGCTACTGCCCTTCACTCCTAAAATGGTTAATGGAGTAGAAACTTAAACCGGCACGACCCGAATACATGGTTTGACAATTCAAAACAACGTTCTTTTCTTTTATTTGATTTCTACATGGCTTAGGAGTCTCGAGTCAGTCAGAGAGCTGTTAGGCGTTGAAGCGTTCCGCGTTTAGAACAACACAAAAATCTCAACAACAGAAAATGTTTTTAAACGCGGAACATTTGAAGGGCTGTATCTGACGATTACCCTTATTTATTTATTTATTTGTTTATTTATACTTTGTGCACAGAAAACAATGTACAGAGGAGGACTTAATGCTAGAAGCATTCTCTACCAGTCATCCTGGGCGTGCAAGAAAATAAATTAGGGACTATCAATATAATACTTATTTAAATATTATATATGTATGTACATACATATAAAATGATTTAGCTTTAATAAATATATGTGATGTGAATATTTCTGGTTTCGGGTCTGGGTATTTTCTATGTATAATATGTATTTACAAAAAAAAATGTATCTATGTAGTAGTTCAGTCACCTAACACCCATAGTACAAGCTCTGCTTAGTTTGGGGTTAGGTGATGCTGTGTGATTAGTCCGGAAATATTTATTTATTTTATGCAAGTAATTTCTCTAGAAATATTATGTAAACTGTGACTGACGTCAATCAAATGACGGTCACGTTGTGCTGACGCTGCTGAGACTGCGATGGCAAGCCCCGAAGCCGGGAATGGTGTCGATGCTTCTGAAGCGGTTTCCATACACCAGAATTGCACACGTAATAATAAGAATCATTTTTCAGTCGTATTAGAAGTAAACAAAACCCACAATTTTGTCCTCCAAAGTCACAGACAAAGATTCGGCACGTTTTCTACAGCGTAAAGGTTGGATCGGCCTACAGGATGTCGACTGGTCTTCCGTGGTGGTGACCTTGGCTTGCGAGCTGCGGCTACTGCGTCACTCGCATTAACATTATAATAGTAACATTAGATTATAATACAATGAAAACAAAGCAAATACATATTAAAATACAACACAAACAACTACTGAGACAACTTAAAATAAAAAATAAATTATACCTCTAATACCAAAATACAATATAAATATAAATACAAAAACACAATACAATTAAAACTAAGATAAAAAACATTGAGATCAACTTACCATATAATTTACAATCCAAAATTACTGTCATTTAAACTATTGAAGAACAGAACGGCTGGCCCTTTGAAAATCAAGATTGCACTTACAGCTGTACAAAAACGAGTTGTTTAATTATGTTACTCCCTTCACTTTAAAGGGTTTATGGAGGAATATTTAACCTGCACGACCCGAGCACACGATAATTCAAGAGAAGGTTTTTCTTATCCTGACAGTATATATATTATTTTCTGTGGTTTCTTCGAGTTTTAAGTATTATCAGACAGAGCGGATAGTCGAGCAAGCGTTTCGTGCGCGTTTAGAACAACACAATTGCAAAATAAAATAAAATGCTTTGAACGCCTCTACTCCTATGTTTGTGATGCCAAATTTGATAAGACCCTGATATGGGTGTGATGGATTATTTATTTAGGGTTTATCATTTTCGCCAAGAGGTTCAACTTGTTGTAGTCATCCAAATCAAACTGTCTTTTTTAATTGTTTATGCGCATTGCCGCCCACGAACCCATATCTCAAGATTTGTCCGGAGATTACCGGATTTTTCAACTTTTCTCCAGGATTGCGGCCGGATTTTGCAATCTCGTGAAATCTCAGGATTTTTAACAAAACACAGGTTACACTTTAAAAATATATTTGTTTAAGTGAGTAAATAAAAGAAAATCAAACTAAAAATAATCTTCTTTTGGTACTCGTAACAATTGAGCTGTCAAACTATACTAATTAATTAACCTAGTAAAACAAACTAAAAATAATCATCTTTTTGTAAAAATTGAGCAGTTAAAATCAATACTTATTTATCCAGTAAAACAAACTAAAAATAATCTACTTTTCGTAACAATTTCAGTTTAACTGAATACTTATTTATCCAACTATTTCGGCTCACAATCTTAATGTGTCAACCAAATGCGTAGTATTTAGATTTTTTGTTGTATTTTTTGTTATTTTAGTTTGGTTAATAATAATATTTTTTTCTGTATTTGTTGTGTCTATATAAATGTCTTTCTTTCTTTCTTTTTCTTTTCAACTTATACTACTTAATCAGTTTCGTTGTATTTCATATTTGAAGAAACTTTTTTGAGTAAGTTTTTTTTCTTTGATTATTGATTTATAAAATGCCTCACAAGTTAAACTCTTCAAGTTATAATGAACTAAAAGTATAGCTCAAACTGAAGGGACGTTTAGTCGGTTTCTTTCTTTCGACCATTGAGCTCCCGTGATTGAAAAAACTTTTTCTACGTTTGCATTCTGGGCCGTGGCAAATATGTATTGAAAAATACGCAGTGTCTCTGGTATGGTAATCGTGAAATACCTATTGACTTGAAAATGTTTGCGCATGAAGCATTAGGGTCAATTCACACCGAGACGCGACGCGACGCGACGATACTCAAAGAGGCCAATGATTTCGCGCTACGCCGCTCGTCGTCGCGAGACGCATCGCAACGTCGCGAGGCGCATCTTAAAATCGTAGCAGGACGACGCCTCGCTGCGCAGCGAGATGCCGCGAGGCGCAGCGGAACGTATCTACTAGCCGCTGGCGCCGCGCGGCCCCGCCCGCGCCCTCCCGCAGTCTACCACTGGCAATTGTAATAATCATAAAACTTTTCTGGATAGTTGGCAATGTGGTCAAAAGACAACGTATGAAATTCACCATGAATTCTTCTATTTCTCCATAAATTATGCACCCAAATACTCCTGTGTGATGTCTTCTTTTTAATTTTATTTTTGTAAACTTCTTCCTCTTCATCTTCTGCAAGAAGTCCGATTATAACAAGATCCCAGTCTATCATTATATTTTCAATCGAGCACTCGACCGAACTGCATCAATTCTAAACGAAGTCTGAACGGAAATAGTAGAGAAGTCGCTACAGCGGCCTCAGGCTGCGCCTCGCGGCGTCGCGCGGCACCGTGAGACGCAGCACCGCTCTTGCACGCCGCGCGTACCGGCGATACACCGCTGCGTCACGATACGTCGCGCTACGCCGCGAGGCACCTCGAGGCGCAGTGCTGCGTGGTGCAACGTAATCTGAATTCTCACAATGTAATGTGTATCTTTTCGTGTAGTAAATAAAGTATATTCTGAGACGCTCTATGAAAAATGTGCGCGCAGCGTCGCGTCGCGTCTCGGTATGAATTGACCCTTACGTCAAAAAACGCTACTTCCTGTTTTGTAGAAAAACTATTCAGAGATGCAATTTCATCGAATAATTTCACATCATCGATGTGTACTCCTTTTCCGTTCAGATAATGAATTGATAAAGCAATCTGATCAAAATCATTTCGGCCTTTTTCAGCATCAACCAAAGACTTTGAACCCATCTAACGGCGTCATCCACTTGATAAGATAATCTATGCAAGTCTTATACATATTTTAAGGTCTTGCTTAGAAAAAAAACTGAACTTCTTAAAACTTACTAAATAAACCAAGTTGGTTTATTTTTCAGTTCACTTAGCCAGTAATTCTCGCACTTTGAGTGCATGAAAACATGCAGTTTGCGTTTGCTCGTGCAACTAAAATCTCATTGTGTGGATTCAATAATTCTTGCTTGAATTGCTTTCTTTTTGATGTCTTCAATTTTTGTCTGAAAGATTGATATTAATGTGTCAGCAAGAAATAAATAACCTTCGCTGATTTTCAAAAAAGTTCTTGAATGTGATTGGTACACCGCGAGTAGACAAGAAGTACTGCTTCAACGGCTCATACATCTTCAATATTCGTTCCATCGCTAGAAAGAGAGCCATCGTGTGACGTGTCTTGATCAGTGATGAGTCGTCATCTTCTTTTCAGTCGACGAAACCAGACCGTTTATCGTTCACGGTAAACTAGTTTATAAAACAGTCTAATTTTCGACTAGTTTAAGCCGTTATTCGTGTAGGACATGAACGATCGTTGAACGTTGATTCACTGATTGGTTGGTAAACGACGACTAGAATAAACTGTTTATATTATATAAGACATAATGTCTTATGGTTGAGGCCGCCAAAAATTGTACATTAACATTCGTGAATTGGTAACACACGGTAATGCTGGCTGTACACACGCGCCGAGACACCCCGAGACAGGCCGAACGCGCGTGTGTACAGGGCGCTCTCGTCTCGTCTCGCTGTCTCGTTCTCGTCTCGGTCGCTCTCGGTGGCTTGTCGGTTTTTTGCGCCCGAGTCAAAGGGTCTCGTTGGCTCTCGCGAGGTAAACGAGAGCGAGCATGTACACACTCGTTCATTTACTTGCTCGCTAATAGTATTTAATATTTTTTTAATTTAATTTTAATTTAATTTAATAAAATTAATTTTTTTCTTATTTCTTCATGGTTTACGAATTTTATTTTTATAGTAAATGTTAAAAAAATTATAATAGCTCATGGCACAAACACAAATAGCAGCAGCAATTTCTACGTCCATTGTCGCGTGAGTCTTCAGTTCAAATGTTAGAACGCGTGTGTACAGGCATGCTCTCGACGAGACCCCTCTCGGCCGAGACATTCGCCGAGAGGGTCTCGGCGCGTGTGTACAGCCGGCATAACATACGTGAATGAAAGTAACACACGTGAACATTGTAAAGCCGAGAGCACACCATGAATTAATTTATTTAAAAAGGTAAGCCGGTGGAACAATATAATAAAATAGAATAAAATGTTTTTTTTTCTTTTTTTTTTTTATTTCGATCTGCATTTTTATGTTTGGCTGCTTCAAACTTTTCAGGGTTATTAGCACGCATGCGCTCTCTATTTTTTTTTGTTTTTCTGCTGGTGTTAACGGCATCTGAAATTATGTTAAATTGATATTTAAATAGGCAGGTAATCCTCCTTAATAACAACGTATTTTTTTTTTAATATTGTTAAATCTTTAACAAAAACCATTAGGGATGCCGTTTTTTTTACAAAGCTTAGCATGTTAACAAAAATAACCGAACACACACTAAATAAGAATCTAGCTTTGTGATGTACGTAGTATTGCATCGCGCCATAAAGCTATAATATTTAAAACAATAAAAAAATGCTTTGAACAGCTCATAAAAGTTAAAGTCTACACTAAAAAACTGTATTCCTAAATAAAAAAAAAACCTATTGAAAAAAAACCTTAACAAGTATGCACTATGCACTCTGCTTAAGAACATATCACGAATGTTACGTAACACACATAGTAAGTAACACACGGTAACATTCGTGAACGGAAATCACATCGGACATAACCTAAAAACAATATAGTCATGCGAAATTTGCAGTTACAGAGCACCATACAGTCTAATTTACTAAACGAATAGTGTATGTACTGCCTATTTAAAGTAACAGAGTAAATTAAATGACGTACCTTACTTTATTCGCTCTTGAATATTTATAAAAACCTCAAGACAAAAATTCCACCTGGCGTGTTTAGACATTTTACCGAAAACAAGATGGCTGATCCTTTTGTTGGTTTGGTCAATATGAAGTTTGGTGTTGCCAGACTAAATCAACTTTTTTAGGGTTTGAATGCACGACATTTTAAGGCAAAATAATGATAACATACGTGAAGTAACATACGTGAGTGAAAATAGGGACACTTTTTAGAAATGAGTTTTTTATTATATTTTTATAGATATTTAATAAATAAAATTTATCAGATGATAGAGAATTTGATAAACAATGGCAATAAGACTAAATATAAAAGGAACTAAAAAAAATTATATAATTTTTTGCACTAACTAGTAACTAAGTCGGTAGTGGGACAAATGCTTTTTGTATGGAGACAAAATTGAACATTTTCATAAAACCTCTCGCATTGAAAAAAAAAACTTATTCAAACGTTATCACAGTATTATAATGAGATTAAACATGAATTCTGCTATACAGAACAATAAACAAAAGATCAAAAATTAAACAAAAACATGTTTTTTTTAAAAAAAAAAACTGTAGAGACACTTTTTTTTTGAAAATGTACAATTTTTGGCGGCCTTACTCTTATATAATATAGACACAGATATTATCTGTGTAGTGTCTAGGTATCTGTGTGAGTGCCTGTGGCGTGAAAAATGGTCCGATTTTGATGCGGTTTTTTTCATATGATTAAGTTCGAATAAAATGAACTTCCCTTCAAACTTTTTCCAGGATTAGGACTGGCAGGCTTCATTATAAAGTTATTTTAAATAAGAAATTTTGTAGTAGGTACATTCAGAAACACCTATATATGTGTAGACCTGGCGTATTTAAAAGTTCATTTCATTTGTGGGCAGCTTACCAGCACACACACATTTATATATAATTTATTTTTTGTTTGTGTAGTGAGTGGAGTACTAATTCACGATGCAGTAGAAAGATGGACAATGATTCAGACTCTATCGAAGAACGAAATCATCCGTACGAGATCTTTTCTGACCCCCGGACTGGGAAAAGCTTCATGTGAATCATGTCATGACCCATGTTGGCTTACCAAGTGGGACCTGATATGAGTAGGCGAGCGGCGTCAGTTTCGTCAATAAATGTAGTTTCATAAGGACTTGCACTCCCAAGATAATAGATCTGGCCGCCGTAGTTTTTCTTCATCGACACTTTATTATGGTAAAAGTGCTTTCATGTACTTTAATTATCTTCCTTACGTTTCTGTCATTATCAATTTTGGTATAATCAATCGATATTATATCTGGACTTCCTGGAGGGAAAGTGCCTCGAGAAATACGTAAAGAGAAGGGTAAATGTATCGTTAACCGACCAACAAGCGAAAATTCGCTAATAGCCTCGAGAGCGTCGTAATTCCCTAGCATCCTCTCGAGTGCCGGGATATTGATCTCATTATCTCTAGGCTTTCCGACATTAGGGGCTAGAGCTTCCACATCGTCGTTGTAGATATTCGTGTATGGTGCATTGCGCCCGGCCATCTCTCTGCTCTGAGCCGTCTGAGTCTTCTCATTGGAACAGTCGAGCGCATCAAAACTCGAGGAATAATTCCCAAGTCAAGTGGACGGTTGCATTATGATGTTCACTATCGCATGATGCATTTCAAGCATCGGTTGGCCTTCAGCGCATACATCAAACTCACCCAAATCACTCATCACTCATCTTTTTTAGGTTTTTCAACATCGGCGCTAGTAGATGCTGTTATTCTGTCGTTTTTAGAAATACATGCAGCTTTTTCCTTCGTTTTCGTTGCTTCGCATGTATCTGAAAACGCCTGCATTTTGTATCGGGGGTCGAAGAAGGTGTACAGGGTTAGAGTACCACTCTGCTCCACACCTCGAAATCTGTCATTTATGCCCGACATTAGTAGCAAAAATTCATCATCATCATCATCAGCCTATTTTAGTCCACTGCTGGACATAGGCCTCCCCTAATGAGCGCCACAGCGCCCTGCCCTCGGCTTGACGCATCCAGCATCTGCCTGCAGTCTTCCGCAGGTCGTCATCCCACCTGGCCGGAGGGCGTCCCAAACCACGTTTGCCGAGTCGCGGTCTCCACTCGAGAGCACGTTTACCCAACGGTTATCAGTTCTTCATACGATATGGCCGGCCCACTGCCACTTCAGCTTGCTAATCCTGTGAGCTATGTCGGTAACTTTGGTTCTCTGTCGGATGTGCTCGTTCCGCATTCTATCCTTCAGAGAAACTCCGAGCATAGCTCGCTCCATAGCTCGACGAGCTGCGCGACTTTGAACTGGTGGACCACCACCACCCTATCGTAAGTGTGTCCACGTCTCGGCACCGTACGTCATTACGTCATTATGGAAAAATTACATAGACAATTTACGCTTATTTTAAATTGGTTGATTTATGTCGTGTAATAATGATAGGTATTATGAATAAAAGCTGTATTTATTTTTTCTTGATGGACCTTTCTATATTTCCCCATGAACCTAGCTTATTCCCACATAAATACCTATCTGTGTTTTCCCATAGACCTACCTCAATCCGCGCGCTCAATAAATGATTGAATTTGGTAATAAAGAGTCGGAAAAACTAAGTCGTGTGTGTCTCGAGCGAGGTCCTGGTAGTCTGTACTCACCGCCTCCCCGACTTTGACCGCTTGCCGCGGGGCAAGGCGAATCGAACCCTAAAACGGACAAACAAACAGCCCGTTACGTCGCGTCTCCCAAACTCTATATATCAAAAAGCTAAGAGTTAACTTGATTTGAATTATTGATATTGATTTTTATTTTTAGATTAAGACTTATAAATAAGAATAAATTTACAAAAAACGATATTTAAAATAATTGTTTAGAAATAAATGAATATGAATTATAAGAAATATATTACAGATATATTTTATCTGAAGGGAACGGACTGGTCGAGTGTTACTTTACAGCACTCATTACAAAAGCGATGTAGGACTTTAACCATTTTTAATTCTCAAAATTTGAGGACCACGCGACTGTCAACATGGAATCTATAACACCTCGGGGGCCAGGCGGGTGTGGCCAGTAGGACCATGGGAACTCGTGTTCCTGTTCTGCCAACAGGAACACAAAGGGAATATTACCTGTCGGCAGTAGAAGCCTAGGCCGGACGTATGGAGACTATCGCAGTATACTACCGACCGGCAAAAGAATTCAACTTACCTTCGCCTACGACGGACACGTGCCATGTGTCTGTAAATAAAAAGTAAATAAATATTTATCAAGTAATTTAGTAGGTATTTTACATTAAAACCAACGCACTATTCATTTTGAAAACCGTCAACGTATGAGGCATGATGTTGTTAAAAACCATGATAATTTAAAAAGCTGGGACCAGATTTTGTACGATCTACAATTTCTGGTTTCAAGTCTGGGTGTTTTCTATGTATCATAAGTTCATAAGCATGTATTTACAAAAAAAATGTATCTATGTAGTAATATCAGTCACCTAATACACATAGTACAAGCTCTTTTAGTTTGGGGTTAGGTGATGCTGTGTGAGTAGTTTGGAAATATTTATTAATTACTAGTGGCTTCCCCGGCTACCCCGGCTTCGCACGGGTTTTTATTCTTTTTTTTCCCGGCAATTATTCGATTTTTTCTCGCCTTTTAAACCTTCCCTAGACCTCCACGAACATTTGAAGACTATGATAAGATAAATCCGTTCAGCCGTTCATGAGTTTTAATCAGACTAACGAACAACAATTCATTTTTATTTATATAGATTTATTTATTTATTAAAACCAGTATTACACAGGGAAGTCATGTAGTCGGTTAAATAGTAATATTACTGAAACATTTATTGTAAACTCTTGTACAATGTCTTAGCGGGCTAGCTTATTATGAAGATGAAAGCACAACCCGGGTTTACTATGTATGGGCATATCTAATATCTAATTTTCGATTTGTATAGATACGTTTAGCCTATCTGTAAGTAATAACAAGAAATACCTATTACTATTTCACAAATATGTTCACTGTAAATTTAAATCCATCAACGTCACTAAAATATTAAATTACACTAAAAATAATAAATAAAATAATAATCTTGAAATATTTTTCACAAAAACTTTTCAAAAAAGGACATGATCTGTCTAGAAGCAAAAGCAAACAGCATCGTTCTTTTTGAAGGAGATTTCAAATATTTTTTTAAGACAAATGTCCAAAGGACGAAAAAGTTTCTTATGGAAAATTTAATTATTCCTCAGAGCTCTATGGTAATATAAAATGATAAAGGTTTGTTAGAGAAAAACATTTCTTCAACCTACCCATTTGAACACCGTATGAGTGGTCATGAACAGCGATAGTGAAACGAATTATCTTAATTTCTAAACACCAAATTCCAAAACATTATTTTCATAAAAGAAAAAAGTATAAACTGTGACTTTTAAGGGAACTAAACTTTAGAAATCGGGGGTTTTACAGTATTTTTAAATTTGTTAATAACTTTTGTATTATAAATGGTTATAAATAATGGTTTAGTGGTTTAGGAGTCCATTGAGGACAAACATTGTGACACGAGATTTATATATATTAAGATATTTTCAATTATCCGATACAGAGTCCTTGACGTTTACCCCTAGCGAGTGTTGCAAACTCGGCTAGTTAATGTTGACAAATAGACGCTCACCAAGAATATAAAAATATTAACGTTTCTCTTGCTACACTATAAAATAGCCGTACACCTTGAAATAGCTTCATGCTGGAATTAATGGAAAATCGTGAAAATAGCACGAAAATATATGTTTATGCTGTCGTTCGTTTGTTTTCCTTTTATTTTATTTGCATTTATTGTGTGGAGACGATATAATTAAGATTTTAATGAATGGAGAAGCATCATTAAGTGATGGCTGAGGCACAGTATTGCCGCACATGCCTCGCGGAGCGCGACTTGTGCGCCATATTCGCAATCGCGGAACATCACGAAAAGTACTCTCAAGTCATTCTGGAGGCTACAGGGGTGCATGTAAGTGTATTTAACGCACTTATTCGGCCTTTTGAATTGTTTGTAGACTTATTTATTGGTCCCTGACCTTGTATATTACAGTATTCTAAATTCCACTGAATTGCCGGCCGCGTATATTGGAATAAATTAGGATATTTTTGAGGCTCAGAAGAACTAGCTTACCTACACGTTTTGAGCAAACAAAATCCACCTACAAGTCTCTATACATTATTTATTAGGCTTTCGTTTATTTATTAAATTATTATTATTTATTTACAAATTACTGTAGTTAAATGTCTATGTCCAAATGGTTTTAAATAATAGGTTTCTCAAGACAGAATGCACAGTAATTACAGACCATAAGAGACCTTAAAGATAACTTGAACAAATAACCCCTGCATCTTATATTAGGTCCTTACATATGAAATTGGCGTTTTTCGTACTGGCCACTTTAATCACAAATTTCTCCTCTTTGGTAAGGAATTCCAAATTCAAATTTGTACAGCTATAGACTCATGTATTTGTGCTTCGATGATCGTCATTCATTTGTTTTTTTTCTTCTGTTTTTTTCTGTTTGCGTCGGTATTAATAATGAGATATTATCTTTATAGAAACGCTTGATAGAAAGTATTTGCGACAGCAGCGTACTATGAAGCGTCTCTATACATATAATTATTCTGAAGGTTTATAATGTCTTGTTATTAATACTAGTTAGTCGTTACGTCGCGGCCATCTCGGTCTGCTTTGAGCCTCATTGGTCCGTGGTTCATTCCTTTGTTTAGTCAAAGCTTATTCGATACTATTCATGTAACCCAAATTATGATAATGGCGTCAGCCGTTTTCCGCATTATGTGTATTATCATTAAAAAATATCTACTCCTTTTTTGGTACATGGCAGCACAGCCTGAAGGCTAATTTTCTGTTTGTGTCTGGTTTTTATGTTAATTTTCTCGTCTGTTTGTTTATGCTGTCTACTGTGCTGTTGTTTGTTAATGCACCAAAATAAATGTATTTCATTTCTTTTCATTTCATTGAACTTGCTGTCCATTGCAATCGTTTAATAATAATTTATGCTGCTTTCCAATGCATGCTAAAAAGCTTTTTCATTGTTTTGTTGATGTTGTTTGCACGCTAAAAGCTCTACATAATTATGTTGTTTTATTTTTTATGTATTTCAATCCAGGTGGATTTTTTTTTTTCAATCTGCGTGCTGTCTTTAAATATATTTTGTTATTTATACTCATATTGCTTTCCATGGCACGCTGTAAGGGTCTACGATTTTTTTTATATTTATCATTGAAGTTTTTGTCACGCAAAATGCCTATATTATTATTTTTTAACAGACTTAAAAAGGAGTTTCTATATACGACGCGTATGTTTTTTTTGTTAAAGTCTGTTCATTTTTTTCTATGCTCGCTAAAATGACTTTTTTTTTTCCAATCAATGCACGTTATAAAAGAATTTGTCATTGATTCTTGAAAGTGTATTCAAATGCACGTTAAAGGTAATTATTTTGTTAAAAAGTTTATATTTTTATTTGTACTTCCATCCCAGTGGATTACTCCGTGTCCTGTCTTTAAATATTATTTTCTTATTGATCAGAGATACATTCTATTATTCTTTTAAATGCTTATTTTAGTTCCCTTAAGTGTGTAGTAAGTACCTATGTACGTGTTTTTGTAAAGGTACAATGCTACACTGATTTTGTTCTCAATCATTGAAGTTGTGTCCTAATAATTTGTTATTAATGTTCTTTTTTATAAAAAAAATGTTGATTGATTGATGTTGCTTTCTAATGCACGCTTAAAAAAGTCTTTTTCATTATATTTTTGGAAGTTGTTTTCTAATGCACGCTAAAAGTTCTACGTAATAAAATGGTTTTTGTGAATTTCAATATTTTCAAGGTGGATTCATTCTGTCTTTGAATATCTGATCGTGCTAGTTTAAATATGCTACTGCCCTTCACTCCTAAAATGGTTAATGGAGTAGAAACTTAAACCGGCACGACCCGAATACATGGTTTGACAATTCAAAACAACGTTCTTTTCTTTTATTTGATTTCTACATGGCTTAGGAGTCTCGAGTCAGTCAGAGAGCTGTTAGGCGTTGAAGCGTTCCGCGTTTAGAACAACACAAAAATCTCAACAACAGAAAATGTTTTTAAACGCGGAACATTTGAAGGGCTGTATCTGACGATTACCCTTATTTATTTATTTATTTGTTTATTTATACTTTGTGCACAGAAAACAATGTACAGAGGAGGACTTAATGCTAGAAGCATTCTCTACCAGTCATCCTGGGCGTGCAAGAAAATAAATTAGGGACTATCAATATAATACTTATTTAAATATTATATATGTATGTAAGAAAGAAAGAAAGAAAGAAAGAAAGAAAGAAATGTTTATTTGTCACAGGATCAAAAACCAAATACACCTTAAAGTAAACAAAAAAACAATAATTAATGTGACAAAAAGGTGATCATTCAGCATTTTGCTGAATATTTATGTACATACATATAAAATGATTTAGCTTTAATAAATATATGTGATGTGAATATTTCTGGTTTCGGGTCTGGGTATTTTCTATGTATAATATGTATTTACAAAAAAAAATGTATCTATGTAGTAGTTCAGTCACCTAACACCCATAGTACAAGCTCTGCTTAGTTTGGGGTTAGGTGATGCTGTGTGATTAGTCCGGAAATATTTATTTATTTTATGCAAGTAATTTCTCTAGAAATATTATGTAAACTGTGACTGACGTCAATCAAATGACGGTCACGTTGTGCTGACGCTGCTGAGACTGCGATGGCAAGCCCCGAAGCCGGGAATGGTGTCGATGCTTCTGAAGCGGTTTCCATACACCAGAATTGCACACGTAATAATAAGAATCATTTTTCAGTCGTATTAGAAGTAAACAAAACCCACAATTTTGTCCTCCAAAGTCACAGACAAAGATTCGGCACGTTTTCTACAGCGTAAAGGTTGGATCGGCCTACAGGATGTCGACTGGTCTTCCGTGGTGGTGACCTTGGCTTGCGAGCTGCGGCTACTGCGTCACTCGCATTAACATTATAATAGTAACATTAGATTATAATACAATGAAAACAAAGCAAATACATATTAAAATACAACACAAACAACTACTGAGACAACTTAAAATAAAAAATAAATTATACCTCTAATACCAAAATACAATATAAATATAAATACAAAAACACAATACAATTAAAACTAAGATAAAAAACATTGAGATCAACTTACCATATAATTTACAATCCAAAATTACTGTCATTTAAACTATTGAAGAACAGAACGGCTGGCCCTTTGAAAATCAAGATTGCACTTACAGCTGTACAAAAACGAGTTGTTTAATTATGTTACTCCCTTCACTTTAAAGGGTTTATGGAGGAATATTTAACCTGCACGACCCGAGCACACGATAATTCAAGAGAAGGTTTTTCTTATCCTGACAGTATATATATTATTTTCTGTGGTTTCTTCGAGTTTTAAGTATTATCAGACAGAGCGGATAGTCGAGCAAGCGTTTCGTGCGCGTTTAGAACAACACAATTGCAAAATAAAATAAAATGCTTTGAACGCCTCTACTCCTATGTTTGTGATGCCAAATTTGATAAGACCCTGATATGGGTGTGATGGATTATTTATTTAGGGTTTATCATTTTCGCCAAGAGGTTCAACTTGTTGTAGTCATCCAAATCAAAC
Organism: Gymnoscelis rufifasciata; assembly: GCA_929108375.1. Classification (NCBI taxonomy): domain Eukaryota; kingdom Metazoa; phylum Arthropoda; class Insecta; order Lepidoptera; family Geometridae; genus Gymnoscelis; species Gymnoscelis rufifasciata. The sequence goes on along the minus strand of OV815332.1, from coordinate 4,383,681 downwards.
TGTCTTTTTTAATTGTTTATGCGCATTGCCGCCCACGAACCCATATCTCAAGATTTGTCCGGAGATTACCGGATTTTTCAACTTTTCTCCAGGATTGCGGCCGGATTTTGCAATCTCGTGAAATCTCAGGATTTTTAACAAAACACAGGTTACACTTTAAAAATATATTTGTTTAAGTGAGTAAATAAAAGAAAATCAAACTAAAAATAATCTTCTTTTGGTACTCGTAACAATTGAGCTGTCAAACTATACTAATTAATTAACCTAGTAAAACAAACTAAAAATAATCATCTTTTTGTAAAAATTGAGCAGTTAAAATCAATACTTATTTATCCAGTAAAACAAACTAAAAATAATCTACTTTTCGTAACAATTTCAGTTTAACTGAATACTTATTTATCCAACTATTTCGGCTCACAATCTTAATGTGTCAACCAAATGCGTAGTATTTAGATTTTTTGTTGTATTTTTTGTTATTTTAGTTTGGTTAATAATAATATTTTTTTCTGTATTTGTTGTGTCTATATAAATGTCTTTCTTTCTTTCTTTTTCTTTTCAACTTATACTACTTAATCAGTTTCGTTGTATTTCATATTTGAAGAAACTTTTTTGAGTAAGTTTTTTTTCTTTGATTATTGATTTATAAAATGCCTCACAAGTTAAACTCTTCAAGTTATAATGAACTAAAAGTATAGCTCAAACTGAAGGGACGTTTAGTCGGTTTCTTTCTTTCGACCATTGAGCTCCCGTGATTGAAAAAACTTTTTCTACGTTTGCATTCTGGGCCGTGGCAAATATGTATTGAAAAATACGCAGTGTCTCTGGTATGGTAATCGTGAAATACCTATTGACTTGAAAATGTTTGCGCATGAAGCATTAGGGTCAATTCACACCGAGACGCGACGCGACGCGACGATACTCAAAGAGGCCAATGATTTCGCGCTACGCCGCTCGTCGTCGCGAGACGCATCGCAACGTCGCGAGGCGCATCTTAAAATCGTAGCAGGACGACGCCTCGCTGCGCAGCGAGATGCCGCGAGGCGCAGCGGAACGTATCTACTAGCCGCTGGCGCCGCGCGGCCCCGCCCGCGCCCTCCCGCAGTCTACCACTGGCAATTGTAATAATCATAAAACTTTTCTGGATAGTTGGCAATGTGGTCAAAAGACAACGTATGAAATTCACCATGAATTCTTCTATTTCTCCATAAATTATGCACCCAAATACTCCTGTGTGATGTCTTCTTTTTAATTTTATTTTTGTAAACTTCTTCCTCTTCATCTTCTGCAAGAAGTCCGATTATAACAAGATCCCAGTCTATCATTATATTTTCAATCGAGCACTCGACCGAACTGCATCAATTCTAAACGAAGTCTGAACGGAAATAGTAGAGAAGTCGCTACAGCGGCCTCAGGCTGCGCCTCGCGGCGTCGCGCGGCACCGTGAGACGCAGCACCGCTCTTGCACGCCGCGCGTACCGGCGATACACCGCTGCGTCACGATACGTCGCGCTACGCCGCGAGGCACCTCGAGGCGCAGTGCTGCGTGGTGCAACGTAATCTGAATTCTCACAATGTAATGTGTATCTTTTCGTGTAGTAAATAAAGTATATTCTGAGACGCTCTATGAAAAATGTGCGCGCAGCGTCGCGTCGCGTCTCGGTATGAATTGACCCTTACGTCAAAAAACGCTACTTCCTGTTTTGTAGAAAAACTATTCAGAGATGCAATTTCATCGAATAATTTCACATCATCGATGTGTACTCCTTTTCCGTTCAGATAATGAATTGATAAAGCAATCTGATCAAAATCATTTCGGCCTTTTTCAGCATCAACCAAAGACTTTGAACCCATCTAACGGCGTCATCCACTTGATAAGATAATCTATGCAAGTCTTATACATATTTTAAGGTCTTGCTTAGAAAAAAAACTGAACTTCTTAAAACTTACTAAATAAACCAAGTTGGTTTATTTTTCAGTTCACTTAGCCAGTAATTCTCGCACTTTGAGTGCATGAAAACATGCAGTTTGCGTTTGCTCGTGCAACTAAAATCTCATTGTGTGGATTCAATAATTCTTGCTTGAATTGCTTTCTTTTTGATGTCTTCAATTTTTGTCTGAAAGATTGATATTAATGTGTCAGCAAGAAATAAATAACCTTCGCTGATTTTCAAAAAAGTTCTTGAATGTGATTGGTACACCGCGAGTAGACAAGAAGTACTGCTTCAACGGCTCATACATCTTCAATATTCGTTCCATCGCTAGAAAGAGAGCCATCGTGTGACGTGTCTTGATCAGTGATGAGTCGTCATCTTCTTTTCAGTCGACGAAACCAGACCGTTTATCGTTCACGGTAAACTAGTTTATAAAACAGTCTAATTTTCGACTAGTTTAAGCCGTTATTCGTGTAGGACATGAACGATCGTTGAACGTTGATTCACTGATTGGTTGGTAAACGACGACTAGAATAAACTGTTTATATTATATAAGACATAATGTCTTATGGTTGAGGCCGCCAAAAATTGTACATTAACATTCGTGAATTGGTAACACACGGTAATGCTGGCTGTACACACGCGCCGAGACACCCCGAGACAGGCCGAACGCGCGTGTGTACAGGGCGCTCTCGTCTCGTCTCGCTGTCTCGTTCTCGTCTCGGTCGCTCTCGGTGGCTTGTCGGTTTTTTGCGCCCGAGTCAAAGGGTCTCGTTGGCTCTCGCGAGGTAAACGAGAGCGAGCATGTACACACTCGTTCATTTACTTGCTCGCTAATAGTATTTAATATTTTTTTAATTTAATTTTAATTTAATTTAATAAAATTAATTTTTTTCTTATTTCTTCATGGTTTACGAATTTTATTTTTATAGTAAATGTTAAAAAAATTATAATAGCTCATGGCACAAACACAAATAGCAGCAGCAATTTCTACGTCCATTGTCGCGTGAGTCTTCAGTTCAAATGTTAGAACGCGTGTGTACAGGCATGCTCTCGACGAGACCCCTCTCGGCCGAGACATTCGCCGAGAGGGTCTCGGCGCGTGTGTACAGCCGGCATAACATACGTGAATGAAAGTAACACACGTGAACATTGTAAAGCCGAGAGCACACCATGAATTAATTTATTTAAAAAGGTAAGCCGGTGGAACAATATAATAAAATAGAATAAAATGTTTTTTTTTCTTTTTTTTTTTTATTTCGATCTGCATTTTTATGTTTGGCTGCTTCAAACTTTTCAGGGTTATTAGCACGCATGCGCTCTCTATTTTTTTTTGTTTTTCTGCTGGTGTTAACGGCATCTGAAATTATGTTAAATTGATATTTAAATAGGCAGGTAATCCTCCTTAATAACAACGTATTTTTTTTTTAATATTGTTAAATCTTTAACAAAAACCATTAGGGATGCCGTTTTTTTTACAAAGCTTAGCATGTTAACAAAAATAACCGAACACACACTAAATAAGAATCTAGCTTTGTGATGTACGTAGTATTGCATCGCGCCATAAAGCTATAATATTTAAAACAATAAAAAAATGCTTTGAACAGCTCATAAAAGTTAAAGTCTACACTAAAAAACTGTATTCCTAAATAAAAAAAAAACCTATTGAAAAAAAACCTTAACAAGTATGCACTATGCACTCTGCTTAAGAACATATCACGAATGTTACGTAACACACATAGTAAGTAACACACGGTAACATTCGTGAACGGAAATCACATCGGACATAACCTAAAAACAATATAGTCATGCGAAATTTGCAGTTACAGAGCACCATACAGTCTAATTTACTAAACGAATAGTGTATGTACTGCCTATTTAAAGTAACAGAGTAAATTAAATGACGTACCTTACTTTATTCGCTCTTGAATATTTATAAAAACCTCAAGACAAAAATTCCACCTGGCGTGTTTAGACATTTTACCGAAAACAAGATGGCTGATCCTTTTGTTGGTTTGGTCAATATGAAGTTTGGTGTTGCCAGACTAAATCAACTTTTTTAGGGTTTGAATGCACGACATTTTAAGGCAAAATAATGATAACATACGTGAAGTAACATACGTGAGTGAAAATAGGGACACTTTTTAGAAATGAGTTTTTTATTATATTTTTATAGATATTTAATAAATAAAATTTATCAGATGATAGAGAATTTGATAAACAATGGCAATAAGACTAAATATAAAAGGAACTAAAAAAAATTATATAATTTTTTGCACTAACTAGTAACTAAGTCGGTAGTGGGACAAATGCTTTTTGTATGGAGACAAAATTGAACATTTTCATAAAACCTCTCGCATTGAAAAAAAAAACTTATTCAAACGTTATCACAGTATTATAATGAGATTAAACATGAATTCTGCTATACAGAACAATAAACAAAAGATCAAAAATTAAACAAAAACATGTTTTTTTTAAAAAAAAAAACTGTAGAGACACTTTTTTTTTGAAAATGTACAATTTTTGGCGGCCTTACTCTTATATAATATAGACACAGATATTATCTGTGTAGTGTCTAGGTATCTGTGTGAGTGCCTGTGGCGTGAAAAATGGTCCGATTTTGATGCGGTTTTTTTCATATGATTAAGTTCGAATAAAATGAACTTCCCTTCAAACTTTTTCCAGGATTAGGACTGGCAGGCTTCATTATAAAGTTATTTTAAATAAGAAATTTTGTAGTAGGTACATTCAGAAACACCTATATATGTGTAGACCTGGCGTATTTAAAAGTTCATTTCATTTGTGGGCAGCTTACCAGCACACACACATTTATATATAATTTATTTTTTGTTTGTGTAGTGAGTGGAGTACTAATTCACGATGCAGTAGAAAGATGGACAATGATTCAGACTCTATCGAAGAACGAAATCATCCGTACGAGATCTTTTCTGACCCCCGGACTGGGAAAAGCTTCATGTGAATCATGTCATGACCCATGTTGGCTTACCAAGTGGGACCTGATATGAGTAGGCGAGCGGCGTCAGTTTCGTCAATAAATGTAGTTTCATAAGGACTTGCACTCCCAAGATAATAGATCTGGCCGCCGTAGTTTTTCTTCATCGACACTTTATTATGGTAAAAGTGCTTTCATGTACTTTAATTATCTTCCTTACGTTTCTGTCATTATCAATTTTGGTATAATCAATCGATATTATATCTGGACTTCCTGGAGGGAAAGTGCCTCGAGAAATACGTAAAGAGAAGGGTAAATGTATCGTTAACCGACCAACAAGCGAAAATTCGCTAATAGCCTCGAGAGCGTCGTAATTCCCTAGCATCCTCTCGAGTGCCGGGATATTGATCTCATTATCTCTAGGCTTTCCGACATTAGGGGCTAGAGCTTCCACATCGTCGTTGTAGATATTCGTGTATGGTGCATTGCGCCCGGCCATCTCTCTGCTCTGAGCCGTCTGAGTCTTCTCATTGGAACAGTCGAGCGCATCAAAACTCGAGGAATAATTCCCAAGTCAAGTGGACGGTTGCATTATGATGTTCACTATCGCATGATGCATTTCAAGCATCGGTTGGCCTTCAGCGCATACATCAAACTCACCCAAATCACTCATCACTCATCTTTTTTAGGTTTTTCAACATCGGCGCTAGTAGATGCTGTTATTCTGTCGTTTTTAGAAATACATGCAGCTTTTTCCTTCGTTTTCGTTGCTTCGCATGTATCTGAAAACGCCTGCATTTTGTATCGGGGGTCGAAGAAGGTGTACAGGGTTAGAGTACCACTCTGCTCCACACCTCGAAATCTGTCATTTATGCCCGACATTAGTAGCAAAAATTCATCATCATCATCATCAGCCTATTTTAGTCCACTGCTGGACATAGGCCTCCCCTAATGAGCGCCACAGCGCCCTGCCCTCGGCTTGACGCATCCAGCATCTGCCTGCAGTCTTCCGCAGGTCGTCATCCCACCTGGCCGGAGGGCGTCCCAAACCACGTTTGCCGAGTCGCGGTCTCCACTCGAGAGCACGTTTACCCAACGGTTATCAGTTCTTCATACGATATGGCCGGCCCACTGCCACTTCAGCTTGCTAATCCTGTGAGCTATGTCGGTAACTTTGGTTCTCTGTCGGATGTGCTCGTTCCGCATTCTATCCTTCAGAGAAACTCCGAGCATAGCTCGCTCCATAGCTCGACGAGCTGCGCGACTTTGAACTGGTGGACCACCACCACCCTATCGTAAGTGTGTCCACGTCTCGGCACCGTACGTCATTACGTCATTATGGAAAAATTACATAGACAATTTACGCTTATTTTAAATTGGTTGATTTATGTCGTGTAATAATGATAGGTATTATGAATAAAAGCTGTATTTATTTTTTCTTGATGGACCTTTCTATATTTCCCCATGAACCTAGCTTATTCCCACATAAATACCTATCTGTGTTTTCCCATAGACCTACCTCAATCCGCGCGCTCAATAAATGATTGAATTTGGTAATAAAGAGTCGGAAAAACTAAGTCGTGTGTGTCTCGAGCGAGGTCCTGGTAGTCTGTACTCACCGCCTCCCCGACTTTGACCGCTTGCCGCGGGGCAAGGCGAATCGAACCCTAAAACGGACAAACAAACAGCCCGTTACGTCGCGTCTCCCAAACTCTATATATCAAAAAGCTAAGAGTTAACTTGATTTGAATTATTGATATTGATTTTTATTTTTAGATTAAGACTTATAAATAAGAATAAATTTACAAAAAACGATATTTAAAATAATTGTTTAGAAATAAATGAATATGAATTATAAGAAATATATTACAGATATATTTTATCTGAAGGGAACGGACTGGTCGAGTGTTACTTTACAGCACTCATTACAAAAGCGATGTAGGACTTTAACCATTTTTAATTCTCAAAATTTGAGGACCACGCGACTGTCAACATGGAATCTATAACACCTCGGGGGCCAGGCGGGTGTGGCCAGTAGGACCATGGGAACTCGTGTTCCTGTTCTGCCAACAGGAACACAAAGGGAATATTACCTGTCGGCAGTAGAAGCCTAGGCCGGACGTATGGAGACTATCGCAGTATACTACCGACCGGCAAAAGAATTCAACTTACCTTCGCCTACGACGGACACGTGCCATGTGTCTGTAAATAAAAAGTAAATAAATATTTATCAAGTAATTTAGTAGGTATTTTACATTAAAACCAACGCACTATTCATTTTGAAAACCGTCAACGTATGAGGCATGATGTTGTTAAAAACCATGATAATTTAAAAAGCTGGGACCAGATTTTGTACGATCTACAATTTCTGGTTTCAAGTCTGGGTGTTTTCTATGTATCATAAGTTCATAAGCATGTATTTACAAAAAAAATGTATCTATGTAGTAATATCAGTCACCTAATACACATAGTACAAGCTCTTTTAGTTTGGGGTTAGGTGATGCTGTGTGAGTAGTTTGGAAATATTTATTAATTACTAGTGGCTTCCCCGGCTACCCCGGCTTCGCACGGGTTTTTATTCTTTTTTTTCCCGGCAATTATTCGATTTTTTCTCGCCTTTTAAACCTTCCCTAGACCTCCACGAACATTTGAAGACTATGATAAGATAAATCCGTTCAGCCGTTCATGAGTTTTAATCAGACTAACGAACAACAATTCATTTTTATTTATATAGATTTATTTATTTATTAAAACCAGTATTACACAGGGAAGTCATGTAGTCGGTTAAATAGTAATATTACTGAAACATTTATTGTAAACTCTTGTACAATGTCTTAGCGGGCTAGCTTATTATGAAGATGAAAGCACAACCCGGGTTTACTATGTATGGGCATATCTAATATCTAATTTTCGATTTGTATAGATACGTTTAGCCTATCTGTAAGTAATAACAAGAAATACCTATTACTATTTCACAAATATGTTCACTGTAAATTTAAATCCATCAACGTCACTAAAATATTAAATTACACTAAAAATAATAAATAAAATAATAATCTTGAAATATTTTTCACAAAAACTTTTCAAAAAAGGACATGATCTGTCTAGAAGCAAAAGCAAACAGCATCGTTCTTTTTGAAGGAGATTTCAAATATTTTTTTAAGACAAATGTCCAAAGGACGAAAAAGTTTCTTATGGAAAATTTAATTATTCCTCAGAGCTCTATGGTAATATAAAATGATAAAGGTTTGTTAGAGAAAAACATTTCTTCAACCTACCCATTTGAACACCGTATGAGTGGTCATGAACAGCGATAGTGAAACGAATTATCTTAATTTCTAAACACCAAATTCCAAAACATTATTTTCATAAAAGAAAAAAGTATAAACTGTGACTTTTAAGGGAACTAAACTTTAGAAATCGGGGGTTTTACAGTATTTTTAAATTTGTTAATAACTTTTGTATTATAAATGGTTATAAATAATGGTTTAGTGGTTTAGGAGTCCATTGAGGACAAACATTGTGACACGAGATTTATATATATTAAGATATTTTCAATTATCCGATACAGAGTCCTTGACGTTTACCCCTAGCGAGTGTTGCAAACTCGGCTAGTTAATGTTGACAAATAGACGCTCACCAAGAATATAAAAATATTAACGTTTCTCTTGCTACACTATAAAATAGCCGTACACCTTGAAATAGCTTCATGCTGGAATTAATGGAAAATCGTGAAAATAGCACGAAAATATATGTTTATGCTGTCGTTCGTTTGTTTTCCTTTTATTTTATTTGCATTTATTGTGTGGAGACGATATAATTGAGATTTTAATGAATGGAGAAGCATCATTAAGTGATGGCTGAGGCACAGTATTGCCGCACATGCCTCGCGGAGCGCGACTTGTGCGCCATATTCGCAATCGCGGAACATCACGAAAAGTACTCTCAAGTCATTCTGGAGGCTACAGGGGTGCATGTAAGTGTATTTAACGCACTTATTCGGCCTTTTGAATTGTTTGTAGACTTATTTATTGGTCCCTGACCTTGTATATTACAGTATTCTAAATTCCACTGAATTGCCGGCCGCGTATATTGGAATAAATTAGGATATTTTTGAGGCTCAGAAGAACTAGCTTACCTACACGTTTTGAGCAAACAAAATCCACCTACAAGTCTCTATACATTATTTATTAGGCTTTCGTTTATTTATTAAATTATTATTATTTATTTACAAATTACTGTAGTTAAATGTCTATGTCCAAATGGTTTTAAATAATAGGTTTCTCAAGACAGAATGCACAGTAATTACAGACCATAAGAGACCTTAAAGATAACTTGAACAAATAACCCCTGCATCTTATATTAGGTCCTTACATATGAAATTGGCGTTTTTCGTACTGGCCACTTTAATCACAAATTTCTCCTCTTTGGTAAGGAATTCCAAATTCAAATTTGTACAGCTATAGACTCATGTATTTGTGCTTCGATGATCGTCATTCATTTGTTTTTTTTCTTCTGTTTTTTTCTGTTTGCGTCGGTATTAATAATGAGATATTATCTTTATAGAAACGCTTGATAGAAAGTATTTGCGACAGCAGCGTACTATGAAGCGTCTCTATACATATAATTATTCTGAAGGTTTATAATGTCTTGTTATTAATACTAGTTAGTCGTTACGTCGCGGCCATCTCGGTCTGCTTTGAGCCTCATTGGTCCGTGGTTCATTCCTTTGTTTAGTCAAAGCTTATTCGATACTATTCATGTAACCCAAATTATGATAATGGCGTCAGCCGTTTTCCGCATTATGTGTATTATCATTAAAAAATATCTACTCCTTTTTTGGTACATGGCAGCACAGCCTGAAGGCTAATTTTCTGTTTGTGTCTGGTTTTTATGTTAATTTTCTCGTCTGTTTGTTTATGCTGTCTACTGTGCTGTTGTTTGTTAATGCACCAAAATAAATGTATTTCATTTCTTTTCATTTCATTGAACTTGCTGTCCATTGCAATCGTTTAATAATAATTTATGCTGCTTTCCAATGCATGCTAAAAAGCTTTTTCATTGTTTTGTTGATGTTGTTTGCACGCTAAAAGCTCTACATAATTATGTTGTTTTATTTTTTATGTATTTCAATCCAGGTGGATTTTTTTTTTTCAATCTGCGTGCTGTCTTTAAATATATTTTGTTATTTATACTCATATTGCTTTCCATGGCACGCTGTAAGGGTCTACGATTTTTTTTATATTTATCATTGAAGTTTTTGTCACGCAAAATGCCTATATTATTATTTTTTAACAGACTTAAAAAGGAGTTTCTATATACGACGCGTATGTTTTTTTTGTTAAAGTCTGTTCATTTTTTTCTATGCTCGCTAAAATGACTTTTTTTTTTCCAATCAATGCACGTTATAAAAGAATTTGTCATTGATTCTTGAAAGTGTATTCAAATGCACGTTAAAGGTAATTATTTTGTTAAAAAGTTTATATTTTTATTTGTACTTCCATCCCAGTGGATTACTCCGTGTCCTGTCTTTAAATATTATTTTCTTATTGATCAGAGATACATTCTATTATTCTTTTAAATGCTTATTTTAGTTCCCTTAAGTGTGTAGTAAGTACCTATGTACGTGTTTTTGTAAAGGTACAATGCTACACTGATTTTGTTCTCAATCATTGAAGTTGTGTCCTAATAATTTGTTATTAATGTTCTTTTTTATAAAAAAAATGTTGATTGATTGATGTTGCTTTCTAATGCACGCTTAAAAAAGTCTTTTTCATTATATTTTTGGAAGTTGTTTTCTAATGCACGCTAAAAGTTCTACGTAATAAAATGGTTTTTGTGAATTTCAATATTTTCAAGGTGGATTCATTCTGTCTTTGAATATCTGATCGTGCTAGTTTAAATATGCTACTGCCCTTCACTCCTAAAATGGTTAATGGAGTAGAAACTTAAACCGGCACGACCCGAATACATGGTTTGACAATTCAAAACAAAGTTCTTTTCTTTTATTTGATTTCTACATGGCTTAGGAGTCTCGAGTCAGTCAGAGAGCTGTTAGGCGTTGAAGCGTTCCGCGTTTAGAACAACACAAAAATCTCAACAACAGAAAATGTTTTTAAACGCGGAACATTTGAAGGGCTGTATCTGACGATTACCCTTATTTATTTATTTATTTGTTTATTTATACTTTGTGCACAGAAAACAATGTACAGAGGAGGACTTAATGCTAGAAGCATTCTCTACCAGTCATCCTGGGCGTGCAAGAAAATAAATTAGGGACTATCAATATAATACTTATTTAAATATTATATATGTATGTACATACATATAAAATGATTTAGCTTTAATAAATATATGTGATGTGAATATTTCTGGTTTCGGGTCTGGGTATTTTCTATGTATAATATGTATTTACAAAAAAAAATGTATCTATGTAGTAGTTCAGTCACCTAACACCCATAGTACAAGCTCTGCTTAGTTTGGGGTTAGGTGATGCTGTGTGATTAGTCCGGAAATATTTATTTATTTTATGCAAGTAATTTCTCTAGAAATATTATGTAAACTGTGACTGACGTCAATCAAATGACGGTCACGTTGTGCTGACGCTGCTGAGACTGCGATGGCAAGCCCCGAAGCCGGGAATGGTGTCGATGCTTCTGAAGCGGTTTCCATACACCAGAATTGCACACGTAATAATAAGAATCATTTTTCAGTCGTATTAGAAGTAAACAAAACCCACAATTTTGTCCTCCAAAGTCACAGACAAAGATTCGGCACGTTTTCTACAGCGTAAAGGTTGGATCGGCCTACAGGATGTCGACTGGTCTTCCGTGGTGGTGACCTTGGCTTGCGAGCTGCGGCTACTGCGTCACTCGCATTAACATTATAATAGTAACATTAGATTATAATACAATGAAAACAAAGCAAATACATATTAAAATACAACACAAACAACTACTGAGACAACTTAAAATAAAAAATAAATTATACCTCTAATACCAAAATACAATATAAATATAAATACAAAAACACAATACAATTAAAACTAAGATAAAAAACATTGAGATCAACTTACCATATAATTTACAATCCAAAATTACTGTCATTTAAACTATTGAAGAACAGAACGGCTGGCCCTTTGAAAATCAAGATTGCACTTACAGCTGTACAAAAACGAGTTGTTTAATTATGTTACTCCCTTCACTTTAAAGGGTTTATGGAGGAATATTTAACCTGCACGACCCGAGCACACGATAATTCAAGAGAAGGTTTTTCTTATCCTGACAGTATATATATTATTTTCTGTGGTTTCTTCGAGTTTTAAGTATTATCAGACAGAGCGGATAGTCGAGCAAGCGTTTCGTGCGCGTTTAGAACAACACAATTGCAAAATAAAATAAAATGCTTTGAACGCCTCTACTCCTATGTTTGTGATGCCAAATTTGATAAGACCCTGATATGGGTGTGATGGATTATTTATTTAGGGTTTATCATTTTCGCCAAGAGGTTCAACTTGTTGTAGTCATCCAAATCAAACTGTCTTTTTTAATTGTTTATGCGCATTGCCGCCCACGAACCCATATCTCAAGATTTGTCCGGAGATTACCGGATTTTTCAACTTTTCTCCAGGATTGCGGCCGGATTTTGCAATCTCGTGAAATCTCAGGATTTTTAACAAAACACAGGTTACACTTTAAAAATATATTTGTTTAAGTGAGTAAATAAAAGAAAATCAAACTAAAAATAATCTTCTTTTGGTACTCGTAACAATTGAGCTGTCAAACTATACTAATTAATTAACCTAGTAAAACAAACTAAAAATAATCATCTTTTTGTAAAAATTGAGCAGTTAAAATCAATACTTATTTATCCAGTAAAACAAACTAAAAATAATCTACTTTTCGTAACAATTTCAGTTTAACTGAATACTTATTTATCCAACTATTTCGGCTCACAATCTTAATGTGTCAACCAAATGCGTAGTATTTAGATTTTTTGTTGTATTTTTTGTTATTTTAGTTTGGTTAATAATAATATTTTTTTCTGTATTTGTTGTGTCTATATAAATGTCTTTCTTTCTTTCTTTTTCTTTTCAACTTATACTACTTAATCAGTTTCGTTGTATTTCATATTTGAAGAAACTTTTTTGAGTAAGTTTTTTTTCTTTGATTATTGATTTATAAAATGCCTCACAAGTTAAACTCTTCAAGTTATAATGAACTAAAAGTATAGCTCAAACTGAAGGGACGTTTAGTCGGTTTCTTTCTTTCGACCATTGAGCTCCCGTGATTGAAAAAACTTTTTCTACGTTTGCATTCTGGGCCGTGGCAAATATGTATTGAAAAATACGCAGTGTCTCTGGTATGGTAATCGTGAAATACCTATTGACTTGAAAATGTTTGCGCATGAAGCATTAGGGTCAATTCACACCGAGACGCGACGCGACGCGACGATACTCAAAGAGGCCAATGATTTCGCGCTACGCCGCTCGTCGTCGCGAGACGCATCGCAACGTCGCGAGGCGCATCTTAAAATCGTAGCAGGACGACGCCTCGCTGCGCAGCGAGATGCCGCGAGGCGCAGCGGAACGTATCTACTAGCCGCTGGCGCCGCGCGGCCCCGCCCGCGCCCTCCCGCAGTCTACCACTGGCAATTGTAATAATCATAAAACTTTTCTGGATAGTTGGCAATGTGGTCAAAAGACAACGTATGAAATTCACCATGAATTCTTCTATTTCTCCATAAATTATGCACCCAAATACTCCTGTGTGATGTCTTCTTTTTAATTTTATTTTTGTAAACTTCTTCCTCTTCATCTTCTGCAAGAAGTCCGATTATAACAAGATCCCAGTCTATCATTATATTTTCAATCGAGCACTCGACCGAACTGCATCAATTCTAAACGAAGTCTGAACGGAAATAGTAGAGAAGTCGCTACAGCGGCCTCAGGCTGCGCCTCGCGGCGTCGCGCGGCACCGTGAGACGCAGCACCGCTCTTGCACGCCGCGCGTACCGGCGATACACCGCTGCGTCACGATACGTCGCGCTACGCCGCGAGGCACCTCGAGGCGCAGTGCTGCGTGGTGCAACGTAATCTGAATTCTCACAATGTAATGTGTATCTTTTCGTGTAGTAAATAAAGTATATTCTGAGACGCTCTATGAAAAATGTGCGCGCAGCGTCGCGTCGCGTCTCGGTATGAATTGACCCTTACGTCAAAAAACGCTACTTCCTGTTTTGTAGAAAAACTATTCAGAGATGCAATTTCATCGAATAATTTCACATCATCGATGTGTACTCCTTTTCCGTTCAGATAATGAATTGATAAAGCAATCTGATCAAAATCATTTCGGCCTTTTTCAGCATCAACCAAAGACTTTGAACCCATCTAACGGCGTCATCCACTTGATAAGATAATCTATGCAAGTCTTATACATATTTTAAGGTCTTGCTTAGAAAAAAAACTGAACTTCTTAAAACTTACTAAATAAACCAAGTTGGTTTATTTTTCAGTTCACTTAGCCAGTAATTCTCGCACTTTGAGTGCATGAAAACATGCAGTTTGCGTTTGCTCGTGCAACTAAAATCTCATTGTGTGGATTCAATAATTCTTGCTTGAATTGCTTTCTTTTTGATGTCTTCAATTTTTGTCTGAAAGATTGATATTAATGTGTCAGCAAGAAATAAATAACCTTCGCTGATTTTCAAAAAAGTTCTTGAATGTGATTGGTACACCGCGAGTAGACAAGAAGTACTGCTTCAACGGCTCATACATCTTCAATATTCGTTCCATCGCTAGAAAGAGAGCCATCGTGTGACGTGTCTTGATCAGTGATGAGTCGTCATCTTCTTTTCAGTCGACGAAACCAGACCGTTTATCGTTCACGGTAAACTAGTTTATAAAACAGTCTAATTTTCGACTAGTTTAAGCCGTTATTCGTGTAGGACATGAACGATCGTTGAACGTTGATTCACTGATTGGTTGGTAAACGACGACTAGAATAAACTGTTTATATTATATAAGACATAATGTCTTATGGTTGAGGCCGCCAAAAATTGTACATTAACATTCGTGAATTGGTAACACACGGTAATGCTGGCTGTACACACGCGCCGAGACACCCCGAGACAGGCCGAACGCGCGTGTGTACAGGGCGCTCTCGTCTCGTCTCGCTGTCTCGTTCTCGTCTCGGTCGCTCTCGGTGGCTTGTCGGTTTTTTGCGCCCGAGTCAAAGGGTCTCGTTGGCTCTCGCGAGGTAAACGAGAGCGAGCATGTACACACTCGTTCATTTACTTGCTCGCTAATAGTATTTAATATTTTTTTAATTTAATTTTAATTTAATTTAATAAAATTAATTTTTTTCTTATTTCTTCATGGTTTACGAATTTTATTTTTATAGTAAATGTTAAAAAAATTATAATAGCTCATGGCACAAACACAAATAGCAGCAGCAATTTCTACGTCCATTGTCGCGTGAGTCTTCAGTTCAAATGTTAGAACGCGTGTGTACAGGCATGCTCTCGACGAGACCCCTCTCGGCCGAGACATTCGCCGAGAGGGTCTCGGCGCGTGTGTACAGCCGGCATAACATACGTGAATGAAAGTAACACACGTGAACATTGTAAAGCCGAGAGCACACCATGAATTAATTTATTTAAAAAGGTAAGCCGGTGGAACAATATAATAAAATAGAATAAAATGTATTTTTTTCTTTTTTTTTTTTATTTCTATCTGCATTTTTATGTTTGGCTGCTTCAAACTTTTCAGGGTTATTAGCACGCATGCGCTCTCTATTTTTTTTTGTTTTTCTGCTGGTGTTAACGGCATCTGAAATTATGTTAAATTGATATTTAAATAGGCAGGTAATCCTCCTTAATAACAACGTATTTTTTTTTTAATATTGTTAAATCTTTAACAAAAACCATTAGGGATGCCGTTTTTTTTACAAAGCTTAGCATGTTAACAAAAATAACCGAACACACACTAAATAAGAATCTAGCTTTGTGATGTACGTAGTATTGCATCGCGCCATAAAGCTATAATATTTAAAACAATAAAAAAATGCTTTGAACAGCTCATAAAAGTTAAAGTCTACACTAAAAAACTGTATTCCTAAATAAAAAAAAAACCTATTGAAAAAAAACCTTAACAAGTATGCACTATGCACTCTGCTTAAGAACATATCACGAATGTTACGTAACACACATAGTAAGTAACACACGGTAACATTCGTGAACGGAAATCACATCGGACATAACCTAAAAACAATATAGTCATGCGAAATTTGCAGTTACAGAGCACCATACAGTCTAATTTACTAAACGAATAGTGTATGTACTGCCTATTTAAAGTAACAGAGTAAATTAAATGACGTACCTTACTTTATTCGCTCTTGAATATTTATAAAAACCTCAAGACAAAAATTCCACCTGGCGTGTTTAGACATTTTACCGAAAACAAGATGGCTGATCCTTTTGTTGGTTTGGTCAATATGAAGTTTGGTGTTGCCAGACTAAATCAACTTTTTTAGGGTTTGAATGCACGACATTTTAAGGCAAAATAATGATAACATACGTGAAGTAACATACGTGAGTGAAAATAGGGACACTTTTTAGAAATGAGTTTTTTATTATATTTTTATAGATATTTAATAAATAAAATTTATCAGATGATAGAGAATTTGATAAACAATGGCAATAAGACTAAATATAAAAGGAACTAAAAAAAATTATATAATTTTTTGCACTAACTAGTAACTAAGTCGGTAGTGGGACAAATGCTTTTTGTATGGAGACAAAATTGAACATTTTCATAAAACCTCTCGCATTGAAAAAAAAAACTTATTCAAACGTTATCACAGTATTATAATGAGATTAAACATGAATTCTGCTATACAGAACAATAAACAAAAGATCAAAAATTAAACAAAAACATGTTTTTTTTAAAAAAAAAAACTGTAGAGACACTTTTTTTTTGAAAATGTACAATTTTTGGCGGCCTTACTCTTATATAATATAGACACAGATATTATCTGTGTAGTGTCTAGGTATCTGTGTGAGTGCCTGTGGCGTGAAAAATGGTCCGATTTTGATGCGGTTTTTTTCATATGATTAAGTTCGAATAAAATGAACTTCCCTTCAAACTTTTTCCAGGATTAGGACTGGCAGGCTTCATTATAAAGTTATTTTAAATAAGAAATTTTGTAGTAGGTACATTCAGAAACACCTATATATGTGTAGACCTGGCGTATTTAAAAGTTCATTTCATTTGTGGGCAGCTTACCAGCACACACACATTTATATATAATTTATTTTTTGTTTGTGTAGTGAGTGGAGTACTAATTCACGATGCAGTAGAAAGATGGACAATGATTCAGACTCTATCGAAGAACGAAATCATCCGTACGAGATCTTTTCTGACCCCCGGACTGGGAAAAGCTTCATGTGAATCATGTCATGACCCATGTTGGCTTACCAAGTGGGACCTGATATGAGTAGGCGAGCGGCGTCAGTTTCGTCAATAAATGTAGTTTCATAAGGACTTGCACTCCCAAGATAATAGATCTGGCCGCCGTAGTTTTTCTTCATCGACACTTTATTATGGTAAAAGTGCTTTCATGTACTTTAATTATCTTCCTTACGTTTCTGTCATTATCAATTTTGGTATAATCAATCGATATTATATCTGGACTTCCTGGAGGGAAAGTGCCTCGAGAAATACGTAAAGAGAAGGGTAAATGTATCGTTAACCGACCAACAAGCGAAAATTCGCTAATAGCCTCGAGAGCGTCGTAATTCCCTAGCATCCTCTCGAGTGCCGGGATATTGATCTCATTATCTCTAGGCTTTCCGACATTAGGGGCTAGAGCTTCCACATCGTCGTTGTAGATATTCGTGTATGGTGCATTGCGCCCGGCCATCTCTCTGCTCTGAGCCGTCTGAGTCTTCTCATTGGAACAGTCGAGCGCATCAAAACTCGAGGAATAATTCCCAAGTCAAGTGGACGGTTGCATTATGATGTTCACTATCGCATGATGCATTTCAAGCATCGGTTGGCCTTCAGCGCATACATCAAACTCACCCAAATCACTCATCACTCATCTTTTTTAGGTTTTTCAACATCGGCGCTAGTAGATGCTGTTATTCTGTCGTTTTTAGAAATACATGCAGCTTTTTCCTTCGTTTTCGTTGCTTCGCATGTATCTGAAAACGCCTGCATTTTGTATCGGGGGTCGAAGAAGGTGTACAGGGTTAGAGTACCACTCTGCTCCACACCTCGAAATCTGTCATTTATGCCCGACATTAGTAGCAAAAATTCATCATCATCATCATCAGCCTATTTTAGTCCACTGCTGGACATAGGCCTCCCCTAATGAGCGCCACAGCGCCCTGCCCTCGGCTTGACGCATCCAGCATCTGCCTGCAGTCTTCCGCAGGTCGTCATCCCACCTGGCCGGAGGGCGTCCCAAACCACGTTTGCCGAGTCGCGGTCTCCACTCGAGAGCACGTTTACCCAACGGTTATCAGTTCTTCATACGATATGGCCGGCCCACTGCCACTTCAGCTTGCTAATCCTGTGAGCTATGTCGGTAACTTTGGTTCTCTGTCGGATGTGCTCGTTCCGCATTCTATCCTTCAGAGAAACTCCGAGCATAGCTCGCTCCATAGCTCGACGAGCTGCGCGACTTTGAACTGGTGGACCACCACCACCCTATCGTAAGTGTGTCCACGTCTCGGCACCGTACGTCATTACGTCATTATGGAAAAATTACATAGACAATTTACGCTTATTTTAAATTGGTTGATTTATGTCGTGTAATAATGATAGGTATTATGAATAAAAGCTGTATTTATTTTTTCTTGATGGACCTTTCTATATTTCCCCATGAACCTAGCTTATTCCCACATAAATACCTATCTGTGTTTTCCCATAGACCTACCTCAATCCGCGCGCTCAATAAATGATTGAATTTGGTAATAAAGAGTCGGAAAAACTAAGTCGTGTGTGTCTCGAGCGAGGTCCTGGTAGTCTGTACTCACCGCCTCCCCGACTTTGACCGCTTGCCGCGGGGCAAGGCGAATCGAACCCTAAAACGGACAAACAAACAGCCCGTTACGTCGCGTCTCCCAAACTCTATATATCAAAAAGCTAAGAGTTAACTTGATTTGAATTATTGATATTGATTTTTATTTTTAGATTAAGACTTATAAATAAGAATAAATTTACAAAAAACGATATTTAAAATAATTGTTTAGAAATAAATGAATATGAATTATAAGAAATATATTACAGATATATTTTATCTGAAGGGAACGGACTGGTCGAGTGTTACTTTACAGCACTCATTACAAAAGCGATGTAGGACTTTAACCATTTTTAATTCTCAAAATTTGAGGACCACGCGACTGTCAACATGGAATCTATAACACCTCGGGGGCCAGGCGGGTGTGGCCAGTAGGACCATGGGAACTCGTGTTCCTGTTCTGCCAACAGGAACACAAAGGGAATATTACCTGTCGGCAGTAGAAGCCTAGGCCGGACGTATGGAGACTATCGCAGTATACTACCGACCGGCAAAAGAATTCAACTTACCTTCGCCTACGACGGACACGTGCCATGTGTCTGTAAATAAAAAGTAAATAAATATTTATCAAGTAATTTAGTAGGTATTTTACATTAAAACCAACGCACTATTCATTTTGAAAACCGTCAACGTATGAGGCATGATGTTGTTAAAAACCATGATAATTTAAAAAGCTGGGACCAGATTTTGTACGATCTACAATTTCTGGTTTCAAGTCTGGGTGTTTTCTATGTATCATAAGTTCATAAGCATGTATTTACAAAAAAAATGTATCTATGTAGTAATATCAGTCACCTAATACACATAGTACAAGCTCTTTTAGTTTGGGGTTAGGTGATGCTGTGTGAGTAGTTTGGAAATATTTATTAATTACTAGTGGCTTCCCCGGCTACCCCGGCTTCGCACGGGTTTTTATTCTTTTTTTTCCCGGCAATTATTCGATTTTTTCTCGCCTTTTAAACCTTCCCTAGACCTCCACGAACATTTGAAGACTATGATAAGATAAATCCGTTCAGCCGTTCATGAGTTTTAATCAGACTAACGAACAACAATTCATTTTTATTTATATAGATTTATTTATTTATTAAAACCAGTATTACACAGGGAAGTCATGTAGTCGGTTAAATAGTAATATTACTGAAACATTTATTGTAAACTCTTGTACAATGTCTTAGCGGGCTAGCTTATTATGAAGATGAAAGCACAACCCGGGTTTACTATGTATGGGCATATCTAATATCTAATTTTCGATTTGTATAGATACGTTTAGCCTATCTGTAAGTAATAACAAGAAATACCTATTACTATTTCACAAATATGTTCACTGTAAATTTAAATCCATCAACGTCACTAAAATATTAAATTACACTAAAAATAATAAATAAAATAATAATCTTGAAATATTTTTCACAAAAACTTTTCAAAAAAGGACATGATCTGTCTAGAAGCAAAAGCAAACAGCATCGTTCTTTTTGAAGGAGATTTCAAATATTTTTTTAAGACAAATGTCCAAAGGACGAAAAAGTTTCTTATGGAAAATTTAATTATTCCTCAGAGCTCTATGGTAATATAAAATGATAAAGGTTTGTTAGAGAAAAACATTTCTTCAACCTACCCATTTGAACACCGTATGAGTGGTCATGAACAGCGATAGTGAAACGAATTATCTTAATTTCTAAACACCAAATTCCAAAACATTATTTTCATAAAAGAAAAAAGTATAAACTGTGACTTTTAAGGGAACTAAACTTTAGAAATCGGGGGTTTTACAGTATTTTTAAATTTGTTAATAACTTTTGTATTATAAATGGTTATAAATAATGGTTTAGTGGTTTAGGAGTCCATTGAGGACAAACATTGTGACACGAGATTTATATATATTAAGATATTTTCAATTATCCGATACAGAGTCCTTGACGTTTACCCCTAGCGAGTGTTGCAAACTCGGCTAGTTAATGTTGACAAATAGACGCTCACCAAGAATATAAAAATATTAACGTTTCTCTTGCTACACTATAAAATAGCCGTACACCTTGAAATAGCTTCATGCTGGAATTAATGGAAAATCGTGAAAATAGCACGAAAATATATGTTTATGCTGTCGTTCGTTTGTTTTCCTTTTATTTTATTTGCATTTATTGTGTGGAGACGATATAATTAAGATTTTAATGAATGGAGAAGCATCATTAAGTGATGGCTGAGGCACAGTATTGCCGCACATGCCTCGCGGAGCGCGACTTGTGCGCCATATTCGCAATCGCGGAACATCACGAAAAGTACTCTCAAGTCATTCTGGAGGCTACAGGGGTGCATGTAAGTGTATTTAACGCACTTATTCGGCCTTTTGAATTGTTTGTAGACTTATTTATTGGTCCCTGACCTTGTATATTACAGTATTCTAAATTCCACTGAATTGCCGGCCGCGTATATTGGAATAAATTAGGATATTTTTGAGGCTCAGAAGAACTAGCTTACCTACACGTTTTGAGCAAACAAAATCCACCTACAAGTCTCTATACATTATTTATTAGGCTTTCGTTTATTTATTAAATTATTATTATTTATTTACAAATTACTGTAGTTAAATGTCTATGTCCAAATGGTTTTAAATAATAGGTTTCTCAAGACAGAATGCACAGTAATTACAGACCATAAGAGACCTTAAAGATAACTTGAACAAATAACCCCTGCATCTTATATTAGGTCCTTACATATGAAATTGGCGTTTTTCGTACTGGCCACTTTAATCACAAATTTCTCCTCTTTGGTAAGGAATTCCAAATTCAAATTTGTACAGCTATAGACTCATGTATTTGTGCTTCGATGATCGTCATTCATTTGTTTTTTTTCTTCTGTTTTTTTCTGTTTGCGTCACTCATTTTACAAAATGGAAAACTTAAAATATCGCATTATTTACGAGTACGAGTTCCGCCGTGGCACTAGTGCTGCGGAAACAACTCGAAGGGTGAATGATGTGTATGGCGGTCGTGTTGCAAAAGAAAACACAGTTCGTTTTTGGTTCCAACGTTTTCGTTCTGGAAATTTCGACTTGCAGAACAAGCCCCGTGGACGGCCTGAGACTCAAGTTGATAATGAAGAGTTGAAGGCTATTGTGGAAGCGGATCCATCGCAAACCACGTCCGAGTTAGCTGCAGGCTGCGGTGTTAGTGATAAAACTGTTTTAATTCACTTGAAGCAAATTGGGAAGATTAAAAAGCTTGAAAGGTGGGTACCTCACGAATTGACTGAAGCAAACCGGCAAACGCGCGTCGACTGCTGCGTTACATTACTAAACCGGCACAATAATGAAGGTATTTTAAACCGAATCATTACCTGTGATGAAAAATGGGTTCTTTACGATAATCGGAAGCGCTCAGCGCAATGGTTGGATCCTGGCCAGCCAGCCAAATCCTGCCCCAAGCGAAAATTAACCCCAAAAAAGTTACTTGTAAGCGTTTGGTGGACTAGTGCCGGTATTGTTCATTACAGTTTTCTCAAATCTGGCCAGACTATTACGGCTGATGTCTATTGTCAGCAATTGCAAACCATGATGGAAAAGCTAGCGGCTAAACAACCTAGGCTGGTCAATCGCTCCACGCCACTGCTGCTTCACGACAACGCTAGACCACACACTGCGCAACAGACGGCTACTAAATTAGAAGAGCTTCAATTGGAAAGTCTAAGACATCCTCCGTACTCCCCGGACCTTGCTCCAACAGATTACCATTTTTTTCGAAATTTGGATAACTTCTTGCAAGGGAAAAAATTCAACTCCGATGGGGCAGTCCAAATCGCCTTCAAAGATTTTATTGATTCCCGTCCGACTGGTTTATTTAGTAAAGGGATCAATGAACTACCTATAAGATGGCAAAAGTGCATAGAAAATAATGGTTCATACTTTGATTAATTAAATATATTATATTAAAAAATATTCGACTTTTTGTTCCTCCCATACAAAACGCCAATTTCATATGTAAGGACCTAATATATCTAGTGACTTAGCGAATGCAAAAATCGTTGAGCTATTGCAGAATTCCCTAAATCTAGTGACAAATTCCCCAAAGTGGCAACACTGCGCCACACCCTGTATACACGTATATAAAAAACAGTTGCGGCATTTTTTCTGGCTTGAGCAGCACCCTTTGATTTAGAACTAGTCCTGCACTAGAAAACACTCTCTCGCATGAAATTGAGGTTGCTTGGATGCACAGCCTTTTTAGCATGAATGTATAAAGGCGGGGGTAAAGGTCTTTCCTGCTGGGCCACCACTCAGTGTTGTCGTTTTTTATTTTGAGAAAATGCTAGATCATGTTCCAGAAAATGCAAAAAAACTGCTATTTTATTTACGAAAATGCTAAGAAACATGCTAACAACCAAATTTTGTTATAAACCTACCTGTGCCCACGATTTCACGTGATACACCAAATGTTTGCGAAATTCATCATTCATCCATTTCAGCGCTGAGTGGTTACGAAAATACCTACACAATTTGTCACATTTCTGATGTTAATGTTATCTTAGGAAAAGAAGGACAGCAAATGTGAATATTGATAACCCTTCTCTTTTCGCTAAGCGGAGTGGTTCCTTGTCAATGGCAACCATTTTTGCAACTTCAAGCATTTTCTTTTTTACCACATTTATTTGAATATTTTCAATGTTCTCTTGTGGTTCGATATTTTGAGAATTAGTAGAAACCAATAATTCAGGATGCTTTCTTTTTAAATGGTCTTTCATATTTGTGGTGTTATGTGGTGGATTTTCACCCACCCAATACCGCATATTTTGTTTATAGAAACCCATTGAGCCAGAAATGAGCTTCGTCACTGAAGATGATTTTGCGATGAAATTGATCATCTTGGCGCATCTTTTCCAGAGTACAATCGGAGAACGTACGTCGCTTCAAATGATTGAATCGTCAATAGGTTTGCTTTTTCTGCACAGATGCCCTCTTTACTGCTGCTTTTACAATGCTGAGAACTTCTGATATTTCAGCAAGTTGGCTTAACTCTGCTGCACCGAATGTTGTTTTAACTTTTAAATCTGCTTTTACAATGCTGAGACTTCTGATATTTCAGCAAGTTGGCTTAACTCTGCTGCACTGAATGTTGTTTTAACTTTTAATTCCAATATTGCAAATTTGTAATGCAAGTTTAATAAAAGTTTGTAAAAAACGCCCTACTTTTCACGGTCATACATTTTGTACCCGATATCCCGCAAAAGGACGCTACATATACAGCGGCGTTGAAACACCTATCCAAAAAAAAAAGCCTATCCGACTTTTAACGATTTTAGAACCTAACAAAACTTGCCTCTCTTGTTTTTTCTGGTTGCGTTTCCAGTGATATTCGTTGCGTTTCCAGTTATATTCGTTCGAAGATCGCTTCCTTGCTTTTTTCCTGGCACTGTAGTAACATTTTCTTCCATTTTTCACAGTCAAATACACTGAAAACTAAACAACAAGTAGTTATCATAAAAAAACACTGACGGCCATAATGATGCTGCTCGGTGATTGGTCGAAACAGGGACAGTGGCGGTTATTTTAACATCTTCGCGTTTGGATAGTGTAGGTTTTGAAACTCACTTGGTCATTGTAATGGTTTGTTTATGTGATAAAGTTGGTTTTGACTACAACTGATTTTTAAAAAACTATACAATAAGCTTGAGTGTTGCCTGACAATAAAACACATATTTTATTTTTTATGACCTCTCACATGTAACTGCAATTTGTTTCCCATTGTCGGCAAAGTCAGTTTAAATTATGGTCAGCTGACTTACTTAAATCTACGCCCTTATTAGTAGAATAACTATGTAGCTTAAGATGTAGGCTCCTCAGAAAACTTTGCTATAGACTTTATAACTGTGACACAAATATTGTATGCTAATAAATTTAGCAAGAACTTTCTTGTTCTGGTTGGGGGCGGGGGCAGTCCGCCGCTGCGTGTTGACCACTGCAAAAAACGCATTTGATTGGGCGGTGGCAATGCACCGATGCGTGGCCGAAACCCTGGCATCGGTGGCCAGTGTGACCAGAAATAAATTGAGCATAATTTAGCTAGCTGCTCGGGTAAATTCTGTTAAATTCTGCTAAACTTTTTCAAAAAAAAAGTTATAATTCTGCTAACGAACAAACTCGAATTTTGTATGAAAATACGTAAAATAAAAATGCTCATGAGAGATTGTTTTTTTTATCAAAATTGAGGTATAGAATCAGAAAACCTATTAATTTGGCAAATTATCATCTACATTTTTATACAGAGTCAGTTTCCCGAATTGATGAGCATATTTTTTGATGGTGTGAAATTCACACACCCATCCTGCTCTTTTACCGCTTGCTTCACGTGCAGTATCGCAGAAACGTGTTCGTTTTTAAATCTATTTCTCAATTCTGTTTTTATATTGTTGACTTGAGAAAATATTCTCTCACACGCCGTGTTTGACATGGGCAAAGTCATCATTGCCTTTGCAAAGTCTACCAAGTGTTGGTACTTTTTACTTCCATCGGCCTTGGTCATTTTTGCAATATGACCCCAAAACCTTTCTATGTTCAGAGCTGTATCGGAGCTACCTCCCGATTCTAGTAGATCGGACACTGTGTTGTCCAATTTTAGCTCCCTGTATTCGGAGTCAATCGTTTGGATGTCAGACTCTTCAACCAAATTAGGAAATTGAGAAACCGTATTAGCTAAACTTGTGAAATCCTTGTAGACAACGTTTTGTGGATCAAGAAATTGCATTTGCTGGAATAATTTATGAAGCGGTAAACGCAATTTTAGTTCGACACAGAGTTTAATCAAAAATTATTGAATGCGTTGCAGGAAAGTTGTGATTTCTGACGTTTGCCTGGCATCTTGAGCTAATAATTCAATTTGTTTACTGACGTTTACTCCCAAATATATTTCCTTCAAAGGTAAAAAATTCACAGTTGAACTCGGATTAAAGTCCAATGGATTTGTGCTTCTCAAATAACTCATTTTCATATAATAATTTAGCAATAGTGTAAGCATATCTGCCGAATCTTTGAATGCCCTTTGTACTGTGGAGTACTCACCTTGAAATATTATATTCATCTTATTAGGGATTGGTAAAATATAATCTAGGGCGTAAAAGTAAAGTTTGATGATTTGACTATCAAAATTTTGGTGTAAAAATTCGGCTGAAATGTTTTTGTCTTCCAGATATTGTCCACGAAAGTAAAGTTTCAGTGGCTCCCATTGTTCAATAATTCTGTTGATACATGCATGAAATGGCAACCATCGTATATCGTAATGCTGCAAAATTTTGTGTTGTTCAGAATTAAGAAAGTTTTGGAATTCTTGGAATTCACGCTGTCGTTTACTGCTGTGAGCGAAATATCCATAAACTTCTTTCACAACCTGGTTTAAACTTCTTGGCAATGTGCTATTACTGGCATGACTTACAGCTAAAGCAATTGAATGGCACACACATTTTATGAACACACAATGCGGATTAATTTCTCTTATTTTAGCAATCACACCACCTTCTTGCCCAAACATTACGTTAGTTGTATCAGCACCAAACCCAATACATTGCGTTATGTCCAAGTTAGCATTTGTTAGTGACTGCGAAAGAGCATCGAACAGACTCTGAGCTGACTCACCTTCTAAATCCATTATTGTCAAAAATTTTGTTTTAAATTGCATGATGTTATTTTTCTCAGAGGAATATTTCATTACTACAGCAAGAACCTTCGTTGAAATAACATCCGTACTCTCATCAATAACAACAGAAAACACAGGCTTGCGGGAACGTACTTCAGCATGCATTTCTTTTTCAAATTCTGGTTTCAGGACATTATAATTTAATGCGGCAGCCTTTGTTCGTTTGCATGAAAACGATTTTGCTATTTCTGAGTCATGAAAGCATTTTTCAAGTAACTCACTCAAATGATCCATAATTCTAAAATCTAATTTGCCATAAATTGTGTTCTACCAAAAATGCACACATCTTAATCTCAGCTTTTTTTACCTCATCAGTCAAAAAAGTTTTGGGAAAAAATGTTTGAACCTGCAATAAGAACGTACAAGTCATTTAAAAAAAATAGATATATTTATAAATTGATACATAATTATATTTGTTTAGGAATTTTACTCACGGATGACTGTCCTGCATATCCAATAACACTTTTCTTGTGTCTTGATGTGTTAAGTTAACACTGTTAACGTGATCTTTTAAGACTGAAAGACGTGTAACTATTTTTTTTTCTTTTTCTATTCTGCTGTTTTATCTGCTAAGTATCGAAATGAGGTTCTAATTCTGCCAAAATCGCAGAATCCTGCTTAATCTGGTCACACTGTCGGTGGCACTGTGCCACCCTATTTGCCGCACCTTTCCAGTGCTCAATTCGAACGCCCGGCATGAAGAGGAGCTCACTCGTACTATAAAGACGAGCGAGTTCCTCCTGCGACAAGCGGTCGAATTGGCCATGGAAAAGGCACCCGGCTCGGCCTTCTTTGGCCCGGATGCCTTTGACGAACCGGACAGGGAATCCCAGACCGGATAGTGCGGCTTCGATGTCGGAGGTCGGGGTGTCACCCGGGAGGCCTCTGATGGCCACCTTCGTGGGCAGGTCGGCGGACAGCGCATAGCTTTACCAGCTTATGCTGCTGTCTTCCGCCATGGCTTCTACTAAGTGGCGCTGCACCACTCTGTACTCTTCGGCAGAGCGGGGGGTGAAGCATTGGGGGCGTGTCCTAGTTTGCCTCTACTAGTGGCAAAATGCACTGTTCAATTGGGCAGGCATTCGACCACTATCGGGGGATAACTTTTGGTGACGCCAGCGGCCGGGGTATGGGTGCTTACATCTATGTTAGTGCCTAGATGATTGCTGTTGGGTGTTGGGCCACCCATGGGTGGGCGGTTGTTCGTGGGCGGGAGGCTGGTGTTGGGTAATGCGCCGTCCGTGGGCGGGCGGCTGGAGCTGGGGGATGGGCCGCCTGTGGGCGGGCGGCTGGTTCTAGGTGATGTGCCGAGCATGGGCGGGCGAAGTTCTGATGCTGGGCGGCAGGGCAGAGGCGGAAATTACGCCCTCGGCTTGGGGCGGCGCGGGACGGTGCCTCAGGGCACCATGTCCGGCGAAGCTGGTGTGCCCGGAATCGGACCTCCCCAATGGTGTCGTCGGGCGCTCGTCTTCGGGCGGTTGCCCTTGCTCCCGGTTCTCCTTCGCTTGGACGGCGCGGATACTCAGATCCGCGCGCGTCCATAACGCTCGAGCTGTCGGGGGGCCTGGCGGGGGCCGTTCGGATTGGACGATATATCGGACATTCGAATCCGGGGGTTGACGAGCCGGCGGAATACTTCCGTCCGACATCGTGCAGGTGGGTGTTAAATATAAACACAAAAAGATTAATAAATAAAATTCTTCTTTTTAATAAAATAAAGAAAAAATGTATACACTATTATATAAATAAATTAGACCGGGCGGGAAACCAGCAGGGTGAGATCCGCTAGCGGAAGGCCCCGCTGAGTAGCCCAGCGACACAACCTATTTATTTATTAAGTGCGGGAAGGTGAGAAACACTGCGTTGGTAGTTTTATAATAAAACTCCAAGCATTGTTCTCTGGGTTGGCGTGAGGCTGTTATGGCCCCGGGGAACGGGTAAACACACAGGTACTCACCGAAAAAGCGATATTATTCCCTGTGCGATACGTGGGAACCACTAACAAGCACAACACTTGAGTCTCTGTGTCTAATATGCACACAAACAATTCACTGCGGGCCGACCCGTTCTACGATGCGGAAGCCTATGCAGTCTGCGGAGAACTGGGCTGGTACGGCGAGCGAAGCGGGGTGTCAACATCTGTAGTGCCCAGAATCATGAGTGGTGGCTTATAGATAACGTAAATTTTGCGAAGGAAATCGCCACGGACCGCGGCGTCTTTATCTGCTTGTACACTCTCCTCTTCCGTCCAGGAGGTGGGAATGGGGGGAGGCGGCAGTTTAGCGAGCTGCCGGCCTCCATTGGATGATCCACTGGAGATGGGGAAGAGGTGACCAAAGGACACTCGTCCTTGGACTCCGGAACCTTTCCCTTCTCCTTCTTCGTGCGCATGCTCTCGTTGTCTTTTTACTGTCCTGCCTCTTCTTATTGGGGGATTGATCGATCTCGATCGACTTTGGTTCCTGTTTTTCGCGGACTTTACGGGGCATCTCGACGACCTCGCCAAGGATCTCAGAAACTTGGTCCGCTGTTAACCGGCTGAGACCACGACGTCCCTAGACTGATCCTCATTGGCCGACTGCTTCCTTCCTTCTGATATGGGTTCTTATAATCTTTGGTTGATGGATATGCGTTTATGTTTCCGGAAAGGAATGTGGCACCCGTACACGCGTCCATCATA
This sequence comes from Gymnoscelis rufifasciata, assembly GCA_929108375.1. NCBI lineage: Eukaryota > Metazoa > Arthropoda > Insecta > Lepidoptera > Geometridae > Gymnoscelis > Gymnoscelis rufifasciata. The sequence continues at coordinate 4,354,354 of OV815332.1, read as the reverse complement.
ATCCTGGACCGGATGAGGGGTATATGGGTACCGTCTCTGACATTCGGAAGACTCTATTAACGAATGATGACTTAAGATCATAGTTAGATGACTCGAGGAATTCACCGTAGAATTCCTCTCCTTTTGGGTCCACCTTGTATCTGGTGACAATGAAGCTCTTTCTTTCGTCACGTTCGTCCAGATAGAGGGTCTTCAATGTTATAATGTTGTTTTGAGCGGAGAACGCCATTGTGATTAACTGATGTTTTCTGTGTCCTACTCGACGCGGAGAAATTTTAAATCTTTGTGGGTTTCGGATTTCGGAACGGTGTCCACATCTATGCCCATTGTGGCCTCTATAGTGTTTACCTGTCTCTGATATTTCGTCTTTTCTGTAGACATGGTAGCCGGGGAACTTAAGTTTTATGTTTGGGGCTAGGTTTGTTTAATTTAGCAGTGCTACGTGGATTGGATGTCATGCCTTACGTCTTACCTCTGAGGCCGTTTGCGTTCCATTGTAGCACTCTTAGTGCAGCTGGAGCTGCAGTAGCTCCCCTTGTGTTGTGGGTGTTGGGACGACTAGTGAAACGCTTGGATAATTGAGTCAGACTGATTATTATAGAATAGTACTACTTCTAAGTACATGGTTTACTTTACATCCTGTTGAGGATCAGCGGGATTTGTTTGGCTGGGTCTCATGGCCCACAAGATGTCGTACGGCACCTGTGATGCTTTGATGTCCAGGACCTTCATTTGGGATTCGTCCTGGCACTGATTGGGAGGGAGTGGATGTGATGTTAGGTGTTGTCGGTGTTGTGGAGGTAATGAGGTATGGGTATTTTTGGGTGGTTGGGGTTGATGGTGTTGTTCCTGGGAGAAGGAGTTCTGCTCCCAGGTTGTTGCAGCACTGCTCAGCGGGACCACTTTTAGTAGATTTCTACTTTTTTGGTAGATTTGAGGCAAAGAGAACGATGATTTAGTAGTGCGATATCGTTTAGTAGATTTTGGTAGAAAATTGGTATTTTACGAACATTCTAATGAATGGGTCGTCCATTATACAATTTATTTTATCCAGGCCAAAAAAACGAACTTTATATTATTTTGTCACTGAAGCTGGCAATACAGGACGACGAGAAATCTGTTTCAGGGGATTTCCCGTAACTTAAGCAAACAAAACGTTAGGAAATCGCTATCTCTGTCAGTCATTAGATTTGTATGCGCTAAACAAAGATTCACATTCTTTGTTTTTCATTTTTTCTAATAATCAAGACTGATGATCGTAACAGATTCTGTAACAAAAATGTTTGTGCAATCTTACATGCCAAAGAAGGTTAAAAAACGCTAGAGATTGCAAAAATTTTAAACTTGAAGCATCCATGCTAAAATTCATGAAAAATTACAAAAAAATATAATGTTTATGACGATAAATAAATAAAAATACTAGATTTTGTTCATATTATGTATTATTTTAACCACCTAGATGTGATAGATATTAAAGGAAGAATTTATGTAGAATTATAAATAGAACTTGGTAGATTTTGGTAGATTTGAGCCTCGTTTTTGGTAGATCGACTGATGAAAATGTGGTCACACTGGCACTGCTTGAGAGCTAAAGATGATAGATTTTTATCAAATTTTCGCGTATGTGCGGATTATGTATTGTGTCTTCTTATTTTGAGGGAGACGGTCAGGAATAACTTCAGGTTCCATAATTCATAGGTACTTTGCAAATAATTTCTCCGTTGTTGCGTGCATTCCATTGGATGGTTCTCCTAGTAACACCACCAACCGATGTTTGTAGGGGTCACCAATGTGCGGATAATGTAGTTGTGTCTTTTACTTTTGTATTTTACTAGTCTTAATTAATTAGATTTATATTTTCGAAAATATTAGAATGGTTGTTAATACAGTAAAAAATTACTTCAAATGATTTAATTGTTCTTCAATTAATGATACATTTGCACCAGATTGTGCAATAATAACTTATTCTTTAACATCTTTACTTTGATTTCCCCATAGTTATGATCATAACTAGGTCTAAGAACCAAATGTGAATAAAATCAATGTATTGTAAGTACAACATTAGTAGGTCTTAAGAGCATTGACATTAGGGCAATGAGTATTTCGAAATATTGTGTAGTTGCAGAAAAAATATTCGTAGAATTCTTTCTACGAATAATTTTTTACATAGAATTATCACCTTACTTCCTTTGATTTTAAAGTCGAAATGTGACTGGCAGCTTAACACTACGGCCGCTACGAGTAGTTCGAGACGTTACCTTATCGACTTGACAGTACTCGTGCACTTAGCTGCATCACTCTCGCGTTCTGTATTCTGAGACAAGTCACGGGTGCGATTCTCGCTACCAGATGTTCCATGGCTTAAGGCAATGCCTGATTATCAGAATAATTTTCTGCTAAAATAGAAGCTGGTTTTACATGAATAATAGAAACGTTCGAAATTCTGTTATTACTTTGCACTTTAAATATTTTTTCTGTCCTATCTAATACCTTTCTTAGGACCATCATAAGATGGTTGCAAAGATTTTCGCACCGCATAATTTTTTTTTTTTTTTCTATATTGTTAAATTCCTTCAGCCGCGATCCTAAAGTTGAGTCACTCCTTCCTACACGGATAACTTAAAACACAACCCACAATAAAAATCACGACACGTACTTTATATTTCCACTTGATTAGAATATCAATATATGAGTGCACCTAACGAACGGGAAGAGACGACTGACGACAGTGCACAAAACCTACGTGTCAGTGTCAGCCCAAATACTGTAGCTACCTAGCCGCTACATGTATAAGTCCATGGTTTTGATTGGGTGTCCTTTGATTTTTTTTGTGATCGTTTGAATTTTTAATTGTAAATTTATGTTTTTTGATATAACAGTTAAAGAAGAATAACTAAATCCTTTAAGGGTTCTGCACTGCTTCTGTCCGTAGGATGTTTTGACCTTGATTGGTTTGTGAAAGCTAACGGTGTAGTGCTTTTCATCAAGTTGTTTCGTTTGCTTCTCGAGTGAGGGTCACGGAGGTCATCAGGCGTGTTGGGTGGACGTCCTGCTTGATGATGGGACTTTTGGGAGTTTTGTAGTCAGACCAAAGATACCAAGTTTTTACCTTCGGACACTGTCTTTACCTAGAAATTGCCCCTTCGGCCACGTACGAAACTGGAGCTTCGTAACCAGTTGCGATTAAAACCTTTTTTGGCTAGGACGGCTTGGTGAGGTATAAGGATTTGGTGGTTTATATTACGGATTTTGGTAAATTTATAGAGATTATAAATGAAAGGAGAGGCAATTGGAACTTTAATGAACTGTACTATCAGTGTTGCCATTTAAATCCATAAAACCCTATTTATTTTGTTATCCAAAAATTAAATCCATGTTTTCCTGAAAATTAAAATATTTTAATCACCCGTTCCGTTCACAAGAAACCGATGAAGCCATAATGTTACCGTATCGGGGATACAGTTTAGCTAGTTGTGGATAGCGGATTTTTTTTACAGCCTACCACATCTGTTCTGAAAACTTGAAGTATGTCGTCATTCAAATATGAGTCGATATCCTTAACATCTGTTTTGAAAACTTGAAGTATGTCGTCATTCAAATATGTGTCGATATCTTTAATGGCCCTCGACATTGGTGATATCAGTGGTTGCAGGCCATATTTTGGATTATGTTCCAAAACGATAATGGGTTTGTACTAAATGTATTTGGGCCTGGCTGAGTGGCAGTCTGTGTAGAATCTGGTTCTTGTTGTTGATGTATTTAAGCTGTCAACAAATCTCGTACGCGTCTCTTCTCATTTCGGGCGTCAGCAACGTCCATAAAAACGCTCATTTTGTACCTTGGTTGGATCCAAAAATGTACATGTAGAAGTTGTCGCACTTTTCTCTACATTTCTAAATCTTTCCTCAACTCTTGTTGTTAGTTTCAATATTTCGTGTTTGGCTAAGTCGGACGAGATGTCAATGTGCAGTAATTTTTCAGCATGTCTTCAGGCACCTTGTCATCACTATGACTAATCTGGTCGTCATGTAATTTTGCCCGCTCATTGCATTTGCGCAACCGTTTTTCTAATAGCATTTCCAAGGCGGTGGTGCTCGTTTCACAATGTCTAACGATTTTTTTAAATATAGTTGTTTCGCTACACGATTCAGGCTGTCCTGTACAATAAAGGTTCAGCATAAGAGCGTAACACCCATAATGCTTCTACTGAAGATCTCCAAGTACATCCGATTCTTGGCGCCTTTTCCTTGCTGCTTCTGCTGGGATGGTCCCGAAGCTGTTGAGGTCTCACCGGTAACGATTGGTAAGTCTGCCATAACTAGAGAATTTATATCAGTAATGATCCTGAGGTGTTAAATTCAGGGGTGGTGACATTAGGCAAACCAGGTACGTCCAACAGGTACGTGGTTAGGTTTCCCTAAAATCGCCTCCAAGTACATTTTTAAACACTTATTTTGAAGTAAAACTTCTATAGAATCGTTAGTGTGAGTGATTTGAAACCGGATGAAACGGAAATGGAAAGTAAGCCATTGCCTGTCAATGACACTTATCTGTATGTCGAGGTCAGCGCAAAAAATGCGCACTGTGCATTCGTCGTCGCAACATGAAAATAACAACCTATTATTATTGTTAAGTTTGACCGTTCTTTACAGGTCAATGCCTCGGTTTTGCATTGCTTCTCATTGTTGTTTATGCTGGTATTGCATATCGCTATTGTTATTGTTAGTTCGAAGATAGGTTTATCGTAAGGGCATAGCATCCTATTAGTTGAAGTGTGCGTACATGAATGAAGAGATCCTCGGTTGTCATAAGAATAAAAATATCTCTCTGTATATTGAAAGCTATAAATGGCGCTATAAATCTGACCACGTGATTTCCATGGGGCAGACTTACTACGCTGTCAAGTTCTAACGCTTCCTTGCTAATGAATCTTTATCTGTATGATTAAAAAAAAATCTCCAACTCTAGCGCTCGCCTTCATTTGTTTATAGAGCTCGTTTAGGCTCTGCTTATCAACAGCCAGCGTGAGCTCTCCCCGCAAGTGACTGGACTTGTTTCTCTTGCTGTTCTGGTGGGATCGGGTTCATATCTAAATGACCGTGTAATAAATCAGTTAAGATATCTATTAAACTATCTTGAATGCGTCTTAGGCTTGTTATAATAATATTAGCTGTCAAGGATAGTGATAATAAATTAAGTTCACTTGTCTGCTCCATAATGTACATGACGCATTTTGCTACGCATATTCTCTATCTGCTGAGTAATTGATTTAAAATTACTATTCATTATGTCCTCATTCCTTTTCATGATATTATATTGAGCTTATAATAACGCTAGTCTGATTTTTTAGTAATAGGCTTAGATGACCTTCGTTCTGTGATATTTTCTTAATGTCCTTTTCATATTGTTTCGCGAATGAGTCATCAAGGACACCGAATAACGCATTAGCCAAATAACCCACTCCATTTACTAATCCTCTCTCTTGTCGTTTTCCGATTCGATTGTTCGTTAAATTTTATTATAATGTTCAATTTCTAATGTCTCTTGCTGTAACTGGTCAACGATAGATACTCTTGTATTGTGACGGAAGCGGTGTCGATGGCGAAGTTAAGTACTGATTTATATGGGAAACGTAATTATTAATATTGTTTAAACCAGTCCAATATGAAGACATTAAAATACACTACGAGCTTCCACTCTTCCCGCATAAGGTTCAGATTGGCTATTTTCTCACAGTAAATATTTTGGTTTTGATCTAAGTAAGTAATATTATAGGAAGTTGACCCTACTGTCAAGAACAACATGAGCGTCATTGTGATGAGATGGCAGAACCCTGACCTTGTTGTACGTTTTTGTTTTGATAGATGTTGTTCTGGCACATCATAATCATTTTCTTGGACAGGATCCTGAGTTTCCTTTTCCTTTACAGGAAGGACTGAAAGCTTCAAGCAGGGTCTCTTAATAATTCTCGTAATAAAAGGTCGTAAGGAGGGAGTTACCCTTGATTCAGGAAGGTTTGCTAACATCTGCGGTTTGCTGTGATCGCTGTCTTTTGCACCTAACGCACTTGTTGAGTTCACGTTTGACAGTCCTTAGTCCACTAATTATCCAAAATCTATCTCTTGTATAGGCTAGGGTGAGACAAGGACCTCCGTGAAGCGTGATTCGGTGCGCTTGACTGATGATTAGCTCAGTGAGACGACTGTGACTTGATAATATTATAGGATTCTTAACCGACTGTGTAAGAAGCGAATTATTAAGTCGCCCACCAATTTCCAATAATCCATCTTGTTCATCTATGAATGGATTCAGAAATAAAAGTTTGCTACATCCTTTCAGCGGTTTCTTTTTCTTTATACGTTCAATCTCCTCCGCGAATTCAATGCATTGCACTGTTTGGACAATTAAATAATAAGAATGAGTGATTTCTCTAATAGTAAGATAAGTTTGTTTATTTATTCGCTTGTTGCGCAACCACATAATGAAACGCAAAAGCCAGCCGATTTTAGTCGTCACGCGCACGCGCTCTATTGACCCTCATTCATTTAAAAGTCTTAATATTAAATTGTTTTTCCTATGATCTAAAGCTGTGTTTACACTTATCTTTTTCGCTTTAATGGACGGAGATTGGTATTTCTCTGTATTGTGACGATAAGAGTCAAAGTTCTGAAGCCATTGAGGGCCTTCCCACCACAAGGAGTGATCCGCTAGCTGGGTAACACTCAGTCCTCTTGTGGCGCAGTCAGCGGTGTCTTAAAAATCCGTGTATTTGAAATGCCTAGGTATTTCTAATAGATGCAGGTTCTGGAAGTCTGTTTTTAAGAGATGCCATTCTGTGGTAAGTTCCTCGTTAATGCTTCATCCCAAACATCTTTAGCTTCCAACCATGTTCTTTGGTATAAAAGTTTTGCCTTTATCGTGAGCGGGGAAATCCATCCTAATGGATCAAATATCTTGGAAATATGAGATAATAACTGTCGTTAACTTGTCATCATCACTTATCTCCTTAAACTTATCCTGATATGTAAAGGTGTCCGTGCTTGACCTCCAGCTGATTCCAAGCGTTTTTTTTCGAGTCTCTGCTCTTAAAGTTGAGAGCTAAATCTACACTCTCTTCAGGTAAATCCTTGGTGAGCTTCTGTGTGTTACTCGACCACTTACGTATATTAATTCCTGCTTCGCCTAGGATAGAAATGATTTGCTGTTGTAAGTCTCGGGTACCTTCAATTGTTTCACCCCCTTCTAGTAAATCATCCATATAAAACGACTCCTGTAATGGCCTTATAGCTAAAGGATATTTATTGGTTTTACTATAGTCCATCGTGATTTGTTTACGGGTCCTCATGGCAAGGTAGGGCGCAGATTTGGTCCCATACGTAAGAGTTGTAAGGGAATACACCTCAATTGGATTCTGTGATGATGACCTCCAGACGATACTCTGCAACGATTGATCCGCCTCTCGTACAAAAATTGTTCAAAACATATTTTCTATGTCCGCTGTTTGACGTATTTGTGAAGGCGCCAAGTCAGGATAAGAGCTTGTAGATCCTTTTGCAAATTAGGACCCTGCTCCATAAGGTCATTGAGGCTTCTTCCGGTAGACTTTTTGATGATACATAGAAAACAACACGTAGCTCAGTTGTCGTTGAGTCAGCTCTAAAAACGCCGTGATGCGGAAGATAGCTCAAAATGTTTATTTATTTATTTATAAGTTGTATTAACAAAGTGGACATAAACACAAACACATGAAACATAAATTGAAATTGATTCTACTTTGCAAATGTTACCTTAATTACAGATACAAACGTCATTGCCAAAAATAAACCTTAACTAATTACATGCAAAAATTTAAATAACGTAATATCTAATAAAAACGGATATTTATATAAAAAAAAAAACAATTACATACAACATTCAAAATTATTATTAAATATAAAACTAAAATAAAATTAAAACACCCATATTATAAACAAGTGCTAAAAGTCTTAGTGTTAAACTAGTGCCCTTTGATGTGCCTAGGTCCCGTTCGAAATAAGGTTTCATGGGTATTGCTACCTCATAACTACCATTGGCTAATCGTTTTGTTGGTGTGCTGAGGTCAGAATGCTTATTTCTTCCAGTTCCCAATACTGAGAAAGCTCTGGCATATCATATAAAACAACGTTTCATTTGAAATGTTTCACGCTACCTGACAAAATCCAAACTAGCCGTGTTTGTTGGGCTATGGGGCCTCCAGGTGGTCCCCTAATGAGTCCACTCATTTAAATCTCCGAATATACACTGGCGTCCAGGCGGTCAGAATGAACTTTGCTTATTTCTTCCAGTTCCCAATACTGAGAAAGCTCTGGCATATCATTTAAAACAACGTTTCATTTAAAATGTTTCACGCTACCTGACAAAATCCAAACTAGCCGTGTTTGTTGGGCTATGGGGCCTCCAGGTGGTCCCCTAATGAGTCCACTCATTTAAATCTCCGAATAAACACTGGCGTCCAGAAGGAGATCGGTTGGCTTTGATACGTTGTAGTTCGGGGCCCCTAGCTGGATATTTACAAGATGTGCCCATGTCTGTTTTGGGAACGAAGTATTGGGTAAATTATTAACGACTCGCGGAAACACTATAGCCCGAGTGGTGAACTTGTAATCACCATAAATTGACTCGGCATCAATCGTAACAATCCCCCGGCTTTGTTTGGATCCCTCACCTATCCCACTGACTGAGGCGTGATAACTCTTCCGAGGCAGTCCTAATAGCTTAACTGCATTCTCAGATATCAGCGAAATCTGAGAACCTTGTTCCATGTTCCATCAACTGAGCTTGCCCTACTAAGGGATACTGTTGTGAGTAAGATTTCCTCGCCTTCTCCGGCTACATGATTTGCCTTATGATCCTTATTCGTAGACGTTAAATGCGTTGGAAAGTATTTCGTAGATCCCGACTGATTTAAAGCTATGAATGCGTCATGCAACATAGTATATTGTTTAGCCAAACAGGCCCTACATACACGCTTAGAACGGCACTGACCTACATCGTGCGGAACTAGGCAGTTTTGACACATACCTAACTTCGTCACCGCACTAAGCTTCTCTTCAGAACTGTGTTTTTTTTTAAATTATCGCATCGATAAATTAAGTGATCATTTTTACAATACGGACAAGTTAAAGTATAGGCAACTCAATTCACAATTAATAATAATAATAAATAGCGCTATTAATTATTAATATTAATAATTAATAGCGGAACTCAATTCACGCTTGCTTGACTTGAATATAATTTAAATGAGAGTTTTTATTATAAAACGACTTATTAACCCTTGAAAAAAAATTATTATTCGACTGAGAGGAATAATTTTAGTGGGCTGTGGCGGCGTTGCGTTGTTGTATTGCTCTCTTACTGAGATAAGGGTTCTCATGATATAAACTTATTCTCTAAAAATTTTAAAGCTCTTGGAGCGTAGTACTTTAAGCGACGCTTTGCGATTTTCTCTGAAATCTGCCACTGTTTCGGGGTCGAGCTCTTTACAAATGAGATGGGCCAACATGGGTATGTTGTCGTGTCGAACCCGAGATTCTGTATGGCGTGAATATTCTCCATGGAGTTGTCGTAAATGCGTTTCAAATCCTTGAACGTTTGTTTGGTGGCGCTAGACTGATTTAAAAATAATTCTATGTGCTTTGTAAACAGTACCTGAGGGTTGTTTGTTGTACCTGTGGTTCAGGAGCTGCCAGAAAATATTGGCGCTTCTAGTTTGGAGTGGAATGATGAAGATGAGAAGTGGACGCTAACCTGTTGTTGAGGGCTTTCTTTAAAGCTTCGTTGGTTTTCTCATGGAAGAAAAATTCCTCTTCGTATTCAACATCCGATCCTTGCAAGACAGCATCTATTTGATAGTGATGTGACTCAATTTCTGCCCATTTCTTCTGCATACTCTGCAACCTATCTTCAAGCTCCCACTTTACCTTAATCTCCTCTACCTTGAAGCTGTTGGTATGGCGAGAAAATCCTCTAAAAAATGATCGCTGCATTTTCAGTAACTGAAAGGCTCTTCTGCTGGACTTGGCGAGGCTGCAGGTGGTATATTAATTATCGTACCTGAGGCTTTCTCTGACTTGTTCGATTCGGTGGATGATCCTGGTGCATTATCATCCGCAGCAAGAGACGATGATATTGTCATTCAAACACTCTCGTAAAAGCTCCTGGTTTGTTCATATTCATTTTCAACAAAATATGGATGTTCTGAATCAACATATAACATCAAAATACCCAACTAACTTCCCGTGATTTATTTATCTAGCCTATAGTTAAGCCCATAGTTTATCTAACCTATCCAAACGTCCAATCTGAATGTACTCTGATGTCTTACGGCTAGCTGAATCTTTGCGGATGTTCCTGTCGATTACCTTTAATTAAGTCTTCGAGGATTCCCTTATTAAAGATCTTACTTGAGGTAGCAGGATACTTTCTGGTCCCAAATGTCACTGAATGGAACACAAGTACTACGTGTGAACGCGACGTAGTACGTTAGGATAACGTTTTAGTAACGGACGTTTATCACTTCGTCCTTCGACAGACAGTATAGAGTGCGACGCGGATTTAGACTGAATCCGGCTCGAAGAATGTTAGAGGTACCAAGGTGTAGGAAATAATAACTCTAAACGATGGTAGTTCGCAATCGCAACATAAAGATGTAATACGGAACCTATAAATCACGTTTAACAATAAACATCACGTATCCACACGTAGAGGTACGATAATGCTGAGCTATAGGAAGTGAACTAGCTCTTGCGCGTACCTTCGCTCTAAATACATTGTACTATGTACAGTCGGGAATTTTCTCCAAGTCGGGTGAATGGATATTGTCGAGAGCTCTCCCGAGTTTATGCCATTGCACCTCGGTCTTAAAGGAGGGGGACTAATCAGGCTGAGGGCCGAGTCTTAGAATGACGGGTCTACGGTCCGAGTCCAATCCCGGCATCACATCCATGGAACGCATCCGGAGAGATACGTTCCATTGAAGTGCCAGGTCCAAGTATTCACTCCTATGACCTAAGAGTTGACTGGGATATTGAGTCGAGCAATGGGGGACTAGGAGGTCTAAATTAAGGGAATCTAGGCATCTTTAGTATTTAAACTAGTCTTTAGTGATTATGTATGTGGGTTGGTTGAAATAAAAGAGTTATTGCACTATACTGAATCTATTCATTTAACACGTTACAGGCTATTACAATTATATTATTTATTTAATCCTTATTAGGATATGTCTAAACACGGCTGAGGTTTGAAGAGTGACTGGCGAGGCTCCGCATAACTATTAAAAAGCTGAATTAACGAAACGCGTTTGCGCCGCGTACTTTATTGCTAATCTGTGTCACTACATCAATCCTCCCCTTTTTTCAAAATTTTTTACAAAAAATTTTATTTTACTTAAGTAGTACATTCAAGGTTAAAACATTACAATAACATTACAAATTCAAAGGCTCATGCCTGCTACACAAATATGCTTACGTTTGAAAACAACATGCGATATGAGCTCGCATTCTTTTATGCAGAGGTAAGTACATAGTTATTTCACAATCAAAGTTCGTTCGAATGACCAAAGTACAGTCAGCTTGTAAAATTACATACATGTTTTTTTTTTTTTTAACTTTAAAATACATTTTTAACAATGAAATCTTTTAATAACGTTGTATAAACAATGAAATTAACTTTGTATGTTAACAAAAAAAACATTTTTAAACTACACATTTTTTTACATAATTCTAATACACTGAAAATTTAATAAAATCTGGATTTCCTAACAAAATAGGTAGTTATTCCCTGACATAAAACAAAATTTACTTTAGCACAATATGCTAAAACCACTGGTGGAATAACGCCTGTTTATACAACGTACACGGGTCCACTATCTACATAGCTTAGACGTATCTACCACATGACACTGTAATAAAAAAATAATTCCAGTTTTAAAATTTTTAAAGATATGTTAAAAAATTGAAATCAAATAAAATGACACTTACTTAAACACTTATAATTTTGACTTTCTGTGGTGCCTGTTGCGACACATTCGGCACTGAATTTTGTATCTCTAAATTTTTAGGAGATACTGTATAAATTTGACGATGCACCCATTTCTTTAATCTTCCATAGCATCTCGTACATATGAAGTATATTATCGAAAATATCAAAATTACTGTTAATACAGTAAAAAATAACTTCAAATGATTTAATTGTTCTTCAATTGCTGATACATTTGCACCAGATTGTGCAATAATAACTTGTTCTTTAACTTCTTTACTTTGATTTTTCCCCATAGTTATGATCATAACAAGGTCTAAGAACCAAATGTGAATAATATCAATTTACTATCTACAGTTAAATTTTTGCAAACACAGAATATTTCGAAATAATCATTGCCTTAATGTCAATGCTCTTATGACCTAATAATGTACTTACACTGCAAATGAGTATGTCTCTGCTATCTGAAAATGTACCTAAATATATTACTATAGTAGGTGTTTACTTACATAGAATTATTATCAAATAACTTTCTTTGATTTAAAGTCGAAATCTGACTGGCAGCTTAACACTACGGCCGCTACGAGTAGTTCGAGACGTTACCTTATCGCCTGACTTGTCAGTACTCGTGCACTTAGCTGCGTCACTCTCGCGTTCTGTATTCTGTGACAGGTCACGAGTTCGATTCTCGCTACCAGATGTTCCAATAATGGCTTTAGGTAATGCCTGATTATCAGAATCATTTTCTGCTAAAATATAAGCTGGTTTTACACGATCAATAGAAACGTTAGAAATTCTGTTATTAATTTGCACTTTAAATATTTTATCTGTCCTATCTAATACTTTATAAGGACCATCATAAGGTGGTTGCAAAGATTTTCGCACCGCATCATTTCTTATAAAAATATATTGACATTCTTTTAAATCTTTATGCACAAATATTTTTTTATGTAATTTATTTTCTCTATTCACCGGTTTATAACTATCGATAATTTTTCTTATTTTATTTACATAACCTTCAGAATCTATTTGAACATCCTTTGCTTTTTTATCATAAATTTCACCTGGCAATCTAATAGAAGTTCCGTAAGTCATCTCAGCTGCACTAACGCCTGTATCTACACGAGTCGCTGCTCGTAAACCTAACATCACGGTTGCTAATTCATCTACCCATGAGTTATTATTGAGGCGCGCCATAAGGGCTGATTTCAACGAGCGATGCCAACGCTCTACGGCACCGTTACTTTGTGGATGGTATGGAGTAGTTCTGATTCTATTTATACCCAATAGTGACATTAATTCTCTGAACAAATTACTTTCAAATTGTCGACCTTGATCACTGGTAAGTTTTTCAGGACAACCAAAACGTGAAATCCATCCTTCATAAAAAACTTTCGCAACTGTATCTGCTGTAATATCTTTAGTTGGAATAGCTTCTGTCCATTTAGTACATCTGTCAATCATAGTTACACAATATCTATAACCTTCTGAACTCGTTGGTAAAGGACCTACTATATCGATATGTACGTGCTGAAAACGATCTGTCGTCTGAAACTGGCCTAAATCCGAAACTGTATGTTTCAAAACTTTTGATCTCTGGCATCGTACACATGATTTTGACCATAAATTTATGTCTTTATTCATTCCTTTCCAGAAATATCTATCAGTAATTAATTTTCTAGTAGTTCTAATACCAGGATGACTTAAATTATGAATTGCGTCAAAAGCTACATGCCTAAACTTCTCTGTAAGGTAGGGTCTTATACGTTCCGATGACGTTTCACAAACAACGGATGTCTCGCTACCCGGTAACATAATATGTTTAAATTGAAACTTGTTATTGTTACTTGATTCTTCGAACAATTGTGCAAGCTGTTCGTCTGTTTCCTGTGCTACGGCAAGTTCTGCGAAATCTATAATAGTTGGGCAATATATTGTTTCAATTCTAGAAAGACAGTCAGCCACTGTATTATCTTTACCATTTATAAAATGAATTTCAGTGGTAAATTCGCTTATGAACATTATTTGTCTTGTTCTACGAGACGTTTCTTTATCTATACTGTTACCTTTTTTACTAAACAAATATGTCAAAGGCTTGTGATCTGTCAAAACTACTAATTGTCGCCCTTCAATTAAATGACGAAAGTGAATTATCGCTAAATAAATTGCTAATAGTTCTCTATCGTATGTACTATATTTTCTCTGAGCTTCAGACAATCGTTTCGAGAAAAATCCTAACGGTTTCCATGCCATACCTTCTTTCTGCTGTAACGATGCACCAACACTGGTATCACTAGCATCTGTCATGAGGGTCAATGGGCTATCTATAGACGGGTGAGCTAATAAAACTGCTTTTTGCAAGCTTAACTTTGTAAGTTTGAATTGATCATCAGCCATCTCCGTCCAGTTAATTACCGTTTTATCCTTACGTTTGGAATTATGCAAATACTTATTAAGCTCAGCTTGCTGGTCCGCTGCATGAGGAATGTGGGATCTATAAAAGTTTAACATACCCAAGTATCTTCGTAACTCTTCCACGGTGGTAGGCCTCGGAAAATCCATGATGGCTTTTACCTTGTGGTCTAAGGGTCTGATTCCACTTGTCGATACCTCGAATCCTAGAAAATCAAGTTTTTCTTTACCAAAAACACATTTAGAAATATTTATCGTTAGACCATACTCATCAAATCGTTTGAAAACTTCCTCTATATGTTTTCTATGACTTTCTATATCATCACTTGCTATAATTACATCATCTATATATGCAAAAATGAAGTCCAATCCTTGTAAAACGTTATTGTCCATAAACCGCTGGAAAGTTTGCGGGCTATTGCGTAATCCAAAGGGTAGTTTACAGAATTCCCATAATCCGAAAGGAGTAATTACGGCTGTCTTCTCTATGTCAGCCTCTGCTACTGGGATGCAATTAAAAGCTCTATTTACATCTAATCTACTATAATTTTTTTTACCTGCCAATACATAGGTAAAATTCTGTAGCCTTGGAACGGGATACCTATCAGGTTTTGTAATCGCGTTCAACATCCTATAATCACCACACGGTCTTATGTCCCCATCTTTTTTCGGTACTATATGCAACGGGCTGGCCCAGGCGCTCTTACTAGGTCTGCAGATTCCTAACTCTTGCATAATCTGAAATTCTTTCTTTGCTTTAACATACCTGTCAGGAGGTAGGGGTCTGGCCTTCGCGTGTACTGGAGCTCCCGTTGTCTCTATATGATGGAAAACACTGTGCTTTGTACCTTCCTTGTAACAAAAAGGTTTCGTTATTTCATTATATTTCTGTAATAGATCATTATATGGGTGAGAATCCACTATAGTTTTCACCGTTGGTTCTTTAGAACTTGTTATAGCAGCTAAAACATTCAAGTTCGTTACTTTATCAATTAATTTACGACCTGCTAAGTCTATTAACAATTGATATTTTACTAAAAAATCTGCACCAATTATAGGTTGCCTAACATCTGCAATAATGAACATCCATCTAAAGTTACGTCTTAATTTTAAATCTAAATCTATAGTATGGAGTCCGTATGTTTTAATTTCTGTCCCGTTGGCCGCATATAGTTTATGTTCACTTTCACTAATATTTAAGTTTTTCTTTATAAAAGTTCGTGGGAATACCGATACGTTAGCACCACTATCTACTAAAAATCTTAACCCGGATCTATTGTCCATTACACTTAGGCGGTGATTCACTATAGGCTTGGTACAGCAGTCCGCCGTCGACTGCACCGAGTCTAGTTTTCCGGTTCCTTATTCTTCAGCTCCTGTTTACCATTACGCTTATTCCAGGTGCAGGGTTCGAAACACTTATGTGCCTTATGCTTATAGCGTAAATGATAGGAACAGAGCCAGTTCGGATCACCTGGTTGAATTCGGCTGCGTCCCCTCGAATGCGATCGACCTCCGCGTTCACGAGCACCGCCCCGCTGATAATTGTCGAAACGGGATCTACGGGAATTCTCCAGCTTCCCGAGACGAGCAGATAATGTCTTGATCTCTGCAATTAGTCCGCTGTAGTCCCCAGGCTTCTCATCGTCGACGCGTGCAACCGCATTTATAGGTCTACTTGTCTCCATAACCTTATCCGCTATCGATGCCAGCGTGGATAATTCCTTAGCGTCCGTTACGGCAAGGACACTCCTTATATTTGTAGGTAAATGATTTAGCCACAGTATTGTAAGCGTTTGATCAGATATCTTATCTCTTGCCAAGTCCTTCATACGGCGCAAAAGTTGTGAGGGCTTTTGATCTCCCAAATCCATTTCGCCAATCAGTTTCTGTATCTGACGGCTTTCCGATTCTTCATAAACGTCCAAAAGTCGTTTTTTAAGTGTTTCAAATTTTCCTGTGGCAGGCGGGTTAATTAATATATCGGTCACCTGTGTAACGGCATCCTTTCCCAGCCTTGCAATAACCACGTTGTATTTGGATTCATCGGACGCATTTTGAGGCTTCAAAATAGCTTCGGCTTGTATAAACCAAAGCCTTGGCTTATCATGCCAAAATTCAGGTATCCTAGTCGAGACAGCAATGGCACTTACTGTTTCGTCGACAATTTCTGAATGAGCTTGTTTATCCATGTTGTATTATAAATTCCTTCAGCCGCGTTCTTAAAGTTGAGTCACTCCTACACGGATACTTAAACACAACCCACAATATAAATCACGATAATAACGAATCACGTCGGGTTTTATCACGTCGGGGTCACCACTTTAGTATTTAAACTAGTCTTTAGTGATTATGTATGTGGGTTGGTTGAAATAAAAGAGTTATTGCACTATACTGAATCTATTCATTTAACACGTTACAGGCTATTACAATTATATTATTTATTTAATCCTTATTAGGATATGTCTAAACACGGCTGAGGTTTGAAGAGTGACTGGCGAGGCTCCGCATAACTATTAAAAAGCTGAATTAACGAAACGCGTTTGCGCCGCGTACTTTATTGCTAATCTGTGTCACTACACATCCCTCTAGAATAGTGCCGTTCGAATTTAACGAATGACAATTCCACATCGGGTACTGTAAACACTTGACCATGTTCTGAGCTGACTGTGGATAGTTGGCATCTGTGAACAACGCATACAGTTGGGGCCCGATGTCCTGCCAGAAATTATGAAAGTCCCCAACCCCAGCCGCAATCCTAGAGCCTCTGTACACATCCAGGGGTTGTGCCTCTCCGGGCAGATTGAGTGTGGTTCCTTGGGCATAGGTGTTCTCGTCTAGCATCACCAAGACAATGTTGCGTGGCCCAGGTATGTGCACTTGGTGTGCGTTGGTCATGCCTGTGCTGAACACGTTGTTGATAGCCCCGGCCGCCCCATGGTGTGCCTGTGATAATACTGACATCCGTCCAGCCCCCACGCTTGTGGTGGTGAAACACAATATGTATTCCAACAACCACGGTTCTCCAATCAAGTCAGAGCTTATTGGGATGGCCAGCCAGTCTGTGTCCATCCTCGACAGGGGTATGCCGGCGGGGCCGTCATCTCGCATGCCTGGTTTAAGGTTCTTAAGGTGTGAGCTAAACGCTGGCAACAAGATTCCCAAAGAATTGCAACAGTTGTCAATTACTAAATTTAAGAAAATTGTAAAAAACAATCTTTGTAAAAAAGCTTATTATAATATATCGGATTACCTTGAGGACAAAACTGCTTGGGACGGAATCTGCTCCAACACAATATCAAAAACAAGACTAACAAACAAATAATGATTGTAAAGTTTCAATACAAAAATGAGCTAGAGTTTCTAATCGCTTCTTTGCTCTAGTGTAAAAAAAGCGAAGCGACCAGATACCATAAATTTATTTCCTACTTATCTTTAAGCACCTATGACCTATATGTTTTTTTTGTAATTTATTTTGACGTGTCTAAGTTTTGTAAAACCAAACTATGGAAATAAATATTTTTGTATCTTGTATCTTGTATCTTGCAGCGTCACAGCGACGACACGTATCTCAAGCCGATTTGCCTGGTCGACTGGCAGTATTCTGTTGACCCTGTGTCCTCGTGTAGCTAGGTCCTGTCCCCTCAGAAACCTCCTGTCGTACGAATTGTGGAACCACGCATCCGGGGCATGCGGGTAGACGTAAAGAAGCCCCCTTAACGCAGCCGCTGTGTCGATGTATGATGCGTTGTAGCTGGCGGCATATGATACCAGCTCCTGGATCGCTGGTATGTCCCGAGCCAGGACGCTTCTGGCTGTCGAATCGTATGGCTTGGTCGCCGTGCGGTCGCTATTTGTGGCCTGCTGTTCGATTTGCACTATTGATGGTGGCTTTGGGGGCACTGATAGCGTATACCCCTTGAGTGCCATGGCCACAGTCCGTACGGTCCTCACAGGCACAACGCGGGCACGCGCT
Source organism: Gymnoscelis rufifasciata (assembly GCA_929108375.1). Taxonomy (NCBI): domain Eukaryota; kingdom Metazoa; phylum Arthropoda; class Insecta; order Lepidoptera; family Geometridae; genus Gymnoscelis; species Gymnoscelis rufifasciata. The sequence goes on along the minus strand of OV815332.1, from coordinate 4,335,951 downwards.
CGCTTCGCAGGTGCCATGTCCACCGCATCCACCACCTCGTCAGCGTCCTCAAAGTCCCCGTCTTGTTCATGTGCTGGGGCCGCTGGTGCTGCTCCCGCCGGCGGGGCTGGCCCAACAACGACCGGCCTATTCTGAGGTGGCACTGATCGTGCCCTGACGTCTTGTCTTGGGGTTGCGGTATTGTATGCGCGCGCAATCTCAGCTGCCTCCTGTGCGCTGACGACCGCTGATCGATATAGCGGCCGCTGCGGCAACCGTGTCAGAATGTTCCCCATCATGACCACGTATCGGCCTTGCCCGTTAAGGAGCTGTCTGCGCTGAGTGTTGTTTATCTGTAACAGCGCAACTACCTGGTTTAGACAACCGTCGATAAGGATGGCCAGAACGGGTCGTCTGTTTACAGGTGGCGCCGCTTGCGCTAGTCCTTGGGCCTCCACGGCTCGGTAAGAAACAGCCGTCGGTATATGGTGAGTTTGTGTGTTCCATGCCGTGATGGTTAGCTCACGGTTACTGCCTCTCGCGTAAATATGGTCGTTCCGGGTCGGCAAATCTCCGAGTTTGGAGCATGACGAGCCGGACATCCACATCGGGTTTTTACAATTGAAGTCGCCAGCCTGAGCTTTCTAGACTAAGAGACTGAGGAGGGATTCGAGATCGTTTTGTAGAAGCGTCTTATTGGGACTGAGGTAGCAGGATGCAATAAAACAAAATCAAAAACAAAAAGGCCTTTTATTTCTTGCTTTTTTCAATAAAATATTACATAATTATTCACACTTTCTTTCAGTTTTGCCTTTCTCTTTTCTCTTTTTCTCTGTCCTATGGGACCTGACCAAAATATTTACATTGTTGTCCGGCGATTATCACTAAGCCTCGCTGTGACGTCGGCTTTTTGAAGAAAGGGCGTTTTTAATATTTGGTCGAATTTTCTCTAAAGGGTTTTGGTCGTAATACTCCACGGTGACCAGCCGGCTTGAATGATGTTTTATTTTCTCTTTTTCTTTTTGATTAGGTATGGTATATCTGTATCACTGAGACTAGACTTGTTGAAGGGTCGAGGGGTATGCAGTGAAGAGACCTTTTGTAGTAGATGACAGACAGTATAAAAAGGTCTCTAGTACTACCATAATGTCGATTTGGTGATTTACCAGAAATTCGCGGACGATTTCTCTCTGGGAAGTGAGTCCGTTAGCGTTGAAGAACGCTAACGAGATTGAGCGAGGTTTTATTCTCTCTCTAGGTTGTACAGCCATATTTATTTATTTATTTATTTATTTATTTTATATTAGAGAGAGAAGGGGAGGGCGTCAAGGGAGTTGACGGTGTCCATGTTCAAATTTTTCAAGAGGCGTCGCAGCCTTTTTAACTTATTTAAAAGGGAATTTATTTTACCGAAATCGACGCTCGCTCGCTTACCCTGCTCTGGAGCAGGCGTCGCGCGTCTAGCGGCGGCAGCGGGGGTAATTGACGGGGGTGCGCCTGTGCGCGGGTCAATGCGCGCCTTGCCGGTGTAAGCCAAAAGCTTAGACCAGGCCGACTGTGCGGGGGGCGGAGGGGGAGGGGCAACGGTCGAGGCGACCTTGCTCGGGAGTACCCTCGGGCGAGGGGCGTTCGGGGAGGATCGCTCCTGAGCGCGAGAGCGCACCTTTTTGTCGAGCTTAGGTGCGCTAGGGCAACCGCGGTATTTCGCGGTATGACCCGCGACACCGCAGAGGACGCAGCTGGGCGGCTGAGGGTCATCCCGGGAGCGCTTACAGTCAGCGGTGTCGTGGTCGCCGAGGCACTTGACGCAACGGGGGCGCGCGTTGCAATTGCGAGCGGAGTGGCCATAGAGTTGGCATCTATGGCATTGACCCGGGGGCCCCTTTCGGAAAGGGGCCTCTACTGCTAGACCGGACAGTCTGCAGACGGTTTTAAGGCCAAAGATGGCCTTACCCTCTGGGGACAGATCGAGTATGACCAAGACTAGGTCATACGGCATTTTGTCTCGGCCGCGGTACATGCGATGTACCTCACGGACGGGGTATTTTTGAGCCTCTAGGTCGGCTTTTATTAACTCAGTACTGAGTTCAGCGGGGAGTCCACGTATAACAACGCGGAGGAGTTTCTCGCTTTCGAGTGCATAGGTGTGAAAACTCCTCTCAACCGATATCGATAAAAAAATATTTATTTATTAGTTCTAGCGTTTTTGAAATTTCGACCTGTGAGGGAGGGGGTGAAATAGGGATTAAAAGTTTGTATGAAGTTCGACATTTTTGAAGAAAAAAAAACAAATCTATCCTATGTAATTTACCTTAATTATGGCATAACAAGAAAAATGTTTTAAAAGTTAAAATACAGTTTCAATAATTTTCAGTACCTACACAAAGTAAGATTAAACTTTTTTTAATTTAAGTTTGGCACCCTGGATGATTCAGGTAATTGTAACCACAACACTCTCCTCGTTATAGGCATTAAAAGTACCTAATCTGCTATGATTCGTTCATTGCGCTCCTTGATTTTCCCTCATACAGAACTTTTATTTGGAACAATAGGAAATGATTGTTTTTTTTTTCCATTTTTATTTGAAGGAAATCCAATTCTTTCCATTCACAATTGCCATGTTTCTCTTTGTGCTCTAAAATGATAGTTCCCCTTTCTACCCTGACCGCCATGATATTTTTTAAACAAACTCTTGGTACCGCGTTTCTGATTTTATGTTGAGATGAAAAGTCTTCAAAGTCATAAATACGTCCGCTGATCATTTTCACCACCAATTCGAATTGTTTGTAAGAAAAATAAGAAAGTTTGTATATTCATGGGGTCACAGTATGAAGGCTTTTTTCAATGCCTGGTTTTCTGAAATTCGCATTTGGATTTAACTCAGATGTGAATGATCTAATGGATATCTACATCCTTGACCTCATTGCTATTGATAACTCGTGCGTGTAGATCTAAAATGGCACGAAGTGAATAGTACTGTCGGTAAGTGGGTTTGAGAGTGATCTTCGTATAATCCGGAGTGAACTTGAAAGAGACGTTCACTCTTGTTTGCGCATGTGCGGAAGTTAAGTGCCCGTGGGACCCGATTGTTCTTAAAATAAAACAAAAAAATAGCAATTAACATAAATTCTGAAATCAATAGAAATCATGTGCCAAAATTTTCTTGAGCACAGCATCATCAGTAGGCTTTGCTTCAACGGGTATAGGGAAGTAGGCACTTAGTAAAGATTCGTCCCGTTCAGGATAAGATTTAAACATTTTACCTTTTTGCTTGCGTCTAGTGCTATCTTTGGCTTTTTACTTTCTTGAAGCTGCTCACCGCTGTCAGGATCCACTTCTATTGCTCTCTTGGTCCCTAGAGTTGCCTTTGTTGCTTCCCAATCCATTGTGCTCGTTCCCGGCTCCATGATTTTTCGTAACTTCTGCTGTATCCGCTGTTCCCGAACACCCATGATTATTTTGTCCCGCAGCATCCTGTCCTTGAGATCACCAAAATTGCAGTTTTCTGCTAATTTTATTATTGATGAGTAGAAATAATCAAATGTTTCCCCTTCTTCTTGATTTTGCTTGTTAAGTTTAAAAGTGTTGACGACTTCATTTTGCTTCGGCTTGAAGTAGTTATCAAAAATAGTTATTATTTCTTCAAATTTGTCGTTTTCGTCGGTCTTGAGGATATTATAGTAAAGTTCTTCAGCTTGCTCTCGGATGCAGTTTATTAATATTGCCGCTTTTCTGACTTCCGACAACCTTTTCAAGCCCGCCGCCATTATAAATAAGAGCGAAAAGACCTCTTAAACCGCTGCCATTGCGGCCAGCAGTTCTCCACATCGTCTATATTCAATGCTTGAGGCATTCTATATTCTACGGCCGTCATTTTATCAAAATTTTGTTCATTGTTCATAAATAATATTAATATTTAATTGTAGTAAGTAGTTCTTCAGCCATGTGCCATAATTAAAACTTGACGTTACCTTGTCGAATCCGTCTCAATCTTGCAGAATTCGACTCCTTGTCGGCTGCGCCATGTAATGTTTTCAATTATAACAATGTTTTGCTGTCTTCTGGTGTTTTATTTTAAAAGTTCTTCATAGTTTATAATGAATGTATATTAATTGTAGGGCTCCTATTATTAATATACATTAATTATAACACCAGAAGACAGCAAAACAAACAAGAGCACACTGTCGCTCCTAATTTAGGAGCGACAGTGTGCTCTTGTCCTGGCCAGAGATCAAGAGCTCTCAACGTCGCCTGTCAACAGGTTACTCGTTGACAGGTGTGCGTTCCAATTCACGTTATGCTACATCTTCCCCTTTTAAACAAAGAATTAGGATAGGTACCTAATTAACTAAGTTTATATAATTAAATTAAAATATCTTATGCATAAAATTACACAAGTATGTGTTTAACCGCTTTTCCTTCCCCTTCCAACAGAGAAAAATAACTCAAAAAAGCTTTTTTAGGTATACTTAATTAAGTTATATTAGCAAATAATTTTACAAACAAATCAATTAGAAACTGTACATCCGATCAATCAAGGAGCTGCTGGCTGGCCCGGTGAACACTAAGTCATGCTGATCTTATGTGATAAGATGTTTTTGTATATCTAACGTTGTTCTTATCAACTAAATTATAAGATCTCATTCCATCCAGTGATGGGAATAGGTAGTGCAATTTGCCTGGACTTCGTTAAGATATCTTAATATGGACATGCCACTAATCTCGGGAATTTAATGAGAAAATGTTATTGTATACTGTGAAAAATAATATTTGAAAATACATTCTTAAGATTTATATTATCATTTCATCAGATTATTAATGAAGAAAAACTTGCCGCCATATTTGTATTTACTTCAAGTTAGCCGCAAAATATTATAGAATGCATTGTTTCGGCTTCACAAATGCGCGGCGGCGATAAGATAAGAAGGGAATTAGTGAGTAACGAGGTTGGTTCGTTTTTTTTGTCATTCGGTTACAAATTTAAGTAACCTGATTGATTTGATTATTTTAACGACACCTTGGCTCGTTTTATGGACTGATTCAATCTCATGTGTGTAACCATTTGGCATTCGTATACTAGACCTTGATTTTACTGGATCAGATTTATTTTTTGTAGAGCTGGACCGTCTTTTGGAACAAACCGGTAAGTACTTAGATTTAATTAGTTAATATAAAAAAAAGACACAAAAACAAATCTCATTATTATTATAATTTTCTAAATTTATTTTACTGTTACCTTTTTGCCATCGTTATATAGTACTTTTAAGTACTACATAATTGAATACAAAACAATTAACAAGAAAACATTTATGTATTTATTCAACAACAATAATTGTTACTCTTTCGTTACAGGATGTTTCCCAATGCAATAGAGTAACTCAATTTACATTATAATATGTTAGTATATAGTTAAATGATGTGATAGCTCTGAAGTCGTCAGGTAATTTGTAGTAAATTTTTATTGCCATTATATATTTTTATTATTTGAAGCTAATGTCAATCTTGTTATAGGTTTTATCAATCTATTTTTATTCCTAGGTCGAGAGAAGTAGCTTGTTGAATCATGTCAGAATTATTAAATACAAATACAGTAATGTCAAAGATATAAATGCATGTCAATGTCAGAATTTTATATTGTCTAAAGTAAGGTCTACATGAGTCTGTGATTTTTAGTCCGAAAATTGCCCTTATGCACTTTTTTTGCATGATAAAGACTTGCTCTATGTTAACGCACCTACCCCAGATTAATATTTCATAACGAATTATAGAGTTTATAAAACCATAATACGCTGCAATAGCGGACTGCATTGATACGGTTTGGGAAATCTGTCCTATGGGATAGATAAAACTATTTATTCTAGAGCAAATTATGTGCTCGACATGTTGTTTCCAAGAGCAAATATCATACCTAAGAATTTAATGCAGCTTACACCTTCAATCTTTTCTCCCTCATGAGTTAAATTGAGATATAGCTTTTTACCTTTATGAGTATGTAACTGAATAAGCTTCGTTTTATTAATATTGACTTTCAAATTGTTTTGATTAAGCCAATCAACCGTCTCTTTAAGTGCCATACTCATTATCGATTTTATTTGTTCCTTCGATTACAACTGTTGTGTCGTCTGCGAACAAAATGCAGGGACTACTGATAGCTTTAGGTAGGTCGTTTATGTATAGTAAAAACAATAAGGGGCCAAGAATACTGCCCTGGAGGACGGCATATTTGTTTCCTTACAGGATAGAGAACAATGTGTAGAGAAATTAAGCTGTAATAGTGACATAAAAGCAAAAGTGCCTGTAAGGTCAAGTTTTTTACAAAACAAATATGCCGTCCTCCAGGGCAGTATTCTTGACCGAAGACAAGTTGAACATTCATGTGTTATTTTCCAGCTTGGTTCATTTCTGAGGTTGTTAATGGACAGTTGATAGGTGTTCATCTCTACACAACTCTCCTTATCGCATATCTTTCCCTGTGTTGACAAGTACAATGTTTTATCACAGCATGATACAATTGACATGATGCACATGACCATCATTGTAGTTGTGTATAGCCTTGGCTTAGGCGAGTTTAGCCTTCTTGATCCATGGCTTTCTTGGGGTTGATCATTTAGGTAATGGCATTTTGGCCCTTCCTAGCATAAAATGATTGCTTGTTGTGACTTTGTCTTCCAAAAGCTCGGCTGCTTAAAATCAAAACATAGTAACTCGTTCCAACAAAAATGTTCAGGAGAGCCAAAAAACGTGTTGGCTACTTTGATTCGTTCGCCCGAAGAAACCAAAAGAGATAGCGATTTGGATGTTTGGCGAAAAGTTGTGCTATATTGTTGACATTTTAGTTTGCAATACTCGTAATCGTTTTAAACTATAGTTACACTTAAATCGCTCATACTTTATTTTTATTTGTGAATTTACCCAAATATGACTGGAAAAACAATATCAAAACTTAGTAAGTCCGCTTACTAGGTTATAAATTTGATTTTCTATTGTAAGTGTAGACTAAAAAATTCATTTTAGGTACTTTGTGTTTATAAGAATAAAAAATAATCCCAAAGTACAGACAGCCACACATCAGCTGGTTACTACAATCAGTCAAATGAAAAACGTATTTGACATTAAAGTGAGAATCGATTGAAGAAATTTGACAGATTTGTTTATATTGATGTGTGGCTGTCCGTACCTATGAATGCAGAATAAAATTAAAAATCCTGTTGACTTATAAAAAGATGTTTATTAACTTACTTCAAAGGACTCTTTAATTAAAACATGACTCAAATTCTCAACAGTCAACTAAAGCTAAAAAAATAAACTTATGCTAAAATCATTATTAATGACAATGTTAAAAAACTACTCGTTGTTATTGGTAACGATTTGACCATCAATTTGCAAATCAATGGAGTTTTCACTCGTGGGTAGATTCAGCCAAAACTCCCTTTTGCTCAATGGCATTAGGGGGACCAATTTTACACCGATAAAATTGCTATTTAAATTTATGAATGTATTTAATTTCATTTCTAAATGAACTTTTTACTTCATCTTTGCATAGTTTCAAAGAAGATGAACCATATTTGTTAAGCAATAAAATAAATGATTTATATAATAAAATCGTTTGTTCGTTTTAGCAGGAAGTCCACTGCAGGACATAGGCCTCCCTCAATTATATGAAAGAGGTTTGTCAATATTTGTCACGACTTGGCAGGCAGGTACAAGAATGCTCTGACTGGATCTTCTGCTTAGAATCCCTTGGCCAGATGGGGCAAGATTCTTATAGCGGTACCCGTGGCATTATGCTTATAATGATTGTTTTGTTTGAATATAAAGTGCTTTTTTAACCTCCGACCAAAAAAGAGGGGTGTTATAAGTTTGACGTGTCTGTCTGTCTGTGGCACCATAGCTTCCGAACGGATGGAGCGATTTCAATTATTTTTTTTTGTATGAAAGGAGAGTCTGACGCGAGTGTTCTTAGACATGTTTCATGAAAATCGGTTGTGCCGTTTAAAAGTTATGGGGATGAGAGTGGGGAAGGAAAACCGAAAATCTGCAAATATACTAGTGTGGGGTATCAAATAAAAACACATCGCGTCCACATTACATAATATTATGTTGTTTTACATTTAAATGGCATTGGAATCGGGGGTTATTTTATACCGATAAAATTGCTTGTAACTCATTTTATTATTTTTTTAACGCAGAGCGAAACACTCGTGCGCAATGTCACTGGACTTCCTAAACGAAAATGTCATTGATTTTACAATCGGCGCCAAATTCAAAACATAGCATGTTGGTATTTCAAATTCATAACATAGTAAGTCGCTTGACCGGCTAGGGTTTTAAATTTGTATTCTGACATACTAAGATTAGAAGTTGTATTTGAAGGAAATTTTCGTAATCAAGCCAAATTGCTTAGACTTGCTAAATAAAATTTTTAAAATTAAGTATGAAACTGGGTGTTTTAAGGTCCACATCACTTCAATACTGTCTAGTAGGTCGAAAAATGCCAAAAACCGTTTTTTTTTCAAATCACCTGTTACTAGGTTTTGAATTTGGGCAGCCGAGCTGTATATATTCCACATCATTCTTGGTCTCTTTAATGCATATATCTCCATAAATTGGCTCATCACCAGTCAAATCCTTTCTCACTTTTAATCTCTTTTCCATTATTATACGATTGACCTCACCTCAGGTGACCTTGTCCCAATGTACCTAAATTTGATTTGATTCTTTATTCCAGTTATTTTGTTTAGATATCTGATTTTATTATATAAGCCAATATTCTGTCCATGACATCAATTATCTTCCTTTTAAGACATATTCTGACTGCTAATGTAGTAATCCCAGACAGTACCAATCCTATTACAATGCCAAATATCAGTGGTGCTTGTTTCTTGCATTTCTCAAATTGCTGATTATTCTGTGCAATATCAGCAATTATTGATTCAAATTCTGTGTCACATCTCCATTATACTAACCCAAAGTCTAGCCCGTTATGAATTATATATACAGTCGAACCTCTATAAGTCGAACATCAAGGGAGACGCCAAAAATTTCGAGTTATAGAGTTTTCAACTTATGGAGGATTTCGACTAAGGCGGATTTTGATTCGACATAAAGAGTTTGAGGTTTATTCTTATAAATTTTGAGTTAGAGAGGTAAAATAAATAAAAGTTCAACTTGCAGAGGTGACAAAAATATTTTTATGTATTATAAATCAACATTATTTCAAATCATTTTAAAATAAAAATATGGCATTAAAAAAAGTCAGTATTTTTTTTTGCTTTAGATAATTTGGTTGTTCTCTATCTATAGCATTGTCTAATCTATAAAGAGCAGAAAATTGTTCTTCTTCAGAGTTACTGGTCTGCTCTATAAAATTACGTAAGGTATTCAATGCGGTTCGCGCCGTAGAACCAAACTACATCTGACAGTATTTAAGTCGAAAACAAATGACTTGCTTAGCTAAATTTAAAAGGAAATCAAAATTGAACACCTGACACCTTACGTGTTTACGTGAGTCATAAATTTATTATCGTATACTCCTAAAATGTTTTCTAAGTAACAATAGTATACTCACATTGTCGGCAAGTTCTAAGTCGGTAACTTATTTTTGTTCGAACAATAGATAAATTCCAAATGATCAAGTTGTAAAGGTTGTAAAATAAAACGTTGCTATGTTCGAGATACAGAGGTCAAATTTAATTTTTCGAGTTATAGAGTGAAAATATGTACCAAAATTGCTTGGAGGGACTCGGTGATTATTTCGACTAACAGAGGGTCAATATTTCAAGTAATGGAGGTTTTGGTGTTTGAAGGGAAGGGAACAAAACATTTTTTCGAGATTTGGAGGTTTTTGACTTATCGAGGTTCGACTTAACGAGGTTCTACTGTATATATATTTTTTTATTATTATTGATAAGCCTTCATTTGACCACAATCTCACCTGATGTAAAGTGAATATGTGGTCTAAGATGGAGCATGAAGGCCTAGAAGATGGCTTCTCCGCACCACATTACGAAACACGAAAAAATGGCTTCACGCACTGGCCCAGCCCGGAGGGTGGGTGACAAGCCGCGGCCGAAGCCTACCACCAGAGACTGTTCTTAGCACCACCCGGAGGTCACGTATATATGCTTCCTTTAGGTTGTATCCTCATTGCCCCTTCATTGTTTATAGTTATGTTGCATTCGTTGAATTCTTTAACAGTTAACCTCCCATAATCTACATACACACTTTCAGATGCTATTCTATCTGACATTAGTAGCAAAATGAATATAGCGCTTTCCACCAACATTTTACGCTTTCAACCCACTTAATATATTTTTTTACCACTTAAATATTAAATATGAATTAATAAAATAAGATAAAAGAATGAAGCAATTATTTAGTAACAACATGTCCCTTTTGCAACCAGCGCTGATATTCTGCTGGGGCTAATTTTATATTTCAGGTTCAGCACGGGCTCTTACTTCGTCCTTTGCAAGTTTAATTTAGCAAACTCGGCGTTTCAGCTGATCACAAGAGGAGTCGAAGGATTCTTGTAGTCGGAAGCCTTTTCGCTTGAAGCGAGGATCCCGTTTCGTTCCGTCGTCTGTGTGTAGCGGATTGTGCTCATAGCCATCAAAACGCTTATGGATTTGGTAATCCATGGTGTCTAATAACCCGTTCACTTCTTCATGTTGGGATGTAATAGTTTGACACCTGGTTATGTGTTTTATCATCATGTTTGAAAACACAAGTACCTTTGACAACGTGACGTTTTTTTTCGGAGCAAATCTCAGTGGTTATTTCATTAAACGGTTAAACGTATGGTTACATTACATACAGCTACTACGTATGGTTACATTTACATGGGTACTTTAAATACACACACAACACACTCAACGCACACAAAAATGCTCTATTCAGTTTTGGTTCGGCTCCTGTCTAGCAGGGTGGGTGTATGTGGGAACAGGCTGTCTTAACAGCTCTCTATTAAGCGCATGGAGATTCATGTCGTGCTCCGAGGTTTTGTCAATCTTGTGGTCACAGGTCCATCGGCCTAGGTTCGGGTCTTCGGCGAGTTTGAGAGTGATGGCATTCAGTTCCTTTTTAACGTGAGGACAGCGGGTACCGGCACTACCCGCCCAAATGCGACGGAGCCTTCGCTTTTTTTGTATGTCACGCTGAAGGTTAATTGGTAGGGCAGTCTTTTTATTTTTGGCTATTATTAAATTTTACTCGTGAAGAGAAAACTTCGCGCGATTCGGGATGGGAGTGGACGCAGGTTGGTTTCTAGGCGACTTGGGCCTCTGTGTGGGCCCGGGGGGTTTGTGGAGGGGAGGAGAAATTTTAACACCTTTCTTGCCTCCTTTCTCATTACGGGACACTGCCTGCTATTTGCTGGATGGTCCTGTGCACAATTTGTGCAGATTGGGGGGTCAGTAGGGGGGCGGGGGCAGTCCGCCGCTGCGTGTTGGCCACTGCAGCGAACGCACTTGATTGGGCGTCAGCAATGGGTGACATAAAGAGGAGCTCACTCGTATAATAAAGACAAGCGAGTTCCTCCTGCGACAGGCGATCGAATTGGCCATGGAATAGCCATCCTGCTCAGCCTTTATTGACTCGGATGCCGTTGACGAATCGTATGCCTTTGACGGCTGGGAATCCCAGTCCGGATAGGGCAGCTTCGATGTCGGGGGCCGGGAGTACACGATCGGACGCGTTAATAAACTTGTCGTAACATACATATATCGTTGCGCGCAGTCAAAAACTTTTTTAAATTGACAATTAGAGCCGAGACGAATGAGTCCGGATAATCGATATTCGGATAATCGGAATTCTACTGTACATATATCATTAAATAATTTTATACATTAGGTCACTATTTATTAATAAATTTAGTTTGGGAAGGTACTCGTAAAAAAACGATGCAAATAAGTGCTGTATGTTTTCTTGCACGGGATTCTGGTTATCCACTGCGACCCTGGCTGATGACCCCTGTTTTTAATGCTGCACTTGGGTCTCGAGAAGAGCTATACACATCTCGCCACGTGCAAGCCAGGAACTGCATTGAGCGTTGCTTTGGTTTGCTCAAGTCTCGCTGGAGGTGTTTACTCAAAGACAGAGTTCTTCACTACCATCCTTATGTAGCTAGTAAAATAACTCTTGCATGCTGTGTACTACATAACATGGCAGTTAAGGCTCAGCTTCCAACACCAAGCATAAGCCCTGGTATAAATAATGATGGTACTAATGATTATACTACTACTTACCAAGCGAACACCCCTAATGATGATCTTATCCGAGGCAAATCATTTAATCAGCAGGTTGTGATGAGAATGTTAATTCTAAGTGGAATTTAAATAATAGTACATAGTTAAAGTTTCAAATTAATATTTTATTTTATTTGCGTACACATCCGCTGTACCTACTTACATCAATAATAAAATCTAAATTCTTTAGGTTTAGGTAAAATAAGCGCTAAGACAAGTCAAATTATCTTTTTATAGAATAAAAAAAAATGATAAAAGGAAAGGAATTAAATAGGTAAAACGGACAAAAACCAATGCGCGCTAAGGTATCACACACACTCACTCACTATCAAGCCGTACCGTTATGTTGCTGTCCATAGTCCTACTTGAATATTGTTGAAATAAGGCTTCAGCAATATTTGCGAAACGGCCGAAAAGATTGTTCCCCTCAATATCCATTTCTACCCTACGGGCTTCAGTCTATGCCTTTTTCTCCTCCAACTGAAGGCGTCTCAACTCTATGGCCACGAACTCATTGGTTGCTCGCTCAAATTGAGTTAGCGCCCGTCTTCGGCGCTCTCTCAAATGACGACGATAAGGAGTAGCAACACTAGAGTGTGGCGATGCGGCTGTTTGACGGAGAAGTGGTGCGCACAGGCAGGGGCGGGTTGGCAACTCGTGTTGGTGAGTAACGCGCCGCCGGCGCTGACGATTGGTACACGAAAGAGCAGTGGCAGGCGCCACTGGCTCTGGCGATGGTCGAGTCCTCGGTGGTGGTGATGGAGTAGGCAGCAGCAGCGGCACTTTATATTGATTTATTTAGATTTTTATAGGTACCTACTTGGATAGGATTATTTTTAATAGGTTATAAACTATTAATACTTAAATATGCCATTATGGTGAGTGCATAACAATATTTTCACTACCAATCTCTAAATCAGAGATACAAGATACAAAATCATTTATTTCCATTGTTTGGTTTACAAAACTTATTAGAGTATATCGCTCATCTGCGACAAGAACGTGACAAGTCAGAAAACGTGATTTTTCAGAAAACGACTTTGAAGTTTTCAGATTTGTATATTTTCGTTCCTAATGAACTTTCTAATTCTCATTATGCCGATTTGAGGGCCCTTGTTCAACAGCTTGTATCAAATTGGACGAAACAGATTTTTTAACTTTATTCCGTTATCAGTTGAGTAAGATATTATATCGTTTATATTTTCCTTTAAAAATCTTGCTTATTGACATGACCCTACATATTGAGTGCCATTGTCTGAAAATAAAATTGCCGGCTTACCTCAGCGGGCAATAAAACGATTTAAAGCGGATATGAAGCCTTGAGTCGTCAGATGGGTGACGAGCTCGAGGTGTACAGCGCTCACGGCCAGGCAAACGAATACAACTATGTATGCTTTTACAAGCAGAGCGCCGCGACCTTTTCTGTTCAATATCAGGATAGATCCAGCGTAATCTGTGGCTGTGTGTGTGAATGGGTGATCAACTTGCAACCTCTGCGCAGGAAGTGGGCTCATGATAGGTTGGTATGTAAGTACGGCCTGAAAATCAAATTCAAATATTTTTATTCAATAAATTTCGGGTAATACAATGGCCTTATTATGAAATACTGCTCTACCGAAACCAGCCTTTACAGGCGTATGAATCTATTAGTTTAATATTATAATGTTAAGAATTATTATTAAACAAAATTAAAAAATTACATTATTTAACTAATAGATATACGTGCATTGCATACATATTAACTTTCATTTAAAATTATACATTAGTTACATATTATTAAATTACAATTTATACTAAAAAAATTCACTTAAACTATAAAAATATTTATCAATAAGCCACTTATTTAAATTAGATTTGAATTTGGTTAAATGATGTGATAGCTCTGAAGTCGTCAGGTAATTTGTAGTAAATTTTTATTGCCATTATATATTTTTATTATTTGAAGCTAATGTCAATCTTGTTATAGGTTTTATCAATCTATTTTTATTCCTAGGTCGAGAGAAGTAGCTTGTTGAATCATGTCAGAATTATTAAATACAAATACAGTAATGTCAAAGATATAAATGCATGTCAATGTCAGAATTTTATATTGTCTAAAGTAAGGTCTACATGAGTCTGTGATTTTTAGTCCGAAAATTGCCCTTATGCACTTTTTTTGCATGATAAAGACTTGCTCTATGTTAACGCACCTACCCCAGATTAATATTTCATAACGAATTATAGAGTTTATAAAACCATAATACGCTGCAATAGCGGACTGCATTGATACGGTTTGGGAAATCTGTCCTATGGGATAGATAAAACTATTTATTCTAGAGCAAATTATGTGCTCGACATGTTGTTTCCAAGAGCAAATATCATACCTAAGAATTTAATGCAGCTTACACCTTCAATCTTTTCTCCCTCATGAGTTAAATTGAGATATAGCTTTTTACCTTTATGAGTATGTAACTGAATAAGCTTCGTTTTATTAATATTGACTTTCAAATTGTTTTGATTAAGCCAATCAACCGTCTCTTTAAGTGCCATACTCATTATCGATTTTATTTGTTCCTTCGATTACAACTGTTGTGTCGTCTGCGAACAAAATGCAGGGACTACTGATAGCTTTAGGTAGGTCGTTTATGTATAGTAAAAACAATAAGGGGCCAAGAATACTGCCCTGGAGGACGGCATATTTGTTTCCTTACAGGATAGAGAACAATGTGTAGAGAAATTAAGCTGTAATAGTGACATAAAAGCAAAAGTGCCTGTAAGGTCAAGTTTTTTACAAAACAAATATGCCGTCCTCCAGGGCAGTATTCTTGACCGAAGACAAGTTGAACATTCATGTGTTATTTTCCAGCTTGGTTCATTTCTGAGGTTGTTAATGGACAGTTGATAGGTGTTCATCTCTACACAACTCTCCTTATCGCATATCTTTCCCTGTGTTGACAAGTACAATGTTTTATCACAGCATGATACAATTGACATGATGCACATGACCATCATTGTAGTTGTGTATAGCCTTGGCTTAGGCGAGTTTAGCCTTCTTGATCCATGGCTTTCTTGGGGTTGATCATTTAGGTAATGGCATTTTGGCCCTTCCTAGCATAAAATGATTGCTTGTTGTGACTTTGTCTTCCAAAAGCTCGGCTGCTTAAAATCAAAACATAGTAACTCGTTCCAACAAAAATGTTCAGGAGAGCCAAAAAACGTGTTGGCTACTTTGATTCGTTCGCCCGAAGAAACCAAAAGAGATAGCGATTTGGATGTTTGGCGAAAAGTTGTGCTATATTGTTGACATTTTAGTTTGCAATACTCGTAATCGTTTTAAACTATAGTTACACTTAAATCGCTCATACTTTATTTTTATTTGTGAATTTACCCAAATATGACTGGAAAAACAATATCAAAACTTAGTAAGTCCGCTTACTAGGTTATAAATTTGATTTTCTATTGTAAGTGTAGACTAAAAAATTCATTTTAGGTACTTTGTGTTTATAAGAATAAAAAATAATCCCAAAGTACAGACAGCCACACATCAGCTGGTTACTACAATCAGTCAAATGAAAAACGTATTTGACATTAAAGTGAGAATCGATTGAAGAAATTTGACAGATTTGTTTATATTGATGTGTGGCTGTCCGTACCTATGAATGCAGAATAAAATTAAAAATCCTGTTGACTTATAAAAAGATGTTTATTAACTTACTTCAAAGGACTCTTTAATTAAAACATGACTCAAATTCTCAACAGTCAACTAAAGCTAAAAAAATAAACTTATGCTAAAATCATTATTAATGACAATGTTAAAAAACTACTCGTTGTTATTGGTAACGATTTGACCATCAATTTGCAAATCAATGGAGTTTTCACTCGTGGGTAGATTCAGCCAAAACTCCCTTTTGCTCAATGGCATTAGGGGGACCAATTTTACACCGATAAAATTGCTATTTATTTATTTATTTATTTATTTATTTATTTGTAAGGAAAATCAACAGCCAAGATTATCACTATAACTAACCTAGTAGTAACAGAAAGCTAATTACAGATCTTCACGGATGGTCACATATTAAACATTAAAAAAAGTGAACACACCTAGATGGACACAATGAACATTACAAAATTATAACATAGAAAAATAACAAAAACCTATAAAACTACCTATATACTATCAATAAAATAACTATTAGCTAGTCGCTGCCTGATCGAGTTGACTCCCGAAGTAAACAGATCCAATCCATTAATGGACGGATCAGGATGCCTGCATAGCTTATTAAAAGCGTCACTAGTTCGCCATAAAAATGCATTTTGCCTATAGTTCGTACCGACAACAGGGGTGTGAAGAATAATATTTTGCCTAGTTACCTTGGATGGAGCATGAATGAGAATCTTACTAAGTAGTTCCGGACAGTCAATTAAATTGGAGGTTATTTTATGTAGAAAAGTTATATCAGCAATTTCGCGGCGTTTAAAAAGTGGAAGAATGTGAAACATTTTACATAGGTCATCATAACTGTAAGATTTATAGGGAACTTTTAAACGATAGCACATATATTTCATGAATTTAATTTGAATCCTTTCGATCCTATCAATATATAAATCATACCTGGGGTTCCAGACCTGAGATGCGTATTCCAGAATGCTCCGGACAAAAGTACAATAAAGAATTTTAAAAGTTTTACATTTATTGAAACTAGCAGAACTTCTTATAATAAAACCTAACGCTCGAGATGCCTTGGAGACAATGGCATCAACATGTTTATCATAAAGTAATTTCGAGTCTTGAGTCACTCCTAAATCTCTAATAATAACGCTCCTTTGCAATTGCTCATGTTTTAGCAGATACGTAGCAGGAATAACTTTCGTTTTTCTGGTAAAAAAAATTTAAATTTATGAATGTATTTAATTTCATTTCTAAATGAACTTTTTACTTCATCTTTGCATAGTTTCAAAGAAGATGAACCATATTTGTTAAGCAATAAAATAAATGATTTATATAATAAAATCGTTTGTTCGTTTTAGCAGGAAGTCCACTGCAGGACATAGGCCTCCCTCAATTATATGAAAGAGGTTTGTCAATATTTGTCACGACTTGGCAGGCAGGTACAAGAATGCTCTGACTGGATCTTCTGCTTAGAATCCCTTGGCCAGATGGGGCAAGATTCTTATAGCGGTACCCGTGGCATTATGCTTATAATGATTGTTTTGTTTGAATATAAAGTGCTTTTTTAACCTCCGACCAAAAAAGAGGGGTGTTATAAGTTTGACGTGTCTGTCTGTCTGTGGCACCATAGCTTCCGAACGGATGGAGCGATTTCAATTATTTTTTTTTGTATGAAAGGAGAGTCTGACGCGAGTGTTCTTAGACATGTTTCATGAAAATCGGTTGTGCCGTTTAAAAGTTATGGGGATGAGAGTGGGGAAGGAAAACCGAAAATCTGCAAATATACTAGTGTGGGGTATCAAATAAAAACACATCGCGTCCACATTACATAATATTATGTTGTTTTACATTTAAATGGCATTGGAATCGGGGGTTATTTTATACCGATAAAATTGCTTGTAACTCATTTTATTATTTTTTTAACGCAGAGCGAAACACTCGTGCGCAATGTCACTGGACTTCCTAAACGAAAATGTCATTGATTTTACAATCGGCGCCAAATTCAAAACATAGCATGTTGGTATTTCAAATTCATAACATAGTAAGTCGCTTGACCGGCTAGGGTTTTAAATTTGTATTCTGACATACTAAGATTAGAAGTTGTATTTGAAGGAAATTTTCGTAATCAAGCCAAATTGCTTAGACTTGCTAAATAAAATTTTTAAAATTAAGTATGAAACTGGGTGTTTTAAGGTCCACATCACTTCAATACTGTCTAGTAGGTCGAAAAATGCCAAAAACCGTTTTTTTTTCAAATCACCTGTTACTAGGTTTTGAATTTGGGCAGCCGAGCTGTATATATTCCACATCATTCTTGGTCTCTTTAATGCATATATCTCCATAAATTGGCTCATCACCAGTCAAATCCTTTCTCACTTTTAATCTCTTTTCCATTATTATACGATTGACCTCACCTCAGGTGACCTTGTCCCAATGTACCTAAATTTGATTTGATTCTTTATTCCAGTTATTTTGTTTAGATATCTGATTTTATTATATAAGCCAATATTCTGTCCATGACATCAATTATCTTCCTTTTAAGACATATTCTGACTGCTAATGTAGTAATCCCAGACAGTACCAATCCTATTACAATGCCAAATATCAGTGGTGCTTGTTTCTTGCATTTCTCAAATTGCTGATTATTCTGTGCAATATCAGCAATTATTGATTCAAATTCTGTGTCACATCTCCATTATACTAACCCAAAGTCTAGCCCGTTATGAATTATATATACAGTCGAACCTCTATAAGTCGAACATCAAGGGAGACGCCAAAAATTTCGAGTTATAGAGTTTTCAACTTATGGAGGATTTCGACTAAGGCGGATTTTGATTCGACATAAAGAGTTTGAGGTTTATTCTTATAAATTTTGAGTTAGAGAGGTAAAATAAATAAAAGTTCAACTTGCAGAGGTGACAAAAATATTTTTATGTATTATAAATCAACATTATTTCAAATCATTTTAAAATAAAAATATGGCATTAAAAAAAGTCAGTATTTTTTTTTGCTTTAGATAATTTGGTTGTTCTCTATCTATAGCATTGTCTAATCTATAAAGAGCAGAAAATTGTTCTTCTTCAGAGTTACTGGTCTGCTCTATAAAATTACGTAAGGTATTCAATGCGGTTCGCGCCGTAGAACCAAACTACATCTGACAGTATTTAAGTCGAAAACAAATGACTTGCTTAGCTAAATTTAAAAGGAAATCAAAATTGAACACCTGACACCTTACGTGTTTACGTGAGTCATAAATTTATTATCGTATACTCCTAAAATGTTTTCTAAGTAACAATAGTATACTCACATTGTCGGCAAGTTCTAAGTCGGTAACTTATTTTTGTTCGAACAATAGATAAATTCCAAATGATCAAGTTGTAAAGGTTGTAAAATAAAACGTTGCTATGTTCGAGATACAGAGGTCAAATTTAATTTTTCGAGTTATAGAGTGAAAATATGTACCAAAATTGCTTGGAGGGACTCGGTGATTATTTCGACTAACAGAGGGTCAATATTTCAAGTAATGGAGGTTTTGGTGTTTGAAGGGAAGGGAACAAAACATTTTTTCGAGATTTGGAGGTTTTTGACTTATCGAGGTTCGACTTAACGAGGTTCTACTGTATATATATTTTTTTATTATTATTGATAAGCCTTCATTTGACCACAATCTCACCTGATGTAAAGTGAATATGTGGTCTAAGATGGAGCATGAAGGCCTAGAAGATGGCTTCTCCGCACCACATTACGAAACACGAAAAAATGGCTTCACGCACTGGCCCAGCCCGGAGGGTGGTGACAAGCCGCGGCCGAAGCCTACCACCAGAGACTGTTCTTAGCACCACCCGGAGGTCACGTATATATGCTTCCTTTAGGTTGTATCCTCATTGCCCCTTCATTGTTTATAGTTATGTTGCATTCGTTGAATTCTTTAACAGTTAACCTCCCATAATCTACATACACACTTCCAGATGCTATTCTATCTGACATTAGTAGCAAAATGAATATAGCGCTTTCCACCAACATTTTACGCTTTCAACCCACTTAATATATTTTTTTACCACTTAAATATTAAATATGAATTAATAAAATAAGATAAAAGAATGAAGCAATTATTTAGTAACAACATGTCCCTTTTGCAACCAGCGCTGATATTCTGCTGGGGCTAATTTTATATTTCAGGTTCAGCACGGGCTCTTACTTCGTCCTTTGCAAGTTTAATTTAGCAAACTCGGCGTT
Organism: Gymnoscelis rufifasciata; assembly: GCA_929108375.1. Lineage (NCBI taxonomy): Eukaryota > Metazoa > Arthropoda > Insecta > Lepidoptera > Geometridae > Gymnoscelis > Gymnoscelis rufifasciata. The sequence goes on along the minus strand of OV815332.1, from coordinate 4,315,842 downwards.
TCAGCTGATCACAAGAGGAGTCGAAGGATTCTTGTAGTCGGAAGCCTTTTCGCTTGAAGCGAGGATCCCGTTTCGTTCCGTCGTCTGTGTGTAGCGGATTGTGCTCATAGCCATCAAAACGCTTATGGATTTGGTAATCCATGGTGTCTAATAACCCGTTCACTTCTTCATGTTGGGATGTAATAGTTTGACACCTGGTTATGTGTTTTATCATCATGTTTGAAAACACAAGTACCTTTGACAACGTGACGTTTTTTTTCGGAGCAAATCTCAGTGGTTATTTCATTAAACGGTTAAACGTATGGTTACATTACATACAGCTACTACGTATGGTTACATTTACATGGGTACTTTAAATACACACACAACACACTCAACGCACACAAAAATGCTCTATTCAGTTTTGGTTCGGCTCCTGTCTAGCAGGGTGGGTGTATGTGGGAACAGGCTGTCTTAACAGCTCTCTATTAAGCGCATGGAGATTCATGTCGTGCTCCGAGGTTTTGTCAATCTTGTGGTCACAGGTCCATCGGCCTAGGTTCGGGTCTTCGGCGAGTTTGAGAGTGATGGCATTCAGTTCCTTTTTAACGTGAGGACAGCGGGTACCGGCACTACCCGCCCAAATGCGACGGAGCCTTCGCTTTTTTTGTATGTCACGCTGAAGGTTAATTGGTAGGGCAGTCTTTTTATTTTTGGCTATTATTAAATTTTACTCGTGAAGAGAAAACTTCGCGCGATTCGGGATGGGAGTGGACGCAGGTTGGTTTCTAGGCGACTTGGGCCTCTGTGTGGGCCCGGGGGGTTTGTGGAGGGGAGGAGAAATTTTAACACCTTTCTTGCCTCCTTTCTCATTACGGGACACTGCCTGCTATTTGCTGGATGGTCCTGTGCACAATTTGTGCAGATTGGGGGGTCAGTAGGGGGGCGGGGGCAGTCCGCCGCTGCGTGTTGGCCACTGCAGCGAACGCACTTGATTGGGCGTCAGCAATGGGTGACATAAAGAGGAGCTCACTCGTATAATAAAGACAAGCGAGTTCCTCCTGCGACAGGCGATCGAATTGGCCATGGAATAGCCATCCTGCTCAGCCTTTATTGACTCGGATGCCGTTGACGAATCGTATGCCTTTGACGGCTGGGAATCCCAGTCCGGATAGGGCAGCTTCGATGTCGGGGGCCGGGAGTACACGATCGGACGCGTTAATAAACTTGTCGTAACATACATATATCGTTGCGCGCAGTCAAAAACTTTTTTAAATTGACAATTAGAGCCGAGACGAATGAGTCCGGATAATCGATATTCGGATAATCGGAATTCTACTGTACATATATCATTAAATAATTTTATACATTAGGTCACTATTTATTAATAAATTTAGTTTGGGAAGGTACTCGTAAAAAAACGATGCAAATAAGTGCTGTATGTTTTCTTGCACGGGATTCTGGTTATCCACTGCGACCCTGGCTGATGACCCCTGTTTTTAATGCTGCACTTGGGTCTCGAGAAGAGCTATACACATCTCGCCACGTGCAAGCCAGGAACTGCATTGAGCGTTGCTTTGGTTTGCTCAAGTCTCGCTGGAGGTGTTTACTCAAAGACAGAGTTCTTCACTACCATCCTTATGTAGCTAGTAAAATAACTCTTGCATGCTGTGTACTACATAACATGGCAGTTAAGGCTCAGCTTCCAACACCAAGCATAAGCCCTGGTATAAATAATGATGGTACTAATGATTATACTACTACTTACCAAGCGAACACCCCTAATGATGATCTTATCCGAGGCAAATCATTTAATCAGCAGGTTGTGATGAGAATGTTAATTCTAAGTGGAATTTAAATAATAGTACATAGTTAAAGTTTCAAATTAATATTTTATTTTATTTGCGTACACATCCGCTGTACCTACTTACATCAATAATAAAATCTAAATTCTTTAGGTTTAGGTAAAATAAGCGCTAAGACAAGTCAAATTATCTTTTTATAGAATAAAAAAAAATGATAAAAGGAAAGGAATTAAATAGGTAAAACGGACAAAAACCAATGCGCGCTAAGGTATCACACACACTCACTCACTATCAAGCCGTACCGTTATGTTGCTGTCCATAGTCCTACTTGAATATTGTTGAAATAAGGCTTCAGCAATATTTGCGAAACGGCCGAAAAGATTGTTCCCCTCAATATCCATTTCTACCCTACGGGCTTCAGTCTATGCCTTTTTCTCCTCCAACTGAAGGCGTCTCAACTCTATGGCCACGAACTCATTGGTTGCTCGCTCAAATTGAGTTAGCGCCCGTCTTCGGCGCTCTCTCAAATGACGACGATAAGGAGTAGCAACACTAGAGTGTGGCGATGCGGCTGTTTGACGGAGAAGTGGTGCGCACAGGCAGGGGCGGGTTGGCAACTCGTGTTGGTGAGTAACGCGCCGCCGGCGCTGACGATTGGTACACGAAAGAGCAGTGGCAGGCGCCACTGGCTCTGGCGATGGTCGAGTCCTCGGTGGTGGTGATGGAGTAGGCAGCAGCAGCGGCACTTTATATTGATTTATTTAGATTTTTATAGGTACCTACTTGGATAGGATTATTTTTAATAGGTTATAAACTATTAATACTTAAATATGCCATTATGGTGAGTGCATAACAATATTTTCACTACCAATCTCTAAATCAGAGATACAAGATACAAAATCATTTATTTCCATTGTTTGGTTTACAAAACTTATTAGAGTATATCGCTCATCTGCGACAAGAACGTGACAAGTCAGAAAACGTGATTTTTCAGAAAACGACTTTGAAGTTTTCAGATTTGTATATTTTCGTTCCTAATGAACTTTCTAATTCTCATTATGCCGATTTGAGGGCCCTTGTTCAACAGCTTGTATCAAATTGGACGAAACAGATTTTTTAACTTTATTCCGTTATCAGTTGAGTAAGATATTATATCGTTTATATTTTCCTTTAAAAATCTTGCTTATTGACATGACCCTACATATTGAGTGCCATTGTCTGAAAATAAAATTGCCGGCTTACCTCAGCGGGCAATAAAACGATTTAAAGCGGATATGAAGCCTTGAGTCGTCAGATGGGTGACGAGCTCGAGGTGTACAGCGCTCACGGCCAGGCAAACGAATACAACTATGTATGCTTTTACAAGCAGAGCGCCGCGACCTTTTCTGTTCAATATCAGGATAGATCCAGCGTAATCTGTGGCTGTGTGTGTGAATGGGTGATCAACTTGCAACCTCTGCGCAGGAAGTGGGCTCATGATAGGTTGGTATGTAAGTACGGCCTGAAAATCAAATTCAAATATTTTTATTCAATAAATTTCGGGTAATACAATGGCCTTATTATGAAATACTGCTCTACCGAAACCAGCCTTTACAGGCGTATGAATCTATTAGTTTAATATTATAATGTTAAGAATTATTATTAAACAAAATTAAAAAATTACATTATTTAACTAATAGATATACGTGCATTGCATACATATTAACTTTCATTTAAAATTATACATTAGTTACATATTATTAAATTACAATTTATACTAAAAAAATTCACTTAAACTATAAAAATATTTATCAATAAGCCACTTATTTAAATTAGATTTGAATTTGGTTAAATGATGTGATAGCTCTGAAGTCGTCAGGTAATTTGTAGTAAATTTTTATTGCCATTATATATTTTTATTATTTGAAGCTAATGTCAATCTTGTTATAGGTTTTATCAATCTATTTTTATTCCTAGGTCGAGAGAAGTAGCTTGTTGAATCATGTCAGAATTATTAAATACAAATACAGTAATGTCAAAGATATAAATGCATGTCAATGTCAGAATTTTATATTGTCTAAAGTAAGGTCTACATGAGTCTGTGATTTTTAGTCCGAAAATTGCCCTTATGCACTTTTTTTGCATGATAAAGACTTGCTCTATGTTAACGCACCTACCCCAGATTAATATTTCATAACGAATTATAGAGTTTATAAAACCATAATACGCTGCAATAGCGGACTGCATTGATACGGTTTGGGAAATCTGTCCTATGGGATAGATAAAACTATTTATTCTAGAGCAAATTATGTGCTCGACATGTTGTTTCCAAGAGCAAATATCATACCTAAGAATTTAATGCAGCTTACACCTTCAATCTTTTCTCCCTCATGAGTTAAATTGAGATATAGCTTTTTACCTTTATGAGTATGTAACTGAATAAGCTTCGTTTTATTAATATTGACTTTCAAATTGTTTTGATTAAGCCAATCAACCGTCTCTTTAAGTGCCATACTCATTATCGATTTTATTTGTTCCTTCGATTACAACTGTTGTGTCGTCTGCGAACAAAATGCAGGGACTACTGATAGCTTTAGGTAGGTCGTTTATGTATAGTAAAAACAATAAGGGGCCAAGAATACTGCCCTGGAGGACGGCATATTTGTTTCCTTACAGGATAGAGAACAATGTGTAGAGAAATTAAGCTGTAATAGTGACATAAAAGCAAAAGTGCCTGTAAGGTCAAGTTTTTTACAAAACAAATATGCCGTCCTCCAGGGCAGTATTCTTGACCGAAGACAAGTTGAACATTCATGTGTTATTTTCCAGCTTGGTTCATTTCTGAGGTTGTTAATGGACAGTTGATAGGTGTTCATCTCTACACAACTCTCCTTATCGCATATCTTTCCCTGTGTTGACAAGTACAATGTTTTATCACAGCATGATACAATTGACATGATGCACATGACCATCATTGTAGTTGTGTATAGCCTTGGCTTAGGCGAGTTTAGCCTTCTTGATCCATGGCTTTCTTGGGGTTGATCATTTAGGTAATGGCATTTTGGCCCTTCCTAGCATAAAATGATTGCTTGTTGTGACTTTGTCTTCCAAAAGCTCGGCTGCTTAAAATCAAAACATAGTAACTCGTTCCAACAAAAATGTTCAGGAGAGCCAAAAAACGTGTTGGCTACTTTGATTCGTTCGCCCGAAGAAACCAAAAGAGATAGCGATTTGGATGTTTGGCGAAAAGTTGTGCTATATTGTTGACATTTTAGTTTGCAATACTCGTAATCGTTTTAAACTATAGTTACACTTAAATCGCTCATACTTTATTTTTATTTGTGAATTTACCCAAATATGACTGGAAAAACAATATCAAAACTTAGTAAGTCCGCTTACTAGGTTATAAATTTGATTTTCTATTGTAAGTGTAGACTAAAAAATTCATTTTAGGTACTTTGTGTTTATAAGAATAAAAAATAATCCCAAAGTACAGACAGCCACACATCAGCTGGTTACTACAATCAGTCAAATGAAAAACGTATTTGACATTAAAGTGAGAATCGATTGAAGAAATTTGACAGATTTGTTTATATTGATGTGTGGCTGTCCGTACCTATGAATGCAGAATAAAATTAAAAATCCTGTTGACTTATAAAAAGATGTTTATTAACTTACTTCAAAGGACTCTTTAATTAAAACATGACTCAAATTCTCAACAGTCAACTAAAGCTAAAAAAATAAACTTATGCTAAAATCATTATTAATGACAATGTTAAAAAACTACTCGTTGTTATTGGTAACGATTTGACCATCAATTTGCAAATCAATGGAGTTTTCACTCGTGGGTAGATTCAGCCAAAACTCCCTTTTGCTCAATGGCATTAGGGGGACCAATTTTACACCGATAAAATTGCTATTTAAATTTATGAATGTATTTAATTTCATTTCTAAATGAACTTTTTACTTCATCTTTGCATAGTTTCAAAGAAGATGAACCATATTTGTTAAGCAATAAAATAAATGATTTATATAATAAAATCGTTTGTTCGTTTTAGCAGGAAGTCCACTGCAGGACATAGGCCTCCCTCAATTATATGAAAGAGGTTTGTCAATATTTGTCACGACTTGGCAGGCAGGTACAAGAATGCTCTGACTGGATCTTCTGCTTAGAATCCCTTGGCCAGATGGGGCAAGATTCTTATAGCGGTACCCGTGGCATTATGCTTATAATGATTGTTTTGTTTGAATATAAAGTGCTTTTTTAACCTCCGACCAAAAAAGAGGGGTGTTATAAGTTTGACGTGTCTGTCTGTCTGTGGCACCATAGCTTCCGAACGGATGGAGCGATTTCAATTATTTTTTTTTGTATGAAAGGAGAGTCTGACGCGAGTGTTCTTAGACATGTTTCATGAAAATCGGTTGTGCCGTTTAAAAGTTATGGGGATGAGAGTGGGGAAGGAAAACCGAAAATCTGCAAATATACTAGTGTGGGGTATCAAATAAAAACACATCGCGTCCACATTACATAATATTATGTTGTTTTACATTTAAATGGCATTGGAATCGGGGGTTATTTTATACCGATAAAATTGCTTGTAACTCATTTTATTATTTTTTTAACGCAGAGCGAAACACTCGTGCGCAATGTCACTGGACTTCCTAAACGAAAATGTCATTGATTTTACAATCGGCGCCAAATTCAAAACATAGCATGTTGGTATTTCAAATTCATAACATAGTAAGTCGCTTGACCGGCTAGGGTTTTAAATTTGTATTCTGACATACTAAGATTAGAAGTTGTATTTGAAGGAAATTTTCGTAATCAAGCCAAATTGCTTAGACTTGCTAAATAAAATTTTTAAAATTAAGTATGAAACTGGGTGTTTTAAGGTCCACATCACTTCAATACTGTCTAGTAGGTCGAAAAATGCCAAAAACCGTTTTTTTTTTCAAATCACCTGTTACTAGGTTTTGAATTTGGGCAGCCGAGCTGTATATATTCCACATCATTCTTGGTCTCTTTAATGCATATATCTCCATAAATTGGCTCATCACCAGTCAAATCCTTTCTCACTTTTAATCTCTTTTCCATTATTATACGATTGACCTCACCTCAGGTGACCTTGTCCCAATGTACCTAAATTTGATTTGATTCTTTATTCCAGTTATTTTGTTTAGATATCTGATTTTATTATATAAGCCAATATTCTGTCCATGACATCAATTATCTTCCTTTTAAGACATATTCTGACTGCTAATGTAGTAATCCCAGACAGTACCAATCCTATTACAATGCCAAATATCAGTGGTGCTTGTTTCTTGCATTTCTCAAATTGCTGATTATTCTGTGCAATATCAGCAATTATTGATTCAAATTCTGTGTCACATCTCCATTATACTAACCCAAAGTCTAGCCCGTTATGAATTATATATACAGTCGAACCTCTATAAGTCGAACATCAAGGGAGACGCCAAAAATTTCGAGTTATAGAGTTTTCAACTTATGGAGGATTTCGACTAAGGCGGATTTTGATTCGACATAAAGAGTTTGAGGTTTATTCTTATAAATTTTGAGTTAGAGAGGTAAAATAAATAAAAGTTCAACTTGCAGAGGTGACAAAAATATTTTTATGTATTATAAATCAACATTATTTCAAATCATTTTAAAATAAAAATATGGCATTAAAAAAAGTCAGTATTTTTTTTTGCTTTAGATAATTTGGTTGTTCTTACTGGTGGGTCGTTGACTATTTTTGCGTAAACGAAACGAAACCGTTTTTTATAATCGGTCAACCGGTTGAAAAAACGGTCGACGTTTAACTGGTTCGTTCGTTCAACGAATGAACCGGTTGAATGTCGCGACAGTTTTTTCGAACGAAACGAAAATCAGTCGACGGACAACCAGTCTGGTTGTCCGTCGACTGATTTTCGTTAACTGTCTTATGGAACTATGCGTTAAATTAAGTTCGTAGTTACATTGAAAAGATAACTGAACGTAAGTAATTCATCTATCGTTGTTTTTAATCATCGTGGTTTATTTAATTTAGTATGTTTGAGTGAGCAGTTGAATATAATTAAGAATCTAGATAACAAAAAGAACTTTTACTATAACAGAAGTAATACTTTCGTGCCAAACAAAAATGCGTTGACCTCACGTGTCACGTCAATTAGACAAACTAATTATTTGACACGAAAACTAACAAACCTGTGCCCAATTAACCTGTTTTTTCGGTCAGTTTGGCTCAAGCGCTAAGCTTAGACCCGGAATGAACAAACATACATACATCTCTTACGCTCTCAAACAACTGAGCGACGGACATCTCACTCGCTCGCATACCGCGTTTTACCTCGCGCTTCGCTCGCGGCTTGTTCGTTAATTTTCGGGTGGTCTTCGTGTCGTTGTCGGTCGTGTATGTAGTTGAATCTGTCTTTGTGTTTCGTTCGTTTGCGTTGCGTTTATCGTTGACGTTGAATGAAAAAACCTGTTCGTAGAAAAAACTACTTTTGCCGTAATAAGAAAACAGTCGACACGTTGTCTGTAGAAAAACAGTTGAAAAAAACGGTTCGTCGATTCAACGCTCACTACTAGTTGTTCTCTATCTATAGCATTGTCTAATCTATAAAGAGCAGAAAATTGTTCTTCTTCAGAGTTACTGGTCTGCTCTATAAAATTACGTAAGGTATTCAATGCGGTTCGCGCCGTAGAACCAAACTACATCTGACAGTATTTAAGTCGAAAACAAATGACTTGCTTAGCTAAATTTAAAAGGAAATCAAAATTGAACACCTGACACCTTACGTGTTTACGTGAGTCATAAATTTATTATCGTATACTCCTAAAATGTTTTCTAAGTAACAATAGTATACTCACATTGTCGGCAAGTTCTAAGTCGGTAACTTATTTTTGTTCGAACAATAGATAAATTCCAAATGATCAAGTTGTAAAGGTTGTAAAATAAAACGTTGCTATGTTCGAGATACAGAGGTCAAATTTAATTTTTCGAGTTATAGAGTGAAAATATGTACCAAAATTGCTTGGAGGGACTCGGTGATTATTTCGACTAACAGAGGGTCAATATTTCAAGTAATGGAGGTTTTGGTGTTTGAAGGGAAGGGAACAAAACATTTTTTCGAGATTTGGAGGTTTTTGACTTATCGAGGTTCGACTTAACGAGGTTCTACTGTATATATATTTTTTTATTATTATTGATAAGCCTTCATTTGACCACAATCTCACCTGATGTAAAGTGAATATGTGGTCTAAGATGGAGCATGAAGGCCTAGAAGATGGCTTCTCCGCACCACATTACGAAACACGAAAAAATGGCTTCACGCACTGGCCCAGCCCGGAGGGTGGTGACAAGCCGCGGCCGAAGCCTACCACCAGAGACTGTTCTTAGCACCACCCGGAGGTCACGTATATATGCTTCCTTTAGGTTGTATCCTCATTGCCCCTTCATTGTTTATAGTTATGTTGCATTCGTTGAATTCTTTAACAGTTAACCTCCCATAATCTACATACACACTTCCAGATGCTATTCTATCTGACATTAGTAGCAAAATGAATATAGCGCTTTCCACCAACATTTTACGCTTTCAACCCACTTAATATATTTTTTTACCACTTAAATATTAAATATGAATTAATAAAATAAGATAAAAGAATGAAGCAATTATTTAGTAACAACATGTCCCTTTTGCAACCAGCGCTGATATTCTGCTGGGGCTAATTTTATATTTCAGGTTCAGCACGGGCTCTTACTTCGTCCTTTGCAAGTTTAATTTAGCAAACTCGGCGTTTCAGCTGATCACAAGAGGAGTCGAAGGATTCTTGTAGTCGGAAGCCTTTTCGCTTGAAGCGAGGATCCCGTTTCGTTCCGTCGTCTGTGTGTAGCGGATTGTGCTCATAGCCATCAAAACGCTTATGGATTTGGTAATCCATGGTGTCTAATAACCCGTTCACTTCTTCATGTTGGGATGTAATAGTTTGACACCTGGTTATGTGTTTTATCATCATGTTTGAAAACACAAGTACCTTTGACAACGTGACGTTTTTTTTCGGAGCAAATCTCAGTGGTTATTTCATTAAACGGTTAAACGTATGGTTACATTACATACAGCTACTACGTATGGTTACATTTACATGGGTACTTTAAATACACACACAACACACTCAACGCACACAAAAATGCTCTATTCAGTTTTGGTTCGGCTCCTGTCTAGCAGGGTGGGTGTATGTGGGAACAGGCTGTCTTAACAGCTCTCTATTAAGCGCATGGAGATTCATGTCGTGCTCCGAGGTTTTGTCAATCTTGTGGTCACAGGTCCATCGGCCTAGGTTCGGGTCTTCGGCGAGTTTGAGAGTGATGGCATTCAGTTCCTTTTTAACGTGAGGACAGCGGGTACCGGCACTACCCGCCCAAATGCGACGGAGCCTTCGCTTTTTTTGTATGTCACGCTGAAGGTTAATTGGTAGGGCAGTCTTTTTATTTTTGGCTATTATTAAATTTTACTCGTGAAGAGAAAACTTCGCGCGATTCGGGATGGGAGTGGACGCAGGTTGGTTTCTAGGCGACTTGGGCCTCTGTGTGGGCCCGGGGGGTTTGTGGAGGGGAGGAGAAATTTTAACACCTTTCTTGCCTCCTTTCTCATTACGGGACACTGCCTGCTATTTGCTGGATGGTCCTGTGCACAATTTGTGCAGATTGGGGGGTCAGTAGGGGGGCGGGGGCAGTCCGCCGCTGCGTGTTGGCCACTGCAGCGAACGCACTTGATTGGGCGTCAGCAATGGGTGACATAAAGAGGAGCTCACTCGTATAATAAAGTCAAGCGAGTTCCTCCTGCGACAGGCGATCGAATTGGCCATGGAATAGCCATCCTGCTCAGCCTTTATTGACTCGGATGCCGTTGACGAATCGTATGCCTTTGACGGCTGGGAATCCCAGTCCGGATAGGGCAGCTTCGATGTCGGGGGCCGGGAGTACACGATCGGACGCGTTAATAAACTTGTCGTAACATACATATATCGTTGCGCGCAGTCAAAAACTTTTTTAAATTGACAATTAGAGCCGAGACGAATGAGTCCGGATAATCGATATTCGGATAATCGGAATTCTACTGTACATATATCATTAAATAATTTTATACATTAGGTCACTATTTATTAATAAATTTAGTTTGGGAAGGTACTCGTAAAAAAACGATGCAAATAAGTGCTGTATGTTTTCTTGCACGGGATTCTGGTTATCCACTGCGACCCTGGCTGATGACCCCTGTTTTTAATGCTGCACTTGGGTCTCGAGAAGAGCTATACACATCTCGCCACGTGCAAGCCAGGAACTGCATTGAGCGTTGCTTTGGTTTGCTCAAGTCTCGCTGGAGGTGTTTACTCAAAGACAGAGTTCTTCACTACCATCCTTATGTAGCTAGTAAAATAACTCTTGCATGCTGTGTACTACATAACATGGCAGTTAAGGCTCAGCTTCCAACACCAAGCATAAGCCCTGGTATAAATAATGATGGTACTAATGATTATACTACTACTTACCAAGCGAACACCCCTAATGATGATCTTATCCGAGGCAAATCATTTAATCAGCAGGTTGTGATGAGAATGTTAATTCTAAGTGGAATTTAAATAATAGTACATAGTTAAAGTTTCAAATTAATATTTTATTTTATTTGCGTACACATCCGCTGTACCTACTTACATCAATAATAAAATCTAAATTCTTTAGGTTTAGGTAAAATAAGCGCTAAGACAAGTCAAATTATCTTTTTATAGAATAAAAAAAAATGATAAAAGGAAAGGAATTAAATAGGTAAAACGGACAAAAACCAATGCGCGCTAAGGTATCACACACACTCACTCACTATCAAGCCGTACCGTTATGTTGCTGTCCATAGTCCTACTTGAATATTGTTGAAATAAGGCTTCAGCAATATTTGCGAAACGGCCGAAAAGATTGTTCCCCTCAATATCCATTTCTACCCTACGGGCTTCAGTCTATGCCTTTTTCTCCTCCAACTGAAGGCGTCTCAACTCTATGGCCACGAACTCATTGGTTGCTCGCTCAAATTGAGTTAGCGCCCGTCTTCGGCGCTCTCTCAAATGACGACGATAAGGAGTAGCAACACTAGAGTGTGGCGATGCGGCTGTTTGACGGAGAAGTGGTGCGCACAGGCAGGGGCGGGTTGGCAACTCGTGTTGGTGAGTAACGCGCCGCCGGCGCTGACGATTGGTACACGAAAGAGCAGTGGCAGGCGCCACTGGCTCTGGCGATGGTCGAGTCCTCGGTGGTGGTGATGGAGTAGGCAGCAGCAGCGGCACTTTATATTGATTTATTTAGATTTTTATAGGTACCTACTTGGATAGGATTATTTTTAATAGGTTATAAACTATTAATACTTAAATATGCCATTATGGTGAGTGCATAACAATATTTTCACTACCAATCTCTAAATCAGAGATACAAGATACAAAATCATTTATTTCCATTGTTTGGTTTACAAAACTTATTAGAGTATATCGCTCATCTGCGACAAGAACGTGACAAGTCAGAAAACGTGATTTTTCAGAAAACGACTTTGAAGTTTTCAGATTTGTATATTTTCGTTCCTAATGAACTTTCTAAACTTTTTATTGACGATTTAGGTGCGCCAACAATTCTTTTTTCGAAAAAAACGATGCGGAGCTGGTATCTCATTCATTTTCATAATAATATCATGTTTTTTATCGAAAATGGCAGCACTTGTTACGTTTTTGCAGCAATATATATATATTTTTATTAGATATACTGGCGTATCACGTTTTATATGCTAATATTTTTGTTAAACTAACGAAATATTGCAATATTACAAATTTAAAACACGTTTTTGCAGTCAAAATATATTAAATTATACAAAAAAAATTTACTAAAACACCGTTATACTCGTACTTATTGTACTATTTTAATCAGTTTCGACCATAAATTCAATTACACATAATACTTTAGTACTCATTTTAACAGTCTTGACTATAATTAAGTCTTGCTTTACCATGGCACACTTCTTACCTAATACGAACAATGATGTCTGTCAATAATTGTAATCATCGTTTACTTACTATTAGATAATCAAAACATCTAAGCAAAAACAATCACAGTTATTTTTAATTAGTTCTACTATAATATTAACAATGGCACTTCACATTTGCACTTATTAGTATACTAAACATTATTATAGAAAGTAACAAATCAATATTTTGACAGCCAGTGTGTTATCAAATAAAATGGAATGTTATAATAAATCTAAATTTAAAATTTAAGAAAATCCCCCTTAAAGGTAAAACAACATAATATTTAGTAATGTGCACGCGATGTTCTTTCATTTGATACCCCACTCGAGCACACTCCCACACCCATAACTTTTAAACGGCTCCACCGATTTTCATGAAACATGTCTAAGAACCAACGGGCAAAGCTCACCTTTCATACAAAAACAAAGTAAATTGAAATCGGTCCATCCGTTCGGGAGCTATGATGTCCCAGACAGACATACAGACAGATAGACAGACAGACACGTCAAACTTATAACACCCCTGTTTCGGGTCAGGGGTTAAAAATACTAATAAACATTCAATTTAACAAATCTATGATGATGCGCTTATAGAGATTCGAAAAAATAAATAAATAAATATTTCTGGACAATCTACAAAACAACATTTAGCCCCGTGGTAAGCTCTAAGCTTGTGTTACGGGTACTAGACATCTGATATAGGTACATAATATAATATACATACTTAAATAGATACTTTTACTATACATATTAAATAATATAATATAATTCTTTATTACACACCAGATGAACAATACAATATGAAATTTAAACTTAACCTAGAATGCGTAATGGGCGTTCTTATTGCTAAAAGCAATAAGACCAAAAACGATTAGTAAACACCCAGGAGAAAAGTGCTTGTAGAACATACAAACAATTTTACCCTCGGCGGGAATCGAACCCGCTACCTCTTGCTCTGCAAGCGGACATTCGCCCACCGCGCCACCGAGGAAGAAAAAAAGATTTATAATATCGAGGAATGGGGTTTTTAGTAACCAGTTCCATAAGTTCTGCTTAATGCTGTAGTTATTGGCCGATTATTTATTGCCAGCGTGTTTTAAAAAACATTTAGCATTGTTGCTGGTTCGTTTCGGTTGTATCGTGTTTCCTTCTGAGTCTATCTAAAGATAAAAAGAAATAAAACCCCACTGTGGTTGTCGAGTCAGTAGTAGTAGTGGGTATTATTTCGGTATCCTGAGGTGGATCTAATCTGTAGTTATACTGTCTATTGCATCAACTATTTCTTTTCGGAGTATACCCAAAATCTTTTTCGATCGCGATTGTGACTCCATCTGAAAGAATAAGGTGGTGGTTTAAATATGTGTCATCATCTGTAATGCAACAACTTCCGCTATCACGACAAAATGTATAGGTACACACTTTACGACAACAACGAGATACGTGGTAATAATTCATACAAAACTAAACCTCTAGAGATTTCATTCATCATCTAAAACGGTACATATCCTTTTATTCCGAAAAAGTATAATTTTTTTGCGAGAAAACCGTGACAAGGTATCCTAAAAATGTATACAGTAAAATATTACTTTACAGCTAAAGTGGTTCAAACCATGATATCACGCTTTAGTAACAAATGAATAACTAAATGAATGCACTTACCTTTCCATTAAAAACGTGACACACTGACTGTGTCACGTTTTTGATGCAATTGAACTGCTCCTCACTCGTCGCGCGCAGAGACTCCAATGACATGTACCGATGTTGAAACGAACTTCATAGTTGTAAAGGAGGGAGCTAGAACGCATCTTGTTGACTTTTTCCCCCATATCTTTGTCAATTTTGGGGCTAGGAATATCGCGTTTTTGTAGCAAGTAGAGCGCGATACGGCGGATTTTTATATACTGTTATTCCAAAACGATACATAAATGTTATAAACCATTCTTGTCGCAAATGAGCGATATGGTCTCTGGTACAATTTGGGAAGATGCAGCAAACTGAAATCTGAAAATATAAATATTATGTACCCAGCTTCGCACGGGTGGATAGTAAATATAGCCTGCCAACTAAGAGATAATTTAACATTCTAACGGAGAAATAATTCTTCAAATTCATCATGAGGTAATTGATTATAGTTTTGGAGTGAATTTGTAACAAACATACGTTTATACAAATCTTTCCTCCCTATAATATATTTATTTTAGTAAAGATGAAGTACGCTGGTTAAATAATTGGTATGAATTTACCTATTAGCCTTGCGCAGAATGTGTCACTGAAATGAAAAGATATGCATATCTTTTCAATAGAGTGAACTATATCTATCTTCTAGCTCAGTAGTTCAGTTAGTTCACTTGCTCAACAGTATCAAATGTTGTTGTCGTTCGGTTTTCTTTCACTAGTCTATCAAGAGATATTGATATAGGATATAAAATAACAGTTCAATCAATGATCACAACTCAGCTAATGTGATGAGTTATGACACGAGTTTGTTTAAAAATGAATAGATATGTACCTAAATATATTTGGTAGTAATTCATTATTTATTTATATGTTACTCGATTATTTATAATTGCAGATTCGCGAAAAGTTTTAAGAAAGAAGATTTCGAAAGTACGCGGCGCAAACGCGTTTCGTTAATTCAGCTTTTTAATAGTTATGCGGAGCCTCGCCAGTCACTCTTCAAACCTCAGCCGTGTTTAGACATATCCTAATAAGGATTAAATAAATAATATAATTGTAATAACCTGTAACGTGTTTAGACATATCCTAATAAGGATTAAATAAATAATATAATTGTAATAACCTGTAACGTGTTAAATGAATAGATTCAGTATAGTGCAATAACTCTTTTATTTCAACCAACCCACATACATAATCACTAAAGACTAGTTTAAATACTAAATACCTATAGGTAGTAGGTACTGGCTTATGAAAAAAGTTACTTGAAAATAAATAGTAAAGTAGGTATATCTCAGTTTTTCCTTCATACTTGATCAGGCTTAGGACTGACAATCTAGACAATAATCAATTAAAAAGGAATCTCGAATGTTAATCTAGATTGGCGTATTTAAAAATCTGAGATATTTACAATGATTTAAATTTACTATATTTACATTCATTTGGCTTATCGTGGCGTTTAGTCAGTGTTGCAGCTAATAAAGAGCAACTGCGACACTTTTGTTGTCTTCAGTTGACTCCGTTTTTGAGTCAGAGTGTTTCCTGCTTTTGAAAAAGAATCTTTGGAAAAGATTCTTTCGCAAGGAACTAGTGGTGGGTCGTTTACTATTTTTGCGTAAACGAAACGAGACCGTTTTTTATAATCGGTCAACCAGTTGAAAAAGCGGTTGGCGTTTAACTGATTCGTTCGTTCGTAGTTCAACGAATGAACCAGTTAAACGTCGCGACAGTTTTTTCAACTGGTTGTCCGTCGACTGATTTACGTTAACTGTCGTAGAAGGAACTATGCGTTAAATTAAGTTCGTAGTTACATTGAAAAACGAACTGAACATTGTAATTCGTCTATCGTTGTTTTTAATCATCGTTGTTTCTTTAATTTAGTATTTTTGAGTGAGCAGTTATTGAATTGAATAGAATTAATAATCTAGAGAATAAAATGAACTTTCACTATAACAGAAGTAATACTTTCGTGCCAAACAAAAAAGCGTTGACCATACGTGTCACGTCAATTAGACAAATTAATTATTTGAAACGAAAACAAACAAACCTATGCCCAATTAAACTGTTTTTTTGGTCAGTTTGGCTCGAGCGCTAAGGTTAGCCCCGGAATGAACAAACATATATACATCTCTTACACTCTCAAACAACTGAGCGACGGACATCTCGCTCGCGGCTTGTTTGTTAATTTTGTAGTAGTAGTATTCGGTCGGGTAGTGTTCGTGTCGTTGTCGGTCGTGTATGTAGTTGAATATGTCTTTGTGTTTCGTTCGTTTGCGTTGCGTTTATCGTTGACGTTGAATGAAAAAACCTGTTCGTAGAAAAAACTACTTTTGCCGTAATAAGAAAACAGTCGACACGTTGGCCGTAGAAAAACAGTTTAAAAAAACGGTTCGTCGATTCAACGATCACAACTAATGCGTATTCGCATGCAGTTACCAGTTAATGCTCTTGACTGTACGTGTGCCGTGGTGTTGTCCAAAAAACGGACAAGTTGAAAAAGGTACCTACATACTTACAAGTAGGTACTTAGAACTCTTTTTATGATTTTAGCAAGTAAATTAATTAAGAAGACCAGAAAGGTCACTAAATATGCATATTTATTTAATATAATGAATCAAATTAACAAAAAAACACCTACAACTTGCTTAACTAAAACTTTAATATAATTTTAAGGTATGAGACTGGAAGACTAAAACAAAAAAGAAATCATTATCCATAAGACAACATTCGCACGGCACTGATGGTGGTCCTCATACCAATGCTACCCTAACCGCTTAAGAGACGCGGTTAATAGGGATCGTTGGTGCCAGTGTCTCCATAGGTATACACGGTAATTACCGTAGATGCACCGTAATCTGGTCTCTATCTACTGTCAAGGTAATAGTGTATTACCGTGTCACATATCACCGTAATTACGTTGTTGTAAATATTTCATCATGTATTGCGTAAACGAATCTCCAGTCAGTCAATTTAATAAATTTTGTAGTGGCAACACTACTCCTGGTTGCCAAAAATCCCAAGGGAATCCCCAATATCTAAAAGTTTGCCTGCACCACGCAATCCATTCTCGTCAAATGCTGAGTGCGAGCGCATTTTTAGTCAAGTCAATGATATTAAAACGAAAAAAAGAAACAAACTTCTAACTAAAACAATAAAAGGGAATATTTTCACCCAGCAATCGATTAAAAAAACTGGCAAAACCAGAATTATTTAGCGAATATTTATAAGGCAGAATTATTTGGCGAAATCACTTGCTGTAGGGTTGATGCACGTTTAAATAGTAACATAAATTTTATTATTACGATCATCGCATTATTCATACATGTATCATTAGTACTTTATCTACTTATATGATCAGTGGTCATGTGATTCAAAATAAAAATTTAAATTACTTACCTTACTCAGTTGACAGTGATTATAATCTAAGTGACAAATTCGTCTCAATATTTATAGACTGTGTATTTTGATAACAACATCAAAAACTCTAAACTGATAAGTAAAAAAATAACCACTGATTAGCTACGGAGGACTGTACTGAATGGTGAACGAGGCGCTTAGAGTGAACCTTTTTCTCAGTTACTCAACAATTTAGAATAGCTCGGTATAGGTATTTTTGAAAAGATTATAGATCAAAAAAAGGTGTGTGTGCGATTCACACACGATAGAAGTGAAACTTCAGTAAACGTGTGAGCCACTCACCAGTGTTGCCGTGTGAGCCACTCACCAGTGTTGCCGAGCGAGCGCGCCACCTCCGCCCAGAGCGCCTGCTTGCTGCGCGGCTGGCGGTACTCCTTGCGGCGCGTGTCGTACAGCCACTCACCAGTGTTGCCGTGTGAGCCACTCACCAGTGTTGCCGAGCGAGCGCGCCACCTCCGCCCAGAGCGCCTGCTTGCTGCGCGGCTGGCGGTACTCCTTGCGGCGCGTGTCGTACAGCCACTCACCAGTGTTGCCGTGTGAGCCACTCACCAGTGTTGCCGTGTGAGCCACTCACCAGTGTTGCCGAGCGAGCGCGCCACCTCCGCCCAGAGCGCCTGCTTGCTGCGCGGCTGGCGGTACTCCTTGCGGCGCGTGTCGTACAGCCACTCACCAGTGTTGCCGTGTGAGCCACTCACCAGTGTTGCCGAGCGAGCGCGCCACCTCCGCCCAGAGCGTCAGCTTGCTGCGCGGCTGGCGGTACTCCTTGCGGCGCGTGTCGTACAGCCACTCACCAGTGTTGCCGTGTGAGCCACTCACCAGTGTTGCCGTGTGAGCCACTCACCAGTGTTGCCGAGCGAGCGCGCCACCTCCGCCCAGAGCGCCAGCTTGCTGCGCGGCTGGCGGTACTCCTTGCGGCGCGTGTCGTACAGCCACTCACCAGTGTTGCCGTGTGAGCCACTCACCAGTGTTGCCGAGCGAGCGCGCCACCTCCGCCCAGAGCGCCTGCTTGCTGCGCGGCTGGCGGTACTCCTTGCGGCGCGTGTCGTACAGCCACTCACCAGTGTTGCCGTGTGCGCCACTCACCAGTGTTGCCGTGTGAGCCACTCACCAGTGTTGCCGAGCGAGCGCGCCACCTCCGCCCAGAGCGCCTGCTTGCTGCGCGGCTGGCGGTACTCCTTGCGGCGCGTGTCGTACAGCCACTCACCAGTGTTGCCGTGTGAGCCACTCACCAGTGTTGCCGAGCGAGCGCGCCACCTCCGCCCAGAGCGCCTGCTTGCTGCGCGGCTGGCGGTACTCCTTGCGGCGCGTGTCGTACAGCCACTCACCAGTGTTGCCGTGTGAGCCACTCACCAGTGTTGCCGTGTGGAATGTTTGGGAATCGCCGTTGCATTTTATAGTTGCTATGGCTCTACGCAATACATATCTTTCAATTTACCATTATGACAGTAATATTATCAATACGTAACACATTAAATACCTAAACTACCTATCTATAACTTCCACATTAGAGAATCGGAATACTTATTAAAATCCTAATTACTATTTCAATAAAATAAACTAGCTTTCATATCACGTTATAAAGTATTTTCTCATGGGAATTAATAAATACATTTTAACCAAAAACACTAGTGTTACCTTACGTGTTTTCCTGTTGGTTAGCGAAGCCAGAACATACCTCTTGGCCAATGCACCGCGGCGTCGAGAACAAGCCGTTGAAAGAGCTGGACGAAGACCCTGAAGGCACTGAATGTTTTAAATCACTATTAGATTTTTGTTTATATTAACAGATGATCATCATATCAGCCGTAAGACGTCCACTGCTGGACAATAGAATCGTAGTGATTTCAAACCGGATGCAAAAAGATGAAACGGAAATGGTAAGAGACACAAATACAATGCTTTATTTAAATTTCTTTGCGCGATACTTCGTAGTCTCACTGTATTTTATTTATATTATTTTGTAACATACTTTATGTAATACGCTTTATTGAAGTAATATAAATAATCCGAATAATTACAGATATATGTTTGTTTCTCTTATCATTTTAGCAGATGCGTTCATTTACCCTTTTTTTCTATTCGATATATTATATCATAATTATCGTTCGTAAGGAGTAAACTCCAATCGTGCGTCGTAGCTGACATTGTGTTCTGAGTGCCGAGTTGGAGTTCCACAAACGTTTTCGAATGACTTTACTATCTCGTTAATCGAGCTAACGAAATTCGAATCGAAAAGCAATGGCATGCAAGTGCGAGTGCCTATCGACAAAAACTATACGAAAGCGTTCACTCACCGTGAGCATAGTTAAATATTTTTGTTAGGGTGGTAGCATGACGTCATCAAATCATTAACCGGCCAAATTCAGAATGATATTTTTACTAGTATTTTGTCTAGAAGCAGCTGTCTATCAAAAATGTTATGATTATTCTGTGTTTTGTTTACGTTTGCAATGAAAACTTTCGTTCGAGTAGGAAGAAGTGGCCGGCCGATAAATTAATAATAAATTGAAACTATGAGTCTAAAAATGAAGACAAGTTCATGGAGCAGTAAGTGTTTGATTATTTGTGTCTATCCAGGGTATCGACGAGCTACCAGAACAAGTGACGTCACTGCTCCGACTGGCGAACACACCTAGATGGACACAATGAACATTACAAAATTATGAATATTAATATATTATATGAATTATAGTAAGTAGTAATATTGCAGAAATGTAATTATTAGTTACCTATCTACAGCTTACAGAGCGCATGCCGGGCGCGGGTCGTTTACACCGCGCGCCCGCTGCTGTTTACACAACGGTGAATTTGCATCTGATTACAGTAAAAAATAACACATATCTGTGGTGGTACCGTACAGTAAACATTTCAGTTTAAACTAATATGTGTTGTATAAGTTTGGCCACCCTGCGTGAGTCTGTCTGAGGCATCGTAGTTTTGAAACGGGGAGATATGGCTAGATTTACACGCTACAGCGATGCCCGTTTTTTTTTATTTTTCCTCGGTAAAAAGTAGTCTATACTTTTACTCGATAAGTTGGCTATTAAACACTGAAATTTTTTTTTATTCTGACCATGAGTTCCTGTGATTCATCAATCAGGTAAGGCCTGTCTGTGATTAATTAACAGCATCATAGATGTCGCAAGTCACCAACAACTTTTGCTGATTCAAGGAGATCCTATATAATCTCTTGTTTTCAACGAACTGAATGTTCCTGAACACCAGGGGAACACTAGTTTTATACGCCACGACGGCGTTGCTCGTGTTATTGCTGAAATTTCCTGCGGTAACAACGTACTATCCCGTTGTAAAAAGCCGGTAGCCTAGTCTTCCTCGTTAAATGCCTAGTCTTCCTGAGATTAGCGCGTTCAAAGAACTGTTTAGTATTATAATATAATTATTCACCCCCGACCAAAAAACAGGTGTGTTATAAGTTTGACGTGTCTGTCTGTCTGTGTGTCTGTCTGTATTGTGTCGATATTATGTTGTTTTACGTTTAAGGAAATTATGACATTGGAATCGGGGGTTTTTCTTAAATTTTAAATTTAGATTTATAGATTCTAATTAATGCTTTAGTATTGTAATGTACTCACTCCGGAAGGGGTCGACCCTGAGGTTCTGGCGTTCCTGCAGCGCGATCTCGGCGTCCTTCTTCTTGACGCACTGGATGCCGAGGTTCTTGAACTGCACCAGGGGGTTGTCCTCCGTGAAGGTGTGCCGGATCGTGCAGACGCCTCGGTCGCACTTCTCCCGGCCCACTAGTTTGTGCGGGTGAGGTCTGCAATTGGAATTTTTCGTCAGTGTCTTGTACTGAATTAGCATAACTGTTTTAATACGTCACGAACAGGTCTCCAACCCTCGCCCACCTCAGGGAGCATTCACTTGTCGAGTGTGTGACCGAACGATCCATTCTCGCATTGGTCTTTACAGCCTGTCTGCCGGATCGTGCAGACGCCTCGGTCGCACTTCTCCCGGCCCACTAGTTTGTGCGGGTGAGGTCTGCAATTGGAATTTTTCGTCAGTGTCTTGTACTGAATTAGCATAACTGTTTTAATACGTCACGAACAGGTCTCCAACCCTCGCCCACCTCAGGGAGCATTCACTTGTCGAGTGTGTGACCGAACGATCCATTCTCGCATTGGTCTTTACAGCCTATTATTATATCAAGGACTATTATTGTATAATTATTAATATGTGAAGAGAAAACTTAAACAAAACCTTGTTCGCATTTCGGCAGGGTACCACGGGCAGGTGAGGTTGGCTGGTGTCTCTAAGAAAGTGAATGTAACCCTTATCTCCAGGCTTTAGAAGTAGATTGAAGGGATTACCGGCGGTCGTTCTTGGTGATGCTAGAGACGAGGACGGTGGAAGGGGCGACGTAGGCACCCCGTCATCTGCAGCGAAATAAATATTTCGGGACTAATCACACAGCATCCCCTAACCCCAAACTCAGCAGAGCTTGTACTATGGGTCTTAGGTGACTGATATACTACATAGATAAATTTGTTTTTGTAAAAAAATACATGTTTTACATATAAAACATCCAGACAACAGGCTAAGTGATTGTGTGAAGACTGTTGTTACCTAGCTTTCCTTGGAAATTTTATCATAAGTACCTACGTATATAAATGTCAAGCCGTAGCTTGGAACATAGTGCTAAATACCTAAGATATCTCCAGACGAACTCACATCCTATGTCTCGTAATAATAACTTATAAAGGAAAATAAGGTGGTTCTACCTGGTGCCTAATTATCTTTCATTACTATTACATTAGCTTTTAGTAGATACAATTATAACATTTTTGTGGGTACATAAATGTTATTGCAAAATACGGCTCTCAAAGAGATGGTTTTAATTTCTCGTATTTCATTAAGTGGGTGCTTCTTTATCATAATTTATGATTATAATAATAGAAGCGCCTTCAAATTATTTTTGTTTTTAGTATTTGTTGTTATAGCGGCATCAATAGGTACTTAATAATTACGATACATGAGCAGGCGGCGCCGCCTGCTCACGTATCGCATTGGTCTTTACAGCCTATTATTATATCAAGGACTATTATTGTATAATTATTAATATGTGAAGAGAAAACTTAAACAAAACCTTGTTCGCATTTCGGCAGGGTACCACGGGCAGGTGAGGTTGGCTGGTGTCTCTAAGAAAGTGAATGTAACCCTTATCTCCAGGCTTTAGAAGTAGATTGAAGGGATTACCGGCGGTCGTTCTTGGTGATGCTAGAGACGAGGACGGTGGAAGGGGCGACGTATGCACCCCGTCATCTGCAGCGAAATAAATATTTCGGGACTAATCACACAGCATCCCCTAACCCCAAACTCAGCAGAGCTTGTACTATGGGTCTTAGGTGACTGATATACTACATAGATAAATTTGTTTTTGTAAAAAAATACATGTTTTACATATAAAACATCCAGACAACAGGCTAAGTGATTGTGTGAAGACTGTTGTTACCTAGCTTTCCTTGGAAATTTTATCATAAGTACCTACGTATATAAATGTCAAGCCGTAGCTTGGAACATAGTGCTAAATACCTAAGATATCTCCAGACGAACTCACATCCTATGTCTCGTAATAATAACTAATAAAGGAAAATAAGGTGGTTCTACCTGGTGCCTAATTATCTTTCATTACTATTACATTAGCTTTTAGTAGATACAATTATAACATTTTTGTGGGTACATAAATGTTATTGCAAAATACGGCTCTCAAAGAGATGGTTTTAATTTCTCGTATTTCATTAAGTGGGTGCTTCTTTATCATAATTTATGATTATAATAATAGAAGCGCCTTCAAATTATTTTTGTTTTTAGTATTTGTTGTTATAGCGGCATCAATAGGTACTTAATAATTACGATACATGAGCAGGCGGCGCCGCCAGCACCGGCACCAGCAGCGCAGCCTTCATCGCACCGTGTTCCTTGGACATTATAGAGGTACATAACCGACCCTCGCGCGGCCTTGCTTGCTTATGATAACATTTATCTGCGTGTTTTTATTCGTTAATTCGTATCTAACCTATTTCTAATGCCAAGAGTTTAAGACAAGGCCTACAACGGCCTTGTTTTAAACTCTGCCGACTCGGCCTATGCATAACGACCTACTTAAGAAAGTAGGAATTCTAATGGCCCGTCCAAAAATACTGGACTTTTTTTTATTAATTAATTAGCTGTGTCCTGCGGTGCTACCCGCGTTATAATGGATGAAGTACTCTTAACCAACAACATATTTATTTGAATAAAGATTAATATTATTATGTTGATACAACTTAAACAAATTATTTCGACCAAATTAGGTACCATAAAAACGGTTTTTGTGAGTTAATCTTAAAAGATAGACATATACTATCGCGGACTGTTTTTTAGATCATTAAAAGAGCTATTATTCTTTTATACATATTTTTTGTGTATCTTGAACCGTTTTCACGGCGCACGCAACGGAAGGCTTCAAAGATAAACAATTTCTCCCGTTTTTTACACATTTACCACTATATCTTTGCTCCTATTGGTCATAGCGTGATGTTATATAGCCTATAGCCTTCCTCGATAACTGGACTATACAACACAAAAAGATTTATTCAATTCAAACCAGTAGTTTCGGAGATTAGCGCGTTCAAACAAACAAACAAAAAAACAAACAAACAAACAAACTCTTCAGCTTTATATATTAGTATAGATTTAATAAAAGGTTCCAAGATGCAATCCAATTTTTTATGTTGTCGCGCCTATTATATTAAACTCTTATATTTCGCAAGCCCGTTTAATTTGATAAATGTTCTGCTATTTACAGGGTTAATATTTTATTTGGATGGTCATGCACTCACGTGTCTTCTTTGTTCTCCTCCCGCGACGGCAGGTCCCTGGTAGCGGAGGACGTGTAGCCAGCTACTACGTATGGTTACATTTACATGGGTACTTTAAATACACACACAACACACTCAACGCACACAAAAATGCTCTATTCAGTTTTGGTTCGGCTCCTGTCTAGCAGGGTGGGTGTATGTGGGAACAGGCTGTCTTAACAGCTCTCTATTAAGCGCATGGAGATTCATGTCGTGCTCCGAGGTTTTGTCAATCTTGTGGTCACAGGTCCGGCCTAGGTTCGGGTCTTCGGCGAGTTTGAGAGTGATGGCATTCAGTTCCTTTTTAACGTGAGGACAGCGGGTACCGGCACTACCCGCCCAAATGCGACGGAGCCTTCGCTTTTTTTGTATGTCACGCTGAAGGTTAATTGGTAGGGCAGTCTTTTTGTTTTTGGCTATTATTAAATTTTACTCGTGAAGAGAAAACTTCGCGCGATTCGGGATGGGAGTGGACGCAGGTTGGTTTCTAGGCGACTTGGGCCTCTGTGTGGGCCCGGGGGGTTTGTGGAGGGGAGGAGAAATTTTAACACCTTTCTTGCCTCCTTTCTCATTACGGGACACTGCCTGCTATTTGCTGGATGGTCCTGTGCACAATTTGTGCAGATTGGGGGGTCAGTAGGGGGGCGGGGGCAGTCCGCCGCTGCGTGTTGGCCACTGCAGCGAACGCACTTGATTGGGCGTCAGCAATGGGTGACATAAAGAGGAGCTCACTCGTATAATAAAGACAAGCGAGTTCCTCCTGCGACAGGCGATCGAATTGGCCATGGAATAGCCATCCTGCTCAGCCTTTATTGACTCGGATGCCGTTGACGAATCGTATGCCTTTGACGGCTGGGAATCCCAGTCCGGATAGGGCAGCTTCGATGTCGGGGGCCGGGAGTACACGATCGGACGCGTTAATAAACTTGTCGTAACATACATATATCGTTGCGCGCAGTCAAAAACTTTTTTAAATTGACAATTAGAGCCGAGACGAATGAGTCCGGATAATCGATATTCGGATAATCGGAATTCTACTGTACATATATCATTAAATAATTTTATACATTAGGTCACTATTTATTAATAAATTTAGTTTGGGAAGGTACTCGTAAAAAAACGATGCAAATAAGTGCTGTATGTTTTCTTGCACGGGATTCTGGTTATCCACTGCGACCCTGGCTGATGACCCCTGTTTTTAATGCTGCACTTGGGTCTCGAGAAGAGCTATACACATCTCGCCACGTGCAAGCCAGGAACTGCATTGAGCGTTGCTTTGGTTTGCTCAAGTCTCGCTGGAGGTGTTTACTCAAAGACAGAGTTCTTCACTACCATCCTTATGTAGCTAGTAAAATAACTCTTGCATGCTGTGTACTACATAACATGGCAGTTAAGGCTCAGCTTCCAACACCAAGCATAAGCCCTGGTATAAATAATGATGGTACTAATGATTATACTACTACTTACCAAGCGAACACCCCTAATGATGATCTTATCCGAGGCAAATCATTTAATCAGCAGGTTGTGATGAGAATGTTAATTCTAAGTGGAATTTAAATAATAGTACATAGTTAAAGTTTCAAATTAATATTTTATTTTATTTGCGTACACATCCGCTGTACCTACTTACATCAATAATAAAATCTAAATTCTTTAGGTTTAGGTAAAATAAGCGCTAAGACAAGTCAAATTATCTTTTTATAGAATAAAAAAAAATGATAAAAGGAAAGGAATTAAATAGGTAAAACGGACAAAAACCAATGCGCGCTAAGGTATCACACACACTCACTCACTATCAAGCCGTACCGTTATGTTGCTGTCCATAGTCCTACTTGAATATTGTTGAAATAAGGCTTCAGCAATATTTGCGAAACGGCCGAAAAGATTGTTCCCCTCAATATCCATTTCTACCCTACGGGCTTCAGTCTATGCCTTTTTCTCCTCCAACTGAAGGCGTCTCAACTCTATGGCCACGAACTCATTGGTTGCTCGCTCAAATTGAGTTAGCGCCCGTCTTCGGCGCTCTCTCAAATGACGACGATAAGGAGTAGCAACACTAGAGTGTGGCGATGCGGCTGTTTGACGGAGAAGTGGTGCGCACAGGCAGGGGCGGGTTGGCAACTCGTGTTGGTGAGTAACGCGCCGCCGGCGCTGACGATTGGTACACGAAAGAGCAGTGGCAGGCGCCACTGGCTCTGGCGATGGTCGAGTCCTCGGTGGTGGTGATGGAGTAGGCAGCAGCAGCGGCACTTTATATTGATTTATTTAGATTTTTATAGGTACCTACTTGGATAGGATTATTTTTAATAGGTTATAAACTATTAATACTTAAATATGCCATTATGGTGAGTGCATAACAATATTTTCACTACCAATCTCTAAATCAGAGATACAAGATACAAAATCATTTATTTCCATTGTTTGGTTTACAAAACTTATTAGAGTATATCGCTCATCTGCGACAAGAACGTGACAAGTCAGAAAACGTGATTTTTCAGAAAACGACTTTGAAGTTTTCAGATTTGTATATTTTCGTTCCTAATGAACTTTCTAAACTTTTTATTGACGATTTAGGTGCGCCAACAATTCTTTTTTCGAAAAAAACGATGCGGAGCTGGTATCTCATTCATTTTCATAATAATATCATGTTTTTTATCGAAAATGGCAGCACTTGTTACGTTTTTGCAGCAATATATATATATTTTTATTAGATATACTGGCGTATCACGTTTTATATGCTAATATTTTTGTTAAACTAACGAAATATTGCAATATTACAAATTTAAAACACGTTTTTGCAGTCAAAATATATTAAATTATACAAAAAAAATTTACTAAAACACCGTTATACTCGTACTTATTGTACTATTTTAATCAGTTTCGACCATAAATTCAATTACACATAATACTTTAGTACTCATTTTAACAGTCTTGACTATAATTAAGTCTTGCTTTACCATGGCACACTTCTTACCTAATACGAACAATGATGTCTGTCAATAATTGTAATCATCGTTTACTTACTATTAGATAATCAAAACATCTAAGCAAAAACAATCACAGTTATTTTTAATTAGTTCTACTATAATATTAACAACTTCCCTGTCCAATGAGTCATATATGACTCATAGGAACGTATTAGAATAAGTTCATGAGTCACAGGTGACTCATTTCTCTACACGATTTGAGGCACACTTTTCGGTATGAACGTGACGTGATATTTTTGTAAATCATACGTGGACGTATAGCAAAAAACTTAATGTTTACAACGATAAAAAAAAATCGTGATTTTTTTTAGATTTTGTCATTGTATCAATACAAGAAATTTGCCATAAATAAAACTATAATACTGGAATGTAAGGTTTTTTATTCAAAGAAAATATTATAAATCAATCAATAAATCAAGCATGTTTCACATTATAACATTCTAAACAGAATGCTTTTTCACATCTTTTGCATTCAGTGTGTACTTGCTTTGCTTTTCTTGCCAATAATCCTTCATTTTTCAATTTGGCATAACACCCAGTGCATCTTTTTCGGACGAGTTTATTGTTTTCATTTCGAGGTATTTCTTGTAGAGAATGTCCAGAATAGCTTGAAGAAGCTACTAACGATCTTGGAGAGAAAATGCATTTGTGTGGGTGTTCACATATGATTCATTGAACGTGGTAAAGAAAATTTATCGCCCTACGTTCGTGAGTCACATGTGACTCAAAACTAAACTAGTAAAAAAAAATGGTTATTATAAGGTATATGGTATATTAGTTATTTTTATGTTATTATAATGATGTTATTTAGCGTAATAATAAAAAAAACCTGTGGAAGTGGGACACTATCAAAATGAGTTGTATGGGGACAGGGAAGTTGTTAACAATGGCACTTCACATTTGCACTTATTAGTATACTAAACATTATTATAGAAAGTAACAAATCAATATTTTGACAGCCAGTGTGTTATCAAATAAAATGGAATGTTATAATAAATCTAAATTTAAAATTTAAGAAAATCCCCCTTAAATGTAAAACAACATAATATTTAGTAATGTGCACGCGATGTTCTTTCATTTGATACCCCACTCGAGCACACTCCCACACCCATAACTTTTAAACGGCTCCACCGATTTTCATGAAACATGTCTAAGAACCAACGGGCAAAGCTCACCTTTCATACAAAAACAAAGTAAATTGAAATCGGTCCATCCGTTCGGGAGCTATGATGTCCCAGACAGACATACAGACAGATAGACAGACAGACACGTCAAACTTATAACACCCCTGTTTCGGGTCAGGGGTTAAAAATACTAATAAACATTCAATTTAACAAATCTATGATGATGCGCTTATAGAGATTCGAAAAAATAAATAAATAAATATTTCTGGACAATCTACAAAACAACATTTAGCCCCGTGGTAAGCTCTAAGCTTGTGTTACGGGTACTAGACATCTGATATAGGTACATAATATAATATACATACTTAAATAGATACTTTTACTATACATATTAAATAATATAATATAATTCTTTATTACACACCAGATGAACAATACAATATGAAATTTAAACTTAACCTAGAATGCGTAATGGGCGTTCTTATTGCTAAAAGCAATAAGACCAAAAACGATTAGTAAACACCCAGGAGAAAAGTGCTTGTAGAACATACAAACAATTTTACCCTCGGCGGGAATCGAACCCGCTACCTCTTGCTCTGCAAGCGGACATTCGCCCACCGCGCCACCGAGGAAGAAAAAAAGATTTATAATATCGAGGAATGGGGTTTTTAGTAACCAGTTCCATAAGTTCTGCTTAATGCTGTAGTTATTGGCCGATTATTTATTGCCAGCGTGTTTTAAAAAACATTTAGCATTGTTGCTGGTTCGTTTCGGTTGTATCGTGTTTCCTTCTGAGTCTATCTAAAGATAAAAAGAAATAAAACCCCACTGTGGTTGTCGAGTCAGTAGTAGTAGTGGGTATTATTTCGGTATCCTGAGGTGGATCTAATCTGTAGTTATACTGTCTATTGCATCAACTATTTCTTTTCGGAGTATACCCAAAATCTTTTTCGATCGCGATTGTGACTCCATCTGAAAGAATAAGGTGGTGGTTTAAATATGTGTCATCATCTGTAATGCAACAACTTCCGCTATCACGACAAAATGTATAGGTACACACTTTACGACAACAACGAGATACGTGGTAATAATTCATACAAAACTAAACCTCTAGAGATTTCATTCATCATCTAAAACGGTACATATCCTTTTATTCCGAAAAAGTATAATTTTTTTGCGAGAAAACCGTGACAAGGTATCCTAAAAATGTATACAGTAAAATATTACTTTACAGCTAAAGTGGTTCAAACCATGATATCACGCTTTAGTAACAAATGAATAACTAAATGAATGCACTTACCTTTCCATTAAAAACGTGACACACTGACTGTGTCACGTTTTTGATGCAATTGAACTGCTCCTCACTCGTCGCGCGCAGAGACTCCAATGACATGTACCGATGTTGAAACGAACTTCATAGTTGTAAAGGAGGGAGCTAGAACGCATCTTGTTGACTTTTTCCCCCATATCTTTGTCAATTTTGGGGCTAGGAATATCGCGTTTTTGTAGCAAGTAGAGCGCGATACGGCGGATTTTTATATACTGTTATTCCAAAACGATACATAAATGTTATAAACCATTCTTGTCGCAAATGAGCGATATGGTCTCTGGTACAATTTGGGAAGATGCAGCAAACTGAAATCTGAAAATATAAATATTATGTACCCAGCTTCGCACGGGTGGATAGTAAATATAGCCTGCCAACTAAGAGATAATTTAACATTCTAACGGAGAAATAATTCTTCAAATTCATCATGAGGTAATTGATTATAGTTTTGGAGTGAATTTGTAACAAACATACGTTTATACAAATCTTTCCTCCCTATAATATATTTATTTTAGTAAAGATGAAGTACGCTGGTTAAATAATTGGTATGAATTTACCTATTAGCCTTGCGCAGAATGTGTCACTGAAATGAAAAGATATGCATATCTTTTCAATAGAGTGAACTATATCTATCTTCTAGCTCAGTAGTTCAGTTAGTTCACTTGCTCAACAGTATCAAATGTTGTTGTCGTTCGGTTTTCTTTCACTAGTCTATCAAGAGATATTGATATAGGATATAAAATAACAGTTCAATCAATGATCACAACTCAGCTAATGTGATGAGTTATGACACGAGTTTGTTTAAAAATGAATAGATATGTACCTAAATATATTTGGTAGTAATTCATTATTTATTTATATGTTACTCGATTATTTATAATTGCAGATTCGCGAAAAGTTTTAAGAAAGAAGATTTCGAAAGTACGCGGCGCAAACGCGTTTCGTTAATTCAGCTTTTTAATAGTTATGCGGAGCCTCGCCAGTCACTCTTCAAACCTCAGCCGTGTTTAGACATATCCTAATAAGGATTAAATAAATAATATAATTGTAATAACCTGTAACGTGTTTAGACATATCCTAATAAGGATTAAATAAATAATATAATTGTAATAACCTGTAACGTGTTAAATGAATAGATTCAGTATAGTGCAATAACTCTTTTATTTCAACCAACCCACATACATAATCACTAAAGACTAGTTTAAATACTAAATACCTATAGGTAGTAGGTACTGGCTTATGAAAAAAGTTACTTGAAAATAAATAGTAAAGTAGGTATATCTCAGTTTTTCCTTCATACTTGATCAGGCTTAGGACTGACAATCTAGACAATAATCAATTAAAAAGGAATCTCGAATGTTAATCTAGATTGGCGTATTTAAAAATCTGAGATATTTACAATGATTTAAATTTACTATATTTACATTCATTTGGCTTATCGTGGCGTTTAGTCAGTGTTGCAGCTAATAAAGAGCAACTGCGACACTTTTGTTGTCTTCAGTTGACTCCGTTTTTGAGTCAGAGTGTTTCCTGCTTTTGAAAAAGAATCTTTGGAAAAGATTCTTTCGCAAGGAACTAGTGGTGGGTCGTTTACTATTTTTGCGTAAACGAAACGAGACCGTTTTTTATAATCGGTCAACCAGTTGAAAAAGCGGTTGGCGTTTAACTGATTCGTTCGTTCGTAGTTCAACGAATGAACCAGTTAAACGTCGCGACAGTTTTTTCAACTGGTTGTCCGTCGACTGATTTACGTTAACTGTCGTAGAAGGAACTATGCGTTAAATTAAGTTCGTAGTTACATTGAAAAACGAACTGAACATTGTAATTCGTCTATCGTTGTTTTTAATCATCGTTGTTTCTTTAATTTAGTATTTTTGAGTGAGCAGTTATTGAATTGAATAGAATTAATAATCTAGAGAATAAAATGAACTTTCACTATAACAGAAGTAATACTTTCGTGCCAAACAAAAAAGCGTTGACCATACGTGTCACGTCAATTAGACAAATTAATTATTTGAAACGAAAACAAACAAACCTATGCCCAATTAAACTGTTTTTTTGGTCAGTTTGGCTCGAGCGCTAAGGTTAGCCCCGGAATGAACAAACATATATACATCTCTTACACTCTCAAACAACTGAGCGACGGACATCTCGCTCGCGGCTTGTTTGTTAATTTTGTAGTAGTAGTATTCGGTCGGGTAGTGTTCGTGTCGTTGTCGGTCGTGTATGTAGTTGAATATGTCTTTGTGTTTCGTTCGTTTGCGTTGCGTTTATCGTTGACGTTGAATGAAAAAACCTGTTCGTAGAAAAAACTACTTTTGCCGTAATAAGAAAACAGTCGACACGTTGGCCGTAGAAAAACAGTTTAAAAAAACGGTTCGTCGATTCAACGATCACAACTAATGCGTATTCGCATGCAGTTACCAGTTAATGCTCTTGACTGTACGTGTGCCGTGGTGTTGTCCAAAAAACGGACAAGTTGAAAAAGGTACCTACATACTTACAAGTAGGTACTTAGAACTCTTTTTATGATTTTAGCAAGTAAATTAATTAAGAAGACCAGAAAGGTCACTAAATATGCATATTTATTTAATATAATGAATCAAATTAACAAAAAAACACCTACAACTTGCTTAACTAAAACTTTAATATAATTTTAAGGTATGAGACTGGAAGACTAAAACAAAAAAGAAATCATTATCCATAAGACAACATTCGCACGGCACTGATGGTGGTCCTCATACCAATGCTACCCTAACCGCTTAAGAGACGCGGTTAATAGGGATCGTTGGTGCCAGTGTCTCCATAGGTATACACGGTAATTACCGTAGATGCACCGTAATCTGGTCTCTATCTACTGTCAAGGTAATAGTGTATTACCGTGTCACATATCACCGTAATTACGTTGTTGTAAATATTTCATCATGTATTGCGTAAACGAATCTCCAGTCAGTCAATTTAATAAATTTTGTAGTGGCAACACTACTCCTGGTTGCCAAAAATCCCAAGGGAATCCCCAATATCTAAAAGTTTGCCTGCACCACGCAATCCATTCTCGTCAAATGCTGAGTGCGAGCGCATTTTTAGTCAAGTCAATGATATTAAAACGAAAAAAAGAAACAAACTTCTAACTAAAACAATAAAAGGGAATATTTTCACCCAGCAATCGATTAAAAAAACTGGCAAAACCAGAATTATTTAGCGAATATTTATAAGGCAGAATTATTTGGCGAAATCACTTGCTGTAGGGTTGATGCACGTTTAAATAGTAACATAAATTTTATTATTACGATCATCGCATTATTCATACATGTATCATTAGTACTTTATCTACTTATATGATCAGTGGTCATGTGATTCAAAATAAAAATTTAAATTACTTACCTTACTCAGTTGACAGTGATTATAATCTAAGTGACAAATTCGTCTCAATATTTATAGACTGTGTATTTTGATAACAACATCAAAAACTCTAAACTGATAAGTAAAAAAATAACCACTGATTAGCTACGGAGGACTGTACTGAATGGTGAACGAGGCGCTTAGAGTGAACCTTTTTCTCAGTTACTCAACAATTTAGAATAGCTCGGTATAGGTATTTTTGAAAAGATTATAGATCAAAAAAAGGTGTGTGTGCGATTCACACACGATAGAAGTGAAACTTCAGTAAACGTGTGAGCCACTCACCAGTGTTGCCGTGTGAGCCACTCACCAGTGTTGCCGAGCGAGCGCGCCACCTCCGCCCAGAGCGCCTGCTTGCTGCGCGGCTGGCGGTACTCCTTGCGGCGCGTGTCGTACAGCCACTCACCAGTGTTGCCGTGTGAGCCACTCACCAGTGTTGCCGAGCGAGCGCGCCACCTCCGCCCAGAGCGCCTGCTTGCTGCGCGGCTGGCGGTACTCCTTGCGGCGCGTGTCGTACAGCCACTCACCAGTGTTGCCGTGTGAGCCACTCACCAGTGTTGCCGTGTGAGCCACTCACCAGTGTTGCCGAGCGAGCGCGCCACCTCCGCCCAGAGCGCCTGCTTGCTGCGCGGCTGGCGGTACTCCTTGCGGCGCGTGTCGTACAGCCACTCACCAGTGTTGCCGTGTGAGCCACTCACCAGTGTTGCCGAGCGAGCGCGCCACCTCCGCCCAGAGCGTCAGCTTGCTGCGCGGCTGGCGGTACTCCTTGCGGCGCGTGTCGTACAGCCACTCACCAGTGTTGCCGTGTGAGCCACTCACCAGTGTTGCCGTGTGAGCCACTCACCAGTGTTGCCGAGCGAGCGCGCCACCTCCGCCCAGAGCGCCAGCTTGCTGCGCGGCTGGCGGTACTCCTTGCGGCGCGTGTCGTACAGCCACTCACCAGTGTTGCCGTGTGAGCCACTCACCAGTGTTGCCGAGCGAGCGCGCCACCTCCGCCCAGAGCGCCTGCTTGCTGCGCGGCTGGCGGTACTCCTTGCGGCGCGTGTCGTACAGCCACTCACCAGTGTTGCCGTGTGCGCCACTCACCAGTGTTGCCGTGTGAGCCACTCACCAGTGTTGCCGAGCGAGCGCGCCACCTCCGCCCAGAGCGCCTGCTTGCTGCGCGGCTGGCGGTACTCCTTGCGGCGCGTGTCGTACAGCCACTCACCAGTGTTGCCGTGTGAGCCACTCACCAGTGTTGCCGAGCGAGCGCGCCACCTCCGCCCAGAGCGCCTGCTTGCTGCGCGGCTGGCGGTACTCCTTGCGGCGCGTGTCGTACAGCCACTCACCAGTGTTGCCGTGTGAGCCACTCACCAGTGTTGCCGAGCGAGCGCGCCACCTCCGCCCAGAGCGCCTGCTTGCTGCGCGGCTGGCGGTACTCCTTGCGGCGCGTGTCGTACAGCCACTCACCAGTGTTGCCGTGTGAGCCACTCACCAGTGTTGCCGTGTGGAATGTTTGGGAATCGCCGTTGCATTTTATAGTTGCTATGGCTCTACGCAATACATATCTTTCAATTTACCATTATGACAGTAATATTATCAATACGTAACACATTAAATACCTAAACTACCTATCTATAACTTCCACATTAGAGAATCGGAATACTTATTAAAATCCTAATTACTATTTCAATAAAATAAACTAGCTTTCATATCACGTTATAAAGTATTTTCTCATGGGAATTAATAAATACATTTTAACCAAAAACACTAGTGTTACCTTACGTGTTTTCCTGTTGGTTAGCGAAGCCAGAACATACCTCTTGGCCAATGCACCGCGGCGTCGAGAACAAGCCGTTGAAAGAGCTGGACGAAGACCCTGAAGGCACTGAATGTTTTAAATCACTATTAGATTTTTGTTTATATTAACAGATGATCATCATATCAGCCGTAAGACGTCCACTGCTGGACAATAGAATCGTAGTGATTTCAAACCGGATGCAAAAAGATGAAACGGAAATGGTAAGAGACACAAATACAATGCTTTATTTAAATTTCTTTGCGCGATACTTCGTAGTCTCACTGTATTTTATTTATATTATTTTGTAACATACTTTATGTAATACGCTTTATTGAAGTAATATAAATAATCCGAATAATTACAGATATATGTTTGTTTCTCTTATCATTTTAGCAGATGCGTTCATTTACCCTTTTTTTCTATTCGATATATTATATCATAATTATCGTTCGTAAGGAGTAAACTCCAATCGTGCGTCGTAGCTGACATTGTGTTCTGAGTGCCGAGTTGGAGTTCCACAAACGTTTTCGAATGACTTTACTATCTCGTTAATCGAGCTAACGAAATTCGAATCGAAAAGCAATGGCATGCAAGTGCGAGTGCCTATCGACAAAAACTATACGAAAGCGTTCACTCACCGTGAGCATAGTTAAATATTTTTGTTAGGGTGGTAGCATGACGTCATCAAATCATTAACCGGCCAAATTCAGAATGATATTTTTACTAGTATTTTGTCTAGAAGCAGCTGTCTATCAAAAATGTTATGATTATTCTGTGTTTTGTTTACGTTTGCAATGAAAACTTTCGTTCGAGTAGGAAGAAGTGGCCGGCCGATAAATTAATAATAAATTGAAACTATGAGTCTAAAAATGAAGACAAGTTCATGGAGCAGTAAGTGTTTGATTATTTGTGTCTATCCAGGGTATCGACGAGCTACCAGAACAAGTGACGTCACTGCTCCGACTGGCGAACACACCTAGATGGACACAATGAACATTACAAAATTATGAATATTAATATATTATATGAATTATAGTAAGTAGTAATATTGCAGAAATGTAATTATTAGTTACCTATCTACAGCTTACAGAGCGCATGCCGGGCGCGGGTCGTTTACACCGCGCGCCCGCTGCTGTTTACACAACGGTGAATTTGCATCTGATTACAGTAAAAAATAACACATATCTGTGGTGGTACCGTACAGTAAACATTTCAGTTTAAACTAATATGTGTTGTATAAGTTTGGCCACCCTGCGTGAGTCTGTCTGAGGCATCGTAGTTTTGAAACGGGGAGATATGGCTAGATTTACACGCTACAGCGATGCCCGTTTTTTTTTATTTTTCCTCGGTAAAAAGTAGTCTATACTTTTACTCGATAAGTTGGCTATTAAACACTGAAATTTTTTTTTATTCTGACCATGAGTTCCTGTGATTCATCAATCAGGTAAGGCCTGTCTGTGATTAATTAACAGCATCATAGATGTCGCAAGTCACCAACAACTTTTGCTGATTCAAGGAGATCCTATATAATCTCTTGTTTTCAACGAACTGAATGTTCCTGAACACCAGGGGAACACTAGTTTTATACGCCACGACGGCGTTGCTCGTGTTATTGCTGAAATTTCCTGCGGTAACAACGTACTATCCCGTTGTAAAAAGCCGGTAGCCTAGTCTTCCTCGTTAAATGCCTAGTCTTCCTGAGATTAGCGCGTTCAAAGAACTGTTTAGTATTATAATATAATTATTAACCCCCGACCAAAAAACAGGTGTGTTATAAGTTTGACGTGTCTGTCTGTCTGTGTGTCTGTCTGTATTGTGTCGATATTATGTTGTTTTACGTTTAAGGAAATTATGACATTGGAATCGGGGGTTTTTCTTAAATTTTAAATTTAGATTTATAGATTCTAATTAATGCTTTAGTATTGTAATGTACTCACTCCGGAAGGGGTCGACCCTGAGGTTCTGGCGTTCCTGCAGCGCGATCTCGGCGTCCTTCTTCTTGACGCACTGGATGCCGAGGTTCTTGAACTGCACCAGGGGGTTGTCCTCCGTGAAGGTGTGCCGGATCGTGCAGACGCCTCGGTCGCACTTCTCCCGGCCCACTAGTTTGTGCGGGTGAGGTCTGCAATTGGAATTTTTCGTCAGTGTCTTGTACTGAATTAGCATAACTGTTTTAATACGTCACGAACAGGTCTCCAACCCTCGCCCACCTCAGGGAGCATTCACTTGTCGAGTGTGTGACCGAACGATCCATTCTCGCATTGGTCTTTACAGCCTGTCTGCCGGATCGTGCAGACGCCTCGGTCGCACTTCTCCCGGCCCACTAGTTTGTGCGGGTGAGGTCTGCAATTGGAATTTTTCGTCAGTGTCTTGTACTGAATTAGCATAACTGTTTTAATACGTCACGAACAGGTCTCCAACCCTCGCCCACCTCAGGGAGCATTCACTTGTCGAGTGTGTGACCGAACGATCCATTCTCGCATTGGTCTTTACAGCCTATTATTATATCAAGGACTATTATTGTATAATTATTAATATGTGAAGAGAAAACTTAAACAAAACCTTGTTCGCATTTCGGCAGGGTACCACGGGCAGGTGAGGTTGGCTGGTGTCTCTAAGAAAGTGAATGTAACCCTTATCTCCAGGCTTTAGAAGTAGATTGAAGGGATTACCGGCGGTCGTTCTTGGTGATGCTAGAGACGAGGACGGTGGAAGGGGCGACGTAGGCACCCCGTCATCTGCAGCGAAATAAATATTTCGGGACTAATCACACAGCATCCCCTAACCCCAAACTCAGCAGAGCTTGTACTATGGGTCTTAGGTGACTGATATACTACATAGATAAATTTGTTTTTGTAAAAAAATACATGTTTTACATATAAAACATCCAGACAACAGGCTAAGTGATTGTGTGAAGACTGTTGTTACCTAGCTTTCCTTGGAAATTTTATCATAAGTACCTACGTATATAAATGTCAAGCCGTAGCTTGGAACATAGTGCTAAATACCTAAGATATCTCCAGACGAACTCACATCCTATGTCTCGTAATAATAACTAATAAAGGAAAATAAGGTGGTTCTACCTGGTGCCTAATTATCTTTCATTACTATTACATTAGCTTTTAGTAGATACAATTATAACATTTTTGTGGGTACATAAATGTTATTGCAAAATACGGCTCTCAAAGAGATGGTTTTAATTTCTCGTATTTCATTAAGTGGGTGCTTCTTTATCATAATTTATGATTATAATAATAGAAGCGCCTTCAAATTATTTTTGTTTTTAGTATTTGTTGTTATAGCGGCATCAATAGGTACTTAATAATTACGATACATGAGCAGGCGGCGCCGCCTGCTCACGTATCGCATTGGTCTTTACAGCCTATTATTATATCAAGGACTATTATTGTATAATTATTAATATGTGAAGAGAAAACTTAAACAAAACCTTGTTCGCATTTCGGCAGGGTACCACGGGCAGGTGAGGTTGGCTGGTGTCTCTAAGAAAGTGAATGTAACCCTTATCTCCAGGCTTTAGAAGTAGATTGAAGGGATTACCGGCGGTCGTTCTTGGTGATGCTAGAGACGAGGACGGTGGAAGGGGCGACGTATGCACCCCGTCATCTGCAGCGAAATAAATATTTCGGGACTAATCACACAGCATCCCCTAACCCCAAACTCAGCAGAGCTTGTACTATGGGTCTTAGGTGACTGATATACTACATAGATAAATTTGTTTTTGTAAAAAATACATGTTTTACATATAAAACATCCAGACAACAGGCTAAGTGATTGTGTGAAGACTGTTGTTACCTAGCTTTCCTTGGAAATTTTATCATAAGTACCTACGTATATAAATGTCAAGCCGTAGCTTGGAACATAGTGCTAAATACCTAAGATATCTCCAGACGAACTCACATCCTATGTCTCGTAATAATAACTAATAAAGGAAAATAAGGTGGTTCTACCTGGTGCCTAATTATCTTTCATTACTATTACATTAGCTTTTAGTAGATACAATTATAACATTTTTGTGGGTACATAAATGTTATTGCAAAATACAGCTCTCAAAGAGATGGTTTTAATTTCTCGTATTTCATTAAGTGGGTGCTTCTTTATCATAATTTATGATTATAATAATAGAAGCGCCTTCAAATTATTTTTGTTTTTAGTATTTGTTGTTATAGCGGCATCAATAGGTACTTAATAATTACGATACATGAGCAGGCGGCGCCGCCAGCACCGGCACCAGCAGCGCAGCCTTCATCGCACCGTGTTCCTTGGACATTATAGAGGTACATAACCGACCCTCGCGCGGCCTTGCTTGCTTATGATAACATTTATCTGCGTGTTTTTATTCGTTAATTCGTATCTAACCTATTTCTAATGCCAAGAGTTTAAGACAAGGCCTACAACGGCCTTGTTTTAAACTCTGCCGACTCGGCCTATGCATAACGACCTACTTAAGAAAGTAGGAATTCTAATGGCCCGTCCAAAAATACTGGACTTTTTTTTATTAATTAATTAGCTGTGTCCTGCGGCGCTACCCGCGTTATAATGGATGAAGTACTCTTAACCAACAACATATTTATTTGAATAAAGATTAATATTATTATGTTGATACAACTTAAACAAATTATTTCGACCAAATTAGGTACCATAAAAACGGTTTTTGTGAGTTAATCTTAAAAGATAGACATATACTATCGCGGACTGTTTTTTAGATCATTAAAAGAGCTATTATTCTTTTATACATATTTTTTGTGTATCTTGAACCGTTTTCACGGCGCACGCAACGGAAGGCTTCAAAGATAAACAATTTCTCCCGTTTTTTACACATTTACCACTATATCTTTGCTCCTATTGGTCATAGCGTGATGTTATATAGCCTATAGCCTTCCTCGATAACTGGACTATACAACACAAAAAGATTTATTCAATTCAAACCAGTAGTTTCGGAGATTAGCGCGTTCAAACAAACAAACAAAAAAACAAACAAACAAACAAACTCTTCAGCTTTATATATTAGTATAGATTTAATAAAAGGTTCCAAGATGCAATCCAATTTTTTATGTTGTCGCGCCTATTATATTAAACTCTTATATTTCGCAAGCCCGTTTAATTTGATAAATGTTCTGCTATTTACAGGGTTAATATTTTATTTGGATGGTCATGCACTCACGTGTCTTCTTTGTTCTCCTCCCGCGACGGCAGGTCCCTGGTAGCGGAGGACGTGTAGCCAGCTACTACGTATGGTTACATTTACATGGGTACTTTAAATACACACACAACACACTCAACGCACACAAAAATGCTCTATTCAGTTTTGGTTCGGCTCCTGTCTAGCAGGGTGGGTGTATGTGGGAACAGGCTGTCTTAACAGCTCTCTATTAAGCGCATGGAGATTCATGTCGTGCTCCGAGGTTTTGTCAATCTTGTGGTCACAGGTCCATCGGCCTAGGTTCGGGTCTTCGGCGAGTTTGAGAGTGATGGCATTCAGTTCCTTTTTAACGTGAGGACAGCGGGTACCGGCACTACCCGCCCAAATGCGACGGAGCCTTCGCTTTTTTTGTATGTCACGCTGAAGGTTAATTGGTAGGGCAGTCTTTTTGTTTTTGGCTATTATTAAATTTTACTCGTGAAGAGAAAACTTCGCGCGATTCGGGATGGGAGTGGACGCAGGTTGGTTTCTAGGCGACTTGGGCCCTCTGTGTGGGCCCGGGGGGTTTGTGGAGGGGAGGAGAAATTTTAACACCTTTCTTGCCTCCTTTCTCATTACGAGACACTGCCTGCTATTTGCTGGATGGTCCTGTGCACAATTTGTGCAGATTGGGGGGTCAGTAGGGGGGCGGGGGCAGTCCGCCGCTGCGTGTTGGCCACTGCAGCGAACGCACTTGATTGGGCGTCAGCAATGGGTGACATAAAGAGGAGCTCACTCGTATAATAAAGACAAGCGAGTTCCTCCTGCGACAGGCGATCGAATTGGCCATGGAATAGCCATCCTGCTCAGCCTTTATTGACTCGGATGCCGTTGACGAATCGTATGCCTTTGACGGCTGGGAATCCCAGTCCGGATAGGGCAGCTTCGATGTCGGGGGCCGGGAGTACACGATCGGACGCGTTAATAAACTTGTCGTAACATACATATATCGTTGCGCGCAGTCAAAAACTTTTTTAAATTGACAATTAGAGCCGAGACGAATGAGTCCGGATAATCGATATTCGGATAATCGGAATTCTACTGTACATATATCATTAAATAATTTTATACATTAGGTCACTATTTATTAATAAATTTAGTTTGGGAAGGTACTCGTAAAAAAACGATGCAAATAAGTGCTGTATGTTTTCTTGCACGGGATTCTGGTTATCCACTGCGACCCTGGCTGATGACCCCTGTTTTTAATGCTGCACTTGGGTCTCGAGAAGAGCTATACACATCTCGCCACGTGCAAGCCAGGAACTGCATTGAGCGTTGCTTTGGTTTGCTCAAGTCTCGCTGGAGGTGTTTACTCAAAGACAGAGTTCTTCACTACCATCCTTATGTAGCTAGTAAAATAACTCTTGCATGCTGTGTACTACATAACATGGCAGTTAAGGCTCAGCTTCCAACACCAAGCATAAGCCCTGGTATAAATAATGATGGTACTAATGATTATACTACTACTTACCAAGCGAACACCCCTAATGATGATCTTATCCGAGGCAAATCATTTAATCAGCAGGTTGTGATGAGAATGTTAATTCTAAGTGGAATTTAAATAATAGTACATAGTTAAAGTTTCAAATTAATATTTTATTTTATTTGCGTACACATCCGCTGTACCTACTTACATCAATAATAAAATCTAAATTCTTTAGGTTTAGGTAAAATAAGCGCTAAGACAAGTCAAATTATCTTTTTATAGAATAAAAAAAAATGATAAAAGGAAAGGAATTAAATAGGTAAAACGGACAAAAACCAATGCGCGCTAAGGTATCACACACACTCACTCACTATCAAGCCGTACCGTTATGTTGCTGTCCATAGTCCTACTTGAATATTGTTGAAATAAGGCTTCAGCAATATTTGCGAAACGGCCGAAAAGATTGTTCCCCTCAATATCCATTTCTACCCTACGGGCTTCAGTCTATGCCTTTTTCTCCTCCAACTGAAGGCGTCTCAACTCTATGGCCACGAACTCATTGGTTGCTCGCTCAAATTGAGTTAGCGCCCGTCTTCGGCGCTCTCTCAAATGACGACGATAAGGAGTAGCAACACTAGAGTGTGGCGATGCGGCTGTTTGACGGAGAAGTGGTGCGCACAGGCAGGGGCGGGTTGGCAACTCGTGTTGGTGAGTAACGCGCCGCCGGCGCTGACGATTGGTACACGAAAGAGCAGTGGCAGGCGCCACTGGCTCTGGCGATGGTCGAGTCCTCGGTGGTGGTGATGGAGTAGGCAGCAGCAGCGGCACTTTATATTGATTTATTTAGATTTTTATAGGTACCTACTTGGATAGGATTATTTTTAATAGGTTATAAACTATTAATACTTAAATATGCCATTATGGTGAGTGCATAACAATATTTTCACTACCAATCTCTAAATCAGAGATACAAGATACAAAATCATTTATTTCCATTGTTTGGTTTACAAAACTTATTAGAGTATATCGCTCATCTGCGACAAGAACGTGACAAGTCAGAAAACGTGATTTTTCAGAAAACGACTTTGAAGTTTTCAGATTTGTATATTTTCGTTCCTAATGAACTTTCTAAACTTTTTATTGACGATTTAGGTGCGCCAACAATTCTTTTTTCGAAAAAAACGATGCGGAGCTGGTATCTCATTCATTTTCATAATAATATCATGTTTTTTATCGAAAATGGCAGCACTTGTTACGTTTTTGCAGCAATATATATATATTTTTATTAGATATACTGGCGTATCACGTTTTATATGCTAATATTTTTGTCAAACTAACGAAATATTGCAATATTACAAATTTAAAACACGTTTTTGCAGTCAAAATATATTAAATTATACAAAAAAAATTTACTAAAACACCGTTATACTCGTACTTATTGTACTATTTTAATCAGTTTCGACCATAAATTCAATTACACATAATACTTTAGTACTCATTTTAACAGTCTTGACTATAATTAAGTCTTGCTTTACCATGGCACACTTCTTACCTAATACGAACAATGATGTCTGTCAATAATTGTAATCATCGTTTACTTACTATTAGATAATCAAAACATCTAAGCAAAAACAATCACAGTTATTTTTAATTAGTTCTACT
The DNA here is from genome assembly GCA_929108375.1 of Gymnoscelis rufifasciata. Lineage (NCBI taxonomy): Eukaryota > Metazoa > Arthropoda > Insecta > Lepidoptera > Geometridae > Gymnoscelis > Gymnoscelis rufifasciata. Next base: position 4,272,165 of record OV815332.1, on the reverse strand, counting down.
ATAATATTAACAATGGCACTTCACATTTGCACTTATTAGTATACTAAACATTATTATAGAAAGTAACAAATCAATATTTTGACAGCCAGTGTGTTATCAAATAAAATGGAATGTTATAATAAATCTAAATTTAAAATTTAAGAAAATCCCCCTTAAAGGTAAAACAACATAATATTTAGTAATGTGCACGCGATGTTCTTTCATTTGATACCCCACTCGAGCACACTCCCACACCCATAACTTTTAAACGGCTCCACCGATTTTCATGAAACATGTCTAAGAACCAACGGGCAAAGCTCACCTTTCATACAAAAACAAAGTAAATTGAAATCGGTCCATCCGTTCGGGAGCTATGATGTCCCAGACAGACATACAGACAGATAGACAGACAGACACGTCAAACTTATAACACCCCTGTTTCGGGTCAGGGGTTAAAAATACTAATAAACATTCAATTTAACAAATCTATGATGATGCGCTTATAGAGATTCGAAAAAATAAATAAATAAATATTTCTGGACAATCTACAAAACAACATTTAGCCCCGTGGTAAGCTCTAAGCTTGTGTTACGGGTACTAGACATCTGATATAGGTACATAATATAATATACATACTTAAATAGATACTTTTACTATACATATTAAATAATATAATATAATTCTTTATTACACACCAGATGAACAATACAATATGAAATTTAAACTTAACCTAGAATGCGTAATGGGCGTTCTTATTGCTAAAAGCAATAAGACCAAAAACGATTAGTAAACACCCAGGAGAAAAGTGCTTGTAGAACATACAAACAATTTTACCCTCGGCGGGAATCGAACCCGCTACCTCTTGCTCTGCAAGCGGACATTCGCCCACCGCGCCACCGAGGAAGAAAAAAAGATTGATGCGGAGCCTCGCCAGTCACTCTTCAAACCTCAGCCGTGTTTAGACATATCCTAATAAGGATTAAATAAATAATATAATTGTAATAACCTGTAACGTGTTTAGACATATCCTAATAAGGATTTAATAAATAATATAATTGTAATAACCTGTAACGTGTTAAATGAATAGATTCAGTATAGTGCAATAACTCTTTTATTTCAACCAACCCACATACATAATCACTAAAGACTAGTTTAAATACTAAATACCTATAGGTAGTAGGTACTGGCTTATGAAAAAAGTTACTTGAAAATAAATAGTAAAGTAGGTATATCTCAGTTTTTCCTTCATACTTGATCAGGCTTAGGACTGACAATCTAGACAATAATCAATTAAAAAGGAATCTCGAATGTTAATCTAGATTGGCGTATTTAAAAATCTGAGATATTTACAATGATTTAAATTTACTATATTTACATTCATTTGGCTTATCGTGGCGTTTAGTCAGTGTTGCAGCTAATAAAGAGCAACTGCGACACTTTTGTTGTCTTCAGTTGACTCCGTTTTTGAGTCAGAGTGTTTCCTGCTTTTGAAAAAGAATCTTTGGAAAAGATTCTTTCGCAAGGAACTAGTGGTGGGTCGTTTACTATTTTTGCGTAAACGAAACGAGACCGTTTTTTATAATCGGTCAACCAGTTGAAAAAGCGGTTGGCGTTTAACTGATTCGTTCGTTCGTAGTTCAACGAATGAACCAGTTAAACGTCGCGACAGTTTTTTCAACTGGTTGTCCGTCGACTGATTTACGTTAACTGTCGTAGAAGGAACTATGCGTTAAATTAAGTTCGTAGTTACATTGAAAAACGAACTGAACATTGTAATTCGTCTATCGTTGTTTTTAATCATCGTTGTTTCTTTAATTTAGTATTTTTGAGTGAGCAGTTATTGAATTGAATAGAATTAATAATCTAGAGAATAAAATGAACTTTCACTATAACAGAAGTAATACTTTCGTGCCAAACAAAAAAGCGTTGACCATACGTGTCACGTCAATTAGACAAATTAATTATTTGAAACGAAAACAAACAAACCTATGCCCAATTAAACTGTTTTTTTGGTCAGTTTGGCTCGAGCGCTAAGGTTAGCCCCGGAATGAACAAACATATATACATCTCTTACACTCTCAAACAACTGAGCGACGGACATCTCGCTCGCGGCTTGTTTGTTAATTTTGTAGTAGTAGTATTCGGTCGGGTAGTGTTCGTGTCGTTGTCGGTCGTGTATGTAGTTGAATATGTCTTTGTGTTTCGTTCGTTTGCGTTGCGTTTATCGTTGACGTTGAATGAAAAAACCTGTTCGTAGAAAAAACTACTTTTGCCGTAATAAGAAAACAGTCGACACGTTGGCCGTAGAAAAACAGTTTAAAAAAACGGTTCGTCGATTCAACGATCACAACTAATGCGTATTCGCATGCAGTTACCAGTTAATGATCTTGACTGTACGTGTGCCGTGGTGTTGTCCAAAAAACGGACAAGTTGAAAAAGGTACCTACATACTTACAAGTAGGTACTTAGAACTCTTTTTATGATTTTAGCAAGTAAATTAATTAAGAAGACCAGAAAGGTCACTAAATATGCATATTTATTTAATATAATGAATCAAATTAACAAAAAAACACCTACAACTTGCTTAACTAAAACTTTAATATAATTTTAAGGTATGAGACTGGAAGACTAAAACAAAAAAGAAATCATTATCCATAAGACAACATTCGCACGGCACTGATGGTGGTCCTCATACCAATGCTACCCTAACCGCTTAAGAGACGCGGTTAATAGGGATCGTTGGTGCCAGTGTCTCCATAGGTATACACGGTAATTACCGTAGATGCACCGTAATCTGGTCTCTATCTACTGTCAAGGTAATAGTGTATTACCGTGTCACATATCACCGTAATTACGTTGTTGTAAATATTTCATCATGTATTGCGTAAACGAATCTCCAGTCAGTCAATTTAATAAATTTTGTAGTGGCAACACTACTCCTGGTTGCCAAAAATCCCAAGGGAATCCCCAATATCTAAAAGTTTGCCTGCACCACGCAATCCATTCTCGTCAAATGCTGAGTGCGAGCGCATTTTTAGTCAAGTCAATGATATTAAAACGAAAAAAAGAAACAAACTTCTAACTAAAACAATAAAAGGGAATATTTTCACCCAGCAATCGATTAAAAAAACTGGCAAAACCAGAATTATTTAGCGAATATTTATAAGGCAGAATTATTTGGCGAAATCACTTGCTGTAGGGTTGATGCACGTTTAAATAGTAACATAAATTTTATTATTACGATCATCGCATTATTCATACATGTATCATTAGTACTTTATCTACTTATATGATCAGTGGTCATGTGATTCAAAATAAAAATTTAAATTACTTACCTTACTCAGTTGACAGTGATTATAATCTAAGTGACAAATTCGTCTCAATATTTATAGACTGTGTATTTTGATAACAACATCAAAAACTCTAAACTGATAAGTAAAAAAATAACCACTGATTAGCTACGGAGGACTGTACTGAATGGTGAACGAGGCGCTTAGAGTGAACCTTTTTCTCAGTTACTCAACAATTTAGAATAGCTCGGTATAGGTATTTTTGAAAAGATTATAGATCAAAAAAAGGTGTGTGTGCGATTCACACACGATAGAAGTGAAACTTCAGTAAACGTGTGAGCCACTCACCAGTGTTGCCGTGTGAGCCACTCACCAGTGTTGCCGAGCGAGCGCGCCACCTCCGCCCAGAGCGCCTGCTTGCTGCGCGGCTGGCGGTACTCCTTGCGGCGCGTGTCGTACAGCCACTCACCAGTGTTGCCGTGTGAGCCACTCACCAGTGTTGCCGAGCGAGCGCGCCACCTCCGCCCAGAGCGCCTGCTTGCTGCGCGGCTGGCGGTACTCCTTGCGGCGCGTGTCGTACAGCCACTCACCAGTGTTGCCGTGTGAGCCACTCACCAGTGTTGCCGTGTGAGCCACTCACCAGTGTTGCCGTGTGAGCCACTCACCAGTGTTGCCGAGCGAGCGCGCCACCTCCGCCCAGAGCGCCTGCTTGCTGCGCGGCTGGCGGTACTCCTTGCGGCGCGTGTCGTACAGCCACTCACCAGTGTTGCCGTGTGAGCCACTCACCAGTGTTGCCGAGCGAGCGCGCCACCTCCGCCCAGAGCGTCAGCTTGCTGCGCGGCTGGCGGTACTCCTTGCGGCGCGTGTCGTACAGCCACTCACCAGTGTTGCCGTGTGAGCCACTCACCAGTGTTGCCGTGTGAGCCACTCACCAGTGTTGCCGAGCGAGCGCGCCACCTCCGCCCAGAGCGCCAGCTTGCTGCGCGGCTGGCGGTACTCCTTGCGGCGCGTGTCGTACAGCCACTCACCAGTGTTGCCGTGTGAGCCACTCACCAGTGTTGCCGAGCGAGCGCGCCACCTCCGCCCAGAGCGCCTGCTTGCTGCGCGGCTGGCGGTACTCCTTGCGGCGCGTGTCGTACAGCCACTCACCAGTGTTGCCGTGTGCGCCACTCACCAGTGTTGCCGTGTGAGCCACTCACCAGTGTTGCCGAGCGAGCGCGCCACCTCCGCCCAGAGCGCCTGCTTGCTGCGCGGCTGGCGGTACTCCTTGCGGCGCGTGTCGTACAGCCACTCACCAGTGTTGCCGTGTGAGCCACTCACCAGTGTTGCCGAGCGAGCGCGCCACCTCCGCCCAGAGCGCCTGCTTGCTGCGCGGCTGGCGGTACTCCTTGCGGCGCGTGTCGTACAGCCACTCACCAGTGTTGCCGTGTGAGCCACTCACCAGTGTTGCCGAGCGAGCGCGCCACCTCCGCCCAGAGCGCCTGCTTGCTGCGCGGCTGGCGGTACTCCTTGCGGCGCGTGTCGTACAGCCACTCACCAGTGTTGCCGTGTGAGCCACTCACCAGTGTTGCCGTGTGGAATGTTTGGGAATCGCCGTTGCATTTTATAGTTGCTATGGCTCTACGCAATACATATCTTTCAATTTACCATTATGACAGTAATATTATCAATACGTAACACATTAAATACCTAAACTACCTATCTATAACTTCCACATTAGAGAATCGGAATACTTATTAAAATCCTAATTACTATTTCAATAAAATAAACTAGCTTTCATATCACGTTATAAAGTATTTTCTCATGGGAATTAATAAATACATTTTAACCAAAAACACTAGTGTTACCTTACGTGTTTTCCTGTTGGTTAGCGAAGCCAGAACATACCTCTTGGCCAATGCACCGCGGCGTCGAGAACAAGCCGTTGAAAGAGCTGGACGAAGACCCTGAAGGCACTGAATGTTTTAAATCACTATTAGATTTTTGTTTATATTAACAGATGATCATCATATCAGCCGTAAGACGTCCACTGCTGGACAATAGAATCGTAGTGATTTCAAACCGGATGCAAAAAGATGAAACGGAAATGGTAAGAGACACAAATACAATGCTTTATTTAAATTTCTTTGCGCGATACTTCGTAGTCTCACTGTATTTTATTTATATTATTTTGTAACATACTTTATGTAATACGCTTTATTGAAGTAATATAAATAATCCGAATAATTACAGATATATGTTTGTTTCTCTTATCATTTTAGCAGATGCGTTCATTTACCCTTTTTTTCTATTCGATATATTATATCATAATTATCGTTCGTAAGGAGTAAACTCCAATCGTGCGTCGTAGCTGACATTGTGTTCTGAGTGCCGAGTTGGAGTTCCACAAACGTTTTCGAATGACTTTACTATCTCGTTAATCGAGCTAACGAAATTCGAATCGAAAAGCAATGGCATGCAAGTGCGAGTGCCTATCGACAAAAACTATACGAAAGCGTTCACTCACCGTGAGCATAGTTAAATATTTTTGTTAGGGTGGTAGCATGACGTCATCAAATCATTAACCGGCCAAATTCAGAATGATATTTTTACTAGTATTTTGTCTAGAAGCAGCTGTCTATCAAAAATGTTATGATTATTCTGTGTTTTGTTTACGTTTGCAATGAAAACTTTCGTTCGAGTAGGAAGAAGTGGCCGGCCGATAAATTAATAATAAATTGAAACTATGAGTCTAAAAATGAAGACAAGTTCATGGAGCAGTAAGTGTTTGATTATTTGTGTCTATCCAGGGTATCGACGAGCTACCAGAACAAGTGACGTCACTGCTCCGACTGGCGAACACACCTAGATGGACACAATGAACATTACAAAATTATGAATATTAATATATTATATGAATTATAGTAAGTAGTAATATTGCAGAAATGTAATTATTAGTTACCTATCTACAGCTTACAGAGCGCATGCCGGGCGCGGGTCGTTTACACCGCGCGCCCGCTGCTGTTTACACAACGGTGAATTTGCATCTGATTACAGTAAAAAATAACACATATCTGTGGTGGTACCGTACAGTAAACATTTCAGTTTAAACTAATATGTGTTGTATAAGTTTGGCCACCCTGCGTGAGTCTGTCTGAGGCATCGTAGTTTTGAAACGGGGAGATATGGCTAGATTTACACGCTACAGCGATGCCCGTTTTTTTTTATTTTTCCTCGGTAAAAAGTAGTCTATACTTTTACTCGATAAGTTGGCTATTAAACACTGAAATTTTTTTTTATTCTGACCATGAGTTCCTGTGATTCATCAATCAGGTAAGGCCTGTCTGTGATTAATTAACAGCATCATAGATGTCGCAAGTCACCAACAACTTTTGCTGATTCAAGGAGATCCTATATAATCTCTTGTTTTCAACGAACTGAATGTTCCTGAACACCAGGGGAACACTAGTTTTATACGCCACGACGGCGTTGCTCGTGTTATTGCTGAAATTTCCTGCGGTAACAACGTACTATCCCGTTGTAAAAAGCCGGTAGCCTAGTCTTCCTCGTTAAATGCCTAGTCTTCCTGAGATTAGCGCGTTCAAAGAACTGTTTAGTATTATAATATAATTATTAACCCCCGACCAAAAAACAGGTGTGTTATAAGTTTGACGTGTCTGTCTGTCTGTGTGTCTGTCTGTATTGTGTCGATATTATGTTGTTTTACGTTTAAGGAAATTATGACATTGGAATCGGGGGTTTTTCTTAAATTTTAAATTTAGATTTATAGATTCTAATTAATGCTTTAGTATTGTAATGTACTCACTCCGGAAGGGGTCGACCCTGAGGTTCTGGCGTTCCTGCAGCGCGATCTCGGCGTCCTTCTTCTTGACGCACTGGATGCCGAGGTTCTTGAACTGCACCAGGGGGTTGTCCTCCGTGAAGGTGTGCCGGATCGTGCAGACGCCTCGGTCGCACTTCTCCCGGCCCACTAGTTTGTGCGGGTGAGGTCTGCAATTGGAATTTTTCGTCAGTGTCTTGTACTGAATTAGCATAACTGTTTTAATACGTCACGAACAGGTCTCCAACCCTCGCCCACCTCAGGGAGCATTCACTTGTCGAGTGTGTGACCGAACGATCCATTCTCGCATTGGTCTTTACAGCCTGTCTGCCGGATCGTGCAGACGCCTCGGTCGCACTTCTCCCGGCCCACTAGTTTGTGCGGGTGAGGTCTGCAATTGGAATTTTTCGTCAGTGTCTTGTACTGAATTAGCATAACTGTTTTAATACGTCACGAACAGGTCTCCAACCCTCGCCCACCTCAGGGAGCATTCACTTGTCGAGTGTGTGACCGAACGATCCATTCTCGCATTGGTCTTTACAGCCTATTATTATATCAAGGACTATTATTGTATAATTATTAATATGTGAAGAGAAAACTTAAACAAAACCTTGTTCGCATTTCGGCAGGGTACCACGGGCAGGTGAGGTTGGCTGGTGTCTCTAAGAAAGTGAATGTAACCCTTATCTCCAGGCTTTAGAAGTAGATTGAAGGGATTACCGGCGGTCGTTCTTGGTGATGCTAGAGACGAGGACGGTGGAAGGGGCGACGTATGCACCCCGTCATCTGCAGCGAAATAAATATTTCGGGACTAATCACACAGCATCCCCTAACCCCAAACTCAGCAGAGCTTGTACTATGGGTCTTAGGTGACTGATATACTACATAGATAAATTTGTTTTTGTAAAAAAATACATGTTTTACATATAAAACATCCAGACAACAGGCTAAGTGATTGTGTGAAGACTGTTGTTACCTAGCTTTCCTTGGAAATTTTATCATAAGTACCTACGTATATAAATGTCAAGCCGTAGCTTGGAACATAGTGCTAAATACCTAAGATATCTCCAGACGAACTCACATCCTATGTCTCGTAATAATAACTAATAAAGGAAAATAAGGTGGTTCTACCTGGTGCCTAATTATCTTTCATTACTATTACATTAGCTTTTAGTAGATACAATTATAACATTTTTGTGGGTACATAAATGTTATTGCAAAATACGGCTCTCAAAGAGATGGTTTTAATTTCTCGTATTTCATTAAGTGGGTGCTTCTTTATCATAATTTATGATTATAATAATAGAAGCGCCTTCAAATTATTTTTGTTTTTAGTATTTGTTGTTATAGCGGCATCAATAGGTACTTAATAATTACGATACATGAGCAGGCGGCGCCGCCTGCTCACGTATCGCATTGGTCTTTACAGCCTATTATTATATCAAGGACTATTATTGTATAATTATTAATATGTGAAGAGAAAACTTAAACAAAACCTTGTTCGCATTTCGGCAGGGTACCACGGGCAGGTGAGGTTGGCTGGTGTCTCTAAGAAAGTGAATGTAACCCTTATCTCCAGGCTTTAGAAGTAGATTGAAGGGATTACCGGCGGTCGTTCTTGGTGATGCTAGAGACGAGGACGGTGGAAGGGGCGACGTATGCACCCCGTCATCTGCAGCGAAATAAATATTTCGGGACTAATCACACAGCATCCCCTAACCCCAAACTCAGCAGAGCTTGTACTATGGGTCTTAGGTGACTGATATACTACATAGATAAATTTGTTTTTGTAAAAAATACATGTTTTACATATAAAACATCCAGACAACAGGCTAAGTGATTGTGTGAAGACTGTTGTTACCTAGCTTTCCTTGGAAATTTTATCATAAGTACCTACGTATATAAATGTCAAGCCGTAGCTTGGAACATAGTGCTAAATACCTAAGATATCTCCAGACGAACTCACATCCTATGTCTCGTAATAATAACTAATAAAGGAAAATAAGGTGGTTCTACCTGGTGCCTAATTATCTTTCATTACTATTACATTAGCTTTTAGTAGATACAATTATAACATTTTTGTGGGTACATAAATGTTATTGCAAAATACGGCTCTCAAAGAGATGGTTTTAATTTCTCGTATTTCATTAAGTGGGTGCTTCTTTATCATAATTTATGATTATAATAATAGAAGCGCCTTCAAATTATTTTTGTTTTTAGTATTTGTTGTTATAGCGGCATCAATAGGTACTTAATAATTACGATACATGAGCAGGCGGCGCCGCCAGCACCGGCACCAGCAGCGCAGCCTTCATCGCACCGTGTTCCTTGGACATTATAGAGGTACATAACCGACCCTCGCGCGGCCTTGCTTGCTTATGATAACATTTATCTGCGTGTTTTTATTCGTTAATTCGTATCTAACCTATTTCTAATGCCAAGAGTTTAAGACAAGGCCTACAACGGCCTTGTTTTAAACTCTGCCGACTCGGCCTATGCATAACGACCTACTTAAGAAAGTAGGAATTCTAATGGCCCGTCCAAAAATACTGGACTTTTTTTTATTAATTAATTAGCTGTGTCCTGCGGTGCTACCCGCGTTATAATGGATGAAGTACTCTTAACCAACAACATATTTATTTGAATAAAGATTAATATTATTATGTTGATACAACTTAAACAAATTATTTCGACCAAATTAGGTACCATAAAAACGGTTTTTGTGAGTTAATCTTAAAAGATAGACATATACTATCGCGGACTGTTTTTTAGATCATTAAAAGAGCTATTATTCTTTTATACATATTTTTTGTGTATCTTGAACCGTTTTCACGGCGCACGCAACGGAAGGCTTCAAAGATAAACAATTTCTCCCGTTTTTTACACATTTACCACTATATCTTTGCTCCTATTGGTCATAGCGTGATGTTATATAGCCTATAGCCTTCCTCGATAACTGGACTATACAACACAAAAAGATTTATTCAATTCAAACCAGTAGTTTCGGAGATTAGCGCGTTCAAACAAACAAACAAAAAAACAAACAAACAAACAAACTCTTCAGCTTTATATATTAGTATAGATTTAATAAAAGGTTCCAAGATGCAATCCAATTTTTTATGTTGTCGCGCCTATTATATTAAACTCTTATATTTCGCAAGCCCGTTTAATTTGATAAATGTTCTGCTATTTACAGGGTTAATATTTTATTTGGATGGTCATGCACTCACGTGTCTTCTTTGTTCTCCTCCCGCGACGGCAGGTCCCTGGTAGCGGAGGACGTGTAGCCAGCTACTACGTATGGTTACATTTACATGGGTACTTTAAATACACACACAACACACTCAACGCACACAAAAATGCTCTATTCAGTTTTGGTTCGGCTCCTGTCTAGCAGGGTGGGTGTATGTGGGAACAGGCTGTCTTAACAGCTCTCTATTAAGCGCATGGAGATTCATGTCGTGCTCCGAGGTTTTGTCAATCTTGTGGTCACAGGTCCATCGGCCTAGGTTCGGGTCTTCGGCGAGTTTGAGAGTGATGGCATTCAGTTCCTTTTTAACGTGAGGACAGCGGGTACCGGCACTACCCGCCCAAATGCGACGGAGCCTTCGCTTTTTTTGTATGTCACGCTGAAGGTTAATTGGTAGGGCAGTCTTTTTGTTTTTGGCTATTATTAAATTTTACTCGTGAAGAGAAAACTTCGCGCGATTCGGGATGGGAGTGGACGCAGGTTGGTTTCTAGGCGACTTGGGCCTCTGTGTGGGCCCGGGGGGTTTGTGGAGGGGAGGAGAAATTTTAACACCTTTCTTGCCTCCTTTCTCATTACGAGACACTGCCTGCTATTTGCTGGATGGTCCTGTGCACAATTTGTGCAGATTGGGGGGTCAGTAGGGGGGCGGGGGCAGTCCGCCGCTGCGTGTTGGCCACTGCAGCGAACGCACTTGATTGGGCGTCAGCAATGGGTGACATAAAGAGGAGCTCACTCGTATAATAAAGACAAGCGAGTTCCTCCTGCGACAGGCGATCGAATTGGCCATGGAATAGCCATCCTGCTCAGCCTTTATTGACTCGGATGCCGTTGACGAATCGTATGCCTTTGACGGCTGGGAATCCCAGTCCGGATAGGGCAGCTTCGATGTCGGGGGCCGGGAGTACACGATCGGACGCGTTAATAAACTTGTCGTAACATACATATATCGTTGCGCGCAGTCAAAAACTTTTTTAAATTGACAATTAGAGCCGAGACGAATGAGTCCGGATAATCGATATTCGGATAATCGGAATTCTACTGTACATATATCATTAAATAATTTTATACATTAGGTCACTATTTATTAATAAATTTAGTTTGGGAAGGTACTCGTAAAAAAACGATGCAAATAAGTGCTGTATGTTTTCTTGCACGGGATTCTGGTTATCCACTGCGACCCTGGCTGATGACCCCTGTTTTTAATGCTGCACTTGGGTCTCGAGAAGAGCTATACACATCTCGCCACGTGCAAGCCAGGAACTGCATTGAGCGTTGCTTTGGTTTGCTCAAGTCTCGCTGGAGGTGTTTACTCAAAGACAGAGTTCTTCACTACCATCCTTATGTAGCTAGTAAAATAACTCTTGCATGCTGTGTACTACATAACATGGCAGTTAAGGCTCAGCTTCCAACACCAAGCATAAGCCCTGGTATAAATAATGATGGTACTAATGATTATACTACTACTTACCAAGCGAACACCCCTAATGATGATCTTATCCGAGGCAAATCATTTAATCAGCAGGTTGTGATGAGAATGTTAATTCTAAGTGGAATTTAAATAATAGTACATAGTTAAAGTTTCAAATTAATATTTTATTTTATTTGCGTACACATCCGCTGTACCTACTTACATCAATAATAAAATCTAAATTCTTTAGGTTTAGGTAAAATAAGCGCTAAGACAAGTCAAATTATCTTTTTATAGAATAAAAAAAAATGATAAAAGGAAAGGAATTAAATAGGTAAAACGGACAAAAACCAATGCGCGCTAAGGTATCACACACACTCACTCACTATCAAGCCGTACCGTTATGTTGCTGTCCATAGTCCTACTTGAATATTGTTGAAATAAGGCTTCAGCAATATTTGCGAAACGGCCGAAAAGATTGTTCCCCTCAATATCCATTTCTACCCTACGGGCTTCAGTCTATGCCTTTTTCTCCTCCAACTGAAGGCGTCTCAACTCTATGGCCACGAACTCATTGGTTGCTCGCTCAAATTGAGTTAGCGCCCGTCTTCGGCGCTCTCTCAAATGACGACGATAAGGAGTAGCAACACTAGAGTGTGGCGATGCGGCTGTTTGACGGAGAAGTGGTGCGCACAGGCAGGGGCGGGTTGGCAACTCGTGTTGGTGAGTAACGCGCCGCCGGCGCTGACGATTGGTACACGAAAGAGCAGTGGCAGGCGCCACTGGCTCTGGCGATGGTCGAGTCCTCGGTGGTGGTGATGGAGTAGGCAGCAGCAGCGGCACTTTATATTGATTTATTTAGATTTTTATAGGTACCTACTTGGATAGGATTATTTTTAATAGGTTATAAACTATTAATACTTAAATATGCCATTATGGTGAGTGCATAACAATATTTTCACTACCAATCTCTAAATCAGAGATACAAGATACAAAATCATTTATTTCCATTGTTTGGTTTACAAAACTTATTAGAGTATATCGCTCATCTGCGACAAGAACGTGACAAGTCAGAAAACGTGATTTTTCAGAAAACGACTTTGAAGTTTTCAGATTTGTATATTTTCGTTCCTAATGAACTTTCTAAACTTTTTATTGACGATTTAGGTGCGCCAACAATTCTTTTTTCGAAAAAAACGATGCGGAGCTGGTATCTCATTCATTTTCATAATAATATCATGTTTTTTATCGAAAATGGCAGCACTTGTTACGTTTTTGCAGCAATATATATATATTTTTATTAGATATACTGGCGTATCACGTTTTATATGCTAATATTTTTGTCAAACTAACGAAATATTGCAATATTACAAATTTAAAACACGTTTTTGCAGTCAAAATATATTAAATTATACAAAAAAAATTTACTAAAACACCGTTATACTCGTACTTATTGTACTATTTTAATCAGTTTCGACCATAAATTCAATTACACATAATACTTTAGTACTCATTTTAACAGTCTTGACTATAATTAAGTCTTGCTTTACCATGGCACACTTCTTACCTAATACGAACAATGATGTCTGTCAATAATTGTAATCATCGTTTACTTACTATTAGATAATCAAAACATCTAAGCAAAAACAATCACAGTTATTTTTAATTAGTTCTACTATAATATTAACAATGGCACTTCACATTTGCACTTATTAGTATACTAAACATTATTATAGAAAGTAACAAATCAATATTTTGACAGCCAGTGTGTTATCAAATAAAATGGAATGTTATAATAAATCTAAATTTAAAATTTAAGAAAATCCCCCTTAAAGGTAAAACAACATAATATTTAGTAATGTGCACGCGATGTTCTTTCATTTGATACCCCACTCGAGCACACTCCCACACCCATAACTTTTAAACGGCTCCACCGATTTTCATGAAACATGTCTAAGAACCAACGGGCAAAGCTCACCTTTCATACAAAAACAAAGTAAATTGAAATCGGTCCATCCGTTCGGGAGCTATGATGTCCCAGACAGACATACAGACAGATAGACAGACAGACACGTCAAACTTATAACACCCCTGTTTCGGGTCAGGGGTTAAAAATACTAATAAACATTCAATTTAACAAATCTATGATGATGCGCTTATAGAGATTCGAAAAAATAAATAAATAAATATTTCTGGACAATCTACAAAACAACATTTAGCCCCGTGGTAAGCTCTAAGCTTGTGTTACGGGTACTAGACATCTGATATAGGTACATAATATAATATACATACTTAAATAGATACTTTTACTATACATATTAAATAATATAATATAATTCTTTATTACACACCAGATGAACAATACAATATGAAATTTAAACTTAACCTAGAATGCGTAATGGGCGTTCTTATTGCTAAAAGCAATAAGACCAAAAACGATTAGTAAACACCCAGGAGAAAAGTGCTTGTAGAACATACAAACAATTTTACCCTCGGCGGGAATCGAACCCGCTACCTCTTGCTCTGCAAGCGGACATTCGCCCACCGCGCCACCGAGGAAGAAAAAAAGATTGATGCGGAGCCTCGCCAGTCACTCTTCAAACCTCAGCCGTGTTTAGACATATCCTAATAAGGATTAAATAAATAATATAATTGTAATAACCTGTAACGTGTTTAGACATATCCTAATAAGGATTAAATAAATAATATAATTGTAATAACCTGTAACGTGTTAAATGAATAGATTCAGTATAGTGCAATAACTCTTTTATTTCAACCAACCCACATACATAATCACTAAAGACTAGTTTAAATACTAAATACCTATAGGTAGTAGGTACTGGCTTATGAAAAAAGTTACTTGAAAATAAATAGTAAAGTAGGTATATCTCAGTTTTTCCTTCATACTTGATCAGGCTTAGGACTGACAATCTAGACAATAATCAATTAAAAAGGAATCTCGAATGTTAATCTAGATTGGCGTATTTAAAAATCTGAGATATTTACAATGATTTAAATTTACTATATTTACATTCATTTGGCTTATCGTGGCGTTTAGTCAGTGTTGCAGCTAATAAAGAGCAACTGCGACACTTTTGTTGTCTTCAGTTGACTCCGTTTTTGAGTCAGAGTGTTTCCTGCTTTTGAAAAAGAATCTTTGGAAAAGATTCTTTCGCAAGGAACTAGTGGTGGGTCGTTTACTATTTTTGCGTAAACGAAACGAGACCGTTTTTTATAATCGGTCAACCAGTTGAAAAAGCGGTTGGCGTTTAACTGATTCGTTCGTTCGTAGTTCAACGAATGAACCAGTTAAACGTCGCGACAGTTTTTTCAACTGGTTGTCCGTCGACTGATTTACGTTAACTGTCGTAGAAGGAACTATGCGTTAAATTAAGTTCGTAGTTACATTGAAAAACGAACTGAACATTGTAATTCGTCTATCGTTGTTTTTAATCATCGTTGTTTCTTTAATTTAGTATTTTTGAGTGAGCAGTTATTGAATTGAATAGAATTAATAATCTAGAGAATAAAATGAACTTTCACTATAACAGAAGTAATACTTTCGTGCCAAACAAAAAAGCGTTGACCATACGTGTCACGTCAATTAGACAAATTAATTATTTGAAACGAAAACAAACAAACCTATGCCCAATTAAACTGTTTTTTTGGTCAGTTTGGCTCGAGCGCTAAGGTTAGCCCCGGAATGAACAAACATATATACATCTCTTACACTCTCAAACAACTGAGCGACGGACATCTCGCTCGCGGCTTGTTTGTTAATTTTGTAGTAGTAGTATTCGGTCGGGTAGTGTTCGTGTCGTTGTCGGTCGTGTATGTAGTTGAATATGTCTTTGTGTTTCGTTCGTTTGCGTTGCGTTTATCGTTGACGTTGAATGAAAAAACCTGTTCGTAGAAAAAACTACTTTTGCCGTAATAAGAAAACAGTCGACACGTTGGCCGTAGAAAAACAGTTTAAAAAAACGGTTCGTCGATTCAACGATCACAACTAATGCGTATTCGCATGCAGTTACCAGTTAATGATCTTGACTGTACGTGTGCCGTGGTGTTGTCCAAAAAACGGACAAGTTGAAAAAGGTACCTACATACTTACAAGTAGGTACTTAGAACTCTTTTTATGATTTTAGCAAGTAAATTAATTAAGAAGACCAGAAAGGTCACTAAATATGCATATTTATTTAATATAATGAATCAAATTAACAAAAAAACACCTACAACTTGCTTAACTAAAACTTTAATATAATTTTAAGGTATGAGACTGGAAGACTAAAACAAAAAAGAAATCATTATCCATAAGACAACATTCGCACGGCACTGATGGTGGTCCTCATACCAATGCTACCCTAACCGCTTAAGAGACGCGGTTAATAGGGATCGTTGGTGCCAGTGTCTCCATAGGTATACACGGTAATTACCGTAGATGCACCGTAATCTGGTCTCTATCTACTGTCAAGGTAATAGTGTATTACCGTGTCACATATCACCGTAATTACGTTGTTGTAAATATTTCATCATGTATTGCGTAAACGAATCTCCAGTCAGTCAATTTAATAAATTTTGTAGTGGCAACACTACTCCTGGTTGCCAAAAATCCCAAGGGAATCCCCAATATCTAAAAGTTTGCCTGCACCACGCAATCCATTCTCGTCAAATGCTGAGTGCGAGCGCATTTTTAGTCAAGTCAATGATATTAAAACGAAAAAAAGAAACAAACTTCTAACTAAAACAATAAAAGGGAATATTTTCACCCAGCAATCGATTAAAAAAACTGGCAAAACCAGAATTATTTAGCGAATATTTATAAGGCAGAATTATTTGGCGAAATCACTTGCTGTAGGGTTGATGCACGTTTAAATAGTAACATAAATTTTATTATTACGATCATCGCATTATTCATACATGTATCATTAGTACTTTATCTACTTATATGATCAGTGGTCATGTGATTCAAAATAAAAATTTAAATTACTTACCTTACTCAGTTGACAGTGATTATAATCTAAGTGACAAATTCGTCTCAATATTTATAGACTGTGTATTTTGATAACAACATCAAAAACTCTAAACTGATAAGTAAAAAAATAACCACTGATTAGCTACGGAGGACTGTACTGAATGGTGAACGAGGCGCTTAGAGTGAACCTTTTTCTCAGTTACTCAACAATTTAGAATAGCTCGGTATAGGTATTTTTGAAAAGATTATAGATCAAAAAAAGGTGTGTGTGCGATTCACACACGATAGAAGTGAAACTTCAGTAAACGTGTGAGCCACTCACCAGTGTTGCCGTGTGAGCCACTCACCAGTGTTGCCGAGCGAGCGCGCCACCTCCGCCCAGAGCGCCTGCTTGCTGCGCGGCTGGCGGTACTCCTTGCGGCGCGTGTCGTACAGCCACTCACCAGTGTTGCCGTGTGAGCCACTCACCAGTGTTGCCGAGCGAGCGCGCCACCTCCGCCCAGAGCGCCTGCTTGCTGCGCGGCTGGCGGTACTCCTTGCGGCGCGTGTCGTACAGCCACTCACCAGTGTTGCCGTGTGAGCCACTCACCAGTGTTGCCGTGTGAGCCACTCACCAGTGTTGCCGTGTGAGCCACTCACCAGTGTTGCCGAGCGAGCGCGCCACCTCCGCCCAGAGCGCCTGCTTGCTGCGCGGCTGGCGGTACTCCTTGCGGCGCGTGTCGTACAGCCACTCACCAGTGTTGCCGTGTGAGCCACTCACCAGTGTTGCCGAGCGAGCGCGCCACCTCCGCCCAGAGCGTCAGCTTGCTGCGCGGCTGGCGGTACTCCTTGCGGCGCGTGTCGTACAGCCACTCACCAGTGTTGCCGTGTGAGCCACTCACCAGTGTTGCCGTGTGAGCCACTCACCAGTGTTGCCGAGCGAGCGCGCCACCTCCGCCCAGAGCGCCAGCTTGCTGCGCGGCTGGCGGTACTCCTTGCGGCGCGTGTCGTACAGCCACTCACCAGTGTTGCCGTGTGAGCCACTCACCAGTGTTGCCGAGCGAGCGCGCCACCTCCGCCCAGAGCGCCTGCTTGCTGCGCGGCTGGCGGTACTCCTTGCGGCGCGTGTCGTACAGCCACTCACCAGTGTTGCCGTGTGCGCCACTCACCAGTGTTGCCGTGTGAGCCACTCACCAGTGTTGCCGAGCGAGCGCGCCACCTCCGCCCAGAGCGCCTGCTTGCTGCGCGGCTGGCGGTACTCCTTGCGGCGCGTGTCGTACAGCCACTCACCAGTGTTGCCGTGTGAGCCACTCACCAGTGTTGCCGAGCGAGCGCGCCACCTCCGCCCAGAGCGCCTGCTTGCTGCGCGGCTGGCGGTACTCCTTGCGGCGCGTGTCGTACAGCCACTCACCAGTGTTGCCGTGTGAGCCACTCACCAGTGTTGCCGAGCGAGCGCGCCACCTCCGCCCAGAGCGCCTGCTTGCTGCGCGGCTGGCGGTACTCCTTGCGGCGCGTGTCGTACAGCCACTCACCAGTGTTGCCGTGTGAGCCACTCACCAGTGTTGCCGTGTGGAATGTTTGGGAATCGCCGTTGCATTTTATAGTTGCTATGGCTCTACGCAATACATATCTTTCAATTTACCATTATGACAGTAATATTATCAATACGTAACACATTAAATACCTAAACTACCTATCTATAACTTCCACATTAGAGAATCGGAATACTTATTAAAATCCTAATTACTATTTCAATAAAATAAACTAGCTTTCATATCACGTTATAAAGTATTTTCTCATGGGAATTAATAAATACATTTTAACCAAAAACACTAGTGTTACCTTACGTGTTTTCCTGTTGGTTAGCGAAGCCAGAACATACCTCTTGGCCAATGCACCGCGGCGTCGAGAACAAGCCGTTGAAAGAGCTGGACGAAGACCCTGAAGGCACTGAATGTTTTAAATCACTATTAGATTTTTGTTTATATTAACAGATGATCATCATATCAGCCGTAAGACGTCCACTGCTGGACAATAGAATCGTAGTGATTTCAAACCGGATGCAAAAAGATGAAACGGAAATGGTAAGAGACACAAATACAATGCTTTATTTAAATTTCTTTGCGCGATACTTCGTAGTCTCACTGTATTTTATTTATATTATTTTGTAACATACTTTATGTAATACGCTTTATTGAAGTAATATAAATAATCCGAATAATTACAGATATATGTTTGTTTCTCTTATCATTTTAGCAGATGCGTTCATTTACCCTTTTTTTCTATTCGATATATTATATCATAATTATCGTTCGTAAGGAGTAAACTCCAATCGTGCGTCGTAGCTGACATTGTGTTCTGAGTGCCGAGTTGGAGTTCCACAAACGTTTTCGAATGACTTTACTATCTCGTTAATCGAGCTAACGAAATTCGAATCGAAAAGCAATGGCATGCAAGTGCGAGTGCCTATCGACAAAAACTATACGAAAGCGTTCACTCACCGTGAGCATAGTTAAATATTTTTGTTAGGGTGGTAGCATGACGTCATCAAATCATTAACCGGCCAAATTCAGAATGATATTTTTACTAGTATTTTGTCTAGAAGCAGCTGTCTATCAAAAATGTTATGATTATTCTGTGTTTTGTTTACGTTTGCAATGAAAACTTTCGTTCGAGTAGGAAGAAGTGGCCGGCCGATAAATTAATAATAAATTGAAACTATGAGTCTAAAAATGAAGACAAGTTCATGGAGCAGTAAGTGTTTGATTATTTGTGTCTATCCAGGGTATCGACGAGCTACCAGAACAAGTGACGTCACTGCTCCGACTGGCGAACACACCTAGATGGACACAATGAACATTACAAAATTATGAATATTAATATATTATATGAATTATAGTAAGTAGTAATATTGCAGAAATGTAATTATTAGTTACCTATCTACAGCTTACAGAGCGCATGCCGGGCGCGGGTCGTTTACACCGCGCGCCCGCTGCTGTTTACACAACGGTGAATTTGCATCTGATTACAGTAAAAAATAACACATATCTGTGGTGGTACCGTACAGTAAACATTTCAGTTTAAACTAATATGTGTTGTATAAGTTTGGCCACCCTGCGTGAGTCTGTCTGAGGCATCGTAGTTTTGAAACGGGGAGATATGGCTAAATTTACACGCTACAGCGATGCCCGTTTTTTTTTATTTTTCCTCGGTAAAAAGTAGTCTATACTTTTACTCGATAAGTTGGCTATTAAACACTGAAATTTTTTTTTATTCTGACCATGAGTTCCTGTGATTCATCAATCAGGTAAGGCCTGTCTGTGATTAATTAACAGCATCATAGATGTCGCAAGTCACCAACAACTTTTGCTGATTCAAGGAGATCCTATATAATCTCTTGTTTTCAACGAACTGAATGTTCCTGAACACCAGGGGAACACTAGTTTTATACGCCACGACGGCGTTGCTCGTGTTATTGCTGAAATTTCCTGCGGTAACAACGTACTATCCCGTTGTAAAAAGCCGGTAGCCTAGTCTTCCTCGTTAAATGCCTAGTCTTCCTGAGATTAGCGCGTTCAAAGAACTGTTTAGTATTATAATATAATTATTAACCCCCGACCAAAAAACAGGTGTGTTATAAGTTTGACGTGTCTGTCTGTCTGTGTGTCTGTCTGTATTGTGTCGATATTATGTTGTTTTACGTTTAAGGAAATTATGACATTGGAATCGGGGGTTTTTCTTAAATTTTAAATTTAGATTTATAGATTCTAATTAATGCTTTAGTATTGTAATGTACTCACTCCGGAAGGGGTCGACCCTGAGGTTCTGGCGTTCCTGCAGCGCGATCTCGGCGTCCTTCTTCTTGACGCACTGGATGCCGAGGTTCTTGAACTGCACCAGGGGGTTGTCCTCCGTGAAGGTGTGCCGGATCGTGCAGACGCCTCGGTCGCACTTCTCCCGGCCCACTAGTTTGTGCGGGTGAGGTCTGCAATTGGAATTTTTCGTCAGTGTCTTGTACTGAATTAGCATAACTGTTTTAATACGTCACGAACAGGTCTCCAACCCTCGCCCACCTCAGGGAGCATTCACTTGTCGAGTGTGTGACCGAACGATCCATTCTCGCATTGGTCTTTACAGCCTGTGTGCCGGATCGTGCAGACGCCTCGGTCGCACTTCTCCCGGCCCACTAGTTTGTGCGGGTGAGGTCTGCAATTGGAATTTTTCGTCAGTGTCTTGTACTGAATTAGCATAACTGTTTTAATACGTCACGAACAGGTCTCCAACCCTCGCCCACCTCAGGGAGCATTCACTTGTCGAGTGTGTGACCGAACGATCCATTCTCGCATTGGTCTTTACAGCCTATTATTATATCAAGGACTATTATTGTATAATTATTAATATGTGAAGAGAAAACTTAAACAAAACCTTGTTCGCATTTCGGCAGGGTACCACGGGCAGGTGAGGTTGGCTGGTGTCTCTAAGAAAGTGAATGTAACCCTTATCTCCAGGCTTTAGAAGTAGATTGAAGGGATTACCGGCGGTCGTTCTTGGTGATGCTAGAGACGAGGACGGTGGAAGGGGCGACGTATGCACCCCGTCATCTGCAGCGAAATAAATATTTCGGGACTAATCACACAGCATCCCCTAACCCCAAACTCAGCAGAGCTTGTACTATGGGTCTTAGGTGACTGATATACTACATAGATAAATTTGTTTTTGTAAAAAAATACATGTTTTACATATAAAACATCCAGACAACAGGCTAAGTGATTGTGTGAAGACTGTTGTTACCTAGCTTTCCTTGGAAATTTTATCATAAGTACCTACGTATATAAATGTCAAGCCGTAGCTTGGAACATAGTGCTAAATACCTAAGATATCTCCAGACGAACTCACATCCTATGTCTCGTAATAATAACTAATAAAGGAAAATAAGGTGGTTCTACCTGGTGCCTAATTATCTTTCATTACTATTACATTAGCTTTTAGTAGATACAATTATAACATTTTTGTGGGTACATAAATGTTATTGCAAAATACGGCTCTCAAAGAGATGGTTTTAATTTCTCGTATTTCATTAAGTGGGTGCTTCTTTATCATAATTTATGATTATAATAATAGAAGCGCCTTCAAATTATTTTTGTTTTTAGTATTTGTTGTTATAGCGGCATCAATAGGTACTTAATAATTACGATACATGAGCAGGCGGCGCCGCCAGCACCGGCACCAGCAGCGCAGCCTTCATCGCACCGTGTTCCTTGGACATTATAGAGGTACATAACCGACCCTCGCGCGGCCTTGCTTGCTTATGATAACATTTATCTGCGTGTTTTTATTCGTTAATTCGTATCTAACCTATTTCTAATGCCAAGAGTTTAAGACAAGGCCTACAACGGCCTTGTTTTAAACTCTGCCGACTCGGCCTATGCATAACGACCTACTTAAGAAAGTAGGAATTCTAATGGCCCGTCCAAAAATACTGGACTTTTTTTTATTAATTAATTAGCTGTGTCCTGCGGTGCTACCCGCGTTATAATGGATGAAGTACTCTTAACCAACAACATATTTATTTGAATAAAGATTAATATTATTATGTTGATACAACTTAAACAAATTATTTCGACCAAATTAGGTACCATAAAAACGGTTTTTGTGAGTTAATCTTAAAAGATAGACATATACTATCGCGGACTGTTTTTTAGATCATTAAAAGAGCTATTATTCTTTTATACATATTTTTTGTGTATCTTGAACCGTTTTCACGGCGCACGCAACGGAAGGCTTCAAAGATAAACAATTTCTCCCGTTTTTTACACATTTACCACTATATCTTTGCTCCTATTGGTCATAGCGTGATGTTATATAGCCTATAGCCTTCCTCGATAACTGGACTATACAACACAAAAAGATTTATTATGCACCCCGTCATCTGCAGCGAAATAAATATTTCGGGACTAATCACACAGCATCCCCTAACCCCAAACTCAGCAGAGCTTGTACTATGGGTCTTAGGTGACTGATATACTACATAGATAAATTTGTTTTTGTAAAAAAATACATGTTTTACATATAAAACATCCAGACAACAGGCTAAGTGATTGTGTGAAGACTGTTGTTACCTAGCTTTCCTTGGAAATTTTATCATAAGTACCTACGTATATAAATGTCAAGCCGTAGCTTGGAACATAGTGCTAAATACCTAAGATATCTCCAGACGAACTCACATCCTATGTCTCGTAATAATAACTAATAAAGGAAAATAAGGTGGTTCTACCTGGTGCCTAATTATCTTTCATTACTATTACATTAGCTTTTAGTAGATACAATTATAACATTTTTGTGGGTACATAAATGTTATTGCAAAATACGGCTCTCAAAGAGATGGTTTTAATTTCTCGTATTTCATTAAGTGGGTGCTTCTTTATCATAATTTATGATTATAATAATAGAAGCGCCTTCAAATTATTTTTGTTTTTAGTATTTGTTGTTATAGCGGCATCAATAGGTACTTAATAATTACGATACATGAGCAGGCGGCGCCGCCAGCACCGGCACCAGCAGCGCAGCCTTCATCGCACCGTGTTCCTTGGACATTATAGAGGTACATAACCGACCCTCGCGCGGCCTTGCTTGCTTATGATAACATTTATCTGCGTGTTTTTATTCGTTAATTCGTATCTAACCTATTTCTAATGCCAAGAGTTTAAGACAAGGCCTACAACGGCCTTGTTTTAAACTCTGCCGACTCGGCCTATGCATAACGACCTACTTAAGAAAGTAGGAATTCTAATGGCCCGTCCAAAAATACTGGACTTTTTTTTATTAATTAATTAGCTGTGTCCTGCGGTGCTACCCGCGTTATAATGGATGAAGTACTCTTAACCAACAACATATTTATTTGAATAAAGATTAATATTATTATGTTGATACAACTTAAACAAATTATTTCGACCAAATTAGGTACCATAAAAACGGTTTTTGTGAGTTAATCTTAAAAGATAGACATATACTATCGCGGACTGTTTTTTAGATCATTAAAAGAGCTATTATTCTTTTATACATATTTTTTGTGTATCTTGAACCGTTTTCACGGCGCACGCAACGGAAGGCTTCAAAGATAAACAATTTCTCCCGTTTTTTACACATTTACCACTATATCTTTGCTCCTATTGGTCATAGCGTGATGTTATATAGCCTATAGCCTTCCTCGATAACTGGACTATACAACACAAAAAGATTTATTCAATTCAAACCAGTAGTTTCGGAGATTAGCGCGTTCAAACAAACAAACAAAAAAACAAACAAACAAACAAACTCTTCAGCTTTATATATTAGTATAGATTTAATAAAAGGTTCCAAGATGCAATCCAATTTTTTATGTTGTCGCGCCTATTATATTAAACTCTTATATTTCGCAAGCCCGTTTAATTTGATAAATGTTCTGCTATTTACAGGGTTAATATTTTATTTGGATGGTCATGCACTCACGTGTCTTCTTTGTTCTCCTCCCGCGACGGCAGGTCCCTGGTAGCGGAGGACGTGTAGCCAGCTACTACGTATGGTTACATTTACATGGGTACTGTAACAGGCGCGTTATTTACCTTGTAGTGAGTATTACATTGCTTGGTCAGTTGCTCTAAACATCTAGTTGTCATTAATAAATCTCTGGTAGATATAATAACATAATGTTTTTTGTAAATTTGGTAAAAATCGGTTAAGCCGTTTCGGAGGAGTACGTTAACTATCATTGTGACATGGAAGTTTTATATATTAGATTATATATAAGTTAGTTGTCTGTCTCTAAAGCCGAAATTATCTCTACTTAAATGAAAAAGCTTTTTCTTATAATAAAACATTTTATTTTTGTGTAAACGAATACAAAACAAGACGAATTTCAATTAAATGAAAATATACGCGAACTATAATTATGATATATATCGAATAGAAAAAAAGGGTAAATGAACGCATATCTGCTAAAATGATAAGAGAAACAAACATATATCTGTAATTATTCGGATTATTTATATTACTTCAATAAAGCGTATTACATAAAGTATGTTACAAAATAATATAAATAAAATACAGTGAGACTACGAAGTATCGCGCAAAGAGGAGACCCCGAGAATGAGATACGCTGTGTAATGTATTCCATCTCATTCTTTTACACGTTCAATCCTACAAATATATAATGTTTGTCTCTTTCTACGTAACGCCTCAACTTTTCGTGTTACACTTGATTTTACTCCTCATAAAATTTCCGTACCGGGCCTTATAACTCAAATCGTTTCTTATGGAGTAAACTCCAAAAATATTTTTGAGATATTTGAGCCTGAATTAAAATTATCTCTACCCATTATGGAAAAATTAATTTTTATGGCTAGTGTATATTATAATAGTGAAATTCATGACAACCGACAGAGTAAGTCCTCACGCTGCGAAGGCGCGTGCGTGGTTTTATGTCTCACACGTACAAAGTGACGCGCACGCGTAACGCAGCGTCACGCCTCGATGTACAAAACAAAAACAAAAATATTTATTATTACTTAAAATTTCATTCTTAAACACTTTGTTAGCATTTGTTTTGTCGATTAACATGCGTTCCATAACTGGTAGCAAAATAACTTTCTTACTAAACGTTGTAACTCTTCTAATGTTGTTATCTTGCCACTGCAATAAAGGCTAAATGCCGCGATGCACTTACGCTGTTTATCATAAGAAGGGCAGTACGGTTCTCAGGGCCTTTTGTTCTATTGTATATTTCCACTGTTGAGGTAATAAATCAGACAGATTGAAAGAAAAGGTACTTATTTTACCCGTAGATGTTAGAGAGATTTCAGGGTTATAGTGATTTAATTTATGACGACTAGAATTCTTCCAAAAATAAAATAAATAATTTCGGGACTAATCAGTAATCACACAGCATCACCAAACCCCAAACTAAGCAGAGCTTGTACTATGGGTGTTAGGTGACTCATATACTACATAGATAATTATTTTTTGGTAAAATCTGGTCCCGCGGCAGGAATCGAATCCGCAACCTCTTGCGCCTCAGGCGGACCTCCGCCCACCGAGCCACTGAGATTTGTGAGAGTTGAACATATCCGCTATCAACATAATACATTCTTTATACTTGAAAAAAAAAATGTTAGACAATAAATAATTTGAACTTTTCTTAGCTTATTGAAAAAATTGTGATAGATATTGCGTTAATGTATAAAATAAAGAGAGAAATAAATAAAACGAAGATGCTTTGCTTAAATAATGATAATGACTTTAAGCTTACACCGCTTTAAACTGGATAATTCCAATAAAAAACAATCTCTGAAATCCCGCCATGAACTTTTCCTCACCTGCTCACACACTAAAAAACTTTTTCCATCCTACGAAGATCTACTAAACTACATATCTATAGTAAAGCCTAATTTTGCAACCACTCAATTTTTAACTAACCATGGTTTCCACAAAGAGTACCTGCACAGATTTAAAATAACTCAGGACAATTTATGCCCCTGCGATGGTATATCCGTACAATCTTTGTCCCATCTCATAGAAACTTGCCCCAAATTTGAAGAAACTAGAATCATTCATCTTATTGCTGCAAGAAAACTACCCAACCCTACCTACCCATTCAACCCCTCTGAGTTCATGTCCTCTCCTCTTACCATTGACACATTTCACTGTCACCTTTTCAACATCATCACCAATCTAAAACATATTAACAACACATAAACAAACATCATTATCAACAAAATCTATCATTATAAACAATACTCAGTGATCGTGACTCTTCCGCTGAGAGTAGTCGTTTCGCAAACGGTAAATCGTACTCGCGTAAAGCGCTGACGCCGCAGCCTGCACAGCTGCGCCGAGCCGCTCACGGTCACCGCGATGACCCAGTTATTGATAGTGCATCATATGCGTTATTGCTTACATTGATTTGTAATGTGAATCGTTGTTAAGGCGAAGCTATAACAGCTGTTCCATAACTTACAAAATGAATACTACTATAACGGAAATTAAAACAGAAACGGAGCGAATACTGTATAACCGTTACATAGAAGAAAGGGCAGCTCGAAAAGACCTAGAAGGGCTGGTTAATAGTCTACCCACTTGAACGTCCAGTGGTACTGTAGTGCCACAAAACTTTATGCCGACTTACGTCCATGGTACTAGAGTGCCACACGAGTTTTTGGTTTTTTTATTTCGGATTTTCTTTATTTTCTAATAAGACAAGTTGCTAGTGTCAATGTCAGATGTCATTGTCAATAATTATTCTACTAAATTCTTATTAGAAAAACCCATACCTGGCAACAAAAATTATGAAAAAAAAATTATTTTGACAATAAAGTGAGAGAAATTTTCCGCCATTTTCCTATTTTTCGCTAGTTAATTTCTTTATGATTTACTTGTGATATCTGTATTAAAATTAAATATGTTATTGAAAAAACTAGACTCCAACTCCGTTAAAACGGTAACAAAATAATAATTAAATGTTCAGAGGAAGTATTTTAAATAAATTTATCAAAATAGGTCTCCAAATCAGTCTAAAAATGCTACCATCCTATTTTTGATAATTTTTTAGTAAATGAAGATGTAGGTACGATGATTCATATTATTATTCAAATTTATATAATTATAATAAAGAAAATAAATACATTTTTGGTTTTGAAATAGGTTTAGTACTTTTTATGTGATAAATAGTTTTAACGGAAACAACACGGCGTTTTTCACGCTCGGCGCGCGTAACGCGCGCTGGGACGTTAGTCCCTAGTTACGCCGCGGGCGCTGGACGTTAGAGTGGCTACAGGGACAAATAGACCAACTTCAGCAAAAGCTGAAGTTAATTGAGGAACAAAGCAATGTTCCAAATATTGTACAACAACGTTCTCAATCTTCCTCTGCACCGGTGCAATATGAAACGGATGAAGAGGAACTAGCCAAAGAAACCGAGTGGGTACGACAAAAAAGCAGGAAGAAAAGGAAACTCAATGAGTCACTGTCTCCTCCGAAACAACAAGAATCAGCTTCAAGCAAAGAGGAAATCCCAGTTACATTGTTTTCTCTGGTGGCTGGTTGTTTGTGGCTCATACATCAAGGTCTATTACCCACTTTGTAATTATTTTACAAAATAAATAAAAATAAAATAAAGTTCAGGTTGAAGGACAGTGCGCGCAGGTTAAAAATTGAGGTACAAGATTTCTGTATTTCTGATAGCACTGGTAGGTGTTTCTCTGAGTGCAGTAGTTCTCCTGGGTTAGGCGGATTAAACGAGAATACAAGTATCTTAAATGTAGACAGACGTAAAAATTTCTTTGGAAAAGTAATCAAAGGTATTCGTATTAGTTTTAATTTAGGTTTAGAACTCTTCGAATATTTTTCAGACAATGATTCCAAATGACACAGAAACTATAGGTACACGTTTTTAAATTACGAGTATCTTGGTTCTAACAAATATAACCATTAAAATTAATTCAATTAAATTTTCTTTTCCCTTTGAAAAAATGTTCACCTATTACCCCTTTATATGAGCCGTAATGTGAGTGACATTACTTTTTTAATTACTTTAAAGCTGCTTCTGGTCAGTAGATTCTTCTGATCTACTTGCAAAGCTTAACTTAAATCAGCAAGTCTGTTAGACATAGTTCGATATTATAATATAATTTCAGACGGACAACATAGTAACATTTGTAGCAATTGTTAATATTAAATTGTTATATTTATAAATTCGTGTAGGCCGGGTGACTTTAGTGTCATCCAACCGACGGTTCAATGGATCAATAATTACAGATTCTTGGTACAATAATATTGAATACTTACTATTAAAGTAGAATCCGTTTATTATGACTCCGCTATATATTAACCAACCGATTATAATGACGTAATTACGCCACGAAGTTAGGTTTACATATAAAATTCTCTATAAATAAGTCGGAGCTGGTGATAACTTGCGGATGCAGCCAGTTGTCTTGCAGATGTGACAGGATGGCTTGCAGCAACTTGCTGTGGAGCCAGCTGACTTGCTGCAACTTACTGATGTGGCAGGTAAGCTTGCAGCGGCTTGCTGTAAAGCCAGCTGACTTGCTGTAACTTGCAAATGCGACTAGCTGGCTTGCTGAAACTGCAGGTGTTGCAGTCTGGCTTGCAGCGACTCGCTATGGAGCCAGCTGACTTGCTGCAACTTGCGGATGTAGTCAGTTGGCTTGTAGATGTGGCAGGATGGCTTGCAGCAACTTGCTGTGGAGCCAGCTGACTTGCTGTAACTTGCAAATGCGACTAGCTGGCTTGCTGAAACTGCAGGTGTTGCAGTCTGGCTTGCAGCGACTCGCTATGGAGCCAGCTGACTTGCTGCAACTTGCGGATGTAGTCAGTTGGCTTGTAGACGTGGCAGGATGGCTTGCAGCAACTTGCTGTGGAGCCAGCTGACTTGCTGTAACTTGCAAATGCGACTAGCTGGCTTGCTGAAACTGCAGGTGTTGCAGTCTGGCTTGCAGCGACTCGCTATGGAGCCAGCTGACTTGCTGCAACTTGCGGATGTAGTCAGTTGGCTTGTAGATGTGGCAGGATGGCTTGCAGCAACTTGCTGTGGAGCCAGCTGACTTGCTGCAATTTGCAGATGTGGCAGGTTGACTTGCAGCAACTTGCGGATTTGGCAGATTGGCCTGCAGAAACTTGCAATGGAGCCAGTTGACTTGCTGCAACTTGCGGATGCAGCTAGATGACTTGCAGAACTTGCTTGAGCAGGTGAGGCGGCAAGTGACTTGCTGAAAGAGCAAGTTAGGGCAACTTGCACGTCCAATCACAGCGGCGTCTGGACGGAGACTAGTTTTTTTTTATTCCTAATAAGCCTACCATATTCCCATGACAGGGACGACGGCTGATAACTTACTAAGCTAAATACACCTGTCGCTATTTATTGCGACAACATTATATATAATTTATTTTTAATTATACAGTACATTTATTAAAATTACCTAAAAAAATTAAACAATTTGCCAAATATTAACACTATTACATTACAAATACACGGTTGCCCAAGTACATCATATATCCCCTTTAATTTCCTACAAATACAAGGTTGCCCAACTACATCATAGATTTTAATTCCCTACAAATACAAAACTAATATTATATAATTCAATCTCATAGCACAGTATTAGTTTGTTATATTCATAAAGGTTTCATCCTCCTTCAGCAAGAAACTTTTATTTATTGCTGAAGATTGGTTTTGACAACTTGTGAAATATAGTTCAATTCATGCAAGCCCACTAAAAATTTATTTTTGTTAAAAAAATCTCATTATATATATTATAATTGTGCACAGAAACTTACTTTTTGGCTAGAGTGATTAGTGGCACTATACACCACATGATTTTCAGTTGAAAGAGTCAGTAATTTCTTGAAATTTGTAAAGATTCTTCTCAAATGAATGGCAGCACGGTTAATTGTGTAGTAGAGTATTTCGGGTTCTTGGCTTTTACATTCCCAGTTACATTGTTTTCTCTGGTGGCTGGTTGTTTGTGGCTCATTACATCAAGGTCTATTACCCACTTTGTAATTATTTTACAAAATAAATAAAAATAAAATAAAGTTCAGGTTGAAGGACAGTGCGCGCAGGTTAAAAATTGAGGTACAAGATTTCTGTATTTCTGATAGCACTGGTAGGTGTTTCTCTGAGTGCAGTAGTTCTCCTGGGTTAGGGGGGTGCAGTGCAATTTTCAGCAAAATAGGTTTTGTTTCTTTATTTTTTGGTAGCTTTATTTTGATTTTTAAGTTTTCATTCCGCTTAAAATATTATTCATCAGGTTAAGTTTAGTCTGCTTGGGGGTTGATAGTGGTTCCTTGTTGAGCTTACTTGCATATGTTTATTGTGGGGATCAGTACAGAATTTCATTCTTGAGCATTGGGCACAAATATAAATTTATTATTGTTTTTATTATTTTTCTGAGATTGGCTCATATTATCTTTGGTGTTTTGCAGGATCAGTAGTTACTGTATTGTTATATCTATTCTGAACAACTTTTTTATAGGAATTGTATGAAGTTTAAGGTTTATCCATGCTATGTGTTGATTTGGGGTAAATGTTTTGTGTCACATTTGCATTATTATTAACTAATTTGTCTGAAACACTATCTGCGGTAGCATATTTCATTGATTCTTTGATTTTATTCCTTATAGTTGAACTCTAAAAGATAAGATTATTTGTGAATTTTGTAAAAAAATAAAACATTTAGGTTTTACTCCAACTGACAGTGACTAGTTACAGATGGCCAGGTCTTTCTAGTGGCTCAATCTAAGGTAAGGTTTGTTTGTTTCTAGGCGAAGGCTATATTTTCCCTTATTTTCCTTGGAATTTTCTTGTTGCACGCTAAGTTTGTTCAGGCGCCGCAGGGGGGATTTGGTTCTATAGTTCCCCTTGCATATCTATAGGGGGTGTAAAAGTTTGTTGGGAATCATAAAAAGTATTAAATAATAATAATCATTACTAGGGTTAGGTTTCTCTTGCAAGAAGTTTGAGTATTTTTGTGATTTTGCAAAATAACTAGATTTGACTAGTCTAGTTTGAGATATGTATAATTTTTAATAATAATACATATAGTTTATTAGAATACAGTTATTTGAGTGATTTTATTGCTAGTAGAAGAGTACCTTTTATTCAGTAAGAGTTTGATTCTGGTAAAATAGCAGCTGTGAATTCTTTAAATTTCTAATTTAGCATACCTACCTTCTTGAAAGGCTTACATTCTGAGTTGGTGCCTAATTAATTCCTAGGAGCAAGCAGTTGGAGTTGTTATTGGAGGAATTTAATATAATTCTATCTATAATTCTCCTGTTATTTATATAGGTACGGAGCTTAGTTTTGTTGGGAATCAATAATTTAAGTTTTATTGTTTGAATTGCGGGAGGTAGTGTTTAGTTGCAATATTTTGTAGTAATTCTAGGGGTTTTTCTGCTATTTTAAAAGTTTATTTAGATACAGTTATTTTAGATTAACGTTGGTTCAACTGCTATCTAAATAGTTTCTGTAATACAAGATAAGCAAGGTTTTATTTTAGCTTGGGTAGAAGGTTCATCATACAAGAGGAAATAAATAAAAACAAGTGTTTAATTTATTAATGTTTATTAGTTTATAAAGTAAGAGTCTATTTCGTTAAGTTCTTGTGTTTGTTGTAGTATATATATATTGTATTGTAAAGTAATTTATTAGTTAAATGTCTTATAAAACGAAAACTATTCCGATGTTTAAGGGGAAGGTTAGTAAGTTGGCAAAGAGGCTTGAGGGTAAGGGTTCTTCGCCGAGAGCTGGAACATCTAGTACGCAGCCTTCAGCATCGGGCGAGACCAAGGCGAGGGCCGACGAGAGACTGATCTCCAGCTGTCCCGAGGGCGCCGAGCCCTCTCCGCCGGAGGTGTTCGCTCCGCGTCCGCGCCTTACGCGCAGCCCTGTTACGCCTGGCTGGTGTCTGAGCGAACCTGAAAAAGAGGGAGTGTTAGGAGGTGCTAGCGTTGTGCGGAATGATGCTGGGGTTGAGGGCGGAGCGCCGTTGTTCCTGGACCCGCATGGTCAAACGATTCAGCTCGGGCAGAGTACGCCGGCCAGCGGTGTGGAGCTTCTGTTAGATAGCGAGGATACTCAGCGCGGAGTGAGTTTCATGGAGACGTCCATGCTGGCGGCGGGCGGTAGCGAGCCTGTGCAAGATGCGCCTCGCCTCGCCGGCGACCTGCTGAAGCGGACACTTGAGGAGCTTAACAAGTCGAGAAATATGCACCGCGAGATCAAGGAGGCTGTACTCGGCGGCCTGCACGGCCTGTACGCGATGGTGCTGCGAGTTGCGGAACTCGCGAGCGCGCCACCTTGCCGACAAGGAGCGCGAGCGCGCGCACGGCGAGCGCGTAGTTGGCCTGGAGCGCAGGGTTTACGCGAGTAAGCTCGAGAAGATGATCGAAACGATGCAGCGGAGCCTGGACGAGGTGCGCGAGGCGACCGCGCGCGCCGCGCGGGAGGCCGAGACCGCGCGCAGCGCCGCGGAGGAGGCGAGAGCGGCGGCGGTCGCGCGCGTACCGGAGGAGGCTGGCAACCTCCGCATCATCGGCCAGATGCTCGAGGAGGCTTATTTACGTAATAGTCGTAAACGGTCGTAGGTTAGGTATAGTGAGCGTTTACCTCGATTGTGAGCTGGATATCAGGGTTGGTCTTGATCGCTTGAAGTGTGTCATATTAAGTATGGGATGCGAGCGAGTCGTAGTCGGCGGCGACGTGAACGCGCGCAGTCCGTGGTGGGGCTGCGCCGAGGAGGATGCGCGCGGCGCCGCCGTGGTCGAGCTGTGCTCGGAGCTCAGACTCGAGGTACTCAACGCCGGTTCCGCGCCGACCTACCTCGCCTATCGTCAGGGCCGCGCCGCCGCCAGCATCATCGACGTGACGGCCTGCACCGCCGCGCTGCTGCCCGCCGCCGTTGACTGGAAGGTCGACGAGTCGCTGTGTACGCTCTCCGACCATAGGGCGATAACTTTTAAATTGCAGTTCGATTCATCGGGAACGGGGTCGGCCGATAATCGTGGGGGTACCAGGATTTTCAATACCGCCAAGGCGGACTGGTCGGCGTTCCGCGAGGAGCTGCGGAGCCGGCTCGAGGCCGCGGCGGTCGGCGAGCTCGTGCGCGCCGCCGAGGACGACGTGGCCGGGAACGAGGTCGCGGAGCGCTACACGGACTGCGTGCTCGCCGCCTGCGAGCGCGCTCTGCCGCGCCTGCCGGCCGCGCGCGCGCGCCGCGCCTGCCCGTGGTGGACGCCGCGCCTGCGAGCCCTCAAGGCGGAGATGGTGCGCCGCCGCCGCAGAATCTCAGGCGCGAACCCGCGGCGCCGCCCGCACGTCGTCGAGAGCTACCTCGAGGCGCGGAGACCGTGTGGGAGCGTTCGTACCGCATCATGCGCGCGTGCCGCGGGCGCGCGGAGGACAGGCTGCTGGCCGGGCCGGGCGGAGCGGCGCTGGACGCGGCGGGCTCGGCGGCACTGCTAGCGGACTCGTTCTACGCGCGCGACGCACCGGAGGAGGATACGGCGTCGCAGGCGGAGACGCGCGAGCGCGCCGGGCGCTGGGCACGGCGCCTGCGCGCCGACGAGGAGGTGTGGCCCGCGCCGCGCGCCCGGCTCCGACGGCCTCACGCTCGACGTGTGCCTGCAGGCGCGCCGCGCGGACCCGGATGTGCTTCTGGCGCTGTACTCGCGGTGCCTTGCGCTCGGCTGCTTCCCTGGAATTTGGAAGAAGGCCACGGTTAAGGTGATTCCGAAGCCTAATCGGGACAGTTACTTGACACCGAAGTCTTACCGGCCTATAGGGCTCCTGCCGGTGCTCGGGAAGGTGCTCGAGAAGCTGTTCGCGAACAGACTGCAGTGGCAGCTCGGCCGGGAGGGCCGCTTGAGCCCGCTGCAGTACGGCTTCACGCCGCAGCGCAGCGCGGAGGACGCCCTGTACGATGCCATGACCGCAGTCCGAGGCCACCTGGAAGAGAAGAGAATAGTGGTCATGGTTTCGCTGGATATCGAGGGGGCGTTCGATAACGCGTGGTGGCCGGCCATCGTTGAGCAGTTGAAGGCGAAGGGGGTTGAGGGTTCGATAGCGCGGCTCATCCTTAATTATCTCTCTGGGAGAGCGGTCTGCGTTAGATATGCGGGTGAAACGGTGCACCGGGATACCAATAAAGGTTGCGTGCAGGGCTCCACGTGCGGGCCGATCCTGTGGAACCTGCAGTTGGACCCGCTCCTGGAGCAGGCGCAGTATGGCGGAGTACGAGTTCAGGCCTTTGCTGATGACATTCTGATGATCGCGGCCGCCGATGATGGCAGTGAGTTGGAGCAGAAGCTTAATCGTGCCCTGGCCGTGATTGCTCAGTGGGGCCTGAGACTCAGATTGAAGTTCTCTCCGGAGAAGACGCAGGTCCTCTTGCTGACCCGGAGGCTTCGTTATTACACGCCCCGCCTGTGTCTCTCTGGAGTGACTCTGCAGTATGGAGAAGAACTGAAAGTATTGGGATTGACATTTGATTCACTTTTAAATTTTAGATCACATCTCTTAAGGGTTACAGCAAAGGCATTAAGTTTTTACAAGGTAGTTTCCAAAGCTGCAAGGGCCCAGTGGGGCCTCTCCTCAGACATCTTGAGATCGATCTATATTGCTGTGGTTGAACCGACTATACTATATTCGGCGGCCTACTGGGCTGTGGTTGCGGATAGGCAGTATGTTGTAAAAGCTCTAAACAGCTTGAGTAGATCGTTTGCGATAAAAATTGCCAAAACTCATCGCACGGTTTCTATGGTTGCGAGTCTACTTTTGGCAAGAATATTTCCTCTATCATTTAGGTTAAAAGAAAATGCTCAGTTATATGGTCTTAAAAGAGGGGCGCCACTTGACTGCTTACCTGGGCGTGTCATGGAGAGCAGAGTTAGTACCTTTGCCTTGCCTCATCCAGCTGAGAGGAAACGTCTAGATTTCAGGCTCATTGAATCTCAGGCGGATGCGGAGTGTCTGGGATCCGAGGGGCCCGTTTTCTTTACGGATGGCAGCAAGCTGGAGGGCAAGGTTGGGGCTGCCGTCAGTTGTTGGTCCGGGGGTAGGGAGGTCCGCCATGCCACTGCTCGCCTGGAGGACTTCTGCACAGTCTATCAGGCTGAGCTTGTGGCAATTATTAAGGCCCTGAAAATGGTTGTTGGTAGGGATGAGCCATTTGTTGCAGTGGCCAGTGATTGTAGATCTGGTTTGGAAAGTATCAGTGATCCAAATTCAGTGCATCCTTTGGTTAGGGAAATTCAAGAACGTATATTTATGTTGGGTAGAGTGGGAACATCAGTAAAATTTTTTTGGGTTAGGGCACACTGTGGCATTGTCGGAAGTGAGCGTGCGGATGGATTTGCTAAGCTTGCAACTACTGACTGTAGCAGGGCCCCCTATTACAGCCTTTTTCCTATGTCCTATGCAAAGTTTGTTATTAGAAACAACACAACTCTTAAGTGGCAACAAGTTTATGAGTCATCTCCTTCGGGCAGTACCACAAGGATTTTTTTTAGGAATGTTTCAGTGGCTTATAGAGTTTTAAGTAAGATTACTTTAGATAATTATGTGTCACAGATACTGACCGGGCATGGTGGGTTCCGAGCTTATCTGTACAGGTTTCATCTGTTGGGGTCATCATTGTGTTCTTGTGGTGATGGTGTGCCTCAGACAGTGCAACATTTGCTGTTGGAGTGCTCACGCTTCGGGCTTCTTAGATACAATGTCGAGTGCACAATTAGTTGTGGTCTTGACCTGGAAAGTTTATATTATATAATTAGTGATTGTAAGATGAGACCCGTTTTCCTGACTTTTGCAAAGACAATTCTTCGCAGAGTTGGGAGGGAAAATGGGTCCTTTGTTGAAGATTAGATTATAAGTTTATAAGTACTGGTGTAGCCCTCTTTTATAAATGCTTATATTAGGTCCTTACATATGAAATTGGCGTTTTTCGTACTGGCCACTTTAATCACAAATTTCTCCTCTTTGGTAAGGAATTCCAAATTCAAATTTGTACAGCTATAGACTCATGTATTTGTGCTTCGATGATCGTCATTCATTTGTTTTTTTTCTTCTGTTTTTTTCTGTTTGCGTCACTCATTTTACAAAATGGAAAACTTAAAATATCGCATTATTTACGAGTACGAGTTCCGCCGTGGCACTAGTGCTGCGGAAACAACTCGAAGGGTGAATGATGTGTATGGCGGTCGTGTTGCAAAAGAAAACACAGTTCGTTTTTGGTTCCAACGTTTTCGTTCTGGAAATTTCGACTTGCAGAACAAGCCCCGTGGACGGCCTGAGACTCAAGTTGATAATGAAGAGTTGAAGGCTATTGTGGAAGCGGATCCATCGCAAACCACGTCCGAGTTAGCTGCAGGCTGCGGTGTTAGTGATAAAACTGTTTTAATTCACTTGAAGCAAATTGGGAAGATTAAAAAGCTTGAAAGGTGGGTACCTCACGAATTGACTGAAGCAAACCGGCAAACGCGCGTCGACTGCTGCGTTACATTACTAAACCGGCACAATAATGAAGGTATTTTAAACCGAATCATTACCTGTGATGAAAAATGGGTTCTTTACGATAATCGGAAGCGCTCAGCGCAATGGTTGGATCCTGGCCAGCCAGCCAAATCCTGCCCCAAGCGAAAATTTACCCCAAAAAAGTTACTTGTAAGCGTTTGGTGGACTAGTGCCGGTATTGTTCATTACAGTTTTCTCAAATCTGGCCAGACTATTACGGCTGATGTCTATTGTCAGCAATTGCAAACCATGATGGAAAAGCTAGCGGCTAAACAACCTAGGCTGGTCAATCGCTCCACGCCACTGCTGCTTCACGACAACGCTAGACCACACACTGCGCAACAGACGGCTACTAAATTAGAAGAGCTTCAATTGGAAAGTCTAAGACATCCTCCGTACTCCCCGGACCTTGCTCCAACAGATTACCATTTTTTTCGAAATTTGGATAACTTCTTGCAAGGGAAAAAATTCAACTCCGATGGGGCAGTCCAAATCGCCTTCAAAGATTTTATTGATTCCCGTCCGACTGGTTTTTTTAGTAAAGGGATCAATGAACTACCTATAAGATGGCAAAAGTGCATAGAAAATAATGGTTCATACTTTGATTAATTAAATATATTATATTAAAAAATATTCGACTTTTTGTTCCTCCCATACAAAACGCCAATTTCTTACGTAAGGACCTAATATTAGAAAAAAAACAGGAGAAAATACATACGTATAATAATATTCAATTTCATATCTTAAATCCATTTATATTGTGTTATTATCATATTATAGAAACCGCCTTCTAAATTTAACACTGTTATTTAGCAGTGGTATTTGTCAATAATACCACTGTGATTGTTGATGTTCTCGATATGCAATGTGACACCCGTGTTCGAATCCTCACAAAGATGTCTTTTTGCTCTATTAATTATTTTTAATTCTGTTTTATAATCTATTTATAAAGTAAAGGGTATGTGAGAAGCGTTATTTTAGATGATAGATATATTATGTACTAGCAGCCCGTCCCGGCTTCGCACGGGGTAGACAATTATTTATTTTTGGAAATTTGGAAAAGTTTGGAAAATGGTTCGCAAATTCATTAATGTTTAAAATGAAAAAATTTGTTGTAGTGACATAACTACAATATTTGGACATATGCTACCGCGGAGTTTTTTGTAGACATTATGATGTTCTTCAATATTGTTGTACATTATTTTGATCTATCGGTAATAGTTTCAGCAGCGCATTCGACAAAAGACATTTTAAGACTAATTTTTCGACCAAGGATCCCTAATTCTTTTCAAAATGAAATGTAGCCTATGTCAAATTGGAAGAATGTAGCATTCTATTGGTGAAAGAATTTTATAAATCGGCCCAGTACTTTTTGAGCCTATTCATTACAAACATACTAAAATAGGTACAAATCTTTCCTCTTTATAATATTATATTGTGTAGATATAATAAACCAAACTAACGAATAATAAAACAAAATCATCAATCAAATTTTTTTTTGTCCTTTGCATACTCGTGTAACGTTTACACAACGATATCACTATTTAATGACAAAACATTTTATAATCTACATAACGATACACAAATGAGTCACATAACCGATTTATATAATTTTCATATTACATTTATTACTTGAGAATATACATGTTACCATTAGTTTTTCTCGAGAAAACTAAACTAATAAGTTAAACAACTTGGATCTCTAGTAACGTATGAAATATAATTATTTAATTAAATACGTACAAGTAAATACGAAAGGTCAAATGGTATTATACTGATCGTTATCTCATATTTTATAATTCTGGCAATAAATGATAGATATGTGTAGTAATCGCTTAATAGCGTAAAGGATAA
This sequence comes from Gymnoscelis rufifasciata, assembly GCA_929108375.1. Classification (NCBI taxonomy): domain Eukaryota; kingdom Metazoa; phylum Arthropoda; class Insecta; order Lepidoptera; family Geometridae; genus Gymnoscelis; species Gymnoscelis rufifasciata. The sequence goes on along the minus strand of OV815332.1, from coordinate 4,233,548 downwards.
CCATCATTAATTATAATTAGTGTGCGTGACATACCTCTGGAGCACGTCTGGGGTAGTGGACTGTAGATTTTTAAGGGGAAGGCGGTGTACACGAATAAAGACGGCTTTTTTCCAGTCTTGATGTAGAGAGAGAGAGAGAGGGCGGCTTCTTGCTTGAGTTTTCTTGTTGTTACTGGAGTCGTTCCGGAGGTGAGAATGAAATGCGGTTTTTTTTTTTCAAATGGTCTTTTAATGCTGTTGACCGCAGATGGCCATGACAGCGTTACCGGACTGTGGCGGACGCAGATGGCGTCTCAACCAAGGCGGCGTCCTAACCGAACCCAACGCGTTAGCATCGGTGTTCCGTTAGGGCGGCGCCCCAAAGGTTAGGTTGGGGCAAGGGCTCCACTTAGGAACGGACCTCGGCTTGGGCTGTTGCCAGTATATAAGAGGACTATGGATTATTACGCCCGGGTGTAAAATTACACCTACGGGCGGAAATTGGGATTCTTCGGCCCCGCCGGCGGGTCCGGTTTTTGGTTTGTGTATTATTTTCTAAATCGGGACTGGGGGATGCTAATTCCGGGTTAGCGGCTGAGATGGGGTCTAGTGGGTCACCGAGAACGTGTCTCGGTCGACGGAGGAGAGAACTCGTGGGAGGAGGGTCAATGTCATACTGGGGTATGATGTGTATGAGTGGGTTCGGGTGCTCGATTGTCGTTTCATAGTGACGCTCAGCGGCCTCTGTTATGATATAGGCAATCGATTCGAGCTTAAGATCTCTGTGGAGATCTTTGTTGCGGACGTACCACGGACAACCAGTGGCTGTGCGCAGGAATCTATTTTGAACTATCTGGATGGATTTTACGTTGGGCAAGTGCCCAAACTTTCCGACCGAACCGAGTGGCCGACTTTACCCATGGGATGGGTTGACCAAAGAGACGAATGGGCTTGGGTTTGGGATAACCCCGCGAGAAGTACACTGCTGCACTCTTCGTTGGGTTCACCTCGATGCGCCATTTTCTAAACCAGTCTGCTAGGGAGTCTAGCGCAGACTGCAGCCTTATACAGACTCGCGTTGAGTTGGTGTCGGACGCGTACAAGGCTGTGTCGTCTGCGAATAGGGCGAGTTCTACCTGATGGGTAGTGGGTATGTCGCTGGTGTACAGCGTAAAAAGGAGGGGGGCGAGGACCGATCCTTGGAGGACCCCGGCTTGGATGTGTTTGGGTTCAGAGAGAGTGCCCTCCACGCGGTAGTGGAAGCTGGGGTTTGACAAGTAGTCTCGTAAGATGAGTACAAGACGGTCTGGCAATCCAAGTTTAAACAGCTTGAAAATCACCGTTGTGCCAGACTTTGTCAAATGCTTTCGCTACATCGAGGAAGACCGCTCCCGTGTCGGCGGGCCAGGTGTGGTGCCATTTGGACATGATGTGCTCCGTGTAGCGGAGCACTTGCTGGGGGCACGACTGGTAGGCTCGAAAGCCGAACTGCTCGTCCGGGAGGAGGTGATTTTTATTTACATGTGACCAGAGACGGCTCAGAAGGAGGCGCTCGTAGATTTTCCCCAGAGAACTGAGGAGGCTGATGGGTCGGTAGGAGGTGGGTTCGTTTGCCTTCTTGCCCGGTTTGTGGATGCCAATAACAGTGGCTTCCTTCCAGACATCAGGAAACGAACATGTGATCATGGCTGCATTGAAGATGCTCACCAGGAGGTAGATAAGAGAGGCTGAGAACTGTTTCAGTACTCTGTTGCTGATGCCATCCGAGCCGGGCGACTTCTTGAGTCGAAGTTCTTTAATGATGGATTCGACCTCTGCTGCCTTGACCGGCTCAAGGGCAGGGGCCGAGGGGGGGAGGGAGGTTAGTCTTTCGACTTCACTGTCCACCAATTCGAGGTGGGCAGGGTCGACGGGCTTAAGGCTGGGGGAGCATTGGGATTCTAAGCTTTCCGCCAGTGTATCGGCTTTATCCTTATCATCGAACGCGGGCGTTTGATGATTCGGACGAATGAGTGGAGGCATGGTTGTGGTCATGTCAGATTTCATAGATCTAGCCAGGTCCCAGTAAGCCTGGTGGCGTGGTTCGATCTTGGAAAGCTTATCATCCCAAGAGACGTTTAAGTGGTCTTGTATGGCTCTCTTCACCTTACGGCGTTGGGAGTTCATACGAGTTCGGTTTGGATCAGTGGGCCAGGAACTAAAGCGACGAGTCGCCGCGTTCTTTTCCGTGATCAAGCGTCTTATGTCAGCTGGCAGCCCCCATTGACGATCGCTCGTCGCTGGGACCTGTTTCGATGAGTCGCTAATAGCGGACTGGACGTGTCTTGTCAGGGAATCGACCGCTAACGCGAGGTCGTCGGGGGTGACTATATCGTCTGGAATTTTCTCCAAGTCGGGTGAATGGATATTGTCGAGAGCTTTCCCGAGTTTATGCCACTGCACCACGGTCTTGAAGGAGGGGGACTGATCAGGCTGAGGGCCGAGTCTGAGTATGACGCGTCTGTGGTCCGAGTCCAGTTCCTGCATCACTTCTATGGAACGCATCCGGAGGGATACGTTCGATAGAAGTGCCAGGTCCAGGTACTCACTCCTATGACCAAGTTTACTGGGATATCGAGTCGGGCAGTGGGGGACTAGGAGGTCTAAATTAAGGGTATCTAGGCATCCCTCTAGAATAGTGCCGTTCGAATTTAACGAGTGACAATTCCACATCGGGTTTTTACAATTGAAATTGCCAGCCAGAATGACTGAGCTTCCTAGGCTTAGGAGGGATTCAAGATCGCTTTGTAGGAGCGTCTTATTGGGACTATAGGTAACAAGATGCAATAATGACCGATTGATGACCGGTCATTGCAAGTCTACATACTGAGACTTCTAATTGTTGAAGGGCGGGGGGGGGGGGGGGGGGGGGTCGAGGGGTATGCAGTGAAGAGACCTTTTGTAGTAGATGATAGTACCGCCTTTGGGAGCGTACGTTCTGTCATTTCGGATCGCTATTTAGTTAGCGATCCTTGTGTAAGCCGGTGTAAGCCAAAGGCTTAGACAAGGCCGACTGTGCGGGGGGAGCACCCTCGGGCGAGGGGCGCTCGGGGGGGATCGCTCCGGAACACGAGAGCGCACCTTTTTGTCGATCTTTGGTGCACTAGGGCAACCGCGATAGTTCGCGGTATGCCCCGCGACACCGCAGAGGGCGCAGCTGGGTGGCTCAGGGTCTTCGCGGGATTGCTTGCAGTCAGCGGTGCCGTGGTCACCGAGGCACTTGACGCAACGGGGGCGCGCGTTACAGTTGCGGGCGGAGTGGCCATAGAGTTGGCATCTATGGCATTGACCCGGGGGCCCCTTCCGGAAAGGGGCCTCTACTGCTAGACCGGACAGTCTGCAGACGGTTTTAAGGCCAAAGATGGCCTTTCCCACAGGTCGAATATGACCAGGACTAGGTCGTATGGTAGTTTGTCTCGTCCGCGGTACATGCGATGTACCTCACGGACGGGGAAGTTTTGAGCCTCTAGGTCGGCTTTAATTTACTCAGTACTGAGTTCAGCGGGGAGTCCACGTATAACAACGCGGAGGAGTCTCTCGCTTTCGAGTGCATAGGTGTGGAAACCTATGTTCTCGGTGACGGTGGTCGTCGGAGGTTGCCAGGGTCAACTTTATGGACTCTTTGACGGACTGGGCCTTGGTGAATTTTATATTTTTCATTGAGAGTAAGTAAGTTCAAGTGCCAGCGGCTATCTTTGCCGAAGGGACGGATTTCCTCTTTTTTGAGGAAATCTTCTTACGTTTACCTCCGAGGACGGTGGTGAAGCCGTCGTCGTCGGAGGTCGACGAAGAGGAGGGGGCTGGGGGAGCAGAGTCCTCCGATGACTCGGAGTCAGCGCCTCGGAGCCTCTAGGTCGGCTTTAATTAACTCAGTACTGAGTTCAGCGGGGAGTCCACGTATAACAACGCGGAGGAGTTTCTCGCTTTCGAGTGCATAGGTGTGGAAACCTATGTTCTCGGCGCGCAGAACGGAGGCGAGACGACGGTGGTCGTCGGAGGTTGCCAGAATCAGTTTAATTGACCCTCTTTACCGACTGGGCCTTGGTGAAGTTTATCTTTTTCATTGAGATCAATTTCTCAATGTTAGGCCACTTGCCCTTTTCCCGAAGGAAGACGGGCGGTGGCGGACGTTCTGTGCGGGGCGGGGCCGCGGGGGGAGAGGAGGCCGGAGCGGGGCCGGCGGGTACGGGGACCGCAACAGGGGCGGCGGGGGACGCGGCGCGCTTATCCGTGCCCGCGGCTATCTTTGCCGGAGGTACGGATTTCCTCTTTTTAGAGGAAATCTTCTTACGTTTACCTCCGAGGACGGGGGTGAAGCCGTCGTCGTCAGAGGTCGACGAAGAGGAGGGGGCTGGGGGATCAGAGCCCTCCGATGACTCGGAGTCGGCGTCGGAGGAGGGCTCGTTTACCTCCATCGGGGAGGGCACCGCTGCTTCGGGCGGCGTGGCGGGGGACGGGGGGCTATTTTCATAGCCGGGCGGGAGTCGGGTCATGAGGGGAGTCGCGGGGCGTAGGAGCTCTTCGATGAGCTCCGGTTAGTTTTAATCGCGCGGAGGAGGTCTCGCAGACTCTCCGGCGATAAGTTAGATATGTCCATGATGGACGCAAGGGGGGAGAGGGGAGTCCCTACTCCTGCGGGGTGCACGCAGGAGACCCTAAGTCCCTCTCTGCCGGGTGAAGGCAGAGGGGGGTGAGTGCCTGCGTGTCCTACCTAATAGGTGTGTCCCTTAGGCCTCTCTTACGGGGCAAAAGGGGTGTGTGCCTAACGCTACCTGGGTAACGACTAGGGAAGCCCCCAAGGCCGTTGGTCCCAGGCCCGTCCGGTTGTCGGTTTGTCTCCTGACAAAGCGACACTGAGTGTACCGGGGCTACACCCGACCAGTTTCGTTTACACCGTTTGGTATCCACTGGTCGACCACTGAAGGTGGCTTTTCTAAATGACTGCGTACGCCAAGAAACAGTAACTACGAGTTTGTCTAGAAATAGACCAACTCGCGTTAAAAGGTTGACTATTGTTATCAGCATACACTGATAACAAAAGCGCGCGAACGGAGCGAAGCTTTTGTCGGGCTCAGCGCGGGGGCTGAGGCGAGCGGGTGCAGGTACAGGGCGGGGCCTGTAACAGAGTCAGAGAGGTTAGACGCACGTGTGCACAGTAGTAGCGCTCAGAGCGGAATGTTCCAATTTCCAATGAAATGCGCTGCTGCTTGTCTTCTTCTCACTTCTCTTGAGGCGTGGGGATAGGGTTTCAGGGCGGTTGCCCTCTTGCCCTGGCTCGTCTTCGCCCAATGCATTGGGCGAGTCTATTGGGTTTTTGGTGTCTCCCGGGGATTGTGCTCCCTCCGACTCCACTTACTCGCCAGTGCGTTCAAGCCCTGCCGGGTGAGATCCCTGGTTGCCCAGGGAAGGCCCAGCGAGCCGATCAGCGACCATGGCAGTGGCAGCCGGAGTTTGCGTGTCCCTCGTCTGTATTTCCTCTTCCTCAACTGATTGGATGATGATGGACTCTCTTGGGTAAGGCTTCGATCTTCTTTTTCCTGGAACGTCGGGTGGTCTGGCGTGCTGCGGCGCAATCGAACTGATGTGCGCGTGGGAGGAGGCGTCGGCTCTCTGGAACATGTTGGTCATGAATGATTGTAGGTCCTCAAGCTCAAGGTCCCTCTGTATGGTGGAGTTTCGGACGTAGCGAGGAGCGTCTTTCGCGAATTCAGCTTCCTGTCGATCGTGACAACCAGGTACTTCACGTCTGGTTGCCATGGGAACTCTTGTTCCATGAGTTTCAGTTTTGTAGGCAATTTTGTGCTCCTAGAGATCATGGCTTGAGTCTTGCCTACGTTTACTGAGAGTCGCCATTTTTGAAGCCATTCTGGCAGGGCATCTAGTGACGGCTGCACTCTTTTGACGGCGTATTCAGGCTTGTAGGATGATGCAAAGTAGGCTGCGTCGTCGGCGTATAGGGCGAGCTTTGCCTGCCCGACAACTGGGAGGTCGTCGGTATACCAGGCACAGCATACTGGAGAGATGCAGCTTCCTTGCGGCACCCCTTGATTGAGGACATGGCATCTTCCACTGACACTGCGAAAGATCTGTCTGTCAGAAAGCTGTGGAGAGTTTTGGTCAGTTTCTGGGGGGCTGTGGATTTGGAGATCTTGTAGAGGAGTCCTTCGTGCCTTACTTATACCCTTTGGAAGGCTTTCTCCATACCCAGCATGACCGCGACGACGTATTCCTTTTTGTTGTGGCTAGTGGCCATCTCATTTACCAGTCTAAGAATTTGCAAGGTGGTGGAGTGCTCGGATCTAAACCCGAATTGCTCCTCCCATGGCTTCAAGTGTGGTGTCAGGTGCGTCAGCAGCATCTTTTCGAAAACTTTGGATAGCGTGCTGAGCAACGTTATCGGCCGGTAGTTTTCGGGTCTTCGGCCGTCTTTTCCGGGTTTAGGTAACATCACCACCTTGCCTTTCTTCCAGTCTTTAGGAAAATGGCCACTGCGGAATATGCCGTTGAAAATTCGTGTCACAGCTACTATAGCTTTTGGCGACTTTTGCGGTAGGTGTTTTAGGGCTTCGTTGGAGATCTGGTCTGTTCCTGGGGCCTTCCTTCTCGGGAGCTGTTGGATTGTTCTTTTGACCGTGCCTGGGTTCATGAATATCGCGTCTTGCTGAGCATCGGTCAGAAGATACTCCTGGAGGTCTCTTTCGATCTTGGCAACATGATCTTTGTTCGGGGTTTCGTTAGGCTTAAATTGGGATTCCAGAGCGTCGGCTAAGATTTCAGCTCTGTCTGTTGCCACGAATTTGAGCAATCCGTCACTGCCTTTCAGCGGTTGCGTTGGTTTTGGTTTGTCACATAAATGTCTACCGAGTCTGTACTGAGGGGATATTCTCTGAGATAGAATTTATGTGGTCCTCCCATCCTTCTGCGGAGTGTTCCTCAAGAGCTGACTTGATCTGATTGATCAGCACATTTAGACTGGTTTTCACTCGGGGGCATCTGGTAGCTTGCCAAAGTCTTCGAGTGCTCCTCTTCTCATCGATCATATCTCTGATCTTTGATAAGTGCTTATCTCTTCTTTGGTGTGACTGTGTGGGATGTCCATCTGACTAAGGCCATACATACCAAACAGAATGCATTGGATGTTTGCGGCGTTGATGGTGGGGATTGCCGCACTGCCGAAGCTCGGAGCTTCGGACGTAATCACGTTTAATTTCACAATAAATTGTGCGATGATTCACAGCGAGCTACTAGTGCGAGAGGTCCGTACACGACGAAGGTTTACGGCTGTCCGCGCCGTACCGACTTAAATCCCCCTATATTTATAGAAGAGAATCGTTGTAACACCCGCCCGCTTCCCCCTCCCAGCTTGCCTGCTGCAGCGTACATTCTTTAGTTATGCAAATTTTTGGTATCATATTCGTCGGCGTACACTGCCCTAAGGACAGTCAGAACAAACAGTTAAATTAATTTCATATTGGAGTTTTATTTAATACAAAAAATATTAGATTATTTTCCAAGAAACTTTAAAAAAAAACACCATTATTGAATATAATCAGTTGTAATACGGTTACTAATAAATATGAAATAAAAATCTGAACTACAAAACACAATTTAAATTTACAAATAATTATCATTCATAAACATTAAATGGTATCAAATAAAATAACTAAATTTTTAAATTAAAAATCGAATAAACGTAAGTAGGTAATTTAAATGTACAAAATTAATCAACATGGTAAACACCACAATAACAATTAAAATATCAACAACAATTTTTATGATTAGGTTGATGCTCGATATCAGTCTTTTTTCTTTTCAGTTTAATTTTGCCATCTTGTCAGTTCACATTATATTCATTTGATTTTCTTTTTAAACACGGCATGAAGTGAAAATAGCATCCTTTTACTCTACAAGACGGATTTAGCATTAGCGGCGATTTTAGCATCAAGTTCAAAATCAATTTAATTGGCGGGGTACCTCTTGTCCTTGCCTGGTTTGGGGAGGACGATCTCACGTCCGATCTTCCAGCTGACTGGGAAGTGTCCGATTCTGAGGATGCCATTGAAAACCCTAGCGATCGCGGTAATTCCTCGTCGAGGAAGGTTTTGCAGGGCCTCATTTAGAGTCCCATCTGGGCCAGATGCCTTCCTTTTTGGAAGGAATCTTATTGCCTTATCCTCAACCTTTTTGATGTTATCCCCGTCCCAGCGTCTGCCGGGACGGTGAGGAATAAATTGCTCCTGAAGGTGATCGGCTAAAATTTATGCCCTATCTTCAGGTGCAAAGTGCCTCACTCCGTTTCTGTCTAGCAGTATGTGGGAACGGGCTGTCTTAGTATCTATTTATCTATAGTCTCTATTTAGAGCATGGAGATTTACGTCGCGCTCCGAGGCCTTATCGATTTTGTGGTCCCAGGTCTCACCCCACCAGGCTTGTACAGCTTCGGCGAGTTTGTGAGTTCATTCAACTCCTTTTTTACGTTAGGACAGCGGGTACAGGCCCGGATGCGACGGAGCCTTCGCTTCTGATCTATGTCCCGCTGCAGGTTTGTTGATAGGGCAGTCCTTTTGTTTTTGTCCTTTGCGATGGTTGTGGTCGTTGCCACTCTGCCGGAGGTCTCGCAGATTGCGGTTGAGGCGCAGAGGCGGTATCAGGATGTTTTTTCTTTTTTTCCTGCCTCTGGGAATCCGATTCCGATCAGGAATGGTTTCCCCCCTGTAGGTAGGGGGGTTGGCCTCGGCCCTTATATTCAGGGATGGGTCTTCCCTGGCCTGAGTCGTTGGGCGTAAGTGGTTCTCGACTCGTCCTCTGTGACAAGGGGTTGAAGGGTAGATACTCCCCGCTGGTTGCTGGGTGAGTTGTGATGGTATCTCCTCTCTTTCTCGCCTCTTTTCTGTGGACCTGGCACGACCTACTTTTTGAAGTGTGTTCTCGGCCACAGTTGGCGCATGTGGGTTGTTCCGTGAGGGGGCGAGCGCAGTCGCTAGCGGCGTGTTGGCCTCCACAGCGAACACATCACTTTGATTTTGAGAGTTGTCTTCATATAGCGTGCTTTTTTAGTTATCAGAAGCCATTAAACATTTCTTAGGGCGTAAAAACTATCGTTTATTAATTTTTTCACCGAGCAACTTAATTGATACAAAATTATAATTAAAAAAATCACCAATTTTCGCAAAGTTCTCAAGTGGCCAAGTTTCCGTGCCGGTAAGAAGTCGTGTTTGTTACAACACTTATGTGCGGGAAGGGCACAAATATTTAAAGATGTTTGTACTTTTGGAAAATATAATTATTCTCGACAAAATGTAGTGTACAAAACGTGGTTGGCTGAAGTAGTTATTTTTGAGTAGTAATGCCAATGAATGCTGTTGAACCGATTAAATCTCAGAATAGATCTGCTCCTATAAGCATGTCGATGGGAGATGTCTCGTTGAAGTTAGGATCAGCTAAATTAAACTTAGATAAATTCAATTGTCTTATGTCAAGAATAGACTTGGGTACTTTACATGAAATAGTAGGCAAGACAAGACAACCCATTGTTACTGTAAATGATTCATCTTTAGAACGTACTTGAAGAGAACAACGTTCTATATTTGATTTCATAGGAGTATTACCTATACCTAGCACTTCGGTATTTAGAAGGAACGCACGGCAGATTAAGTTTCTGTTTGACTGATTCGGTTATGAAGGTGGACTGGCTACCACTGTCCAATAGCGCGCGTACGCTGACAGTTTCTTTAGTATGCGGATGCGGATTCGATACCTGTACCATGGCCGTACACAACAGTACTTGAGTGGAAGAGGCGACAGCTGACATCGCCACAGACTCGCTCAGCTCTTCACTCTTTGGCTCGTTGGATCTGCATAGAAGCGAGTTGTGTCGTCCTTTACATGCCTTAAATGTGCCTGGCAGCTAGGGTTGCCAACTTTTTTTAACAAATAAAACGTATAAAAGTGGTTTGGATAGGAAAAAAACTAAGTATTACGAAGAAAAAAAAGTATATATCAAATTTTATTTTTTTTTGCTTTAAAAACGTATTTTTTTGTGCTTTTAGCACATGATAACAATTTATTCAGAATTACTCGTCATTTTCAGCATTAATATTTACTTTAAAATGCATTCTTCACTTATAAACAAAACTAACGGACCTGTTTTGTACAATTTCTTCGATAATAACTGACATCTAACATTTCGTTCAGTAATTAAAAATTGTTTCCATTATCCGTTTTAAATATTTCGTTCAGCAATTATGAATCGTTAAGTAACATAATAATGAGTATTTTGTTTTACGCACCACAGTAAAGGTTGACAATAAAGTATTTTTGCATACTTTATTTGTATGTAAAAGTATAAAGTATTAATTACCAAAAATAAAGGAGGATACGTTATTATAGTTATTTTTTTTTGGAGCTTATGGCCTGGTTGCTGAGACCTTTCCACAATTTTATTTTTTTCTGAAGACATGTGTACGTTCGGAACTTTTTTTTTGTAAAATGTCTACAAAGTTCAGGTACTGTTGTTATATTTGTTTGTTTTAGACATTAATTTTTATTTCCTGAAAATAATACCTAAGATTTATTGTACAGTAAAAACATAAAATCATCGGAAAGGAACGGAATTTAGGGAATAAAAAATCAGTTATAAGATTAAGGAAAAAAAATCTACAGGTTAACAAAAGTGTAAATGTCTTTTTATAGGTTGTCTATGACTTTTCTTGATAAGCTATTCATACTTAGTGGTTATATACTCTTTGAGCTATTGTCTATGTCTAGAAAGTTCAATATTCAACACAGTTTTCAATAATTTTTTTATGACATAAGTTTGAAATAGGTACTTAATTATTTTTATTATCATTGTTTTTCGTTCATCAAAGCCTAAATTAGTTTAGCTAAAAAGTAACACGACATTCATTGACTGTTAGGAGGACCCGGCGAAGTTCGCCGGGTCAGCTAGTTTTAATATATAAAATCCCAGTCAGTGGCTTATATACTAATGACCGCTGGGCGAGATTACTCGAAAATGATCCCAGCCACTTACCCGGGGTGCGTTTATTGCTGGCACTAGCGTTTGGTCCGAGTACCTGGACGTACTTTTAGAGGCTTGCTTAGCACAGTAATCTGAACTACAACAGCTCTAGTAGGTGATTTATGTAAAAAAAATGTTAGCCCACGTAACTAGCGAGAAGCGAGCGCTTTGACACATCGGCTAAACGACTTACTAGCTAGGAGGTTGGTAGGTTAGTTAGGTAAGCGATGGACATGTAATGATGATATTTTAATGAAAATTAAAATTTTAAAAATAAAAACGGAATGCGTGCGCGCAAATCGACAATGGTACTACGGCCCACCGCGTATCGCTCGTAAGCCGCGTGAAGCTATATATATAGATTATAGAGGTATATACCGTACAAATAGGGCGATCCACACACTGCCGGTCGCGTTCTTGGTTGTCTTCGCGCCGCGCGGTGCGGTGGGGAGGCGGCTTCGGGTTTGTGTGTCGTCCTCGCCTACAGACGAGGAGTCTCTTGGTTGGTCCCTTTCGGGTCCTCTGCTTCTTTTAGCACCATTTCTCTGGCATAGGCTCGGATGTTTGCCGTCCTTTCCCACAATTGTGCTAGGTTTCTAAGGTGTTCGTGAGTAGAAGCATCGCTGCGGAGGAACATTGTGCTGGTTTCTTTTGTGATTTGGTCGTTCAAGGTTTCTAGTTGTAGGTCTCTTCTGATAGTGGAGTTGCGCACGAATCTGGGAGCTCCGACGATCATGCGAAGTGTGAGGTCTTCTTGAGCGTCCATCTTTTTTCTTAATTTAGAATTTGTTACTGCGTACCAGGCTGCCAGTGCTGTAGAGTGCCAGTTTTATATTGGTTGGGACCTGAGGAGCCTTGAGGATAGGTGAGAGCGTTGCTCTGGCGGCTTTTGCAGAGTTACAAGTGCTCACTACCTGTTCTCTCATTGAAACTCTTTTGTCTATGGTGACTCCGAGGTATTTGGCCTTGTTCTGCCATTCGATCTGTTGGTCCTGTAGTGTGAGTTTCTGGACTAGACTTGTCCACTTTTCCGCGAAGGGTACCGCTGCCGACGTTTACGGATAGCCTCCACTTACTCAGCCAGTCTGGGATCGTGTTTAGAACCCGTTGCATTTTCTGACCTGCATGCTTTAGAGTGAGGTAATATAGGCAGCATCGTCTGCGTATGGCGCCAGCTTGGCTTGTTCAGGGCAGGGTATGTCGTTTGTGTACCACGAGTAGCATATAGGCGATAAACAGCTACCCTGTGGTACACCGGCTCTTATTTGTCGCTGTGAGAAGATCTGATTTTCCACTTTGACTCTTATCTTGCGGTCTTGAAAGAAGGAATCCAACACCTTTAGCACTCTAAGGGGAGTATCTGATTGTGAGAGCTTGAAAATCAGGCCATCATGCCAGACTCTGTCAAAGGCCTTTTCCATGTCCAGGAATACTGCAATCGCGTGTTCTTTTTTGTTCTTCTGCGTGGTGATGTGGTGCAGTACCCTGGCTATTTGAAGGGTGGTGCTGTGTTCTGACCTGAATCCGAACTGCTCCTCTCGTGGCGTGATGTGGGGCTGCAGGTGTTGGATCAACATTTTCTCCCATAGCTTGGAGATGGATGAAAGCAGAGTGATCGGGCGGTAGCTTTCTGGTTTCAGAACGTTTTTCCCCTGTTTCAGTAGCATTATTGCATTTCCTACTCTCCAAGCTCTGAGGAAATGCATGGTGCGCATGATGCCGTCTTGTGATTGAGGCTATAGTCCTTTGTGGAAGGTGGCGTATCATATTGTTTGTGATTTGGTCTGGTCCTGGCGCTTTCCTGGGCTTTGAAATAAATGAAATGACAATGAAATAAATTTTATTTGAGACACACACACAATACATATAAATAAAAGAAGAATTATTAGTAAAGTCACATAAAGTGTCCCAAATAGGCTTCCAGCTCAGCATTTGTATGTAACAAGACAACGCTGATCTTCCGTTGGAAGCCCTTCGAGTCACAGCATGCCATAGAATAAACAAAATAATTTAGAAAATTGTAACTAGTCCAGAAACTATAACAATAAAAACAAAAAACAAAAATACAGCACTATAACACTCAAAAACTTAAACCAACAAACAATAAATAAATAAATAACACTCATATACACATATCAATAACTATAGTAATTTTTTATTTATTTATTTATTTACACTTTTACATTGCCATTACAGTACAAAACTAATGCGACAATGGAAAATAATGGGTACATATAAATTAAATTACATAGTTTCAAATATATTGCTCAATTCTAATTGTTTCTGCTTATTTGATCTATGTACTGGGACACAGCACTATTAAATTTTATTTCTGATATTACAAACAAGTCAACATCCTCGCGCGCACTGCAGAAGCTATTGAGAGTGCGTAGAGCCCGCTGAAAAGGAGGCTTGCTCCATAACTTAGTTATTACCGTTGGTATGGCAAAGAGCGGAGGTCGTCTAATTAATTAATTAACAACTCAACTCAAGACGCCAAAAGAAAAAGGTCCACATAGCAGAACAAACTGACACGGAGACAGACAACCCAACCAACCAAGTCCCTCGGAGATCCATGGCCGCAGCGATGAAGAAGACAGACAACGCTGCACCAACCTGGGAGCGGAACCCTCCCTCCCAGGAACAACGCCAACAACCCCAACCTCCCATACCTCCACACCCCCATCACCGGAAACATCAAACTTCCCATCCACTATCTCCCTCCCCTTCGGGCTTCTCTTTTGTACACCTCGCATGTGTGGTTGTTTGCCGTGTGGGGCCCTTTGCAATTTGCGCAAGTCGGGGTCGCTTCACGGTCGCGTGGGCAGTCTCCGGTGTAGTGTGGGTCTCCACAACGTACGCAGGCAAGAGGGCGGTGACAGTTGTGGCTGGAGTGACGGAAACCTTGGCAACGGTGATATTGGGCGGGTCCCTTTTTTCCTCTCCAGCTCTCTATTGTAATACCTGGCATGCATAATATCTCGCTTACCTCGTATATTGCTGGGAGAAGGTTTGGTGTGGGCTTGAAAAGAGCGAAAAAGATGCAGCCGGGGCGTCCTTTGCTTGCTCTTATGGGCCTAACTGTTTCGGGTTCAAACCCCTGGGCTTCAAGGTCGTTCTTAATTTCATCAGCGGGGGTATCTGCTGGGATACCGCGGATGGCCACCTTCACCTGACGTTCTTCTGGTAGGCTATAGGAGAACCAGGTGATGTCTTGGGTGTCGGACAAATATTTCTGAATTGTCCGGTACTCTTCTGGCGTCTCAGGTGAGAATCTGACCCCTTTTCCAAAAGGGCGGGCATTTGGAGTGTGCCCTAGGGTGTCTTTCAGTTTCTTTAGGTGTTGGACCCAGTTTGGCATAATCTCCACTACTTTTTGTGGGTATCTAGTTTTGCCTTTTTGGGCGGGCGGATTCTGGGCGGTTGTGGTTTGGGCGGTCGCTTCCTGGGCGAGTTCCATTGGGCGGCTTGGTGATTGTGGGCGGGTTTGTTCCCCTCTTTGTTGGTTTGGTAGTGGGCGGGCGGTAACAACTGGGCGGGCGGTTCTTCCTGTCTGGTGGGCGGGAGATGCGACCACAGATGCGTACGAAGTTGAGGCCTCCGATGTTGGGGATCTTTGTGGGAGAGGTTCCCATTCAAAAGTGGCTGGATGTTTGGGCGGTTCCTGGGGCGGGGAGTCTTCGTCCCGTTTGCGGCGTTGACCTGGTGGTGGTGGGGTGTTTATCTTGGTTGGGGTACCTCTAACTTGTTTTTCCCTGCCTTGTATGATGGGTTTCAAAAGTTCTATAAATTCAAGGCTTAGTTGTTTATTTCTAACTAGGTCGGCCATAATTTTTAAATCAGAATCGTGTTCTAATAGGGATTTCTTTGAAATTTGGGCTTCGTATGGAGCTGTGGTTGGTAGTGTGAGTGGTGCTGCAGGCGGCGGCATGACGCTCGTCTCTCTACCCACCCGTCGGGCCATCTTGGTTGTATCGTGTTTTTTCACGATTTTTGTTTGCTTACGCGAGGAAGATTTTGTTTACTGTCCGAGCTGGCAGCTCGGCTGGATTCCCGGCTAGACGCCGATGAGGTACTCACAGTTCTTGGGTGTATTTCCTTTTCCATTCGGGCTGGGCCTCTGATCAAGGGATCCTTGTTTGAGGCACTCGCGCTTTGGGAATACGGGGCGGTTGTCACTGTCACTGGTGGTGGTGTTTTCTTCCGAGGGTCAAGACCTTCACGGACGGCCCCGCCGGAAGACCAATCCTGGCCAGCCAGACGCAGCTGGGTGGCTCAGGGTCTTTGCGGGATCGCTTGCAGTCAGCGGTGCCGTGGTCACCGAGGCACTTGACGCAACGGGGGCGCGCGTTACAGTTGCGGGCGGAGTGGCCATAGAGTTGGCATCATGGCATTGACCCGGGGGCCCCTTTCGGAAAGGGGCCTCTACTGCTAGACCGGACAGTCTGCAGACGGTTTTAAGGCCAAGGATGGCCTTTCCCTCAGGGGACAGGTCGAGTATGACCAGGACTAGGTCGTATGGTACTTTGTCTCGTCCGCGGTACATGCGATGTACCTCACGGACGGGGAAGTTTTGAGCCTCTAAGTCGGCTTTAATTAACTCAGTACTGAGTTCAGCGGGGAGTCCACGTATAACAACGCGGAGGAGTCTCTCGCTTTTGAGTGCATAGGTGTGGAAACCTATGTTCTCAGCGCGCAGAACGGAGGTAAGACGACGGTGGTCGTCGGAGGTTGCCAGGGTCAACTTTTTGGACTCCTTGACGGACTGGGCCTTGGTGAATTTTATATTTTTCATTGAGAGTAACTTCTCAATGTTAGGCCACTTGCCCTTTTCCCGAAGGAAGACGGGCTGTGGCGGACGTTCTTTGCGGGGCGGGGGCGCGGGGGGTGAGGACGCCGGAGTGGGGCCGGCGGGGACGGGGACCGCGACGGGGGCGGCGGGGAACGCGGCACGCTTATGCGTGCCAGCGGCTATCTTTGCCGGAGGGACGGATTTCCTCTTTTTTAAGGAAATCTTCTTACGTTTACCTCCGAGGACGATGATGAAGCCGTCGTCGTCGGAGGTTGACGAAGAGGAGGGGGCTGGGGGAGCAGAGCCCTCCGATGACTCGGAGTCGGCGTCGGAGGAGGGCTCGTTAACCTCCATCGGGGAGGACTCCGCCGCTTCGGGCGGCGTGGCGGGGGACGGGGGGCTATTTTCATAGCCGGGCGGGAGTCGGAGTCACCAAGGGAGTCGCGGGGCGCAGGAGCTCCTCGATGAGCTCCGGGTAGTTTGTCTTTATCGCGCGGAGGAGGTCTCGCAGACTCTCCGGCGATAAATTAGCTATGTCCATGATGGACGCAAGGGGGGGCGGGGGTGTTGTCCCTACTCCTGCGGGGTGCACGCAGGAGACCCTAAGTCCCTCTCTGCCGGGTGAAGGCAGAGGGGGTGAGTGCCTGCGTGTCCTACCTAATAGGTGTGTCCCTTAGGCCTCTCTTACGGGGCAAAATGGGTGTGTGCCTATCGCTACCTGGGTAACGACTAGGGAAGCCCCCAAGGCCGTTGGTCCCAGGCCCGTCCGGTTGTCGCTTTGTCAGGAGACAAAGCGGGTGTACCGGGGCTACACCCGACCAGTTTCGTTTACACCGTTTGGTATCCACTGGTCGACCACTGAAGGTGGCTTTTCTAAATAACTGCGTACGCCAAGAAACAGTTATTACGAGTTTGTCTAGAAATAGACAAACTCGCGTTAAAAGGTTGGCTATTGTTATCAGCATACGCTGATAACAAAAGCGCGCGATCGGAGCGAAGCTTTTGGCGGGCTCAGCGCGGGGGCTGAGGCGAGCGGGCGGAGGTACAGGGCAGGGCCTGTGACATATACGTATTTAAAGACTCGGTGAGGCGGGGGGATTGTCGCGACTTACTTAGTCACAAAGTGACTCTGTTACAGGCCCCGCCCTGTACCTCCGCCCGCTCGCCTCAGTCCCCGCGCTAAGCCCGCCACGAACTTCGCTCCGTTCGCGCGCTTTTGCTAACAGCGTATGCTGATAACAATAAATAGCCAACCTTTTAACGCGAGTTTGTCTATTTCTAGACAAACTCGTTATTACTATTTCTTGGCGTACGCAGTCATTTAGAAAAGCCACCTTCAGTGGTCGACCAGTGGATACCAAACGGTGTAAACGAAACTGGTCGGGTGTAGCCCCGGTACACCCGCTTTGTCTCCTGACAAAGCGACAACCGGACGGGCCTAGGACCAACGGCCTTGGGGGCTTCCCTAGTCGTTACCCAGGTAGCGATAGGCACACACCCATTTTGCCCCGTAAGAGAGGCCTAAGGGACACACCTATTAGGTAGGACACGCAGGCACTCACCCCCCTCTGCCTTCACCCGGCAGAGAGGGACTTAGGGTCTCCTGCGTGCACCCCGCAGGAGTAGGGACAACACCCCCCTCCCCCCCTTGCGTCCATCATGGACATAGCTAATTTATCGCCGGAGAGTCTGCGAGACCTCCTCCGCGCGATAAAGACAAACTACCCGGAGCTCATCGAGGAGCTCCTGCGCCCCGCGACTCCCTTGGTGACCCGACTCCCGCCCGGCTATGAAAATAGCCCCCCGTCCCCCGCCACGCCTCCCGAAGCGGCGGAGTCCTCCCCGATGGAGGTTAACGAGCCCTCCTCCGACGCCGACTCCGAGTCATCGGAGGGCTCTGCTCCCCTAGCCCCCTCCTCTTCGTCGACCTCCGACGACGACGGCTTCATCATCGTCCTCGGAGGTAAACTTAAGAAGATTTCCTTAAAAAAGAGGAAATCCGTCCCTCCGGCAAAGATAGCCGCTGGCACGCATAAGCGTGCCGCGTTCCCCGCCGCCCTCGTCGCGGTCCCCGTCCCTGCCGGCCCCGCTCCGGCGTCCTTACCCCCCGCGGCCCCGCCCCTCAAAGAACGGCCGCCACCGCCCGTCTTCCTTCGGGAAAAGGGCAAGTGGCCTAACATTGAGAAATTGCTCTCAATGAAAAATATCAATTTTACCAAGGCCCAGTCCGCCAAAGAATCAATAAAGTTGACCCCGGCAACCTCCGACGACCACCGTCGTCTCACCTCCGTTCTGCGCGCCGAGAACATAGGTTTCCACACCTATGCACTCGAAAGCGAGAGACTCCTCCGCGTTGTTATACGTGGACTCCCCGCTGAACTCAGTACTGAGTTAATAAAAGCCGACATCGAGGCTCAACTTCCCCGTCCGTGAGGTACCTACATCGCATGTACCGCGGACGAGACAAAATGCCGTATGACCTAATCCTAGGTCATACTCGATCTGTCCCTAGAGGGTAAGGGAGAACCGTCTGCAGACTGTCCGGTCTAGCAGTAGAGGCCCCTTTCCGAAAGGGGCTCCCGGGTCAATGCCATAGATATCAACTCTATGGCCACTCCGCTCGCAATTGCAACGCGCGCCCCCGATGCGTCAAGTGCCTCAGCGACCACGGCACCGCTGACTGTAAGCGCTCGCGGGATGACCCTGAGCCACCCAGCTGCGTCCTCTGCGGTGTCGCGGGTCATACCGCAAACTACCGCAGTTGCCCAAGCGCACCAAAGCTCGACAAAAAGGTGCGCTCTCGCGCTCCGGAGCGATCCTCCCCGAACGCTTGACCTTGGCTTGTGTATTGGACTTTGTTTGCTGCATTTCGATTGACCTTGGCTTGTTTATTGGATTTGAGCGTGACTCGATTGGTCACCGTCAGGATGGCGAGTCACCTGTCGTATTTAACGTGGAAATGCTATCCAAAAATTGCTTCTCATTTGCTTCTATTTGCTTTCTTCAATAAGAGATTTGCTTCCTTTATATTTTAGGAGAAATTAGAACTTTCAAGGTGACCGTTCATTCTGACGTCAGGATGGCCGGTCACCTGGCCGTAGACGACGTGCGGTGTGGAATTGCTGTGATTTATATAAACCAATAATTGCTTCCTATTTGCTTCCTTCAAAGCTTTCAAACCTAGATACTGTACCTATCAAGGAAATAAAGATCCTATATCGATATAACAGGAATAGGTATGCCCAGCGCCTGACAAAAATGGAGAGCAAAATGCGTTCATAGCTTTTGCCAATTAATTTATTTTTAACCGACTTCAAAAAAAGGGGAGGTTTCTCAATTCGTTAGTATATTTTTTATATTATGGTTAACTTTTTTAGGAGAGCCTGGTGATGATGGTGTGCTTGTAAAGCGCCATTTATGTACTTCAGAAATTGTGGCGATTTGGCTCGTCTGATACGACAAGGAATCGCATTTGCTGAAGAGCATGTATATGAATTACAATAAAAAAATATTGAATTTAACAATTGTTTTTTTTTCCTTTTTAATTGAGAAGCTAGGAAATTAAAAGTCCATTCTGAGGTTAGATTTTAATAAATTTCAAATTTATTGTACTTAAATATTGTTTTTTATTTATTGTTTGTAACTGAGAAGCTACGAAATAATTAGAACCCTATTTTTGAGGTTAGATTTTATTGAATTTCAAATTGATATATCTCCTAAACTACAAAATGCAACATATTGCCCCCGGCGTGTATGTATATTAGAGAGTTATGCCTTTTTGTTAAATCTCACCCAAGTTTGTTTATAAAGCGGAGTGAGGTTATAACACGACAGAAAAGGCATAAATTTAAAAATTTGCTGTACAAACCACAATGCAATAGGGATTTATATAAAAGAAATGTTTATAACATGTGTATATTAATTTATAATAAATTACCCGAATCATTAAAACATTTTTTAATGGATTTCTTTTTAAGAACAGATTATGTAGCTGGTTGCTTGACAAATGTTTCTATAATGTGAATGAGTATTTGAATTATGATGATAAATGTATGTAATTTTTTATTATGACATCTTTAACCTTTTGACCGCCACGCTCCAAACGCATTCTCGTATCCTCTACGCCAAAGCACAAAGTGACCAATAATACCTACGAAAAAACTAGTGCTGCCAAGAGTCGATAAAATGTATTTGTCGATAAACACATGGAGACTTGATTTCGTTGGTTTTTTATGCAATAAACAACTTTTTAAATTACGCAAACGCTACCTTAAAATGGTAAAATCTAACTCTCCAAGCCATCCAAGTTAAAAAAAGAAAGGCTTTAGGTTATAAGCATTATTTTCAATTTTCGAGTTTTACTTGATACCAATTTACTCTTTAATATATAAATTGCTACGCCGCAGTTGCCGGTGTTTTGCCTATATAAAACCAGAAATCAGATCGATAAAAAATATTTTCAAATAACAACAGCACATCACTATTCACCCACGAGTCGTCGTCTGTTGTCGCGAGTAGCCGACAAAGGCGCGGCTGGCACGATGTTTGAAAGCTTGCTTACATCTGAGGTAGTGCTGTGGTAGGTCATAGTCGCTGTTTATCGATAAGGACAAGTATAGGTATATACTCCACTCTTAAAATGTCAACTGTCGTCGTATCTACGTATGTGTGTATGGGTATATATACAGAAGCCTATACCTAAGGTCCCATCTTGCCAGTAATTATATAGCTGGCTGGCTTCCTACCTATGCATGCAAGTAGGAAAATAAATAAAACTGTAAGTAGGTTCAATTCATTTATTATTTTGACGGAGCCGTAGCACAACAGATTTTATCTTTTGTACTACGACTCCGACCGCCTTTGGTGCCTCGCCGCCGACACCGCCACCGCTGCGGGGATCGCTGCCATCTCCACCAACTTGCAGCGACGGGAGTTTTCATTGGGCCATTTTATTAGAATAGGCGGAGAGAGTATTGGACCCTGAGCGATTATTGGCAGAACGGGGTTGGTCTGCCACCTTGCACGCCATACCCGGTGCTCCAATACCGCTCTGCGCCTAGTTTGAAGGGCCATCGTGGGTCTGAAAACAAAAGTAGGTAAGTACATACATAACATAATAGAAAACATGTCTAGGTAGCTTTGTGTAGGTATATTTTGTAACGCATTTTCACAAATCACGAAAATCAATAGGTAGGTGTAGGTACGCAAGCAAACACAAACGCCCAGAGAGCCTAGGTTAGGTACCTATACGATACGAAGTGTGGTACGTTTTGAGGTAGGTACTCACACGTATATGAATATGAAAGTAAAGAGGCACTAGCTTCTCGAAAATGGCAAGCTAAAAGTGAGTCCCCCCACCTCAGTCATAGTCCGGACCGGGGACCGGGGCGGCGCGGCGACGCTGGCTTTCGTGTTTCCCGTTCGTATTGTTGTCTCGGTCACACTTCGATATAGGAACGACTTTACAACTTTGTTTTTCATTAGGTAGGTAGGTATATTGCAAAATATGGGAAGTAGCCATAGGTATCGTTTCGTTTAGTTGTAACACAATACTGCCATTTATTGAGTTAGCGCTGGGAGAACGTAACATATCTACAAAATTTTACTATTACTTTTATATCTTATGTACTCACACTTTTATATTCCAATGTTGCCGAAGCCTCCACAAAGTCAGCAAAACCACTGCCGCAGCCGCAAGGTATTTCGTAATAATAGTACTGAAATGATAAAAGAAAATGTATCTAAAAGTTATTTATTTAATACAACAGGTAGTTAAAGTACTATAAGAAATAGGTTGTCTTCGGAAATTTTTGATAATTTTTGGTAAGTAGTAATTTTAAGTTGTTCCCATAAAAAAATCGCATCTGTGATGCGAATTTTAAGCATGATGAGCAGACTGCTCACTCTTACAGAGCGCCACTTATTAGTTGATTTTTATTTATTTATGGCAATAAAAAACACATAATTAAACATTTAGGTAGGTAGGTATATAGAAACGCAATTCAAATTTTCTATAGAATGTGTACTAAGTAATAATCTTGCACAACATTAACAATAGATGCACAAAAAATAGTAAGTAGGTACTTAAGTGAAACACAGAAAAAATAGGAAATAACAAATTAAAATACTTAAAAACACAATTACGTAACATGTCAATAATATGTAGGTAATTGCTTTACTTCCATCTAAATAAAATATAAGGATTGGTACAGGCACAGAATTGACAGAATGCCTATTAATCAATTTAACTATAGGGGTATGAAGTTGAACATGTTTTTTGAATGTTTTTGCTTATTAACTATGCTAATATTAATGATTTCTAAACTAATCTACTAACAGCATGTCTCTTATTATATTATATAGGTTTCACGAGGAAGATCAACAAATATATTCACCCCCTCCAAAGAAGAAAGTTGAATTCTCCCCCGAGATGGGCAGTGGGAACTTCTGCCAAAACTGCAATGGGAGGAAAAAATATCGCTGCCCAAGCCACCGAAGGCAGCACCCGGCATGCCGAAAAAAATTATTTAGTTAAATAATAACAATAAATATTAATAAACAATACAATATACAGCACTTTTTATAATTTAAATATTTATATTACCTCTAAACAAGATGTTCTTAAAAATTACAGTAAAAATAATAGATATTATACTTAACAATAAAAAAAATAACAGTCAAATAATAAAATGTTACGCAGGGTTATACTGCCGCGGGGCACCGGCATAAGAATGTTGCTCCCCCATCTCCTCCCGTGGGCGCCGTAGGACCCGGCTTAGGGATTTAAGCAGGAAGATGGGCAGCAGCGTCTTCTTGAGCCAACAACACCTCATACTGCGCTCGCCAACCCGCTTGCCAAGCGTGGCGAGTATTGGCAACCCCCCCTCAAATGATGACGACGAACACGCCACGGCCCCTAGTCCTCGGCAGCCCCGCTAGTCCTGGCTACGGTAGCGGTCAGGGAAACGGCGGGGCAAGGGGTGCTAAGAATCCCCGGGTTCCTCACGGCTACCACACCAAACGAAACCTGGCCCTGGCAACACACAACGTCCGCACTTTGCGGTCTGATGAAAAGATAGTTGAGCTGGAAGAAGAATTGAGCAGGCTACGGTGGGATATTTTGGGGTTGTCTGAAGTCCGTAGAAAGGGACAGGACACGATAACCCTTAAATCCGGTAACCTGCTCTTCTACCGGGAAGGCGACCAACAGTCCCAAGGTGGTGTCGGGTTTCTCGTTCACAAGTCTCTTGTTAACAACATCATTGCCATCGACAGTGTGTCGAGCAGGGTCGCATACCTAACACTCAGAGTATCTAAGAGGTACTCGCTTAAGGTCGTTCAGGTTTATGCACCGACCTCGGCACACTCAGATGAGGAAGTTGAGTCTATGTATGAGGACGTCAGTAGAGCCATACATACTCATAAAACTCACTTCAATGTTGTAATGGGGGACTTCAATGCGAAGCTGGGTATGAGAAGCGATAATGAGTTGAGAGTGGGGAATTTCGGTTATGGACAACGGAACCGTAGGGGACAGAGGCTGGCCGATTTCCTGGAGAAAGAAGGACTCTTCATGATGAATTCTTTCTTCCAGAAGCCGCCTCACAGGAAGTGGACCTGGATTAGTCCCAACGGCTTCACGAGAAATGAGATCGACTTCATCATGACCGACAAGAAACGGATATTCAATGATGTCTCTGTGATTCACAGGGTGAAAACCGGTAGTGATCACTTAATCGTAAGAGGCACATTGAATGTGAACGTTAAACTTGAACGGTCCCGTTTGATGAAGTCCACGCTCCGTCCTACTCGCGCCCAGGTCGAAAACCCCGAGAGCTTTCAACTCGCGCTCTCAAATCGCTTTGATTGCCTAGAAGATAACGCATCGGTGGACGAGATCAACAACAGGTTCGTAGAGACTGTCCATACGGTCGGGTCTCAGTTCTTCAAGACTCGCCGTACCAATAGAACTCAGAGACTCTCTGAGGACACCCTTGACCTTATGGCTGAACGACGCTCGCTTAAACTGCAATCTCCCGACGACGCCCAGTCCCATAGGCAGCTCAATAGACGAATTTCAAAATCCTTGCGGCACGATATTCGTATCTTTAGTACGTCTCGTATTAAAGATACGATTGAGCGAAACCAGGGCTCCAAAGTGTTTGCAAGAGATAGATCTATTGGGCAAAGCCAGATGACGAAGCTGAAGCGGGATGATGGCAGTGTAGCGTCGACGAAAGCGGAAGTGTTAAGGGAAGTCGAAAAGTTCTATGGGCAGCTTTACGCTTCGGTCACAAAACCTGTTATCAGTGCGGCCGAAGACCCAAGAGCCAAACTGACCCGACATTACACCGAAGATATTCCGGACATCAGCCTGTACGAGATTCGAATGGCCCTGAGACAGCTGAAGAACAACAAGGCGCCGGGTGAGGACGGAATCACGTCAGAGCTTCTGAAAGCGGGTGGAACACCGGTACTTAAAGTCCTTCAGAAGCTCTTCAATTCCTCCTTGCTCGGAGGTACTACGCCTGAAGCATGGAACAAAAGCGAGGTGGTGTTGTTCTTTAAGAAAGGTGATAATGCCCTATTAAAGAACTACAGACCCATCTCGCTTTTGAGCCATGTTTATAAGCTGTTCTCAAGGGTCCTTACAAATCGTCTCGAGCGCAGGTTTGATGACTTCCAGCCCCCCGAACAAGCCGGGTTCCGAAAAGGCTATAGTACCGTAGACCACATTCATACGCTGCGGCAGGTTATACAGAAGACCGAAGAGTATAACTTGCCGCTCTGTTTAGCGTTTGTGGACTACGAGAAGGCCTTCGATTCGGTGGAAACATGGGCGGTGCTTGAGTCTCTCCAACGATGTCGCATTGACTATCGATATATCGAAGTGTTGAAGTGTTTGTACAGAAACGCCACTATGTCAGTCCGAGTACAGGAACAGAGTTCAAAAGCGATTCCCTTACAAAGAGGAGTTAGGCAGGGAGATGTTATATCTCCGAAACTGTTTACAGCCACTTTAGAAGACGCTTTTAAACTCCTAGAATGGAAAGGGCTAGGCATCAACATAAATGGCGAGTACTTCACTCACCTTCGATTCGCAGATGATATCGTAGTCATGGCGAAGACGATGGAAGAACTCAGCAAAATGCTTGAAGACCTCAATCGAGTCTCCCAACGGGTGGGCCTCAGGATGAACATGGACAAGACGAAAGTCATGTCTAATGTCCATGTTGTGCCCGCCCCCGTTATGCTTGAGAATTCGGTTCTCGAAGTTGTTGACGCATACGTATACCTAGGACAAACAGTCCAATTAGGTAGGTCCAATTTCGAGAAAGAGGTCAGTCGCCGAATCCAACTCGGATGGGCAGCGTTCGGAAAACTAAGACACGTCTTTTCATCGAATATACCGCAGTGCCTCAAGACGAAAGTCTTCAATCAATGTGTGTTGCCAGTGATGACATACGGATCCGAAACGTGGTGCTTCACTATTGGTCTCATAAACAGGCTCAGAGTCGCTCAAAGAGCTATGGAGAGGGCTATGCTCGGGGTTTCTCTACGGGATCGAATCAGAAATGAGGAGATTCGTAGAAGAACGCGGGTCACCGACATAGCCAAACGGATTAGTTCTTTGAAGTGGCAGTGGGCAGGCCATATAGCACGAAGAACAGATGGTCGTTGGGGCCGAAAGGTTCTCGAATGGAGACCACGGATCGGCAAGCGCAGCGTAGGACGTCCACCAACTAGATGGACGGACGATCTGGTGAAGGCTGCGGGCTCACGGTGGATGCAGGCCGCTGCCAGCCGAAACCACTGGAGATCTTTGAGGGAGGCCTATGTCCAGCAGTGGACGTCTTATGGCTGAGATGATGATGATGATGAGGGTTATACTTTCTTATCAAGTTAAAATTTAACATAGTTATCACAATCAGTTTCCTTAAATATCACAATCAGTTTCCTTAAATTTCACATTTAACCACTGTAACGTCCAGCGCCCGCGGCGTAACTAGGGACTAACGTCCCAGCCCGCGCTACGCGAGCGGTGCGTGACACGCTGCGCGATTTTTCCGTTAAAACTATTTATCACATAAAAAGTACTAAACCTATTTCAAAACCAAAAATGTATTTATTTTCTTTATTATAATTATATAAACTTGAATAATAATATGAATCATCGTACCTACATCTTCATTTACTAAAAAAATATCAAAAATAGGATGGTAGCAGTTTTAGACTGATTTGGAGACCTATTTTGATAAATTTATTTAAAATACCTCCTCTGAACATTTAATTATTATTTTGGTACCGTTTTAACGGGGTTGGAGTCTAGTTTTTTCAATAACATATTTAATTTTAATACAGATATCACAAGTAAATCATAAAGAAATTAACTTGCGAAAAATAGGAAAATGGCGGAAAATTTCTCTCACTTTATTGACAAAATAATTTTTTTTTCATAATTTTTGTTGCCAGGTATGGGTTTTTCTAATTAGAATTTAGTAGAATAATTATTGACAATGACATCTGACATTGACACTAGCAACTTGTCTTATTAGAAAATAAAGAAAATCCGAAATAAAAAAACCAAAAACTCGTGTGGCACTCTAGTACCATGGACGTTAGTCGGCATAAAGTTTTGTGGCACTACAGTACCACTGGACGTTCAAGTGGTTAACATAATTATCACAATCAGTTTTCTGAAATACTACAATCAGCATTTAACATAGTTATCACAATCAGTTTCCTTAAATATCACATAATCAGCATATAACATAATTATCGCAATCAGTTTTCTTAAATATTACAATCAGCCTTTAACATAGTTATCACAATCAGTTTCCTTAAATATCACATAATCAGCATTTAACATAATTATCACAATCAGTTTCCACAGAGGTTTAGGTTAGGTACCGTACAAAAAATGGTTTATGGTGAATTGTAGAATTACCTAACAACCTTATACATCAAAATATAACACTAATTGTTTTTAACCCCCGACCAAAAAAGAGGGGTGTTATAAGTTTGACGTGTCTGTCTGTCTGTCTGTGTGTCTGTCTGTCTGTCTGTCTGTGTCACCATAGCTCCCGAATGGATGGAGCGATTTCAATTTAGTTTTTTTTGTATGAAAGGTGAGTCTTGCGCGAGTGTTCTTAGACATGTTTCATGAAAATCGGTTGGGCCGTTTAAAAGTTATGGGGGTGAGAGTGGGGAAGCAAAACCGAAAATCTGCAAATATACTAGTGTGGGGTATCAAATGAAAACGCATCGCGTCCACATTACATAATATTATGTTGTTTTATATTTAAGGAAATTAAGGCATTGGAATCGGGGGTTTTTCTTAAATTTTAAATTTAGATTTATTATTTGAGTACCTACTTATTAAATAAACCATAACTAGGTAGTAGTTAATTTACAGTGGTATTCTGCGAAACAAGGGGCTGCACACAGATATACTTTACATATCGCCCCTTCAAAAATAAAGAGACATAACTCAAAAAACCAAAAGTTTGGGAAAACGTGTTTAAAGTTTTGCACGTTCGGCGCGCGCTATACTTCGGTAAATTTTAACTATTTCTGTACAATTTTTTAATAAATTTTTGTGTCAGAGCAAAGTTTTATGATTAAATTTGAAGATAGCCAACCGATTTCTACACGGATTATAATCAAATACGCCTCTTTATTTTTTATAGATACAAATGATATTTGTACATATTAAGATTAATGTCTCTTTATTATTATTAAAAAAACATCTTATGCACTTTGCATAAGATGTTTTTTTTTATTAATACATGAATACTACGTTTTTTGATTAAATTGTAATTTATTTCCATTTTAGTTGTTGGATTAAAGAAAGTTTTTAACGGAAAATTAAGAAAATTATTGTTATTAGTTATTTATTATGAAAAAAACATAATAATCAACTATGTAGGAACTTGTTTAATCTTATATTTATCTAGGTACTCTTATATTATCTACGACAATAAACTAGGAACTATAACAATCACTCTGTGAGATAAAAAAGTGAACTTATTATTAAATGATAGGTAATTAAAGTAATTAGTATTATCAATCAGTATCAAATACCCATGTACGAACTAAACAATACCTTATTCATCTAAAGCTTTTAACAATCAGCCTTGGTACTCATGAGGTAATCACAAAAACTTAATACAAACATAGATTCTACAATGATGGTGTTGTAAAAATACCATGGCATAGTATGAAGGGATCAGTCCTTTAGTAATAAGCTCTTAAGTCCTTCTTTTTATTTGCTTGTTTACGCTTGTATGCCGTTTTCAGCGTGATTTCACTGAGGGACATAATTTATTTTTCTCTTATTTCTAACGTCTACCTCTTTATAAAATTCTTCTTCATACGATGTTTGGTAGCCGAAAAGAAACGGATTATCTCGTGATATTTTGAGTTGTTTTATCTCGTTCCAGTTCACGTTTTGTCCATCTGTGTTGATGTTAAAATTATAGATAGCCCCATTCTTCTGCTAAAGTTTTGGCGTCTATAAATGAGTCGAATGTTAGTTCCATAATAGCTGATCTGCTTATTTTTAATTCTTATTTAATTCTTTATTACGAATAGAATATCAATTTTTTTCCCCAACATTGTCTTCATCCTGTATTGATTTCTTCAAATAGTCCCAAACTATCTATGGCTCCTCGTTTTGCGAGGGGATGATTGACAGCGGAAGCTCTTTGATTTCTCACATTTACGTTAGCTTGTCCCTGAAATATAAACAGCTAATAAGGCTCAAGTGCATACAGTCAACTTTAATTAAAATATAAGTGATGAAAACTCAGACTACTTTGCTCAAAAACATGTAAGGGCCTGTAAGGCCCTGTCAACGAACTATATGAATCCGAGGATGATGAACAGCTCGTAGCTGTCGTTGAGCTCGAAGACGAAGAGTATGTAATGTGGACGCGATGCGCTTTCATTTGATACCCCACACTAGTATATTTGCAGATTTTCGATTTTCTTACCCCACTCTCACCCCCATAACTTTTAAAGGGCGCAACCGATTTTCATGAAACATGTCTAAGAACACTCGCGCTAGACTCACCTTTCATACAAAAAATAAATTGAAATCACTTCATACGTTCGGGAGCTATGATGTCCCAGACAGACAGACACACACGTCAAACTTATAACACCCCTCTTTTTTGGTCGGGGGTTAATAAATGGAGAAATGTTAACCACTGATTAATATTGCTAAAACAACACACAAAAACAAGTAGGAACTGTAAATTAATGTTAAAATAACTCACATTAGATAAGCGGCTCAATCATTAATTTTGGTTGAAGAAGATGTAAGATGATGTTGACCATTTTCTTCAAGTTCCTAAAACAAAATAAATAAGAATAAAATAGATACTCGTTACTTACTTATATTACAATGATTCAGTATAATGTGCATCATAATTATACTCACATCCATCGGTCTTGTGTTTGTTACACTTAGAGCATTAACCACATCACTTTTATTCTGCTCGAGTTGTCCATTCTCAGATGACATTATTAAACATGGTGAAACAGATTGGTTATCACACGTCTTGGTGTCAATAAGATCCTCTACATCCTTTTGTGCTTGTTCAGTATCTTCCTGCACCTGATAAATCAAAGTTAAATAAGCAAACAATACGCAAGCGCGTGCCTTTTGTCGTTGTCAACAAAAATGAACTCAGAAGTTACAAATACCTAGTACAAATCGCGTACCATCACGTCAGTAGACACTTGCTGACGACCCAAGTTTTTACGTTCACAATCTTCTTTAATGTCCTAGATTTTTGAGAAATTGGTACAGTATTCTCGTGAATAAGACCCAAATTTTTCGACTTCTGCAAGAAACCATCTTTGAAACTCACCACCTAATTAATGCGAAAGGGTACTAACATTAAATGTTTCAATAAAATTATGCAATATTTTAATAGTACACAGCAATATCATCAAATGAGATTTGGTTTGCTACGAGTGTCCAATACTCAACTAGCGCATAATTAAATGATACAATCAATGTGATTCTGTTTTAAAAACTAAAACGAAACATTTCAGTTTACTTTTCTTATAACATGGTTTATTTAAAACTAAACTGAATTAACTCTAAATCTTTCAAGAACAAACTCGTCATTTTTTAAACTAAAGTGAAGTAAGTCCAAAATGTTCACTTTACTTAATAATTAAATTATGTTTACAACCATACCTTTAATGATAAAACGAAGTATTCTATTTTGTTCCGCAAAAAATCCGCCGTAACAGTCTTCACAGCCGATGCATCACTGAATGATTCACTTTACCAGAATCGACCTTATCGCCGCGTTTTGTAGTAAAGAGACGACTGATAGTCTATTTCGGTCATTTAGCTCCAATGGGAGCGCCGGTTGGACTGTACCGATTCTCCTCGCGAAAAGGATGCGTTTTATTAGAAAAATATCGAAGGGGGTTGGTGTTGCTACTTCGATTTGATATTGGTCGAACTAAAACACTGTGACTTTGATATTTTTCTAACATTTGGCGAATTACGCACAACTGAAAATTCTGAAAATGTAGATTAGGCATGTTTTTTATTTGTTAGTAACAAAAAAATGAATTCAATAGATGCATATCTAGTATGTGAAAAAATAACTTTTTATACCATTTGACAGATTTTCGTATGCACTGCAGCGAAGACAGTAACATGTCTGCAGTATTAACGCTCCCCATATTTTTAGAATAATCTAAAACGGCTTTCGGTTTCATCATAGGTAGTCCCGTGGCTCTATTCTCCCTCATTGACGGTACCATTATATTATTATGTCAAAGTCAAAGTCAAAACGTTTATTTCCTTAGAAGCCTATGCTTACATGGACAGGTCAACTTAAATCTAATTTAAATAAAAACTAAGAATAATCAAGAAATAACATAGTCTTGACAGTTCGCTTCAATTTTTTACACTGAGTTGAGAAGCGAATAGAACAACTCAGCTTCCATCTCTTATGTTGTTATTATAACAATATTGGTGTACAACATGGTTACTTATAATTTAACATTTACAAACAAATGCTAGTCAAACATGCACATAGCAGAAAAAAAAACTAAATTCAGCTATTTTATCCATCCTAGTGGAACCGAGCTACATCTGACCAAGCATTATCGTCTTTGATATAGTCCTCTGTAGAATAATAGGCTTTTATAAAAAGACATTTTTTAATTAAAAACTTAAACTTTCGAATGGGTAGGTCAGTTATAAACTGCGGAAGTTTATTATAAAAACGGACACAATTGCCCATAAAAGATTTCCCCACCTTACGTAATCTAAATGTAGGGATATGTAGTTTATTCTTATTTCTAGTATTAACATTATGGATATCACTCTTTTTTAGAAAATCTTGCTTAGTTTTGTGTGTGTACAGCAAATTCTCGTAAATATATTGTGAAGCAACAGTCATAATATTTATTTCCTTAAATTTATCTCGTAAGGAGTCGCGTGGTTTCATTTTATAGATTGATCGCACCGCTCTTTTCTGAAGAACAAAAATAGTTTGAATATCAGCTGCCGTTCCCCATAGCAAGATACCGTATGATATGACACTATGGAAGTAACTAAAATAAACAAGTCTCGCGGTGGCCTCATCAGTAATATGCCGCATAGTCCGAACTGCATAAGCTGCTGAACTAAGTCGACTCGCAAGAGCATTAATTTGAGGTTTCCATTGAAGTTTTGAATCAATATGTAGCCCTAGAAACACTGTTGAGTCAACAAGATCAAGCTTTTCATTATCTAATATTATTTTTATAGGACGTTCTCTAACAGTTGGTAATTTAAAATTAATACATTTAGTTTTTTTCGCGTTTAGTAACAGATTATTAACAGTAAACCAATTCAGTACGCGAGACAAAGAATTATTTACGTCGTCATAGTTATCTTTATTTCTAACTACCTTAAAAATTAGAGAGGTGTCATCCGCAAATAAAACTATGTCACAAAGGTCCTTGGCATAAAAAGGAAGATCATTTACATATACTAAAAATAAGAACGGTCCTAGAATCGATCCTTGCGGCACTCCTAATTCTATTTTTGAGCCCGTGGATCTTTCAGTTCCAACTTGTACTATTTGAATTCTATTTGTCAGATATGACTGGAGAAGGTCTAATGCTTTACTGCAAATACCGTAATATTTTAATTTATTTAATAACGTAACGTGACTTACACAGTCAAAAGCCTTGGAGAGATCACAAAATACACCGATGGCGTTCTGTGATTTATCCCAGGCCCCTAAGACGTGTTTTAGTAGTAATGCACCTGCATCATTAGTGGATCTACCTTTGGTGAAGCCAAACTGGTTATTATGTAATAATTTGTTAAAATTAAAATGTTCAGTAAGTTGATTTAAGATATTTTTTTCAAATATTTTACTCATGACAGGAAGCACTGATATAGGCCTATAATTGGCAGGGTCATTATGACTGCCAGATTTAAAAAGAGGGACAAGCTTACCATGTTTCATGAGATCAGGAAATAAACCTACCTCAATACACTTATTGAAAATATGAGCTAGATAAGGTGCAATTTCGTTAATGATGTTACCCAGCATTTTTGTTGATATGTTCCAAAGGTCTTCAGTATTTTTTATGTTAAGGGACTTGTATGTTTTTACAATATCGTCAGTGTCAACGTAACTGAAATCTACACATTTATCAACAGATGATTCTAATAAATCTACAGCCTTTTCGGCGGAGGAGTTTAATGAATGGGTTACAGTTTTAGAAATGTTACAAAAAAACTTATCGAAGGCATTCGCTACCTCTTTATTATTAGTTAAAACGGTGTCATTGATTTTTAATATAATATCTTTTTTTTGTGGCTTTGACCTTCCAGTCTCATTATTTATAATATTCCAGGTAGCTTTAGGTTTATTAGTAGAACACGTTATTTTGTTTCTAAGAAAGAGAGATTTAGCGGTATTGCATACTTGTTTAAACAGCTTCGAATATGTATTTACGTAGGAAAGAAAAGAGTCGTTATGTAACATCGATCCCCTGTCAGAATAGAGTTCGTATAGTTTATTCCTGCTTTTAAAAATGCCTGGCGTAGCCCAGTCAGTGAAACTAACTTTTTCTCTAACCTTACAAAATTTAATCTTAAATATTTCATCGTGTGCCCTTGCAATTATTTCGGAAAGCGAAGTAAATAGATCATTAGGGTCATCAATATAAGGTAATGAGACAAGATTATATGCTATTTTACTTTGGAAAATAGAGATGCGCTCCTTTGTAATAGGCCTGTAACTAAATTCCACTAACTTATTTATAGAATTGGTATAGGGGAACTTAACACTTTGTCCATAATGATCTGAATTCAAATGTTGTATTACTGATTTACTAATTGGAGATTTATTACTGAAAATATTATCTATACAAGTGGCGGTAGTAGAAGTTACTCTAGTTGGTTCATTAAAAATGTTATGCATACTAAAACATTTGAATAAATTAAGTAGTCTATCAGCTAGAGGATTTTGTAAGATATCTATATTGAAATCACCACAGACAATCAGATACTTGTTGCAGGTAAACATTTTAAAAAGTACTTCTTCCATAGTAGATTCAAAAATATCCTGGTTTACACTCGGAGGACGATAAACGCATAAGATTAAATGCCGCTCCAGTTCCACACAAGACAGTTCAATATTTCTCTCAATACTTAACCTAACTATGTCTTTACGCTCTTTATATTTAAGATTGTTTTTGACAAATATTAGGTCCTTACATATGAAATTGGCGTTTTGTATGGGAGGAACAAAAAGTCGAATATTTTTTAATATAATATATTTAATTAATCAAAGTATGAACCATTATTTTCTATGCACTTTTGCCATCTTATAGGTAGTTCATTGATCCCTTTACTAAAAAAACCAGTCGGACGGGAATCAATAAAATCTTTGAAGGCGATTTGGACTGCCCCATCGGAGTTGAATTTTTTCCCTTGCAAGAAGTTATCCAAATTTCGAAAAAAATGGTAATCTGTTGGAGCAAGGTCCGGGGAGTACGGAGGATGTCTTAGACTTTCCAATTGAAGCTCTTCTAATTTAGTAGCCGTCTGTTGCGCAGTGTGTGGTCTAGCGTTGTCGTGAAGCAGCAGTGGCGTGGAGCGATTGACCAGCCTAGGTTGTTTAGCCGCTAGCTTTTCCATCATGGTTTGCAATTGCTGACAATAGACATCAGCCGTAATAGTCTGGCCAGATTTGAGAAAACTGTAATGAACAATACCGGCACTAGTCCACCAAACGCTTACAAGTAACTTTTTTGGGGTTAATTTTCGCTTGGGGCAGGATTTGGCTGGCTGGCCAGGATCCAACCATTGCGCTGAGCGCTTCCGATTATCGTAAAGAACCCATTTTTCATCACAGGTAATGATTCGGTTTAAAATACCTTCATTATTGTGCCGGTTTAGTAATGTAACGCAGCAGTCGACGCGCGTTTGCCGGTTTGCTTCAGTCAATTCGTGAGGTACCCACCTTTCAAGCTTTTTAATCTTCCCAATTTGCTTCAAGTGAATTAAAACAGTTTTATCACTAACACCGCAGCCTGCAGCTAACTCGGACGTGGTTTGCGATGGATCCGCTTCCACAATAGCCTTCAACTCTTCATTATCAACTTGAGTCTCAGGCCGTCCACGGGGCTTGTTCTGCAAGTCGAAATTTCCAGAACGAAAACGTTGGAACCAAAAACGAACTGTGTTTTCTTTTGCAACACGACCGCCATACACATCATTCACCCTTCGAGTTGTTTCCGCAGCACTAGTGCCACGGCGGAACTCGTACTCGTAAATAATGCGATATTTTAAGTTTTCCATTTTGTAAAATGAGTGACGCAAACAGAAAAAAACAGAAGAAAAAAAACAAATGAATGACGATCATCGAAGCACAAATACATGAGTCTATAGCTGTACAAATTTGAATTTGGAATTCCTTACCAAAGAGGAGAAATTTGTGATTAAAGTGGCCAGTACGAAAAACGCCAATTTCATATGTAAGGACCTAATATTAATGATCCACCGGATGGCGGTGCTACTTTTATAACAACTAGCACAACAATAATTACCATAAAAAGGTAGCAGCTGATTATTTAGAATCCAGTGTTCTGTTATGATCATAATGTCAACTTTAAAAAAAAATAAAAATAATTCTAATTCTAAAACTTTGCTGGATAAGCCTTGTATGTTTTGATGTACTATATGTAATTCTAATTGCTTTTCCATTGTCGAAGAAGTCAGTTTAAATTAATATTATCTGGCATTGAAATAACTTTGCCCTCATTAGTAAAATTACTAACTACTAGTACAGGCTCGTCCGGTAACTTCGTTATACTTTCTATAACTGGATAAAAATATTATATGCTAACAATTTAGCAAGAGTTAATTTACATTTTTTACTAAGGTACATCGTATCTTTAGTCATAAAGCAATGTATGTATAAAAGATAACATGAATATATCCTTTTTATCTTTCCATTTCAAAGCCGTCAATGGAATGCAAGCGGAGATCAACTTTGCGCACAAAATAATTGTGGAATAGGTTCGTCATTCTAACAATCATTGACATGAAATCATAATCTAAAAAGTACTGTAGTACATCAAATTCACTGGCATTTGTTTCGATCGCGCCAACATTTAATCCAGACGAAAAGTCATCAAAACTTGTCACCTCAGGCATGTGTGGTTCCGAAGTCCATTCTAAGGACTGTCTTCGTTGGCGGTGCCGACGACGCGGCGGCGTCGGAGTCACTGGCTGAGACAAAAAAGAAATAAATAATTATATTGTATGTAATAGATATTGAGTAAACTGTATACCTATCTACTAAGTACCTAAATAAAAGTGCTTAGGGCTTCGTTCCCGGGTCCTGGGAATCGGGAATTCATAGGGAAGTGGTCGTTCCCGAACTCAACATTAATACAATGTGTGTAAGTGAGAGGAGGAATACTGCGAGAGGAGGAACTCGATTAGCTAGATTTTGCATGCCTCTAACAAATTAATAAGTTTCTACTCTGTTTATGGTCAATCGGTAATGTTCAATTATTTTTAAAATGGCGTTTACGCCATTAATCAATGTTGTAAAAAAAAAAAAAAAAATATTATTATTTAAATTGTAGTTGTGGAAAAAATGGGGGAGGCCTTTGCCCAGCAGTGGGACACAGGAGGCTTATAATAATAATAATAATTAATCAATGTGTTTTTTTTTGTAGGTGAAAAAATCTAAATCGAGAAATGGAGACTCAAAATTTCCTGGCTTCCCGGGAAATTGAAAATATCGGGAAAGCCGAAACCCTACTATAGCCTAACTTTCTCTTAACCACTAACTGATAGACTGATACATTCTTGAGGTTGTTGTATACCTATGTACCTATCCTTATCGTCTTTAGGTACTTACTTTCACTATAAAAAGGTGCGTCTTGACCAAAATAAATTTTTTATTATTAGGTACATTAGGTAGGTACCTACCCTATCTTGACTTTGTTGGCGGTGGTGGTAAGATGTAGACGGCGCCGGCTCTGGCGGCGCCTCAGGCGTAGTCGCTGTCCAAAGCGTTTCAAGATCATCTTCGCTAGAAGATTCATGCTGTAAGGTAGGTAGATAATTAAATAAATAGGTACCTAGGTAAAAATACTTAGATTCCTACTGAATGAGTAGGTAACTGTAGGTATCTACAACAAACTTTTGTACCTACCTACTGTTTCCACCCGGGACAAACATTTGAGAAATACCTACTAAAGATTG
Source organism: Gymnoscelis rufifasciata (assembly GCA_929108375.1). NCBI lineage: Eukaryota > Metazoa > Arthropoda > Insecta > Lepidoptera > Geometridae > Gymnoscelis > Gymnoscelis rufifasciata. Next base: position 4,196,957 of record OV815332.1, on the reverse strand, counting down.
GCCATAAACTAATCTGATCACGTGATCATTGTGATCATGCATGACACAAAAGTGTCATGTTTTTACGCGTTTTATTCCGCAGTGACACTTCGTCACAAGACGTAGGCCTATGTACATACATAGGTACGTATAAATAATATTAGCACTACACAATGCGGAAAAAGAAACGGTAACTACCTACCTACCAGATAAACTAACATAGTTCCTAGCCATCAGTGTAATAAGTAGGTAGACGCAATAATAAGTACGTACCTACCTGCCCCAATCAACTGCACTTAGGTACCTAGGCAGGTACAATACAATACACTTTATTGCAAACACAATACAGGGAAAGAGAAATAACAGAACTGCAGAATGGGCGGCCTTATTGTAAGAAGATAAAAACTAACAGTTTATGACTGAAGAAAGAATCCCCGTATCGGGTGAATGTTGCATTATTATTATTTAGTGCTAGAATTTTTGTTCTTGATAGGTAGGTCGAAGTTACGGTCAATTACCTTTCTAACCGTTATTGTACCATGAATGCTAATAAAGTATTTTATTTCCTTCATTCTTTATTCATTGTAAATTGTCTTAGACAAATCATTTCTACGCATTACCTATCCATCTAACATATTTTATTGATTTTCTGTCCACGTAATTATTTCCTTGCGTAAGATAGGTAGGTACCTATCTCATAATCGAACCAATTTAGATACCTACACTACCTACTTACCAATGATGAAAGTACCCTACCTATCTAGTACGTCCGTTCCCAACGTAGGCACCCAGCCCTACTCTCATACCTATTACATGAAAGAAATAAAATGTAGGTTGGTAATGTACCTGCCTACCCACCGAACTACAGGGAACCTGTGTGCTTCGAAGCAGAAACATGCTTTTGTCGATGTTTGAAACGAGAGATCTATGAACCTACAAACACCTAGATTTAACTTATGAATTCTAAATCAATAGCAGATAATCACTCACCTGAAAATAGTTATCGTGCTCTTCAACTCCTTCCAAGATGCGAAGGAGCTCTTCTGTGCTCAAAACATCGGCCATACCCACTAGGAATGCACTTGCACGTCACTAAATTGTGTTCTCACGCTTATGACGTCACTAATAGTCGAGTATTCCCGACCACGGCGTACCTACGCTACACTGATAAGGGATGACGAAACAGTGATGTGCTTTGGTGGCGGTTATGAATTATCGATCAGCGGGCTCAGCGCGGGGGCTGAGGCGAGCGGGCGGAGGTACAGGGCGGGGCCTGTAACAGAGTCAGAGATTAGACGCACGTGTGCACAGTAGGAGCGCTCAGAGCGGAATAAGTGAATCAACGACCCGAGCGGTCGCTCTTTTATAGCAAGGAAAAATAAAGTTTTTTAGCAAAAAGGTGTTTTTTAAAAAAACGTTGTTATAAGTAGTTTTCTTTACAAAATATCATTTAAATATTTTTTTATTATCACTATGCACATGTAGTTTCGTAAAATACGTTAAGTTTTACGTACTAAAACATATTATTTGTGAATCAAAACAAAAACATAACCTCTTTTTCAACTTAATGTTTTCTAAACTCATCCAAATCAAGGTTAATTGTTATATTCGTTATTTAATCAGAGCATATACATAATTTTAAAATATTTTGTATGTCTTGTCATATGAAACCCCCATTAATTTGAAGAAATATATGACAATAATCTAACACGTGCGTTTGTTTTTGGATTGATCTGTTTAGTCTGAATAATTCACTTACACAAGTTTTGTATTTATTGCGAACATGGCATATCGAGTAAGTTTTGATCTAACTGAAACATATTTTTTGAACGATAAAAATATCTCTAGAAGTTTGCGGTGGTATAGCGTAAAATATCCTGATAGACAAATACCGTCTCGTAAAGTTTTGAAAAGGCTTGTCGACAATTTGAATACTCTATTGAGTATCTACATAAATAGAATTATCATCAAATTTCCTTCGCAAAAATGTTGGGGAGATGCGTAAACTCTATCGAAATGGATTTATCAAATATAATGTTTAACCAAACCAAAAAACACTTTTGCACTCAACAAAAACAATTATTTAATTGTCTCGCCTGAATATTATGAGAATTATAGCAGATTGAGTTCGTTCTGTGAGAGCTGTTGAAACTAGCGGAATCGCGGCATTGTGTTTTACGTGTGTTCGGATACAGGTTGCTCTAAGTTCTTAAACGTTTGGTATTATGTATGATATTGTGTTAGAATTTGACATTGATATGTTTGCGTTTTAACTGTGGAGAGGTATTTGTGAAATATGTTGTTTTAATATGTTAAAAATCGATTATAAACACGAGGTGAGCAATCGAAGGTGTATGTGTGCTGGTTAAAATGTTTATAACTGGCGTTTTATTGAATGTATAGTTGTTTAAATGATTTCACTCAACGATCAGGTTTAAAATGAACAGGTTAAGGGACGCAGTGAGCGTGTTTTTTTTGGCCCCGGAGCGTCATTGGGGGTGGGAGAGGCATTCGCTTGACGCCGCCGTTTTTGAGACGTTGACGGCCATTCGCCAGCGGTCGAGCCAGCCTGGTAGTAGTAGGAGGAGGCGTTAGATGAACGTGGCCGCCACGTATTAGCTAAAGTGAGCCGCGAAAAATTCGCTGTCGTCCGCATTGAGTGCCAGCATGTCGTCCCGTTCCCAAGGGTACATATAGAAAGAAAGAAAAATATTTATTACTACACAAAACAATTACAAAAACAATAACAACAAACTTAAACTAATAACTAATAAAATTAAATATAGGTACCTTAAAACTATTGAAATTTTGTGTAATAAAGGGTCCCTGGCTCAGCATAATGCATCTGCCACAGGGCCCGTAGGAGCACTATGACAGAGCGCTGGTTTTCAGCCAGGGCCCGTGGGAGTGGCAACACCACAACTTAAAATTAAAACAAATATCAAAAAACCCACAGTAGTATCATAGGTACAGGTACAGTATCCATAAAGGAGTGATTAAGGGATCAGAGAAGAGTGATAAGTTGGAGTGTTCAATGATAAGTTCCTGATGTGCACATCTAGCTAGGTTCAGTTTTAATTCCTTATTATATTGTTTATCTGGTGAGTAATAAAGGATTTTCTATTCTAATCTAGCTGGTTTAATTACTGAAGTATATATCTGCAGCAACAGTCTGAAAGTCAGGTACCGGGTGGGTTCTATTAATACATAGTACAAGTGGACCTTCACCTACTACTCAAATGAAGCTGTAGAAAACTAGTACATACTCAATTGGTACATACATATTAATGAAATATTAAGCATAATATTAATATAGCCAAATAACAATAAGTTATGTAATGTAAGGTAAGTAAACAGTAAATTAAATGTAGAATAAGTAATGTAAAGAAAATAATTAAATAACATTTAATAAATAAAACAAAACCATTCATGTTTCTGGAAGGGTACATGTTACTGGTATTCTAATCTAGCTGGTTTAATTACTTAAGTATATGTCTGCAGCAACAGTCTGAAAGTAAGATACCGGGTGGGTGCATATGACCCTTTAGTGTCGGGATGTCGTCTGCCTGCGGTACACCGGCTTCGATGGGGCGTGTGTTTGAGATTGCTCCCTCAACGGACACGTGAAATTGCCTTCCGTTTTTTTTTTTTTTTTTTTTTTTTTTTTTTAATTTAAATTAATCTTTACATACTGTCGCTGTTAAATGCGACAACATTAAATCAATCTTATACTAATAAATACATAATTAATTACAAAACATCATCATTTATAATTTCAAATTAAGATTACACAATACATAATCATAGGAAAAGAAACACAATATTTAATAATATAAAATTATAAGCATTAGTAATATAGATTTCAAATAAAAAGAAAAGATAGTTAAATAATTATTTGCCATCTCTAAAACAATATTTAGAGAGGCAAATAATTTCACTCATATTAAATAATAATATACATTACAATAAAAATAATAACATACAATACAGAAACTATAACAAAACATAAAATACCAAAGTAATAACCAATAAATATGATTAGCGTTTATAAAATGCAACTTAGAGAAAAATTAACATTGCAAGTTTAACATTTTGATAATACAAAATGATTCTTACAGCAAAATCTATAAAAAAAAACTTTATTCTTTTATATATTATGTGTTAAAACCTTAACCTGACCTCAACTTTAATCACATAATCATAATTTTACACTAATTTAAAATACCTATTTCTATAAAATTCAAAATTGCCTTCCGTTTAGGAAGGAGGCCAACAGGTGAATCAGGGAGCGGTGGGTGCTGCCTTGCATGAGCTTATAGATAAGGCCTTGGTGCCGCGGTCGAGTGCTTTCTCTACATCAAGAAAGACTCCCACCGCGCTTCGCCCGGCATTTAGCTCGACTGCGATGTAGTGCAACACACGGGTGAGTTGCAGGGTGATAGAGTGGCCACTTCTGAAGCCAAACTGCTCCGCCCTAGGCTCGATAGTGTGCGATAGGCGGCGAAGCAGCAGGCTTTCTAGGAGTTTCTAGGACTGGCTACTGTAGGTAACAAGGTGATTGGCCGGTAATTGGCGGGGTACCTCTTGTCCTTGCCTGGTTTGGGGAGGACGATCTCACGTCCGATCTTCCAGCTGACTGGGAAGTGTACGGTTCAGAGGATGCCATTGAAAACCCTAGCGATCGCGGTAATTCCTCGTCGAGGAAGGTTTTGCAGGGCCTCATTTGGAGTCCCATCTGGGCCAGATGCCTTCCTTTTTGGAATCCTTTTTGGAAGGAATCTTATTGCCTTTTGGGCTTCCGCTGGAGACACAAAGTTCTTCCCTTCAGGGGGTGGAATAGTTTAGTCTAGGAAGGCCTTTACGGTCTCCTCAACCTTTTTGTGGTGGGATGTTATCCCTGTGTCAGCGTCTGCCGGGATCGGGTGAGGAATAAATTGCTCCTGAAGGTGATCGGCTAAAATGTATGCCCTATCTTCAGGTGCAAAGTGCCTCACTCCGTTCCTGTCTAGCAGTATGTGAGAACGGGCTGTTAAGACAGCCTAGATAGAGAGCTACTAAGGTAGCTCTCTATTTAGAGCATGGAGATTTACGTCGCGCTCCGAGGCCTTATCGATTTTGTGGTCCCAGGTCTCACCCCACCAGGCTTGTTTGTACAGCTTCGGCGAGTTTGTGAGTTCATTCAACTCACAGTCAGTCACAGTGGATCGAATGTATGGAAAGGGTCGGACATAGGAATATAAAAAAAAGTCAAAATATGAAAATTAAATGATGCTATCGTATTCTACTAATCATCATCATCATCATCTCAGCCGTAAGACGTCCACTGCTGGACATAGGCCTCCCTCAAAGATCTCCAGTGGTTTCGGCTGGCAGCGGCCTGCAGCCTTCACCAGATCGTCCGTCCATCTAGTTGGTGGACGTCCTACGCTGCGCTTGCCGATCCGTGGTCTCCATTCGAGAACCTTTCGGCCCCAACGACCATCTGTTCTTCGTGCTATGTGGCCTGCCCACTTCCACTTCAAAGAACTAATCCGTTTGGCTATGTCGGTGACCCGCGTTCTTCTACTAATTATTCTCTACAATTATCTTTCTATACATTTTTGCTGTAAGTCCCACGGATATTTAATAAATTGAGAAAACCTAGTTTTTTTCATTATTTTGTATGGAAACGAATATTAGAAAATTCATATCGTCTCATTGCCATGCGGTTTTTTAATTAATCTACTCGCTCACAGCTTCAATATCTACCATGACATATGGCACGCTAAATGCATTTATTATTTTTTAAGTAACGAAATCATAACATTTTGGTACTCATTTTCGTAATCTAATCAAACAAAACTTCAATTACCTTACAGACAGATGGCGTGCGCGTTGCATAACGGAACAAAATATAGGGTGTTATATTTTTAAGTATCGAAATCATAAAAATTTGGGACTGATTTTCGTAATCTAGGTAATCATAATCATACACGACTTTAATTACCTACAGACAGATGGCGGGCGTGATGCATTGGAGATCAAGTACTTTATATAACTATTTTAATATAATATAACTATTTAATATAATACGCGATAAACTTGGTATATAATAATATCTACGAATGAAACATATAATAAAAAGAATAGGTACAATATAAAACATTTTATTGTCCACAGTAAACATTACAATGTCTTATGGGCATTTTATAACAGATGGGCATAAAAAGATCGAGTTAAACTTATTAAAAAATACACCTATATTTGGATCATATATCGTCCCCGTAGAAGGAAAACTAAATAACTGACAAAACCAAAATCGCGAGAAAAACGCGATTTACCGATTTTTTGCGACAAAAATACAGATAACTTTTTTTTGCCAAATAAATTTACTGTACACTTTTTTATATTTTAAAGATTATAACTTTGCCTAGGTTATAATTAAACAAACAAAAGATTAAGGTGATTGGTTTATAAGAAAAAAAATCAAAAGCAACTATGTATTTTTCCCTCGCCAGAGTTTGGATTGTTTATGTCAGTTATTTAATTGTGTATGCTAGTTATTCATTTTTCCTTCGACAATACTCTCCGCTGAAGCTTTAAAAGCATACGGTAAATGCCCCTATTTAATTTTCCTTCACCAATGAAATCATAAACTGCCTTCTTGTTTACTTTATAATTTGTAAAACCATCTTATTCATTTGAATAAAAAGCAAAAGAAAACCAAATTATTCGTACTTTGTGATTTCTTTATATTATGAGATAAAAAAATCCCCTGAAACGGCGACATTTCACTGTCAGACATATAAAATCAATGTTTACGTTAGGTACTACTTATCAAACTTACTACCATTTCACAAAAACTATTAAATTATTTAAAAAGAATGCACTTGGGTACACAAACTTTAATTAACAAATCTTTAAAATAATCAACTTTGATTCAGTCTCATCTTTATAAAATCTCTTCAATCAAATTGAACTTGAGATCGATTCTAAATTGATATCGGCTCATTAGCTTAATTAAAATGACGAACAACTTTTCATTGAAAAGACAGTAAACTAGGAAAAAACATCTAATTCTAATATTCCCCCATAATCCCCGGTAATCCTATTGAACTAACTTTGTTTTGTTGTTGCACATTACATTTACTATTAAATGTTTTCATGGGGCACTATGTTTTGCATAGATTAAGTAGGTCTGTTTTCTTTGCTTCCGTAATTGGAAGATGAATTCCATTAGCCATAGTTGGCCATACCTGTTAGGCAATGTGATGTTGGGTATTTTCGACGTTTTTTGCCCTCTTGGTCATACGTCCTAAAGAACAAGAGGTGTCCAGTGATCGTAATCATACCGGAATTTGATGATGTTTGGAGACTCTTTCTCATATCTAAAACCTTTTGTTTTGAACCTTTTTGACTTTTGCTCCGATGGTACAGATGTTCCTGTTCTTTATAATTTTGTTTGCCTATTCCTTAACGTCCATCATGTCTTTAAATGTAAGTTCATGAACATTGTATGGGGAACACTTTTATTATGCCTTGTGGATCGCGCTCGGCTCATGATACCTTTCCAGTCAATTATCTACTGAGTACACGTTTGTGTATCTTTTTTCCTTTTCTATTGAGCTATGCATGGAGTCTACCTCCATAAAGCTATGGTCGCTTTCTAGGTACTTCTGCTCGACTACACTCAAATTTGGGTTTGACTGAACGAGATGTAAAAATAGGCAGACATGTATTGGTTTCGGTTTTGGCCGGAAAAAATATCCGAATAGAGTGTGACATTCGACACTTCTTCTGGGATAGTTTTGACCCATGTATTAACGGCTGAAGCTATTTCTGTGCTGCCTCTTTTCCCATTTACCTCGGTCCATATCAAACAATGCGCTTGTTGATTATTCCTTGGAGGCTTAAATTCTTACACAGATAAGTTGTAAAGATTCCCGGAGTAATACATGAGGCTGTCAGCGGTAGATGGAATTTGCAGCAAGCTCTGCAGATCCATTGTCACGCATAGAAAGGTAGGATCTATTACAGATCTCTTTTTGTCTGTACCTTTAGACTTAAATGATGCGTACTTTCTTGCAACGTGTTCGATGTTTTCATTCTTGATGGCTTAATTACGATTTGGTGTCCTAAAGTATTGATTACATAGGGCATATTGATCTTTTTTGGGGTGAAAGAACGATATTGTAATCCCTTCTGAAAATCCTTTTGTGTAGTACATTCAATTGAATGACATTAATAATATTATATTATTACTAGCTGATCCGGCAAACATTGTTTTGACATACTAAAATGGCTATTAAAAAATTAGGGTTCATCGTAGAAGGGTGAAAATTGAGGATTGTATGTATTTTTGTATGTTGTATCATAAAAAAAAATTAAAAATTCTGTCAAAAAAAATTAAAAAATTTTTTGGGTTGGACTACCCCTAACATTTATGGGGATGAAAAATAGATGTTGGCCGATTCTCATAGATACCGGATAAGCACAAAAAATTTCATCAAAATCGGTCAAGCCGTTTCGGAGGAGTTCGATTACGCACCCCGTGACACGAGAATTTTATATATTAGATGTATTTTGAGCTACTTTATTGCATTGGGAAACATCCTGTAACGATAAAGTAACAATTGTTGTTGAATAAATAAATAAATCTCGACTTTGGTTTTGCAATTCTTGCATTTTAACTCGGTGCAACTGGTACTTTTTAGAAATCTGAAATCTCACATAGGTAATTTAAATCTCAATTACGTAGAAACTTGTTTCAAAAAAGATGCGTAACGGTTTACGATCATGCTTGCTCTAAAACAAATACTGTCCGTCAGTAGTTCAAGACACGCCCCCACCCCGCTAACTCCACCGCAGCTAGGCAAAATAGCCGGGATCATCAAAAAATAGAGGCGCCTATGCATTTCGCGCCAAATTCTTTTCTTATAACCGTTTTAAATTCAATTACTTTTTGATTTGTGCTTTGGCAAGTTAAACAAAATACTTTATCTAGTTCTGCTTGTCCTAAACTTGTACAAAACCAGAGAGCTCTTAGTAGACAATTTAAATAAATGATTTTATTTAATTTGTACTTTATTATTAAACATCAATCATAACACAAAAAAAAACAATAACTTACCTTATATCATTTTACCTATTTCATTTGCTCCTGATGAACCTTAAATTTGTCGAGGGAAAACTAAATAAGTGATGTTATGGCCTTTACGCTGTCGCAAAGTGATCAATGATTTCACTTATCTATTTATGGCTGCGTTATTTAATTTTCCTTCGCTACTTTTTTGTGTATCTTGAGAAGTTTAGTTTTCCATCTGTTCCGACTTGCAAGTTTCAAACAAAGATAACTTTTTGATAAATTAAGATAGCGAAACGTTAGTAAGACAGAAAGATGCAGATTGAATTAGACTTTATAGAAATGCAATAAAGTCGATTTCGCAAAATGTGTTAATTATTTAATTTTCCTTCTACGGGGACGATATACAAGGAAAACGATAACTTATGCGTAATCGATATTACACGCTTATGAAATACATACCTACCTACCTAATCAACTTAAACATAAACTTAACATTCAAAATAATCTGCTTATAGTTGCATACCTATCATTCCGACATTTATTTACAAATATATAAAGGACATTATGTACAATGGGCGTACAAATAATCTTAACATTAACCTGAGTAAAACTAATATAATTCAATTTGGGACATACAAAAATTTAAATGCAAATATTAACATTAATTATGCCAAAGCACTTATAGCGGAAGAACAGAATGTAAAATTCTTAGGTATTTTAATTGACAAACACTTAAACTGGAAAGCACATATTGATCAAATTTGCATTAAAATAGATAAATTCGTGTATGCAATTAGGAATCTTAGACTGCGCGTATCTATGGAGGCTGCTCTCACAGCGTACCATGGCTACGTCTCATCGATATTGGCCTACGGTCTCATAATGTGGGGAAACTCTGTAGACTTCAACAGAGCTTTTAGAGCTCAAAAAAAGTCCATCCGCGCTATATGTGGATACTGGAGCACAGACAGCTGTAAGCCATTGTTTAGGAGTTTTAGGATCCTACCACTACCGTGCATGTATATCAGAGATGTATGTGTCTTTGTCAAGCAATATCCTCAGTATTTTAAGCGGCATGCAGATGTTCTGACTAGACATACTCGGCACAAAAATAGGTTATACGTCCCACCATGTCGGCTTAAGCTCGTTAAACGTAATTCTTTCTATCATGCCATTACTATCAACAATAAACTACCTGACGCTTTAAAAGATAATTTAAATCAATTAAGATTAAATTAAGAGACTGGCTTTTAGAAAATTGTTTTTATGACATGCATGAATATATGAATTTCAAAAACTGGCATATTACCTAATTACCAATTATGATTAAATTTTCAATTAATTAATGTGTATTCGTTATTCTTATTATTAAATTAGTTTTTCTATGTATATTTTAGTGTTATATTATAGATAATAACTTGTAATTATTATAGATTTGCACACCTGTTTAGGTAGAGTGTTAAGGGGCCCTAAAATGACAGAAAATTCTTATAAAATAAAACATTTTTGTATGGTGTTTTTAGACATGTAGTCCCCTGAAAAAAAAATCTTTTCAGTAATAAAATACTTGGTTTAATTCATAATCTTTTGAAAAAAATAGTTTCAATGCGGCAGAATACCATCTTAACTCTCAACTCCAACCTAACTCACAACAACAAGTTTTAACGGCTGACCTTTGAGCATGAATTGCGCTGAAAACTACAGTGGTCCCCTGAAATCCGTTTTTGTTTGGACGTTTTTAGTAACAATAAACTCTGACACACAAACTGTACAAGTTTCAGAGCGGCAGAACGACTGCAACTATATAAAATCCTGCCCCAAAAGTAGCATAAGAAGTAATTTTATCGGGCTGCTGGCGATTTATGTACACTCATCCCCTGAAAAAGGCTAAAAATTATACATCAAAATAAAGAATAATGTCCAAGGCATCGAATGATTGTAGTTTAAATGCGGCAGTTAAGGTATTTAACCCTAAACTGGGGCCCTAAAATGACAGAAAATTCTTATTAAATAAAACATTTTTGTATGGTGCATTTAGAAATGTAGTCCCCTAAAAAAAATCTTTTCAGTAATAAAATACTTTTTTTGCTTTCATATTTTTTTTGAAACCTTATACCGACCTTACTTTAGGTCGCTTATTAAAGTTAAATTGCTGTTTTTGACGTTTTAAAATAAAACTTCTTACTTAATAAATCTCTTTTTTGTATTTCTTTATTGTTATAACTGTATAAACTATTAAAAACAAAGATATATTTTGAATGACATTAATATCAAATTAAATTTCACAAATCAGTCTTAAAATTGTTCATTTAAATAACGACGCACAATATACCTTTATACAAACAATAAAAACACGATATTATGACATAGCTCTTTTCCCGTTAAAGCGATGTGGTCTTGTTTTCTTATCCAAATATAAAATTAAAAAAAAAACATCTAAACAATTAAAGTAATATTTGTTTTAATTTTACACATTTAAAAACAAAGTTATTTCTTGTTATATAGTTATTAATTTCAAATCAAATTGCAACAGTTGCTGCAAATCAGTCTTCAAATTGTACATTTAACATTAAAATATCGCACTATACTATATATCATAATAAAAAAAAAATTCCTAAAATAGAGCCAAATTAGACATTACATTACTGAAACTAAATTTAAAAATTAATACTTAAACTAGAACTAAAAAGCTTCTCCCAGCTTTCATTGATCAGTCGACCGTGTACACCGTGTTTGACAATGGTTGAAGGTTTTCCAATTATTCACATTATTATTTTTTTGTAATATTTACAGACATAACACATTTTAGATGTTATATCTTTAATTTTCTTTTATATTTGTGCGGGAGAAAAAACACACGTGTTGTGGATTTTTCTCTGACATGTACTGCATTAGTAAAAATTTTTTTCTCTTATGACAACACCGCAAGATAAACATACGTCCTGCATTTCGATACTGTTTTGTATGATCAACTGCCTTAAATAGTTTCTATAATCATCTAAGTTTGAAGGCGTTTCCATGTCCTCGTGATTGACCAATGCTTCAAACATTTTTATAATTAGGGTTCCACAATTGTAATTGTCTTTTTGTTGAATGTGTTTCGGCATATTTATTGTGTCTATTCCTAGGGAAATATTTTTATGTTTAAGCAAACACATTGCTTTGGTGAAGTAAGATTCTTTTTTATTGTTTCCCATAGGATCTATTATTGTTAATGTTTTCGATGTGATACACAAAATACACAGCGTGTAATGAAAATTAAAACATAATAGGAAAAACTTTTTTCTTATTCGTGCTTAGATTTATGATTTCGTAATTTTCTAAATCACGGGGTCCAAAAATTAGGGTCGCTAGTTCAACATTAATCAACTGGAAAGTTTTATTTTTATTTATCATAAAAAGACAATGATCTACCACAAAACTAGATATATATTCTCCTTTTTCCAATGTCACATAATCTTTTATCAATAATTGTCTAACAGAGTTCGGGATATCTAATACAGAAACCACGTAACCCTTCTCGCCCTTGTGCATTCTGTAATAGTCTGGATCTTTTACCAGACCATTCGGAAGAAACGGTATCCTGCTTTCAATTGTAGATTTAAATGAACGGTTTTCGGTTTTTACAATTTGTGAAATCGCATACACGGCATATAAAAATGCCTTCCGTTGATTTTTTGTCATCAATACACGCGTTATGCACCAGTCAGTTATAACGTGTGTGATCGATGAACCATGGCCACAATAAGCGCATTGAAAAAGGTTTTCATTGGCGTCTTGGTCATATGTTACTTTTGGCCATTTGAGAAAACGACCTTCAAAATGACTAAAAGGTATTTTTGTTTTTCTGTTCCATAGACCATAAGGGTGCTAACCATATATATATATTTTTTAATAATCCGCCACATTTGAGGGCAATAAAATTCGTTAGCTTTATAGGCTGTGTTATCGACTGTATTTATTTCCAAAGCTGAACATATGTTTCTACATCTTTGATAAAATGGGCTATTTTGATACTGTGCTATATTTTCTGATATTTTATCCTCAATTTTAGTCTCTTGCAAGGGAATTGGATCGAATAGGCTGCTTGATTTAGCTAGTCTCAGATTCATTAATGCGCTTGCTGCTTGATCATCCAAAAATTTTGAATTTGTTAAGATAAATAAGTTCTTGACACAATTGTCAAATTCGGTTATATTGGCACACATAGTAAATTGGGCCAATATATCTTTAAATTCATTTTTTTGCTGGTGCAGTTTTTTTCAATATCGTTTGATGTCATTTAATGAAATGTGCACAACAGAGAAATATTAAAGTCAAATCTTCGGATTTGGGTTTTGTTTTAGTTATAATGTCGTAACAATCACATAGATATTTATTTAAGCTACACATATTGAATGTTTTGCAAAGGGCATGAATAGCCTCCAAAGACATATCCGTCACCACTCCATAAAAAGCAGGCCAGTAGTTGTTGCTTTCGCAAAAATATCTGAAGTCATTTAAAAGTTTGCAATGGTATTGCTATCGTGTTTCTGTGACTTGTATAGTTGTTTTAATGATTTCACTCAACGATCAGGTTCAAAATGAACAGGTTAACGGCCGCAGTGAGCGTCGAACAGTATGCTAATCTGTATAAAATCAATTTTAATTAGAATGATGTTAGTGAAAAATGTTAACCGCTCGTACGTGAAACTCTCCGTCGACACAGCCGCTCTCCATACGGTAAAATGGAGCCTTTGCAGCACGCGCTTGGTTGAGCGCGCGATCTACTTGGGGCTGCATCCTCAACGACCTGTCAATCTCCACGCCTAGGTACCTGACGTGCGAGTTCCAAGCCACGTTTTGGCCCCGGAGTGTCATTGGGGGTGGGAGGGGCATTCGTCTATTTGTGAATAGAATGGCCGCAGTTTTTGTGACGTTAACGGCCATTCTCCAGCGGTCGAGCCAATCTGGTAGCAATAACAGGAGACGCTGTATGAATGTGGCTGCCACGTATGGGCTGAAGTGGGCCGCGAAAAAGGCGCTGTCGTCCGCATAGAGTGCCAGCATGACGTCCTGCTCCCACGGGTAAATATGACCCTTGAGTGTCGGGACGTCGTCTGTGTACAATGCGTACAGTGCTGGCGACAGGCAACTGCCCTGCGGTACGCCTGCTTCAATGGGGCGTGTGTTGGAGGTTGCTCCCTCAACTGACACGTAGAATTGCCTTCCTTTCAGGAAGGAGGCCAACAGGTGAATCAGGGAGTGGTGGGTGCTGCCTTGCAGGAGCTTATAGATAAGGCCTTGGTGCCAAACGCGGTCGAAGGCTTTCTCTACATCAAGAAAGACTCCCACCGTGCTTCGCCCGGCGTTTAGCTCAACTGCAATGTAGTGCAGCACTCGGATGAGTTGCAGGGTGGTGGAGTGGCCGCTCCTGAAGCCAAACTGCTCCGCCCTAGGCTCTATAGTATGAGACAGGCGGTGAAGCAGTAGACGTTCTAGGAGTTTGGCTACCGTGGGTAATAGAGTGATTGGCCGATAATTGGCGGGGTATCTCTTGTCCTTGCCTGGTTTTGGCAGGACGATCACTCTTCCGGTCTTCCAACTGGCTGGAAAGTGTCCAGTCCTGAGGATACCGTTAAAGACCCTGGTGATCGCGGTTATTCCGCGTCGCGGTAGGTTTTGTAGGGCCTCGTTTGGGATTCCATCAGGGCCAGATGCTTTCCTTTTTGGGAGGAATTTAATGGCCCTTTGGGCTTCTGCAGGGGACACAAAGTACTTCCCTTCCGGGGGAGGACTAGGTTGGCCTAGGAAGGCCTTTACAGTCTCCTCGACCATTTTGTGGTGGGATGTTATCCCCGTGTCTGCGTCTGCCGGGATCGGGTGCGGGACAAATTGCTCCTGAAGGTGGTCAGCTAAAATTTCTGCCCTATCTTCAGGCGCAAAGTGCCTCACTCCGCTCCTGTCTAGCAGGGGATACGTGGGAACTGGCTGTCTGAGTAGTTCTCTGTTTAGAGCGTGAAGATTTACGCGTCACGCTCCGCGGCCTTATCAATTTTGTGGTCCCACGTCTCACCCCGCCAGGCTTGTACAGCTTCTGTGAGTTTGAGTGAGATGGCATTCAGATCCTTTTTCACATTGGGACAGCGGGTACAGGCCCAGATGCGACGGAGCCTTCGCTTCTGGTGTATATCCCGCTGTAGGTTCCTTGGTAAGGCAGTCCTTTTGTTTTTGGCAGGGCGTGGTGATGAGGAAACTTTTAGTGCTTCCTTAATTTTTGATATTAAGGAGGCAGTCTCCGCTTCCACGTCATCTGCGGTATTTATGGGGCCTACTTCTAGTTCCTCCAACATGCTCGTGTACGCTGCCCAATCTGTTTTCACTCCCCTCGGCTGCGGGACTGTGAAGTCCGCAGCCAGGTCTAGCTTTATCAGAATGGGCAGGTGCTGAGTGTCCAGATCATATAGTACCTCCACTTGTACTGGGCAGTGCAAGCCTTTATGGAGGACTATGTCCAGGACATCCGCTGCGTGTAGTGGGTGGGAGGGAATGTGAGTGGGTGCATCTGGTCCAGTGACGGTGAACCCTTTTGCGTCTCTATCTAGCAGGAGAGACCGACCTGCCGGGTTTATTACCCTTGACCCCCACGCCGGGTGCTTTGCGTTAAAGTCGCCGGCAACCAGCGTAGGGGTAGAGGAATCAATTATTTGGGCTAAGTCAGCCGGGTTATACCGAGGAGAGGGGGGACGGTAAGCAGCAAAAATCCTAAGCTCCTCGCCCGCCGCTCTCACTAACACTCCCGTTGACCGCGTTTCGGTGAAGGGTGTGTGTTCCAGTTCTTCGTGGACAAGGTCTCTCCGTACAAGGACAGCTGTACCGCGGTAGGCCATGCCCGTCGGAGACACCTCATCCCGTCTGTAGGTGAAGTAGTTTGGTACCAGGAATTCTGTGTCGGGGGTCAGCTTAGTTTCACCCAGCAAGACCACATGTATGTCTTGTGTAAATCTGTATTATTATCAAAACCCTGAAAGCTCCTAACTTTCAGGCCTCCACATAATTCCTGCAGCTTCCCTGCCCCCCTCATAGAGGTCTTTGCTGGACCTAGTGTCGCCGCATTCCGACGGAACCGACCCCCTGGCCCTCCCGAACCCCGCTGGTAATATACCGCGGGAATCTCGAGGGTTTGGAGCCGGAACTGTTTGTTCGCGTGCGAATCGAAATTTGTTAGGTTTCAGATTACTAGGCTCAGCAAGCCTTAAAAAAAGTACGTCCAGGTACTAGGACCAAATGCCAGTGCGGCAATTAAAGCACACGGGGTAAGTACCTGTGCACGTACCGATATTATACGACCGCCGCTGGGTTCATTTCCAAGCAATCTCGTCCAGCGGTCATTAGTATAAGCCACTGACTGGGATTTTATATATTAAAATTACCAGCGCAGTGGCAACTGTGTAAATGTAAATATTACTGATTTTCCCGTTGTTGCGGGGACTCCGGCGTGGATAGTGGCAGTCTGCTAAGGCTTTTCCCTTGTGGAATTGTTCTTCCGACCAGCCCGGCTGCACCGGCGGACCCGCTCCGACCTCTGTAAATAAACAAATTAAAAAATTAAAAATAAGAATTCGCTGTAAATAAATTGGTAGGCTTTTGTACATTTATTTATTTACTTTTCCCCCTGTGTACATATTAATTACCAGACACTAGTGTGTTAGTAATGTATATATAGACAAAATGTCGGAACATAACCCCTCACCCCCCCGCACCCCGGAGCGGCCGCCGCCGCCCGCGGTAGACGACCGGCCGCCGCCCGTTCGGCGCCAGCCGGTTCAGCCGGGGGGTGAAGAAGCCCGTAGGCCTAGATATAGGCCCATCCGCGTGCATCCGACCCCCCAGCCCCCCGCAGGTCCGATCGCTTTAGGTGCAGACGGAACTGAGATTCCGCCCCACCTAAAACCCGGGACGTCGGGACCGAGGGCGCAGCCACGCAGATGTAGATATAGTAGTGTAGATAGTTCTAGATTAGATGAGGAGACCCGGGAGGACAAACGCCAGCGACTCTTGTCGCAATCGCGATCCACCACGAGCTCCTCACCCCCAGGATCACCCGCACAAACAGGTACCCTGACGAGACCGAAGCGCGCCATACCGGTGCGGATAGATACCAAGCAACCGAGTGCAGGGGACCCGTCCTTCGTCTATGAGGTAGAGGATAGTGACGACAGCGAATACGGGTCCTCTTCATATAAACAAGTAGGGGAACTGCCGCCGTCGATGATGGCTATGCCGTCACCGGTGCCCAGGAGCCCCAGATACACAGCATCCTATGCGGCAGCCACTTCGGCACCGCCCACGCGACCAACCCCCCCGCCCCCGAGCCCGGAACCAAGGATGACGGTGCTGGGGTCGGCCCCTGCCGCTCGCCCTATATATAAGATAACTGCGGCCCCTATGCCGTACGGGGCCCCAAAGCCCCAACCGCGGCGTAGAATCACTGTCCCGCCACAGGTCACGAGAACCGAGACCCCAAAAACATACAAAAAATTATTTGCACGAAATGCACGCAAAAATACGTAAATAATCAACCGCACCATTAGTTTAATAATATTAATAGGTAGTATATTTATTCACTTTTCTCTTCATGCAAAATAACATAGCGCACGGGCCGACTGTTTTTTTGTTTTTTCATAATGTTGTAAAATCTAACCTAACCTAAAGTAGGTAGGTGTACATAACATAATAATTTTCTTAGTTTTCTTAGTCGATCCCCGACCGAAGGTGCACGCTCGCTCATCTCCCCCAGTGCCGTTGAGCGCGCGCGCTGTATATATAAAGCGCGAAACGGGGTGCTACGAAATTATTCGTTCTCAGGCAGGCTCGCAGTTAGCGCGCGTGCTCTTACTTTAAACTTTTTTTGATCTGTTCGCGTTTTTAAACCCGAATCAATCAACATGTCCGGACGCGGCAAGGGCGGTAAAGTTAAGGGGAAGGCAAAGTCCCGTTCCAACCGTGCCGGACTACAGTTCCCCGTCGGTCGTATCCATCGTCTCCTGCGTCACGGCAACTACGCCGAGCGCGTCGGTGCCGGTGCCCCCGTGTACCTCGCCGCCGTGATGGAGTATCTGGCAGCTGAGGTTCTCGAGTTGGCCGGCAACGCCGCCAGGGACAACAAGAAGACTAGGATCATCCCGCGTCACCTCCAGCTCGCCATCAGGAACGACGAGGAGCTGAACAAGCTCCTGTCCGGCGTGACCATCGCACAGGGCGGCGTACTTCCCAACATCCAGGCGGTGCTGCTGCCTAAGAAGACCGAGAAGAAGGCATAAAACAACAGCCATCTATCTGTGTGCTGTGCATGTGATGTGATGCGATGTGCATAACAAAACGGCCCTTTTCAGGGCCACAATATGATTCTATTATTATATGATATTTATTATGTTGTACCTACACCTACACAGTTAACGAACGTATCGGCTGTGCGGGGTGCGACATGGTAATATCGTTTTGTTTCTTATCTGCTAAATAATGAATGTCATTTTTTTTTTTTTTTAATTCTCTAGAAATAAAATTTTTAATGGTAATAATTAATCACGGAGGTTCGTGTAGTATAGCCGCGACATTATACTCGTAACTACCTAGGTGGATAGCACAAAATATGAAATTCTAACAGTTTTCATTTTTTTTTTCATAAATATAATGAATATTATAAATATTACGTGAAAACGAACTTATACCCAATTAGCAACCTGGTGTGGACTATACTGAGACTTTCGCGCCCGTAGTAAGTAAGATACAGTTTTGCTATTTCTATAAAACTTGGACTTGACATAACACATTTAGATGTGTGTATGAAAATATTTTTATGCAAATGCCTGAAGGGTTTAACTGTTCAGATTCAGACAAAGTTTTGATATTCAAAAAAAAAACAGGCTATTTTTGGCATTATATTATGTCGACAGACTGCCATACATTTATTATCATAGGCAATTACATAGAAATAGTTAACATAAACTAAACTAGATGTCACTACCAGTACACATTTTCATATACAATTAATATAGAACTAATCTTATCCTACTACTATTATAAAGGCGAAAGTTTGTAAGTATGGATGTTTGTTACTCTTTCACGTAAAAACTACTGAACCGATTTAAATGAAATTTGGTACACAGAATCTCTAGAGCCTGAAAAATAACATAGGCTACTTTTTACCGCGGGAAAACGTCATTCCGCGGGAAAATCCATTATAACGCGGGCACAGCTAGTAAAAAATAAAAGCTAATTTCCAGCCACGTTAGAGCGTTATTGATTGGCGCGGAAATATGTAATGTATGTTTACGATTACAATGATAGTCATATGGTGCATTATGCACACTGTACATGCATGCATACAGCAGATATTATAATTTATATTTAATTTATTATATAAAATTGCGTACGTGTACGAAGCGCCGCGCCCGGCCGCATCCGATCCGAGCTATCGCGACGCGAGCTCTGAATTGATCGAACGCGCCGCTGTTCGTTCGTTCAGCTGCGGACGGGGGACGCTCGCCCCTCTCGCACAGTGTCGGCGCAACGATCCGCTTAATATATAACGTTGTGCGAACGCAGCTGTGTTTTGGACTGGCTACGTACAGTTACGAACAGTTTCGCGCGTACGGACCTTCTTCTAAATACTTCGATCTCGGCGACGTTTTGTAACAAAACGATCGCCGAGTTCGGCCCTTTTTGCAACCCGTTGCAAATAGTGAGGGGACCGCCCCCCCCCCCGCGAGTGCCGGACGCTCCCCTGGGAGCGCCCGTTGGTCACGCGATTACGGTATCGCCCGCATTTACCCGCGCCGCGTACCAAAATCCTGAGCCATGTCTGGCCAGGATTCGTCTTCCGGCGGGGCCGTCCGTGACAGTGACCAGTGACAGTGTCAGTGACAACCGTTTCACATTCCCTAAGTGCGAGTGCCTCAAAAAAGGATCCCCTGATCGGAGACCCAGCCCGAATGGAAAAACCAAGAACTGTGAGTACCTCGTCGGCGTCAAGCCGGGAATCCAGCTGTGCTGCCAGCTCGGACAGTGAACGCTCTCGCTCAAAATCTTCCTCACGGAAGCAAATAAAGATCGTGAAAAAACACGAAACAACAAAGATGGCCCGACGGGTGGGTAGCGAGACGAGCGTCATGCCGCCGCCTGCAGCACCACTCACATTACAAACCACAGCTTCATACGAAGCCCAAATTTCCAAGAAATCTCAACTAGAACAACATGACTCTGATCTAAAAATTATGGCCGACTTAGTTAAAAACAAAAAACTAAGCCCTGAATTTATTGAATTATTAAAACCCATTATACAAGGTAGGGAAAAAGAAGTGAGAGGTATCCCAACCAAGACAAACACCCCACCACCACCAGGTCAACGCCGCAAACGGGACGAAGACTCCCCGCCCCAGGAACCGCCCAAGCGTCCAGCCACTTTTGAATGGGAACCTCTCCCACAAAGATCCCCAGCATCGGAGGCCTCAACCTCGTACGCGTCTCTGGTCGCATCTCCCGCCCACCAGACAGGAAGAACCGCCCGCCCAGTCGTTACCGCCCGCCCACCACCAAACACACAAGGAGGGGAACAAACCCGCCCACAAACACCAAGCCGCCCCATGGAACTTGCCCAGGAAGCGACCGCCCAAACCACAACCGCCCAGAATCCGCCCGCCCAGAAAGGTAAAACCAGATACCCTCCAATTGTGGTGGAGAATATGCCAAACTGGGTCCAACACCTTAAGAAATTAAAAGACACCCTAGGACATACTCCAAATGCCCGCCCTTTTGGAAAAGGGGTCAGATTTTCACCTGAAACGCCAGAGGAGTACCGGACAATACAGAGATATTTGTCCGACACCCAAGACATCACCTGGTTCTCCTACAGCCTACCAGAAGAACGTCAGGTGAAGGTGGCCATCCGCGGTATCCCAGCAGATACCCCCGCTGAAGAAATAAAGAAGGACCTTGAAGCTCAGGGGTTTGAACCAGAAACAGTTAGGCCCATAAGAGCGAGCAAAGGACGCCCCGGCTGCATCTTTTTCGCCCTCTTCAAGCCCACACCAAACCTTCTCCCAGCTATATACGAGGTAAGCGAAATACTTTGCATGCCAGGAATAACAATAGAGAGCTGGAGAGGGAAAAAAGGACCCGCCCAATGTCACCGTTGTCAAGGCTTCCGTCACTCCAGCCACAACTGCCACCGCCCTCTTGCCTGCGTACGTTGTGGAGACCCGCACTACGCCGGAGACTGCCCACGCGACCGTGAAGCGACCCCGACTTGCGCAAATTGCAAGGGGCCCCACACGGCGAACAACCATACATGCGAGGTGTTCAAGAGAGAAGCCCGAAACAAGAAGGCCGGCTCCACGGCCTTTTCAACCACGCCAGGGAGCAGACCGAGGAGAGACCGATCCAGGTCAAACCACAGAGCACCAGAAACGACAAACCAGCAACAACAACAACCACTACCACCACCACCTCCACCACCACCACCACCACCACCACATCCACAACAAATACCATCAATGGAAATGAAAATGTCAGAATATGGACCCTCCTTGATGGCCCCGGCAAATAATCCAACCGAGAGAACCGCGCGCCTGCCACAAAGAAGACGACAAAAGAAAAAGGTCCACATAGCAGAACAAACTGACACGGAGACCGACAACCCAACCAACCAAGTCCCTCGGAGAACCATGGCCGCAGCGATGAAGAAGACAGACAACGCTGCACCAACCTGGGAGCGGAACCCTCCCTCCCAGGAACAACGCCAACAACCCCAACCCCCTATACCTCCACACCCCCATCACCGGCAACATCAAACTCCCCATCCACTCCCTCCCAACCAGTGCCAGGACCAATCACAAATGAAGGTCCTGGACATTGCTCTACAGGTGCTGTACGACATACTATGGGCCATGAGAACCGGCCAAACCCCAATCCCGCTGATCCTCAACGGGATAGGACAGCTACTGCAGCTCCAGCTGCAATAAGAGTGCTACAGTGGAACGCAAACAGCCTCAGAGGTAAGGCGCACCTCTTAAAACCTTTACTGCGAGAACATGACATCCACGTAGCACTCATAAATGAAACCCATCTAACTCCGAACATAACACTAATTTTTCCTGGCTACTACATCTATAGAAAGGACGAAATCTCGGAGGCTGGTAAACCTTACAGAGGTCTTATGATCCTGGTAAAGCGGAAGCTATGCCACCAAATTCTGCCAGAGACTCAAACCAAAACAATGTCAGCAATAGGCATAGAGGTTGACACCGCTCCGAAGCCAACAAGGATGTACGCCATCTACAAGCCACCTATCCTGACTCTGGACACTGCAGAAGTTGACAAGATCACAGGCACTAGCACAACGGGTATTATTCTGGCAGGAGACTGGAACTGCAAACACCCAGCTTGGAACTCCACAAAAACCAACTCAGAAGGATCCAAACTGCACAGACACGCAGTCTCTCACGGTTACGAAGTCATAGGACCTGACACTCCAACACACTACCCAGCCGACCAGAGCCGAGATGCCGACGTTCTAGACATCGCTGTCTGTAAAAATCTAAATGTGACCCCCCACCTTGAGGTTCTAAACGATGAAGTGCAATCCGACCACCAACCAATCCTGATGCTGATAAGGCAACACCACCCTCAGCTGCCACCACCACCGACACCAATCAGAATGGACTGGCAGCTATTCCAAGAGCTCCTGGAAAAGAACACACCCACACGTCCCGTTTCAAACCCAGAACAGGTCGAACTCTTACAAACGGAGATTGAGAAGGCGATAACTGAGGCTGCAAACTCAGCTTTCGCTGAAGGTGAATTGGCAGTACGTCGCGAACGTTCGCGCGTTTCGGGATTGGAGTGGACGCTGCCTCCTTAGCACCAATTATTTTGGATGCTAAGTCCGAGGCTTCGCGTTCCACATCGTCTGGGGTGGGGAGGGAGCCGATGTCTAGAGTTTCTAGTGCTCTTGCAAACGCAGCCCAGTCAGTCCTCAACCCGGGGGGCCGCGGTACAGTGAAGTCCGCGGAAAGACCCAGGGTGATGAGTAAGGGGAGGTGCTGTGTGTCTAGGTCATACAACACCTCCACCTGGACCGGGTAGCGAATGCGTTTGTGGAGCACTATGTCTAGTACATCGGCGGAGTGCAGCGGATTTACGGGGATATGGGTAGGTGAGTCGGGACCTAGGATTGTGAAGCCGGTCCTTAAGCTGTCCTCGTGCAGCTTACGGCCGGCTGGGTTAATAACCCTTGACCCCCACTCTGGGTGCTTCGCGTTTAAGTCCGCAGCCACCAGGGTAGGGGACGGAGAGGAGAAGATGGTTGCTATATCGGCCGGAACGTATCTAGGTGTGGGCGGACGATATCCTGCGAAGAGCCGAAGCTCTTCGCCTGCCGCCCTAACCAATACTCCGGTCGATCGCAACTCATCGAAGGGAAGGTGCTCTAACTCCTCGTGTATCAGGTCCCGTCTGACGAGCACGGCCGTACCTCGGTATGCCGTGCCCGCTGGGGACACTTCGTCTCGACGATACACAAAATAGTTAGGCACCTTTAGGGCGGTGGAGGGGTCAAGTTTAGTCTCGCCCAGAAGAACGACATGAATGTCCTGCTTCTGGGCGATGAGGCGGAGGTGCTGGATCTGATTCCGAACACCTCCGGGATTCCAGTAGAGGAGGCGAAGTGCGGGAAGCTATCCATAGTAGTTGCTACGGATAGCGGCTAGTCCTCGCACCGCCGCCTCTCGGAGATCCTCTCCTGCGGCGATGGCAACCAGGAGCTCTGTCAGGACCCCCAGAATTACTTCTAGGGGACTCCCGGCAAGCCCGGTTGTAAAGCCCCTCGCCGCAGCTTGACCGCTTGGGAGGGGGAGTTGGGGGGTGGGTCTGAATGGGGGTGGGGTCCTGTACTGGGTGGTGTTGTTGGGGGCGGAGAACCCCGGGGGGATGCTCAGGGTAGTAGGATGGGCTGGGGCTTGGGGGGGGATTAGGGGGGGGATGGGCGCAGCCGTCGGTAAGAGAGTGGAGGAGGCCACTGGCTTCCTCTTATTCCTACCGCCTCTTGGCCTGCGTTTTGTTTTGGTGGGGAGTGCTTCCCCCCTTGCAGTAGGGGGGTTGGCACATGGGAGGGGATCGTCTAAGACGGGGGGGGGGATTGGTTGGGATCTGGGTTGAGGGGGCGACTTGGGCCTCTTCTCAGGGCGTTGTGGGGCTTGGTCCCTGGTATTGGGAGCCGGTATGGGAGAAGGGGCCCTCATGTGGAGTGTGGGCCCTGGGGGTTTCGGGAGGGGAGTAGAAATTTTCACTCCCCTCTTCCTTGCCTCCTTCCTCATGACGGGACACTGCCTGCTGTTTGCAGGATGGTCCCGTGCGCAATTTGTGCAAGTGGGGGGGTCAGTGGGGGGGCGGGGGCAGTCCGCCGCAGCGTGTTGACCACTGCAGCGGACGCACTTGATGGGGCGGTGGCAATGCACCGATGCGTGGCCGAAACCCTGGCACTGTGCCACCCTATTAGCCGCACCCTTCCAGTGCTCAATCCGAACGCCCGGCATGAAGAGGAGCTCGCTCGTGCTATAAAGACGAGCGAGTTCCTCCTGCGACAGGCGGTCGAATTGGCCGTGGAAGAGGCACCCGGCTCGGCCTTCTTTGGCCCGGATGCCTTTTACGAACCGGACTGGGAACCCCAGTCCGGATAGGGCGGCTTCGATATCGGGGGTCGGGGTGTCACCCGGAAGGCCTCTAATGGCCACCTTCGTGGGTAGGTCGGCGGACAGCGCATAGCTGTACCAGCTTATGCTGCTGTCCTCCGCCATGGCTTAATGGCCGCAGGGTCTCCTGGGTCTACGGGGGTTTGGGGGGCGGGGGGTGTGGGTGCTCTTACATCTAAGTTAGTACCTAGATGATGATGATTGCTGCTTGGTGGTGGGCCGCCCATGGGCGGGCGGTCGTCGGTGGTCTGGCGGTCGCTCGTGGGCGGGCGACTGCTGGTGGGCGGGCGGCTGGTGCTGGGTGGTGGCCCACCCATGGGTGGGCGGCTGTCCGTAGTCGGACGGCCGCCTGTGGGCGGGCGGCTAGTGCTGGGTAATGCGAATTTCTAGTAAATCACCAAATCGACATTATGCTAGTACAAGAGTCCTTTTTATCGGCGGCCGTCAGCACGCCTAGGATCGCTAACTACATAGCGATCCGAAATGACAGAACGTACGCTCCCAAAGGCGGTACTGTCATCTACTACAAAAGGTCTCTTCACTGCATACCCCTCGACCCCCCGCCCCTTCAACAATTAGAAGTCTCAGTGTGTAGACTTGCAATGACCGGTCATCAATCGGTCATTATTGCATCTTGCTACCTCAGTCCCAATAAGACGCTCCTACAAAGCGACCTCGAATCCCTCCTTAGCCTAGGAAGCTCAGTCATTCTGGCTGGTGACTTCAACTGTAAAAATCCGATGTGGAATTGTCACTCGTTAAATTCGAACGGCGCTATTCTAGAGGGATGCCTAGATACCCTTAATTTAGACCTCCTAGTCCCCCACTGCCCGACTCGATATCCCAGTCAACTTGGTCATAGGAGTGAGTACCTGGACCTGGCACTTCTATCGAACGTATCCCTCCGGATGCGTTCCATAGAAGTGATGCAGGAACTGGACTCGGACCACAGACCCGTCATACTCAGACTCGGCCCTCAGCCTGATCAGTCCCCCTCCTTCAAGACCGTGGTGCAGTGGCATAAACTCGGGAAAGTTCTCGACAATATCCATTCACCCGACTTGGAGAAAATTCCCGACGATATAGTCACCCCCGACGACATCGCGTTAGCGGTCGATTCCCTGACAAGACACGTCCAGTCCGCTATTAGCGACTCATCGAAACAGGTCCGAGCGACGAGCGATCGTCAATGGCGGCTGCCAGATGACATAAGACGCTTGATCACGGAAAAGAACGCGGCGACTCGTCGCTTCAGTTCCTGGCCCACTGATCAAAACCGAACTCGTATGAACTCTCAACGCCGCAAGGTGAAGAGAGCCATACAAGACCACTTAAACGTCTCTTGGGATGATAAGCTTTCCAAGATCGAACCACGCCACCAGGCTTACTGGGACCTGGCTAGATCTATGAAATCTGACATGGCCACAACCATGCCTCCACTCATTCGTCCGAATCATCAAACGCCCGCGTTCGATGATAAGGATAAAGCCGATACACTGGCGGAAAGCTTAGAATCCCAATGCTCCCCCAGCCTTGAGCCCGTCGACCCTGCCCACCTCGAATCGGTGGACAGTGAAGTCGAAAGACTAACCTCCCTCCCCCCCTCGGCCCCTGCCCTTGAGCCGGTCAAGGCAGCAGAGGTCGAATCCATCATCAAAGAACTCCGACTCAAGAAGTCGCCCGGCTCGGATGGCATCAGCAACAGAGTACTGAAACAGTTCTCAGCCTCCCTTATCTACCTCCTGGTGAGCATCTTCAATGCAGCCATGATCACATGTTCGTTTCCTGATGTCTGGAAGGAAGCCACTGTTATTGGCATCCACAAACCGGGCAAGAAGGCAAACGAACCCACCTCCTACCGACCCATCAGCCTCCTCAGTTCTCTGGGGAAAATCTACGAGCGCCTCCTTCTGAGCCGTCTCTGGTCACACGTAAATAAAAATCACCTCCTCCCGGACGAGCAGTTCAGCTTTCGAGCCTACCACTCGTGCCCCCAGCAAGTGCTCCGCATCACGGAGCACATCATGTCCAAATGGCACCACACCTGGCCCGCCGACACGGGAGCGGTCTTCTTGATGTAGCGAAAGCATTTGACAAAGTCTGGCACAACGGCTGGATTTTCAAGCTGTTTAAACTTGGATTGCCAGACCGTCTTGTACTCATCTTACGAGACTACTTGTCAAACCGCAGCTTCCGCTACCGCGTGGAGGGCACTCTCTCAGAACCCAAACCCATCCGAGCCGGGGTCCCCCAAGGATCGGTCCTCGCCCCCCTCCTTTTTACGCTGTACACCAGCGACATACCCACTACCCATCAGGTAGAACTCGCCCTATTCGCAGACGACACAGCCTTGTACGCGTCTAATAGATTTTTCCTATTAATTGGAGTTTAAAAAATACTACCTACATATATATTAAAGGTATTCCAAAATAATTAAAGTCAAAGTCAAAGTCAAAACGTTTATTTCCTTCTAAACACATAATCTACTTGGACAGGTCAACTGAAAATTAATAAAACTAAATTGCTTGAACAAGAATATCAAGGAAATAACATTGTCTCGACAGTTCGCTTCAATTTTTTTTACTGAGTTGAGAAGCGAATAGAACAACACAGTTTCATCAGTTATTACAATTTTTCTTACAATTAAATAGTTTAACAAAAGCAAATATATTTTGACAAATTAAAAATAATTTCTACCATAACTATAATTAAAACCACTTAGCTTTAGTTCACTGGCACTAGTAGCAGGAGCTCCGCTCTGGTCGACAGCTATTCAAAAAGTGAAATAACGACCCGAGCGGTCGCTCTTTTATAGCAAGGAACGTGTTTTTAGCAAAAAGGTGTTTTTTTTAAAAAACGTTGTTATAAGTAGTTTTCTTTACAAAATATCATTAAAATATTTCTTATTATCACTATACACATGTAGTTTCGTAAAATACGTTAAGTTTTACGTACTAAAACATATTATTTGTGAATCAAAACAAAAACATAACCTCTTTATCAACTTAATGTTTTCTAAACTCATCCAAATCAAGGTTAATTGTTATATTCGTTATTTAATCAGAGCATATACATAATTTTAAAATATTTTGTGTGTCTTGTCATATGAAACCCCCATTAATTTCAAGAAATATATGACAATAATCTAACACGGCCAAACTGACCAGTACTTCGCTCTCGAAGTACTTCCTCCTGTTGTAAACAACAGTTTCTCTGGCCTTCGCATACAACACCTGTCACCTGCTGCACGTGAGTTTCAGTGAAGTATCAGGACAAAGATCAGCAGTTCCTCCTGTTGTAAACAACAGTCTCTCTGGCCTTCGCATACAACACCTGTCACCTGCTGCACGTGAGTTTCAGTGAAGTATCAGGACAAAGATCAGCAGTAAATGATTCTTTACCTTGTCATGTTACCCTGTCACCCACCGCTGTAGACATTTAGGTCCACATCAGATAAAGAACCGACCAGTGGTATCTCCCCCCACTTACGTGTATGCTCTAGATTAATATTTTTAATGTACATTTTAATAAATGAAATCTAAAAGAAAGTTCATAATCTTGGATCATAAGCATAACTTATTGACAAACAATCAATTTTAACACAGTAATCCTTATAAATTGAATTGACATAATGTTTACAAGATACTTAGTTTAATCAAGTTAATAAAAGCATAAATAATTATCTATAATTAATATGATATAAAAAAAATACAACTAGTTTGGTGAAATAAATAAAAAGTCTATCTATAACGTTCACTAACAATATTTATGTACTTACATAATCATACGTCATTACGTATTTCTGAAATTACCTTTATATCATTATTCTATAAATTGGCAAGTCGTCCAAAATTTCATAATTTACCTTTATTAATGGCCCGTATGTTGGTATAATTCCTACTCTGCCTATTAATAACCTTGTATGATTAAATCCGTTACTTTTTTATTGTAGTTGAAAAATAGTTTGTTTTAATTTCCATAAACCGTTCGGCCTATCTGATGTGTCATTAATTGAAGGTGTAAGCATATTAGTAACGGTAGCAACATATTGCTCTGCATGGTCGTTCGGGGGCTACCGGTAGGGTGATGCTTTTGTGTATCTCTAAACGATTTTAGATACAGGCTCTTAGCAATGGTTACTAAGAGGCTGGTAATTCCTAACAAGGCAATTGTTTCACGTAAAATACCCAAAAGTTCTTGACCCTTTAATGTTTTTAGAGGTTTTTAATATGCAGAATTTCGTAAATCGTATAATTAATAATAATAAAGGTAATTGTAACTACATGGCCCTGCACAATCAAGATGCAATGTGTGGAATGGAATAGATCTCTCTTTCTATGAGGTGCTTGTTTGGCCCGAAATAAGTTTTGCTAGATGTTCAAGACAAACAATGAAAAATACATTTTTTTTTGTAAAATCTTGGGACCCAAAAATGCTATCGAATTTTTCCATGATCCTATGTGACAATTTTCGTCGTGAAAAGACGTAATAAACATAACCCATAAATAAATATTTCCGGACAATCCACACAACTATCTAGCCCCTTGGTAAGCTCCCAGCCCGTGCCACGGGCACCAGAAAATCTGATATACCCAATACAATAGACATACATATGTATATAGATATTATTTATCGTACACATTACCCACCCAGACGAAGGAGAAAGTGCTTGCAGAACATCCCTTAGGAACGAATAATTTTGCTACAGAATTTGGCTCATTTATGTAATTTAGACAAGTTTTTGATATAATGTATTGATTGTCCCTTTTTTTTTTATGTGGGACATTTTTGTTGTCAGATTCTTCGATAACGTTAATACAGGGTAATTTAACTGGGTTACGGATCAAGAAATCTAAATGTTTAATAAAAATCCTCCTCTTTTTTTTTTTTTTTTTTTTTTACCTACTACGTCAAACTGAAATTCCAGTAAAAACGTCCACCATAGGGCTACTCGAGGTGTGATATCCTATTTCGTCATCGTTGACTTTATTACAATCTGTTAGAATGGTAAAATTTATACCAAATAAGTAGGCTTGGCAGTAATTAGAAACACACGTCACAGAAATGGTTCCTACAGAAGACGAGCGTGGATGTAGGTACTTTGTACTTCCCGCTTATTCAGAGTAAAGTTCATTTTGCAGTGCTAAAGACAAATGGTTTGTTTATCCATACTTTTTTTAAGCTATGGTATAACTAAATGTTAATTTAATTTATCTTAGTTGCAAATAAATGATTTCTTATCTTTTGTTTTATCTGTAATGGTTAATATCTGCAGAACAAAGTTTGTCTAGGGTCTATTCTAAATACTTTAATCCTTAAACTTAAATTCCCAACATGTATCGTTATTTTGTACAGGAATAGTCAAGTTAGCAAATATGTGTAGTTCTTACTATGAAGTTAGTGCTGCATAACTAAAAATGGGAATTTAATTGCATAGTTTAAATATAGCGACAGATTATTTAATAATTTAAAAAAAAAATCCGGACTACTACTACCCACCACAGCATTGCAACCCCAAACTAAAGCAGAGCTTGTAATATGGGTGTTAGATACATATTTATGATACTTAGAAAACAACCAAACCCAAACCCCAAACCAGAAACAAGTAGATCGTACAAAATCTGGTCTCCCGGCTGAATTCGAACCCCAACCTCTTGCGCCCCAGGCGGACCTTCGTCCACCGAGCCACAGAGGTCGTCAAATTTGTTTTTAAACCTTTCACAACTACTGGGTTAACTGCAATTCTCTGATTTTTGTGAAACAACTATTCAACTCTCCTGTGGTTAACGAGACTTTTTGTAACTAGAAATAAAAATGGGAATTTTTCGCCGTATAAAAAAAAACAAACTTCATCAAAGTGTCCCTTCTTTTTACAATAAGCACATGGTGACTAACTATAGGTACTTGGTTTCGGATCTGGTTGTGGCATCATTTTCTTATTATTGTTTTTGATAGCTCGAATATGGCACAGTCTGTTGCAAAGAAAGCATATTTTCTCAGAATAACCTAAAAATACTTTTGGGCATTTACTAAGCAGATTTGACGCAAGTCGTGAATAATAAGGTAGTTCTGCAGTGGACGTAACGGCTGTTACGAGACGCCATTGGAATGGATACATCAGTTATACTTCCACAAACAAGCTCGACTATTTGTTCCTCAAAAAGATCCTATATTATTATTATTTTTAAAGTCTTTACTTTTCCTTAACGTATTCACTGTATGAATCTGCAGCATCTCAGTGTCCCAGGGTTCATACCAGATTAAAGCAGAGCCCTTTAGGACCTTACCGGCTTTAGCGACCGTAGTGATGCTACTCAATCTCAGATCCTCGGCGATAAGAGCTGCTACAGTTGCACCAGCCCTCTGCACGATTGTTGTTCTTATCGGGATCGGGAAAGGCGGCTACACCGCGGCAACACCACGTCATCGCCCCGATGTCGATCAGTCACCGCATCTCGAATGGCCTTCTGCAAGCCCTCCAAGACCGCTGGGTCCATTTTACATGGAACGTCGTACGAGTCGTATCTGAAATGCGAAAAGGTGTTAATAATAGCAATAGCTCGAATCCCACTTCTGATAATAGATTTTTCCTATTAATTGGAGTTTAAAAAATACTACCTACATATATATTAAAGGTATTCCAAAATAATTAAAGTCAAAGTCAAAGTCAAAACGTTTATTTCCTTCTAAACACATAATCTACTTGGACAGGTCAACTGAAAATTAATAAAACTAAATTGCTTGAACAAGAATATCAAGGAAATAACATTGTCTCGACAGTTCGCTTCAATTTTTTTTACTGAGTTGAGAAGCGAATAGAACAACACAGTTTCATCAGTTATTACAATTTTTCTTACAATTAAATAGTTTAACAAAAGCAAATATATTTTGACAAATTAAAAATAATTTCTACCATAACTATAATTAAAACCACTTAGCTTTAGTTCACTGGCACTAGTAGCAGGAGCTCCGCTCTGGTCGACAGCTATTCAAAAAGTGAAATAACGACCCGAGCGGTCGCTCTTTTATAGCAAGGAACGTGTTTTTAGCAAAAAGGTGTTTTTTTTAAAAAACGTTGTTATAAGTAGTTTTCTTTACAAAATATCATTAAAATATTTCTTATTATCACTATACACATGTAGTTTCGTAAAATACGTTAAGTTTTACGTACTAAAACATATTATTTGTGAATCAAAACAAAAACATAACCTCTTTATCAACTTAATGTTTTCTAAACTCATCCAAATCAAGGTTAATTGTTATATTCGTTATTTAATCAGAGCATATACATAATTTTAAAATATTTTGTGTGTCTTGTCATATGAAACCCCCATTAATTTCAAGAAATATATGACAATAATCTAACACGTCCGACACCAACTCAACGCGAGTCTGTATAAGGCTGCAGTCTGCGCTAGACTCCCTAGCAGACTGGTTTAGGAAATGGCGCATCGAGGTGAACCCAACGAAGAGTGCAGCAGTGTACTTCTCGCGGGGTTATCCCAAACCCAAGCCCATTCGTCTCTTTGGTCAACCCATCCCATGGGTAAAGTCGGCCCGCTATCTAGGCGTCTACCTAGACAAACGTCTTAACTTCAAGACCCACATAAAAACTGTTTGCAATCGAGCTAAGTTCGTACTTAGTCGGCTCAACAATCTCCTTAAATCGTCAAGTAAAATGTCCCTTAGAAATAAGGTGACACTTTACAAAGCGGTTATTCGCCCCATCATGACCTACTCATCTGTAGCGTTCGGGCACTCGCCCAACGTAAAATCCATCCAGATAGTACAAAATAGATTCCTGCGCAAAGCCACTGGTTGTCCGTGGTACGCCCGCAACAAAGATCTCCACAGAGATCTTAAGACCATTTCTTTTGAAGCGGCCATCGTAGCCTATCACGGTCACGTATCTTCTGTTCTAGGGTACGGACTACTGTTGTGGGGGAACTCAGTGGACGTCGAAAGAGTATTTAGGGTACAAAAAAGATGTCTGAGGGTTATTAACAGGTCTTGGTTCCGTGATAGTTGCAAGCCTCTCTTCAAAAAATGCAACATATTGCCCCTGGCGTGTATGTATATAAGAGAGTTATGCCTTTTCGTTAAATCTCACCCAAGTTTGTTTATAAAGCGGAGTGAGGTTATAACACGACAGAAAAGGCATAAATTTAAAAATTTGCTGTATAAACCACAATGCAATAGGGATTTATATAAAAGGAATGTTTATAACATGTGTATATTAATTTATAATAAATTACCCGAATCATTAAAACAATTGAATGGATTTATTTTTAAGAACAGATTATGTGGTTGGTTGCTTGACAAATGTTTCTATAATGTGAATGAGTATTTGAATTATGATGATAAATGTATGTAATTTTTTATTATGACATCTTTAATATAATTTTGACAAAATATTTGCACGCCTGCTTGCAGGCTGAATACAGTGACATAAACTATTATTTAAGATCTGACATGTATTATTAATTATGTATTCTCGCAAATAAACGATTTCATTTCATTTCATTTCATTTCATTAAGCTCGAATCGATTGCCTATATCATAAAAGAGGCCGCTGAGCGTCACTATGAAACGGCAATCGAGCACCAGAACCCACTCATACATAACATACCTCAGTATGACATCGACCCTCCTCCCACGAGTTCTCTCCTCCGTCGACCGAGACACGTTCTCGGTGACCCGCTAGACCCCATCTCAGCCGCTAACCCGGAGTTAGCATTCCTTATTCCATTAGCATCCCCCAGTCCCGATTTAGAAAATAACATACAAACTAAAAACCGGACCCGCCGGCGGGGCCGAAGAATCCCTATTTCCGCCCGTAGGTGTAATTTTACACCCGGGCGCAATAATCCATAGTCCTCTTATATACTGGCAACAGCCCAAGCCGAGGTCCGTTCCTAAGTGGAGCCCTTGTGCGTGTTGCCCCAACCTAACTTTTGGGGCGCCGCCCTAACGGAACACCGATGCTAACGCGTCGGGTTCGGTTAGGACGCCGCCTTGGTTGAGACGCCCTCTGCGTCCGCCACAGTCCGGTAACGCTGTCATGGCCATCTGCGGTCAACAGCATAAAATGTCCATTCGAAAAAAAAAAAAAAAAAAAAAAAGTGCTACGAAATTATTCGTTCTCAGGCAGGCTCGCAGTTAGCGCGCGTGCTCTTACTGTTGAGGATGGAGGTCGCTGGAGCACGAAGGTTGAGTAAAAGAAATGTTTTACGTTAAAATGCAACAGATCTCGAAACTTTTTGGAATATGGCGGCGGGCGCGCCGGTCGGTCGACGTAGACAATCGTCACCCAGTTTTTTTGAAGTGAAGTGAGGCGCGTTCGGGGTTGCCTGCAAAAATGCCTCGCCGCTATATTCTCGCGGTTCGAAATGCGTTTCATCATTTTATTAATAAAAAGTTTTTAGTAAAAATAATTAAAGCTACATAAAATAAAGGTGTACATACAATGTTAAATTAAAATTAAATTAGGCTTTATATTTTTGAGCAGCGTGCGCGTCGTCAACACTTTCCCCCCTAGTGTCGTCATAACGACGCTCAACGTCGAGCTGTAGTAATGCTACGCGCGCTGCGGGACGCTTCATAACTGACGTCCTAGTCCGTATGTCTACTACTCTTACCCTTCCGTCCTTTCCTGGATATACCTTTTCCACAATGCCTTTAGGCCAACAGTTGCGATGTAAAGAAGGATCAACCACAATCACTAAATCGCCTACCTTAAGCTGCTGCCCTTCGCGGTTCCACTTCGCCCGAGGAATGAGAACAGGTAAAATCTCTTTTACCCACCGGTTCCAGAATAAATCAGCCAAGCGCTGAGCAGTGCGCCACTGACGCCGCAGGTACAGGTCCTTGTCATCGAAGACGCCGGGGAGGGGTAAGTTAGAAGAACTTCCTAATAAAAAATGGTTAGGGGTCAAAGTTTCCTGACTCCTAGGATCCACTGATACGTGAGTAAGTGGTCTACTATTAACAATATTTTCTACCTCAGCGAGAAGAGTAATCAGTACTTCTTCTCGTGGAGCTCGCTCTTTTAAAACTACCTTAAGTGCCGTTTTCACGGTTCGAATCAAACGTTTCCACGCGCCCCCCATATGTGGACTTGCAGGCGAAATAAATTTCCACGTTACACCTTTGGTTAATGCTTCATCGATGATTTGCTGCTGGTTAAGTTCACGGAGAGAGTTCCTCAAGTCGACATTGGCCTTGGTAAGATTTGTTCCATTATCACTCATTATTGTGTGTGGCCATCCGCGGCGAGCGGCCATTCTTCTAAGTGCCATGATAAGGGAATCAGCGGTTAAGTCGTTAGCAAGCTCAATGTGAACCGCGCGCACCGTTAAGCAAGTAAATAACACGCCATATCGTTTAGGTCTTTGCCGTCCTACTGTGACTTCAATAGGCCCAAACAAATCTATGCCACACATAGTGAACGGGCGCTGGTGATGAGCGAGCCGTTCAGGAGGTAGGTCGCCGAGGCGCGGCGGCCTAGGATTAGCTTTTCTAATTCTACAAACTAAACATTGCGACGCTACTGTGCGGACAGTAGGTCGCAGATTAACTATCCAATATTTCTGCCGAAGTTCGTTAACAACTAATTCGTTGAACGAGTGAGCTACACGTTCGTGATAGTATTTAACCAAAAGGCGAGTTACGCGGTCGCGCCCGTCTAGGATGATTGGGTTTTTCATCTGATCATCTACATGTTTCGCGGCGTCAATACGCCCGCCAACTCGTATAAGCCCGTTACTATCTAAAAGCGGCGTTAAAGTACGTAAACGACTATCTATATTTATTTCACAACTATTATTCAACAAAGTTATTTCGCGCGAAAATGACTGTGACTGTGAATGTCTTATCAGTAAGACTTCTGCCTTATTAATAATCTCGCTATTAATAAGGAGCGTTTTATTATTCCTACATTTGGAAATGAACAACAATATGGTCGCAGTACAACGAAGCAGCCTCAACCATGACGAAAACCTATCTGGATTGGGGACCGGTAAAATCAACGTATCGCTGTAAGTATGAAAAACTGATTTAATTTCCTCTAAATCATCATTATTAATTATTTTCAATGTTTCATGTTGCTGCGGCCAGCTTTCCAAACGTTCGTACAAAAACGCGGGTCCCAAGAACCAAGAACAATCACTACGTAAGTTGTAATCAGTTATTTTAGTAGCTAAGTCCGCCATATTAAATTCTGAGGGAACGTAATTCCATTCATTAATTTTTGACAATTCATCAATTTCTCCTAACCGGTTAGCTATAAATGTTTTATAATTACGATGTTCATTTCTAATCCAATGCAAAACAACCGTAGAATCAACCCAGTAAAATGTTTTATCTGGTTTAATTCTATGCTCTTTTTTTATTGTTTCAGCTAGGCGGCAAGCTAGGAGAGCGCCTTGAAGCTCCAGCCGTGGGATTGAGACAGATTTCAATGGCGCGACACGATTTTTACAAGCTATAAATGACACGGAAATTTGTCCATTGTTATTAATCTTACGCCAATATGCCACCGACGCAAATGCGCGTGGGCTAGCATCCCCGAATACATGTAATTCTAACTCGCTTACACGCGTGCCGCACGCTTTGTCTGTCTCACTCGCACTACCGAAGTACCACCTAGGAATGCGTATATCAACAATTGTTTGTAGTTGTAATAACCATTCTTGAAATTGAATAAATAAATTACATGGAATTTCATCGTCCCATTTTATACCTATTCTCCACACTTCCTGCATAATTATTTTGGATTTTACAGTAAAAGGGCTTAAAAATCCATGCATATCAAAAATAGACATAATAATGCGTAATAATTCACGCTTTGTCGGCTTTCGTGTACCGTTACGAATATCAGGAGAAATACGTTTCAATGATAAATCAAATGCAAAAGTATCACTATCGGGAAACCATAACAAACCTAAAGTTCGTTCCGGCTGATTTTCAACATTGAACCTTACGGCTCTCTCACTAAGGATATCGTTTGGTGTGTTGCTCAAAACATTAATATTATTACTTAACCAATCTCGCATTGTAAAACCACCCTGTTGATTAATATAGGAAATGTCTTTAATCAATTTTGTAGCGAGGCCGATCTCGCTCACACTATCTATGTAGTCATCCATATATTGACTTTTCCTAATTGCACATACAGCTTCCGGCATAGTTTGTTCGAAACGCTGTTTTTTTATTTGATTTACATATTGAGCGATAAACGGAGAACAATTAGCACCAAAAATGAGTGACGTCATGACGTACTCTTTAATAGGGGTCACCTTCGATGATGATGATGATGATTTTTCGAGTCCATCGTCAGGTACCTCGCTGGTTAAGAAACCTTCCTGCCATAAGAAACGCAACGCGTGCGTATCTCTATCATGTATCTTTATACGCAAAAACATATCTTGTATGTCGCCTATAATACATATAGGTAATAAAGATTGCAACAGATCGGGACCTTGTAAAAGAAAATCATTTAGAGAGCAATTATTAGACTTTGCAGCCGCATCAAAAACTAATCGTAGTTTTTTCTTGTTCGGGTTATCGACACCGAAGTGCGGTAGGTACCAAACACGGCCTTCGTTATAGCTACCTGTTATTTCTTTAGCGAAGCCGTTAGAAAATAAATGAGAAATTCTTTCTTGATAACGTAATGAGTAATCGTTATTACATAACATTTTCTTTTGAACCGATTTTAGACGTCTAAAAGCATTAGAGTAGGAGTCAGGCAAACAATGATTATCCGATTTCCACGGTAAACTAACGTACCATTGTCCCTCGCGAAGCTCGGCAGTTTCCTCTAAAATAGAGATAGCGCGTAAATCATCAGGATTGACGCGGGGCTTCGTACCTACTCCAATGGCATCTAACATAAAAGATTTGCGCACTTCATTATGCAGCTGAACGCACCGCTGTTCGCAGTCCTCGGGGTGAACCAGGGCTACGCGGGGGGCGGCGATCTCAGTGGTTGTATCAGCTGGTTGAAATTCACACAAATGGAAAACATTTTCTTGTGGGCAGGTATATCCAGAACAGTCGTGAATAAGTGAGACACACAGATTAGAATTAGAGTTATGCGACATATCACTTACCGAGGTCCCGTGTACACACCAACCCAACGCTGTCTGTGCTACGTACGGCCCACGCTGCTCGCTACGATAACACTGGAAAGGTGTTATCAAATCATGGTTATCCTGACCTATCAATAACATTGGTTGCACGTCACATTTACACATATTTATTTCAGCGAAATCACTCCCTAACCCGTATTCTTTAAAGTTTATATTTGGCAGCAATTGTACTGGTAAATTTAACGAGTTTATTTTACGTGCACACAACTTATAATTTTTATTATTGTTATTTGTAATTCTAAAGTTCAATATTTGCGTTTCACACACTAATTCACCGGAATCCCATGCGCTGCGAGCTCGCATCTTCTCGTTTCTCCCGTGAAGACCAAGTTTATCTGCTAATTCGGCCGCAATCAGGGTCACCGTCGCCCCGTCGTCCAGTAGCGCGTGCGCGTGCATAGCGCCCGCAGGACCGTGCACTGTCAGCGGTACGATTTTGAGAAGTACTTTAGGGTGCAATGACCCCACTGTATGGTTCACAGTCTCATGTGTCTGCGAGGTCTTCGCTTTCTTTAGTACTCTCGTTCTTTTTATCGTACGGCTTGGTCCAGTGAAGTAGACGATGGTGCGGCTGGTCACAGCCCTCGATGTTGCAGTTTCTTGCAGTGCAGGAGCCGGGGTTCATATGAAGGGTTAAACATTTGTAACACAGCTTGTGTTCTCTTGCAAATCTCCAACGATCTCTACGCATCGCACGTTTGAAGCGCGGGCAGTCAGGTAGCCTATGTCCAGTCTTGTGACAGAACTTGCAGTCATTATCTTTGCTGTCATCATTGTTGTTTGAGGCATGTAATATTGTAGCTCGGCTGTGTTTGTTACCTTCATGCTGCTCTGGCTTCCTTGTAGATTGTAGATGTATATGACTAACACCAGAACTTGCTACTTTATTTGCTTCTAAGTATAAGAAGTTGCTCAGTAACTCCAATCTTGAAGTTTCATTATATGCTGGTGCGGTGAGTTGGTTTTCATAAACATAGTCTGTCCATTTGTTAATAAGTATGGTTGGTAATTTAGATAAGATGACTGAAACCAGCTCGGGGCTGCGTAGATAATCAACCTGTTTCAACGCTATTGCAGCTGTAACATAATTCTTTATTTTTACTGCAAAGCAAATAAGCTCGTTGTGGTATGACATTGGCAATGGCTGTATTTTCTTGAGTTGTGTCACTATTTTAGTCATTATGTACTCTGGTTTACCGAAGCGTAGTTCAAGTGTATCCATGATAATGTCAGGGGAAACACCACCAATAAGCAAGGATGTCACCGCTTCTTTTGCATCACCTCGCAGACATTTTCTTAGCCGCCATACATTCTCTGGGTCAGTGTACTTACAGAGTTTGGTGGACTCATGATATGATTCCTTGAATTGTAGCCAATCCATAGTGTCGCCTGAATATGGAGGCAAGTCTTTAGAGGTAGACATTCTGGTAAGCAGCTGTTGCTGATGCTGAGGAGAAGGAGAAGCGGCAAATGCATCTCTCAGTGCTGAGGCAAGCATCTGGATATCAGTTTGGCCAGAAGCAACATTCATGCGTGGCAGTTCAGGTGCAGGCGCAGGCTGTAGCTCGGTAGATTTCTCCAACCAGTTATGTACTTTACTTGTAACGGACGAGGCAGATGATTTCTTAGAGTGCTGTGATTCCAGGTCAGCGACGTCCGCGGCGAGTCGTTTCTTGAGTAGTTCGACTCGGATTTCTGTTTTCATTCGGGCAGCCTTCGCTTCTGCTTCGACGGATTCTATGCGAAGCTGAGCCTGAGCTGTCTCGGCCTCGAGCTCGAGTTGCCGGCGACGCGCGGAGGTGGATGACGTTGTACTTCTCTCAGACTTCTTGCTAACGCTGCACAAACTAGCGTATACTTCAGCAGGGTCATCTTTCGGCGTCGGGGGAGGTAAACAAGCGTCTGTTGCGTTTTCATCAGTGCAAACCGCATTGGCGCCACGTGGTTTTTTCATTTTGCGCGGCGTGCGCGGTGAGCGGAACATTTTACTACGAAAATGCTTCGGTGCTGAGCGTTCCGGTTCGAAGTGACCACTTTTGTTGAGGATGGAGGTCGCTGGAGCACGAAGGTTGAGTAAAAGAAATGTTTTACGTTAAAATGCAACAGATCTCGAAACTTTTTGGAATATGGCGGCGGGCGCGCCGGTCGGTCGACGTAGACAATCGTCACCCAGTTTTTTTGAAGTGAAGTGAGGCGCGTTCGGGGTTGCCTGCAAAAATGCCTCGCCGCTATATTCTCGCGGTTCGAAATGCGTTTCATCATTTTATTAATAAAAAGTTTTTAGTAAAAATAATTAAAGCTACATAAAATAAAGGTGTACATACAATGTTAAATTAAAATTAAATTAGGCTTTATATTTTTGAGCAGCGTGCGCGTCGTCAACACTTACTTTAAACTTTTTTTGACCTGTTCGCGTTTTTAAACCCGAATCAATCAACATGTCCGGACGCGGCAAGGGCGGTAAAGTTAAGGGGAAGGCAAAGTCCCGTTCCAACCGTGCCGGACTACAGTTCCCCGTCGGTCGTATCCATCGTCTCCTGCGTCACGGTGTCCCGTCTGCAAAAGTGCCCGGACCTAAAGAGTGTCCGGACCTAATAAGTGTCCGGAACTAGGTAACCGGGGAGCATAAAAAAACACGGAATAAATGTAATTGTATTTTATTTAAATAAGTTTATAGAGAGCCAGAAGGGCTATAGAATTAAATTAAAACTAGCTCATAACTGCCGGAGGGGCTTAGAATTGGGTTCGTTAAAGTTCCTACAGGCCGCTGATTCTAGTGGTTATAAAAGTCTTCTCCTTGTTTTTCCTCTTCCTCAGTACTGTCCTTTTAGTGCGCCGCGAGTGTAGTAGCGACCCGACGGCGAAGGCAGTAAGTGGCATAGCAGGGCCTGATATTATGAAGGAGAATTTCTAAACGATCCGCCTCTGGTATGGGTTTAGACAAGCGTGAAAACATACCTTGCATGATAGAGAGGTATATAGTGATATTTTCACCTTCCCCTTGAGTACCAGAACGGATTTCTGAAACTAACCTATAGTCATAACCAGAGCCTTTTGGCGAGAAAAAAAAACTTAACAGGCAACATGATATAGTAGTGTAAATAAACTGAACTGTTGAATGAGTGATGCACTGAATAAAAATAAAGCTCGCCGTTCTGTTACAAAAAATGAATGAAACGTATGGTTTTTTATGAAATGAAGAATGAAGTAAAATAAAAAACTTGCAAAATCAAAGAGGAAACTACTAATGTGTACTGCTTAATAACACAAAGAAAAAAAATTAAATTAAAAATAACAATATTCAAGAAAAATTATTAAAAATAAAAAATTAACATTAAATTTAAAACAAAACTGTGTCAGTATGTACAATACCCATACAGTTACAAAAAGATAAATCTAAGTACTTACGTACACCTTAGTAGCTTATAATTGAAAAACCTAAAAGATACGTTTTACAAAAAAAAAACAACCACCAACATGCATAAACAAAAGCAAAAAAAACAAAGGAAGAACCAACTAGAATCAGCTGTATTTAACCACGGATATTGGGCGCCAGTGTCCCGTTGGTAAAAATTGCCCGGACCTAAAAAGTGTCCGGACCTAATAAGTGTCCGGAACTAGGTAACCGGGGAGCATAAAAAAACACGGAATAAATGTAATTGTATTTTATTTAAATAAGTTTATAGAGAGCCAGAAGGGCTATAGAATTAAATTAAAACTAGCTCATAACTGCCGGAGGGGCTTAGAATTGGGTTCGTTAAAGTTCCTACAGACCGCTGATTCTAGTGGTTATAAAAGTCTTCTCCTTGTTTTTCCTCTTCCTCAGTACTGTCCTTTTAGTGCGCCGCGAGTGTAGCAGCGACCCGACGGCGAAGGCAGTGCTGGATGTCCAAGTAAAAGGGAGGCTTCCTCAGCACTGTCCTTTATAGCGCCGCGAGTGTAGAAGCGACCCGACGGCGAAGGCAGTGCTGAATGTCCCAGTAAAAGGGAGGCAGCTCGTGAGAAGTCCGGCCGGAGACGAAGACTGCCCTAGGGTGGACTTTGAACCCTGGAATGCGCCATAAAGCAAGGCATTACAACCAGCTCCTCGCAGGGTGACGGGCTCCCACGGCAGCACAAAAAGCAAAAGCACTAAGTGTTCATGATGCCGTGGAAGTCACAATCAGAACGGGAGGTGAAAATAAAAATTAAATGTTAAAGTAATGTAAAAGTGACATTATGATTTGCTAGAAATAGTACATAGTGATAAGAAAGAAATGACGCTAACAATAGGTAATGCAAAGCCAAGCTCGTGTACAATATATAAAGAGATTCAGAGATGACATGGCAAGAATGAAAAATACCACGTCATTCTTCGAGCATGAGAATGAGTGTCTATACAGCCTGCATTACAAATCAGTGCAACACTTACCCAACAGGGGTTTGATATCACTCCTAGTAGTTAATATAAAATTGTAATTAGGTAAAAATTATGAAAATTGCGCAGACGGCAGCGAACAATGAGCGCATCGGCGAGTCAAAATGGCGACCGACGCCATGCCCGACGTACGCTAACACAGCGACGACGCTAGGCGCCGCCGCTGCGTCCGTCTCGTTTTCTCCTGCGCAGTGAAATGTCATGACTCGACAGCTCGCGACCATAAACCCCCGCACGGAGCGCTGTGAAGTTAGGCGCGTGTTGACGAACTTATCTATGGCCGTCAAACTCTCGATCGATCCATCGAGTCGTAAACAACGAATACTACAGATAATAAATATTATTCCTAATAAGCTATTTCAAGGTAACGAATTACGTTACAACGGCAACTACGCCGAGCGCGTCGGTGCCGGTGCCCCCGTGTACCTCGCCGCCGTGATGGAGTATCTGGCAGCTGAGGTTCTCGAGTTGGCCGGCAACGCCGCCAGGGACAACAAGAAGACTAGGATCATCCCGCGTCACCTCCAGCTCGCCATCAGGAACGACGAGGAGCTGAACAAGCTCCTGTCCGGCGTGACCATCGCACAGGGCGGCGTACTTCCCAACATCCAGGCGGTGCTGCTGCCTAAGAAGACCGAGAAGAAGGCATAAAACAACAGCCATCTATCTGTGTGCTGTGCATGTGATGTGATGCGATGTGCATAACAAAACGGCCCTTTTCAGGGCCACAATATGATTCTATTATTATATGATATTTATTATGTTGTACCTACACCTACACAGTTAACGAACGTATCGGCTGTGCGGGGTGCGACATGGTAATATCGTTTTGTTTCTTATCTGCTAAATAATGAATGTCATTTTTTTTTTTTTTAATTCTCTAGAAATAAAATTTTTAATGGTAATAATTAATCACGGAGGTTCGTGTAGTATAGCCGCGACATTATACTCGTAACTACCTAGGTGGATAGCACAAAATATGAAATTCTAACAGTTTTCATTTTTTTTTTCATAAATATAATGAATATTATAAATATTACGTGAAAACGAACTTATACCCAATTAGCAACCTGGTGTGGACTATACTGAGACTTTCGCGCCCGTAGTAAGTAAGATACAGTTTTGCTATTTCTATAAAACTTGGACTTGACATAACACATTTAGATGTATGTATGAAAATATTTTTATGCAAATGCCTGAAGGGTTTAACTGTTCAGATTCAGACAAAGTTTTGATATTCAAAAAAAAAACAGGCTATTTTTGGCATTATATTATGTCGACAGACTGCCATACATTTATTATCATAGGCAATTACATAGAAATAGTTAACATAAACTAAACTAGATGTCACTACCAGTACACATTTTCATATACAATTAATATAGAACTAATCCTATCCTACTACTATTATAAAGGCGAAAGTTTGTAAGTATGGATGTTTGTTACTCTTTCACGTAAAAACTACTGAACCGATTTAAATGAAATTTGGTACACAGAATCTCTAGAGCCTGAAAAATAACATAGGCTACTTTTTTCCGCGGGAAAATCCATTATAACGCGGGCACAGCTAGTAAAAAATAAAAGCTAATTTCCAGCCACGTTAGAGCGTTATTGATTGGCGCGGAAATATGTAATGTATGTTTACGATTACAATGATAGTCATATGGTGCATTATGCACACTGTACATGCATGCATACAGCAGATATTATAATTTATATTTAATTTATTATATAAAATTGCGTACGTGTACGAAGCGCCGCGCCCGGCCGCATCCGATCCGAGCTATCGCGACGCGAGCTCTGAATTGATCGAACGCGCCGCCGTTCGTTCGTTCAGCTGCGGACGGGGGACGCTCGCCCCTCTCGCACAGTGTCGGCGCATCATCATCGTTGTCTTCCGTCCCTCGGTTGAGGGCGCAGGGTGGGGCCTCGAGCTTGCGCTCCTTACCCCGGCTTCAACTCCGGGGGCAACTACCCCCGGGTCACGTGATAATGCCTTTAAGGCTGGTATGAGTAAGATTTTTTTTTTTTTTTTTTTTTTTTTTTTTTTTTCTTTTTCTTTCTTTTTTTTTTTTTTTTTTTTTTATTTTTTTTTTTTTATTAATATTTTTTTTTTTTGTATACTATTTTAAATACATTTATAATAGAGGCGGAAGGGAGATATATATATATTTGGGGGTATAAAATACATAGGGATACAGTAGTGTTAGTAAGGGAGGGAATATATAGGGGGATGTGGGGGGGAGAAGAGTAGAGTGGGCAGCGTAGAAAAAGACAAAGAAAAGAAGAAAGAAAAGAAGGAGAAGATAGAGAGAGAGGAGGCAATCTATGGGTCTTTAATGAGGTCCCTGGGAAGGGGTCTCCAGGGGCCTTTGTGGTCGGGGGGGCGAGTGTGGAGGGGGGCGAGGGACTGGATGTGTGGGTGACGGCTGTGTT
Source organism: Gymnoscelis rufifasciata (assembly GCA_929108375.1). NCBI lineage: Eukaryota > Metazoa > Arthropoda > Insecta > Lepidoptera > Geometridae > Gymnoscelis > Gymnoscelis rufifasciata. The sequence goes on along the minus strand of OV815332.1, from coordinate 4,152,182 downwards.
CGGTACGATCGAACATACGCTTAGCCGTCAGCACCACACAATCCTCGACAGACTGCATTTGTAGGTCGCGGGCAATTACGTCGTTACGAACGTATCGGCCCGCGCCTGTGCAGGTGCGAAGGACAGAATTCTGCACCTTCTGCAGTCTGTCTTTGTTGGTTTGGGAAAGGATACCAAGGGGATACCAAGCGGGGGCTGCGTACAGGAGGCGGGACCGAACGTACGTCTTGTAGATCCGCACCTTCGTCCTGAGCGGGAGATTGGATTTTAGGACCGGTCTGAGTTGCGCCACGGCTGCGCGCGATTGTGCAATCGCGCGATCCGCCTGTGGCTGCATTCTCAGTGACCGGTCTATCTCCACGCCTAGGTAACGAGTATGCGGTGTCCAAGCGACGTTCTGGCCCCGGAGGGTAAGGGGGGGAAGGGTGGTGCGACGGTTGGTGACTAGCATGGCTGCTGTCTTACCGACTTTAACAGCCATTCGCCAGTCATCCAACCATCTGGGGAGGCGGTCCATGAGCCGCTGCATCTTCATGGCCGCGTGGGAGGGATTGATGGAGGACATAAGGTAGGCGCTGTCGTCCGCAAACAACGCCAGTGTGACATCCCTATCACCGGGGAGCAACTGCCCCTCCAGGGTCGGGATGTCATCGGTGTACAGGGCGTAGAGTGCGGGCGACAGACAACTACCTTGGGGGACTCCGGCGAGGATGGGACGGGAGGAGGATGCGGCGCCCTCGACGTCTACGAAGAAACGTCGGTTTTCGAGGAAGGACGCCACAATCCGGGAAAGGGCTGGTGGCGTACTGCTTTGCAAGAGCTTATAGAGTAGGCCCGGGTGCCAGACACGGTCGAATGCCTTCTCGATGTCGAGGAAGACCGCGACCGTGCTACGCCGGGCGTTAAGCTCTGTTGCAAGGTAATGCAGTACGCGCGTCAGTTGGAGGGTGGTGGAATGTTGTCCTCGAAAGCCAAACTGTTCGGGGCGGGGTTCGATGGACGGAACCAGTCTGCGAAGCAGTAGGCGCTCGAACAGTTTGGCGATCGTGGACAGGAGGGTGATGGGACGGTAGTTGGCCGGGTATCGCCTGTCCTTACCCGGTTTGGGGAGGACTTTAACTTTCCCGCTCTTCCACAGGTCAGGAAAATGGCCTGTGCGGAGTATTCCGTTGAAGAGACGGGAAATTGCGACGATACCACGGCGGGGGAGTTGGAAGAGAGCCATATTCGAGATTCCGTCCGGGCCAGGTGCCTTCCTCTTGGGAAGGTGGCGGACTGCCTTCCCCACCTCTGAAGGTGACATAAAGCAGTCGCCTCCGAGGGGGGGAATGGGTCCAGACAGAAACTCAGATACGGTGCTCTCTACCAGGGTGTGGTGGGACAGGGTGTCGGGATGGGCATCTGCTGAGACAGGGTGGGGTTGGAATTGCCACTCCAGGTGATCGGCCAGAAGTTCTGCTCGGTCACCCGGTGCGAACTTCCTGTTCCCCTCCCGGTCCAGCAGGGGGTAGGTGGGTAGGGGAGCCCGCGTGAGTTGACGGTTAAGGGCGTAAAGGTTGGTGTCGCGTTCGACTGTTCGCGGATAGCGGCTAATCCACGCACCGCCGCCTCTCGGAGATCCTCTCCTGCGGCGATGGCAACCAGGAGCTCTGTCAGGACCCCCAGAATCACTTCTAGGGGATTCCCGGCAAGTCCGGTTGTTGTAGCCCTAGCCGCAGCTTGGCCGCTTGGTAGGGGGAATTGGGGGGTAGGTCTGAGTGGAGGGGGGGTCCTATATTGGGTGGAGTTATTGGGGGCGGAGAACCCAGGGGGGATGCTGAGGGTAGTGGGATGGACTGGGGCTTGGGGGGGGATAAGGGGAGGGATGGGCGCAGCCGTCGGTAGGAGGGTGGAGGAGGCCACTGGCTTCCTCCTATTCCTACCGCCTCGCGGTCTGCGTTTTGATTTGGAGGGGAGTGCTTCCCCCCTTGCAGTAGGAGGGTTGGCACATGGGAGGGGGTCGTCAAAGACAGGGGGGGGAGAGGTTGGGCTCTGGGCTGGTCCCTTGCATTGGGTGGCGGTATTGGAGAAGGGGCCCTCGTGTAGTGTGTGGGCCCGGGGGGTTTGGGGAGGGGAGGAGGAATTTTCACTCCCCTCTTTCTTGCCTCCTTTCTCATTACGGGACACTGCCTGCTGTTAGCAGGATGGTCCCGTGCACAGTTGGTGCAGGTGGGGGGGTCGGTTGGGGGGCGGGGGCAGTCCGCCGCGGCGTGTTGACCACTGCAGCGGACGCACTTGATTGGACGGTGGCAGTGCACCGATGCGTGGCCGAAACCCTGGCATCGGTGGCACTGTGCCACCCTATTGGCCGCACCTTTCCAGTGCTCAATTCGAACGCCCGGCATGAAGAGGAGCTCGCTCGTACTATAAAGACGAGCGAGTTCCTCCTGTGACAGGCGGTCGAATTGGCCGTGGAATAGGCACCCGGCTCGGCCTTCCTTGGCCCGGATGCCTTTGACGAACCGGACCGGGAATCCCAGTCCGGATAGTGCGGCTTCGATGTCGGGGGTCGGGGTGTCTCCCGGGAGGCCTCTGATGGCCACCTTTGTGGGCAGGTCGGCGGCCAGCGCATAGCTGTACCAGCTTATGCTGCTGTCCTCTGCCATAGCTTCTACCAGGTGGCGCTGCACCACTCTGTACTCTTCGGCAGAGCGGGGGGTGAAGCGAACCCCTTTTCCAAGGGGGCGCGCATTGGGGGCGTGCCCTAGTTTGCCCCTAATAGTGGCAAAATGCACTGTCCAGTTGGGCATGCATTCGACCACTATCGGGGGGTAACTTTTGGTTACGCCAGCGGCCGGGGCCGCTGGGTCCCCTGGGACTATGGGGGTTTGAGGGGCGGGGGGTGTGGGTACTCTTATATCTATATTAGTACCTAGATTACTGCTGGGTGGTGGGCCGCCCATGGGCGGGCGGCCATCCTTGGTCTGGCGGTCGCTCGTGGGCGGCGGCTGCTGGTGGGCGGGCGGCTGGTGCTAGGTGATGGGCCACCCATGGGTGGGCGGTTTTCCGTTGGCGGTCGGCCGTCCGTGGGCGGGCGGCTGGCTTTGAGTAGTGCGCCGTCCGTGGGCGGGCGGCTGCCCGGGAGCGGGCGGCTGGTGCTGGGGGATGGGCCGCCTGTGGGCGGGCGGCTGGTTTGAGGTGGTAGGCCGCCCGTGGGCGGGCAGCTGTCCGTGAGCGGACGGATCTCTGACGCTGGGCGGCAGGGTAGGGGCGGAAATTCCGCCCTCGGCTTGGGGCGGCGCGGGACAGTGCCTAAGGGCACCATATCCGGCGATGCTGGTGTGTCCGGGATCGGCGGGGGTGACGCGGCCGTTTTTGCGTACGACCGCGTCGATGATGATGATGTTGCTGGGCTAGTGCGAGGTTTCTGGGTGTTTACGGAGGAGTCGGAGTCCTCGCCAGTTGATCTTCTTTCTCGTCTTAACTTCAAGACCCACATAAAAACTGTTTGCAATCGAGCTAAGTTCGTACTTAGTCGGCTCAACAATCTCCTTAAATCGTCAAGTAAAATGTCCCTTAGAAATAAGGTGACACTTTACAAAGCGGTTATTCGCCCCATCATGACCTACTCATCTGTAGCGTTCGGGCACTCGCCCAACGTAAAATCCATCCAGATAGTACAAAATAGATTCCTGCGCAAAGCCACTGGTTGTCCGTGGTACGTCCGCAACAAAGATCTCCACAGAGATCTTAAGCTCGAATCGATTGCCTATATCATAAAAGAGGCCGCTGAGCGTCACTATGAAACGGCAATCGAGCACCCGAACCCACTCATACATAACATACCTCAGTATGACATCGACCCTCCTCCCACGAGTTCTCTCCTCCGTCGACCGAGACACGTTCTCGGTGACCCGCTAGACCCCATCTCAGCCGCTAACCCGGAGTTAGCATCCCCCAGTCCCGATTTAGAAAATAACATACAAACTAAAAACCGGACCCGCCGGCGGGGCCGAAGAATCCCTATTTCCGCCCGTAGGTGTAATTTTACACCCGGGCGCAATAATCCATAGTCCTCTTATATACTGGCAACAGCCCAAGCCGAGGTCCGTTCCTAAGTGGAGCCCTTGTGCGTGTTGCCCCAACCTAACTTTTGGGGCGCCGCCCTAACGGAACACCGATGCTAACGCGTCGGGTTCGGTTAGGACGCCGCCTTGGTTGAGACGCCCTCTGCGTCCGCCACAGTCCGGTAACGCTGTCATGGCCATCTGCGGTCAACAGCATAAAATGTCCATTCGAAAAAAAAAAAAAAAAAAAAAAAATGCTACGAAATTATTCGTTCTCAGGCAGGCTCGCAGTTAGCGCGCGTGCTCTTACTTTAAACTTTTTTGACCTGTTCGCGTTTTTAAACCCGAATCAATCAACATGTCCGGACGCGGCAAGGGCGGTAAAGTTAAGGGGAAGGCAAAGTCCCGTTCCAACCGTGCCGGACTACAGTTCCCCGTCGGTCGTATCCATCGTCTCCTGCGTCACGGCAACTACGCCGAGCGCGTCGGTGCCGGTGCCCCCGTGTACCTCGCCGCCGTGATGGAGTATCTGGCAGCTGAGGTTCTCGAGTTGGCCGGCAACGCCGCCAGGGACAACAAGAAGACTAGGATCATCCCGCGTCACCTCCAGCTCGCCATCAGGAACGACGAGGAGCTGAACAAGCTCCTGTCCGGCGTGACCATCGCACAGGGCGGCGTACTTCCCAACATCCAGGCGGTGCTGCTGCCTAAGAAGACCGAGAAGAAGGCATAAATAAGGCACACAAAACAACAGCCATCTATCTGTGTGCTGTGCATGTGATGTGATGCGATGCGATGCGCATAACAAAACGGCCCTTTTCAGGGCCACAATATGATTCTATTATTATATGATATTTACATCCCCTAACCCCAAACTCAGCAGAGCTTGTACTATGGGTCTTAGGTGACTGATATACTACATAGATAAATTTGTTTTTGTAAAAAAATACATGTTTTACATATAAAACATCCAGACAACAGGCTAAGTGATTGTGTGAAGACTGTTGTTACCTAGCTTTCCTTGGAAATTTTATCATAAGTACCTACGTATATAAATGTCAAGCCGTAGCTTGGAACATAGTGCTAAATACCTAAGATATCTCCAGACGAACTCACATCCTATGTCTCGTAATAATAACTAATAAAGGAAAATAAGGTGGTTCTACCTGGTGCCTAATTATCTTTCATTACTATTACATTAGCTTTTAGTAGATACAATTATAACATTTTTGTGGGTACATAAATGTTATTGCAAAATACGGCTCTCAAAGAGATGGTTTTAATTTCTCGTATTTCATTAAGTGGGTGCTTCTTTATCATAATTTATGATTATAATAATAGAAGCGCCTTCAAATTATTTTTGTTTTTAGTATTTGTTGTTATAGCGGCATCAATAGGTACTTAATAATTACGATACATGAGCAGGCGGCGCCGCCAGCACCGGCACCAGCAGCGCAGCCTTCATCGCACCGTGTTCCTTGGACATTATAGAGGTACATAACCGACCCTCGCGCGGCCTTGCTTGCTTATGATAACATTTATCTGCGTGTTTTTATTCGTTAATTCGTATCTAACCTATTTCTAATGCCAAGAGTTTAAGACAAGGCCTACAACGGCCTTGTTTTAAACTCTGCCGACTCGGCCTATGCATAACGACCTACTTAAGAAAGTAGGAATTCTAATGGCCCGTCCAAAAATACTGGACTTTTTTTTATTAATTAATTAGCTGTGTCCTGCGGTGCTACCCGCGTTATAATGGATGAAGTACTCTTAACCAACAACATATTTATTTGAATAAAGATTAATATTATTATGTTGATACAACTTAAACAAATTATTTCGACCAAATTAGGTACCATAAAAACGGTTTTTGTGAGTTAATCTTAAAAGATAGACATATACTATCGCGGACTGTTTTTTAGATCATTAAAAGAGCTATTATTCTTTAATACATATTTTTTGTGTATCTTGAACCGTTTTCACGGCGCACGCAACGGAAGGCTTCAAAGATAAACAATTTCTCCCGTTTTTTACACATTTACCACTATATCTTTGCTCCTATTGGTCATAGCGTGATGTTATATAGCCTATAGCCTTCCTCGATAACTGGACTATACAACACAAAAAGATTTATTCAATTCAAACCAGTAGTTTCGGAGATTAGCGCGTTCAAACAAACAAACAAAAAAACAAACAAACAAACAAACTCTTCAGCTTTATATATTAGTATAGATTTAATAAAAGGTTCCAAGATGCAATCCAATTTTTTATGTTGTCGCGCCTATTATATTAAACTCTTATATTTCGCAAGCCCGTTTAATTTGATAAATGTTCTGCTATTTACAGGGTTAATATTTTATTTGGATGGTCATGCACTCACGTGTCTTCTTTGTTCTCCTCCCGCGACGGCAGGTCCCTGGTAGCGGAGGACGTGTAGCCAGCTACTACGTATGGTTACATTTACATGGGTACTGTAACAGGCGCGTTATTTACCTTGTAGTGAGTATTACATTGCTTGGTCAGTTGCTCTAAACATCTAGTTGTCATTAATAAATCTCTGGTAGATATAATAACATAATGTTTTTTGTAAATTTGGTAAAAATCGGTTAAGCCGTTTCGGAGGAGTACGTTAACTATCATTGTGACATGGAAGTTTTATATATTAGATTATATATAAGTTAGTTGTCTGTCTCTAAAGCCGAAATTATCTCTACTTAAATGAAAAAGCTTTTTCTTATAATAAAACATTTTATTTTTGTGTAAACGAATACAAAACAAGACGAATTTCAATTAAATGAAAATATACGCGAACTATAATTATGATATATATCGAATAGAAAAAAAGGGTAAATGAACGCATATCTGCTAAAATGATAAGAGAAACAAACATATATCTGTAATTATTCGGATTATTTATATTACTTCAATAAAGCGTATTACATAAAGTATGTTACAAAATAATATAAATAAAATACAGTGAGACTACGAAGTATCGCGCAAAGAGGAGACCCCGAGAATGAGATACGCTGTGTAATGTATTCCATCTCATTCTTTTACACGTTCAATCCTACAAATATATAATGTTTGTCTCTTTCTACGTAACGCCTCAACTTTTCGTGTTACACTTGATTTTACTCCTCATAAAATTTCCGTACCGGGCTTTATAACTCAAATCGTTTCTTATGGAGTAAACTCCAAAAATATTTTTGAGATATTTGAGCCTGAATTAAAATTATCTCTACCCATTATGGAAAAATTAATTTTTATGGCTAGTGTATATTATAATAGTGAAATTCATGACAACCGACAGAGTAAGTCCTCACGCTGCGAAGGCGCGTGCGTGGTTTTATGTCTCACACGTACAAAGTGACGCGCACGCGTAACGCAGCGTCACGCCTCGATGTACAAAACAAAAACAAAAATATTTATTATTACTTAAAATTTCATTCTTAAACACTTTGTTAGCATTTGTTTTGTCGATTAACATGCGTTCCATAACTGGTAGCAAAATAACTTTCTTACTAAACGTTGTAACTCTTCTAATGTTGTTATCTTGCCACTGCAATAAAGGCTAAATGCCGCGATGCACTTACGCTGTTTATCATAAGAAGGGCAGTACGGTTCTCAGGGCCTTTTGTTCTATTGTATATTTCCACTGTTGAGGTAATAAATCAGACAGATTGAAAGAAAAGGTACTTATTTTACCCGTAGATGTTAGAGAGATTTCAGGGTTATAGTGATTTAATTTATGACGACTAGAATTCTTCCAAAAATAAAATAAATAATTTCGGGACTAATCAGTAATCACACAGCATCACCAAACCCCAAACTAAGCAGAGCTTGTACTATGGGTGTTAGGTGACTCATATACTACATAGATAATTATTTTTTGGTAAAATCTGGTCCCGCGGCAGGAATCGAATCCGCAACCTCTTGCGCCTCAGGCGGACCTCCGCCCACCGAGCCACTGAGATTTGTGAGAGTTGAACATATCCGCTATCAACATAATACATTCTTTATACTTGAAAAAAAAATGTTAGACAATAAATAATTTGAACTTTTCTTAGCTTATTGAAAAAATTGTGATAGATATTGCGTTAATGTATAAAATAAAGAGAGAAATAAATAAAACGAAGATGCTTTGCTTAAATAATGATAATGACTTTAAGCTTACACCGCTTTAAACTGGATAATTCCAATAAAAAACAATCTCTGAAATCCCGCCATGAACTTTTCCTCACCTGCTCACACACTAAAAAACTTTTTCCATCCTACGAAGATCTACTAAACTACATATCTATAGTAAAGCCTAATTTTGCAACCACTCAATTTTTAACTAACCATGGTTTCCACAAAGAGTACCTGCACAGATTTAAAATAACTCAGGACAATTTATGCCCCTGCGATGGTATATCCGTACAATCTTTGTCCCATCTCATAGAAACTTGCCCCAAATTTGAAGAAACTAGAATCATTCATCTTATTGCTGCAAGAAAACTACCCAACCCTACCTACCCATTCAACCCCTCTGAGTTCATGTCCTCTCCTCTTACCATTGACACATTTCACTGTCACCTTTTCAACATCATCACCAATCTAAAACATATTAACAACACATAAACAAACATCATTATCAACAAAATCTATCATTATAAACAATACTCAGTGATCGTGACTCTTCCGCTGAGAGTAGTCGTTTCGCAAACGGTAAATCGTACTCGCGTAAAGCGCTGACGCCGCAGCCTGCACAGCTGCGCCGAGCCGCTCACGGTCACCGCGATGACCCAGTTATTGATAGTGCATCATATGCGTTATTGCTTACATTGATTTGTAATGTGAATCGTTGTTAAGGCGAAGCTATAACAGCTGTTCCATAACTTACAAAATGAATACTACTATAACGGAAATTAAAACAGAAACGGAGCGAATACTGTATAACCGTTACATAGAAGAAAGGGCAGCTCGAAAAGACCTAGAAGGGCTGGTTAATAGTCTACAGGGACAAATAGACCAACTTCAGCAAAAGCTGAAGTTAATTGAGGAACAAAACAATGTTCCAAATATTGTACAACAACGTTCTCAATCTTCCTCTGCACCGGTGCAATATGAAACGGATGAAGAGGAACTAGCCAAAGAAACCGAGTGGGTACGACAAAAAAGCAGGAAGAAAAGGAAACTCAATGAGTCACTGTCCCCTCCGAAACAACAAGAATCAGCTTCAAGCAAAGAGGAAATCCCAAAGGCCAAAAAGGTACCGGCACCACCACCAATTATTGTCGAAAATGTCAAGAATTACCAAGAATTCTATGACCTTCTGTCGGCAACTATATCTAAAGATTTGTTTTTAATTAAAATATTAAATGGCGATAGCGTTAAAATCAACGCAAGTCATGAAGACTCATACAGAGCCATAACTAAGTTGTTGCTACAAAACAGCTGTCTTTGGCACTCCTATGAGAACAAACAAGACAGGCCGATAAGAGTAATGGTAAAACATCTGCCTGCGTCATGTCTCCCGGACAGAATAAAAGATGACCTTTTATCTAAAGGCTACAAAATCCAAGATGCTATTAATAAGCAAAGCTGGAAAACTAAAGAAGCACTGAATATGTTTATGCTTTCTTTTTCGGCTTTTCCGGCCGGCTTTTTTTTTTTTTTTTTTTTTTGTTGGAGTGTTCATGCTGGGAGCGCAGCGCTATTGGTATACACGTTGCTCCCAGCTATGTTAGTGCTTTTGTTTTTGTGGTTATTGTGATTTTATGTTTCAAAGTGAGTGTATTATTTGTTTAATGTGTTGAGTTTTGTGTTGGTTGTGTGTGTGTTTGTGTGTGCGTGTAGAATTAATTTACGTGTCAGGGGTGGTGGGAGACAGTGTTGGGGATTCTTTATTATCATAATCTAATTTAAATTATATGTTACATTGATAAGTGCTTATGAAAATTAAAGGAGTTACAATAAATTGAACGCGTTGACAAGCCAGGCAAGCCCGGCAAGCTCAGCAAGCTCGGCAATACCAGCAAGTCCAAGCAGGTCCAGCAAGCCATGCAAGTCGGGCAAGCCGGGCAAGCAAGGCGAGCCAAGCAAGTCGGGTAAGCCCGGCAATTCGGGCAAATCAGGCGCATCTAGCTCAGCAGGTCGAGCTAGCCTGGCTGGCCCGACAGTGTGAGGTGCGGATGATGGGCATCCGGACTTCACACTGTCTCAAGTAAAAATGGGTGACATAAAACAGAGATAAAATATAACATTCATTAGTATTAATTAGGCTAATAAAATTTTAAGAGCTAGAGTGGAGTATAGTTAGTGAAACTAATAGAATCAATTTTAAAATGTATTTTTTTGTGTTTTTATTGTTTTTATTTTTATTTTTTTTTATTTTTTTATTTTTTTTTATTTTTTTTTTTATTTATTTATTTATTTTTTTTTTTTTTTTTTAATTTTTTTTTTTTAACTAAAGTACAAGTTTCAATTGTAAGAACTAACATTGAACTTAAAAGATAGAAAAAGAGTGGAACGAACAAATTTCTTAAAAGCTAAAAATGATCTTAAAAACTAAAATATAACTTTCTGTTATGGGAAACTAATAATAAACGTGAAATTAAAATAAGACATTTAAAACAAATATAAAATATAACATAAAATTAAGTTTCTTAATAGCTAAAAGGGATCAAATTTAGGATCTAAGAATAGACTATAAATTGTTGAATTTAGAAAACAGAAAAAGAGTAGACATGTAAAAGAATTTCTTGAAAGTTAAAAATCAGGAATATTTAGCAGAGAGAAAGCATGAAGATCCCCAGACTCCGAGATTAAATCATTATTCTGATTCGGAGGAAGAAGAAGAAGACGGCATGTTAAGGGGTTTAAGGTTTTTGCTGACCCTGAGGAACTGTAGGTTTAGCCCAGCAGTTCCCTTTAGCATTGATCTTGGGGGTATGTGTTCTGGTGGGCAGTGCCGTTGCTGCGTAAGGGCTTTGAAATGGAAAAATTTTGGGTAATCAATGTGTCCCTTTGTGATCCCATCGTTGTAGTTATTGTGCTTTCTTTTGAAATGTCGCAAGATGTTGAGTCCAATGAGGAATGCACCGCAGAGGACACATTGAGTACCCATCTTGCCCTTTCTCATACCCAGGCCGGTGGATGTAGACGATTTTGGTTTTGGTGCTGTGTTGGCCGGTGTGATGACTTTGCTGGGGCCGGCGCGGGGTGAGGATGTAGCTATTGGAGTGGGATTTGGAGAGTGCGTAGGAAAAGAATGGAGGTTGGAGGCAGGCAAGGATGGTATTGATAGTGGTGAAGCTGGATCTGAGTTTATTATGAAAGGTGAGAGTGGAGTATTCCTCTCCGGCTGGTGTTGTGAAGGTGTTTCTGGTTCTGGTGTTGGTGCTCGAGTAGAGGCATCAAAGATGGAGGGTTCGAGGGGAGAGAGGAGATTGGGCAAGGTGGGGAAAGCGGGGTTTAAATGGAGGGTTGGGATGAGTGGAGGGGCTGAGGTGTTTGAGGGGGGGAGACGAGAAGGGGAGGGAAAAGTGGGCCGGGCCTTGGCGATGAGCATTTTTTTTAAATTATTAATAATTATAGACATATTATTAATCTGGTTCTTCAATTCCCAGATCTCTTTGGCTTGTTCTTCATTTACCCTTCTCAACTCAGCCATTTCCGTGCTTTCGTCTGGGCGGTTCATATTGTGTGAAGAAGGTAATTCAGGTAATTCTTCAAAGGGGCGATCTACTTTGTAGAGATTTTAGGCTGCCTTGTCAGATCGGCAGTTTATCTTGCTTGTATGGCAAGTCAGCTTGCGGAGATGCCAGTTGTGTTGCAGGGATGGCCGAGTAAAATTTCTGAGAGTGCAAGTGGCAACTTGACTTGCTGAGATGCAAGCTGTGTTGCCGAAAAGGCAAAGTCAAGTACAGCAAGTGCAAGTTGCGTTGCCGGGATGGCAAGCTAGATTGCTGTAGAGTGCAAGTTGTCTTGCAGGAGCGGCAAGTAAATTTGCAGAGATGGCGGTTACCTTGTTGAAGTTGCGGCAAGTTGCTTGACTTGCCTGGGTTGTATTGAGGAGCTGGTGATAACTTGCGGATGCAGCCAGTTGTCTTGCAGATGTGACAGGATGGCTTGCAGCAACTTGCTGTGGAGCCAGCTGACTTGCTGCAACTTACTGATGTGGCAGGTAAGCTTGCAGCGGCTTGCTGTAAAGCCAGCTGACTTGCTGTAACTTGCAAATGCGACTAGCTGGCTTGCTGAAACTGCAGGTGTTGCAGTCTGGCTTGCAGCGACTCGCTATGGAGCCAGCTGACTTGCTGCAACTTGCGGATGTAGTCAGTTGGCTTGTAGATGTGGCAGGATGGCTTGCAGCAACTTGCTGTGGAGCCAGCTGACTTGCTGTAACTTGCAAATGCGACTAGCTGGCTTGCTGAAACTGCAGGTGTTGCAGTTAAAGTTAAAGTGTTGAATTTATAAATATAACAATTTAATATTAACAATTGCTACAAATGTTACTATGTTACTTATTCTTATGTATTACTAGTAAGTGTTCAATATTATTTTACCAAGAATCTGTAATTATTGAGCAAAATTATGAAATAAAAACTATGTAGGTAAAAAAATAGGTCATTGTAGAACTAACTAGTTAACTGGTTTTCCGTGATAGGTTTTTTGTGTGACTTGAAATAATTGATGTTTTTGTACGTTATTTAAAAATAAAATTAATAATTAAGGGGATTTCTATACTTTTTGTATATAAATCCCCTTACAATCGAAAAAAGCTGAAGCAGGGGATTATTAGACAAAAAGTATAGAAATCCCCTTAATTATTAATTTTATTTTTAAATAACGTACAAAAACATCAATTATTTCAAGTCACACAAAAAACCTATCACGGAAAACCAGTTAACTAGTTAGTTCTACAATGACCTATTTTTTTACCTACATAGTTTTTATTTCATAATTTTGCTCAATAATTACAGATTCTTGGTAAAATAATATTGAACACTTACTAGTAATACATAAGAATAAGTAACATAGTAACATTTGTAGCAATTGTTAATATTAAATTGTTATATTTATAAATTCGTGAAGGCCGGGTGACTTTAGTGTCATCCAACCGACGGTTCAATGGATCAATAATTACAGATTCTTGGTACAATAATATTGAATACTTACTATTAAAGTAGAATCCGTTTATTATGACTCCGCTATATATTAACCAACCGATTATAATGACGTAATTACGCCACGAAGTTAGGTTTACATATAAAATTCTCTATAAATAAGTCGGATATAATACATATTTACAATAAAAAGATTTTTCATTTCACAAAACGCTTTGTATGACGTCCGCTTATTATGACGTGTTTGTCAAATTCGATAACTTACCGAAGCTAAATCTTATAATCTAGCAAGCAGGTTTTCATTAAGTGCGTTAAAAGTATTTTTATTTAAAAAAATCATGGCTAGTGGTTCAAGTAGCGCCGAGTAGAAGTTCATCTTTAAAAATAAATCAAAAGTACTCCTAAACGGTGGACATCAATATTGTGCCAAAACGAATACATATAAGACTCCTGTCCCATGTATTATATATGGCCCGTGATCATGAAAATGAGAAAAAGATAAATAAATAATACAAGACAGGGCGCTATGGCGCTCATTAGGGGAAGCCTATGTCTAGCAGTGGACTACTATAGGTTGATGATGATCAATAAATAATACAGGACAATTCACACATCGTTATCCACCTACCTGACGAGAGTATATAGAAAATTATCGCCGCATGTCTTGGCATGCGGCACAATGCTGAATATACTCCCTTTGTCTTTATGTTTCGTATGAAAGCAAAGAACTCTGCCCCGGGTCCGGATGGCATCCCAGGACGTGTCTGGGTGAAGGTTTTGAAGATCCTAGGCCCCCGTCTAATGGATCTTTTCTCAAATTGTCTCAGGGAAAGTTGCTTTCCGCAAAAATGGAAAACGGGTAAGCTAGTTCTGCTGAGAAAAGATGGACGACCTGCGGACTCTCCTGCGGCTTATCGTCCTATTGTACTATTGGACGAGGTAGGGAAACTCTTCGAACGCATAATAGCCGGCCGCCTAAACTGCCATCTGCGTAATATCGGAGCAAATTTAGATAATCACCAGTTTGGATTTCGTCGAGGTAGGTCGACTATTAATGCAATTTCAAAGCTGGAGTCCATGGTGGAGGATGCTAAATCGTGCGGTGATATTTCATTAGCTGTCTCACTAGACACTCTCACGAATGCTTTCAACTCCATTCCATTCAACTGCATAAGAGAAGCCATGAAATATCACCGTATGCCGCGGTATCTTTGTGAAATTGTAAATAATTATCTTAACAATAGATTAGTTGTTTATCCTACTCAGGATGGCATCGCAAGTAAGGTAATGTCATGCGGTGTTCCCCAGGGTTCCGTCCTAGGTCCGCTCCTGTGGAACATCGGTTATGATTGGGTATTGCGCGGTTCTTTATTACCAGGGCTTAGTTTACTGTGTTATGCAGACGACACTCTGGTAATAGCTAGGGATAAGAACTTCCGTGATGTTGCCATTCTCGCCACGGCCGGTGTGGCTCAGGTTGTTGGGAGAATCAAACAGCTTGGTTTGGACGTGGCTCTCAGTAAATCTGAGGCTTTATATTTTCTGAGGCCTCGAACAAAACCCCCTGTAGAGTCCTATATCGTTGTAGGTGGTGTGCGTATAAGCGTTGGGCAGTCCATGAGGTACTTGGGAATAGTACTTGACACCTTCTGGACTTTTAACTATCATTTCCAGCGACTATCCCCAAAGCTCATGTCTGCTGCAGCTGCTCTTGCTGGACTGCTCCCGAACATTAATGGTGCAAGGGCCAGCTGCCGACGCTTGTATGCAAATATAGTTAGATCAATGGCTATGTATGGTGCACCGATTTGGCCAAAACATCTCAGATCGAAACATGTTGCGTTACTTCGTAGGCCTCAACGTACAATGGCCATTAGAATTATAAGGGGTTATCGAACCATCTCCTTCGATGCTGCCTGTCTTTCAGCGGGCTGCATACCATGGGAGCTGGACTCAATAGGTCTGGCCACCATTCATCAGTGGCGGGAGGAAAGAATCCTAGCGGGAGACTTACCAGCTCCTCGTGAAATTAAGGGCTTTGTATTAGAAGTCAAGGCTGCCCTATTAGATAAGTGGAAAGAAGATTTGGTAAACCCTTCAGCAGGGTCTAAAACCAATATATCCTGTTTTCAGTGAATGGCTAAGCAGAAAGCACGGGTTTCTTTCCTTCCGTTTGACTCAGATGCTTACGGGACATGGTTGTTTCGGGAAGTATCTTTGTCGGATTGGGAGGGAAGTAACAGCTGCGTGCCATCACTGTGGTGATGGTGAAGATAGTGTAAATCATACTCTCGCTTCCTGTCCTTCTTGGACAACACAGCGGCAGGAGCTAAACATTAAATTGGGTATACAGGTGCTGACGTTGTCAATCATTGTTAAGGCAATGATTGAGAGCGAAAGTGCTTGGGATGCCGTTCAGGCCTATAGCGAATCTGTTATAAGTGCTAAGGAGGAGGCAGAAAGACTGCGGGAGATAGAAACACCTTCCAGGCGTCGGCCAAGAAGGCGTTTCGAACCTCCATGAGAGCTGCTCGGGTAACATTTCGGGTGAATTTGTTACCCATAGATGAGCCATGAATAAAATATCCAAAGACAAACAATCCAAGTAAAACACATAATAAAACGTACATAAAATAAAAAAAAATTTAATTAAATAAAATTTCACATACAAACCAATATTAATAATAGGTACCAATAACATTTATTGATGGAAAATTAATTAACAAAAACACTCATATATAAAAAAAATTAAATCAAATTATAAATTTACAACACAAACTGTTTTAAGAATAACAATAAATATTTATCAATTAAATTATATGCCTCAATCAAAAATCTAATGAAATTCAAATTTCCCACGCAATTCAATACTACTTTTAAAATTTCATACAGATTTTTATTTTTTTGCACAAAATCCAAATACAGTTCAACCCGCAAAGCAAGGCCCACTAAATATTAAAAGTAATTAAAAACACCCCTCCCCACACCTTAACTTTACCTCCTAATACCCTATCCCAATCCCCTCTCATTCAAGTACAAGTTTCAATTGTAAGAACTAACATTGAACTTAAAAGATAGAAAAAGAGTGGAACGAACAAATTTCTTAAAAGCTAAAAATGTTCTTAAAAACTAAAATATAACTTTCTGTTATGGGAAACTAATAATAAACGTGAAATTAAAATAAGACATTTAAAACAAATATAAAATATAACATAAAATTAAGTTTCTTAATAGCTAAAAGGGATCAAATTTAGGATCTAAGAATAGACTATAAATTGTTGAATTTAGAAAACAGAAAAAGAGTAGACATGTAAAAGAATTTCTTGTATGTTAAAAATCAGGAATATTTAGCAGAGAGAAAGCATGAAGATCCCCAGACTCCGAGATTAAATCATTATTCTGATTCGGAGGACGAAGAAGAAGACGGCATGTTAAGGGGTTTAAGGTTTTTGCTGACCCTGAGGAACTGTAGGTTTAGCCCAGCAGTTCCCTCTAGCATTGATCTTGGGGGTATGTGTTCTGGTGGGCAGTGCCGTTGCTGCGTAAGGGCTTTGAAATGGAAAAATTTTGGGTAATCAATGTGTCCCTTTGTGATCCCATCGTTGTAGTTATTGTGCTTTCTATTGAAATGTCGCAAGATGTTGGGTCCAATGAGGAATGCACCGCAGAGGACACATTGAGTACCCATCTTGCCCTTTCTCATACCCAGGCCGGTGGATGTAGACGATTTTGGTTTTGGTGCTGTGTTGGCCGGTGTGATGACTTTGCTGGGGCCGGCGCGGGGTGAGGATGTAGCTATTGGAGTGGGATTTGGAGAGTGCGTAGGAAAAGAATGGAGGTTGGAGGCAGGCAAGGATGGTATTGATAGTGGTGAAGCTGGATCTGAGTTTATTATGAAAGGTGAGAGTGGAGTATTCCTCTCCGGCTGGTGTTGTGAAGGTGTTTCTGGTTCTGGTGTTGGTGCTCGAGTAGAGGCATCAAAGATGGAGGGTTCGAGGGGAGAGAGGAGATTGGGCAAGGTGGGGAAAGCGGGGTTTAAATGGAGGGTTGGGATGAGTGGAGGGGCTGAGGTGTTTGAGGGGGGGAGACGAGAAGGGGAGGCTTTTCTATTCTCTTTTTCTTATTCTTTCGGCCACTTTTGTGGGCCGGGCCTTGGCGATGAGCATTTTTTTTTAATTATTAATAATTATAGACATATTATTAATCTGGTTCTTCAATACTACATCATAGATTTTAATTCCCTACAAATACAAAACTAATATTATATAATTCAATCTCATAGCACAGTATTAGTTTGTTATATTCATAAAGGTTTCATCCTCCTTCAGCAAGAAACTTTTATTTATTGCTGAAGATTGGTTTTGACAACTTGTGAAATATAGTTCAATTCATGCAAGCCCACTAAAAATTTATTTTTGTTAAAAAAATCTCATTATATATATTATAATTGTGCACAGAAACTTACTTTTTGGCTAGAGTGATTAGTGGCACTATACACCACATGATTTTCAGTTGAAAGAGTCAGTAATTTCTTGAAATTTGTAAAGATTCTTCTCAAATGAATGGCAGCACGGTTAATTGTGTAGTAGAGTATTTCGGGTTCTTGGCTTTTACATTCCCAGTTACATTGTTTTCTCTGGTGGCTGGTTGTTTGTGGCTCATACATCAAGGTCTATTACCCACTTTGTAATTATTTTACAAAATAAATAAAAATAAAATAAAGTTCAGGTTGAAGGACAGTGCGCGCAGGTTAAAAATTGAGGTACAAGATTTCTGTATTTCTGATAGCACTGGTAGGTGTTTCTCTGAGTGCAGTAGTTCTCCTGGGTTAGGCGGATTAAACGAGAATACAAGTATCTTAAATGTAGACAGACGTAAAAATTTCTTTGGAAAAGTAATCAAAGGTATTCGTATTAGTTTTAATTTAGGTTTAGAACTCTTCGAATATTTTTCAGACAATGATTCCAAATGACACAGAAACTATAGGTACACGTTTTTAAATTACGAGTATCTTGGTTCTAACAAATATAACCATTAAAATTAATTCAATTAAATTTTCTTTTCCCTTTGAAAAAATGTTCACCTATTACCCCTTTATATGAGCCGTAATGTGAGTGACATTACTTTTTTAATTACTTTAAAGCTGCTTCTGGTCAGTAGATTCTTCTGATCTACTTGCAAAGCTTAACTTAAATCAGCAAGTCAGTTAGACATAGTTCGATATTATAATATAATTTCAGACGGACAACATAGTAACATTTGTAGCAATTGTTAATATTAAATTGTTATATTTATAAATTCGTGTAGGCCGGGTGACTTTAGTGTCATCCAACCGACGGTTCAATGGATCAATAATTACAGATTCTTGGTACAATAATATTGAATACTTACTATTAAAGTAGAATCCGTTTATTATGACTCCGCTATATATTAACCAACCGATTATAATGACGTAATTACGCCACGAAGTTAGGTTTACATATAAAATTCTCTATAAATAAGTCGGAGCTGGTGATAACTTGCGGATGCAGCCAGTTGTCTTGCAGATGTGACAGGATGGCTTGCAGCAACTTGCTGTGGAGCCAGCTGACTTGCTGCAACTTACTGATGTGGCAGGTAAGCTTGCAGCGGCTTGCTGTAAAGCCAGCTGACTTGCTGTAACTTGCAAATGCGACTAGCTGGCTTGCTGAAACTGCAGGTGTTGCAGTCTGGCTTGCAGCGACTCGCTATGGAGCCAGCTGACTTGCTGCAACTTGCGGATGTAGTCAGTTGGCTTGTAGATGTGGCAGGATGGCTTGCAGCAACTTGCTGTGGAGCCAGCTGACTTGCTGTAACTTGCAAATGCGACTAGCTGGCTTGCTGAAACTGCAGGTGTTGCAGTCTGGCTTGCAGCGACTCGCTATGGAGCCAGCTGACTTGCTGCAACTTGCGGATGTAGTCAGTTGGCTTGTAGACGTGGCAGGATGGCTTGCAGCAACTTGCTGTGGAGCCAGCTGACTTGCTGTAACTTGCAAATGCGACTAGCTGGCTTGCTGAAACTGCAGGTGTTGCAGTCTGGCTTGCAGCGACTCGCTATGGAGCCAGCTGACTTGCTGCAACTTGCGGATGTAGTCAGTTGGCTTGTAGATGTGGCAGGATGGCTTGCAGCAACTTGCTGTGGAGCCAGCTGACTTGCTGCAATTTGCAGATGTGGCAGGTTGACTTGCAGCAACTTGCGGATTTGGCAGATTGGCCTGCAGAAACTTGCAATGGAGCCAGTTGACTTGCTGCAACTTGCGGATGCAGCTAGATGACTTGCAGAACTTGCTTGAGCAGGTGAGGCGGCAAGTGACTTGCTGAAAGAGCAAGTTAGGGCAACTTGCACGTCCAATCACAGCGGCGTCTGGACGGAGACTAGTTTTTTTTTATTCCTAATAAGCCTACCATATTCCCATGACAGGGACGACGGCTGATAACTTACTAAGCTAAATACACCTGTCGCTATTTATTGCGACAACATTATATATAATTTATTTTTAATTATACAGTACATTTATTAAAATTACCTAAAAAAATTAAACAATTTGCCAAATATTAACACTATTACATTACAAATACACGGTTGCCCAAGTACATCATATATCCCCTTTAATTTCCTACAAATACAAGGTTGCCCAACTACATCATAGATTTTAATTCCCTACAAATACAAAACTAATATTATATAATTCAATCTCATAGCACAGTATTAGTTTGTTATATTCATAAAGGTTTCATCCTCCTTCAGCAAGAAACTTTTATTTATTGCTGAAGATTGGTTTTGACAACTTGTGAAATATAGTTCAATTCATGCAAGCCCACTAAAAATTTATTTTTGTTAAAAAAATCTCATTATATATATTATAATTGTGCACAGAAACTTACTTTTTGGCTAGAGTGATTAGTGGCACTATACACCACATGATTTTCAGTTGAAAGAGTCAGTAATTTCTTGAAATTTGTAAAGATTCTTCTCAAATGAATGGCAGCACGGTTAATTGTGTAGTAGAGTATTTCGGGTTCTTGGCTTTTACATTCCCAGTTACATTGTTTTCTCTGGTGGCTGGTTGTTTGTGGCTCATTACATCAAGGTCTATTACCCACTTTGTAATTATTTTACAAAATAAATAAAAATAAAATAAAGTTCAGGTTGAAGGACAGTGCGCGCAGGTTAAAAATTGAGGTACAAGATTTCTGTATTTCTGATAGCACTGGTAGGTGTTTCTCTGAGTGCAGTAGTTCTCCTGGGTTAGGGGGGTGCAGTGCAATTTTCAGCAAAATAGGTTTTGTTTCTTTATTTTTTGGTAGCTTTATTTTGATTTTTAAGTTTTCATTCCGCTTAAAATATTATTCATCAGGTTAAGTTTAGTCTGCTTGGGGGTTGATAGTGGTTCCTTGTTGAGCTTACTTGCATATGTTTATTGTGGGGATCAGTACAGAATTTCATTCTTGAGCATTGGGCACAAATATAAATTTATTATTGTTTTTATTATTTTTCTGAGATTGGCTCATATTATCTTTGGTGTTTTGCAGGATCAGTAGTAACTGTATTGTTATATCTATTCTGAACAACTTTTTTATAGGAATTGTATGAAGTTTAAGGTTTATCCATGCTATGTGTTGATTGGGGGTAAATGTTTTGTGTCACATTTGCATTATTATTAACTAATTTGTCTGAAACACTATCTGCGGTAGCATATTTCATTGATTCTTTGATTTTATTCCTTATAGTTGAACTATAAAAGATAAGATTATTTGTGAATTTTGTAAAAAAATAAAACATTTAGGTTTTACTCCAACTGACAGTGACTAGTTACAGATGGCCAGGTCTTTCTAGTGGCTCAATCTAAGGTAAGGTTTGTTTGTTTCTAGGCGAAGGCTATATTTTCCCTTATTTTCCTTGGAATTTTCTTGTTGCACGCTAAGTTTGTTCAGGCGCCGCAGGGGGGATTTGGTTCTATAGTTCCCCTTGCATATCTATAGGGGGTGTAAAAGTTTGTTGGGAATCATAAAAAGTATTAAATAATAATAATCATTACTAGGGTTAGGTTTCTCTTGCAAGAAGTTTGAGTATTTTTGTGATTTTGCAAAATAACTAGATTTGACTAGTCTAGTTTGAGATATGTATAATTTAATTAATAATAATACATATAGTTTATTAGAATACAGTTATTTGAGTGATTTTATTGCTAGTAGAAGAGTACCTTTTATTCAGTAAGAGTTTGATTCTGGTAAAATAGCAGCTGTGAATTCTTTAAATTTCTAATTTAGCATACCTACCTTCTTGAAAGGCTTACATTCTGAGTTGGTGCCTAATTAATTCCTAGGAGCAAGCAGTTGGAGTTGTTATTGGAGGAATTTAATATAATTCTATCTATAATTCTCCTGTTATTTATATAGGTACGGAGCTTAGTTTTGTTGGGAATCAATAATTTAAGTTTTATTGTTTGAATTGCGGGAGGTAGTGTTTAGTTGCAATATTTTGTAGTAATTCTAGGGGTTTTTCTGCTATTTTAAAAGTTTATTTAGATACAGTTATTTTAGATTAACGTTGGTTCAACTGCTATCTAAATAGTTTCTGTAATACAAGATAAGCAAGGTTTTATTTTAGCTTGGGTAGAAGGTTCATCATACAAGAGGAAATAAATAAAAACAAGTGTTTAATTTATTAATGTTTATTAGTTTATAAAGTAAGAGTCTATTTCGTTAAGTTCTTGTGTTTGTTGTAGTATATATATATTGTATTGTAAAGTAATTTATTAGTTAAATGTCTTATAAAACGAAAACTATTCCGATGTTTAAGGGGAAGGTTAGTAAGTTGGCAAAGAGGCTTGAGGGTAAGGGTTCTTCGCCGAGAGCTGGAACATCTAGTACGCAGCCTTCAGCATCGGGCGAGACCAAGGCGAGGGCCGACGAGAGACTGATCTCCAGCTGTCCCGAGGGCGCCGAGCCCTCTCCGCCGGAGGTGTTCGCTCCGCGTCCGCGCCTTACGCGCAGCCCTGTTACGCCTGGCTGGTGTCTGAGCGAACCTGAAAAAGAGGGAGTGTTAGGAGGTGCTAGCGTTGTGCGGAATGATGCTGGGGTTGAGGGCGGAGCGCCGTTGTTCCTGGACCCGCATGGTCAAACGATTCAGCTCGGGCAGAGTACGCCGGCCAGCGGTGTGGAGCTTCTGTTAGATAGCGAGGATACTCAGCGCGGAGTGAGTTTCATGGAGACGTCCATGCTGGCGGCGGGCGGTAGCGAGCCTGTGCAAGATGCGCCTCGCCTCGCCGGCGACCTGCTGAAGCGGACACTTGAGGAGCTTAACAAGTCGAGAAATATGCACCGCGAGATCAAGGAGGCTGTACTCGGCGGCCTGCACGGCCTGTACGCGATGGTGCTGCGAGTTGCGGAACTCGCGAGCGCGCCACCTTGCCGACAAGGAGCGCGAGCGCGCGCACGGCGAGCGCGTAGTTGGCCTGGAGCGCAGGGTTTACGCGAGTAAGCTCGAGAAGATGATCGAAACGATGCAGCGGAGCCTGGACGAGGTGCGCGAGGCGACCGCGCGCGCCGCGCGGGAGGCCGAGACCGCGCGCAGCGCCGCGGAGGAGGCGAGAGCGGCGGCGGTCGCGCGCGTACCGGAGGAGGCTGGCAACCTCCGCATCATCGGCCAGATGCTCGAGGAGGCGCGGGCGATCCGCCAGGAATGCAGCAGCCCCTCCGCGGCTGCGCCCGCGCCCGCCGCGCCGCCCGCGGAGCGCCCCGAACGAGCCGACCGCGCGCCGAGCGAGCGCCCGACCTATGCGCATGCGGCGAAACATCCCATCATGGTTCGATCGAAGAATCCGGCCCTAACGGGGGACGACATCCTCGGGCGCATAAAGAGCAACGTGGACGTCATCGGCCCCGGCGTCGGTGTCAACGGCGTGCGCAAGTGCCGCGGCGCCGGAGTAGCGATCACGCTCGAGAGCGCGCGCGAGCGCGAGGTGATGGAGACGGCGATCCGGGCGCTCGGCGAGGACCTCACCGTGTCGGAGCCGCGAGTCAGGGACCCGCTGCTGCGCCTCGTGGGGGTGGTCGCCGAGCTCGCGGATGCGCGCCTCTTGGAGGCGCTGCTGCGCCAGAACGAACCGCTGCTCCGCAGCGTGCCTGAGGAGGAGCGCAAAGTTAAAGTCGTGCGGCGCATCAAGGGACGGAACGCCGGCGTGAACAATGTAATCTTACAGGTGAGCCCCGGCGTGTGGTCGGCGCTGCTGGAGCGTCGCGTGCGGCTCGGGTATCAGATGGTGGCGGTGCTGGATCAGCCCCCGCTGGTGCAGTGCTACCGCTGCCTGGGCTTCGGGCACCGCGTGGCGGAGTGCCGAGTGCCAGCGCCGAGCTGCGGGTTCTGCGGCGCGGCGCACGACACGCGCGCCTGTCCGTCGCGCGGCGCCGCGCCGCACTGCGTGAACTGCGCCGCGCGAGGAGCGGCCGCGTCGGACCTCGCGCACCCCGCCTACAGCGCAGACTGCCCTGAGTGGCGGCGCTGGGACCGCATAGCGCGCCGCGCCGTGCGCTACTGCTGATGGCGCCGCGGGGACCGCGCAGTACATCTGTAATTTGAAAATGCTTCAATTTAATGCGGGTAGGGGTAGGGCCGCCACTAGCGAGTGTTTCAGGGAGGCTAGTATGAGGAATTTCGGTCTGGTGATGCTTCAGGAACCGTACGTAGGTGCCGTAGGCTGTTTGTCGGTGCCGGCGGGGTACAGAGCGGTTCAGAGCGATCCGGGCTCGCCCGATGGGCCCGTGCGGGCCGCCGTGGTATTTCTGGATCCCAATATTCGATTTAATGTGGATGGTAGATTTGTGTCTAGGGATATCGCCGGGGTAGTAATAGTCGTAAACGGTCGTAGGTTAGGTATAGTGAGCGTTTACCTCGATTGTGAGCTGGATATCAGGGTTGGTCTTGATCGCTTGAAGTGTGTCATATTAAGTATGGGATGCGAGCGAGTCGTAGTCGGCGGCGACGTGAACGCGCGCAGTCCGTGGTGGGGCTGCGCCGAGGAGCATGCGCGCGGCGCCGCCGTGGTCGAGCTGTGCTCGGAGCTCAGACTCGAGGTACTCAACGCCGGTTCCGCGCCGACCTACCTCGCCTATCGTCAGGGCCGCGCCGCCGCCAGCATCATCGACGTGACGGCCTGCACCGCCGCGCTGCTGCCCGCCGCCGTTGACTGGAAGGTCGACGAGTCGCTGTGTACGCTCTCCGACCATAGGGCGATAACTTTTAAATTGCGGTTCGATTCATCGGGAACGGGGTCGGCCGATAATCGTGGGGGTACCAGGATTTTCAATACCGCCAAGGCGGACTGGTCGGCGTTCCGCGAGGAGCTGCGGAGCCGGCTCGAGGCCGCGGCGGTCGGCGAGCTCGTGCGCGCCGCCGAGGACGACGTGGCCGGGAACGAGGTCGCGGAGCGCTACACGGACTGCGTGCTCGCCGCCTGCGAGCGCGCTCTGCCGCGCCTGCCGGCCGCGCGCGCGCGCCGCGCCTGCCCGTGGTGGACGCCGCGCCTGCGAGCCCTCAAGGCGGAGATGGTGCGCCGCCGCCGCAGAATCTCAGGCGCGAACCCGCGGCGCCGCCCGCACGTCGTCGAGAGCTACCTCGAGGCGCGGAGACCGTGTGGGAGCGTTCGTACCGCATCATGCGCGCGTGCCGCGGGCGCGCGGAGGACAGGCTGCTGGCCGGGCCGGGCGGAGCGGCGCTGGACGCGGCGGGCTCGGCGGCACTGCTAGCGGACTCGTTCTACGCGCGCGACGCACCGGAGGAGGATACGGCGTCGCAGGCGGAGACGCGCGAGCGCGCCGGGCGCTGGGCACGGCGCCTGCGCGCCGACGAGGAGGTGTGGCCCGCGCCGCGCGCCCGGCTCCGACGGCCTCACGCTCGACGTGTGCCTGCAGGCGCGCCGCGCGGACCCGGATGTGCTTCTGGCGCTGTACTCGCGGTGCCTTGCGCTCGGCTGCTTCCCTGGAATTTGGAAGAAGGCCACAGTTAAGGTGATTCCGAAGCCTAATCGGGACAGTTACTTGACACCGAAGTCTTACCGGCCTATAGGGCTCCTGCCGGTGCTCGGGAAGGTGCTCGAGAAGCTGTTCGCGAACAGACTGCAGTGGCAGCTCGGCCGGGAGGGCCGCTTGAGCCCGCTGCAGTACGGCTTCACGCCGCAGCGCAGCGCGGAGGACGCCCTGTACGATGCCATGACCGCAGTCCGAGGCCACCTGGAAGAGAAGAGAATAGTGGTCATGGTTTCGCTGGATATCGAGGGGGCGTTCGATAACGCGTGGTGGCCGGCCATCGTTGAGCAGTTGAAGGCGAAGGGGGTTGAGGGTTCGATAGCGCGGCTCATCCTTAATTATCTCTCTGGGAGAGCGGTCTGCGTTAGATATGCGGGTGAAACGGTGCACCGGGATACCAATAAAGGTTGCGTGCAGGGCTCCACGTGCGGGCCGATCCTGTGGAACCTGCAGTTGGACCCGCTCCTGGAGCAGGCGCAGTATGGCGGAGTACGAGTTCAGGCCTTTGCTGATGACATTCTGATGATCGCGGCCGCCGATGATGGCAGTGAGTTGGAGCAGAAGCTTAATCGTGCCCTGGCCGTGATTGCTCAGTGGGGCCTGAGACTCAGATTGAAGTTCTCTCCGGAGAAGACGCAGGTCCTCTTGCTGACCCGGAGGCTTCGTTATTACACGCCCCGCCTGTGTCTCTCTGGAGTGACTCTGCAGTATGGAGAAGAACTGAAAGTATTGGGATTGACATTTGATTCACTTTTAAATTTTAGATCACATCTCTTAAGGGTTACAGCAAAGGCATTAAGTTTTTACAAGGTAGTTTCCAAAGCTGCAAGGGCCCAGTGGGGCCTCTCCTCAGACATCTTGAGATCGATCTATATTGCTGTGGTTGAACCGACTATACTATATTCGGCGGCCTACTGGGCTGTGGTTGCGGATAGGCAGTATGTTGTAAAAGCTCTAAACAGCTTGAGTAGATCGTTTGCGATAAAAATTGCCAAAACTCATCGCACGGTTTCTATGGTTGCGAGTCTACTTTTGGCAAGAATATTTCCTCTATCATTTAGGTTAAAAGAAAATGCTCAGTTATATGGTCTTAAAAGAGGGGCGCCACTTGACTGCTTACCTGGGCGTGTCATGGAGAGCAGAGTTAGTACCTTTGCCTTGCCTCATCCAGCTGAGAGGAAACGTCTAGATTTCAGGCTCATTGAATCTCAGGCGGATGCGGAGTGTCTGGGATCCGAGGGGCCCGTTTTCTTTACGGATGGCAGCAAGCTGGAGGGCAAGGTTGGGGCTGCCGTCAGTTGTTGGTCCGGGGGTAGGGAGGTCCGCCATGCCACTGCTCGCCTGGAGGACTTCTGCACAGTCTATCAGGCTGAGCTTGTGGCAATTATTAAGGCCCTGAAAATGGTTGTTGGTAGGGATGAGCCATTTGTTGCAGTGGCCAGTGATTGTAGATCTGGTTTGGAAAGTATCAGTGATCCAAATTCAGTGCATCCTTTGGTTAGGGAAATTCAAGAACGTATATTTATGTTGGGTAGAGTGGGAACATCAGTAAAATTTTTTTGGGTTAGGGCACACTGTGGCATTGTCGGAAGTGAGCGTGCGGATGGATTAGCTAAGCTTGCAACTACTGACTGTAGCAGGGCCCCCTATTACAGCCTTTTTCCTATGTCCTATGCAAAGTTTGTTATTAGAAACAACACAACTCTTAAGTGGCAACAAGTTTATGAGTCATCTCCTTCGGGCAGTACCACAAGGATTTTTTTTAGGAATGTTTCAGTGGCTTATAGAGTTTTAAGTAAGATTACTTTAGATAATTATGTGTCACAGATACTGACCGGGCATGGTGGGTTCCGAGCTTATCTGTACAGGTTTCATCTGTTGGGGTCATCATTGTGTTCTTGTGGTGATGGTGTGCCTCAGACAGTGCAACATTTGCTGTTGGAGTGCTCACGCTTCGGGCTTCTTAGATACAATGTCGAGTGCACAATTAGTTGTGGTCTTGACCTGGAAAGTTTATATTATATAATTAGTGATTGTAAGATGAGACCCGTTTTCCTGACTTTTGCAAAGACAATTCTTCGCAGAGTTGGGAGGGAAAATGGGTCCTTTGTTGAAGATTAGATTATAAGTTTATAAGTACTGGTGTAGCCCTCTTTTATAAATGCTTATATTAGGTCCTTACATATGAAATTGGCGTTTTTCGTACTGGCCACTTTAATCACAAATTTCTCCTCTTTGGTAAGGAATTCCAAATTCAAATTTGTACAGCTATAGACTCATGTATTTGTGCTTCGATGATCGTCATTCATTTGTTTTTTTTTCTTCTGTTTTTTTCTGTTTGCGTCACTCATTTTACAAAATGGAAAACTTAAAATATCGCATTATTTACGAGTACGAGTTCCGCCGTGGCACTAGTGCTGCGGAAACAACTCGAAGGGTGAATGATGTGTATGGCGGTCGTGTTGCAAAAGAAAACACAGTTCGTTTTTGGTTCCAACGTTTTCGTTCTGGAAATTTCGACTTGCAGAACAAGCCCCGTGGACGGCCTGAGACTCAAGTTGATAATGAAGAGTTGAAGGCTATTGTGGAAGCGGATCCATCGCAAACCACGTCCGAGTTAGCTGCAGGCTGCGGTGTTAGTGATAAAACTGTTTTAATTCACTTGAAGCAAATTGGGAAGATTAAAAAGTTTGAAAGGTGGGTACCTCACGAATTGACTGAAGCAAACCGGCAAACGCGCGTCGACTGCTGCGTTACATTACTAAACCGGCACAATAATGAAGGTATTTTAAACCGAATCATTACCTGTGATGAAAAATGGGTTCTTTACGATAATCGGAAGCGCTCAGCGCAATGGTTGGATCCTGGCCAGCCAGCCAAATCCTGCCCCAAGCGAAAATTAACCCCAAAAAAGTTACTTGTAAGCGTTTGGTGGACTAGTGCCGGTATTGTTCATTACAGTTTTCTCAAATCTGGCCAGACTATTACGGCTGATGTCTATTGTCAGCAATTGCAAACCATGATGGAAAAGCTAGCGGCTAAACAACCTAGGCTGGTCAATCGCTCCACGCCACTGCTGCTTCACGACAACGCTAGACCACACACTGCGCAACAGACGGCTACTAAATTAGAAGAGCTTCAATTGGAAAGTCTAAGACATCCTCCGTACTCCCCGGACCTTGCTCCAACAGATTACCATTTTTTTCGAAATTTGGATAACTTCTTGCAAGGGAAAAAATTCAACTCCGATGGGGCAGTCCAAATCGCCTTCAAAGATTTTATTGATTCCCGTCCGACTGGTTTTTTTAGTAAAGGGATCAATGAACTACCTATAAGATGGCAAAAGTGCATAGAAAATAATGGTTCATACTTTGATTAATTAAATATATTATATTATAAAATATTCGACTTTTTGTTCCTCCCATACAAAACGCCAATTTCATATGTAAGGACCTAATATATAGTGTAAATACGCATAGATTTGGAAATAATAATAAATTTACTAGAATAATTTAATAGTTTTCAATGAACTATTTATTTGCTTACCATATGGATTTATTTGGTTTATTCTTATGATAATTTCTGTGCTCTTATCTCACTTATCTTGTCCTCTCATAATTATTTTAATTAATTTTAAATAAAATGAATTTATTGTAATTATTAATGATTACGGATATAATGGATTGTTTTTAATGAAAAATCAATTTAGTATATTTTAATATTCTATTCTTGGATTTAATTGCATTGAGGTATTAGAGTAATGGATTTTTTGGGAAAATGTACTTAAGGGTTTTATTGTAAATTTTTATACATTTGAATTTCTATATGGTAGGAGATTGTAGTTGTTTTGTTAGTAAGTTGAAAGGGAATGTTAGCTGGCCTAGTTTGTCCTAGCTCTCTTTACCTATTGCCATCGACGGGTTTTGACCGTTAAAACCGTTCGGATCGGCGCGCGCGGCGGTTAGATTTGCGCGCGAATCCGGATTAGCTCCTTATGTGTTATTTCACGTCTAGCGATGGAATGCTTTTGAGTAGGGTAATTCCAATTACTTTATCTGAAAGCTATTGAAACAAGCTATAAAACTGCATATAAATGTTTTTTTACTGTGTTGTTATTTTATTATACACAAGCCTTTCATTTGACAAAAAGTTGTAAAACAGTTATGTTTTCGAAAATTAAAGTTTTTCTAACAAAAATAACTTGTTTTATTTATTAGTTTTTAAGTTTCTACAATAAACACAATATGTTCTTTCTAAAATAAAACTAAAATGTATATCCTTTCATAGTAATATTTTGAGTTTTTTACGATGAAACATACCTACGAAAATTGCGATGAACAGAAATTGCACGCGTAAGTGCCTATCTTTCTAAATCCTTTTGTGACTAGGTTTTTGGCATTAGGCTTTATATTTATATGCAGTCCGATAGAAAATATATTCGGGATTTAGTTTTACACTATATCAGATAAGATATTATAAAAATATATATCTTATGAAGCAAAATGTCGGCAATGGTAGGAAATTCATGACAAAATTCGAAGTTTTTTATTTTCCAAATAATGCTATTATAAAACGCGTTTTCTGTTCATAAAATACATTCTACAAATAGCCACTGAATAGACCTTTCTAGTAAGGTATCACACTTATACACCTATAGAACAAAAACTCCTTATAAATGATACTTGAAATGGGCTTGCGTCATCAACACAATTACGAGAACTTGCTAGCAAGCGTAGGTATAGGTACGTGTTTACACGGCCGACACGGCCGACGCGGCCGTATACGGCGTGATGTTTTTCGGGCGAATTTGGAACATTATTTAGGTATCTATGTTTTCTATTTTTTTCAATTGCGATGTTATTACATTGTAATAAATAAATGTAGTAAACATGAACCTGACTATACTCGAGCCAAATTCGATGTGAAATTATAAAAGATATATATTTTTAGAATTTGACCTTTGAATTTGAATAGATATAAGTATGGCTAACCACTGCTGATCTGTGACTGGACACTTATCTCTGTCTTGGTTTGTTTACAAGAAATCATAATATCGAATTGCTACAGTATGGTGCTTATTATATATATATATTTATATAATATATTTTAAGTTATCAAGGGTCTATGTTAGGTAAAGGTTAATATAGAGGTATGTACATGTTTATATGTACCCTTGCTCCCATTTTTACAAACTTATGATGTAAGTCGTTGTCACAAAGCTATCCGCCGAAAGCTTTGAAGAATTTAGATAACA
This sequence comes from Gymnoscelis rufifasciata, assembly GCA_929108375.1. NCBI lineage: Eukaryota > Metazoa > Arthropoda > Insecta > Lepidoptera > Geometridae > Gymnoscelis > Gymnoscelis rufifasciata. The sequence goes on along the minus strand of OV815332.1, from coordinate 4,121,730 downwards.
AACAATAGGTAATGTATTGTTTTCGTTAACAATACATAGTAAACAGGTGCAAGCAATAAATAATCGAAACCATTTGTTTTGATACTCTTTCAAAATGACTCATTCACAAACAATTTTATGTTATAGAGATTGTGTATCTTTTACCTACAGTTTTGGACGAGTAAATGAAAAACAAAATAAGATTTATATTTATCTAATATGTACATAACTTCTTCTACTTATATCTATATCAATATAATTACTTCTGTTACGAATATTTGATGATATGACTGCCTACTACTACTGCCACCCGCAACAGCTCCGTCGTCAGCCCAAGGCGAAGTCGGAGTCTCCAGCAATGACTGAAAATAAAAAATAATAATAAAATAAAAATTAGGAACATGTATGCCAGCACTAATAATATAATGTGTTGCTGAGTGGCCCAGTGGCACGGTGGCCTAGGGCCCGCTTGCAGCGCAAGAGGTAGCGAGTTCGATTCCCACCGAGGGCTCAAGTGTTTGTATGTTCTGCAATTAATATTGCCTTAGTCTGGGTGTTTAATATGTATAAAAAAAGATGCGATTCGCACACGGTAGAAGTGAAACTTAAGTAAATCGACAAAAGAATGAGATGAATAAAAAAAAATACTGTGCAAAAAGATTTTGTTCGGGCGGTGGCGGTCACCCCTCCAAGTAATGGCGTTCCGGAAAGTTGCTTAACCTTGTTAGCGTTTAAGTTTCAAGAACGTAGGTAAAAGCTCCCATTTAATATATTTAATGTTATGGACATTGTGGTTGTAAGTAAAGTAAATGAGACCCCACTCGAGTAAATTTGCAAATAATCGGTACTTCTTCCTCACTTTCACCCCTCATAACTTTGAAACTAGCGCTAAACTCACCTTTCATACAAAAACAATCAAATTGAAGTGAAAAAAAGGATTGAAAACTATGTTGAATATTGAACTTTCGAGACATAGACAATAGCTCAAAGAGTATATAACCACCACGTATGAATAGCTTTTCAAGAAAAATCATAGACAACCTATAAAAAGACATTTATTTTACACTTTTGTTAACCTGTAGATAATAACAGAAAAATAATTAGCAATAAATTAAAATTACGACTATATTTTTAACCGACTTCAAAAAAAAGGAGGTTTTTTTACAATTCGACCGTATATTTATTTTATTTTTTATGTATGTCCGCGGATAACTTTGTCGGTTATTAACCGGTCTACTTAAACCTAAAATAAAAAAAATGACATTATCTTGACAGTTCGCTCGAAAAACCAGAAATTGTAGATCGTACAAAATGTGATTCCCAAACCCGCTACCTCCCGCGGCTCAGGCGGGCCTTAACCTACAGAGCTACAGATGTCGAATTGTACTCCAACATTATGATAATCATAATGTTGGTCTAATGTCTAAGTGCTGGGACCATATTTTTGTGTGCCACTGCTTTATTTATGTATTTTGCATAAAAAACAAAATATCAAAAAATATTTACCGTATATATTAACCGTATTTATGCGTGTGAACATTCAATCTAAGTTTAATGCATATAATCGTCTATGTAAAATAGTTTACGAATGATAGGAGATGTATTCTTAATCAGGGTTTACGGGAAACCCTAAAATCTGAACTTAAAAGAAGCACCGAATAGTAAATTACTACGTAACTAGTAGTGCTCCGCGGTGTTACCCGCTTTATAGTAGATTTTCCCGCAGAACGTCATTTGCCTTAGGCTTTAGAGAAGTGTAGTACCAGATTTCAGTATCACCGTTAAAGCACGTGTTTAAAGCGCACATAAATTTCTCAAGAAAAATACAGAGGTGCGTGGCGGGGTTTGAACCCACGACCTTCGGAATGAAAGTCGAGTGTCCTCCCACTTAGCCATCGCCGTCCGAGAAGCCTGCTTAGCGGTGAGTTAGAGTTATATTACATTAACCTTTTCATAACAATAGTGAGTTATATTACATACTATTGTTATGAAAAGGCTTGAGGTAATATTGTGAAGTAAGAATCGTCAGAGCCCTTTGGATTAAACCCTTCCGAGTTTAGATGAAATAGTAAACCTTTAGTGAAAAGTCTCTATCACACATCATAACATCTAAATCATCGTTGTACACACGGGTGTACTATAAGCACAGAGCGCTCCTAGGCTCCTACTAACTACTACCTAATCTACGTAGCCTAACACTGAGCCTAACTCCTACCTACCCCTACGTATGTGACCTAAGTCTGGACCCTAACCACGTATGTGTATGTGTATCCCTAACAAGTGTAGCCCTATCAATGTGTGTGTATCCCTACAACCCTATCCCTAACCATATAAGTGTAATAAATAAATATATAGATAAAACGGGATATCTGTTACCAGGAAACCTAAGGTAACAGACGGAAGGGGGAAGGAACCAAGGGCGTGTACGGCGTGCAATGTACACAGGGAAGGGTTTTCTCACTGCCGGTCAAGCAGGCTCACAAGACCGATCAGGTACTGATGGCTAAAGGTGTCTTGGCCACAGTGAGAGGGTGTCCGTCCGGGCAGCTCGTCGGCGCGGCGGTTGGTGGTACTTCGGGGTCCGTTGGTCTTCGTAGAGGGAGGCGGAGTAAAACGCGACTCAGTGCTTCGTTCCAATGTGATTTATTTACAATTTTGTACAGTTTTTATACTAAATCTAGTTATCTTAGTGTGCTATCGGTGAAGCGTCGATGCAGCTGTATTTAACCCCCGACCAAAAAAGAGGGGTGTTATAAGTTTGACGTGTCTGTCTGTCTGTCTGTCTGTCTGTCTGTGTGTCTGTCTGTCTGTCTGTCTGTGTCACCATAGCTCCCGAACGGATGGAGCGATTTCAATTTAGTTTTTTTTGTATGATAGGTGAGTTTTGCGCGAGTGTTCTTAGACATGTTTCATGAAAATCGGTTGGGCCGTTTAAAAGTTATGGGGGTCAGAGTGGGTAAGGAAAACCGAAAATCTGCAAATATACTAGTGTGGGGTATCAAATGAAATCGCATCGCGTCCACATTACATAATATTATGTTGTGTTACGTTTAAGGAAATTAAGGCAATCCCTTAATTTCCTTAAACGTAACACAACATAATATTATGTAATGTGGACGCGATCGGAATCGGGGGTTTTTCTTAAATTTTAAATTTAGATTTATTTGCTGACTTGCTGAATCGGCGCTCCAGTGAATTTTGGACTTATGATTAGTCTGCAACTGCGTACCTATGCAATTCAGCTAATATAAGTTTTGCCGTTGACTTGGCTTGTTAAGATCAATTTAGTTTTAATTTATAATGTGTTTTCGTATATCTAGTTAATTATATAATATTAATTTTATCTTACTACTACGATAATTATTGTTATTTCATCATCATCACCCTATTAACGTTCCCACTGCTGGGACACAGGGACTTCTCTCTTGACGAGAGAGATTAGGCCTTAATTCACCACGCTGGCCAAGTGCGGGTTGGTGAATGTCACATGTCCTTCATACTCTTTTAAAGTTCTCAGAACATGCCGGTTTCCTCACGATGTTTGCCTTCACCGTTAAAGCACGTGTTTAAAGCGCACATAAATTTCTCAAGGAGAAAAATCCAGAGGTGCGTGGCGGGGTTTGAACCCACGACCTTCGGAATGAAAGTCGAGTGTCCTCCCACTTAGCCAACACGGCTTTTTTTATTTTTTTTATTTATTATTGTTATTTATAATATTAAAAATCATGTTCAATGGTTTGAACAACCAGTGTTAGTGACAGCGGCGAGGACACTCCTCTCAGCCACCTGCAAACCCCGCAAGTAACTGCAGCAAAAACTGAAGCTCATTCAGACTCAGTTTGCTCTGAACAGACTATAGTATAGGCCCTAGGGAAAGCTTAAACTTAAAACGGACCAGCAAAGGAGCCATATATCAGAAAGCAAAAGAGAAAAATGTCTTATTATGTGATGCTTTTAACATGTGATAAATCCTGACGCTCTACCAAAACTCTCACCATAATGTCTTATCTTAGCATCATGTCTGATGCTAAGACATTATGGTTGAGAGACAAGACGTTATGGTGAGAGTTTTGGTAGAGCGTCAGGATTTATCACATGTTAAAAGCATCACAACATCTACGCGGCCAAGTAGACCAAATGGGCCAAATAAGAAAAGTCGACGGCATATTTAATTAAAATCATCGCTGCTGAACGCCTAGTCGATCCCAGCACAACGCGCTAATTCCCAAGCACAGACACAACCATACTTCAGGCGGAGCTTCATCTAATGAGCAATCAAGACTATCAAATGATTCAGCTAAAAGCGAGTCTTCCGCTTCCTCTCACAATGAAATTGTATTAGGATCAAAAACTACCGCTATATCGCGACGATCCCTTTCAATGCCAAATCGAAGAAAAACAATTCGATATTCCAAAACGAGAATGGCCAATGGTCAAAAACGGGCCTCCAAGTCTGTAGATAAACCAGGGATCTCGTCCAATTATTATTATTTAACACAACCCGCAAACGATACTGTGGAGAATCAATTTCCATCAGGATCAGAATCTCCCGCTATGTACCGTCGACCTGGGTCTATAGTCTATACCGAAACGAAGAAACACTGTTGTATCTTTCACAAGAAACTCGTTGAGTGTTCAAGCCCCACCCTCGAGCGATTCTGTGGATAGGTACTGATCATCCTATGATACGAGACCAACTGGAACCGACCCGTCCTTCCGAGTCTAACACGAAACAGAAAAGTACTGGAAATATGTCACAGGACACAAATAATTCTGAGTTGGATGTGGATGATAAACCTGTGAAAAACTATCGAAGACATATATCTACTTTCCTTGGAGTTCCCTATGATGATTCCGATTCTGATTCTTATAAGGGAACATCCACTACAGCAACCTCGGGGCAAGAACCAATCATTACTACAAACTCGTTGTATGGGATTGTTATGGATTATGACTCCCCGGCCGTCAAAATTCGCCAAGGTGTTGGCAAGGGGAAGTATTCTCCATTACAAAAAACTTTGAAATTGAAAAAACTCCTAAAAATAGTTAAATTTTAATGTTTTTATTATAAAATATGTGTTTTTTATTCAAAAAATGTGATTCTTTCTATTGCAGGTCGTGCGGGATGTTATGCGGCGACGATACAAACAGGAATTTGGAAGATGTCCCAAACAAAACTTTCAAAAAGTCGTCAAATATTAATATTTTTATATGCCATGTATTTTGGCTGTGTGTTTTCTTATATATAAAATGCTGAAAACAGCTCAAATAAATTAACACTAGCTAAGAGCTCGGTCAACAGTCAAAATTAACTCAAAAAACTTGTAAATAATGTCAATAATATCGATAGAAATCAACACTTTGTTGTTTTCGTATGAGGTCTTAGGTGGATTTACGAGTGGCCTTGAAATGCCTTATTTTAGTGATGTTTTGAATTTTTATGTAAAAATCTGTGTTTTTGTCTGTTGCAGGGTCGTGCGGGGAGGTGAGCAGAGGTGTTACAAACAGAATGAAACGGAATTTAAAATAAGTTGTCAAACAAAATTTTGAAAAAACTCCAAAAAATTGGTAAAATTTAACGTTTTTAATTTAAAATCTATGTTTTTCATCCAAAAAAAGGTAAGTCTTTCTGTTACAGGTCGTGCGGGATGGTATGCGGCGACGATATAATTAGAAAAAACGGGAAATTTGGAAGATGTCCTAAACAAAACTTTCAAAAAGTCGTCGAGTTAAAGTTTTTATATGCCAAGTATTTTGGCTGTGCGTTTTGAGGTTTAAGATTCTTTATTAACTCAAAAAACTTGTAAATAATGTCAATGATATCGATAGAAATCAACGGTTAGGTTAGGTTTGGGGGAAAAGGTCAGGGTGTCCAGGCCTCGACTGGGTCTCGACGTCTGTAAAGATGCTGGAACCCAGACCAATGAGATGTTACAGATGTCTCGAAACGGGACACGTGCGGGTGCATTGCACTTCTGAGGTTGATCGCAGCGAAGAGTGTTATCGTTGTGGTCTACCTGTACCTGGGCACAAAGCAGGAGGCTGTGTAGCGACAGCACCGAAGTGCACTCTCTGTGCAGCTGCAAAAGCGAAAAATTGCCCTCAGCCACCATCAGGCACGGGGGCTGCGGAGGCAATGATCATTAATTAATTAGTTAATGATGGATCATCGTCTCCTTCAGGCGAATATTAATCAATGCACAGGATTTGCTCCTACCATGGCTGAGTGGTTGATACATGTGGCGGTGGTCTCCGAGCCGTACTTTTTTCCACCTGATAATGCCAACTGGGTGGGGGATAACGACGGCTTGGTGACCATAATTTCGTCTGTGGCTGCCGGGGTATTGCCGCTTACTGTGGTGGCTAGGGGCTGCGGTTACGTTGCAGTAAGGTGGAGAGGTACAGTGATCATCGGGGTCTACTTCTCTCCCAACAGAAGTCTTGCCGAGTTCGAAGCGTTCCTGGGCGGGTTGGGTGCCCTAGTCGGGCATACCCATCCCCGTCCGATACTCGTCGCGGGGGACTTCAATGCCATATCCACGGCTTGGGGTTCTCCCCTGACAGACGCTCGCGGCGAGGCTCTGGAGGACTGGGTGACGATGGCCGGCCTCTGTATCCTCAATCAGGGGTCGGTCAATACATAACGGGGCGTGCGATATAACGGGGGGTCTATTGTGGATGTCACATTTGCATCCCCCGCTGTCGCGCGTTGTGCGTCTGCGACGTAGAGATGCTGAGGTGGAGGGACAGCTGTATGAGGAGTACAGCAGGGCATGTGTTAAATCCTTACAGCTGTCCATTCGCTCCGCCAAAGACAGATCTCGAGCGGAAATCACTAAAGAAAAAAAAGCTCCAAGTCGAAGATCTCTACGCAAAGGTCGCGGTTTATGCAATCCTCATGAAAAGAATATATCAACCAGTGATTTCTATCGATATTATTGACATTATTTACAAGTTTTTTGAGTTAATTTTGACTGTTGACCGAGCTCTTAGCTAGTGTTAATTTATTTGAGCTGTTTTCAGCATTTTATATATAAGAAAACACACAGCCAAAATACATGGCATATAAAAATATTAATATTTGACGACTTTTTGAAAGTTTTGTTTGGGACATCTTCCAAATTCCTGTTTGTATCGTCGCCGCATAACATCCCGCACGACCTGCAATAGAAAGAATCACATTTTTTGAATAAAAAACACATATTTTATAATAAAAACATTAAAATTTAACTATTTTTTGGAGTTTTTTCAATTTCAAAGTTTTTTGTAATGGAGAATACTTCCCCTTGCCAACACCTTGGCGAATTTTGACGGCCGGGGAGTCATAATCCATAACAATCCCATACAACGAGTTTGTAGTAATGATTGGTTCTTGCCCCGAGGTTGCTGTAGTGGATGTTCCCTTATAAGAATCAGAATCGGAATCATCATAGGGAACTCCAAGGAAAGTAGATATATGTCTTCGATAGTTTTTCACAGGTTTATCATCCACATCCAACTCAGAATTATTTGTGTCCTGTGACATATTTCCAGTACTTTTCTGTTTCGTGTTAGACTCGGAAGGACGGGTCGGTTCCAGTTGGTCTCGTATCATAGGATGATCAGTACCTATCCACAGAATCGCTCGAGGGTGGGGCTTGAACACTCAACGAGTTTCTTGTGAAAGATACAACAGTGTTTCTTCGTTTCGGTATAGACTATAGACCCAGGTCGACGGTACATAGCGGGAGATTCTGATCCTGATGGAAATTGATTCTCCACAGTATCGTTTGCGGGTTGTGTTAAATAATAATAATTGGACGAGATCCCTGGTTTATCTACAGACTTGGAGGCCCGTTTTTGACCATTGGCCATTCTCGTTTTGGAATATCGAATTGTTTTTCTTCGATTTGGCATTGAAAGGGATCGTCGCGATATAGCGGTAGTTTTTGATCCTAATACAATTTCATTGTGAGAGGAAGCGGAAGACTCGCTTTTAGCTGAATCATTTGATAGTCTTGATTGCTCATTAGATGAAGCTCCGCCTGAAGTATGGTTGTGTCTGTGCTTGGGAATTAGCGCGTTGTGCTGGGATCGACTAGGCGTTCAGCAGCGATGATTTTAATTAAATATGCCGTCGACTTTTCTTATTTGGCCCATTTGGTCTACTTGGCCGCGTAGATGTTGTGATGCTTTTAACATGTGATAAATCCTGACGCTCTACCAAAACTCTCACCATAACGTTCATGTCTGATGCTAAGTTTAGACATTTTTCTCTTATGCTTTCTGATATATGGCTCCTTTGCTGGTCCGTTTTAAGTTTAAGCTTTCCCTAGGGCCTATACTATAGTCTGTTCAGAGCAAACTGAGTCTGAATGAGCTTCAGTTTTTGCTGCAGTTACTTGCGGGGTTTGCAGGTGGCTGAGAGGAGTGTCCTCGCCGCTGTCACTAACACTGGTTGATCTATTCTTTTCATGAGGATTGCATAAACCGCGACCTTTGCGTAGAGATCTTCGACTTGGAGCTTTTTTTTCTTTAGTGATTTTCTCTGATTCTCTACTGTAATGTTGGTAGTTAGGACGTCCCCATGGATCTCTGCTGAGACCCTCAAGAAGCTCCGCTCGAGATCTGTCTTTGGCGGAGCGAATGGACAGCTGTAAGGATTTAACACATGCCCTGCTGTACTCCTCATACAGCTGTCCCTCCACCTCAGCATCTCTACGTCGCAGACGCACAACGCGCGACAGCGGGGGATGCAAATGTGACATCCACAATAGACCCCCCGTTATATCGCACGCCCCGTTATGTATTGACCGACCCCTGATTGAGGATACAGAGGCCGGCCATCGTCACCCAGTCCTCCAGAGCATCGCCGCGAGCGTCTGTCAGGGGAGAACCCCAAGCCGTGGATTTGGCATTGAAGTCCCCCGCGACGAGTATCGGACGGGGATGGGTATGCCCGACTAGGGCACCCAACCCGCCCAGGAACGCTTCGAACTCGGCAAGACTTCTGTTGGGAGAGAAGTAGACCCCGATGATCACTGTACCTCTCCACCTTACTGCAACGTAACCGCAGCCCCTAGCCACCACAGTAAGCGGCAATACCCCGGCAGCCACAGACGAAATTATGGTCACCAAGCCGTCGTTATCCCCCACCCAGTTGGCATTATCAGGTGGAAAAAATTACGGCTCGGAGACCACCGCCACATGTATCAACCACTCAGCCATGGTAGGAGCAAATCCTGTGCATTGATTAATATTCGCCTGAAGGAGACGATGATCCATCATTAACTAATTAATTAATGATCATTGCCTCCGCAGCCCCCGTGCCTGATGGTGGCTGAGGGCAATTTTTGGCTTTTGCAGCTGCACAGAGAGTGCACTTCGGTGCTGTCGCTACACAGCCTCCTGCTTTGTGCCCAGGTACAGATAGACCACAACGATAACACTCTTCGCTGCGATCAACCTCAGAAGTGCAATGCACCCGCACGTGTCCCGTTTCAAGATCTGAATTGTTTTTCTTCGATTTGGCATTGAAAGGGATCGTCGCGATATAGCGGTAGTTTTTGATCCTAATACAATTTCATTGTGAGAGGAAGCGGAAGACTCGCTTTTAGCTGAATCATTTGATAGTCTTGATTGCTCATTAGATGAAGCTCCGCCTGAAGTATGGTTGTGTCTGTGCTTGGAAATTAGCGCGTTGTGCTGGGATCGACTAGGAGCGTTTAGCAGCGATGATTTTAATTAAATATGCCGTCGACTTTTCTTATTTGGCCCATTTGGTCTACTTGGCCGCGTAGATGTTGTGATGCTTTTAACATGTGATAAATCCTGACGCTCTACCAAAACTCTCACCATAACGTTCATGTCTGATGCTAAGTTTAGACATTTTTCTCTTATGCTTTCTGATATATGGCTCCTTTGCTGGTCCGTTTTAAGTTTAAGCTTTCCCTAGGGCCTATACTATAGTCTGTTCAGAGCAAACTGAGTCTGAATGAGCTTCAGTTTTTGCTGCAGTTACTTGCGGGGTTTGCAGGTGGCTGAGAGGAGTGTCCTCGCCGCTGTCACTAACACTGGTTGATATATTATTTTCATGAGGATAGCATAAACCGCGACCTTTGCGTAGAGATCTTCGACTTGGAGCTTTTTTTCTTTAGTGATTTTCTCTGATTCCCTACTGTAATGTTGGTAGTTAGGACGTCCCCATGGATCTCTGCTGAGACCCTCAAGAAGCTCCGCTCGAGATCTGTCTTTGGCGGAGCGAATGGACAGCTGTAAGGATTTAACACATGCCCTGTACTCCTCATACAGCTGTCCCTCCACCTCAGCATCTCTACGTCGCAGACGCACAACGCGCGACAGCGGGGGATGCAAATGTGACATCCACAATAGACCCCCCGTTATATCGCACGCCCCGTTATGTATTGACCGACCCCTGATTGAGGATACAGAGGCCGGCCATCGTCACCCAGTCCTCCAGAGCCTCGCCGCGAGCGTCTGTCAGGGGAGAACCCCAAGCCGTGGATTTGGCATTGAAGTCCCCCGCGACGAGTATCGGACGGGGATGGGTATGCCCGACTAGGGCACCCAACCCGCCCAGGAACGCTTCGAACTCGGCAAGACTTCTGTTGGGAGAGAAGTAGACCCCGATGATCACTGTACCTCTCCACCTTACTGCAACGTAACCGCAGCCCCTAGCCACCACAGTAAGCGGCAATACCCCGGCAGCCACAGACGAAATTATGGTCACCAAGCCGTCGTTATCCCCCACCCAGTTGGCATTATCAGGTGGAAAAAAGTACGGCTCGGAGACCACCGCCACATGTATCAACCACTCAGCCATGGTAGGAGCAAATCCTGTGCATTGATTAATATTCGCCTGAAGGAGACGATGATCCATCATTAACTAATTAATTAATTATCATTGCCTCCGCAGCCCCCGTGCCTGATGGTGGCTGAGGGCAATTTTTTGCTTTTGCAGCTGCACAGAGAGTGCACTTCGGTGCTGTCGCTACACAGCCTCCTGCTTTGTGCCCAGGTACAGGTAGACCACAACGATAACACTCTTCGCTGCGATCAACCTCAGAAGTGCAATGCACCCGCACGTGTCCCGTTTCGAGATCTGAATTGTTTTTCTTCGATTTGGCATTGAAAGGGATCGTCGCGATATAGCGGTAGTTTTTGATCCTAATACAATTTCATTGTGAGAGGAAGCGGAAGACTCGCTTTTAGCTGAATCATTTGATAGTCTTGATTGCTCATTAGATGAAGCTCCGCCTGAAGTATGGTTGTGTCTGTGCTTGGGAATTAGCGCGTTGTGCTGGGATCGACTAGGAGCGTTTAACAGCGATGATTTTAAGCTAAGAGAAGAAGATTTTAAGGTTCGCAAGAGAAAGACTGCTTTCAGGAGGATTTAGCTAGCATAAAACAAATAATGCAGGGGAATCAATCAAAGCTAAAAGGGTCCGTGAAAGGCACTCAATCCGTTTGTCCATGATATTTAATAGCCTGGTGGGTGAACTGCTCATTACTGTTTTCAACGAATCCTTCGAAAACACAAAAATATGGGTAGCTTTATTTCGAAACATCCGGGCGTCAATTATGGTCACACGGGTAGTATCTATTCGCTAAAAACATTATCAAAGACCAACAACAAAACTTTTTATACTATATAGTTTGTATTCTACAAATAAATATAAGCTAAGAGCCAGGCTTTGTTGAGTTATGCGCTTAGCAACACATTTTGCGTTTTATTTTTATATATAGGAAGATTAAGGTAAGAGAGAAACATACTATTAATTGCAATGCTCAAATTGGTGTAACCGACAACAAACATAAACTTGGTTCGGGACAATTGGCGTAACGTCAGTTGGTGGACGAAAGTTGGTTTTATTTTGGTGTATGTATGGTTATAATTGTTCGTTCTTGAGCTAAGAATTGGTGTAAGAGTCATTCTGTTTTGCCAAGATACATACACCAACTTAACCTTCTTTGATCATAGGAGTACAACAATTCGACTTATGTAAATGGATCACCATACTCAGTTACAACATAATTTCGACGGAACTGTATTTTTTTTAAAGCTAGATTTTTTTTTAAAATGCCATTTGAAAGAGCAGAAAAATCTAAAAACAACTGTATACTCAACTCATTTTACGTGTTTTGGCGGTTACGCCAATTGAACCTGCAACCGGCGATATACACATAAACCCCAATATACTTACGTGATTGAAACCTATTTTATTAGCTAAACCTGAATCGATGCTGATTCGCGATCGATTTCAACATAAACGTCTAAACCCAAACCAGGCTACCTCTTACAATATGAAAGGTACAATTTTAAAGAAAATAAAATACTTATGTTTAGCATGTTTTGGTCCAACCTTAGATAATTAAGAACTAATAATTCAATAAAAAGTATCTTAACATTGCACATGTCACCAAAGTTACTGGCAAATCCATATAAACCATAAACTTAACTTATTTGTGCTATTTCATATAAAAACATTAGGATTTATTTATAATATAATATTTTCTTATAAATCCATAAAAAAATGTGCAACATAGTAATATAATAATCAGTGATAATAGATTTCCGCTATAACATGTTTCCTAGGATATGTAAGTACTATAACTATTTTAACCCTATTTAATAGAAAATATAATTTCAGTCAGTAATTCCTAGAGTATATTGTTCTGATCTGATGCCTAGGCATAACAAATCAAGTGTATCTGCAATCAACTTGATTATTATTGAAAAATGTATATTAAAAATAATTAGATACCCTTTTATTTTTTGTTATAAAAAGCAATAGCTTAGCGTATACATGGAAAATAGAGGTTTCCTTTCCCAGTAGATTTAGGTATTAAAAAAACTTTTCACTTTTGAGTTCTCCTACGGAATTACTTGGCTTGCTCAATTTAGTTAACATTATTTTTGTTACTTTCTAATAAAAACCTTTTTTTAAGTGTAAACACAGTTTAAATCGACTGAGATGAGGGCCACCTCAGGCATATCTTCCAACCACAAAATTATTTATTTTTCATTCAGTAATGAACAATGTTTTGACTTTACGGACAGCAGCATCTAGCGGTAAATTCTCTCTAGGTGACCATCATCATTTTCAGCTCCTTGAATCTGTTTGTCCCACACGTGCCGCGCTATTTTTATTATCAATAATAGTACAAAAGGTGGTTAACTGAATACTAGATGTACACAACAATTTCGTGATCGTCAGCTGTTTCGTCGTTTAGCATGTCGACAAAATCTAAACGTATGCTAGCCCTCTACTACCATCTCGTCGTCGTTGAATTGGTTCAGCATGTCCTTGATGATCTCGACGGTCTGCGTGTCGAGCATGCGCACCACGTTCTCGTCGACGACGTGCATGAACAGATGCTTGGCGTTCTCGCGCAGGCGCTGGACGCGGCTCCAGTCGCGGGCGGCTGGCTTCACGCCGTATTCCATTATTACTTCTCCAGCACCTGATGGGAATATACAATTCTATAACTTGTGGGCTACTTACCAGCACACACACATTTATATTTAATTTATTTATATATCTATTACAATTACAATATAATTATATATTTTATTTATTTCCTTAGATCACATTTCATTACATTCATACTTTGATATTTATCATAATACTTGTTCCATATAAACACAACGCAAGAAATAGCTTACCAATATAACACCATATGTATGTATCTATAACATTTCGTTATTATAACTTTTAATATTCCGTAGAATAATCTAGTAGGCACATTCCAGCGTGTGTGAGGAGTGCGCACGCGCCGTCTAACGGGATTATAGGCCGGCTGCAAGAGCGAAAGAGACGGAGCGATGCGCTCGAATCACAGCCGCCGCCCGACCACCAGTCTGAGCTAGCTTCGAGACAATTTACCCGTGTCGCTCGCAACCTGAACTTTTACATGTGTTTTCCCGCAAAAGACTTATTTTCTCGCTTTCTACTGATCCTACTTGCTCCTTCTATCTATGGACTATATTTTCTGCCTCTCTCTGTGCCTGTAAACTATTGTGCTGTGTTCTACGCTTGTGAATGTCTTCTTCTGAATAAACCTTATAAAGAAACGGATCTTTCAATGAGCTGTGAGTCCTACCAGTACCTATACCCTGTAGGCAGCTAAACAGGCAGATAAGGGCTAGCCACATACGCGCCCCCATCTACCATAAACTATTTATATTTTTTCACCTCGTTACAAACTGGGACTTATACATATAATATGTATAACGTCGTAACTTGTTTATCACTTTTTATTATATTCGAAAAGGCTCTAGAAATAGCTTTCTGTGTTTATATTAAGCTACATACTTATTTTGTTGTATTATCTGTATTAAGTTATAAGTTTGTTGTATTAAGTGTCAGAAATGGGGAACATCTGTTAGTAGTTCAATAACTAACAGTGTAGTAGGATAGGAAACAACCTCACTTGTAACAAGGTCAAGTAGGTATAGAAAAAAAATTACAAGTAAAATTTAAACATAGTTCTTCTAAATTCCTAATAGAATGAAGAAAATTCATTAATCTATACTTTGTGACCCACCAAGGGTTCAAAGTGAAGTTGTTTCCTACTACACTGTTAGTTATTGAAGTAGTTTAAGCTAAAGCAATGTTTAAAATTTTACAAGCTTTAACTTAAAATTCATAATACGTTGGCACCGCCGCGGAACGATGCCAGTATTGAAACAAACTTACCGTATCCACGTCGTCGTAAGGCCAGCCAAAACACTCCAGGGTCTCGGTGTCGAACAACTTCACCAGCAGCTTGGTCAGATTCTCCGCCAGCACTTCCTCTGACATCCAAGGACTGCTTTCAGGCTGCAATTCAAATAAACCTTTTACTAGGCGCTTTGAAGCAGTTCCAAAATTAGAATACAATACACACATCTAGCAGTATACAAAATATTTAGTTGACTTACAGTAGCAATTAGGGGTTTCTATACAAACCCCTAAGGGTTTTCAGAATGTATTTTTTTATAATATCTGTTGATGTAAACTTTTTTTTAATAAATAAATAAAATAAATAAATAAAATAAATAATTGATATAGAATTTTGTTTTAAGATTTAACAAAATCTCGTGTGTAGCATTAAATTCCCGGATCCTACGAAAAATCTGATTCAACCGAGTAACACACGAATCCGTGTGAACGCTGCGTATGATCCGGTTTAAGCGATATAGTATTTCCAATCCATGCAATTAATATATTTTAAACGGTGTCTGGTGGAGTATCATCATCATCACCCTGTTAACGTTCCCACTGCTGGAAACAGGGACTTGTCTCTTCGCGAGAGAGATTTGGCCTATATTCACCACGCTGGCCAAGTGCGGTTGCTGAATGTCACATGTCCTTCAAACTCTTTAAAGTTCATCACATTGTATGCCGGTTTCCTAACGATGTTTGTCTTCACCGTTTAAAGCGCATATAAATTACTCAAGAAGAAAAATCCAGAGGTGCGGGACGGGGCTTAATCGGTGTAAGTTTAGGCTTCCAGAAATTTTTGGATCGGCTCCAGCTGGCGACCAGTCCCGCGCGACTCGTTAGCTATTGCTCCTCGACGTTCTCCTGCATGCCGCCGTACAGCACGGAGCCGTCGCTGCAGCCCTCGAGGATGCGGTCAGCCTCCGCGTCTAGCAAGTTCAGGATCGGCTCCAGCTGGCGACCAGTCCCGCGCGACTCGTTAGCTATTGCTTACCTCTTCAATAGTGTCAGCTACCTCCTCCAGTTGCGGAGTCTCCTCGACGTTCTCCTGCATGCCGCCGTACAGCACGGAGCCGTCGCTGCAGCCCTCGAGGATGCGGTCAGCCTCCGCGTCTAGCAAGTTCAGGATCGGCTCCAGCTGGCGACCAGTCCCGCGCGACTCGTTAGCTATTGCTTACCTCTTCAATAGTGTCAGCTACCTCCTCCAGTTGCGGAGTCTCCTCGACGTTCTCCTGCATGCCGCCGTACAGCACGGAGCCGTCGCTGCAGCCCTCGAGGATGCGGTCAGCCTCCGCGTCTAGCAAGTTCAGGATCGGCTCCAGCTGGCGACCAGTCCCGCGCGACTCGTTAGCTATTGCTTACCTCTTCAATAGTGTCAGCTACCTCCTCCAGTTGCGGAGTCTCCTCGACGTTCTCCTGCATGCCGCCGTACAGCACGGAGCCGTCGCTGCAGCCCTCGAGGATGCGGTCAGCCTCCGCGTCTAGCAAGTTCAGGATCGGCTCCAGCTGGCGACCAGTCCCGCGCGACTCGTTAGCTATTGCTTACCTCTTCAATAGTGTCAGCTACCTCCTCCAGTTGCGGAGTCTCCTCGACGTTCTCCTGCATGCCGCCGTACAGCACGGAGCCGTCGCTGCAGCCCTCGAGGATGCGGTCAGCCTCCGCGTCTAGCAAGTTCAGGATCGGCTCCAGCTGGCGACCAGTCCCGCGCGACTCGTTAGCTATTGCTTACCTCTTCAATAGTGTCAGCTACCTCCTCCAGTTGCGGAGTCTCCTCGACGTTCTCCTGCATGCCGCCGTACAGCACGGAGCCGTCGCTGCAGCCCTCGAGGATGCGGTCAGCCTCCGCGTCTAGCAAGTTCAGGATCGACTCCTGCTCGGAACCGGTCACGCGCTTGTCGTTTACTATTGTCTTTTGTTTGCTCTGAAATTTCAATTTATGACGACAGATTAATGGTAAAAAAAATATGTTACAAAAAGGTTTAAAAACAAGTTGTTATTAAATTACGCTAGTAAAAATAAATCCATTACTTTAATACCTAGGAGTACATAAAAACTTCAATTTAAAGCTGACCAAACCACGCTTTGTAACCTTGAACATAACATTTCAGCTTAATCGGAAAATTTCTGGCTTAGTTGAAAATTAAGTTGCAAGAGTCCACGCGATAAATAATTCATAAACTGTAAATTCTACAAGTGAAATATAAATTTTGGTCCAGCGTGTGCGTGCACTTAATTATACGGCCATTATGTTTGTCTTAGTTTGAGTATATAAATCTAAATTTAAAATTTAAGAAAAACCCCCGATTCCAATGCCTTCATTTCCTTAAATGTAAAACAACATAATATGTATTATGTAATGTGAAGCGATGCGCTTTCATTTGATACCCCACACTAGTATATTTGCAGATTTTCTGTTTTCCTTCCCCACTCTCACCCCCATAACTTTTAAACGGCTCAACCGATTTTCATGAAACATGAAACACAGACACGTCAAACTTATAACACCCCTATTTTTTGGTCGGGTGTTAAAAAGAATGAAGTACTCACGAGCACGGTGCGCACATGGTTGAGGTGCGTCGCGAACACGTCCTTGTGGTAGTTGCGCGCGGCGCACGAGTGCATGCCGCGGATGTAGGCGCGCGCGCTCACGCAGTACAAGCAGTTACACGCAGTACAGTTCGTCTCGCTCATGAACCGCTTGCGGCATACTTCGCATGAGAATACTGCAAAATAAATTGATAAAACCTTATGTAAATTTTCATAGAGTAATCAAACGTCAAAAATACCTTACATTTACATTATTTGGAAAAGAGCTGATATTCTTAGGCTACTTGACTGACAACATCAACCAAACACAGCTTAACCGCCCCATCAGTTTCTTTATTTTATTAGATTACATCACAGCAACAAATACAACGATAATTTTACAAACATTTTTCATCACCGCAGTGAAGTTTCAAATGATCCTCATAGCTGGACTCAGACTTGAAGACTTTTGATGCGAACATCTTTGTACGGACAGAACAGTTTTATATCTTCTTCGGTGTGCTTTTTGTTGTGATTTAACAAACTGATATCATGTAAAATAAATACTTTACATGATAATACTTCTTTAGTATTTTTATGTTGTTTGTTTATTTAATAAGAAAAGATGGATGGACTGTGTAAAAGATGACATGTGTAAGAAAGGAATAAGTCTTAAGATGAAGGGTGATAGAGGGAAATGGAAGCAAATTCATACCCCTCATTATGGGACAAGGGCATGAAGACTGTAAGTTCATTAGCTAATACAAAACCAAAGTGTTGCTATTACAAGTATTTCACATTTTAAATCATTACTATTAACATAAGAACTATTTGCCATCTTTAGTTATGTTTAACAATGATAAGATGAATTTAAATGGTATCGAATTTCTTGTTATACATTAAGCTAACTATAGTTCGACTGTCTCAGTGACGCGGTGGGCCAAGGTCCTCTTGCGGCGCAAGAGGTAGGTAGGGGGTTTGATATCCGCCGAGTGGTCAAGTGTTTGTATGTTCTGCAATGACTTTTCTCCTCGGTCTGGGTGTTTAATATGTATAATTAAAAAATATCCATATACAGTCGTGGTCAACTAATTAGGGACATGCAAGATAGTGAAGAACAATAACCGGTTATGTACATACAAATATAAAACCCTATTGATTTCTCAGTAACTATTATTTGCATAATTTGGTCCGATTATTATGCTTTAAATGGCTGTAAATAAAAGAATAAATAAATAGAAAAAAGTATTTAATATCAAAGGTTGACCATGTATTCAATTTTAAGGTATAATTCTGTAGCTGGACATTTAATTAAGGACAGTAAACTATAATGAAAAATAGAGTTAAACAAAACTAATAATCTGCAGTATTATAATATCTTTAACAGCTCCATTTTATTACGTGTAAAATCAGTACCCAGTAGCAAAACCTTTGTTAGTAATTACCGCTTGACACCGATGTGGCATAGACATTATCAGTTTCTGGCATGTTTCGACAGGAATGTTTGCCCATGCCTCACAAAAAGCTTCATTAAGTTCATCTAAAGTTGTGGTACGATAAGTGGCTACTTTTTTCTTGATTTCGTACCAAAGGTGCTCGATTGGGTTAAGGTCCGGGCTATTTAAGAAACGATTTGACTGAACGGGCGGTATGTTTCGGGTCGTTATCATGCTGAAACGTCCATATAATAGGGAGATGCTCCTCAGCATAGGGAAGCATCGTTTCCTCTAATATTGCCTTGTATTGATGTTGGTCTAAGTTACCCTGAACTTTCCTCACAGGTCCCACTCCACGTCCAGAAAATGAACCCCACATTTTAATGTTTCCACCGCCATGTTTCACCTGCTTTTTTGTGAATCTTGGATTCATTTCCGCTTTTACTGGACGCCGTACGTATTGCCTTCCATCTGAAGAAATCAAATTAACCTTGGTCTCATCAGAGAATAATACATGTTGCCATTGGGCGTAGGTCCAATGTCCATATTTACGTGCAAACGCCAAACGAGCATTTCTATGTTCTTTCTTCAACAACGGTACTTTGCGAGCCACTCTTCCGAACAACCCTGCTTCTACCAGACGTCGTCGAACGGTTCTCGCTGAGACACCAGCTCTTTCGTCTGTCCCAAACACTTCGTGTTTAATTAAAATAGAGCCTAGAAACGGATCTTTCTTAGCTAACCTGGTTATCATTCTATCTTCTTGCGGAGTTGTTTTTCTCGATCTTTTTGTTCTGGGCACATTTAAATCTGTGTTATTGCGTCTGACATGTTGCACTGCATTGTATACCATAGTTTTTGAACAATTTAAATGTTCTGCTATCCTTCGGTATGGCCAACCATGCTCGACAACAAACTTCATGATAATTTTTCGTAGTGTTGGATCGCAACTTTTATTTTTACCCATTTTTCTTCAAAATATTTTTCAAAACTTAAAATAAATATCTGGATTGCCGCCAAAACTACCACGAAACAATAAGAGAAGAAGTAAAAAAGTATTGAGATTCAAATTTTGGAAATAGAACGCAATATCTCAGTGTCCCTAATTAAATGGCCAGCCAGCATTATTTGAACAAATAGCACTACGATAATCTATCAGCTATACTGTAAAGAGGTTTAATGTTTAAGAAGTTGTTATTGTTTGTATAATCGGGCACATAAATTACTAATTATACTTACATGTAAGAGATATGGAATATGCTTTAGACTCGTTGGAAAATAAAAAATAAATTCACAATTCGGTTTAACCAAAGAGTGTCCCTAATTAGTTGACCACGACTGTATGTATGTCTATTATATGAAGTATGTCATCGTATATATCATAGATCATCATATACTTCATATAATAGACATAAACAGTAATCATGGTTTGTTACCCGTATTAAGTCATTATAATTATTCCACGGTTGTCTGGAAGAAATTGCTTTAAGCAATAAGACCGCCCATAACGCATTCTAGGTTAAGTTTTAATTTATTTTTGTATTGTTTCTTTGTTTGGTGTGTAATAAAGTATTTTCTATCTATCTCTCTATCTTGCCACATGTTGAGAACATAAAAATACCTGAGCTTGTTTGGGAACCGCGCGTCGCAGTGGAAGCACACGAAGCCGGAGTCGTCTCGAGGTGGCGCAGCAGCTGCGAGCGTTGGATGTAGGACTGCGTGCACAGGTTGCACTTGTAAGGCTTGTCGGTCACGTGGGTCAGCTTGTGTCGGCGGATCACCTCCACGGTGTGTGTGCTGTACCCACACTGAAAACACACACTTGATCACCAAAACAATTATTCCATTATAACTTTTTTTAATTATCATGGTTCTTAACAATATTATGACCTAAAACGGTTGAATGGAATCCTGTAGTGCGGTAATGAAAAAGACGATGGCCCATTGATGGTTATTTTAAATATTGAAATCAAATGAAATATTTATTTATTGCCGTGTACTTTGATGGTATGATTGATTTATTGAAACCGGGCATTAGGCGATGTGCTAAATAGGCCAAATGTACCGGTGAAATGCCGGTACATTTGGCATTTAGCCGGTAGGCCAAAATAATACACTCAGCAGGTTTTTGTTTTTACTTAGCCCCTCAGTTACGTGTAACAGTTTCCCTCACGATAAAGACGTCTCGAGTTTTTGAATATTATTAACGTGGATCCTTTTTAAATTTTTTATACTTTGGTTGGGACTGCTGGAGGGAATTGGGGAAGGCTTTGCCAAACATATGGTCCAAAAGCCTACGAAAAAAAAATGGTATCCATATAAAATTGTTAATTTACTGCCTATGTCGTATTTTATGTAGTTAAGTTGTAGACCCTTAAAGTGAAATGCTGTACGGGCATATTTAACTATTCCTATACAATAAAATTAAACATATCCTAGCAACCCAGGGTACATCAAAGATACAACATGTTAGGGTTAGACATTACATGGATCATACACAATTGGGGTTTTGAAAAAAAAAAATATTAATTTTGTTTTATGTATTTTAAAACTTTATTATTAATAATATCGATATTTAATGCCGAAAACTCAAAAAAAAATATGTTTTCAATTAATTAAAAACAATTAGAAATTAATAAAATTTAAAAATAAACCACGTGACTATGAACGCGCCACGATTTCTCACTATGGTTATGACGTCATAATGTTAAAGCTATTTCATAACGATACATTGCTTACGGCTATTACATGTGACTTGACAATTATATTTACTGCTAAAAAACAATTATTTAGTTTATTTCGATTAGCTATGTGTGATAAAGGATTTATAAAGGCAAAATCTGATAATATTCCTGATGTTGATATATTTATGATAACTACTTTTTTTTTAAATGACGCTCTTTTCAATTCTGCTGAAGTTCGAGGTGCCAAGGCATCAAGGAAAGTTGGTTAAGAAATAATATTGTATATGAACATATTTAAATGTTTAATCTCCGTTGTATTCAATATATTTAATTATTGCATTAATTGTAGGGCATCACGCGAGAGTTACGGCGACAAAGCTATAGGTTAGGTTACGTTCAACTTAGTCGTAACAATGGTATTTGTATTGTCAAAGGACGTGTGTTTGTAGTGCCAAAACATCGAGTTCGGAGTAAAGTTTATCCCATCAAAAACAATAATTGTCAAAAAAACCAAGTCGCGCAACTCAGTTGTTCTGCGGTAAAAAGTTGTGAGATCCAAGTAAATCCAAGTCTTCAAATTTCGTTTCAAAATTCTTTAATGTTTTGTATAAATATATTAAGACTTGGCCATCGATCGCCTGAAAACACGTGTTAATTCAATCGCCTGAAAACACGTGTAAATTCAATTATTTAGTGCGATGGCCAAGTCTCAATATATTTATATAAAACATTAAAGAATTTTGAGACGAAATTTGAAGACTTTGATTTACTTGGATCTCACAACTTTTTACCGCAGAACAACTGAGTTGCGCGACTTGGTTTTTTTGACAATTATTGTTTTTGATGGGATCTCATTTCTTTTTGTATTTTGTAGACAGTTCTACTTTTTTCCTTTTCGGTACCTTCTACTTATTGTATATATGTCCATATAATTTTCTTTTTGCCGGTCTAGATTGGATTTATTTATATTTCGCATTGTTATTACTTTAGTACATATTTCGTATATACGTGGCGTTGCGAGAGCGCCCTCTATACCGGTCTTTTCTAGATTTTTTAGTTTTTCCTTGATTCATACACCAAACACTACTTATATTCCAAATTTGAAGCTTCTAGGTCTGCTAGAAGTGCCTTAGAATTTTGATGATCGGTGAGTCAATGAGTGACGAAATTAAGAAATTTGACCCGTTATAATTCTTAAAATACTGGTTCAAATTGTATGAAATTTGAAATATACCGTGTCTTTACAATGCCTGCATGGTTACTGAAAATTTCAGTCTTCTAGTTTTATTCACAACGAAGTTACAGGGGGTCGAAAATGGCCTGAATTGCTTCGAGAAATGGTACGACAGCGCCCTCTATACCGGTTTTTTCTAGATTTTTTAGTTTTTCCTTGATTCATACACCAAACACTACTTATATTCCAAATTTGAAGCTTCTAGGTCTGCTAGAAGTGCCTTAGAATTTTGATGATCGGTGAGTCAGTCAGTGAGTGACAAAATTACGAAATTTGACCCGTTATAATTCTTAAAATACTGGTTCAAATTGAATGAAATTTGAAATATACCGTGTCTTTACAATCCTGCATGATTACTGAAAATTTCAGTCTTCTAGTTTTATCCACAACGAAGTTACAGGGGGTCGAAAATGGCCTGAATTGCTTCGAGAAAAGGATGGTACGGCCGTGCCGCTTTTTTGCTCGACTTGGTGGGGGCACTGCCGTGCCCCCAGATTCTGTTACGTTAACTATTAATGAAAAATCGAGGAAAATTCAGAATGTTTAATGCCATGATTGGGCAGCTTCAGCAGGTAAATTATACTCGAATCAAACTTGAGTTTTGTTTGGAGTAGATTTTGTAATAATTGTACATAATGGTACAAAACAAGAACGATAACTTTTAAGGTTTGACATTTTCAATATAAGTATATTTTATTATTTAAGAAAGACAACAGAATAAAACATATCAAAACACTGTACTTATTATCTGTGTATACTTATTCTGCATTGAGTAAAAACTAGCATTATGACGTCACACGCGCTCGGGTTTATTCGGGAGCTGTCGGCGTGTCTTCGGTACTTGATTCAAAAATTAATTTTTATTTTGAAATAACTTTTGAAATATTGCAAAAAAAAATAAACAAAAAAAATTGTTATAAAACTTATGTATAATCTTTCTATTAAACACAAAAAAATTTTTTATTCAAAAACCCAATTGAGTTAAGGAGTAACTGTTGTGCTACTAGCCTGTTAAAAATGATGACTATTAATTAAATATAAATATAAATATTTCCAGACAATGCACACAACAACGTCTAGCCCCGTGGTAAGCTATAAGCTCGTGTTACGAGTACTATATACCTGATATACTTAATATAATAGTCATACATATCTAGATATTTTTTATTATAAATATTAAACACCCAGACCAAGAAGAAACTGATTGCAGATCATACAAACACTTTCACCCTCGGCGGGAATCGAACCCGCTACCTCTTGCGCCGCAAGCGGACCCTCGCCCACCGCGCCACTGAAGCAGTCAAAAACATTTGGACATTAAGATACATTTAACGACTATTATAATGCGGATATGATGCATATAATATGTAATTGTTTTGACTCAAAGATTTTTTCAGCGTCAATCAGGCGACGTCTATTTTACACAATAACTTAGTTGAGATAAAGATACGATAGAAAATAACAATACAAGGCCACAGGTGTAAAAATTATTTACTATATTAATATTAATTTATTTTGTTTCCAGACGACCTTGGTAGATATTAAATACTAAGCTATCATCAAAATGTATAAAAATTACCTTTAAGTATATCCTCCTTAGTGAATGCAATAAAAATTGTAAAGTTTTAAAATTCATACAAAGAAATCAAACAATACAAATATAGTGATACAACACAAGGTATTTTTATAATAAACCAGCGACCTGCCCCATTTAAACCTTCATCATTAGATTATCGCGAACATCAGACAGTGAGGCGCGGCGGGGTATGGCGGTGGCTTTATAATTATGTGATTTACAAGGAGCCTCAACTTAAGAGTGTTTACAGCAAGTTCGCAAGTTTCAAACAAAAGCAAATGTGACAGTGCAAACGGGCAGAATTTTAAGTTAAAAAAAGTTTATAACATTTTGATCAAAATGTTTTCCAGTATGTGTTGTAACTTTATTGTCAGAATATTCTTTTATTAGATGGAGGTACAATTGTGAAAAACTCGTTTAATTTTCGTTGTTTGAAAAAATTTTAGTAGTGCAATTCCTAGATGATAAATATTCTGAATAAACTATTTTGCCAAGTTTCTATTCCATTGATTGATTTTTTTGTAAATTAGCTGACAGTATTTTTAAGGCTTCATGATGCTGATCACTGATGATGAAGGGAAATTAAGAAAACTTTCATAACTTATCTTGATAGAACGCACATGTAAAATATTAATCAATAAATTTTATCAGCTTCAAAACAGTTAAAATTATTCCTACAATTATTAATAAGTTATAAAAACTTAATATAGTATATAAACAATAACTTTTTTATGTTTGAGTTTAGTTTATTTAGTTTATGAAGTATGTACTGTTTTGTGCATAATAGCCATAAACCCTCTTAAGTGAGTGTATGAAATACATATGCTACTTTTAAATACCTATCCATCTGATGATGAAAACCTTGTTAAATAAACATATATTTTGTTTAAATTTTAAACTATAATAATCTGAGTTATCCATTAATATTATTATAATTAAACATACCCACATAATGTATGTCTAAAATCACACAAAAAATAACTACATATTATTTAAAATATCCTTCCAACATACTATTTAATCCAAAAGTGCACTTACCACATCACAAGCATACTTCTTTTCTCCATGAATTTCATTATGTTTTGACATTGCAGCCCGAGAATATGTGATTTTACCACAGAGATCACAAACAAATTGATTTGGAGTCTCTAAAAATAAAAGAGTACATATTTTGTAAAATACCAGTAATGTAGTTATTGAGAATAAGCAAACAGTTTTTATTTATCTTTATATATAAAAATGAATCCCTATTTCCCTTGGTCACGGCATCATGTCTGAACGGCTGGACCGATTTCTCTAATTCTTTTTTTGTTCTGTTCGTTATTATCAGGAGAAGGTTCTTATGAAAGAAAAAATTAAGGATAATGCACGGAAAATTAGAAAATTTAAAATTACTTAACCACCATATAAAATTATTAAACTTTTTTAATGTAACCTTAAGACATTTGACATAGAATTGATATAGTCAAAGAGGATGAAAAAAAAAATGACGTGTGAATAATAAAAAATCTGCTCATTTATGGCGTCTAAGGCGGAACAAAGTTCGCCGGGTCCGCTAGTATTGAATATAAATAAAATGAAATTACTTTCATTTCTTTTGTAAAGTTTTTAGTTGTAAATGAACAGCTTTTACACGAAAATCTGTTACTCATTATATGGGTAGTGCGAAGATGAACAATCAAGTTGTCTCGTCTAGAAAAACTTGTTTGATATATCTAAAAACATAGATGACATATTTCTTGAAACTGCTTTTTTAATAAAATTCTTATTAAACCATTACAATATTGGTTTAAGTAGGAATTTGGGAAATGGTCTTTATGATGTAAATCTCAATAAATGTGCTATCTATGACTACAACTTACTTCACATGGGAACTTTGCCATTTTCTTCCCACAGCCTCTTTGAGCCATATGCCTTAACACATGAGCATGGCGCGTGAACTGTTTAGAGCAATGCTCACATTTAATAGTAGGAATATCATGAACTTTCATGTGTTCCTCTAATGTCTCCTTATCAGGGCAAACTACATGGCATTTTTCGCATGGAATGCTGCCTGGTGTTACAGAATGTTCCTTTAGCAAATGTAGCTCATACTTTTCTTTCATTTTAAAGTTTTTGTTCTGACATACTGAGCAATTATAAACCTGGAAGAACAAAAACATATTCCTATTTACAGTGAGACAAAAAAATTTAACAATGTTTTATTGGAACTCAGTAAAATAGTCATATCGCCAACATTACCAACCTTGCGTTTTTCTTTAGCTACAACAGGTGGAATAGAAATTTCAATAAATTCATCACCATCTCCATATAAAGTTGTTTTACAAATTAAACTTTTCATCTTCTTCGACCCTGGAGGGCGTCCTCTTTTTTTTGGAGGCATATTGTATTTTGTTTGTTTATTATGATATCAAAACATGATTCTGTTGAAGCACACGACACAAACTTTTGATATAACTTTCACCCAGGCGTTTGAAACAACAACCTTCAATAAAATTCTCTAGCGAAATCATGCTTTCATGCTTTGCTTTTGCTAATTGCTTTGCCATTTTGATAAAGCGCGAGCCGCGTGCGCAATGGTAGTATTGCCAACTGATTCAAAAAATATCAGGATTATATTACTTTACAAGGTGGCAAATGGCTTATACATATTATTATTATACTATTACTGCAATGCTCCACGCTGGGCAAAGACTATATCATCTCGCCACACACTGGTTCCAAATTCATGAAATCAGGGACATAGAGGTCGAAGTCCGAATTTAGATCTGATTTTTTTAAATTAAGGTCTTTGGGTTATTCTAAACCTCTTTTATAGAATACATTTTTTTGATATACCTGCCCGTTTTCAAGAAAAAAAATGTTACGTTTTTTTTTGTATGGAGAAAAATGATATTTTTTATTTATTTCGTAAACGGGCAGAGATGTTAAAACCAAACCTTGTAGGGTTAATATTCATATATGTATATTCATATTCATTTATTTCTTAACAATTATTTTACAAATAGTGTTGAAAATTATTCTTAATTCTAAGTCTTAACCTAAAAATTAAAATATAATAATAAATTTATGCATGCAAAAATATTAAATAACAATAATAATAGTAGTATATATAATATTTAAAGGAAGTTCTCAGCCTCATATTCATCTATGGTATAGTAGCAACCTCGCAACAAAACATCCTTCAGTTTCTTTTTGAAGATGTATGGACTATCAATGCATTTTAAATCTCTGGGTAGCTTGTTGAAAAGTTTCACGGCCTGATAGCGACAATCATGCTTAGCTATATGTAACCGGGGACAAGCTACAATAGCAGCTATGTTTTTTGTCCTAGTCGTTAGCCGATGCCTACGCTCTTCTGAGGTTTCATACTTAAGAGGATGGCGTATTATATCCATCAGTAACACTAAAATATAAATACTTGGAAGGGTAAGTATATTGAGCATACGAAAGTGTTCCCGACATGATTCCCATGGTGGTATTCTAACTATAGTCCTTATCGCTCTTTTTTGCATAACGAATGCTCTATTAAAGTTATATTTGTAACTATTACCCCAAAATTTAACACTATATCTTATTTTGGATTCTACAAGGGTGAAATATACAATTTTAAGTTGCTCGTAATTTAATTCATCTCTTAAGCTTCTGAGTGCATAACAAGCAGAACCAATGGAATCTTCAAGGTATTCTAATTCGGGTTTCCAGTTTAGGTATTCATCAATATTTACACCTAAATTTTTTATTTTTTAATAGAAGGCATAAATACCTTACTTTATCTTCCAATACATCTACTTCCTATCTCTGCCCGTTTAAAGACTACAGGGGTCCAAAAATGTAAAAAAAATTACGTGTTTTAATTGTTTATAGATGCTTGATTGCTACGTAAATAGTGATATTTTAATAATATTACTTAATTTCATCGATAAGAAACGAAATAATAATAATAATAACACAATAGCTCAGGTACCTGTAAATACTTGTCATACCAATTTATACCTGGGTATTGTTTTAGCTTTATCTCTAATTCATTCGTGAAGTATTAGGAATGTTTTACCTGTATACCTGAACCTTAGTAATAGTGTTTCTAGCTATACAAGGTGTTTCAGATCATGTATACAGGGTGTGGCGTAATGAGTGGATAATCCTTTACCCACGATTAGGGGGCATCGCGACTGTTCGGAAAATGATAATTTGTATTCAGTAAAAGTGTCACGGTTTTCGAGTTATCAGGCATTTTTAATTTTTTTTTAAAAGTTTGACCTGACCCACTCTATTAAGTACCAAATTTACAATACAAAGAATTTTCTCAGTCTGTTTTCTGAATAGCATTCCTAGATAGTGGTGCTATCAAATGTAAACTCCCAATTTTGTACGACAGCCATAGTTTTTTCTATTTTTATTTTTGAACACAAAATTTGTGTTTTCATTTTATTTTTATCTAACTTTGGTATCTCGTGGTGTAAAAAAAATGTATGGTGACATGAGTGCCCAATTAATAAAAAATTAGCCTATTTCATTAGGATTCCAAAATGGTATAACATACGATATCTCTAGCTCTGAATTAAAAAAACTAATGATTTTAAGATGAGTTAGAAGCATTTTTTGAATTAACAAGATAATTTAAAATTGATTTAATTTTAATAATTAATACCAATGTTACAACTAGGAACAGTATGAGAGCGTGTAAATGAAACAAAAAGTCATCAAAATTACATTTAGGTATTTAATTTATTTACAATAAATGTTCGAATTGCCCACCGAGCTCGAATGCATGCCTTTGACTTATGGTCTCCGCTGCCCT
Source organism: Gymnoscelis rufifasciata (assembly GCA_929108375.1). Classification (NCBI taxonomy): domain Eukaryota; kingdom Metazoa; phylum Arthropoda; class Insecta; order Lepidoptera; family Geometridae; genus Gymnoscelis; species Gymnoscelis rufifasciata. Next base: position 4,092,788 of record OV815332.1, on the reverse strand, counting down.
GTTTATTCGCTCCCAAAGTTGGTTAATCTTGAATATCTAAATGGATGTTTTGTCTATTCACGTCCGTAAGTGGTAACCCTCTGAATCCTTACACGTGACCTCCGGGTGGTGCTAAGAACAGTCTCTGGTGGTAGGCTTCGGCCGCGGCTTGTCACCACCCTCCGGGCTGGGCCAGTGCGTGAAGCGATTTTTTCGTGTTTCGTAATGTGGTCCGAAGAAGCCATCTTCTAGGTCTTCACGTCCCATCTTAGACCACATCGTCACTTTACATCAGGTGAGATTGTGGTCAAATAAAGGCTTATCAATCATTAAAAAAAAAAAAAAATATGGTTTCTTTGTAAATCATGTCTTTGAGGTACCCCAGTAAAGATGTTCCTGCGCGAACATCTCGACACCACATTTTCCGGAAGATGGATTGGGCGCTTGGGAACTACTCCGTGGCCACCTCGGTCACCTGATTTAAACCCCCTGGATTTTTTTACTGGGGGTGCCTCAAGGACATGGTTTACATCATCCACCATCAACCAACTTCGGGAGTGAATAAACAGGGCAGCGGAGACCATAAATCAAACGGGGCATGCCCGAAATGTTAAGCGATCGTTTATTAGAAGGTGCAGGGCATGCATTCGAGCTCACGGTGGGCAATTCGAACATTTATGGTAAATAAACTTAATAAATGTAATTTTGATGACTTTTTGTTTCATTTACACGCTCTCATACAGTTTCTAGTTGTAACATTGGTATTAATTATTAAAATTAAATCAATTTTAAATTATCTTGTAAATTCAAAAAATGCTTCTAACTCATCTTAAAATCATTAGTTTTTTTAATTCAGAGTTAGAGATATCGTATGTTATACTATTTTGGAATCCTAATGAAATAGGCTAATTTTTTATTAATTGGGCACTCATGTCACCATACATTTTTTTTACTCCACGAGATACCAAAGTTAGATAAAAATAAAATGAAAACACAAATTTTGTGTACAAAAATAAAAATAGAAAAAACTATGGCTGTCGTACAAAATTGGGAGTTTACATTTGATAGCACCACTATCTAGGAATGCTATTCAGAAAACAGACTGAGAAAATTCTTTGTATTGTAAATTTGGTACTTAAAAGAGTGGGTCACGTCAAACTTTTTAAAAAAAATTAAAAATGCCTGATAACTCGAAAACCGTGACACTTTTACTGAATACAAATTATCATTTTCCGAACAGTCGCGATGCCCCCCAATCGTGGGTAAAGGATTATCCACTCATTACGCCACACCCTGTATACACCGGATTTACAACGAACATATACAACGAATTTAATTTGTAATTTATTCTATCCACTTAAAGCGTCAGTTTGACACGTTTTAATATAATATTTAGTGAAACGTTGGTGTCACACTAGAATAAAACGAAAAGTGAAAAAGATGTTGATCAAATGAACGCCATATTGCCTATATTCTGATCAATCAGGTTTTTTAGAAAACTTTACCACTAAAATCGCTAAATCTTATGGGACATCGTGGTATCACCGTTCTTGGGCATAAAACCTTCTTTATAGAGGTAATATGTTTTCAATCCTTGTTTGATGAGACTAAAGTCATCGATTAGCGGGCAATAATTTTTGATACGCCATTTCCGTTAGTTCGCCACGTCGTCGTCCTCTTCTTCTTCTTGGTTTTATGGCTTGCACCGTTGGCTGGTTGCTACGATTCTGCCAGTGTCGTCAGTTACTTGATAGTATCGTGAACATAATGCGGCAAAAGATGGGATATTATTATTTACAACACCAAACTGATTAAGCTAAAAAGAAAGGACAACACATCTTGTTAGTAGACACACGACACAATAACTACAATGTTAATTTATATTCAATAAATATAAATATGTATGTACACATAAATTAATTATTTTATAGGTAACATGTAACTAGAACTACATAAAATTATATTATAGTCTTATATTATTACTATCTACAAATTTACAGATGGTATAGTTTATTAGAGGGGTAAAAGTTAGAGAAAGAATGGATTTCAAAGAAGTAGGACGGGGGATTGACGGGGGGAGAACATCGTGCAGGGAGCTTTGAATTTTTGTACAATTAAAGAAAATATGATCGACCGTTCCTTCCTCCAAACCACATTCGCACATTGAATGGTCCCTTATCCTCAGTTTCGCAAGGAATACTGGGGTGCAAGCGAAGCCAAGTCTAAGACGACATAATAGTAGATGTAACCTTTTTTTTAATCTTGCGAAACTTAAAGAACCACGGGATGAAAGGGATTTCTGGTTGAATGACCGCGTAGTATTTACCTTTTACTAGTTTGGAAGTCCAAGCATCCGACCAGGACTGCTGGAGTGTGGGTTTGGGAAGAAGACATAGATAGTGGCAGTATATCTGATAATGCTCTAGAGAACCTACTTGAATTGCGTCTTTTGCGCAAGCGTCTGCTGTCTCATTGCCTGTTATACCTGAGTGACCAGGAATCCAAGCAAGAACGATATCGATGCCTTGCTGATGACAATCATATAGGGCTTGTTTTAATTTAAGAATAATAGTTAAACGGGAAATTGATTTAAAAGAGTTAACCAATAAGGATTGCAAGCAACTTCTAGAATCAGAAAAGATGATGGACTTGCTAAGATGATGTGATTTTACAAAGAGGACAGTTCGAGGAGAGCGACGGCTTCGCCAGTAAAAACCGAACATAATGAAGGTAATTTAAAGCTTAAGATAATACTAGTATCCATAGTGCAGCTCCAACTTCGCTGTCAACAGACAGCTTGGATGCATCCGTGAACATGGAATACCACCCTCGTTATATGATTATATTATGATTGTTAAATATCTATAACTCAACAAATAGTTCATTATTGTTTTATTTATGGATATATATAAAGCTATTCCTTTTCTATAAATTTTCTAAAACTACTATGTGAATACTATGTAAATAATTTGCTAACAGAAACAAGATTAATCAAGAAGTAAACAAGTAAACATACGAATTTATGAAAAGCATCACGATGTACACATCAGCTGTAATACAGTTTTATACTAGCACAGTGGACTATCAAAATGTATCTCTAGGTAGTACTATAAATTGTAATTATTGATATATGTTAATTTTTAAATGTATATCCATGTAAACAAAAAAATAACTAAAAACCTAATTTGTAACCTAGTTTAAGCATATTGAACAAAATTATTTTAAATAAACTTTTACTTTACTTTACTTTACCCACTAAATCTTTTGTTAAATTCGTGGTTAAAAGTACTTCTGGCGTCGACGGTATCCTTTGCTATAAGTACCAAAATGTAAAAGAATATTAGGTTAAAAAATTAAGGCATCGTAAGGGATGAGATATAATGGGTGAGTAGGAAACTGAACAACAGGTTTCGTTAGGTCTGAAAAAGTTTTAAAGCTGCGGAGAAGGCAAGGAGTCTTCTCCGTCCGCCGAACTAGGTTAGAAAGATAATTTAATTTTGACACAAGATGACTAGAATTTTGAACAATTTTAAAGAAGAAGAATCTGTCGTCGTCCTCATCTATGTAATGATAAATGACATTAAAATAAAATAAAAATTTCTTTATTGTTTAAATTCCATGTACAAAATACAGTGGGGTTCTGACTCCTAAACTAGGGTTACCTGTGTGTCAGGAGTCAGCTCCTTCCTTACAATGTTATTAAATTCTAGGAATTAACAATGTTTATTTTACAAGAGTATATTCAGTTTACTATGTAGATTTATTTAAGTGTAAGTAATGGTAATATAAGTTAAGTTAAGAGTGTATAAATTGAAATGACATGAAGTTACTTAAAAATAAATCAATACAAAAGCAATTAGTTGTACAAACAAATATTTAGTTATTTAACAGCTTTACATTATGTTTTCCATCTCGTCGTATTATTAAATTGAATTGGTGGAAATTTGAAAAATGTGAAAAAAAAAAAAAAAAAACATTCCACACGGCAACACTGGTGAGTGGCTCACACGGCAACACTGGTGAGTGGCTGTACGACACGCGCCGCAAGGAGTACCGCCAGCCGCGCAGCAAGCAGGCGCTCTGGGCGGAGGTGGCGCGCTCGCTCGGCAACACTGGTGAGTGGCTCACACGGCAACACTGGTGAGTGGCGCACACGGCAACACTGGTGAGTGGCTGTACGACACGCGCCGCAAGGAGTACCGCCAGCCGCGCAGCAAGCAGGCGCTCTGGGCGGAGGTGGCGCGCTCGCTCGGCAACACTGGTGAGTGGCTCACACGGCAACACTGGTGAGTGGCTGTACGACACGCGCCGCAAGGAGTACTGAAGGGATTACCAGCGGTCGTTCTTGGTGATGCTAGAGACGAGGACGGTGGAAGGGGCGACGTAGGCACCCCGTCATCTGCAGCGAAATAAATATTTCGGGACTAATCACACAGCATCCCCTAACCCCAAACTCAGCAGAGCTTGTACTATGGGTCTTAGGTGACTGATATACTACATAGATAAATTTGTTTTTGTAAAAAAATACATGTTTTACATATAAAACATCCAGACAACAGGCTAAGTGATTGTGTGAAGACTGTTGTTACCTAGCTTTCCTTGGAAATTTTATCATAAGTACCTACGTATATAAATGTCAAGCCGTAGCTTGGAACATAGTGCTAAATACCTAAGATATCTCCAGACGAACTCACATCCTATGTCTCGTAATAATAACTAATAAAGGAAAATAAGGTGGTTCTACCTGGTGCCTAATTATCTTTCATTACTATTACATTAGCTTTTAGTAGATACAATTATAACATTTTTGTGGGTACATAAATGTTATTGCATAATGCATAACGACCTACTTAAGAAAGTAGGAATTCTAATGGCCCGTCCAAAAATACTGGACTTTTTTTTATTAATTAATTAGCTGTGTCCTGCGGTGCTACCCGCGTTATAATGGATGAAGTACTCTTAACCAACAACATATTTATTTGAATAAAGATTAATATTATTATGTTGATACAACTTAAACAAATTATTTCGACCAAATTAGGTACCATAAAAACGGTTTTTGTGAGTTAATCTTAAAAGATAGACATATACTATCGCGGACTGTTTTTTAGATCATTAAAAGAGCTATTATTCTTTTATACATATTTTTTGTGTATCTTGAACCGTTTTCACGGCGCACGCAACGGAAGGCTTCAAAGATAAACAATTTCTCCCGTTTTTTACACATTTACCACTATATCTTTGCTCCTATTGGTCATAGCGTGATGTTATATAGCCTATAGCCTTCCTCGATAACTGGACTATACAACACAAAAAGAATTATTCAATTCAAACCAGTAGTTTCGGAGATTAGCGCGTTCAAACAAACAAACAAAAAAACAAACAAACAAACAAACTCTTCAGCTTTATATATTAGTATAGATTTAATAAAAGGTTCCAAGATGCAATCCAATTTTTTATGTTGTCGCGCCTATTATATTAAACTCTTATATTTCGCAAGCCCGTTTAATTTGATAAATGTTCTTCTATTTACAGGGTTAATATTTTATTTGGATGGTCATGCACTCACGTGTCTTCTTTGTTCTCCTCCCGCGACGGCAGGTCCCTGGTAGCGGAGGACGTGTAGCCAGCTACTACGTATGGTTACATTTACATGGGTACTGTAACAGGCGCGTTATTTACCTTGTAGTGAGTATTACATTGCTTGGTCAGTTGCTCTAAACATCTAGTTGTCATTAATAAATCTCTGGTAGATATAATAACAGAAAATATTCTTCGAGCATGGATGGAGTTTGTGCTGTGATAGCCTAGCAATCTGGACCAAATATGGTATTTAGAGATATTAACTTTAAAAGAATGAACATTGGGAATCAGTATTGTAGGCTTTTTACTACTAAATAAACAGACTATCAGTTCAATTACTTATTTTTGGAATAGGACTTTGCGCTTGAGGCGACCATCTGCCGGTGTTGAGTTGTACAGAATTGTGGATTGAAAATATGTTACTCAGATAAACAAACAGACCTATCTATTGTGTTTGGAGTGAATAATTGGACAGAAAAATTTTAAGGTTATCATCGTAATTACACTTACTTGTGTGCTGCTCCTGTTGTGTCCTTTATTAATACACTAGAACGAATTTTATCCTTGACACTTCTCAGTAGTAAACAGAAAAATTCACGATGTAGGTACCTATCGCGGTGCACAGAAATATTTCACGGATTTTGTTTATTTTGGTTTGATGTTGAGACCAAGATGGAGGATTGCTTGACAGTTACGTTCCGTTTCCTTGGTAAATGTTATTTTATATGTTAAAGATCATTTAGTAATCTTTATTTATTTTATTATTTTTTTCTTTTTACCTTGTGATTATATATGTATTTATTTTATCTCTAACAAATCTGTTCGTAAGATTGTTATTACATTTTGTTAATAAGAATTGTTTATAAGAATTGTCAATAATAATTGGAAATGGAGCGTAATTTTATTTTTGACATTTTGGTAGGGCTAGTGATTGGTGTTTTAGATGAGGAATGTCGATTATCGATAAATTTAACTGTTGAACATTTAAACTTTTGCTTAATAAACTGGTAAAAAAGATAAATAAATATCAAACAATTTAATTTTAGTGAAGTTTGATAGATATTCCGTTTAGTTGATTCTCAGTTTTATTTTAGTATAATTTTATTTAAATGCAATTCTATTGATAGGTGGGTTTTATATATAGATAGTTTTGCTAGGGGTTCTTAAATTTATTGTTTTATATGGTTTTGTATTTGTGCTGCAGAGTGGTTGATAAAACTAATTGAAAACATTGTGTATGATGTTGGGATGTAACTTATTCATAAATTTTACTAAAATTTATATATATTTTTTTTTACTATAATAGTTAGTTTGTCTTTTATATATAGATTTTAATCTAATTTTTCTTATTTTGTTGTAGTCTCCTTTTTGGTAACTTGAGTAATTATGTTGATCATCTATTCCTGACCCTGGAGGGAAAACATCGATAACAGTCGATAAATGTGCTTATTGATTATTTGTCAAGCCCTAGATGCCCATCTGTCATGTCTGTCATTCACATTTACTTTACTGTTTTACAATATTTATTTAGAGTTTTTAGGAATCGAAGAAAGAGGATTGATGTTGTTATTTTTAGGTCAGGTTGTGTTGCTTTGTTTTGTGTATAATTTAGTTAAGGAATGTTAGGTATCAGTTAATCTGGCCAGCTAGATTTTCTCGGGCTCGGAAGTTGGTTTAGTACTTGGTTAATAAATTAAATATTTGATATATTAACCAAGTATTATTATTATTGTTTCGGCCGTCTGCTTCTTTTGGTATTAAAGATTATTAAATGTCATTGATATTATTTGGTATGTAGATTTGTATGTGTGGAATAATTTTTATTTTTCATAATGTAGTATTAATAGAATTAATTGAATAATTTGTTTAAATGAGAGGAGATCGGGATAGGTATAGGGTATTAGCAGTTCAGGGGTGGGGAGGTGTGTTTTTAATGATTTTTAATATTTGATGGGCCTTGCTTTGTGAGTTGAACTGTTTTTTTTTTTTTTTTTTTTTTTTTGGATTTTGTGCGGGAAAGTAATGGATGTGTCTTAATTGTTCAGTTCTATTAAGCCTGTGGCTTTTCGTTTTGTGTTGTGTTATGTTGAGTAAAATAAAATAATAATATTAATAATAATAAGGGTTTAATAAGTTCATTTTATAAATAAAACTCGAATTGTAATTTAGTAGGGTCTATAATTTAATTTTTAACAGATTAGATTAATGTCGTATAGAACTAGGACCATTCCAATGCCTAAGGGAAAGGTTAAATTCACCGCCAAACGGACGGAGGTAAAGGATTTATCGCCTAGGGGTGCGGCGTCTCAGCCGCTGCTGTCGGCGTCGACGCCGGCAGAGGTGGTGGATGTTGGGCTGGTATCAAGCTGCCCCACTGATGGCGAGACTCCAGCTGGTTCTTCTTCGCCGGAAGTTTTCGCGCCGCGGCCGCGCCTGACAAACTACGAAACTGATAATTACGGCAGCACAAGAATCTTCGACACCGCCAAGGCGGACTGGTTTGCATTTCGCGAGGAGCTGCGGAGCCGACTGGAGGCCGCGGCGGTCGGCGAGCTAGTGTACGCCGCCGAGGACGACGAGGCCGGGAACGAGGCTGCGGAGCGCTACGTGGACTGTGTGATCGCCGCCTGCGAACGCACGGTGCCGCGCCTGCCGCCTGCGCGTGCCCGCCGCACCTACCCGTGGTGGACGCCGCGCCTGGCCGCCTTGAAGGCGGAGACGGTGCGCCGCCGCCGCAGGATCGCCGGCGCGAACCCGCGGCGCCGCCCGCACGTCGTGGAGAGCTACCTCGAGGCGCGCGCGGACTACAGGGCGGCTATCGAGGTCGCGGCGACCGCTAGCTGGAAGGAATTCTGCACAGGCGAGAGCGTGGAGACGGTGTGGGAGCGATCGTACCGGGTGATGCGCGCGTGCCGCGGGCGCACGGAGGACAGGCTTCTGGTCGGGCCGGACGGCGCGGCGCTGGACGCGGCGGGCTCGGCGGCGCTGCTCGCGGACAGATTCTACGCGCTCGACGTGCCGGAGGAGGACACGGCGGCGCAGGCGGAGACGCGCGAGCGCGCCGGGCGCTGGGCGCGGCGCCTGCGCGCCGACGATGAGGTTTCGAGGCGCGCGCCGCCCTTCACGCCGGAGGAGCTCGATGCGGTGCTGCGCGGTATGAGCCCGCGCCGCGCGCCCGGCGCCGACGGCCTCTCGCTCGACGTGTGCCTGCAGGCGCGTCGCGCGGACCCCGATGTTCTGCTCGCGCTGTACTCGCGGTGCCTCGCGCTCGGCTGCTTTCCTGAAATTTGGAAAAGAGCAACTATTAAGATTATTCCGAAGCCGAATCGCGAAAGTTACTCTACGCCGAAGTCGTACCGTCCCATCGGACTCCTGCCGGTGCTCGGGAAGGTCCTCGTGAAGATGTTTGTGAACAGGCTGCAGTGGCAGCTCGGCCGGGAGAGCCGCCTGAGCCCGCTTCAGTACGGCTTCACGCCGCAGCGCAGTGCGGAGGACGCTCTCTACGATGCCGTAACCGCGGTCCGGGGTCACCTGGAAGAGAAGAGGATAGTGGTTATGGTATCGTTGGATATCGAGGGGGCGTTCGACAACGCTTGGTGGCCGGCCATTGTGGAGCAGCTGAGGGTGAAGGGAGTCGAGGGTTCGATTGCGCGACTCATCCTTGGTTATCTGTCTGGGAGAGCGGGAGGTTGATTATTTTATCAAATAACTAGTGTTGATTTGTACATAAATATTTTGATATAAAATAGCTAAATTCACTTTCAATTCGACCTAGTTATTACGTTCAACCCTTCGAGAAATATCCAGTCCGTCTTAGGTATGCGGGCGAGGCGGTGTACAGAGAGACTAATAAAGGATGCGTGCAGGGCTCCACGTGCGGGCCTATCCTTTGGAACCTGCAGCTGGACCCGTTGCTCGAGCAGACGCAGTATGGCGGAGTTCGAGTCCAGGCCTTCGCGGACGACATATTGATGATTGCGGCCGCCGGTGATGGTGTGGAATTGGAGGGCAAGCTGAACCGAGCCCTGGCAGTGATCGCTCAGTGGGGCCTGAAACTTAGGCTGCGGTTCTCTCCGGAGAAGACCCAGGTCCTCTTGCTCACTCGGAAACTTCATTATCACACTCCGGGTCTGTTTTTCTCTGGTGTGTGGATAACGATGTGTGAATTGTCCTGTATTATTTATTGATCATCATCAACCTATAGTAGTCCACTGCTAGACATAGGCTTCCCCTAATGAGCGCCATAGCGCCCTGTCTTGTATTATTTATTTATCTTTTTCTCATTTTCATGATCACGGGCCATATATAATACATGGGACAGGAGTCTTATATGTATTCGTTTTGGCACAATATTGATGTCCACCGTTTAGGAGTACTTTTGATTTATTTTTAAAGATGAACTTCTACTCGGCGCTACTTGAACCACTAGCCATGATTTTTTTAAATAAAAATACTTTTAACGCACTTAATGAAAACCTGCTTGCTAGATTATAAGATTTAGCTTCGGTAAGTTATCGAATTTGACAAACACGTCATAATAAGCGGACGTCATACAAAGCGTTTTGTGAAATGAAAAATCTTTTTATTGTAAATATGTATTATATCCGACTTATTTATAGAGAATTTTATATGTAAACCTAACTTCGTGGCGTAATTACGTCATTATAATCGGTTGGTTAATATATAGCGGAGTCATAATAAACGGATTCTACTTTAATAGTAAGTATTCAATATTATTGTACCAAGAATCTGTAATTATTGATCCATTGAACCGTCGGTTGGATGACACTAAAGTCACCCGGCCTTCACGAATTTATAAATATAACAATTTAATATTAACAATTGCTACAAATGTTACTATGTTACTTATTCTTATGTATTACTAGTAAGTGTTCAATATTATTTTACCAAGAATCTGTAATTATTGAGCAAAATTATGAAATAAAAACTATGTAGGTAAAAAAATAGGTCATTGTAGAACTAACTAGTTAACTTATATTCTACCGCTAGTAGATAATATTTATTTATCTACTAGCGGCCCGCCCCGGCGTCGCACGGGTAGAAAGCTCCCGGCAATTTTTCCTTATTTGCTCACCGTTTAGACCTACCCTGGACTACGACAAACATTTTAAAACCAAAATCAGCTCAATCGTCCCAGCCGTTCTTGAGTTTTAATCAGACTCATCATCATCACCCTATTAACGTTCCCACTGCTGGGACACAGGGACTTCTCTCACTTGACGAGAGAGATTAGGCCTTAATTCACCACGCTGGCCAAGTGCGGGTTGGTGAATGTCACATGCCCTTCAAACTCTTTTAAAGTTCTCAGAACATGCCGGTTTCCTCACGATGTTTGCCTTCACCGTTAAAGCACGTGTTTAAAGCGCACATAAATTGCTCAAGAAGAAAAATCCAGAGGTGCGTGGCGGGGTTTGAACCCACGACCTTCGGAATGAAAGTCGAGTGTCCTCCCACTTCAGCCAACACGGCTTTTTTTAATCAGACTAACGAACAACAATTCATTTTTATTTATATAGATAGATATACTTTCTAGGGAAAGGTAGACGCTCGCTGGACCCGCCTCCCTAAGATGACGTATTGCCTATCCTTCGAGGAGAGACGAAACTTCTACATGCGCACGAACAGAGATAACAAACATTTCTACAATATTCTAGTGACCACTGTGAGTTGTAGCTAGAACATTAGATATTTTTATCCGACAAAGGACCGACAAAGATGTGTTTAACAGTCTATGTATGTATATATGTTGATTTGTCCCACTTGTGAGGTTTTGTCTATTCACGTCCGTAAGTGGTAACCCTCTGAATCCTTACACGTGACCTCCGGGTGGTGCTAAGAACAGTCTCCGGTGGTAGGCTTCGGCCGCGGCTTGTCACCACCCTCCGGACTGGGCCAGTGAGTGAAGCGATTTTTTCGTGTTTCTTAATGTGGCCCGGAGAAGCCATCTACCTTCTAGGTCTTCATGCCCCATCTTAGACCACATCGTCACTTTATATCAGGTGAGATTGTGATCAATATAAGGCTTATCTTAAAAAAATAATTAAAAATAATTGGTTCATTTGTCCATCTATACAGACCAAACGCCGCGGCTGATTTCTATAATTCACTTGTCAATTTATTCCTCTTAGTACGGTGTCACTAAAGACATGACGTTAATAAAATAATTTATTTCAGGCATCTTAGATCTTAGACTCATAAAAAACATATACCTTACAGACTAACATACATACAAATCATCATCTTCCTGACCTTATCCCACATTACGTGGGGTCGGCACGACATGTTTTCTGCCGTCACCCATCACCATTCCATCACCCGTCATCTCAACACTCACCTTTTTCTTACACATGTCATCTTTCACACAGTCCATCCATCTTTTCCTAGGCCTACCTCTTCTCACATATGCATCTACATTCATATCTAACGCTCTTCTTGTCACATAAGAATAAGAATAATAATAAGAAATATTTATTTTGTGCCACAAAGTAAAACTTAAAACTATGAACAGTACAATAAAATAAAGGCAACAAAAAAGGTAAACGCTCAGCATAATATTCGAGCAGCTTTGAGCTGCCGAAGACTGGTATTCTGCGTCACCATATGTCACATGACCTTAATTCCTTCTCATGATAGGTCCTAATATAAATCTTAAATACTAAAATATCCATCGTGTCCGTATCGTGGATCATCTGTAAAAAGTCAGCATGGCGACTGGACGCCATTTTGTAAATATAAAAGAATTAAGGTTAACAAACTATATTATGAAATAGAAATAGAACATTTATTCGTTATACAAAACACAAACTTAATAATTATATCATAATGGTAAGCCAGTGAATTAATATTACATTGTAAAAGAAATAAAAATAAAGTATTTTAATTCAATTAGCAGATTAAATATTGAATAAAGATAATAATAATAAGTATTATACAAATTTTAAAATATTACATGTCATGTGGGGTATCGTTGAATAGGTTAATTGAAAATATTTTTTAGTTTTCACAATCCAAATCAAATCAATCATTT